>NMXL01000003.1:4974027-6174027 GCA_002851715.1 Verticillium klebahnii | reverse complement strand
AAGGCAGCCCAGTCGTGGAGAGAAGACGGCCTGACGACAAGCCCTTGGACGAACTGTTGCGTGTTAGTGGCTACACGATCGATAAGGACCTGGTACCAGAGAGCACGGCGAATGCCGAGGGCGTACCCGAGGATGGTCTTGATGTGGAGGAGACAGCGGCTCCGGCCGACGAGAACGAGGAAAAGGAAGAGGAGGCACGCGAGCCCCACCGGGACCCAACTATGCCCCAATTCCGGCCGAACAGCGACGCCACCCCCACCGACCCCGAACCCCAAGCCGAGTCTGAGTCCATGCCAGGCACGTCGAAGAGAGAGCCTCGTCCGGCACTCAAGGAGCGGAAGGAATCTCTGGGAGAGGCCGGGGAGGACATTCCCCACTTCACGCTGATCAGATGGAAACGGCTTGACGTCGCGGAAAAGGAGGCCGAGGAGCGTGGCGGGTGGGGCAAGCTCAGCTTTGAGGAGTTTGAGGACATCTACAAGAACCACGAGAACGCTGGCAACCGGCTTGACTACCTGGGCAGCTGGGTTGATTTCTGCATTCCTTAGGGGAGACGAATGCACAACGGTCACAGCCGGCGCCGGCGGCATGCGGCTTAGGCGTGGGCCCGGCTGGCAGCATAGTGCCGTTCGCTACAAACTCGGCGGGAGACCATACGCCTGCCAGTGACACAAGGGATGTAGCGGCGACTTCGACTGTCGATCAAAACAGGTGAGACTCGACTCCGAGTCAACACACGGCTCGAGGAGGGTGCGAAGTCTGCCGCGCGAAAAGAGCGAAAAGAACCAGGGAGATTGGTTTCCCACAGCGATTGCAGTCTATCACCGACACGATTTCCGGTGACAGAACGGATAGGGGGTTGTCAATAGTATTTGTAACGTGGGTACACGGAGCCGACACGAAGCTTGTGGTCAAAGGCCTGGAGCTTTCGACAATTTCTGGTAGCTTTAGCAAAACCGGACCATTTGTTCCGCTAGAAGGGGTGGCGAGAAGCAAGCAGCGGGCGACGGAGCACCGGCGGGTACATGGTGCACACACGTTCTTCTTGCCTCACCATCGAGTATCCCTTTGTCAAGTTACCGATGAGGTTACCCTTGAGAGAAGCTACGAGAATCGTTTGGTCGAATCAAAACTTGGTAGACCCTACAAATCGCGAGCCACCTTGACATGTGGATTGAAGGTGCGGAATTCCCACTGAAGACGATGAAGAGGATAATTCAGCTCCATCGGGAAGAAAGAGAAAAAGAAATAAACGAGCTAGGACTTGCAATCGGCGACGCGCGTGGATTGCCACCTCGTATGGCTCTCTTGTCCTCGTCGAAAGCCCAGTGACGGAGGAAACAAAATGTCGAGAGGCCCACGATGGGTGACATCATGCATGGTCTGATATGTGCCAGCGCCCTGTCTGGGCTACGCTAACCCAGCCCACGTCGGGCCTTGCCCAGCAGGGGTCCCCAGAGCGGGCCCCCAATCGGAACCCATGACTGAGGCTTTAGCGGGCTCTTCAGGCGGGATGTGTGGTCCTCACCAATGGCAGGGCGCTTCACGCCCCCCCGAGAGTCCCTGGAGCGCCCCCTAACCCCAGTGCCCTGATCTTAGCGTGCTAGTGGGGATACAGGGACTTTCAGGGTCTTGTCCAGGTCCCACCGGTTTCCTGTGTCTGGGCCCCATCAGTTTTGGGGCTTTCCCATCCCGTCCCCCGATGCCTTTCGGTCGTCTTTTCCATTCTCACCACCCCTCTCTCTACACGGCTACATGTACCTCCCATCAACCTCGCAACCCAAGGTGTCACGATCTCCCTGAATTCATCTACGCTGCCTGCGTCCACCTTCAACATCAACAGTCCCCATCTGCGGCATCAGCCCCCCTTCCCAGTCGAGTCCGAACACACTCTCTCCCCCCGGCCAACTTTTATGTCTCTATCAGCCGCCAGGCGCAGCAACACTCTGCAATCTCACGACGCCATCCCCCTACCATGCCAACAAACCCATGACAGGAATGTCCCGCCGCACGCCCGCCACCAGTTCTGGCTCGCTGACCTCAAGGCCAGCGAGCACGCGGGCCGCTCCGCCACCTGCCCGTCCTCGACCTCATCACGGCTGCGGAACCCCTTGCTGAGCCCGGCCTCTCAGATGCACTACCACGCCGCCGAGCTCGCCGCCGTCACCGAGCGCTTCCGCGACGCGCCCCGCTCGCCCGACGGCTGCGAAGCTGCCGCCGATGCCGCCGGCCTGACGGACGCCGACCTGCTCGCCATGTCGCGGCTGTCGCGGGACATCGCGAGCAGCCTCGCCGAGGTGACGCGGCACCACCGCCGGCGCGAGGGGCGGGGCTCGCGGATCGCCCCGCCGCCGAGGCGGGAGCTCGAGCGGCTGGGCCTCATGCGCGGGAGCCTCGAGGGGTCCAAAAGGGGCAGCGTAAGTCCACCGTCTCCCTCTCGAACGTAGATGACGTTTTCGCCATGCTGACACTGGGTTCCAGGTACGCGGGAGTTACTTCTCGTGCGGGCGGTGCCACACGGACGTCTCGCCGCAGTGGCGGCGGGGGCCGGACGGGGCGGGCACGCTATGCAACGTCTGCGGGCTGCTGTATGCGCGGAGGGAGAAGAAGAGGAGGCTCGCGTGGAGGCGGGCGTCTCCGCGGAGCTCCTCGGGTAAGGCGTCTTGGCGGTGAGTTTGGAGATATACCCTGTTTATGGAGAGTGCCTTTTCTTATCTTTTCTTGCGGGAAACCGCTTGCTTTTCTTTTTATATAGGCGTTCATGATGGGAGATACCCGGGTCACTGGACCCAAAACTGCTGGTACGAAGATTATATGATGCATGTACGCAGCGGTTGATCTACTCTTTGGAAAACATTACACTTGGAACCTCTGCAGGCACGTCGCCCATATTGTTCTTTATTTCTTTCCTCATTTTCAACGCCGATTGTTGGTGTTGTCGCTGCTCGGGCAGAAGTGTAGGTCATGTTTGGTTCGAAAGGCTACGGCAATTTCCACCTACACAACACTGGACGGATCTATCCAATAGTAATGTTCAATTTTGAAATATAGTTTGAGAATAGGTCGATCTTGTCCACTTGTGACTTATGATTCATCAACCCAGCTCCTTAGCCAAGGGACATGCAGGCTGTTCTCGTTTCTGCATGCTGGCATGCGATGGTCATATCCTAAGGTGAGCCCAACTGAACCCTTGGACGTTGGTAAATTCGTGTGCTCACTGCTGTTTACACCGGGTGACCTGAATTTCGTTCTCTCCTTCAACCCGCTGTCTCATTGCAGGGCCCTAATAACATTTGCTGTCACTGTTGATTGGCGAGACCCTGACATAGACAAACGCGGTGCCATCCGGCCTCGAAAGAGAAACGAGGGCACTACTCACATCCTATTTTGAAAGCCTACCACCACAAAACACTCCTAGGTTGCTGATTCCAATGATACGTCAACTTGTGAATGTTGCGAGGTCGTAAATCTCGATCACCAACCTACTGCATAATATACAATCAGAACCAATCACGTATTACCGACCACCGACCATACCAACTTCGTAATTACCCATGATCTGAGAGCCATGTTGACTGGAGGAGTTTCTTTAGATGTAGTAACCCCGCGATGTCCCAGGACCGACTGGATCCATCGGGGGCTGAAAAGGGGTTAACGGGGCACGATGCTCCGCCCTCCTCGGAAGGGGCCCGCAACGGGGTTCGCGACCGCGTCGGGACTTGTAATCAGGGTCGATACGATCGGAATTGGCTTTTTGGCACGTTCTGAGCATGTTCCTCGAGGGAATGAATCATGGTCACAGTCCTCGACCCGTTGTGCTGGAAACACGGCGGCTGACCGATGATCAGCCCGCTCAGCGTCCAACATACGACGACCTACGCGCAAAATGATTACAAAATTCGCGGCGGGACGGGTCAAGGGAAAGAAAAGATGGTACCGAGATTCAAGGACGACAAGCTTTAGTTTTCCGACGCCAATGCAGCCACCCCGGTTCTTGGCCCTTCCCCGGACTCGCCTGAGCCTCACGCAACGGGTAGAACGGCCCAGGCTCTGCTGCTCTTTGAGCTCTCCGCTCATGAACAGGAGTGTTCATACGCGCTCAGGGGTCATATGCCATGTATGCTTCCGGGATCATGGAGCAGCTCGGTCCGTTGTGGCTTGAATATGGGCAAACTGGATTCTCGAGGTCGAAAAGAACGGGCTATAAAAGGCCGCCTCAACGCTGCATTAACTTGAGAGATCCATTCCTCACCACGAACACCTTGAACCACTCGCCATGAAGTCTATCATTGCTGGTGTCCTCGCCTTCGCGGGTGCTACCTCTGCTCAGCAGAGCCTCTGGGGCCAGTGTGGCGGCCAGGGGTGGACTGGGCCGACGACCTGTGTTGCGGGCTCGACGTGCCAGTTCTCCAACACTTGGTACTCGCAATGCGTACCAGGTAATAATGTCTTATTATTGGAACATCGATCGACCCCTGACTAACAGGCCCAGGTACCGCCGCACCGCCCCCTTCCAACCCGACCACAACGTCGACCACCCTTACGACTTCGACCACCCGCGCCGCTCCTCCGCCGTCCACCACAACCGCCGCCCCGCCGCCGACGACCGGCGGCTCCTACGTCAAGACGAGCGGTACGCGCTTCAACATTGATGGCGTGACCAAGTACTTCGCAGGCACAAACTGCTACTGGTGCTCGGTGGGCGGCATCTCCAACGCCGACGTCGACCTCGTCTTCGCCAACCTGCAGGCATCCGGTCTCAAGATTCTCCGCGTCTGGGGCTTCAACGACGTCAACTCGATCCCGGGCTCCAACACGATCTGGTTCCAGAACCTGGCCGCCTCAGGCTCGACCATCAACACGGGCGCCAACGGCCTGCAGCGCCTCGACTACGTCGTCCAGGCCGCCGAGCGCCGCGGCATCAAGCTCATCATCAACTTTGTCAACAACTGGGACGACTACGGCGGCATCAAGGCGTACACCAACGCCTTTGGCGGCACGCACCAGGGGTGGTACACCAACGCCGCGGCGCAGGCGCAGTACCGCCGCTTCGTCCAGGCCGTCGTCAGCCGCTACACCACGAGCAAGGCCATCTTCGCCTGGGAGCTCGCCAACGAGCCCCGCTGCGCCGGGTGCAACACCGACGTCATCTTCAACTGGGCCAAGAGCGCGTCCGAGTACGTCAAGAGCCTCGACCCGAACCACCTGGTCACGCTCGGCGACGAGGGCCTCGGCCTGGCGGGCGACACGAGCTACCCGTATCAGTTCGGCGAGGGCACCGACTTCAAGAAGAACCTCGCGATCCAGACGCTGGACTTTGGCACTTTCCATCTATACCCGGGATCCTGTAAGTCAACCTTCGAGAGCAGTCCGCGACTGGACTTTTGCTGACGTGCTGGCACCAAGGGGGCGTCTCGTACGACTGGGGCAACAAGTGGATCAAGGATCACGCCGCGGCTTGCGTTGCCGCCAACAAGCCCTGCTTCTTCGAAGAATGTGAGTCTCCTCATGATGTCCGTGAGAGAGTTTAATTGCTGACAAGGTTCGACAGACGGAGCGCCCAGCCAGCACTGCGAGATTGAGCGTCCCTGGCAGCTCACCTCGGTGGCCACGCCAGGTATGGCCGCCGATGCCTTCTGGCAGCTTGGTGATACGCTGAGCTTCGGCCGCACGCACGACGACGGTAACACCATCTACACCAACACGCCTGACTGGACCTGCCTGGTGACGAACCACGTTGCCGCCATCGGATAAGCTGCGCCGGTCTTGCTCTGATCCTGAAGTTCAGTCGAAAAGGGGGTTCAAGTTCGATGGAGTGGAGAAGGGTGAACAAGAGTGTGGCTTCGTAACCTTATCCAGATGCATGCAAGGAGAGATGAGAACACCGGGATTGATAGCAAAGTCTTCTTAGTTTCTCACATTCGCTCATTGGAAAATTGACGATCGAAGAGTATGAATGATGAAGCATGAAGTCACCATGCGCCTTGATGCTCCCGCCGGATGTCCTTATCTTATCGCATACGACGTCACCATCATGGCTTACCTAACCAGATTGTTGCGAAAAGCATCCAGAGCTTCCCATGGAGACAAATCCCAGACTCTCACCCCAAACACCATCACCCCCAATTCTTCAAGATGGGCTCCTCATCCTCCAAGGCCGCCTCAGGCGCCGCGCGCAAGTTCCCGACCCGCTCCGCCGGCGCCGCCGTCCCTCCGGCTACAGCCCGCCAGCCGCGACAAGCACCTCCCAGGCCACTGGCCTCGACGTCCAAAGACGAAGGTCAGCAGCCTCCGCGTGCCCTTCATTCCCGTCAACGACGACGACCGACTGACAGAACCCCCAGGCATCCGCGCCGACGCAGCCGACCCCGAAGTGACGGCCGACTTCTCCGCCCGCCTCCACCAGATGGGCATCGCCCAGCCCAACCCGACCTACAGCCCCTCCTCGCGCGCCCACCCGATCCCCGAGTCCTCCCGCGCGCCCACACTCCCCTCGTCGGCGAACAACTCGACGCTCGGCGCGCTCGAGGCGCGGCGGCTCGCCGAGGCAGCGGCGCAGAGGGAGTTCGAGGCGCTGGGGCGCAAGGACTTCCCGGGCCGCGAGTACCTGGACCTCAACACGATTGTGCAGATGCACCTGCTGCGGGACCGCGGCGTGGCGGACCGGGAGATTGAGAGGAAGTTCAACCTTCGGGAGGGAGTCGTCGCGCGGCTGGGGAGGAGGGGCATCACGGTTCCCGCGGGGATGGCCGAGCAGGCGGCGTGACATCACTTTATCCTCTACCGAGACTTTAAATTGAGGAAGAAGTATGTATCATTAGGCGTTATACTATGAGGCTTGTATACCATGTAGAAATGAACCAAGGCTGAACGAAGAAAACTCCCAGCCAAAACATGTTTGAAATCATCAACTCCTGACGCTCCAGAGCGTCTTCATATCGCTTGCGATCAAAGACGAGACCCCGTTACCACGCCGCGTGCCCGCCGTCCATCCGCAGATCGGCGCCCGTCATGAAGCTGCTGGCATCGCTGAGCAGGAAGACGGCGGCGCCGCGGTACTCCTCAGGCGCGCTGAGGCGGCCGAGCATGTTGTGCTTGGGCCACTCCTCGCGGCGCTCGGGGTACGTCTCGAAGAGGGCCTCGACCATGGCGGTGACGATGTAGCCGGGGGAGATGGTGTTGACGCGAATGTTGTGCTCGCCCCACTCGGAGGCGAGGTTGCGCGCGAGCTGGATGACGGCGGCCTTGGAGGCGTTGTAGGCACTGCAACGGGGTCAGCACACTTGTCAGCCGTGAGGATGGAGGCAGATGCATACGGGCAGATGAGGCCGCGGTTGGCGACGGTGCCGCTCATGCTGGCGATGAGGACAATGCTGCCCTTGCAGCGCAGGCGGACCATCTGGCGGGCGACGGCCTGGGCGGTCATGAAGACGCCGGTGACGTTGACGCCCATCATGCGGTCGACATCCTCGGCCTTGTACTCGAGGGCGGGAGTCTCCTGCTGGATGCCGGCGGCGGCGATGAGGCCGTCGAGGCGGCCATGGTCGTTGGCGATATCCTCGACGAGGGCGTTGAGGGCGTCGACGTCACGAACGTCGGCGCGGTGGTAGGTCAGGGAGGTGCCGAGCTCGCGCTTGGCACGGTTCGCGACCTTGTGGAAGTACGAGTCGGGCTCAGGCAGGCGGTCAATCGCATGGACTTCAGGGTGTTAGTCTTCATCGCGGGTCATCCGAGCGACAGAAGCGCTCACCTATGGCACCAGCCTCGAGGAGGGCCTCTGCTTGAGTCAAGCCAAGTCCGCGTGCTGCGCCGGAGACGATGATGACCTTGTTCTGGAGGCTGAACTCGGGGAGCCGAGTGGGCTGTTGAGAGACGGAGCCCATCGTGTCTGCTTGGGAGGGTTTGGGTGTGTGGTGGAAGAGTCGAGCTTGGGATGCAATGGGAGACGTTCGTCGAACCGCTGTGGCGAGTGCAGGGAGCTGTGTGCGAAGGAGACGAGAGGGAGTTCTGCTGAGCGATGCTAGATGGCGAGACATGATGGCGAGAGAGAGCAGAAACGGAGGGGTATATAACTTGAAGGAGGCGACGAGAACGAGGCAGACCGGGGCGAATTCCGACGATGCTTTCCGCTTGTTGAGGCGGTGTTGAGCGGGTGGAGGCAAAGGAGGAGGAGGAGGAGTAGAAAGGAGAGAATGTCGGAGCTTCCGCGAGCGTCTAGATCGATGTGTTCATGCCGTGCCAGCTTGGCCGGGACAGCTCATCTGAGCTTCCCGATGCGCGGGTACTAGGCTAGGCGTCGAGCTCAGTGTCTCGCTGCTCGGGTTCCCGTCGTGTCTGTGTGCTCGCGCCCGTGTCCCGTCGTGGGGGCTAGGCCCGGATACCTTGGGGCTAGGTACACCGAAGGGGGCGACAAAGCTTGTGTGTACCCCGGGTCAAGTGCTCCTGGTGCATGGTTCTGGCGCTGGCGCGTAAAGCTTGGAGCTTGATGTTGGAGCCCAGCTCGGGGGTTCCTCCGCGCGCACAAAGACGATCCCCGCTTTTGGTGCTGTTGGCCTGCAGAACTGCAGCTCCCTTCCGGATGAGAGTGGCCATGGTGTCATGTTGCCCACGTGCCTGGGGAAACGTGATGTAGCTTTACATCACAGAGCTCTTGGATGTTGGATCCTTCATCCTTCCGTTCGATGCCTCGCTCGATGGATCGATGGAATCGCTCGTAGTTCGTTCTGACACCCTGTTTGGCGCGGTTGACTGCAAGCGGCCGTCCCCAGGGATGGTGCTAGTGGTGATGCCGAGAGAGGATGGGACGGACATCTCGTGAACAGTCAGAAACGAAACAGCGGGTCCTGCAGTCAGGGTCTCGAGGCGAGGCGATGCGCGGACGAGACGCGGGCGAGTGGATGGAAGGCCAGGTGCTGGGTCTTTCTTGTGATGCCGATGCTGATGCTGGGTCTGTCTGTCGTCTGATGCATGTTGACTCGGGGAAGATGCGGATGCAGGAGCCAGACTGGGGAGTCGAGCCTGGGCAGTCAGTCGGCCGAGACCCTTCCACTGGAGCTTGGCGCTGCGACGCCTAGGCCGACAGCGGGTGCGGGGCTCTTCCCCGCGTCCAACAGTGGGGTAACGCCGCTGGAATCACTGTGGAAATACAGGCCATCCCCACCAAATCCCCGGGCATGGCTCAGGCATCGCACAGGGATCCACCGGGTTTCCTAATCTGGTCTTCCGCGGCATGGGACTTTGCTATCCCCAGCTCTGCCATTGTCAACCCTTCCAAACCCAATTCCAAGCTCGGCATCCCGGCCGCCAAACCGACCCTCCCACCCTCCTCCTCCCAACCACTGTCCCGGGCTCGTCGGCGGTCTCGAACGCCTCCCTTGACGCGTCTTCACACCTCATGACCTCTCGCTCAGCATGCCCGACCCGCCTGCAGGCCAGCACGGTGATCTGATCCCGGCCCTGACACATCGACCCAACAGACTGTCACGTCAAGCAGTAGTCAGTCCCCGCCGTCCATCGCAACCGGTCTCGGCTTCCCCTGATGCGCAATCCATCTCTGCACCAGCCAGAACGCCCGCAGATACGATATCCCCAGCCCAAAGTCCTCGAACCCGATCGACAGCCCCGCGACCGCCATCTTCCGCCGGATGAACCTCCCCTTGGTGTCTTGCTTGGTGCTCGGCGCCGCCACCAACATGATCCAGAGGAAGATGCCCGGGATCCCCTTCCACCGCGTCAGGTTGACCCTTCTCATCGCCTGATAGGCCTGCTCCAGGACCCTGCCGTTTCTGAACTCGGAAATCTGGGTCAGCGACGAGATCGACCAGCTGTAGATCAGCGCCGCCAGTCGCACGGCCTCCTCGATGTGCTCTCCCTCCGATCCCTCCGAGCTGTCCGTTTCGTCCTCGCCCTCGCCCCGCCCGGACGTTTTGCTGAGCCGACTGTGAAGCCACGCGGCTGTGCTTTGGATTTTGCGGACGCTCGCAGGCCCGCCACCGGCCTCCGTGATCGACGTGGTGAGGAACCGCACGTCGTCGAGAATCTTGGCCGCCGTCGTCGTCAGCCCCAGTCTGCTCTTGACATCATCAAAGGTCGTCCTCGACGTGATCAGCGGGCAATCGAAGCCCGCCGGCCAGGAAATGGGGATGGGTATCTCCTCCTCCAGGACCGGGTCGTTGCTCTGGAGGTACAGCTCCGTTTCGAAGCAGCATGACACTTCGTAATCAGTGCTATTCTTGTCAGCCACGTCTCGGCAAGGAGGGCACACACGCCACATACAGGACGATGATTGACTCCCCGACAACATCATGGATACCCCTCAGCCCACTGCAGAGGTTGATCATGTGCTTCATGCCCCTGAGGTGGGCCCACATGCTCTCGTCCGAGCCCCAGAACCACTGACCAGGCGGTACGTTAATAGTCTGACGCGGCACGGTTTTCTTTTATAATGGCCTACCTCCATGACGCATAAGTTGATCACCGACCGGATCACCTCCTGGGCAACAGAGCTAAAATCGCCCTTGAGCATCTCGTTGATGCCCGTGAGGACCCTGGCCTTGATCGCGAGCGACTCGGAGTTTCGGGTGACCTCGACACCCTGTTCGAGTGACTGAGTTGTCGAAGCCATGAGCATGCCGATGCTGGGAAACAAGGGCGACTGCAGCATCCACGGCAGTACCTCCGTCAAGAACACTTTGGGTTGGCTCTGCCCATCGATGGAGACGAGGTTCGGCGCAACGATCCGAACGTCTCGCGGCAGTGTCAGTTTTCGGCAGCGTATTGTGTTTGCATAACTCACAGAAGTGTAAGAGCTCAGAATTCCTGGGGCTATGCTTGATGCGCAACCCGTTGAGGGTACACACTTCGGTCAAGATGCTACCAAACGGCCTGATGTGAAGCAAAGCATCCGGGTCGCCTGCCCCGTCAAGGTACAGATTCTCGTTGGCATCTCCCGGAGACCTTTGAACGATGTATGCCTGGTCCGGGGTGTTGTCTGTCAAGCCTGAGTCGTCTCCAGGATGCGCAATGAGATTCGTCGTTGCCTGTGTCCAGGGCGCCATCTGCCGACGTCGTACAACGTTCGTGCCCGCCGGAACGTAGTTGGCATGACGGCCGCTCGTCGACGAGACTACATTGACTGGAACTCCCAAGCTCACCACCTGCTCCTCAACTTCGGGGGCCCTTCTCTTGCTCTCACCGCCATCCACCTTGAGAACGGTGCACTCCACTGGCGGGAACCGGCGCGAGCAGTTGAGGCAGGCTTCACCGTCGTTCCGGATCATGCACTGTGACACCATTAGCGACTTGTGTCTCCCGACCGACAAGCCGGAGCCTCGATCTGCCGGTCGCGTGGCACCGGGCTCAGCGGCCCGGCCGTACCTTTTGCTTCCGTCGCTGACACTCGGTGCACGACTTTTGCACCCGCGGTCGGCGCTTCGTGGCCGAGGAAGGTTCTGCCATGGCTGGAGTGTATCTCTTTGCTTGTTCTGACGACGGCGAGAGTGTTTGCGGGCGAGGAGAGTTGGGCTGAGCCTGGTTTATCGATGATCCCGTCCTGCTCGGGGTTCAGCTCGGGCGCCACACGCCTGTGATCGTGGATATTTGCATCCCGGTTCGCCAATCGGGGACCGGTGAGGCCGAGTCAGGAGTTGCTTTGCCGTAAGGGGTGGATGCTCGGTTTGGTGCATCAGCTGAGAGTTGGTGTTTTCAGGTCTGACCGCTGGAGTTCAGCTTGTCTGTTCAGCTTTTGTTTGTCTTGCCATCGCAAGTGGAGTTTGAAGTTATGTTTGCTCGCCAAACGGAGGGGTTGGCTGCTTCAGCCTCGGATGTATCCGGTTTACGTCTTACTCAGACAAACTTTGGGGCGCTTCTCAACGGCCGCATGTGCTTGAGCACAACATGTGAAAAACTTTTAAAGGGTACTGTACCCAGTCGAGGTTGATGCGCCACAGATGCAAGTCGGATCCCGACAAATCCCATTGAACCGGGTTCGTATTTTGATGTATAGTCTATTAGTACATGAAAGTCTAATGCAAAAGAATGAACAGCAAAGCCAAAGAAGCATGAAAACCAAACATGGACGATGACCCTGGATAACTAAGGAGACTGGTCTAAAAATGAATGTAACCGTGAGATTTAAAAGAGCTGAAGCAAATCGGGGTCACGTTGTGCTCCAGCTCCAGGCAGCAGCAGCATCAGCAACGGTAGCAGCAGGCTTAAGCCTTCTTCTTGCCCTTGGGCATCCGCACGAGCCAGTAGAGGCCGAGCGACGCCGCAATGTTGAAGGCAATGTACACCATGCCGATGCCAAAGTCGCGCCACCTGTTCTCGTAGGACGCGCTGACGCTGTCGAGGAAGACGTTCGTCTCGGCGATGGGGCAGTAGCTGCAGTCGGACGTGGCGCTGGTGTCCTGGAGGTAGCCTCCGACGGCGGCGATGTAGTTGCTGAGGTACTCGCCGCACGTCTGGTTGCTGGGCGGGTCGAAGACGACGTACTCGACGCCGGCGCAGGTGACCTCGGTGTTGGCGAGGCCCGTGGACAGCATGGCCGAGACGAGATAAGAGAAGGGCGAGACCCTGTACATGAAGATCCAGAAGCGCGGCAGCGCGTCGGGCGACGCGAGGACACCGCAGAAGATGAGGCACATCATGAAGAGCACGTTGGCGAGGTTGCCGCCCGCCTCGGCCGTGTCCGTGATGGCGATACAGGCATGCGCGAAGGTGCACGTGAAGATGAGGAACTGCCAGAAGAGGAGCCACATGAGACCTCCCCGCTCCACCGTCTGCCCGGCGGCCTCGGCGTTCTTGTACAGGCCGACGGGGTAGTAGACGCAGACGAACATGAAGACGGACATGAGCGAGTTCCAGGGGATCTCCACAATGACCTGCGACAGCATGAAGACCTTCCAGCTGTACGTCTTGGACGGGCGCTCCCTGACTTCGTAGAGCGCGCGCTGGGTGACGAAGTGAGGCATCTGCTGCTGCACAAGCTGGCCGAAGATGGACAAGATGTTGAAGATGGCGAACATTTGGTTACCCAGCCCTTGGATACTGAGCGGGGCGTCGAGGAACACCAGACCGATGAACAGGGCCACGGAGCAGCAGAGAATGAACTTGGAGTAGATGTACGAGGGCGTCCTCCAGTACTGCTCGAAGACACGGCGCGTGACGATGAGCAGCTGGTCCCAGAGAGGCGTGGCGAATTCGCGGAATGATGCCTTCTCGTGAGCATCGGTGGACTTTCTGGAAGCAGCTGGGCCGGCCTCGGACTTGAGACGCTCGAGCTCCTGGCCGACAGCCTGGTATTCGGGGCTGTCACGCCAGGCCTGGTGCCAGTCGACGCTGGTCTCGGACCCGGGCGCGGCGCCGATCGCGGAAAGCATCCACTCTGCCGGGTTCTCTCCGGGCGGGCAGGGAGGAGCACCGTTCCGTTCAAAGTAGGATGTAAGGGTGTTTGAGTTCTCTCCGATATCTCCAAAGTAGACAGTTCGACCACCCTTGGCCAGGAAGAGGAGTCGGTCGAAACGCTGGAACAGCATGGCCGAGGGCTGATGAATCGTACACAAGATAGACTGGCCGGCCTTGGAGAGTTTTTCCAGCAGGTCCAGAATAGCCCACGACGTCTGGGAGTCGAGACCCGACGTGGGCTCATCAACGAAGAGCAGAAGGGGCGGCTTGGCTGCGAGTTCGACTCCGATCGTGAGGCGTTTCCGTTGTTCGACGTTGAGACCTTCGCCCAGCACGCCAACCACGGCGCCAGCATAGTCCTGCATGTCGAGCAGCTTGATGACTTCATCCACGTAGGCCAGCTTCTCGGCCCGCGGGGTGCTCGCAGGCTGGCGGAGGAGAGCGCTGAATTCCAGAGCTTCACGAACGGTTGTGGTTTCGAGGTGGAGATCTTGCTGTTGAACGTATCCGGTCTTGCGTTGGAAGGACTGGTCTCTGATCTTGCCGTCGACAAGCATCTCACCGGTGATGACGCCCATGGACACACGATCCGCAAGACAGTCGAGAAGTGTCGTCTTTCCAGCGCCAGACACACCCATGAGGGCCGTCAGAGTTCCTGGCTTGACCCATCCGTCAACATTATCGAGGATCCTTCGGGGCTCGCCCTTGATCTTGATGTCGTAGCACACATTGTTCCAGTGGAAGACGCTGGTGGACGCCTGGAGCACGCCTTCATCGGCAGATCGGCCGTTCGGCTTCTCCGTGGCGGGGACAGGACCTGAGAGCGAACCTTCAATGTCGTCTTGGCTCTTGGAGGCAGTAGCGGGGATAAAGCCGCGGCGGAAAACGAGGACTTCACCCTTGGACTTCTTGGCCGAGATGTATTCCGTGGCGGCAATGTAGAGAACGTGGAAGGCAATGGCAAAAGCGATCAGAATGCCGACGTTACGCCACTTGTGGCTGTGGACGTAGCTGTATGACATCTCCAAGTAGGTATCGCCGTCGACGAAGGACTCTCCAGGAAGACTTCCGACGGCTGAGCAAGCCCTGTTTGTCGAGCCGACGTCCTCGTAGCCGGGAACGGCAGAGTTGGGCACGAAAGCATCACATTCGAAACTCCGGTTGTGGAACTCGTTGATCATGAGTGCTTCGAAGCCGTAGGCAACAGGGTCAATCCAGTTGATCCAGCGACACCAGTCCAACATATAGTCGACAGGGATGACGAATCCAGTGAAGATGACGAGGGCCAGAATAAGAATCGAGGCGGGCACCATTGCCTGTGACAGAGTTCGCGAGAGTGAGGCGCTAAAAGTCGGGTTAGTTGCTAAGACTTGATATGCTTGCGGTCTTGGCAATACTCACATGGATCGGAAGATACCCGACATAGTCAGCACCATGAGGAAAGACACAAATAGGAAGAAGAAGAAGTTTC
Source organism: Verticillium klebahnii (assembly GCA_002851715.1). Classification (NCBI taxonomy): domain Eukaryota; kingdom Fungi; phylum Ascomycota; class Sordariomycetes; order Glomerellales; family Plectosphaerellaceae; genus Verticillium; species Verticillium klebahnii. The sequence goes on along the minus strand of NMXL01000003.1, from coordinate 6,159,152 downwards.
CAGGCTCGCGGTTGAGGTTTGTCATGAAGTAGATGACCAGGTTGTAAAGAATGCTGTTGGCAATCTTGTAGGGCATATCGACCAAGACAGACGAGACGGCTTCGGCGGAGGCGTGGTAGAAGGCATACCGAACATGCTTCTCTACTATGGGTCTTTGAGCGTACTGTGTGAGAATTTCGAGAGCACTGGCAAAGGCGTTGGTCAAAATGGCGATAAACAGAAGGATGCCTCGGTTTCTTAATGTCTCCGTCGTCGGCTGCATGTTGTAAAACAGTGATGAGATGATGAGGGCCGTGATCGAGTTGGCAAGAAGTGAGAAGATGGTCAAGGATGGGTCGCCGAGTAGTCGCTTCCAACCGCGCCAGAGACAGAGCATTGCCTGTTGCTGGTAGGAGAGCAGGAAAGGCGACTTGAGGCGCGAGTTCTTGGATTGGACGGCAGACTTGACGTTCCTGAAAGCCTCGGCATCGGCGCCATTGACGGGATGGAGGGTCTTGTACTCCTGGATCTGAGCCTGCAAAAGCTGGTGAGCCTGACTGGCCTTCCAAGCCTTTGCAAAGTCGTCAGGGGTTCTGGGGACTCGTCCTTCCCAGCCGGCACGCACAACTCGCTCCGTGGGCGCGGTCATGGACGTCAGGAAGTCGGGCACAGTCTGACGGGCTGGGCACTCGAATCCAAGGCCGACAAAGTATTCCTTCGCGGCCTTGGTGTGACCAAAGAAGATTTGCCGTCCTTCGTAGAGCACGAGCACCTTGTCAAACAGGTCATACGCGCTCTGCGGGGCCTGGTAGATGGAAACGGCACAGGTCTGCCCGAAGAGCTCGGACTGCAACCTCAGTGTCTTGCAGAATTCGACAGCGTTGGCCGAATCGAGACCTCGAGTCGAATTGTCCCAGCATTGCAGCGGCGCGTTGGAAAGAGTGGCTTCCGCGATCGACACGCGCTTGCGTTCACCACCGGAGACGCCACGAATGTATTCGTTACCAACACGGGTGTTGATCGTGTGGCTGATTCCGTACATGGCCATGACCACATCTCGAAGATGGTCGGCATACTGGTTGCGTGTGATGCCATTGGGAAGGTTGTTGGGGCATCTCGCTCGGGACGCGAACGTCAGGGTGTCTCCAACAGACAGCTGAGGGAAATGCACATCAACCTCGGCGGTGTAGATCGCGTCACCCTTGTGATGCTTGTGCATTTCTTCAACGGAGAGACCCTGGTAGTTGAAGTAGGCCTTATCGTCGACGTAGATGCCGCTCGACTCTCCGGCGATCGTCTTCAGGAAGGTCGAGCAACCGGAACCAGGAGGTCCCAGCACGACAAGCATCTCACCAGCTTCAACTACGCCATCAAAATCTTGAAGAATATCGATGCGACGTTGACCACCCGTCTTCGAAGTGAGCTTGCGAGCAAGGCCGGATACTTCGAGCCACACGTTGGCGACATCCTTCTGGTAATCCGTTTCGTTGCCGTAGCCGAAGACATTCAGGTCCTGGAAGCAGAAGCCAGCCTGTCTGAAGCCTGCGCCCTGGTCGGTGATCATGTGAGCGAGAGTCTTGGCCCAAGACCGAGCGCTGAACTTTTCGCCACGAGGGTTAAGCTTCGAGTTGGGATCGTCGCTGCCGAAAAGGGTCTGCGGGTTTCCCTGTATGTCGACAACCGAGTGCTGTGTGTACTGGCGGGCTAGATCCTGGACGATGGAGTGCCGACGTTCCATCTCTGTCTCGTTACCGGCACCGTCATCGCTCGAACTTGTCGAATCACCGGCGCCATCTTTGAGGGGCTTTTCCTTGCTCGAATCCAGAGCCTGGCTCTCAAGGTAGGGCCTGATAGACAAGTTGTTTTCGTCGACATAGGTCTGTTGGCTTCCGTTGGGGGACCGAGGGGCGGCACCCAAAGCCTCACCGCCCTGAGAAGCAGAGTACATGGTGGGCGACCGGGTAGGCGGGGGGCCTGAAGATTATGGAATTATACTGAGGCACAAAGCTGAGAGAAAGCGGTGTTGATCGTCTGGATAGATGGAAGATGGTGTCGAGGCCCGAATGTCTGGAATGAAAACCATGTGGTCAGCCTCAAACAGTACCTCCCGGCTGGGTGAGCCCCCACTCACCTGATGATCAAGTCTCAGTAGATTGGCGTGTGAGAGACGCTTGACCGTGACCTTCCTCTGAGAGATTGACGAGCGAGTTGGCCTCTGGTAAAAGAGTGATCCGAAGGTAAGGAGAATTAGAAGTAGATGTTGCGTCCTTAGAAATAGGGAAGCATGGTGTAATGATGCAATGCAAAGGACCGCAAAGAAATCTGATAAATCTAATTGTGCATGTTCAGGAGATACCGGGCTGCGTTATCGTCCCGTTTCTTGACCCCGGACGGCCTCCTGTTCGATCCCGTATGCGGCCTCCATGGACATCAAGCAGGTACACCACCGGGACAGTCGGGGGCGGCCATAGTCTCTCAGGCTCGGGCTAATACGAAATTTGAGGTACCGGATGACGCACCACAGCGGGTGCCAATCACTGACTGAAACGATCTGAGGTGATACAACCACTGGTGAACCTACCGAGTCAGCATCAGGCATTCGGGCTCGTCCGTTTTAGCGCTCGACAGCTGTCAACAGTGATTCGGAGCCGAATGCGAGTATCGCAGTCTCACAGCAATCCGGAGGGTCCACTAGAAAGGGGTCTAACGTCAGGTTCTTAGAAATCAGCCCTGTCCACGGCCCCACACCCGGGCCCGAACAAGACCCCGTTAGTCTTGGCATTTTTTCCCTGACCTCAACGTCCGCCCTTCCCTCCCCAGACGGGAGGGATCCTAAATTCACTATATACTTGGGTCTTCCTCAGTTTCCATTAAGCTCGCAGGCGACGAAACCAGCCGTCTCCTGCCTCTCGACAGTCTGTTTTCTTGGCATTTTAGACCCACTCATTTGGAAGTCTTTCCCACCAGTGCTGAATGCTGTGCATTTACACCTTTTTCGCGTAAAAGCCTTCGCGGGCGCGACGAGGAGTCGGCGCTCCTCCTTTTTGTATTCAGTGCCCTGCCCTTGAAACCCACCCATACCAGGCGACAAGAGACAAGCAGCTTGGTGCATGCCAACGACTAGGTTCCCACAGCCTGCCGGCAGACCATCCCTTGACCGCACTTCTGACCTGCGTCACTCTCGGCAGATGCGACCAGGACGGGCTCGGATTCTTCGAAGAGTGCGCGTGGCGCAGAGTGTGAGTGTGCTGCGACCGTCCGGACCCCGATGCGTTCAGCCCCGGCCGCGGAGTAGGGTGAGGATGAGAAATGTTCTGGTGGGGCATCGGACAGCCGGTGAAAACTACAACCCCGCGCTGGCCATGGAGAGACCCCGAGCCCGTGGCTTGGGTCTGTTTGATTGGCATGTTATGCTGAGGCCAGGGGACTCAAGATAGCGAACCACGTGATTTCCATGCAGGGAAGAAATGGGTGGAAGCTGCAGTCCCAAGCACGTGTCGAGTACAGGGAGTGAATATCCTACATTTTCCTCTGATCGCCAGAATTCTGATCATATTTATCAAGGTCCCTCCCGTGGTGTCACAATCCCTTTCCGCAGCCGTCGCGTTACGCCACATCGTCTCCATATATCTCTTTCTACAGGGAGGTGGAGGAGGCGCAGAAGACTTGCTCCAATGACCCGGAGCAAAGCTTTATGATAGGTTTGTTGAAAAGCCCTCCAACGGAGAGACTTGCGTGCCCACGATGGACTTCGTGGCATGGTTGGATACCCCAAGCTACCTACCTATAAACATGGTCTCTGCGGACGAGGGGTGACTTTGCGGGTTTAGGCGTTAGACATTCTCAATTTCCAAAGAACGCTCCTGAAAAGGAATCAAATCGAGGACCCCCAGACGAGCTATCCAAAGATCCTCGCAAGGATACAACCCCCTCGTCCAGTCGTAGTGTGATACATTGCAGCATATCGCCAAGAAGAACCAGCTGGCTCGACTGATCAGCCGAATCCTTTCACCAACTAGCGTTGTTCCCTGCAGTTTACCTGGGAGCTGGTATTCAAGCCATTCTTGTGCCAAAGTCAATGGATCTTAAGCTGGAACAACGTTCTCCTCCAGAATATCAGAGGCGGCTTATGGATTACAATTGGCCTCGAGCGCATTCATGACATTCCTCAGTTCTGCTTCAAGGGTCATACGTAGGCTTGAGAACTGAAGTTAAGCGGTATCCTTTGCGGAGTAAGGTCAGGTCCAGACTTGCAGGCACTGGAACTCAAAGGCTAACAAACTGGCTACATGCCCAATTCCGAGTCTCATCTGGGTCATGCAACGAAAATTAAAATGGAATTTGTCAGCAATGTAAGAACTAACAACATGTACAAAAAAGGCATGGACGATTTGGGGCATGCTACGCAAGCTTGCATCATGATTCTGACTGAGGAGGGCACTGGCAAGGGTAGTCTGACTAACGAAGATATTGCATCAGGTGCCGATGCCGGAAGCCTGCGGTTTTTGCCGATTTGAAGGACGCCCAGTTCTCTCCTCGGTCTATCAGATATTGTTGAATTCAAAGCTGTATTAATGTTATGAGGGATGGGAAGGTGTTAGGGGCTAGTCACCGGTGGTCACCATAGATGAAATCAAAGATATCTTATCCTGAGATAGAGAATTAGGAACTATGAAAAAAGGAAAGGGAGAACGCGTGAAAGGAGCTTTAGGAGGCGTTCCTCGCTTGTCTTCGCACGTGACCACGCGCAGGGGTCGCGTTGCCTCCGCAGCTATACCGCAGCTGGGAAGCGTATAGGCGCAGTTCTGCCTAATACTCTATCATGGGTAGAACCCGTAACAGAAGGATTATCTCCTGTCCAGCTGTACAGAGTGTTAGTGCCTGAGGGAAAAAGCTAATTCGAGGTAAAAGTTACCAGGCTTGCCTAGGTTGTGGAGTCTCGGTGGCTAAAATCGACGGTATCGGGTCCCGTATCGGGGTAGATTGGGTGAAGCACGTCATGACAGTCTCATCAAAAGGACAACTTCAAGGCTGTCTGAGTCTTCGGAGTCGGGCGAGTTCCGAAGTATGCGACGAAATTTCGTAGATCTTAATTGGAGAGACTCCGAGCTCGGCCAGGGATTGTCTTTGCATAAAACTAAAAGTCGTTCGCGGTTGTCGAGCTGTACCGTCGCGGGCCTTGTGGGGTGCCGTGTTCTGGTCTAAACTTCACCAGGTCTTATCGAAGGTGTCTCTGGCAAGGACTCAGCCACTTTTAAGACCGATTCGGCTTCGTCTACAATACTTAAGACCATCTGATGTGCATCATGGGCTCTCTCCAGACGGAGCTGAGTGGTCGCAAGTGCCGCGACACGCCCCATGGGCAATTTGCGGTTTTCAGCCTACTTCACGCAAGCCACCAAGGGCTTCACAAAACGCTGCGGTAGTACCTTCCCACGGCGCAGATGCGACGAGCTTTTTACGTTGAGTTTTACCTCGAATTTGATAAGCCTCGCGTTGCCCTTTAGTGCGCAGACGATTCATGTGTAGTTCTTTACACGCCATCGTGTATCCCATATTGGTCTAGTGACCAGATGACAGTTCCAATGTCAGGAATTGCTAGAAACGGGAGCCGTGACCTTCAATCTATTACCGAGTACATCGGTCGGGCCGTACTGCCTGTCGGTTGCACCTTAACTCGACTTGGTTCAAATACGAGCCGGACGATTCTCCCGTAACAGATACCTTCTCGTCACCAGGCATGGAGATCTAGCTCTTGACCCGACATCCACCATATTGGGCGCTCAAATTTAAGTTCTTTTAGGGTGCTATTTGCAAATGGGGTCCTGTGAGCGGCCAGTTATTCACGGCTCCGCCAACTGGGTGAGGTCATTCTTGGGCAGCTCTCTTCGAACCTGCATGCATTCAATTACAATGAGGTAACAATACAAGCCCTTTAATAGGCGCACCTCTGTCGAAGGACTCAGAGACTGGCTCCGCAGCCCTCACTTGAATCATTTGAAGGATGTTACTCCCCACGAAGTAGGTTAGGCGGACGCACACAATTTGAGCGGATTGAGATTGATGCTGAGGAACTCCAGACTGGCTCGAATGCGTAGATATTCTATGCACTACATGAATCATAGTGAACTGCTGTAGCCCTTTTCATTCTGTTCATCAGGATCTACTGAAACCCTTTGCGTTGCCGTCACACGGCTCCAACTCCGGAGCCTTGGCGACGGCCCAAGCCCGGCTCCGAGAGGGGAACGGGCTCCACTCGGTGGCCAAGCTCCGCGTCTGATTGCTGGAATAACTCGCGAGCAGCCGGCTAAAGGGGAGACCCGCTCCCGTCCATGGATTCGGGTCCTTCGCAGCGCGGGGATGCGACGTTGAGGCTGATATAAATCGTAGGGCTGCTCATTTCACGCCTTGGAGAAATTGGCATTGCAGTACCGACAGCTGAGCCGCTTATCTCGAGCATCATGACATCGGTAGAGGGCGCCACGTTCACGAACCCGGTCATTCCGGGCTTCAACCCTGACCCGACGGTCTGCGTCGTCCCCGCGACTGACACCGCGCCGGCGACGTACTTCCTCTCGACCTCGACGTTTGAGTTTTTCCCCGGCGCCGCCATCTACTCGTCCACCGACCTGCTCAACTGGAAGCTCATCGGCCATGCCCTCAACCGCCGCAGCCAGATGGACCTCCGCACGGTCGAGCCGGGCGCCGGCTCCTGGGCCAGCACGCTGCGGTACCGACACCAAGAAAAGCGGTGGTACCTAACTAACGGCGCCTTCCACCGGTACCGCCCTTCCGTCGACGAGCGCATCTTCCCCCGCGGCTTCTACGTGTGGACCGACAACATCTGGGACGACAGCGCATGGTCGGAGCCCGTGTACTTTGATAACCCCGGCTTCGATCAAGATGTACGCACCCTCCCCACGCACACGTTCGTCCATTTGCTGACCGGGTCCAGCTCTTCTGGGACGACGATGGCAAGGTCTACCTCTCGACCACCGTCCGCATGGCGCAGCGCACGCCCGGGCTGAAGCTCAAGGATTTCGCCATCCACGTGTCCGAGATTGAGCTCCAGTCGGGCCGCACTCTGACGCCGCCCAAGCTGATTCGTGCATCGCAGTTTGGTGTTGCCGAGGGCTCGCACATCATGAAGAAGGGTAAGTATTACTATTTGTTCGTCGCGGAGGGCGGCACAGAGGCAGGCCACCAGGAATGGGTGCTGCGAAGTGAAAAGGGGCCTTATGGTCCGTGGGAAGGCCAGGGTAAGGCGCTTTGGTACAATGGGCCCGACGAGGAGGTGCAGAGGACGGGGCACGCAGATATCTTTGACGATGGACAGGGGAACTGGTGGGGAGTCCTTCTCGGGGTGAGACCTGTGAAGGACGGTGAGAAGTGGTTGGAGCCGCAGCTGGGCAGGGAAACGTTCCTTGTCAGGGTGGACTGGGAGAATGACTGGCCCGTATTCAACCTGGGTCGCAACGTCTCCCTACAGACCGTCGGTAGGGATGCGGTACAGAAGAAGGCCGTGGCGGATGAGAACGGCGTCAAGTGGAAGGCTGATCTCTCAAGAACGGACTTGGAGCTTGGGTGGTACCACAAGAGTAAGAATCTCCAGCAAGGAGATCGAGAACCAAGCTGACGTGATACAGATACGCCGATCAAACGTTGTCACTCCTTGACAGAACGTTCCGGACACCTTCGAATCTACGGCAACTGCTACGATCTCACCAGTCCCGAGTCGCCAGCACTGCTTCTGCGAAAGCAGACATCCTTCAACGAGACGTTCCGCGCCACAATGTCGTTCAAGCCCAGCAGACTGGGATACGAGTCAGGCGTCACGCTCTGGTGGAACCAGTACTCGTACGCGTCGATTGGCGTTGCGGCGGTGGCGACCCCTGACGGCAATGGGGTGGTACAGACGATTGTGGCCCGAGAACCGACCGGCAAAAATGGCGAGTTCAAGACAACTTATCCCCTACTTGACGCTGGCAGCCAACTCGATACGTCAAAGCCGGTGACGCTTTCCATCGAAGCCAGGCCGACAGACTACAAGCTGTCATTCTCGTCGGGCGATGACAGTGCCAGCTTTTCGTGCACTTCGGAGACGCTGACCATCGCCCCGCCAGTTGGATGTGCGTTCTCGGGGACCATGTTCGGCCTGTTCGCATTTGGCAAGAGTGAGCCAGCGCTGGACCCATCTGACTTTTCGGATATCGAAATCGTGGAGAATGCTTGAAAGCTGTGGTAACGACCGTGGAACTGTGGGCTTGGAGGGACGATAGAAATGCCGTTCACCTCGAGACGTAGATTCGCGGAAGTCATAGTACCAAGCTACTTGATCCGCTAATCTAATGTTGCTTGAGAAAGTTGCTAAAAGTCCGAAGAGTCCGAAGAGTCCGTCAAGTTTCAGGCTTGTGGTGATCCGTCTTGCGGTCTTTCCTTTCGAACATCTTTCAAGGCGATCGTTGGGTCCTCCAGTATTTGCCTCTCGACCAAGTCATAGAACTTCTCATATGTCTCTCCCCACGATTTGCTGTAGTCCGGCACGAAGCCTGCGACCTGAGCAGGCGTGACAAGGCTCATGACACCGTAGATGCGGTCGCGCGGGTCCGTGACCTGCCTGTTGCGGATGGAATGCACGACGTCCAGCAGCGAGGGAACTACAACGATGCCGTTCCGCCTCGCCTCTGTGGCGAGGCTCTGCTCCAGCAGCTCACACAGAGGTCGGAAGTCAATGTTCCGTAGATCCGACTGCTGCCACGAAGGCGACAGCTCTGCCATTTTGATCCGCGCCAGGAAGCGCCGCGTCGGGAGGCCGCCTGTCCATTCGGTCAGGAAATGCCCAACGCGTACCACGATCTGCCGTGCGAGCGCGGCCTCCTGCACGACCCACAGACGCTGAAAGTACGTCCGCCCGATGATGTCCCTGAGGGCGTCGGAAATTTCATGGCTCCAGAGGCGGTTCCACGGCGCGTTGTCATCGAACTTGCTGCTCCCAGCGAGGTAGGACAAGATCTCCAGGCCCAGCTGAGAGTGCGCCGTCGGCAGGCCCAGCCAGACGATGACCGATCGGGAAAGCGCATAGATCTCGGCCATGAGCGCAACCTGGATCGATCTCTCCTCTATGTCGGACTGGTCAATACACAGCGCATCGACCCAGATCATCTTCGGATGCTTGTCATGACGGAGCGCGAACAGGGCGTCCGTCAGATTGGAGCCGAGCTGGAGAAACTGTCTCTTGCCGACTTCGATGGTTCCGTGCTGTAAATTTGTGCCCCAGACATATGATAGAGCGTCAAACTCGGGAACGGAGTTTAGGTCGACGATGGAGAAGGTACCGCGCAGCGGTTCGTCGTGGGATCCGGGATGCAATTTGAGAACGCGGATACCGCGCTTGCTTGGGAGACGCTCATGTCTGTACACGGACGGATCGTGAATCTGCGCACGGCGATTAGGCTGGTATATGAGGCACAAGATGCACCACTCAAGTGCTCACATTGTCGGCCTGGGGTTGCGAGTCCACGCAATCCCTTGTGCGCCGAATCCAGACTCCCACTGACAGCCGTTGTCCAAAAATGCGAAACGGCAGGGAGATGGACCACGTGGTGAGCTTCCAAACGTAAGTGATTTTGCTTGACATGATGAGTTAGTGTGACTGTACCAGCCATGTCGACGATGAACTCGGTTCTAGGTCCAGCCTTATATATTTGGGTTGGGGCTGAGGTCGGCTGCCTGTTGACAGCCTGCATGGTGAGCTGGCACGGCTGAAGCCATTGCCAGGCAGTGCCAGACGCACGTGCGCGGACTAGGTCATGATCGAACCGAGGAGTTATGTATCCTTCGAATTCATTCTCGGGGTCACATCTGGGGATATGACAATGTGCCGGCAATAGCTCACGACCGGGAGAGGTACTTGGTGTTTTGTCTTTTCGAGTGTTTACTCACTCTCAGCAGGGATCATGCCCAGACGTCACGTGCCGGTTCCTGCACTTATCGGACCGCGGCCTTATCGCAGCTCGCGGATGACGCGGATGACGTAAGTCGCTCCTCGATGAAACGTCCCAACGGGGCTGTGCTGGGAAGCTACTTACGGCAGCTGCATCACTGACCTACCCTATTCTTCGGCGAAGGGATTCTTCTATCATCATAGCACATCAGACTGAGCGTCCAGACACTCCATCAAATTCTCTGACACCCTCTTTGTTTTTAATATATACACAGCCGCGCCCACCATGTCCCGGTTCTCCCGCTACGACACCGACGAGGAGCGCCTCCCCGAGGGTATGGTCCGCACCGGCTACGACGCCGACACGCAAACCTACTCCTACCGCGACAGCGACGGCAGTCACTGGGAGGGTGCCCCAGGCAACGAGTACGGCCACCTGACGCGGGTTTCCGGCGGTGGCGGCAGCGGCGGTCAGCCCGAGAGCGCGCCCTTCATCCCGGGGGCGCGGAAGCCGTGGGAGGTCGAGAAGGAGTCGTGGCGGCAGTCGTGGGCGCCGCTGCTCAACTTCTTCGTGCTCATCGGCCTGTTCCTGTGCGGCGTGGTCTGGCTGCTGTACCGCCACAAGGAGCCGGCCGCGACGGTGGACTGCGGGATCGGACAGGCGGAATACAAGATTGCGAAGGGTGATACGTGCTGGGCAATCGCGCAGGACAAGGAGACGAGCGTCGAGGCGTTGCTGGGGATCAATGCCGGGCTGGACTGCGACAGCTTGCGGCCGGGCAGGTTGATTTGCGTGCCGCTGAAGGGCGAGCACGTGGGCTGATTGCGGTTGCTGCGTCGTCGTCGTCGGGCCAATTCTGTCGCCGTATCCGTGGCTCCACTTTCGGTAGTGGGTGGAGGAGGCGCCTGGGTCAGAGAATGAACATCATCGTCAGCTGGTCGTCCTAGTCCGAAATCGTCCCTTACAGCATGGAAGCATATCAGGTCCCAATGATACGGTCGAGGCTCATCGTGAGTATGGGCGACGGTCCACTTCACATGCGTTGGGGCTGCCGGGCGGTCGTGCAGTCCCGCGGGTTGTGGGCCGCGATGGCTGGGCATTGCGGGGGCCCTGTATCTGTTCCTGTCTAGGCAGGCGTGTGTTGTGTTTGGGGCGCGGCGCTGTTGGTGCTAGCCTGATCCTGATTGACGTGATGGCCGCGGATCCTCCCCGTCCGAGAAAGGCAGGGGGACCACCTGGCCAACCCTCATCTGCATTGGCCCGGTCGCGATGATGTTGCTGCACAAAGGGAAGAGATTGAAGATTGGGCATCGGATGGATAGACAATTGGAGTGACGGAGATCCGACGTCGTGTGTTCAGAGCACAGCGATGGAAGGCCGGATTGCTGGGGAGAGGTTGCGCTGGCAGCGGGAGGCAGCAGCTGGAATGTGCCAAGGGGGCGAGCGGGGCTGGCGACGGCGCCTGTATTAGCGCCTGTTTCCCCAGAGCCCCTCTCGCCACAGCGTCTGGGGAAGTGGGTTCAGTGGGTTCCGGGCGGGGCCCCCACTGGAAGCAGGAGCCCGGGGGCCACGGCCAGTGAGCCCCTGCGCATTACCAGCACGCTGCCGCTGGACTTCATCGCATCGGCTGTGCTTTGGACAGGATAGGGGGTCATGACTCGGCCTGGTGCCTACGAAAGCACGATGAGAACAGGCCAACTTGGAGAGATTTACGATCATCATCCGAACGACATCCTCAGCATCGACCCTCGTTCAGGAGGCGACGGAGGGCATCGTGCCACCGTAGCGGATGGCTGTGCAGGTATGAGGCCACTGGAGGGGGAAATGCGACAGCGCTGCATAATACACATCGACCAGCAACGCGCGGTCTCCATGCTACGCCATCGACTGCGACGCAATAGGTCTGGTCGCAGAGTGATCGCCCCCTCCCGAGCGTTGCTTCGAGCATGGGCATTGGTGGCTTGCCCGCGTGATGACCTCTGCGGACGAGGTCATGTTGATAGTACTTCGCTCGCGCAGTCTCACCGTCCCGTTTCCATGTCACTGTGCCTTCTACCCCGCACGCTCTGCCCTTCGGTCTGGTCGAATGAGTCGAGACAGGGTCACACACACACCTTGAGCTGAAGCATTGCCCCTGATCCGTGGCCCTTTAAGAGCGTCCCCTCGACCTCTCTCTTCTCGTCTTGGAGCTTGTTCTTCTTCGTGTCACCATCCTCCATCCATCAACGTCAACGTCCATCATCAACAGCTGAACGCATCCACATCACCATCAACGTATTCCTCTGAACTGCCTCTTCACCAGCTCTCAACACATCCACAGTCGACTTACACTCTCGTAACGTCGCTGTTCCATCACCAAACCAACCACCGCCTCATCAACCCCATCAAATCAGGTACGTTCTCATCATCCTCCGCCTTTCAGCAACACCCCTAACGCTCATCTCAGCCAACATGCCTCCCCGCATCCCCGTCACCAAGTCCTCCGAGACCCTCTGCTACGGCGCCGCCACCGTCGCCGCCCTCGCGCCCCTCTACTTCCTCATCCCCGGCGCCGAGCAGCGTCTCGCCTCCCAGACCGCCAAGTGGGCGCCCCGCTGGGAGCGCAACATCAGCTACTTCACCCCCTCCGCCGAGCGCGGCATCAAGCGCGTCGAGCCCCCCATCGCCCGCACCGTCCAGGCCGTCGAGAGGCGCCTGCCCCTCGAGAAGATGGCCAAGGGTATGGAGAGGCGGATCAACACCGGCATCGACCGCTTCAACAACGTGAGGAAGTAAGCCTGGGCCGCCTCGCCAGTGTACGATGAGTAGCGCGGTGAGAGGAGGGAGGTTAGATACTAGAGCGTGCCCTAGACGGTGACTCGTACAAGACCTTGGAGATTGATGAATACAATTCCGTTAAATTCATGCCTCACTTTGTCCTCCGCGTGATGAAAGTCGACGATGCTGACGTGCCTAATGATCGACTATCGCGCCGTGAATTAGCCTGTGAATGTCTGTTGAACGTTGAGAAACCCCTGATGGATGTGATGACGCCACGTGGGAAATATCATGAAATAACGCAGTTGATGATGCCAACTTGTGATGGAAGCAGCAGCGTATGGCCCAGTCGAGGCGAGAAGCTGTGAGACGGTTCGCTCACGACCATGCCCCTCCTTCGCTGCCGGCTCCATCATCGCATTGCTGGGTTGGATCAGTACCAGTTTCCCTTCAATGTCAAACAGCAACGTGCAGCGGGCTTCACAGCAGGTAGGTTCGCTCTGGAATCTGTTGTCATCCCCGTAGGCCTCCTAGGCAGTTCATCACGGCCATATGACAGGACCCTTCACGCCACTGCATTCCCGGCTGTCTCGTAGATGTTTGTGAATGTCACCGAAATTATGCACCCATCAGCCGGTTTATCGTTCGTACATCTGATGTCGGTGGCTCGATGCGCTGGCGGGCTTCCTTCTTCGTCGCCCGGGAGTCGAGGCCCATCTCGATTGAGTCACCTCGTACGGGAGCGAGCACCTCCAGCTTATTGAGAGGAAACCAATCATGGTTCGACGATATGTATGCGAGTATCAATTGATGAACAGCGCAGACACTACATCGACGTGTCTTCACGCCACTGCCGACGATTCCCTGCAGAACCGATGCTCGACAGCGACCTGAGCGAGCACCCGAATGCTACGAGGTGCCTGTCAACCTGGGAACGGTGGCCCGATACCACTCGCCGCACACCTTCAACAAAGAGTCGGTGTACGCCGCAGCCGCTGCACGGCGGGCGAGCAGAGAGGGGAAGGGGGACGGCGACCGGGCCATGGTGAGGGGGTGCTCGTTTGCCACCGGGGAGCGGCACGAATGCTTGCAGCACAGCTGAATGTTCCTGGCCAGTCATGTGGCTGATGTTCTCAAGGGGGTAACGCGCCAAGGGCATTCCTGAACTCTACTCAAGATTGGGGTAAGATGTCATCGGGGTTACACCAGGGGGTTCCCCTTAAAGGGTTGATTTGTGATGCCTCCGACTTTTTAAGTTGCAAGGCACTCAGGGCTGCGTGACTACTCAGAAAATAGCATTTGATCTTTTCCACTCTGGATGGAGCGAGTTCTATCATTTCGGTTTGTTTCTCATCACCCGGCGACTTGAGGTGGTGTTTCAATTCAGGGGCAAAGAGGGGCCGTCGGGCTTCACACCGTGCCTCACCGACGCTCACCGAAACGGCCCCGCATGGCGATAACATTTGACACTATTGACCATCAACTCCATCGTCGAAGGATGGAGAGTGGAGGTTAAGCCCCTGCGTCTGACTCAGCCCTAGTGAAGGCCTAGGATCTGTTTCTGAACTCGCTTTGTACGACAGATTTAAAAAGACATGCAATCCCTTCCGAAGGTAGGCTTTGTTCCCATACTCTCTCTGAAGCCTTTCGTCACCCGCCGACATGGAGCGGCTCTCATCCCTCGCGGCCTCTCTGCAGCCTTGGCAGCTCTTCGCCGGCGTGACGCTGGGCCCGATCGCGGTAATCGTCGCGGCAACTCTGATCAGCATCTTCTCCGGTTTGCAGTACCCTTCGAATCTGCCTCGATTGAGGGAGAAGCCTGGCGCTCGTAGCTTCAGCCTCAAGACTCGACTGGCCTATTACACAGACTGTGAGGCCCTCTATCGCGAGGCATATGAAAAGGTGGGCTTTCCCGAGGTTATAACATCGACACGGTGCTGAACCTTGCGCAGTATGGCAAGCTGGGAAAGACGGTTCTCATACCCGGGCTCGGCCTCCGCAGCGAAGTCATCCTCGCCCCCAGCGCTATCCGATGGGCCGCCGTCCAGCCGGACAACGTCCTCAGTACATGCCACGCATTCGCAGAGATGGACCAGCTCACGTACACAATTGGGGAGGATCGTTTCGTGCTAGATGACTGGGGTGGACTAGTCGTAAAGCGGGACATGAACGCCGTCCTGGAGAGCATGGTTGCCGTGATGAAGGACGAGCTGTCGGTCGCTTTCGACGAGCAGTTCGGAACAGACACCGAGGCTTGGAAAGAGATCGACCTGGTCAGGGTGATGCCGCACATCATCGCGCAGGCTGCCAGCCGGTACACTGTGGGCCTGCCTCTCTGTACGTTCGTCCAACCCCGTTCCGCCGTTCTTGCTGACATGGCATCCGCTCCTCGCAGGCAGGGATAAGGAGTACTGTCAGACCACTGTATCCGTCTCCAGTTTCTACATCATGATGGCGGCCGTCATGGGTCTGATACCGCCGCTGTTGAAGCCGATCCTCGGACCCATCGCTGCCGTCCCGATGAACGCAGCGCTCCGTAAGTTCCATCGCCTCTTCCGCCCCGAGTTCGAGAAGCGCATGGATCTGGCCAAGGCCGCCGAGAAGGGACCGGTCGAGGAGCCCGAGGACCTGCTGCAGATGATCATTCGCTACGGCCTCGAGAACCGCCGTCACGAGTTCAGCTTCCTCGAGGTCAGCAAGCGCCTGACCCTGACCAACATGGGCACCACGCACCAGACGAACATGGCCGTGATCAACATGATCCTTGAGGTCATCGAGTCGGACGGCGAGTTCAATACCGTGTCCCTGCTGCGTGACGAGGTGCGACAGGTGCTCGGCGAGGGGCCCGACGACGGCAGCTGGACCAAGGCCAAGATCGCCAAGATGGTCAAGGCCGATAGCGTGGGGCGTGAGACACTGCGCAAGACGTCCTTCGGCAACCGCGCCATGATCCGCATGGTCGTGGCCGACTCGGTCAGGACGCCGGACGGCATCCTGCTACCCAAGGGCAGCATGGTCTCGGTGCTCACGCCGCCGCAGCACTTTGACGAGGCGGCGCACGAGGACGCGACCAAGTTCGACCCGTTCCGGTTCTCGCGCGCGCGAGAGGCGGAGAATGCCAAGGGCGGGGCGCTAGGGTTCACGTCGACGGGTGCGTCGTTTCTGCCGTTCGGCCATGGCCGGCATGCATGCCCGGGGCGATTCCTCGTCGACTACGAGATGAAGATGATCATGGCGTACCTGCTGGAGAACTACGATGTCGAGTTCCCAGAGGAGTACCTGGGCCGTCGGCCGAAGCAGACCTGGCAGGCCGAGGCGTGTATGATTCCCCAAGGCGGGGCTCGCATCAGGGTCAAGAGGAGGGCGCCGTCTGCGTAGCGAGGCACCGGGTCAAAAAGTCTAGAGTGATATCCAATGTTAGACCCCTTTAAGCGGCATGCCACCATCGCCATCGAATCTTTATTATTCGTGAGACCAAGTAGGCGTCAACAACTCATGGCTTGCCAAAAGACAAGGCCAGTTGAGGTTTTGGATGCGGAAGAACGAAACAGTGAAGGAGAGCAGGGTATTTTGAGACAAGAAGGGAATATCTGACTGTTGCGCCTTCTATAATGTCTTGGGGGGTGCATCCACATCCACATCTGTATCCTTGGGTCCATCGACAGGACGTAAAACCTTCTTCTCATGTCCGAGGATCACTGTCACAGTCAGCATTGATCTGCACGGCACCAGCAGCGGACTTACGTCTGTCGAACAGGTAGTACGAGGTGACGAGCAGAATAGGCATTGCAATCAAGCCGGCAGTCCACCGCCTCGTCAGGCTGTTGTATTCTTTCTTGTACTCCTTGCTTGTCGGATCCAGCGGCGCCCGTGCCTTTGGGGCAGCTCTTGACGCTCGCCGGGCTTCGGCACGCTTGGGTGCTATTGTCGCGCTCGCCGTCCTCTGCGTCGGTGTCACAGACGTGATTTTCTCAGGCTGCGCCGTGGCGTTCGCTGGCGAGGGGGATGGCCGGGAGGCAGGAGGTTTCGGCGCCGGTGTGGGAGCGCTCGTGGGTATGGTAGATCCGGACTTCTTGACCGGAGTGCCGGCTGTTTTCAACGTGGAGAGGTTGGCGTAGGGGGAGGCATTGGCCGTCGATTTGGCCCGCGTAGCATAGTATCGGTTTGCTACTGAGCTTATGGTGGAGCAGGACCTAAGCGGCCTCTGCAGTCGAGCTGAGCTCATGGTCGGGGTCCAGCGCGATCGATCGAGGCGGCTGCGAGGGTTGTGACCGTGACTTCGACTCTGGAGCAGCGAGTTGCCCGCTAAGAGATTCAATGGTTGTTGATTTGCAGAAGCCGAGAAACTGTTGAAGCTCTAGTCGGTCGGTGTTGCGCAGTTTTGGGACTGCGGTTCGTCGCTGTGCAATTGCGTATGTGTTCGCGTCCCAGTTCTTCTTTCCCGAGGCGATCGCGAACTGAATCGAGTGGAGCTTGGACGACCTGGAGGGCCACTCACGCCTGGACCTATCGGGTTAGCGCCATCACCACTCTTACTCAAGCTCATCCAGCCCAAGCTCAGACACGCTTCCCCCGAGGCGACCACAGCACCCTGAGATCTGACGCTCAATTGGCAAACTGCTGCTAACATGGATGATGGAGCACGCCGAGACGTGAGAAAAGGGTCATCGATTATCCATCCTACCTTCACTCAGCGCCCACCAAGACAGGAACAGTTGTTATACTTCACTCAAAGTCCGAGAATATCTCAGCATCCAAGCTCTGCGTAACATAGGCGTTAAAGATAACGCTTGGATAGGAACAGTTGAACCTAAGGAAAGTTCAACAATTTCTGCGAAAGAAACGCAGACTGCACTGAATCCTCGCTTCTCCATTCCAAATTGACCTATATGGGCCTGCAGAACGGGCTTTTGGATCAACATGGACGATCTTGCTTTCATGGTTCTTCCTGTCTGTGAGGGTTTTCACCTCACTTCTGCCGAACAATCTCGCCAACTCATAGAGTCCTCTTTCCCAATGTCAACCTGACGACTTTCTGGATTGATGAGTGGTCTGATCAGACCTGGAAGCGCACCCCAATCTTTTCTTTTTTTTGAACAGAAACGGTGGTAGACCGCACTCTTGATAATCGAGTATTCGGCGGGGTCTTTTTGTCCGGTGATTTCGTGCGCCAGGGACGCTATGACAACCGACATTTAGTGCAGCCTTTTTCTTGGAGTGGGAGTTGGATTTCTTACGATTTCTTCCCTAGCCAATGCTTGATCCTGTGCCTGTTTCATGGCGTCACACACAGGACAGGAGCGATCGTCAAATTTACTGTAGTGAGATTTGCTCACTGCAGCACCATCGTCCTGGTGCACCAGCTCCAAATCTCCTTTGCACTTGCGTTTTGCCACATCAAGGCCAAGGTTACTATTTGATGCGGCGGCCTCGCATTGGATGATGGTAACAATTTTGATCGAGTGAGGCTTAATGCTTTCCCAGTTGGTCAATATTCGAACCATCCCCGGGGCTCGCGTAGGTAGGGCAAGGTCTTCAGCAGGGTTGGCCTCTCGCGCTTTGCCATGAGATTGTGCCCTTGAATTCGATGAGGCACCGGCGGGGCGTTTGTCAGCATCAGAAGGGCCCTCCCCATTATCGTATTGCTCTGATGTGACTCCCTGGGGCGCTGTGTTGTCCGGCGGAGGGAGAGGTGTCTGGGAATTTGTTTTGATCTTGCACATGCTGTACTCTTGGCATGCCTCGACCTTTTGGCACATTTTGAGTTGTACTTTGATGGTAGAATCTCGTGTAAGGATGAGGTTGGCCAATGTGATTCTGCGTTATCGCGCGGCTGTAGTGGGTACAGTTCATGCGGAAGGCAAAACACAGGAACAGCAAGCGGAGTCTGGGTTGCTTCTTATAGATCAAGGACGTATATGGATGATGGTGCGCGGCCCTACTGGCCGGGAATGCCAGCCTGCTTGGAGTGATGCGCTGGCTTCCACACAGCAGCTGACGCAGCTCGCGACAACATGCACGCGTTGGCATTCGATGCATTCAGTACACCCTCTCTTTTTCAAAGGACGGCCGGTGAGGCGCGGCGATACTACAGGACATTGTCGTTTGGTGTTGGTGGCGCATCTCCTGGAGAAGGATGGTGGCATGGTGACGGCCGTGATTTGACAAACCCAACACGGGATGGGGTGCATGTAGAACGAGGACATCGCGACCCAATAAGATGGGGACATGGCAAGCCAAACAGCCTTCACCTGATCAGGGAGACGTCATTTTTTCTACGTATAGTTGCCAATACTTCTTGCAGCTATTCCGAGGGGTCAGCAAGTCCCAGGGTACTTCTAGTCCTCTAACAGTGTAACACGACCCTCCCGATGCTGCAGTATTTTGAGACTTTTCGAGTTCTTAATGCTTCAAGGGCCATATCAAGCGGTGGCGGGATTCATCTTGGGCTTCTTCGGTGCGGCCGGATTTGCGGCCGCTTGCAGCGGACGCTTCTTGGTCATGGCTGATGCGACTGGACCCTCAGGATCAAGGAGGCCTGCGGCTTTACGTTAGTTACAGTAATTCAGTCGTCTGACACGAGATGTATCTTACGAAGCTTCGCCGAGATCTCCAGCTGCGCCTTCAGCGCCTGCAACTCTGTCTTGTAATTCTTCATCTGCTGCTGCAGGATCGACAGGAGAAACGTCTTTTCCTCATTCTCCGACTTGAGCACATCAATCTCAGCCTGCTGGGCGCTGGTGATCTCGGCAGTCGTGGTGCGAAGGCCCTTGAGGTCCTCCCTGAGCTTAATCATGCGCTTGAGGGCCCAGGCGTTGTATTCCATCTGGTCGAACGTGGCGTCGTCGCGGACAAAGTTCGGCTGGATCTGGTCATCAGCTTCCGCAGCGACGGACTCTGCATCACTCTGAATGCTGTCATCTTCCTCAGGCTCGGTCTGCTCCTCATCCTGGGCGTCGTCGTCGTCTCTGTTGTCTGGTTCTGCCGTGAGCAAGCCGTGGACAGGCGCTGCATTGTACCCGAACCCAATGAAAGGCATTGGGGTGCCGTATTTGATCTGGTAGTCCACGAGAATACTGCACATGTCCTCCTCGAGAGTGCCGGACTGGTGGGTGTATCGAAGGACCAGCATCTGCGCGGAACTCGGCAAGCGGTGCGAAAAGGCCTCCCCCTCCTCCTTGTGTTGCATCGCGACCTCGACAGCTTTCTTGATGGACCTGATGTAGGCGATGTCGCGGTACGACGACGGAGGCTTGACGTATTTCTTGACCTTTTCGTAGAACTCCCGCAGTAGGACAGTGACTTCGTGCTTCAGCTCATTGTTCGCGGAAGCGTTGATGCCCCCGAGCTCGTCTTCCATCGCAGCAAAAGCCTCCGTCTCGGTGCGGCACCTATGGATACCACGATAGCCGCTGTGTGTTGTGTCATTTTTGACAGTCTGCTCCCCAAGTTCGGCCATGATTTTGCGAGGTGCTGCCTCGGATGTTTGTGTTTTCTGATGCGTACCAGAGGTTCGTTTGTACAACTGAAGATGAAATGTTTGGATGGTCTCAGTCGGATCTGCCTGCTGTCAGAGATGAGTCGAGTGGCACTGGGTGAAAGTAATCACGAGTTACCTTGGATCCTTGTTGCGTATATGTGGAAACCTTCGGAGAAAAGCCTAGATCACCAGAATGTGCGTTTGCCAGAGTGAAGAAAAGATTGAACCTGACGTCAGAAATGAGGTGAAGAAGATCGCGAGAGAGGTAAAGCTTAGCTAAGTGTTGTTAGAATGTCAATACTTAAAGAAACTATTGTTTCAACGGCCAATCGTTTTGAATGAATGATTTGAAACAATTGACAGAACTTCCTGTCAATGGCTTGACAATGGGAAGGCAATAAGGCGGAAGTAGTTTCTGGTACCTAATCGATAGATGGGCATTGTGTTCATCAAAAGCGATGATAACAAGCGATTGCTGCCTAGAAACCGAGGTGCTTCCGTTGAGAAAGAGAATGCTGCTCATAAGTGCTCAGCCGTTGGAATCGCCCAGGGAGAGGTCCCCGCGGATGATTAGCAAACTGAAGGGGGTTTCTTGCATTTAGCCAGACCTGCTGCACTCACAACTGGGATATACAGAGAAAGCGGCGTCCATAGCGAGATGTTAAGGACAAGCGAGCAAGTTACCACGACGACAAGGAGGAACTGGGCCTTCATTGCAGAAGGCTTTACTTAGCACATAACCATGCAACCCGAGTATTGTGAGAAATGGTGCTCAATAATGCTGCCCCAACTCCATCAAGCAAATGCTAAATCACATGCAATCTTGGACCTCCGCCTCACAACCTCGCCGTCTCCTTCTGCACCTCCGCCTCGTCCCTTTTCCCGCTGAAAACCACGATCTCCCGGCCCTTGACCGTGCCGCTCTTGGAAAGCAGCTTCCGCCTCCCGCCCGTCGTCAGCGGCGCGTCGTCGTCGCGATCGCGGATGTAGAAAGCCCAGTCGGCCGTGTCATCCAGCTCCGTCTGCGAGTAGCCATTGCCCAGCCAGGCGAACCTGTTGCCCGCGTGCGTGATCTCCAGGTCGTCGAAGCGGACCTCCTTGAGCGCCTCGATGTAGTGCAACGTCGAGCCCGGCCAGAGGGCGACGACAGGCCCGTCGGCGCGGGGCTTGTACCATGAGCGGCACGGGTCGGACCACACCGTCTTGGACATGAACCATTCCTTGTACTCGACAAAGTCACGGACGGCCTGCTCCTTGGGCGCGATCTGCACGGCATTGGTGCTCTGGTAGCGGTCGATAACCTTGAGCATCCAGTCTGCCTGGGCCTCGATGGCCGAGAGGACGGGTCCGTTGCCGATGGGGCAGTTGGGGCCGAGCATATTGAAGTAGTTGGGGAAGCCGGCGACGCCGATGCCGAGGTATGACTCGGGGGTGCCTGACCACTTGTCCTGGAGGTTCTCGCCGCTGGGGGCGATGATGGGGAAGCGGGGGCGGAAAGAAGTGTCAAAGCCCGTCGCGCAGATGAGAATGTCAACGGGGTGCTCACGGCCATCTTCGCCGATGGGGCCGCGCTCGCCGAGGGACTTGATCTCGCCGTAGACGACCTCGACGTTGGGCTTGGTCAGGGACTCGAGGTAGTTAACGCCGGGGGTCAGGCGGCGGCACCCGACGCTCCAGTCGGGGATGAGCTTCTCCTCAAGGTAAGCGTCGCCAAGCTTCTCCTTCATCTGCTGGGTCATGTAGGTGTGGGTGTCTTGGTTGATGCGGTTGTTCTTGAGGAAGATGCCGAACTGGCCGTTGAGGCCGGACTCGACATTCTTGCGGTACTCAAGGAGGGAGGCAGGGTTCTCGACGAACTCGCGCTTTTCCTCTTCTGAGAACTGGTGCTGCTCAAGACCTTGGACGGGAGATACCCATGTGGGCTCGCGGATAAAGGTCGTGACCTTCTTGCAGTGTTCGCGGATTGCGGGGAGAACCTGGATGCCGGAGGAGCCGTTGCCGATGAGGCCGACATGCTTGCCTTCCAAGCTGACAGAGTCGTCCCAGTTGGCGGTGTGCAAAAGGACGCCCTTGTACTTGTCGAGGCCAGGGATGGCTGGCCACTTCCAGTTGTTGAGGATGCCACCGGCGTTGATGAGAATGTCGCAGTGATCCTCGACAATGGCACCAGTAGCTAGGTCCTTGATCTTGACGTTGTATCCGCCATCCCTGTGGTTCCAAACTGACTCGACGACCTGGTGGCGGAGCTTCACGTATTGGTATAGGGCGTATTTCCTCGCGAAGCCTTCGAAGTACTCGAAAATCTCCTTCGCTGGCGGGTAGACGGCGGACCAGTTGAGCTTGGGCTCGAAGCTCCATGTGTAGTTGTGGGAGGGCACATCGCAGGCACAGCTACCTGGCGTTAGCACGGCTCCTACAAGTCAGAGGAAGGGGAGAGGGACGTACCCGGGGTATTTGTTCTCCCACCAGGTGCCAGAGACGGCCTCGTTCTTTTCGTAGACGGCGAGGGAGAAATTCTGAAAGTGCTTTTGCAGCTTGTAGGCTACGAGGAGACCCGAAGCTCCGGCGCCGATGCAGATGACCCTGATGTGCTTCTCTGCGTTGATCGGGCCGTCGAGCCTCCTGGAGGCATCGCGGTCGCCAGCGTGCATCGTCTCCGGCAGCAAAAGGTCGGCCATTGTGGGAATGGACACAGACAGAAAGACAGACAGACAGACGGGAGTTGGGGTGAGTGTAGAGAGGAAAGCACTCGGGTATAATGGAGGGCCGGACTGGATGGTGAAGAGCAGATGAGGTATCGAACTGAAGAGAGGAAACGACCGTCAGAGGAGGCCAATGTATTATAGGAACGGAAGATGAGACCGAGAGTCGGTCAGTCCTAGGCAGGTTGTTGAGCAACTCGCACCATGGTCACCATACAGCGGCCCCGGCCCCTGCCTGCAGACAGCCTCTCCGAGACAGCGTGGCCGGCTATCGAATATCGAGGTGCGGCACCCAAACCTCCCCTACGGGCGTTGCGTGACGGCTACCGATGATTCTTGGTCTCTCATGTGGTACGATTGGGGTAGTGGCGTCGCTTCCGGGCTTGGGGAAGAGATTCTTGGAGACGAGAAGAGGCTGGATGCTGGTGGGCTGCACTGGACCGAGTCATAGAGCCAGGGCTCCGATGGGTATGGCGACGTGAGCATGACTCGATCCTACTCGACTCGGCTTGGGGTGCACAGAGGCGGCAGCATCAGTCATGTACCTCATGTCGTACTGTGGACCGAGTTGCGGGTTCGTGGGTCTCCTGTTGAACTCCAGCTAATCTCCAGGCTACCCTAGCCTGGGGAAGAATCTGGCCCATCCAGCCGGGTTTCCGGTCTTGTAGGAGGGTAGCTAGGCGACCCAGTCAGCAGCCGGAGTCGTAGGTAGCGGTAAATAAAGCGGGCTGTAGTAGTCCTGCGAGGGAGAAGTAAGCGGCGAGAGAGCATCCCGGTCGTGTGGTCAAGGCCCAAGCCGCAGGCATGGCGGTAAGTCACAGACGGGCTGCGTTTCCAGAGCCAAGAGGCCACCCTAGCCACCACCCCTGTCATGTGCCGGGCCTCGCAACAAGTCCGCAGAACAAGCTCCGGGGGAACGAGAGCAGCAGCATGTGGGTGGAGAGCTGATTCATCGTGACAGGGAGACGCCTCGTTCGTCGAGTCGAGTTCGGGGTCGGTTGCGGGGGAGGGGAGAGACGGATCCTTGGCCGTGATGTTGAGACGGAGGTGGTCAGAAGTCTGATCTAGACCCCCTGCTAGCGCCTCTTTGCTGGTGCTTTCCCCGGGAAACCTCAACCGCGGGGGAATACCAGAGGCGAGGCTCGAGTGGTGGGGCTCGGAACTGTTCGCCCTCAGCTGGCGGCCCGGCTGCCAGGTGTCATCAGCTGGTCGGTGGTCCGATGGACATGCCCCTGAACTGAACCAGTGTGCCTCTGCCAGTTGGCGACCTCTTACTCGTCGATTGTTCCTCGTCGAGTACACCACGATGATGGATCGAGATGTCTTCTCTTGATATGTCTGTCTAAGACCCGCATCTACAAGGCAACGCGGGTAGGTTCTTGATCAGATGCTTGTGTTGGGAAGGGCATGGACGTGCCACGTATTTATTTTGCTCTGAACAAGGCGACGCCACCGCTTTTGCCAGCCTAGCCTCAGCAGTTCTACCCTATATGACACTTTGCTCTACAGTCTTGCTCTTGGCGTCTGGCTGGACTCGATAGCTGCTGCGTCCCTCTTGGACCACTCCCGCATCGTCTTGCGCTGGATCTTGCCGCTCGCCAGCTTGGGCACCTCCTCCACGAACACGACACCCCCCGCCAGCCACTTGTGCTTGGCGACCCGCGGCTTGATCCACTCCGCAATGTCTTCCGGTGTGATCTTGCCCTTGGATGCGTCCTGAATGGCGACGTAGGCTCTTGGGCGCTCGTCTCCGTTGCTGCGGCCTGTCAGCAAAAGTCCATCATGTCTCAGCTTGTGCTAGAAGCCACTTACACTGTGATGCCCACTGCTGCCGCATCGGCAACGTGCTCGTTCTCCAGCAGAACCGCCTCCAGCTCCGCCGGCGCGACCTGCAGCGCGTTGACCTTGATGAGTTCCTGTTTCTGTCAGACCCACACCGACAAGAGAGTCGCAACAACGAGAGCGCCTCACCTTCTTACGATCCACGATCCAAAAATAACCCTTGGCATCGCAGATTGCCACGTCGCCCGTCTTCAGCCACCCGTCCGCGTCCAGGCTCTCCCTCGTCGCGGCTTCATTCCGCCAGTATCCGAGACAGACGTTCGGCCCGCGCACAACCATCTCGCCCGGCTCCCCGACGCCTACCTCCCGCCCGTCATCGTCCACGAGCCGGCACTCGCAGTTGGGATCCAGCTGGCCGACGCTGCCCGTGTCGTCGCGTACGCCGCCAGGCACGTGCAGCGCACCGCAGGTCACTTCCGTCATGCCCCAGCCCTGGTTGATCTGCACGCCGAAGCGCCGCTGGCACTCGTTCTGTAGCTCTCGCGACAGGGGCGCCGCGCCGCAAAGCACGTCGCGAACGCTCGAGAGGTCGTAGCGCGCCGTCTCCCGGCGCTTCGAGAGCATAACGAGGATGGGCGGCGCGATCTGCAGGCTCGTGATGCGATGACGGCCAATGGCCGCGAGGAAGTCCTCGTAGCGGAACTCGCGCATAACATAGATTGGCACACGGAGCCGTACGGCCATGAGAATAGTGTACAGCTGGCCATATGCGTGGTAGAGGGGCAGGAAGCCGATCCAGCGCTCCTGCGGGCGGGCGGCGAGGGGGTAAGGCTTGTGGGCGTAGCGCATGACGATGGTCTGCTCGACGTTGGCAATGAGGTTGTGGTGGGAGACGCAAACGCCCTTGGGGAGTCCAGTTGTGCCGGAGCTGTAGTTGATGGTGGCGATGGTGGCCTGGGACTCGGCCGGGGTGAGGTCGGGCCAGCGGTAGGTCTCGGCGTCGGCCGTGGAGCCGAGGAGGGCGCGCCAGTCGGGGATGCCGAGACGGGGCGGAGCTTCCGCGTCGGAGAACTGGAAGATG
This sequence comes from Verticillium klebahnii, assembly GCA_002851715.1. NCBI lineage: Eukaryota > Fungi > Ascomycota > Sordariomycetes > Glomerellales > Plectosphaerellaceae > Verticillium > Verticillium klebahnii. Next base: position 6,133,427 of record NMXL01000003.1, on the reverse strand, counting down.
CGGTTCCTGGGCAGATTGGATTTTTGGGCGGCGGCGAGGACGTGGTCGAGGTGGTCAGGGTGGGCGAGGATGACCTTGGCAGTGGTGTTATTGATCTGGTGAACGAGCTCTGTGGGTATGGTAAGCTGGTGTTCGAATCTGTCATTGTGGGAGAGAAAGTCTTCCGACGTACCGGGAACGGTGTAGGCCGGGTTGGCGCCACTGAAGATGCAGCCGGCGCCGACGATGCCCAGATAGGCGACTGGCACAAAGATCTGGTTCGGGGTGCAAATCATGACCACATCGCCTCGCTCAAGGCCCAACCGCTCGAGGCCAAAAGCCAGCCGCTTCACCCATTGAAGTGCTTCTTTCGGAGAGAGGTTGATCCTGTCATCTTTGCAGTCGAACCATAAGGGGTCTTCTTGTGGCTTCTGGTCTTCCGGAAAAAGGTATGAAAGTAGGTTCGTTTTGGGAATGTCCAGCGTCGGAAAAGGCGATTTGAAGACCATGGCTGACGATAACTCCGGTTGTGCGGACGACGTGACTGCGTTAGGTCTTTCGCGCTTCGGGGGGGGATGCTGTTCGCTCGGGAGTGTGTTGGAGGACGTCGAGAACAAGTAATCAAAACCTCATTTCCAATGAATGAGCCAAGCCGAGGAGCAAGGCGGAATGAAGCCTCGAATTGATAAAGCAGTTCATCGTCGTCAGCTCCACAGCCTCCTGGAAATGACCGCGTCGTCCCTCGGTAGGAGCTGCCGGCTCCTGCGGGGTAAACGCTGGCAGTTGCGGGCCTCCTACCCCGACTTGCACCTGCCTCTGGACCGACCCACGGTAAGAGAAGGCAGGTACCCCGGGGGTGGGGACTTACCCCGACTTTTCCCCAGCCCGACGAGCCCCTCATTGAGCTACAGGGGAGATAAGGCACCTGAGGTACCTGTAATTTTGCCGAGGTGCCAACCCCGTCTCCCGTCGGTAGTAATAAGTGCTAAGTACTCCAGCGGCCTGCTGTACCTATGCACCGACAAACACCCATCGGCTCCATTTGAGGTAGATAGAAGACGCCTTAACTTACTGAGCCTCAGTGTCGACTAGCCAGCTAGTCTTTGGCCGCATTTCGATCACATCACCATGTCCGAACTCAAGAACTTCGGCTCCGCCTTCTCCCTCGAGGGCAAGACGGCCCTCGTCACCGGTGGCTCCCGCGGCCTCGGCCTGCACATGGCCACGGCCTTCCTCCTCGCCGGCTGCACCCACGTCATCATCACGGCGCGCAAGCTCGATGGCGAGCAGGGCATCAGCCAGGCCGTCGAGAAGCTCAACAGGCTGCCCAAGATCCGCGGCAAGGCCATCGGTCTGGCCGCCAACGTGGCCGACTCCAAAGACATTGTGCGCCTCGTGGGCGAGGTCAAGGGAATCGTCGGCCGGAAGGGTCTCAACATCTTGGTGTGCAACGCCGGCGCGGCCTGGGGATCCCGCTTCGAGGACGCCCCGCCGAGCAGCTCGGTCAAGATCCTGGATCTGAACGTCCGGGGCGTGTTCGAGCTCGCACAACAGTGAGTGCCCCTTCTTCCTACCAAGGGAAAGGCGAGAAGACCCGGCGCTGATCGAGTCTGACGAGTCTATCAGATTCCTGCCACTGATGGAGCAGGCCTCGTCTCGGGAAGATCCCGGCCGTGTGCTCATCATCAGTTCGACCGCCGGAAGCAATGTGCCCCACGTAGGCGAGCACGGCACAATCATGTACTCGGCATCCAAGGCGGCGGCCAATGTAAGTCAACTCCGCCTTTCGATACATCCTCTGGGAGGCGTGACTGACAAGACAGCACCTGGGTCGTAATTTGGCGGTCGAGCTGGGCCCCCGGCACATCACATCGAACATCATCGCACCGGGCTTCTTCCCGTCAAAACTGGCCCAGGGCTTGATCAGCAACCTCGGCGGCATCGACGAGCTGAGCAAAGACAACCCGCTCCGCCGGCTGGGCGAGCCAGAGGATATTGCTGGTGTTGCGGTCTTCCTCTGTTCTCCAGCGGGCAAATATGTGTAAGTCAAGACCGTCTTCATGACTGGGGAGGTATACTAATCTTGTCGCAGAAACGGAGTAGAGGTTGCTGTTGATGGCGGAGCGAGGTTAGCAGCAGGAAGGTTATCGCGGCTTTGATTGATGAAGTGCAACTTACCGTGAAGCAAACCTGAATCTGCCTGAGCTGTTGGTGGGTGTGTAAGCCGAGTTGGATAGTACGACGGAAATAGTAGCTCCAAAAATAGTAACTCCAAAAACGAAGCTGTTGCAATGTGTCACAGCTAGGTCGGTGTTCCGGTACCTCTGTTCTCAACTTGCATGGACTTGCAGTGTACACAGTTCGTTGGCCTTCGTGAAGCTCATGGCTGCCGCTGATTTGAGTCTGCATATGAATGGTAATGACATGTTTGGCATGGTTGAAACTGAGTCCCACATATTGGCTCTTGCGAACGCTGCTACTTGAATGTGATGCCTTGCCTCTTCGTCGTCCTGCCCTGCTCCATGTCCTCCACCATGGCAGGCAGCTCCTCCAAGCCCTTCCGGATCTCCACCACCGGCATGATCCCGTGCTCCTCCGTAAACTTAACCGCCTTGCCCATCCTCTGCGGGGTGCTCGTGCTGTCGGCCTTGATTTGGTAGTTGCCGAGCAGCAGATCCATCACGTTGACCTGCAACGGCTCCTTCGACACGCCGATGACCATCAGCGTGCCCCCCAGCGCCAGACACGACGGCGCGGACGCGAACGCCGGTGCCGCATTTGTGTAAACGGCCACGGCACGCACGCCCCCGCCAGTCAGCTTCTTGATGTCCCGCGCCCACTCCGGGTTGTCGCGCGAGTTGAAGACGGCCTCGGCGCCCTGCCGCTTCGTCTCCTCGAGGTTCGCGTCCGCGACGTCGATGCCCACGACGCGCAGGCCCATGGCCCGGGCGTACTGCGTCGCCAGTTGTCCGAGGCCGCCGCACCCGACGACACCAAACCAGTCGCCTGGCTGCAGGGCGCAGCTGTCGACCGAGTGAAAGGCCGTGATGCCGGCGCAGAAGACGGCACTAGCGGCGTCCATGTCCCACTTGGCCTCGTCCAGGACGACGGCGTTGCGGCGGTCAACGAGCGCGTACTCGGCGAAGAATCCGTCCGTGATGAAGCCCTGCAGGAGCTGCTTGCCCGTCTCGCAGTGGAGGTTGTGGACCTGACAGCCGGCACAAGTGAAGCAGCAGCCGCGGATGTAGAGGAAGCCGACGGCGTCGCCGAGCCGGAAGCCCTGGTCCTCGGCGGAGGGGTGGAAGCTGACAATGTGGCCGACGCCTTCGTGGCCGAGGGTCACGGTTTCTTGGGCGTCGCGGATGGCGAGGAGGTCGCTGTGGCAAAGCGAGGCGGACCGGATCTTGACGAGGAACTCATCCGGGCCGGGCTCAGGGACCGGGACTTCGTTGATGACGACCTTCTTCTGGTGCTGGGGAATGTTAGTTTGATGGAGAAGGCAAAAGACTACATAGTTGGCTTACTGGGTCCCATTGGCCCGCCTTCATGGTTTTGGGAATAGGCGCCATGATTGTAGTGATGCGTGTCAGACGTCTGTTTTCCTCGAAACGCGTGTAGGCTGGATGTACAATCAATTAACCAAGATGCAAACTTCTGCAGGTGGGCTTCGTAGATATTCGAAGAGTAGCGATTGTTGGACTGACTACTTGTGTACCTTCGCCCCATAGGGAAGCATACTTGTGCCCATGAGCTCTCGGGCTGGAGATCCTCAGAAACCCGACAAGCCACCACCTCCTCCCGCCTGTCGGTGACGTTCACCCAGAGCCGGAAGCTCTCTTCCAAGGAGCACGTGGTAGGTTAGCACCATGGTGGCCTTCGGCTGGGGCTTCGTTCTCAGATAATACCTGATTGGACCTCGATTTGCCGACCAAGACGCGATCTAGAAGACGCCTGATACTTGCCAGACCTGACCTGAACAGTCTTGGCCCCTCTCACGGAGTCCAACACGCCTCGTGGCGCCTGACCAGCTCTCTCGCTCCTCTCGCGTTCAGACGATGCTAGGCCAAGCCGGGCATTCTGCGACTGAACCGACGGCGGGGTAGGTCGGGGTGCATCGGTAGCGTCGCGTGGGGCCGTGGCAGACGCAGTCAGTGGTGTCTAGGGTCTGGGTTCGCGGATTTACCTGGGCGAGGAAGGTATCCTATTTAGGACTAGCGCACTTGCCGCTTTTGTTCAGGCTCGGCTCACCTCAGGCCACATCGGAAACAGACATTTTGTGCATTATGCACGCCCGTCAAGATAAACCGTTCTAGGGGCGTTGGCTTGGCATTGTTTTATCGCAAAATTAAAATGGGAATCTCTGAGGTTTTTGAAGTCATGTACTACTGGTAAGGTTCCACTAACTTCTCAAAAAACCAGCTTTGAAGAAAGCTCTAGCCATCTACATAGTCCCTTCAACGGAATCAAAGAGCCTATTCCGTTTAACGCATCCACTGTAGAATTGAGGCCTTGATTTATTTATTCAAGATCGTCGAGTGTCGTCAAGCGTGTTCTGTTGTTTCACCGTCATAGTATCAGTTCTGTATTCCAAAGATGCTTGAGTATTAGTAGGGACTCGTTGGTTTTCCTTGCCATTGTGCCCGATATCTGGACACCTCCACGCAGCTTCCCCGCACAACCAGATGACCTTGTCCGCCTCATCAGCAAAAGCTATCCTCCTCGATTGTTTTTCTTCCCTTCATGTTGAACTAACAAGCCTCAAGGAATATGAGAGTATGTTGAGTTATCAGTCTTGATCATGCCTAATAGAGGACTTCCGAGGGAGAGTTCCAACCGCCGACCCTGGCCTTGAGTTGGCTGCATCGCTTATGCGAGATGCTTTTGGAAAACCCGTAATGGTGGGTCATTTGACCACAGAGCCAACGCCCAACTGACGTTGGGCTTTCTAGGTAGTTGGGCTGGATCTGGAAGCATGCGAATTGCAAGGTGAGTTGTATGGTCTGTCGACCAACGTGCATGATCACCTTGCACCAACCGACTTGTTTCATGTAGCCTTCAGCCCCCAATGATCCAACCCCGCCTTCTGTATTAAAAGCTCACTCGTTTATCTTCCTTTTACATCCTCTACGATTTCCTTTTATCATCGCAACATTTTTGACAGAACAGACCAACGGCCACATACTCCCGATATCGAAACCAGGAGCGATCTCTGCTTGACTCGAACGAATCCAAAGATGACTACTCCACAGAAAGCTGGGCCGACCTCCGAAGTTCTTTCGGAACTGCTGGAAAAGTTCCTGTCCATTTTCGACGTGGCATCGGTCCTCGAACAAAAGACGTTACCCTGGTATTGTCTCCATCGCGACATTTTGCCCCCTCTTCTCGACCCTTCTAGGGCTCCTCCAGGCCCAATTCCGGGCAACGACTTCCACACTTTTCCATCCATCACCTCGGCACCAGAGGCATGGAGCACCGTTTTACAGCTTGGCCGCACAGGCTCCCAAGACGATTTGCTTATTCCCCTTGCTCACGTCAGCCAGCACCCTTTTCCCGAATCAGATGCTGTAACAAATATCGAAGAGGCGGCAGGCCTGATGCGACTCCTGTGGCCAGATGGCGAGATTGGTCGGCCAAGGCGACGCCAGCTCGGCTCTAAGTTCGCAGACCCAGCTGCCCCTTACTGCCACACATACAACTGGCTCGCCTCGAAGAAGCTAAACACGGAAGTCGCCAGTCTCAAAATCCTCGGCCGGGATTTCGCGTCACACTTCGTACAAGGCCAATATGATCATGGGGTAGGTCAAACTGCATGAATCTCACCGAATTGGAGCACCAACATCTAACCTGTTAATTGTTCAGTTTTGTTTCCCCAAAACCGATTTACCCCAGGACGCCGTTGAGACAAGCCGTCTCCCCTCGAGATCCTCACCTTCTAGTTTCGATCGTGACTATGCTGAGGTCTGGTATGTCTGGTCGCACATCCCCCCTTGAAGAATCATCTCCTTTCTTGGACTCGAATAGCGGCTAACAGATCATTTGTTCGTTTCAGGTCCTTTGCCGGATGTGACCACTGGGTGATTTCATTTCCAATCATAGCGAGTGTCTTGTATCTCACCTCGAACCCAGGCAAATCAGGGGAAGTCAGCCAATTGGTCTCCAAGGCTGCTGATCCCTACGCCGACAGAGACCTTTCGTGGTGCCTTGACGCATTGCAGGGCTTTTGTCGTCTCAAGGCCCCTGGAAATGATGAAAGAGACTTGTCGTTTTCTCTCGGGACATCCCCCGATCGCTGGATGTATCTCAATTTTGCTTTTCACCATTTCAATTTGGAGGAAGGTCCCGCTGAGGTATCAAGTTTTCAAGGGTCCGGTTTGAGGTGTGAGCGACGTTCGACGACGGTTTCGATCCCAACAGGCAGGTCGACGAGATTCACGGAAGCACGACGCTGGGTCAGCATTCGGTGTTCTACACGCTATGAGGGTAACGTACCAGACATCTCCCCGGCTGCTGTTATAGTAGCCCTGTCGGATCATGGCCACACTGCAACGGACGCTAAAACCCAAGACTGGGACAAGTCTGGTTTGGAGTCCCCTCCTCAAGCCTACGGAGTGGCTCTTTTTCATCAAGTCATATGGGGAAACTTAAGCCGATGGGAAAAAGACTGGGAGAGAACGATAGGCTCTGTCGCTCGCATGTTCGAGGCCAAAGTGAGGATCAACTCCATTTCTGAAAAGATGATATGCGCCTCGCTAACAGGGGTCGAAGATTGAGGACCTCACAGAAGATGCTATCTACGATCTTCTCTTCGTAAGAAGAGACCAGAAACACCTGGCCTATACCTCGGTACTCCGACTTCTCGATTTCTTCCGCGGCCAGATTGAAATCGTATCTGTATCCTTACGAAAAATGCATGCAGTGTGGGCTAGGACGTTTGTGGGCAAGCACTCGGAAATGCTTGACAGATTCGATCAGAGTACCCAAGTCATTCTGCTTAACAACTGGAATAAGCTTCTTTTACACCTTGACAGCATCCAAGCCAGGCTTCTAGGCAAGATGCAGCAAATCGAAGAGCTGATCAAGACTCTGCGTGATTGCATGATTGCAGCAGCAGGACATTGAGTTAGATCCAGAAGATTGTCAGCTTATAAGTTGTCCAAGAATTAGTCCTCAAAGTTCACAATTATCTTTAGGTGCCACGCATCTACTTGGAGTGTGTACCTTAGTTAAAGAGTGTTGAACGAGATTTCTGTCCGTAGCATTGTAGCATATGATGTGCTTCATTTTTTCTGTTCCTCGACCTAAAACCCTGTTCTCACTCGGGGCGCAGGGGGTGGCCATGGCCATGAGTCTTTTATAACTCTAACAAGCTCATCGCAGGCGTCCTATGGCAATGCATGTGCATCATCGTCACGGAATGCAGCCACTTTTTTGCACAATGAGCTGCGGTCGCCATTCAACATATCGTTATGGTGGAAGCATGGGCTTTGCGGTGGAAGTTGTGCATGAGCGGGGAGAGGTGCTGTGCATGCTCACCCACCAATTCGAGCTCGGGGTTAATTCAGGGTCGGTTCGAGCTAAAAGCAGCAAGACTCATGGAAACATTCAGTTCCGATTAGGCCTAGTAAAGCCCAGCTTGGGAGATGTTGCGGGGGAGGGGCTACTCGAGTCATTGCCCCCGGCTTTCCCAAAGCTCATGACTCGGCTGGAAATCAATAACCTCTGCTGATGAGGGAGCCGAGAAACACGCCCCTCAAATGGGCGGATTCCAGACCGAAGGACTTGTGACTGGCTACTGCCACCAACCTTTACTGGGCGAGTAGTCGAGGCTTGGTATTTGTCGCCCCTCCGGAGTTAAGGAGCTTGTCAGCGAGTATCACAAACGGGTGTCAGTGAAATAACAACCTGCCCCTCCATTGCTTTCACACTTTAGCTGCCCACTCTTCAGATCGCCCCCCCCCCCAAGAAACTCCAAAATACGTAGTATACCCAGAAAACCAGCCAGTGACCATTCCAAACATACCACAACATGACATCTCTCGGGCCCGGCCTCAAGGAAGCCTCTGGCGGACTTCAGTCTTCCTTCGATTGGAGCAAGAGCAACCTTCCCAAGCAGCTATTTATCAACAACGAGGTATGAAGTTTCATTGCTTGTTAGATTCAATTCTTGTAGCTGACTCCTAAAAGTACGTCGAGTCCAAGAACAGCAAGAAACTCGAACTCCACAACCCCATAGACGGATCCGCGGTTGCCAATGATGTCTCCCTCGCCGGCGAGGCAGATGTCGACGCAGCTGTGGCTGCCGCCGAAGCTGCGTTCCCCGTCTGGAAAAGGACACCACCAAACACACGCCGAGACATCATGAACAAGTTCGCGGATCTCATCAGCCAGAACGGACTCGCGCTGGCAGAGCTGACGCGACTCACTCTCGGCGCCCCCTTTGGGTCGTTCGGCTCTTTCGAAATCAATCTCGCTTGCGAGGGCTTCCGCTACTTTGCTGGGTGGACGGACAAGTTCCCCGGCGAGACGTACCCACAGGACGACGGTTTCATGAAAATTGTGCGCAATGAGCCGCTAGGCGTGACCTGCGGTATCATTCCCTGGAACGGTCCTCTCGGCAACGTCGGTATGAAGGCTGGGCCTGCGCTGGCGACGGGCAACTGCTTCATTCTCAAGCCATCAGAGAAGACGCCCTTTGCCGCGCTGGCTCTCGGCACTCTGATCAAGGAGGCTGGATTCCCGCCCGGCGTCTTCCAGGTCATTTCAGGTGATGGCAGCACCGGTGCCCTCCTGGCGAGCCACATGCGGGTGCGCAAGGTCAGCTTCACCGGTTCGACGTCGACCGGCCGCAAGATCCAAGAAATGGCCGCCAAGAGTAACCTCAAGCGCGTGACGCTAGAGCTGGGCGGCAAGAGCCCCGCCGTGGTCTTCGACGATTGCAACCTTGAGAATGCCGTGACGTGGTGCGCCAACGCCATCACGGCAAACACGGGCCAGGTTTGCTTCGCAGCGAGCCGAGTCTACGTGCAGGCGGGCATCTACGACAAGTTCGCCAAGGCATACAAAGCGGCGATGGAGGAGAAGGCCCGCGGCGTGGGGGACCCCAACAAGGAGGGTACCACAATCGGTCCCCTCGTGGACAAGGCGCAGTTTGACCGCGTGCGAGGCTTCATCGAACGAGGGCAGCAAGGACAGGGAACCTTGCTGGTTGGTGGTGGCCGCGTCGGCGAAACGGGTTTCTACGTCCAGCCGACGGTCTTCGAGAATGTGGCCCAGGATGCTGAGATTTGTCGTGATGAGATTTTCGGCCCCGTGGCGGTACTCAACCGGTTCGATACCGAGGAGGAGATTGTGGCCAAAGCTAACGACACCAACTTTGGGCTGATGGCGGGCGTGTTCACGCAAGACATCAACAAGGCCATGCGCGTGGCCTCCGATATTGACAGTGGAATGGTCGGCATCAACTGTGTCAGCTTGTGCTTCCTGACTGCGCCATTTGGAGGTAGCAAGGAGAGCGGGTCGGGGCGGGAGAACGCGATCAACGCGCTACGCATGTTCACCGAGCCCAAGACGGTCATGGTAAATCTTACATACTAGTTGTGATATTTTCCAGTATTCCTTTCTTAGCTCAGCATATCAAGCAAAATGTCACTTCGCTGAATATCCATGAGCTCAAATGTTAATACGAAACGAAACAATAACGGATAAAATAACGCGCTTTTCGGAGCTCAAACGCATCAAGCCTTTGGATGCAGCTCCAACGCATCGCCACATGTGGGCCCTGGAAGTATTTTGGTTCATCATAACTTCACAGAAAGTCATTGGAACTTCATTTGCAAACCGTCAAGGCAGGGGTGCCTTATCAAACCCCAAGGTGCCTTCGGTATTGAGTGGCAAAGACTCGAAAGTCATCTATGCAAAGCATTTACTGGACCCCGGGCAAATTCAAGTACAAATCATGAAGAATGGCACCGAAAGCAGGTTACCAACTTGCCCTTTTCTAATAATTACTGCGGAATTGAGGATCCTTATACCGACAAGAGGCACGGCTACTATTATACCAGAGTGTAGGCTATCTCAGATAATATGAATGGTGTCATCTCCTCATTGCCATAATGGTGGCATGCTTACTACTACTTTCAGGATAATACCTCAAATAGGGCATTATCACATCTAGACAAACATGTGCTTCAATCCCTCAATGGTCTCCCTGAATCCGGGCACCTCCTTTGGGTCAATGCCTAGATCCTCGGGTCCTAGGAACAGGCCCTCCTTCTCCTCCCACGGATCGCACTTCTCTCCAAACTTGAACTGCAGAGCAAGTTCGTTGCCTGTGGGACCCCAGAGGGTCGTCCATGACTCAGCAGAGCAAGGGACGTAGACGGAGCGCTTGCCAGTGATTTCACCCCAGACATCATTCATCTGCTGGAAAGTCCACTTCTCGAGCGCAACATTTGTATATTTACCAAATGTCGTGGTGCCCTTGGCCAGGATCTGACGTGTCCAAAGGCCGGGCGTGACCGTCATATCTCCTGACAGCAGAACTTTAGCGTCCGGGCGGGAGGGGATGACCTGTACGTAGGTGCCAGAGCCATTGGGCTACGTTTTGTTAGCAAGCTCTTCGAACATACGCCACTTTTGTAAGACGAGTTTGGCAGCGATCAATTGCAACTGCCCAGCTTTGGACGCCAGCAGGGCGTGTTTGCAGACGGATAATGATTGAACTCACATATTCGGTAGGCTTGAGCATGGGGTACCAGACCAGGTTCTGCGGATAGTAACCAAAGTACAGATAGGTAGTCTTAGCCGCGAGATCAGGCAACTCCTTCTGGATGCGCTCGTCAACATTGGCCTTGTAGTCCATGTGCGGCGTGAGGAGCTCGCCGTTGAAGACGCGCTTCGCACTCGGCGTGGTGGACCAGAGGTAGTGCTCCAGGGAGGGGGTCCGGGCAGCGGCCCTCGCAATCTTCATGCCCTGCTCCTCTTCGAGGACGCCAGCCTCGTCCTGGGTCTTACCGGTGAACAGGTGTTCCCACCAATTTGTCACCGCGTAAATGGCGGAGACGCCCTCGAATGCCTTGACGAGGGACTCCTCGTCGTCGAAGCTGGCCTGGACGACCTCGATGCCTTCGTCGGCGAGTTTCTTGGCCGCGTCGCTGCCCGGGTTTCGGGTAATGGCGCGGACTTTCCAGCCGGACGTCTTCTTCATTATGTTGACGACGCCCCCGCCCTGGATGCCGGTAGCACCGGTCACGGCGAGAATCTTGGCCGACATTGCGTGTGTTGGGATGCTGACTGTATATGACTTTCGGGAGTTGAGTACGTTATGATGTTCTGTAGGATAAAGGTTGCGATCAGATGCAAATCGTCCGAGACGAGGGTGATGAGATGCGGCGGCAAGCTGGGATGACCAGGTGGATGGAATGGAGAGTCGGCATCATGGCATGCATAGGCGAGAGAGGCGAGCGATCAATAATTAGCGGCTTCATCTTTCCCCAGTTCCCCCCTTGTCTAGTCGCCTTCAATTTATTGCCTGCTCCTGGCGCGATAACCGGACAACTGGAACTGGGGAGAAAGTCTGGTCTGCTCCCTGAAGAGTGGGCTCTCAAGCCTGTCACCGACTGCCTCGTACGTTGGTGGCCCAATGACATGGTTTGCGTCGCAGCTTCCCCCTGCACGTGGTGGATGCCCCCGGTTGAGCTTCGGAGTGTTTGACCATCATCACCGGAAGCCCCCTGTTCAAAATCCCCATGCTTTCGCATGGGGGTCCACAGGATCCACTCAACAAAAGACCTCATCTATTACTCCACCTCTGAATTCATGTGTCCTGGGGATGTGTTGAGTCGAGCTATCTACGAAGCTCAGAATTTGTTATGGGAGGTTAAAGAATAGCGATTGAAAATGTCTGCTCTCGAGTCATGCTTCGTGGGGTTGTAAATGGTCCGGATCCCGGGGAGCCCGGACGAGGTCCCGATGACATGTGCCGGTTCTGCACGGACCGTTGCCGAGCACCGTCCAACGAGGCGGGCTTCCGGTGGTGGAAAACACCGTCCGGAAGTGGGTCGGGTCTCCACCGCATGAAACTTGGCTGAGGTCAACGCCCAAATAGGTAATGCACTCGTCCGCAATCGCAGCGCAGCAAGCATCAGGCGACTATCCCGTAAATTCTGCTCGCTCCGCATGTATTCATTCTATTCTGCTCGCGGCCATGATCCCGCCTGTTTCAATACGAAACATTCCACCCGGGTAAGCCTCCCGTGGCTTGGGCTACTTGTTGGGCGGCCCTTGGAGCGCATCCTTCAGCCCGCTCTTCTCTCCATGGATGTAGCTGAACCAAGCCTCATAAGGCAGCGTGTTACGGTAGGACACGTCGCCGCCCTTGTACTCGGGGATCTCGTAGTAAAAGTGTTTGTCGTGCGCTACCTCAAGCAGCTGCCCAGTCTTTTCGTTGGCTTCATCATCGAAGAAGACATTGTACGCGTCGATGAGTGTAGACATGAGCGTTAAGCTGCATGTAAATGTCAGAATTACATCTCGCCAGCCTGGACAAGGCAACGTAGGAGTGGGAGGTGAACTCACTGCTCTGGCAAGAACGCCTCGGAAAAGTTGGGCATGGCTGGAGTGTCAACCGCGCCTGGCATTACCACATTGATGGTGATATTCTCCTTCAGCTTCAGAGATTCGGCCACTGTCCGCGTCCAGTGGTGGACAGCTGCCTTGGCCGAGCTGTACTCCGGGAACGTTGAACCAGGGTGCACTCCGATCATACTGCCCGTGATTACGATCTTGCCGCCCGGCGTCTCATTGTGTCGCATGAAGTGTGTCGCCAGAGTTGTACCATACATGACGCCCTTGAAGTGAGTGTCGCTGCAGATTGTGTTGGGCTCGGGCGGTATGTCATCAATCGACGCATTGCGCCGCCGGAAGTTGTACTTGGAGTCTTCATCGACGCCACCGGCGTTGGCGACGAGCACATCAAGTCGACCCCATTTGTCCCAAGTTGTCTTGAACAAGTTTGTCTGCGACGCGTACGAGGCGATGTTGGCCTGGACAAAGATTGCTGTGTTACCGGTCGGGTCGATGCCCGCGGCGATGGCTTTGCCTTCTGGCCTGCGTCCAGTGAGGGCGACCTTATAGCCGCGACCGTGGAGGTGCTTAGCAACCTCCAAGCCAATCCCGCTCTATTGCGATGAAAAGTATTAGCCAAGAGATACTGAAGAGTGGAATGACCTGTCTTAAGCAGATCTACTCTCAAACACGTACGGTCGAGCCGGTGATGATGGCCACCTTCTGGTGGTCTTTCACGACAGAGCCCATGTTACAAATATCTGGCGATGAGGGTGAGGAATACAGTTAGCTGCGACTAGGAGTAGAAGTTGAAGCCCGTACCTGGTCTGAAGAATGGTATGGATCTACAAAGCGTATCTGCCCAAGGTCGAGGGCTAAGACGACATGGTAGTCATCAAAAGCTCTCAGGGGGCACGCGGGGAATATACCGGAATTCAGCTGGGAGCCACTTTTTTATCATTGAAGAGGGAATTCGGCAATGACATGTGGGCACTCACCCTTGCTCTGGCAGCCAAGACGCCTACCTTGCTGTCAAACATCCCCTGGGAACCCTTGCACGTTGATAGATGCAAACCGGTGGTCAACCGATGATCTGTGGCGCGGTGCATGGTCTGGTCAACCCCTTTCCTCGTACCACTCGACTCTTCCCCCCTCACCCTCGCACCAGACACAATTACTCGGAAGTCCGGGATTTCATCCTTATCATGACTCCGACATTTCGCCTCGCAGGTTCGACAGGGGTACCGGAAAGAACCAAAGATGCGGGGCCGCAAACAAGAACATCCACACTTGAGTACCTTGGGGGAGAAGTTTGACAGGTCACCCAGTGTTGAACCATGTCCGCTAGGCCACTGAATATCCTGAACCCCGGTTTTACTGCCGAAGGAATGGCGGACGCCCAGAGTAAAGACGGCAGTGCTGACGTCCCGACAAGAAAACTTCCCTTATGGACAGGCGGTCCGCCGTGTCGGGTCGTCGTGCTGACTCGGGTTCCTTTCAGCAACTTGGGACAAGACATAGTTGACTGCACAGCTATCTCAACTCTTCCTTTTGTTGTCGGCCTTGTCAGTCGTGACTAGACGAAGCAAAGCATTGCAGTGTCAGAGACGGCTACGGTTTCCTTTTCGTCCAGCCACATCATCATGTCGACCCCCGAGGGAATGCCCATGACTTTCGAGTCGCCCATTCCCATCGAGAACGGAAAGCAGAGGGCTTTGATTGGTGTTTCGACCTTTTGCATCTTCATTGCCAGCCTCATGGTCGCGCTCAGGTTTGTAGCCAAACTCAAGACGGCGAAAAGCCTAAATGCCAGTGACGCCTGCATTCTGGCTGCGTTGGTACGTGTATTCTCCCCTGCTGCATGGTTTTAGTCCAGCTAGTGTAAGGTTTTGTAGCTCGCTGACGGACCATTCAGTTCTTCAACACAGCACTACATGCCGACGTTTACATCATGGTCGTACACGGGGGCTTTGGATTCCACGTCCAGGATATTGCGATGCGATTTGGTCCTGATGCTTTGACTATATTCTTCAAGGTACGAGACCTCCGCTACCACTGCTCTCCCTATGATCCCTAAAGCAACATAGCTAACATACTCAGTGCATCATGGTCTTTGCTCTGCTTTGGAATGCAACAACCTGCTTCACCAAGCTTTCCGTCCTACTGATGTACATGAGCATCTTTCCCGTCCGTCGCGTCATCCTGCCCTGCCAGATACTCGGCGTATTCATCATCCTCTGGAACATCGGTGGCATCCTCGGCGGCGTTCTCGTCTGCCGCCCCTTCGCTATGAACTGGGACCAGACCATACCCGGCGGAAAATGCGGCAACCAGCCCATGTATTACATGGCGCTCGGCGTCATCAATATTCTCGTCGAGGTCACCATGCTCGCCCTGCCGCTGCCGGTCCTCTACAAGCTGCAGATGCCCATGCGCAAGAAGATGGTCATCATCGGCATGTTCAGCGTCGGCTTCGCCACCTGCGCCATCACAATCTACCGACAGGCGACGCTGCCTAGCGTGCAGTTCGCCGACATGCCGCACAGCGGAGTCATCGCAACCCTGTTCTCGGGCCTCGAGCCGTCCGTCGCCCTGGCGCTCGCCTGCGTGCCCTACCTTCGGTCCCTGTTCGGCAGCACGTTTGACTCGTCTCAAAAGGGATCGAGCTACGCGAACATGAAGTCCAAGACGGACGAATACCAGAAGGGAAGCAAGCGCAGCCAGACGCGTGACTTTGAGGAGCTGCAGGATGACTCTTCGGAGATCCAGCTCCGGCCTGTCATGCCCATCAGGGACATCACCGTCACTTCAGACCACAAGGCGGGCGAAAGGAGCATGAAGGATATCAAGCCAGACGCGATCACAGTGGAGAGACAGTGGGAGGTGGATACGAGCGAAGACGGGGATACTGGTCGCCGCCGATGAGCCTTCAGGTTTTGGAACAAGCGCGTATCAAACGTGTGCTTTGACAGGTCCGCCACATGCCATCAAGCTTGTTAGCGATATCAACGGATAAGTAGACATTGGCTGAAGGCAAACCCCCACCATTTGTGTTAGTATTAGATATCCAAGAGCGATGATTATCGATACCAAAACGAAAATGAGCTGCCGTGATAGTCGATGACCTATTATTCTAGTAGCGTGGTTTACGGAGATAAAACATTTTCTCCGCGTCGTAGAGTAGCAGACGAACAACACATTACGAGGGTCATGTGACAGTCGTGCGGTAGCTTCCATCCCGGCATCATGAGCGCCGCCTTGAGGACGAGGCTCAAAACATGTTTCTTACGTTTAACAGTATCATCTGAATGAGAAAGACACCGCTAGCAGCTGGAGACCAAAGAGAAGACGTTTATGCCCCAGAAGTCGTCGATAGGAGGTCACATTTTAAAGCAGCACGAATAGGCTCGTTCTCAAACTAGGGAATATTGATGCTTGTGCCGTGCTCGCTAACACTATTCAAAAGAAACATACTTCTCTCCGTACTGCTCGGCAAATCCTTTATACTTATCCAGATACGCCTGGTGCCTCTCCCGGAAGGCCTCGGCGGTCTTCATCTCCTCCCGGCCGACCTGATGGCGGTGCGCGGCGTCCGGGCCGTCGGCCACGCGCACGAAGCGGGCGTACGTCCACATCTCGGGCAGCGGGGTGTGCTGCGTCAGGCCCTGGCCGCCGTACATCTGCATGCACTCGTCGATGATCCTGGCGGCCAGCTCGGGCACGAGGATCTTGCTCTGGGCGATGGCGCGCTTGCCGGCCTTGTTGCCGAGCAGGTCCATGGTGTCGGCGGCGTTGAGGACGACGAGGCGGGCGGCGTCAAGCTCGAGGCGCATCTGGGCGACGCGCTCAATGTTGGAATCGAAGTCGCCGATGAGGCGGCCGCGGGGCTTCTTGCGCGGGTCGATGCAGCGCACGAGGGCGAGCTCGTAGGCGCGCTCGCACTGGCCGATGAGGCGCATGCAGTGGTGGATGCGGCCGGGGCCGAGGCGGCCCTGCGCGATCTCGAAGGCGCGGCCCTCGCCGAGGATGACGTTGGCCACGGGCACGCGGACGTTCTCGTACTTGTACTCGCCGTGGCCCTCGGGGGCGTGGTCGTAGCCCATGATGGTGAGGTTGCGGACCTGGGTGATGCCGGGGGTGTCGCAGGGGACGATGAGGGTGGAGTGGCGGCGCCACTTGTCCGGGTGGTCGGGGGCGGTGCAGCCCATGAGGATGTAGAAGGAGAGCTCCTTGTTCCAGAGGCAGTTGCCGTAGAGCTTGCGGCCGTTGATAACGTATTCATCGCCCTCGCGGCGGATGGCGATGCCGATCTGGGTGGCGTCGGACGAGGCGACATCGGGCTCGGTCATGGAGTAGGCGGAGGCGGCGGTGCCGTCGAGGAGGGGCTGGAGCCACTTGGCCTTCTGCTCGGGCGTGCAGTACTTGGCGAGGAGCTCGATGTTGCCCGTCTCGGGGGCGTGGCAGTTCATGGTCTGGGCGGCCCAGTAGCAGCGGCCCATGATCTCGGCGCAGCACGAGTACTCGAGGTTCGTGAGGCCGGGGCTCTCCTTGAAGTGGTTCGGCAGGAAGAGGTTGAAGAGGCCGCGCTCCTTGGCTCTCTCGCGGAGCTCGTGCATCAAGGGCGGTGTCGTCCAGCGCTTCCCCTCGAGCTGGGCCTTCATGACTTGTTCGCGGGGAATGCATTCGTTCTCGACCCAGTCGAAGACGGCCTGAATCTTCTCGACGGCCAGAGGCGTGAGTTTGGCCTTGACCCAGGGAGGGATGCGGCTGAATGCCGGGCCTTCGAGGGTGGGTTTTGTGGATGGGGGTGACATGGTGTTGATAATGTGGCTGTTGCCGATCTGGGGGTGCTGGTTGGAAAGCTGGCCAAGAAAAGTCGACAGAAGAATCAGGACCAGTAAGGCAAATGGTGATAGACAACTAGCTGGACCTTTGAAGTTTTGGTATGGCTGGTGAGGTCAAGTCATTGCGCCGGCAAAACATAGATTGCTTGAAAGCACAGTCGTAGCTTCGGCTGGAAGTCTTGTTCCTCCCCGCAGCCTGCCGCGGCATTACAACTCCACATCCACCTTCCCCTCAAGCTACCCCGGTCTCCAACCGAGCGAGCGAGCTTTGGCTGGCGGATCCAGGGATGGGGAGAGAAGCAAGTTGGGGTAGCCCGAGGATGCGGGGAAATTGTAATGTAAGCTCAGCGAGACAACCATGATCAATAGTCGACAATGTCCCTGACATCGTGATCGTGACGAGAACATGCTTCAGGGACTGTTTAATTTGTAATGACACATATTCTTACTTGTTGGCTTTTCAATGATTTTGAATGAAACTGCTGATTTTCAAGACGACTATGAAGCGCTCATTCATACACGACTCTCTCCATGCCACCTCAGGAAGCCTGCCTCGCTGCGTCCTCTCAAGGGATGATCTTCGCCTTGCGGAAGCGATCCAGCGTCGTCCACCACGACGTCTTCGTGTCGATCTCCTCCTTCGAAGACCCCAACATCTCGTGACACTTGCTCAGGTCCATCTGCCGATCAAAGTCCAGCATGGTCATGATGAAGTACGCGAAGGGACCGAAGCTGCGATCGTTCCCGACCCTGCCGCTGACCAGGCCGTGCTTCTTCTCCAGCGCCTTCCAGTCCTCAAAGTGGTCCGCCAGGTACTGCGCAGGCTGCGGCCCCGAGCCGCCGGCGGGCGGCGCCGTCCCCTTGAGACCAAAGTACTCGCAGATGACGGGCCACTTTTCGCTCCACGACGACGGCCGGGCATTGTCCGTCGCGTTGTACCGCTGCTCGGCCGTCGTCTCCGGGTGTAGCGACGCGTAGATGCACACCTTGGCCACGACGTCCTGGTTGCTCTCGTTGCTGAGGTTGCGCCACGACTTCTCCGTACCGGGGAAGGGCACCTCGGCGCCCTTCCCCTGGAGCTCGGCGTACAGCGCCAGATACGTGCCCACCGTCTGCGCGAGGCAGTAGATGTTGTTGTTGGGCACGAAGCCGATGATGTTGTCCGGGATCACCTCGCACCAGGTCCACGCCTTGCCCTTGGCCATCTCGACGAGCATGTCCGTCTGGTCGTAGTAGAACATTTGCGATGCGTAGGGCTCGGGGATGCGGGGCAGCGACTCGCGCAGGGGCAGGTCGTTCTTGAACGGAAAGTTCTCGTCCAGCAGGTGGACGCCGTATGCTTTGGTGCCCGTGGGCAGTACGACAAACTTGAGATTAGAGGAGAGATTCTCGACGGCGGAGACGGCGCGCCTGATCAGCTCCTTGTTGATCTGGCACTCCTTCGCAGGATCCGTGTCCATGATGTAGGCTGCCTCTCGATCAGCATGATACTACCACTACCCTTGCGCAGACGGACATGGCCTACCGAAGAAGTAGACGTGGGTGACATTGGCAATGTTCTTGACCTTGGCCCTGAGCTCCGCCTCCAGCCCCTCCTGTCCGCTGGGCGTCAAGACATCGATCCCGCTGGCGATCTGGAGCTTCTCCGACTTGGGCCAGAAGGCAGCCTCGGGATCGAGAGGACGGTTCGTGAGGGCTGTGACCGAGGCAAACGTGTCCTTGCTCGGGTATCCCTCTAGCAGGGCGTTCGTGATGGACCAGCCAGTGATGCCACTGGCACCTGGAGAAATGGCATGTCAGACGGGACCGCTCGGGGCTTGATGCGACGGAAGAGACCGACCGTAGATGAGTGCGTGATTCTGCGCCATATCGTCTCGCACAATGGGTCAAAGGGTCAGCAGGGAATCAACAGGTGCATCACACGTCGAGAGAAGTGAGAGAGCGCAAATGAGACGCGACTCGGCCTCGTAGACGTGCATTCTTGATGTACGATGAGCTCCCCGCCCGCGCCCAGAGAACCATGTGGAGTAAGGGAGCTTCCCGGTGTACCAGCAGCTGAGGGGCAAGCATCTCGTGCTAGAGGCACGGGTATCGAGACGCAGGCTGTGGGTAACTAGCAGCTAGCTGTAAGGGGATGGTCAAAGCTACCCGAAGGCTCGCAGGACGTGTGCATGATCACGAGGTTCGCTTGAGCCAGAGTGATGCAAGACACCACATCCGCCTGGAGACTCGAAGCACAGGTGCAGGTGCATGCATACAAGCAAGACAAATGAGAGAGCGGGAATGAGATGTTCTGATGGCAGTCCATTGCCGATCAAGAGCCCGAAGTTGAAGACCCAGACTAACTGGCCCTGGCACCACACCTGCTGCCGATGAAAGGAGAGCCCTGAAGCCCACGATCGAATGACAATTTTTTCAACTCGTTCGAGGCCGTCGACCTGGCCCATCCAGCAGCGCTGCTTAGGTGCGTGATCGGAAAAGTGCGAAGTGTGTCGAGTCGTTCGCTGTTGTGGTGTTGAGTATGAGAGGAAATCCCCCGAGTCAGGAAGCCATGGGTGCTTCACCTTGGCAATGACTCAGCAGTCGCAACAGAACCCCTGTGCTTCCCCACCCTCGTCCTCCCCCAACCTTCCCCCCAAGACGGTACATGGTACGTACGTACTGAGAGTGCTGTGCCTCCAGAGCCAGGAAAATCTTACCCAGGCCTCCCTCCCGTGTCTTGCCATCCTGGGACCGCCAACGCCATCCAATTCGCAGCTGAGCGCCGTGTTGGCATGGCGCATCCGCCTCCCTGAGACCCCTGGCTGCAGCGAAATGCTCGACTGATGACTCCCGGGCCAGGTGGCGCCGGCAGCCATGCGGGCTGGCACTGGCTGGCCGCACACCCTCCTCGAGCCTATCTCGGCCACCAGCAGAAGACCATCTCACCCTCTCTGGAAATGCACTTCCCGCCAGATCATCCCAGTGGCCCCCTTCCGTCCGACTCGAGGATCGATTGCCGCCTCGGATACTCACATGCGCTCTTGGATCCGTCGTTCGATGTTCGAGCCACCAGGAGAACACTCGCGCCATGGCCTTTCATCCTGACCCGGGCCCTCGTGCCACCGTAGCTCATGTTCCGTCCGCCGTGCCTAACCTCCTGGTGCTAGCCGCGATATATCTACACTTTGCCCCGGATACTCCAGGCCCTCCACCCTTCACTTCATTTGCTAGTCTTTCCTGCCTGCTCGAGATACCCCCGAAGTCTTAGACCGCACTTCACACCATCGATATCATGGCGCCTTCAGCGGAGTCCAGCGGTACTGGCGTGAATGCGCAGGCGAATGCTCAGACAAATGGCGACACCAACGGCCAAACGAACGGACACACGAACGGGCACGCCAACGGGGCCAACGGTCATGCGAATGGCAACCTGTACGAGGACTTTGCCTACCCACCCGTGATCGAAGAGGGAACCCCATACCGGGTCCTCAAGCAGTACCATTCAAAGCCCACAAAGCTGAGGGTGGCCTGTATCGGTGCTGGCGCCTCGGGTCTTTGTCTGGCTTACAAGATGGAGAAGCAGCTGGTGCCAGACAGCTGGGAGCTGACCCTCTTCGAGAAGAACCCTCACTTCGGCGGTACCTGGTACGAGAACACGTACGCTGAAGCCCGAGCCCTGAGTATCCGAACTTTTGCTGACAAGTCCACAGATACCCTGGAGTTGCCTGTGATGTAGGTCCCCCTGACTGACGGTGCGCAATTCGAGCCCTCTGACCCGCCGCTAGATCCCATCCCATCTCTACACCTTCTCCTGGGACCCCAAGCCCGACTGGTCACACTACTTCGCGTACGGCGACGAGATCCAGCGCTACTTTGAAGACTTTGCCGAGCGGAACGGCTCCAAGAAGTACATGAAGCTCAACACCAAGGTGGTCGAGGCCCGCTGGGACGAGGCGAAAGGGCTCTGGAACCTGACGCTCGAGGACCAGAGGACCAAGGCCTCCTGGCAGGACTGGTGCCACGTCCTGGTCAACGGCGCCGGTATCCTGAACAACTGGAAGTGGCCCGACGTCGAGGGGCTCCACGACTTTGCCGGCCCCAAGATGCACTCGGCCGCCTGGGACCACTCGGTAGACTTTGAGGGCAAGACGATCGGCGTCATCGGCACCGGCAGCACGAGCGTCCAGATCGTTCCCGCGCTGCAGAAGGTCGCCGGCACCAATCTCAAGGTCTTCATGCGATCGTCGACCTGGATCTCGCCCCCCTTCGGCGGCGGCGTCCTCGAGACGGACCTGCGGAAGGACAAGGAGGGCGCCCAGCCCGGCAAGAGGCAGTACACCTTCACCGAGGCGGACAAGCAGAAGTTCCGCGACGACCCCGAGTACCACCTCATGTTCCGCAAGAGGATAGAGGCCGAGATCAACTCCCTCTTCGGCATGTACCAACAGGGCTCCGAGCTGTCGGACCAGTTCCGCCAGGTCATCAAGGACGAGATGGAGCGCCGCATCGGGCCCGGCAACGAGGAGCTGAAGAAGTTCATCATCCCCGACTGGGCGCCCGGCTGCCGCCGCATCTCTCCCGGCGACGGCTACCTCGAGGCCTTGGTGCAGCCGAACGTGAAGCCCGTCTTTGGCGGCATCAAGCAGATCGTGCCGGAGGGCATCGTCACCGAGGACGGCCAGACGCACAAGATTGACATCCTCGTCTGCGCGACCGGCTTCAACGTCGCGTTCCGACCGGCTTTCAAGCTGGTCAACGGAGCGGGCAAGACGCTGAACGAGGACTGGGGCGACAGCGTCAACCTGTACATGGGCGTGTCGGCGCCGCGCTTCCCCAATTACTACACCATCGTAGTACGTATGACCGGCTCTTCTTGAACATGTCTCGCTTGCTGACACCGTCTCAGGGCCCCGGCGCGACCTGGTCGTCGGGCACTCTCCTGCCCTCCATCGAGACGACGATCGAATACTCGGTCCAGATGATGAAGAAGATCCAGCAGGAGAACATCCGGTCCATCGACGTCAAGCAGGACGCCCTCGACGAGATCTACGCGCAC
This sequence comes from Verticillium klebahnii, assembly GCA_002851715.1. Classification (NCBI taxonomy): domain Eukaryota; kingdom Fungi; phylum Ascomycota; class Sordariomycetes; order Glomerellales; family Plectosphaerellaceae; genus Verticillium; species Verticillium klebahnii. Next base: position 6,111,002 of record NMXL01000003.1, on the reverse strand, counting down.
TTCGACGAGTTCCACAAGACGACCGTCTTCAAGGAGAGCTGCCGCAGCTGGTTCAAGGACGGCAAGATCAAGAACCGCATCTACCTGTGGCCCGGCTGCGTAAGGAGACCGACGGCGCCCCTCATTCCCCGGAGTTCCCTGCTAACGAGCCCCCCCCCCCAGACGATCCACTTCCTCAAGTCGATCAAGACGCCCCGATACGAGGACTACAACATCCGCTACCGCTACGCCAACAGGTTCGCCTTCCTGGGCGACGGCGAGATCAAGGCGAACACGACCAAGGACGTCCAGGGGCTGAGCACGTACGTTCGAGACCACGATCACGACTGGAACGTGGAGTGATGTCTTTCGGATCTGCATCGGGGGGACTGCATTGTATGGCCGGCGTTGTATCAAAGGATTGGTTGTTGGCAGGGGAGGATGATTCTGTTCGAGTTGACACCAGGCGAGCCACGCTCTGTCACTTCCTGCATTTAAGAAACTTTCGTCTCAAGAGGACTGCTGGCCCTGCTTCCGCAATTCGCGACACCGAGTGTATCTGAGCTTAATGAAGAGCAAGTCGCGAAACGTCATGGGCCATATTGTCCGACAGACCATTGGATGCGAGCTCCGTGGACCGGACGAGTGACGTCCACAAGTTCGTAGCAGAGAGAGGGACCGCATGCCACCTTTCCCCGGATGCGACGCCTCCCATTGCGTTGGAGGTGGAGACAACCCACGCAACTCCATGCTTCAGCTCCAGTGGGCAGGATGGCTCAGTGGACACTCTCGTTGAGAACCTGGCCCGAGAGCCGGGGCAATCCCTGCTTACCTCTTTGGGCAGACAGACGTAGGCGATGATTCAAGGGTCTGACTCAACATGGCTGTCACGATGCGAACGGCTGGCCACCTGTGATCCTGGAACGCCTGCGCTTTTCACAGTCGCCACCTCCTCTAAATGCGGTGGGGAGGAGCGTGGGGAGCCTCGCTTCGGGTTGGGACTTTGGTGGCCTTGAGGCTTGACCTCATGCGGCTGGGCTGGTGCGTCCCTCGTGGCCTCAATCTCGAAACGACGTGACGGTACAAACCCCAACAGATACGGCTCAGCACCGCCGGCTTAGGCGCCGCTTCACTAGCATCTTCAGGTTTGACGATTGGCACGCAGCCTCTTGAGATTCATCTCCGTGCTGTCGACGCTCCAACACGCCAAGTTGCCAGGATCGTCAGAGCACCCCGTCATGACGAGGCACGAGATTTGATCAGCATGACGACCGCAGCACGCCTGAGCAAGTCGCCAGCCGGGCCGAAGCAGAAGGCAATAAAAAAAAGCGCCCACGATTGCGTCGCGACAGGACATCAGGCCAGGCCAGGCCTGCCTGCCTGGATCCTTCGCAAGGGCTCAGCTAGCCTAGCCCGTCACCGGTATCGCATGGCGGCGCGGCAGGGCTCCGCATGTCGCGGCAACCTTGCTCGCCCCTCCGAGATCCGGGCATCATCTGCTGCTGTCCCCGCCGCGACGTCTCGTGCATGTCGTCACTGTGCGCCGCAAGCTGCTTCACGTCGGTCGGAGGCAGACCCGAAATCTCAGGCGGATCATGTCGAGGATGAATGCCAAGCGGGGAGACGTCTCTGGGAGGACACGGTCGGTCTCTGGTCAACGCACCCGACGACGACACTTTGCACCTCACACGCGTGTCATGGTTCCAGCTGGCCGGGCCTCCCCCGAGTCATTCCATCCGGGGTCCAATGCGGGGTCGTCGTTCCCTGGCCGTCGAGCACATTCTGATTCGTTCACGTCGCAGACCAGATTCGATCCCCCGCCTTCGTGCCCCGGCTATTTCTCCAACAACTGGGTCTAGCCGGGGCAATAGCTCTGGAGCCGCGGAGAATACTCGGGCGGGGACCTGACTTGATTGGCCTTTTCGTCTGTGATGCTCTGGGACGACGACACTAAAGGCGTCGTTAGTGGTGATGGGGCGCCCGAGTCGTGGTCACAGGGATGGACGGAAGGGGGAGGGGGGCTGGGCGTCGCGAGCATGGTCTGGGCGGCCGGGATGGGCCCTAGCTCTTGGGTCGTGAGAGGCCATTGCCGGTTCGGAGGGGAGGCCAGGCCAAGAAGGGGGACGAAAACCTGGGGGAAGTGGACTCTGGGGAAGGAAATCCGGGGTGATGATGGCCTGACTGGATCTGTGATGACCATCATGGCGAGCCAGTTGGCGGGCTGAAGTCCTGGATGAGATTATCTTGATCCAGGGACGGGTGTTTCTGGCACTCGAGTTCAGTGACCTATCTCGCTGGCCAAAGTTGGTGGCAGTGAACGACACGAGAGCCGCCACGAGGGGTTCTAGTGCGCCATCCGTCGGGTCCGGACTGGTCAAAAGCCCGTTCGTCGCGTTGCGTGTGCATATGCCGGACAGGCGAGTGCCTGGCTGAGGTGGTAACAGCAACAGAAACAGGCGAGACATGGGAAGCTGGGTAAACGGGCTGGACGGACTCGGCGGGCTCAACACAGCGCCCCCCTCTCCGGCGCGCGTTGCGGGGCCTGCTACCCGTCCCTGGTGGGTTGGGCTGATGAATCCATTACCATATACTGCCTGGGTCGTTGACAGACATTGAAAATGAAGGCGACGTCTATGGTCCATCTCAGACATGGACCAGCCTGGTATGGTGAAGATGGTACCAGATGGGGGTCGAGAAAGAGCGGCCCAATCCCAACACCCAATGAGCAATGAATCCCAACGCCGGCAGGAGCCACGGGCAGGAGCCACCCACCCTTTTTCCTCAACTCCTTCCAACTCACACCCACACCCCAGCTCGAGACTGCCGCGCCTACACACCAGTGCTCCTGCGCTAGCTGGTAGTGGTGCCTGCCTGCTTGCTTGCCTGTTCGCCTGCTTGCCTGCCCCTACGCCCGCTGTTACTTCTGGACCACAATGTGGGGCCCCGCCCGGCCTTCAACCCCAGGAGCTGTGTCCAGGGACCTCGAAACTCGCACCCTCATCCTCCTTTCGCCCCTCGTTCACAAACTGTCCACCTTCCACTCTTCCACCTCAGAGTGCCGTGCCCTTCAGATGCTGAACGTTCCATTGAGACCCGTTTCCACGAGATCACAACCGTAGCCAGCACCCACGTAGTCCAAACCATCAACGTCCATCACCGCCGTGAACCTCAACCATCGTCTGCCGCTCCGGCGAGCCTATCACCACCAGCTTCACCACAGCCATGGCCAACAACGCCGAAGGCAAGTCCCTCAACGAGGAGGGCTCCGACGTCACCTCCCAAGAGAACGTCTCGCCTCGCAACCCCGTCGCCCGCTCCGCCTCCAACAAACAACAGGTCCGCCACAGAGCATCCGTTGCCTGTGCCTCGTGTCGGGAACGCCGTATTCGCTGCGTGGTCCCCAAAGGCGACAACGAGTGCACTCAATGCAAGAGATCAGGCACAGAATGCGTCATCAAGAATGACGATGAGAGACGACGGTAAGCGTCACCCCGCCCACCGACTTCCATCTCATCCCATCAGCATGAAATCTAACTCACCCCTTTCCCTCGCAGCCCCATCTCCAAAGCCTACATGTCGTCCCTTTCCGACCGGATCGCCATGCTCGAAGGCCTTCTGGAAGAGAAAGGCGTGCAACCGCCACCGGCTACTCACCCGCCCAAGACCCGCCACGACGGGCAGGGGAAGTCCTCAGACGAACAGTCTCGGGAAGCCAGCGACCAGCCCCAGCCCCAAGCCGGTACCCAGGCCGCTGCCAACTACTCTCCTCTGCCAGAGGTGCCTTCGCCTCCTGATTCGGCCAACGAGGATTTTGTCATGCAAGAAAGCGACCACCTCGAACATCATCTCGCGACGAGCCAAAACGGAAACCCTTCTTCGTACTCCATCCCGCCACCCCCGGCCCCCAAAGAAACCTCTCCTTTCCGCATGCTGGACCCTCGACAGGAAGACATGGTTCACCGACTTCTGTCCACAAAGGGAAACCTTTCGTTCGACCAACTCTCTGGCCGCATCCGCTTCTTTGGCCCGACTGCCAACAGTCATGTATACACCGAGTCCCAAGACCACCTGGACGCCCGCGAGCCCCCCGAGCAGGTCCGCCGCGCCGAGCGCATCATCCGCTCCATCTCTTCCGAGACGCACGCCTACCTTATGGAGAACTTCTGGGGCTATTACAACTCGGTTCTAAACATCATCCATCAAGAAGCATTCGAGGCCGACCGCGATGCCCAGAATCCAAGGTTCTACTCAAGTTTTCTGCATATTGCCATCCTCGCCATGGGCTTCCGATTTGCCGACTTTGACCGAGACGACATGCGACGCATAACTCTGGGAAGCCGCGAAAGCACACTCCACCGGGAGGCCAAGTACATGCTCGATATTGAGCTTGAACGTCCTGGTGGCATCCCCAGCGTGCAGGCCCTGCTGCTGCTGGGAGACCTCGAGTGCGGAGTCGGCAGGGACAACACGGGCTGGATGTACTCCGGCATGGCCAACCGCCTGGCCTTTGACATCGGTCTCCATCTCGACTGCCGCAACAACGGCATCAGCGATATTGAGATTGATATTCGCCACATGGCCATGCGTGCGTGTGTCATCTACGACAAGTACTGGGCTCTGTTCCTCGGTCGGCCTACGAGCATCAAGAACCAAGACATCGGCATGGATCTTCTGTCCAAGCACTTCTCTCAGCTGTCGTCGATGCTCCAAGATGGCACGTCCACGCCTGACAAGAAGTCCATCGGCATTGAAATCTACGAGCAGCTCATCGAGGTCATGGAGCTCGCTGGCAGGATCGTCGAGACCCGCGAGAACAACCGAGTCTCTAACAGTCGAAACTCCAACGTATCCCCAGACCAGCAGGGCCTCCTCAATCCCCCTGGTGGTGAGGGTGAAGACAATGCGTACCTGCATGTCATCAACCTCGACCGCCAACTGCAGAACTGGTATCGTCGCCTGCCCGACCACCTGCAGTGGAAACCTGCCAACATCAAGACGGCTCCATACAGCTTCTTCCTTCTTCATCAGCAATACCACGTCTCCATGATCCTCCTTCACCGCCCCTGGGCCAAATACGGCGCATCCGGAGACGGCGCCAGCACCGGCTCCCACGCGTCCCCCGAGGCCCACGCGCCGGAACCAACGCACGTCCGCACGGAACACCCCTTCACGGTCACTGGCAGTGCTGACGACGGCCCGCACGCTCTGGGCCTGGGCATGGGCGATCCGCACTCCATGGTCGACGACAGCCGCACCTCCCTTTCCCGCAGCATCTGCACCCAACAAGCCATTCGGGTGGCCCGCATATTCTGGCAACATCGGCAGCGTTTCGACGGGACCAAGATCTTCGTCACGGGCATCCAGCACGCCGGCACCGCAGCTACCGCCCTCATCGCTGCCCTGGCTCACAATACCAACCCTTCTGACCGCTCCACCTATCTCGGCTACCTCGAGATCCTCGCGCGTGCCGTCTCCGACATGTCTCACACCTATCATCCTGCTGCTCGCATGGACACGCTCCTTCAAGCGGTACTAGCTCAGCTGCGGCCCGAGGCTGAGGCCCGGCAGGTGGACCCTTGGTGCGCCCCGTCCGTCCCCGCCCGCCGAGACTCCACCGTCCTTGCCGATACCATCGCTCCGGCCTCGAAGCGGAGGCGACCTACCGGCTCCCGGCGCGCAAGCGAGTACACGCGCCCGCCCCCTCCGTTCTTCGCCCCAGGCCCTGCGCAGCCAACGCCCCCCCACAGCAGCCATTCCTTCGGCGCGCAACACTACTCCAATCAACTGGATCCGGCCATGTACACGCTCAGCAGCACAACGGATACGTCGCATCCGGGATTCAGTCTCGATTTCCTGTCGGGAAGCGCGATTGAAAATGAAGGTGACGAGGCGAGCCGGCCGGCGGACGATTTCGTCCTTGTGCCGCCGCAGTCGGATGCGTGGTCTCTGACGGGAGTCGGCGGCGGCGGGGGCGGAAACGATATCTGGAGTGCCGGACCTGCGGGTTTGAGTGCCAGTTCTGTTCTGGGTGGAGGCGTTGCCCCTGGGATGCTTTCGCATGGCCTCTATGGCGGACCCAGGGGGGAGAGCGACGCTCCGAGGGGGGTCATGATGAGCTCGGGCATGGGAGAGAAGGGAGGCGACGAAGGGAAGGCTGCCAGAGCAGCCGGGGGAATGGAATGGATGGGCAGCGAGGGCGGATTGGATGCGCTGAGCCCTGTGAGCCTGAGCGGCCTGGTGAACAACACCTCAGCGGAAAAGTCCGGGGGCGATGATCACGAAAGTGGCGGGCCGGCGCGGAATCACGAGTTGGATTTCTTCAGCTTCTGAGAGCCAGCAAACTCTTGTTTGACTTTGAATTTCGTTTTCTAGGTCGTTTGTTGGGTGTTGGGGTATGCTTTCTTCTGGGAACAGAGAGATCACGGCGGGTTAACCCACTCTCGATAACTACTCTACAGCTCCGGATCAGTGCTTGGTATGCTTTGATGAGATGGAACCACAATGGAACATCAATAACCACCCGCTTTCATGCTTGCCTTGGTCGTGACTCGTCTATCATTGTATCGTGAAGCCTCCGTCGGCGACGAGCGCCGCACCCTGCATGGCACTGCTCATATCCGAGGCCAGAAACGCGATGCAGTCGGCCACCTCCTCCATCTGGACCATGCGCTGCAGCGGCGTGCGGGCGATGTCCTGGGCGAGCGGCGAGTCGGCGGCCGTGGACATGGCCTGCAGGACGAGGGGCGTCTCGACGTAGCCGGGGCAGATGGCGTTGACGCGGATGTTGCGGGGGCCGTAGGTATTCGCGTCGGCCCTGGTGAGGCCGAGGACGCCGTGCTTGGCGGTGGTGTAGGCGGTGTGGGCGAGGTGGTGGGCGGGGGCGACGAGGCCGTACATGGAGGCGACGTTGATGATGCGGCCGCGGCCGCGGCGGGGGCCGAGGTCCTCCTGGGCGACCATGGCGGCGAGCTGGGCGCGCTGGCAGCGCCAGACGCCGTGGAGGTCGACGTCGACGACGCGCGCGAACTCGGCCTCGTCGATCTCGTGCGTCGGCCGCCCGGAGCCGCCGATGCCGGCGTTGTTGACGGCCACGTCCAGCCGCGCGAACCGCCGCACCGTCTCGGCCACGCCCTGCTGCACCTCCTCCGGCTTCTGCACGTCCAGCGGGAGCTCGAGGATGTCGACGGACGGGTACTTGGCCTTGAGAGCCGCGTTGGCCTTGGCGAGCAGCGGGGCGTTGACGTCGGCGAGGGCGAGTTGCTGGATGCCGTGCCTGGCGAAGGCGAGGGCTGTGTACTGCCCGATGCCTGCGGTTGTGAGATTGCGCTCGCGGCTGGGTGTCGAAGGGACCTACCGGACGCCGCGCCTGTGATGAAGGCGGTGCCCCTCAGAAGGGTTGCCATTGTAGGGTTGTATCCGACGGTCTGCGGGGTTTGGCGCTGGACTCGAAATCAGAGACCAGGTAGCACATTGAGGTGTCAGTCAGATCGGGTTCATGGCACTCGCAGCTGAACGGCGCCATGTGACAGGGCTTATGAGGAGCATCGCATCCAGAGCTAGGATGAGCAGCCTGCGGGAGTCGATGTCCTGGGAGAGGTCCCAAGACGTGGTGGAGTCGCAGTCTTACTCGCCAGAGCTCCCTCTGGGATGGAAGAGCTTCCCCGAGAGAGGGCCGAGACTGCGCTGGTGTCTTTCTCCAGCTTCCCCAGGCCCACCTCCAACGAACCGAAGCCCGATCCGCACCCCACTTGGGTCGTCGGATCGCTGGGGGGTCATGCCGGTCTTGTCTGGATGTGAGCCAGTGTCATGCGCCCCATCGTCGAAGTTTGGTCGAGGAAGGGTTGCCCGTGATTGCAGGTGTACGGAGATGGATATCCGCCCAGCCAGCCGGGAGAGGTGAGAATACTCGATGTACTGGAGCTTAGTCTTGCCATCCTTCTTTTCAAGACGCCCATGAGATCCTGGTGTGGCCCGAATCTCTCATGAACAAGATACAGAACTGCCAGAACGGAGGTGTTGAGACGGACGACAGAACCAAAAGCTGGAGACAGGATTGATGAATGCCTCCCACAGGAATGGGGCAGGCACACGGGTCGGGGCGAGTCTGGCTTACGTCAGCCGCCAACCCCGCCTGATCCCGTCTGCACGAGAGCTGGAAGCTGCCCGCATTCGGTCTCGAGGGCTCACCTGCTTGGTTCACCGGGACGTCGAATCCAACACAAGAACAACAAAAACAACAACCGCCGACTCCTGCCGACCTGCACCATCTGCCACTCTGAATCACTCCCCCCTTCGGAAAGAAGTCCCATTCCACCTCCTACATCATCCAGACCACAACAATTGATGTCGACATGAAGACTGTCGCCCAAGCTGTGGTAGTCTGACGTCAACCCGCTCGAGCCCCACGATGTCGCTGATACCATATCATCCGCAAGAGGGCCGCGAAATCGTCCTGTAAGTCGTACCAAGTTCTCGATCCTCTGATCTGCCACTCTTGCTGACATGCTCTTTGACCAGACGACACCGCAATGCCATCGTCGTCCGCGACCCCGCCTCCCAGAGACTCGCCATCAGAAGCCTGACGGAATGTCCCACCTGCCACCAGCCCTTACGCCCTTCCTCTCCGGAGCGCCATGGCTTCGAGACGTCTACACATCAAGATTCATACGTCGACCCTGGTTACTTCCGTATGCTGCGAGCTGGGCACGGTGAACCAGAAGCCACCGAGCCTCCGTCGAGCCCCATTCGACGTCTGATCCGCCCGGTTCTACCGCATGCCCAACCAGCTGCTTTTGAAGAGGTTGATGACGCCGAGTTCGTGTCCAGCACACCCGCAGTGCCGCAAGGTAGCCGCATTCGACGGGAGGCCTTCAGTCCCAACTACTTCAACACGTTCTTCGTCGAGGAGAGAGAGCTGGGTCGCGGCGGCAAAGGCGTTGTGCTGCTTGTCCGCCACGAAATTGATGGATGCCATCTAGGTATGCTTCTGGCCACAACGGGGTGCCCGTACGGCTGAGATGGCTGACTTGTGCAGGCCACTTCGCATGCAAGCGTGTGCCGGTTGGCGACGACCACGCTTGGCTCGAGAAAGGTTACCCGTCACTTGCCCCAATTGATTCGCCTGTCAAGACTAACTTTCCCAAGTGCTGATCGAGGTGGAACTACTGGCCAAGCTCTCTCATCCCAACCTTGTGTCGTACCGACATGTTTGGCTGGAGGACGTCAAGCTCACTCGATTCGGACCTAGCGTCGCATGCGCCTTCATCCTGCAGCAGTACTGCAACGGCGGCGACCTTCTGAACTACATCAACGGAGACCAGCCCAAACAAACCACCAAGGAGGAGCTCAAGGCCCGTATGCGCAGGAGATCCAAGGGCCAGACCGAACGGGTCCCGCCCTCCCAGCGGCATCTTTCCTTTGATGAGATTTATTCCTTGTTCAGGGACGTAACTTCTGGCCTGTCCTATCTGCATGCTGCCAACTACATCCACCGCGACCTCAAGCCCAGCAATTGCCTCCTGCATAGGGAAGGGGGCAATCTCATCTGTCTGATAAGCGACTTTGGAGAGGTCCAGCCTGGCGGCCAAGTGCGCAAGTCTACCGGTTCGACTGGCACCATTTCCTACTGTGCCCCCGAGGTTCTCAAGAAGGACCAGTCCACGGGGCTCTATGCAAATTTCACCACGAAATCAGACATTTTTTCACTGGGCATGATTCTCTACTTCATGTGTTTCGGCCGCCTGCCCTATCAAAACGCCAACACCATCAACGAGGAGCTCGAGGACATCGATGAGTTGCGCGCAGAGATCACCGACTGGCAGGGCTTCCAAGACGAGCGGAGAGAACGCCCCGACCTCCCACCAAAGCTTTACCAGCTGCTCAAGAGACTCCTTGCTCTGGATGCCGCACAGAGACCCAGTGCCAGCGAGGTGCTTGCTGCGATGAAGGGGGAGTCCACCTTAGATGGCATCGCCCCGGGCCGAAGCTCGAGTCCTTCAATAGGTTTGCCTGGGCGGAGGGTTCAGAACCTTGACTCTCCGATGCCACCGAACACGCCGGTTCCAGGTTCGTAAACCTTCCTTTGCTATGCATTAGGCGAGTTGCCGCGTGGGCTAAATCCTTTGACAGATCCACACAAGCCGCAGGCTTTTGAGAGACCTGGTCGCGGCCCCAGCGTCTTGTCTTCCATTGAGACGGGTGACGGTGTCCCATCTCGCCCTCGGCTCCAGAACGGCTTCCGGCGTGATAGTACAAGCCCAATCAGGCCACATCCGCAGCCGATAGTTTCTTCGCCTTCACGCGAAGACTTCCCTCCCATGACTCCTGAACACACATCTTCTGATGGCACTGCTTCAAGGAGACAGTCCATTTCTACGATCCCGCCGTTGCTAATGGCACCTCCAACGACGTGGAGAGGCGAGATGCAGCACAGGTTCACCCTCGCCGGGCATTACGCTGCCCAACTGACCGGCCTCAGTGAGGCATCGGCCCCCCTCTTCCTCCGCCTGGGGATCTTTCTCGGGAAAATGGCCACTCTAACCAGGCCGTGCTGGCCGTACATGTTCAACCCCTGGATTGGCGCGTTCCTCGTTGCCGTGGCCGCCCTGGACCTGGGGATCGGAGATCCCCACAGCAGACGTACTAACGTGCATGAACGGGTTGGATGGATCGACCAGCACCGGAGCACCGGTAGACTTGGAGCGCGGGATATCCGGACCAGTGCCTTTCTGCTCTTGGTGCATTTTGCCGTTCTCTGGGCAGCGGGACGATGGGCGTCACTCTGTGCCATGGCGCCAGCATCGTGGCATGAGCTGCCTGAAGTTGTTTAATGCTGGTGCACAGGACAACGGGGGGCGACCTGACTGCCTCACTACCTTTTGTGTCACAACCCGCACACCCGAAGTAGCAGCCTTTTTGCAAATGCGTTGCGGACAACAACCGCGACCAGCGTGTTCATAGTTTGAGTCCGGGTCATTCATGATTTAACGACTAGATACCCAATATCATGCATTTCACACTGCCAATGAACTCTATGCCCTGCTGTCCGTCCAGTCCGTTACTGCTCGCACCTAGCAGTGACGGTGCAATGATCACCCTCGTGCTTCAGGCGTACATTGCCCTTTCCCAGGCTACGATGTACGCAATGAGGCGAAATTGTGAGATGACAACGGCGCGCCGAACCTCGTTTGGTAGAGCATCACTTTACGGATTCCAATGGGTAGAACTCAAGTGCCAGATAATGGCCTCATGCTGCTACATGCCAGTTTGGCATTGTTCCTCTACATACTGATCGAATCTGATCCCGAATACTCCCTTCACATTCCTTACTGTACACTCCAGATCCACAGCGACCACGCATCAAATCCATGGCTCGTCCCACACACTCCAAAACGCCCCAAAGAGAGTTCATTACATGGCTTCCACGGCCCTGAGAAGCACGTCCACGTTCCCCACCTCTTCGTCATCCCTCAGCAGAGACGCCACATCGCTCAGCATGCCCAGCGGGATGTAGCACCCCGTCTTGGCCTTCTCCAGGCTCTCCTTGAGCCGGCTCGTGTGCTCCCACTCGCGGGCTGCGACCTCGGCACGCTCGATGATGCGGTTGTTAATCCCACACATGGCGGCGCAGTGCATGCCAAAGCTGCCCTCGGCCACGCCGTCCTCGAGCTTGTACAGGAAGGTGACGCGGCGCTCCTCCTCGTCGACGTGGATCTGCATGCGGCGGGCGCGGATCTCCGGGTGGCTCTCAAACTCGGTCGCGAGGGAGTGGTAGTGCGTCGCGAAGAAGCCGACGCAGCCGACGTGCGTGGCGACGTGGTGGAGGACCGCCTGGGCGACGGCCACGCCGTCGTAGGAGCTGGTGCCGCGGCCCAGCTCGTCGAGGATGACCAGCGAGCGGGGCGTTGCCTCGGCGAGGATCTTCTTCGTCTCGGACAGCTCGACGAAGAAGGTCGACTGCGAGGCGAAGATGTTGTCGTTGGCGCCGAGGCGGGACATGATGCGATCGACGGGGGTAAGGCGGGCAGAGACGGCGGGGACATAGCATCCGATCTGTGCCATGATGACGGCTGTGCAGGTCTGGTTCATTCATGTTAGCAAAGACGCAGCATATGGGAACACGGGCGGCTTACCATGCGGAGAACGGTCGACTTTCCAGCCGCGTTGGCACCCGTGAGCAGGTTGATCTTGGCCGAATTGCCACCCAGCTCGATGGCGTTGGGAATGAAATCCGAAACGGTGTTCAGCATGCACGGGTGACGCAGTTCATCGAACTCGACCAGGCTCCTTTCCTCATCCACAAATTGCGGTCGGCAGCTCGGCTCGCCCAATGAAGAGGACGCCTTGGCCAGGCTGACCAGACAGTCGAGCTGGGAGATGATGCGGATGGCCTGTAACCACGTCGTATAGTCCACATCGAAGCGGCGGAAGAAGCGGGACGCGACCTCCTTCATGATCTGTCCGTGAGTCTCCTCGGCCTCCTGGAGGTCCCGAACCAAGTCCGTCAGATCCTCGAAGTAGTACCGCTTGACGCTCGATGTCGCCGACATTTGCCTCCAGTTGGAGGGAACCTTGGTGGCCTTGGGAGCTTCGATCTGGAAGATCTCCTTCCCGATGTCGGTGAACTTGAGCGTCTTGCATTTCAACTCGCTCTTCTTCTTCTCGAGAAGCTTCGTCAGATTCCTCTTGATATCGGCGATGCGATCTTGGCTTTCGTCGAAATCTTCCTCAATGCCCCTCTCCGGAAGGAACATCTTGTCATTCTTGGCCTTGGTCCTGTCAAAAGCAGTCTTCCAGTAGGAGAGCGGTTCGCCGAGGTTAGGCATGGCGGACAAGAGCCTGTCAACGAGACCCTTTCCGCCGCCCCAGGCGCCCAAGAGGCCGATGGTGTACTCGATCTGCTCGAAGCCTTCGAGGACCTTAACGAAGTCGTCAGGCCTGCAGATGCCCGCATGGATTCTGGAGATCAGCCGCTCGAGATCGGGCATCTTTGTCATCTGTGCAGAGAACTGCTCACGAACGCTCCGGTCCGAGTTGAGCATATCCACAGCATCCAGTCGCTCGTTGATGCGATCAATGTCGCACAGAGGGTGGCACACCCACTGGCGGAATAGACGCTTGCCAAAGGGCGTGACGCACTTGTTGAGGAGAGTGAAAAGTGTTCCCTCAGCACTGCCGTTAACGCTGTTCGCGAAAACCTCCAGGTTGATGAGCGTCTGGCCGTCCAGGATCAAGGTCCCGTTGCGTCGGATAGGATTGTACCACTCAAAGTTGCCCTGTGACAGGAGACTTTGCTCAATCTTGAGCAACTGGAGGTACTTGACCAGGGCGCCCAGCGCAGACATGACCAAGTCCTTATCCTTCGCGTCCGCAAGCACGGCAGGCCAGCCGCCTTCTCTTTCACCATCGCCGTCGAAGTAGCCACCGGTCTCGAGCTCCCGCCGGGTGACATCGGCATCTAAAAATTCGAGGCCCGGCTTCCGGTAGTTCCAGATGGTAGTGGGCGAGGTGTTATTTTTCAGGATTCGCAGCGCCTTGGTCGAGAGTTGTGACTTCTCCAGCAGCAGTTCCCGAGGAGACGTCTGAGCCACGAAGGTCTCAAACTTGGTCAGATCAACATCGTCTTCGAACTCCGTGATGAAGAATTGCCCAGTAGCACAGTCCACAAATGAGATGCCGAAAGACGGAATGCCGTCAGTGATGGACTCTTTGATGGCAGCGCAGAAGGTAGCGAGATCATCTTGGAGCATGCTGCCTTCGACCAGTGTGCCGCCGGTGAGGATGCAGGCCAGCTCGCGACGAATGATTTTGTCCACCTTCTTGCTCTTGGCCGAATGATCATCGCGCTCCCGCATTTCTTTGCCGAGCGCAGATTCCATCTGATCGACGCGGGCAACTTTGAAGCCCTTGGCCACAAATTGATTAACCCACATGTCGAGGGAGCTCTCGGGCACGCCCACCATGCGCATGTTGACGCGATCCGTCATCTTGAAGTCGAAAAGCTGGTGACCGATGGTGGCATCATTTTCGTAGAGTTCAAAGAACTTGCCCTTCTTGAAGAAGACAATGGTGTCCCAGAGCTTCTGCTTGATCTCCCAGTACTGCTTTTCGAAGGGCGAAAACTTGTGCCACGCTCCTGGGGGGATATAAATGCTCGATGGGTTGTACTCGGGATCCCCGGGCGGCTTGCGGTCGATGTCTGTAATATTGGCAAGCCATGGGTATCTGTCACTGGGTTCCTGGGTGTGTGCTTTGGCCTTCAATTTAGAAGCAGACGGTGCCTTCTTGGCGGGGGGAGGACGCGTCGCTCGTGATGAGGGGTCAACAACTGCGTTGGGATCAAATTTCCACTGCTGGGCTGTCGAGTGGGGAGGTAGATCGCCCATGTCCACGTCTTCGTCGTCGTTGTCTTCGACCTCTGCGATGGGCGACGTGGGTGCCGCCGAGGTTGTCCGCTTGCGAGGTGCCGCCTTCTTGGCAGGGCGCTTGCGTTTCTTCGATGTGGGTTCTTCGTCCGAGTCGTCCATGGCAATGAAATCGGCCATTTCTGTGGTCATGTTAGAGGGCAAGCCTACCATAGCGAATGGCGCAGGCACGTACCATCATCATCGTCTTCTTCCGCGGGATTGAAGTTATCAGGGTCCTCATCGTACTCGTCGTCGTCGTCCTGAACTGTGGCGCGAGCCCTATTGCGCCGACGGTTCCGAGAAACCGGCAAGTCCTCGAATGGATCTTCGTACTCGTCGGAAGATTCGGCGTAGTTAACGGCCTTCTTGATCTGCGTCCAGGCATCAGCTTTGTTGTTCAGGTGAAGACGTAGGATCTCCAGCATACCTTGCGTGTGGGGCTGCTGGGTAGTGCGTTGGATGAGGCGAAGGCCTTCTGTAGAAGTATCGAGTCAGTGGGTATCGTAGGTTTAGGCCAACGCCAGCTGCCTACCTTCGTCACTGTGGAACCCATGTTCTCCTGGGAGCTGGGCGGCTCGTGGGCGTCGCTACTGGGGACGGGCGTGGTATTGGAGGGACGCTTGAGGTTTGAGAGGGTGTTCGACTTGTTGGTTGACTCCTTGAGGCAGGGAGACTCGATCTTGGGTGTCTTCTGCGTTGCGGCTGTCGGCGTCGGAGTGGGTGCTGTTGCCTTGGTGGCCGACGAGGTAGCGGGTTTCGAGAAAAAGCTCATGATTGACTTTTGGGTGCTGCCTGAGGGCGTCTTGGACAGCCGCGCCGGCGTCCTAGCCGGCGTCGAGCGTTTCTCAACCATTTTGTAGTCTGGTCTGTCGTTCGACAGAGAGGAGACGAAGCCAGATGCGAAATAATGAATGGCAATGGCAAGACTGAAGGACTCCAATGGCAAGGTAAGGTCCCATCAAAAACAACTGAAAGAATGACACTCGGCAGTTCGATGGAGGAGGGAGCTGTCCGACAAATGGAGGGTCCAAGCTAGATTAAGAGGAGCACGTCGACCAGCTTGGGAAGCGCGTCGAGACCCGAGCTTCGCGTCATCCAGCGCGCCCCGGGCGCGTCCCGTGTCAGTGGGGAACCCCCACCCTTAATTGCTTTTTATCACGTGACTGTCCGACAGCACTGTGGAGGGTCTGATATTCCTAAAGGAGCCGTTTATCAAGACCCTCGTGGTGATATCCGCTTCTTGCTACACGTTGTCACGACAACCCCGGGGATGTGCTTATTGTCGTCGATATCATGACCACGACAATCATCAAGTTTCCGCGCATACCAACCACACGCCACGCTTGAACGAAGACAGGCTTCACCGTATCCGGGAGCCAATTCAAGGATTTCCATGCTCGACTGCTTGACGAGAACGTTCTCGAAGCCATGAACGGCACATTGGACAAACTGATGGTGATGATGTTAAATGAACACATTCGACTATTGAAGACCGACTGGATGAATGGAGCAATATTGTCGATGAAGCTACGCGGTGTCTTGATGTTAGCCTGTTGCTCGTCGGGTTAAGGACATGGTGGCCACAGGCTGGTTCAGCCGGACCGGTCCGCCCTGAGCACGTGGCATGATGGCGAGGCGACCCATCTCCAGAGTGTCCTACGGCCATTACTCCTAAATGAATCTGTACCCCTGAATCAATGCCCTTGGAAATAGAAGCATGAATTCTGTTATTGCCGATGACCTGTACCTGCCCCTGAAGGGCACCGTTCCTGAGGTAGGTAGGTAGGTCTATTGTCTTTGGCCTTGATAGGAGAGTCGCTGAGTTCGTCGACCAAGCAGTATATTATGCAAGTTACGATCAATGGGCTATCCGTAAGGGATGGTCCAGGTCAAAATTCATCATGTCTCCAGCTTTTCAAAGTTCTGTGTGCAAAGATGTCCTGTGCTACAGATCTCTCGCGACCCTTGCAAGGCCCAACCCTTCGGTAATGTTGTTAACGACTTTGAGCCTGGCGGCATGAGAACGGAAAGAGTGCCAGTAACTCCGCCTTCCTCGAAAGTTATGGAAACGCGCACTTCGCCCGCCGGTGTGTCGACGGAACATTCCACGAATGTCAGCTCGGTGAACACGGGTTCGATGGCAATCTTCTTCCACCCAGGCTCAAGAGGGTATAAGCCCACTAGGTATCGGGGCAACAGGAATACGGGCCAAGTCGCCCAGCCATGTGCTAACGAGACATCGTGGTTGAATGGCGACCCGTCCACGTTCATTGCTTCCCAGTGCGCTCCGGAATAGTTGGGGCTTGAGGAGTCTGACATGATTTGCCACATCCTTCGAGTGAGGTTCAGGGCAGATTGCCCTTTGTTCATGGAGAACAGTGCCTCGACAGCAAAGCCCGTTGCATAAGGGCTCGACACGCCGAATGTGCTCCAGTGACCGAGGCCTTGGAAGGCAGGAGGTACTTTCTCGGTGAACTCGGACAGAGAGCTCGCCGATTTGCCGTGACGGGGAACAATTCCCTTCGTCAGAGCGTAGGCATTGATATCTTGGCAAAACCCATCTGTTGGCAGCGACTCGCCCAGTCGAAGGATTTCAGTGTCGGAGTTCCAGAGATGTTTGACAATGGAGTCTTTGAGAGCCTCAGCTCGAGACAGATACAAAGATCGCGCAATTTCGTTTCGAGACATCTCGGCCATGGATGAAAGCGCATCATAATAGGCAACATTGACGCCAGAAGACGCACCGATGACCGGGCCGCCCATCGGAAACCAAGTCACTGTCTCAAGTCAGCATTGGCTTCGCTCTATTCGTAACGTGAAACTTACTCTGCAGGTGCGCCGGTGCTGATATTAGACCGTCCAGGTTGGTATACTTCTCGGTGAAATCGATCAGCTTTTCCAGCTTTGGATAGCAGAACTTGATGGTTTCCTGGTCTCCTGAATGGATCCAATAATCTTTGACTGATACAATCAGCAGAAGAGCGTACGTGAGTGAGTAGAAAGCGTATTTTGGAGGCTCATCTTCCCCGTCGTGCTCCGGTGCCTGGATCGGACACAAGTTCCCCAAGTATCCTTCTTGGGTCTGGTGGCTCACCAACAGCCTGATGGATCCTCTCCAAGCCTCAAAATCCGCAGTAGAATAAGCAAGTGAACGTCCCATGACATACACATCGCCACCAAAGCATGCCCGGTCTCTTTTGGCACCATCGATAGTGCAGGCCAAAGGGTTAGTTCCCACTTGGAAATCCGCAAAGACGGCACTAATATTAGCAGTCGTCATGCCGTTTTCGTAGAGGACCTGGCCACCCGGGGCAGTGACGCAAAGGGACCGACAAAGGGCGATCCATCCTTCTGGGCCACCAAATGCAATGGACCCCGCGTTAACACAATCGCCAGTCAGAATGGATTTGATGCGAACATTGCTGAGCTGCGCAACGCTCTCGTTTTCAATGGCCACATCGACGAATTCGCCATGGGCTGTTGTGCGGATCGAAAGCCACCCCGACAGGTCCAAGGTTGACGAAATTGGCCAGCTGCCTCTCGGCACTGATGGCAACAGTGATGACTGATTCGACAGTCCCTCGAATGCTGACAAGGTCCTTGCCTGCGCATCAAGACAGAACACAAGGCCGTTGGCAATCATGTGGACGCCCCAGCTGGCACCCCCTTTTTCGATCTTCACGTTGAACGTGATGACTTTGTTAGTCCATGCAGTACCCTGACGACAAGGAGCCCAGTGGCCTCCATATATTCTTGTTCCCTCAGTCGTTACGTCCCACGCCGGCCTTGTTTCTCCTTGACGGACGGTGCACATGTCGAGGGTGCGAACACCGTCCCTCCAGATAGTATTGAGGAGTTCATCGGAGCAATTGAAAGTGTTCTTGATCGGCGTCGGTTCGCGAGCTGGCAGAAACCCAACAGAGGAAAATGTGATGGAGGTTCCAGGATGAACGAGCGATATCTTTTGATATCGCTGTGAATACTGCATCAGACGAGCTTCGATTGTCTGCGGCTTGTCACTTCGAGAGACTTCATGTAGGCAGTTTCTGTAGCTATCCATGGCGTTGGAAAACAGAAAGAATGGACCATCGCCTGTCTTCGATTCAGTGCCATGGTTCTTAGATCGTGATGGGGCTTTCATACCTCTTTCATGATCAATGCCCACGCGAGTCTCGCTGTACGTGACTCGAAATGCAACCCGGTCGATAGGGCCATCAACTGAAGTAATGTTGAAGACAGGTAGACCACCTTCACAACGGCCGTAGTCAAAGATGACTTCTGCCGGGCCGTCTCCATCCAGGTTGGAAAGTTGAAAGGATGAACAACTTGAAACCCCTTCCGACTGAGGCGAGAGCCCAATCGCAGCCCGGGGTCTCACGAGGGGACCACTTGTTGAAGCCATGATTTCTTACAGGCTCGGTGTTGCACAAGAAATCGGCGAGCTACGTCTCACTTCTTATCAGTTGAACGAGCCACATCTGCATAACAACGAGCTTCGCCCTGTCTTCACCCGAGCCGGAGGACGAGAGGCGGCAATTCCGGATCCGCCGACCCACCCGGAAAACCCGGGCGACGCCAGCCTGCCACTCTTTCGAAGGATAGTCGTCGCATCACAAAACTGATTCGTTGCCCATTGCCTGATGTGGAGCTCTGGCGGAAACTCCGATGCAATCTGGTTGAAGTTTCAATGGGGATTTCGGAGGGGCAGTGCATCACCCACTGTCATTGCGATGGGTTACTTCCCCAGAATCTGATAACAGTAGTCTGGGGTAGAGCTGGGGAACAGTCCGCACCTCGAACCCGCGGGGGCATATAAATCAACGCAAAACCTCCTTAGATCCCAGAGTTTCCAATCTTTGTCCCATACTTCTTGGCCATTTCTTAAGCAAAAGAACAAAATGGACTTTACCGGCGATGAACACGCCAAAGACCCCGGCACTTCACACATCGAGAAGATGGTTGTTGAAGATGCCGCAACCAGAACTGATCACGACATGTCTGCCTGGCAATGCATCCGGCAGAACCCCAAAGCAGTACTATGGACGCTCTATGCGAACAGTGAGAGAATTCAAGTTGGCCACAACTTCCTTTGGTGCTGACCGTCTCTCAGTCGGGTCCACGCTGGTGGGATACGAAAACTTGGTTTTATCGGTCTGCCTGGCAATGCCTGCCTTCCAGTACGCGTCAAGCACCCCCCTCTAATCATTTCATAATTTTCGTGTTTCAGCACGACACTTGTAAACTTGCTGACCCTTTCTAGAATGAAGTTTGCCGTGGACGTTAGTGGAGAGCTCATCATCCCTGCCTATTGGCAAGCGGCTTGGAACGCTTCGTTCAACGTCATGCAGCTCTTTGGATCCATGGCAGCCGGATTCGTCCAGGATTCATATGGCCGGAAAGCTGGCTTTCTGATGGGAATCATCATTATGACCGCGGGTATTGCAACAGCTTACCTCTCCGAAACGGCTGCCCACTTTCTCGGGGCCAAGATTATAACAGGCTTCGCCGTCGGCGGAGTTCTCACGACGACTCAAACATATGTTTCCGAGATGGCGCCGATGCCTATGCGTGGCATCGCGTTGTCTTTCAATATTGTGATGATGGTAAGCTCGGGTCATATCCATCATCTTTAAAAGATTCCAGGCTAAATAGGACTCTAGAATCTCGGGTTTCTCATCGCCATCTCCAGCACCTTCTCTCGGATTGCGATTATGGACCCCTCGGCTTTCCGAGTCATCTTTGCGGCAGCTTGGGCATTTCCAGGTCTTCTCGCCATCGGCCTTCCGTTTCTTCCCGAGTCAGCATACTGGCTTGTTGTGCAGGACAAGTCGGACCTGGCCACTGCAGCGCTCAAAAGAATGAGTGCAGGATACGAAGATATCGACGCCCGTCTACGACACATCCAGGACTCTGTCGAGGATGAGCGCCGTCGGTCCTCGGAGAAGGCTTCCTTCCTGGAATGCTTCCGAGGCAATAACTGGCGCCGGACGCGCATTATTCTCACCTGCATGTACATGCCACAGGTTACTGGTGCTGTTCTTGCCTCGAACGCGCCCTACTTCTTAAACCAAACCGGTTTGAGCAGCCATACTGTTATAGTCCTGATGCAGATTGGCTGTGTGGTATCCATCACCTCGTCGCTACTGAACATCGTGGCCATGATGAGGCTCCGTCATCGACCACTTATGTTCTTCGGCATTTCCGTCTGTCTCGCCATATACTTCACCATGGGCGTCGCAGCTTGCTTCCCGCAGTCAAAAACTACGCTGATGGTGGTTGGTTTCTCACTCCAATGCACATCCATTGCGTTTGGCCCGGCTGTTGGCTCGGCGTACGCAATCAGCGGAGAGGTTTCAGCCATCCGACTGAGAGCCAAGTCTCAGGGTATTGCTTTCGGCTGGCAGGCCTTGGTAAGCACAGTTTGGACCATTGTCCTGCCGTACATGTTCAACAAGGACCAAGGCAACATGGGAGGGCACCTTGGCTGGGTGTTTTTTGGGATGGGTGTCGTGATGGCGATTATTGTGTACTTGGATGTCCCTGGCACCAAGGGTCGAACTTTCCAGGAGCTCGACATGATGTTTGAGCAGCGAATCCCGGCCCGAAAGTTCGAGCAATATCGGTTCTGAGCTCGGTCCTTGTTGTATACGGTCTTGTACTCGTTTAGAGTCAGTCATTTGATTACTGTGTAGCACGTAAGCTTTCTGAGCTCCAAATTGCGACGTATTAGAGGTGTAGCAACTCAAATCCCGTCGACGGTCATCTTCATTGTAATGAGACATATATGTGCTGTGTTTTGGCGACGAACATTACCCCTCATACCGTCGAGCTTGATCTCACATTCTCTTGCGATTGGTATGGCGGATAGCTATGTCGGTTTTATCGTAGTCGTGGGTCAGAGTTGTATCCTTGATGTAGCCGAGGCGTGAATGTGATCGATGAGATCCTGGGTGGAAGTCAAGCAGTTTCGTTACGGAAACCAATCCCGCAGTCGTTCGGTGCCATGTCTGTTCCCTTTTTCCCTCGGTTTTGTAGCATCGTTTCCAGATGTTCATGAGGTTGCATGGAAACAAGCTGTACTGGTTTCGGCGTTCTACTGGATGCCCGTCAGCGTGACCACGCTCTTTGCTCAGCTAATTAATAAAGTCAACAACGAGAAGCGCGTATAAATCGACACTGAATGTGCCAATGACACTGCAGGAACTTGGGATCACCCCTAGAACACATCAAATCTCCGTATGCGAATACTTTCGTGCGGCCATACCGTTCCGAGTCATCGTGGATAGTGCTGGGTGAGGCAAACGTTATGATGCGGGCGCATAGGGCTGCATTGTGCAACAGCGCTGGCTGCCATTTCAACAACAGCTGAAAATTCCGTGTCTGTCAGCTCTGCCCGATGATCATGAAGTCTTCGGATTGGCGTGAAGGATCCTTCAACAGCTGCGACCCGTCGATCTTACCCAGGCAGCTGTCGGAACTGAAACCGTTGTCGCCGGGAGGATGCACGATGCATGCGAGCTGCCTACTCTCCGGGTAATCACGAGTGCATGTCAGTCATGCCGGTTACCCGGCCTGTCCAGGTTCTCGACAGGGCCACGCATGCGATCGCCAGGGTCGTCTTTGGAAGAATACCGTCGCAGTCGCAAGGGAGACGCAGCGCAACGCCGCTATTCAAACCTTGATCGCCAATCTGGAGACGATCTAGACCAAGCTTGCGTATGTAGGTTGGATCCTTCCGGGACGCGCATGCGATAGTTGGCCTGTCACAGACGACGATGAAGATGAAGGCCCCGGCCGCTGACCTGTCCAGTTTGGGAGTTCCGAAGCAAGACACCAACGCCACAGCACATCGCACAGAGTACGAAAAAAACTGCCAGTGCCAGTCATGCCAACAAGATGTCCAGGTCTGGGCACCAGCGTCTGCGGCGTCGAAAGAAAAATGCAGGTCGCCAGCAGCTCACGGAAAGAGGACGATGGCAAAGCCAAGGACTACAGGGACATCAATGACCCCGAGGGACCCGAAGATACCGGGCCAAGAGCACTCCTTGGTGCCCAAAAGGATCCGTTTGTGCGGTTTGATTTGGTTGCCAAGGCTCTGCTCCGGCGACAGTTGATAGCTTTGCCTGCACGCACCAGACACCACTCATCTGCCATGTATCATCGTGACCGCACCAGACCTCCGTCATTTGTGTCACTATGACCGGGAAAGCCAGTCGGGGCGACGAGAAACCCGACAGCATGGACTGACTGCCGGTTGACCTCGTGCGGCGGCGGCGACTCAAGGGTCTTGGCATCCCACGTCCCTTCGAGCGCCCACGAGTTCGACCGAGTCAGCCCTTGAGATGAGACACGGTCGAAAGGATCACCGGTAGCTTTCGGCGTAACCCGTTTGGGCAGCACCGCCCATCCACGCGAACGGGAAAAAAACAGAAACCCGGATGTCCTGTCCAAGACTGTGACCCAGCTCGTTTGTTGAGCCAACGCCACTTGAGTGGTCGCGAGCCAGGCCACCGATAGGTCCTGACTCTCAAGATTGAGTAGTCGTCTCACGGCCGGCGCCTCAACACGGAGCCAGCTGCGGACGGATGCAGGACAACGGCGGGCAAAATTGTTTGTGGAAGAAGCAAGGTTGCAAGCGCAGGGAACGAACCATAGGGCAGAAGAAGCAGGCTGATAAGACTCTAGACTCAATTTTAAGGCGCCACATCCAGCCCTCTCGGCCTACCTTACCTTAGGTTTCGACTGTCGTGATCGTTTAGTTCAGGTCTGTTCCCTCGATGGACAATCAACGTGGTGCCGTCAGCGTCGCACTGCATGTCGTCAGCGGCCGGCATGGGAACGAGTCGATTGGTGTGCAATCTGTCCGCACCCCCCTGTTTCTCACAACCTTGGCAAGCCACCGGACACACACGGCAGTGCGGCCGTCCCGGGATGTCGATGTCGAATCGAATCCTACGGGACTTGTGAGAGCTGAAGGAAGGGTGAGGGGGGGGTTCATTTGGGGTGAGATTCGCATGTCCCGGACCTCGTTTCTTTCTCACATTGCGAAATTGCGAGACCGAGACGGCGACAGGCATCTGAAAGTCATGAAGATTTTAGGTGTTCCAGACCTTGTCAACCATCTGGCTTCTCAGGAGACCTTGCGCTGGTCACCAAGCATAAAGACACAAAGACACACACACACACACACACACACACACACACACGCACACACAACTGGACTTCACCGTCATGAGGGCAATTCAAATCCACTGATCGCCATTGCTCGTCCTGCTGACGGCAGAACGGGGCAGACCCACGCTGGCTGCGCTGCGCTCAACTTGTGAACACGACACAAGATCCCCTCAACACGAGCTGCATTGGGCCTAGCGAGGCCCCCCCTCCAGGGCGGGGAGATTGCACACTACATTTAGGCTTATTTTTTACGTTGGCCGTAAACGCCTATTCTCACTGCCAGGCCCAGTTTGCCCCCGTCTTTTTCTTTCAGGTCCGCAATGCCCCAGTCCCCGCGTTGCCCCTCGTTCTTCTTCTCTCCCCCCCCCCCCCCCCCCCCCCCCCCCGGGCCCTCATCCGGCAACGAGACGAGCCAGCCCCTGATCTGTAGATGGGCTCCGTTTGCACCCCATGTCCTGCTCCTCTTCGGGGCCTCAGCCACGCGCCAGACCCCGTCGTCGGCTCTCAGCAAGGCGATTGGCAGCCTGTCCTTTCGCCCGTCGACCGAGGCGGCGACGCGGCGTCGCAAGCCCAGACGGATCGACTGCAGCCAAGCAACCAAGTAAAGCCAAGTTCAATCGGCTGGTCGCGCCCTCGATCGGCCGTCTTTCCTCATCCGTGCCAGTTCGCCGTCCACCGTCGTCATGCCACCATCCCAAGCGTGCCCTGGTGCAGCCGCAATCGCAAGCCCCATCTCTTGGTTCCCCCCTCCATCTGTCCCTTCTGCTTCTCCCGCAAGTCCCGTTCGAATCGAATCTCTCCTTCCGGGGAACACCACCCCCCGTTCCCTTCTCTCTCTCCTCACTCGCTTGGCTTCGTCTACTGGGGGGGTTCCCACCCCCCCTTGCTTGCGCAAGCCGCACCCCGGTTGGTGTCCCCCCAACAAGCTTCACACCCCTTGGAAGACGATGGCTTCCATTCGGCCGGCGCTAATACCATTCCTCTCAACCCAACACGTGGCTGTTGGTGAGACCAAGCCGCCGTGGACCTTCCTCCACACAGCAGAGGAGGAGGAGGAGGAGTGTCGCGGCGTTCTCGCGCCGCCGCGCGCAAGACGTAGCCGAGAAGCCTCCCGTACTATGTGGCACTAATAAGGCTTGCTCCGGCTGGTGCCTCTCGGCGAAAAGGCACATGGCGACATGGAGGACGGCAGGACCTGGACAAATGCTGCGAACCTCGGCTGGAGAGACTGTACGACGCGGCCGTCCAGCATTCCGGGGCGATAGAGGACCGGACCTACGGGCCCCTTCTTCGAAAGGACGTTTGGTGAAAGGGCCCAACGCGCGAGGCCAGTGTCTCTTGCCGCATCTCCAACCATGGAACGTAGTGACCGGCGGAGGGGCAAGGATGCGATACCCTGCCGCTCCTGGGGCGAATGACACCCATCCAACGTGCGACAAGCTTTTGACAAGCATCGACAAGCATAAACCAAGAGATTTCCAAGCACAGACAAGCACTGGGGACCAGGCAAATCCATCTACGCATCAATCTCGCCCATCACTTTTGCCATTTCGTCCGGAGTGTGCTGCCCCTTCTCGCGCGCGTTTGCGTGCGTGGTGTGGGTGTGCCACCCGTCGGTACGGGTATCCTGGCGTCGCACCAGCGGACGGCGGAAGGGGTCCCAATGGAAAGGTCCAGGGGTCCTGCAGCCACCCAGCGGCTGTTCGGGGAGGGAAGAAGAGGAGAGGGAGGCTGTGAACGGCGCGTTCGCCCATCCAACCATCCACTCACCCGAAGACGGTTTGCCGTCTCCTCAAGAGAGAGAGAGAGAGTAGAGAGAGGGGGGGTGTCCCTTGGGCGAGATGAGGTGTTTACCCCGGACAGGGGACCGCGGGAGGCTGGAGGAATCTGGCTGCGGATGCGGAGTAAGAATGGGGGAAACTCTGACTCTTGCCTACGGCGTGCGGGGGAATACCGTCCAGACCCTCCCTCAGCGCAGGGGGGTCTCGCTGGCGCGGCGAGCGAGGAGGGCGTGGAACCTCCGGCAGAGGGCATCGG
Organism: Verticillium klebahnii; assembly: GCA_002851715.1. NCBI lineage: Eukaryota > Fungi > Ascomycota > Sordariomycetes > Glomerellales > Plectosphaerellaceae > Verticillium > Verticillium klebahnii. The sequence continues at coordinate 6,085,407 of NMXL01000003.1, read as the reverse complement.
TGTCTGTTCTCAGTCTTGCCCCAACGGTGAGCACGCCTCGAGACCCTCGACGGCTCGGCGGGCACGGAACGCTACTTTGCAATGCCAAGGTGCGACCGTCCATGCAACGCATGCGCAGCACTTGGGCTTACTTGGTACGCTAGAAACATAATCTGACAAGTTGCGCTAAGAAGTCGGGGGGTACAGTAGCTCGTGTGGATGGATGGGGTTAGGGATGGGGATGGCCGATAGGTGGTTTGTGCTGAGCACATGGAGCTACTGTACCGCGAGGACAAGCATTCCGTGGTTCAGCTTAAGCTCTGGGGGGAAATGGAGGCGACGTGGAGACTTTTGAGATACCCCCGTCCCGCACCGGCGGCAGAGGGGGTGAGGTCTAGGCCGATCCCAACCCCATTCGTGTAAGCAGGGGGCCACCAACCACGCCCCATGTCTTTGCTTTCCCTCTTGTCTGATGAACTGGGAAGCCCTGTGCTGCGCTGTCGCGTCGTTATCGAGGATCATTTAAAGCTCGACGGCATCCCGCCTCTCCTGGTTCAGTTGGAGGGCTTGTCTTGTCTTGTCCTGTCTCCGGTTCTTGTTACGACTTACACCAGATTCGGTGCCACTGCGACGACAAGTGACCCGCACCCACGACCATCACACCCCTCCCTGCAGCGGAGCATCACCTCAGAGGTGCTTCTACTTTAGCCTCTAGCACTACAGCAAAAGGTACGTTTCCTGCGCAGCCTCTGGGCTCGCACTTGGGTTGCGTTCCACGAAACCACATCCTTTCTATGGCACGCTCTTACGCCGCCTCCTCACCATCACCCCTTCCTGTATCACGTCCGTCCTTTTCCGAAGCAGTGAGAGTCACACGGCAGACAGCTGTCTCACTGCTTACCCTCACGCTCGGATCTCACTCCGGCGCACCCACCCGTCGTAATCTTTGAGAAAATCACCCAAAACTCACGCTCTCCCAGTTTTTCATTGCTTTGCACTCGTCGGGCTTCACCTCAACCTTCATCGCCGCTACAACCGCCACCATGTCGTCCACCGACCAAGACGTGAAGGTCGACCCCAACGCGGGCGCCCTCAAGGAGCAGGAATCCATCGACGTTGACTACGCGAGCGACCCCGAGCGCCACGGCTTCGACGCCCAAGCCACCAAGAAGCTCCTCCGCAAGATCGACTGGGCTCTCATCCCCTTCCTCGCCCTTCTCTACCTCCTCTCCTTCCTCGACCGCACCAACATTGGCAATGCCCGTCTCGCCAACCTCGAGGAGGATCTCGGCATGGAGGGCCTGCAGTACAACGTCGCCCTCGCCGTCTTCTTCCCCTTCTATGTCGCTGCCGAGATCCCCTCCAACATGGCCATGAAGCGCTTCCGCCCCTCTATTTGGATTCCCTCCATCATGGTGTAAGTCCTCAATCTTCGTGCGCCTCAGCGTGGCTCTTGGATGTCACGGCTGGCAGAAAATAGTCTGGATCTAACCATGGGTACAGCGCTTGGGCTGTCTGCACGACTCTCATGGGTCTGGTCAAAAACTATGGCGGTCTTCTAGCCGCGCGTATGGCTCTTGGTGTCGCTGAGGGTGGTGTGAGTAACGAACCTGACGCCTTTAATGGGCTCTATGATTGATGTGCAATGGGCTAACTTTTGACAAACAGCTTTTCCCCGGTGTCACCTATTACATCAGTGAGTCAATCACCTTTCTCCCTTTTGAGCTGGCATGCCTGGCATGTGTAAAGGGCGACATAAACTGACGATTACAGCCATGTGGTACCGTCGTAGGGAGTGCGGTCTGCGCATGGCCATCTTCTTCTCCGCTGCCACCGCGGCCGGCGCCTTCGGTGGTCTGCTCGCCCGCGGTATCGTCGAGATGGACGGCGTTGGCAACCTCGACGGCTGGGCCTGGATCTTTATCCTCGAGGGCATCCTGACCTTCATCGTCGGTGAGTCTTACTGCAAATGGCACTTTTAGAGGCGGTCGCTAATCATCTGCAGCCATTATCGCCTACTTTGTTATGCACGACTACCCCAACACGGCCAAGTTCCTGACGACGCCCGAGAAGGAGGAGGTCATGCGCCGTCTCGAGCATGATCGGTCTTCGCTCGCCGATGAGTTCGACATGAGGTACTTCTGGGACGCCCTCAAGGACTGGAAGATCTGGGTGCACATGGTAAGCTGCGGCGACGTGTTGATGGGCTGAACCACAGATGCTAACAGGCGCCCAGTTCATCACCATTGGCATCTACACCCCTCTGTACTCATACGCCCTCTTCCTCCCCACCATTGTCGCCGGCCTCGGCTACAGCAACGAGACCGCCCAGCTCATGACCGTCCCTCCCTACATCGTGGCCTGTGTCTGCTGCGTCAGCGCCGGTTGGCTCGCCGACCGCAATGGCCAGCGCGGTCTCTTCATGATCTTCTTCATCTGCGTTTCGTATGTGGCTCCCTTTCCGCATCCCAAAGAGCCTCGGGCTAACATCGCGACAGCATCCTCGGCTTCCTCCTCCTCATCGTCTCGCAGAACAACCAAGTCAAGTACGCCGGCTGCTTCTTCGCCGCCATGGGCATCTACCCCAACGTGCCTCAGGGTGTAGCCTGGAACGGCAACAACATTGGCGGCTCCCTCAAGCGCGGCGTCGGCATCGCCATGCACGTCGGCTTCGGCAACCTCGGTGGTGCCATCTCCGGTTTCATCTACCAGAAGGTCCACGGCCCCGAGTTCTACCCCGGCCACGGCACCCTTCTCGGCACCCTGACCATGTCGCTCGTCCTCAGCATCTTCATGACCGTGTACCTCCGCCGCGAGAACGCTCGCCGCGACCGCGAGTACAAGAAGCCCGAGGAGTACACCGCCGCCGAGAGGGCGCTCGAGCGCGAGAAGGGCGACAACGCAACGTTCTTCCGTTACACCGTTTAGAGCAGCTGAGAATCGAGTCAGGGATGGGAACGGGAGGAGTTGGCATTGGGTTTTGGTTCGGGGCATGCACGGAAAACGCAGGTTTAGACTGTGTATCCGAGAGGACCGGGTCGGGAGTCATCTGCACCTGACATAGACTTGTTGCTCATGGCAAGACATAGACGGCCGGTGGTGTCTCAATAACATCTTCATGAAAGTTCACGCTGAGAAGTGCTTCGTGTCGCGCATTTGCCCTCTTGGCTGTAGTGAACAGCTCCCTGTCTATCCAATCGAATGCCTTCTGGAGGCCAGAGACTCACATAACCACAACTCTCGACTTGATGAACATTCCAGGACGGAAGATACTTGGAACAGTCCGCTAAGCCTTGAGACAGCTCCGAGGAAGAGTGAGAAGTGAGAGAATATTTGATGCGAACGGAATGTTGCCTCGGCCGTTTACTTGACCTACTTGTACTCTTCACCTGTTCTAGACTAAAGGCAGTGCTTGGAAGAGTGTCCCAAAGAACATCGAAGAAATACCCGGCGACATGTATCCAACGAAAACCGTAAATCCTTACCGGACCGACTTACTGGGCTCATGGTCGAGGCCCAAAGTGCTAGCGGCATCTTAACATGTACCCAGTCGATGCAAGGTTTAATGACGCCCGCAGCCTGAGCTTCTGGTGTGGAAGCTTGCCGCATCCGGTACCTGATGTGGAGGTTCAAAGATCGGATCAGTCCACCTAAGCAATGTGAACTTTATCGGTTCGCCAGCTTGCCATGATTATTCTCCTCCTCATTATTCGCCATTGCCTAGGACCCTAAAAAGCGGTTCATCGTCAGCGGCGCGCCTGTAGCTCGGCGCCAGGGCATCAGGCACAACCAGTCATTTCAACAACCGCTCGTCGCATGGTTTGAGCTAGAAGTCTAATCAAAGTTGAGACTGATGTGACTACTGATCGACGCTGAAAGTGCGGCCGATCATCAAGTGACATCAGAGGCTCGGAGGGCCAATGAGCCAGCGCTACAAATCGGGGATCGACTACCACCACGATGCGGCGAACAGATTGCACGTCAGGGAGAACGATGAAAAACCCCGATACTGCTGTTCAAGTCATTTGAATTTTGTCTTCTCCTCCCAGTCTGACCTCAGATAGCTTCGACATCACTCCAGCCGTGCGTCGACATCAATAGGGGAGGCGCCGGGATTTCGAACTTGAACTTCGCATAGAAAATTTCAACCTTACGGTGCAGCTACACCTGAAAAGAAACGCAATCATACACTGAGGGGAATAAGCTACACTGCATGTGCCCAGTTAGACCGCTCTGTGTTAGACCGCTCTGTGTTAGCCAAAGCCCCGAACGGTAGAAGAGAGTCGATCCTGCACAAGCCCTGACAGACCTGGCCGCGGATCATCTAACCCCCATTACGAATTAGAATCTAGGAAGACAGAGCAGCAGCACATGTGAATACGATCTTTTCTTGACAGGAAGTACGGAGCTATTATGTATTCGATCAATCTATGGGAATACCTATCATGTAGATCATTATGTTGAAGCAATGCCACCCAACTCCAGCCGATGCAATCAGCATACCTATGACGAAGAAGCGCAACCGCATTAGCAGACCCCAGCCAGCCTGGAACACTAACCTCAAGAAAAGCGCCTCTCGATCACGCGTTCAGCGTGCCGGGCCTCCGCAGCTCCTCGCCCCTCTGCTCCTCCTCCTCCGAGTCGTCCCCGGGCGTCTCGAGCGCGAGGACCTGCTGGCAGAAGGGGCTCCGCTCGCGGATCTGCCTGCCGTAGCGGATGAAGACGAAGGGGATGACGGCCATGGCGAGGGCGACGAAGCCCAGAAGGGAGCAGGCCCAGGAGACGCCGAGGGCGGCGTACATGGGCCGCGTGGCGAGGGGCAGGCAGACGGCGCAGATGGAGCGGGTCGTGCTGGCGGCCGTGTGGGCCGAGGCGGAGAACTGGCGGTACGCGTCGGTGAGGTAGTTGAGCATGGCCATGAAGATGAGGAGGTAGCCCGTGCCGAAGAGGAAGCCGGACATCATGGGGACCACGGGGTGGACGGACTCACGGGATGACCAGCCGAGCCAGAAGAGCGAGAGGGAGAGCCTGCAAGGGAAAGGTCAGCTTGGGCAGAGGCATGGCGTCGCGGGGGGAACGTACGCTGGACCGCCGAGGCAGGCGAGGGGCAGGCGGCGGTACTCGTCCTGCCGCGTCCAGGGGGCGTTGCGGCGGAGGGCGGCGGCGTGGTAGGCGCTGAACCACATGAAGATGGCGAGGGCGGTCGCGGAGCCGCCGAGGACGGGGAGGAAGGCGAGGCCGACGAAGCCAGGAGACATGCCGTAGACGCCCTGGAAGATGATGGGGTATGCCTGGAAGAAGAGGTAGAGGATGGAGTAGACAAGCGCGAGGTAGAGGGAGGAGAAGAGGACGACGGGCTCCTTGGTGATCATGGTGAAGGGGCGCGCGAAGATGACCTGCAGGTTGCCGCTGAGCGTCTCGGTCTTGGTGAGGGCCGGCATCTCGGGATCGGGGTTGGCCTTCTCGGCCTTCATCGCCTTCTTCTTGAGGCGCCGGCGGATGACGGGGACGTAGGTCTCCGGCAGCAGGGCCACGGCGGGGAGTCCGACGCCGATGAGGGCGAGGCCGATCCAGAAGGTCAGGCGCCAGTCGACGGTCGAGGCGAAACCCGAGATGATGGGACCTAGAGGGGGACCAATGGTCGTGGCAGCCATGAAGTACGAGAGCACTCGCCCTCGCCGCAGCGGCTCGTCGTAGATGTCGGCATACAGCCCGCCGACGACAGCGTTCGGGCACGCGGCCATGAGACCCCCCAGCAGACGGAACGCAAGCAGGGCAGGATAGGAGGGCGCCACGGCGCAGGCGAGGGTGAAGATGGCGAAGCCGACGTAGGCCGACAGCAAGACGCGCGAGCGGCCGACGTACTCGCTCATAGGACCAAAGAAAAGGGGACCCAAGGAGTAGCCGACGAGGAAAAGAGAGTTGAGGAGGACAAGGTGGGTCGGGTCGGTGACGGAGAAGTCGTCGGCAATCCAGCCCACGGCGCCGGACGGCAGGGAGGAGCCCACGGCGCTGTTGCCGGTGAACCAGGCGCCGACGAAGATGACATGGAGTTTTTTTATCTGCCTGGGTCAGGAGTCATATTCACCAGTGAGTCGAGGGGGACCAGACATACAGTAGAGAACTTTGTGGGATTTTTGTCATCAGGTAGTTCTTGGTTTTTCCTCGGTGGTGGCGACGGCCGCACCGAAGCCGATATGGACTCTTCAGACGTTGAGCTGCCCATGGTCATGGTCATCTCGTACAAGGCAAGGAGGCGCACAAGAAACAGGAAACAGGAAACAGGATTACAGATACAGCAGACGGGCACGCCATCCAGCGTCAAAACCGTCGCCGGCGGCCCCTAAGTATGCGGGGAGCTCGCCACGGGCACGGCGTAAGAGGGCGCCGCGCCGGGCGCACGTCCGTGGATCGGGCGCTGCCTGAGACGTAATAGGTGACTCAAGGGGTAAGAAATTTCTCGGAAGTCGTTGCTAGGCCGCAGACGAGGGTCCGGTCGTGGGTGTCTGGCCGCCATCGGCCCCACGGGTCCCACGAGCTTGGGCTGTTCGCGTCGTCTTGAGGGGGCGTCCTGCGTGCCCACCCCCACGCATGCGCCCCTAGGTCGTGTTGTTGGCATCATGAGACGGCGTGGGTGACAGCACCAGAACAGGACATGTCCGCCCTAGGGCGTGGGTGGCAGCATCAGAACACGGCATGTCATGTTCGCCCTAGGGCGTCGGGCCGTGTAGAAGTTTTCTTCACCATGTTCTCGGCCGATGCTAACCTGGGCCGATTGGGTTCTGACACGGTCCAGAGCATTTAGAGCATTTAGGGGAGACGAGAGGATGGTGTTCTCCGAAGATGCAGAACGGATGGAGCCCAATCAGCGTCTCCCGAGAGGCCCAAAGGGGTAATGAAAATATATGAAAATTTGAGGTCATCGAGGGCAGTCGGTTTGCTTCGGCTCGATGGACTGGGACGCCGTTTCGCCACCGGTATCGGAGACCCACTTGGGCATCGGTGGGGCCCGCCTCGATCCACCGGCAGGCCCCTCGGCAGCCCACCGGAGCGGCAGGGGCTTGAGGCACGGTCGGGGGCTGACTGTTTTTAGCTCCCGTGGTCCTCATCCGCGACATCGACGAACGACCTGTGGAGGCGCTGATTTGCGTTTCGGAAGCAGGTATATCAGGCTCCATTCGGGCTACCCAGTCGAGGGGCCTGAGCCTGTCGCTCTTTCGTAATGCTAGTATACATACAACATGGGGTATCAACCATTCCACAAGCAAGCTCCATTCCCACTCACAACGCGTCGCAGAGCCTTTCCCTCTGCCCGTCCGCTCTCGTCAACATGATCGTTCGTCGCACTAGGTGGGCAGGAAGGCCTGAGAGTCCCGGTCCTGCTGCTCAAACGACTGCGGGAAGGCGGCGATGCCGGCCACTATGGCGGCCGCCATGAAGCACAGGCTGATGATGATCCAGATGATGCCCCAGCACTGGGACGAGCCGCCGTAGCGGCGAGCGAAAACGCTGGCATCGGAGCTGTTGACCTTGCGCATGATGAGGTCATCGCAGATGTCCCAGGCCGAGTACAGGGACGACATGACGCCGATGAAGAGCTGCCAGCGAGTTAGCTCCGATGATTTCGATTCTGCCGTGCTGACGAGAGAGACTTACAATGACGAAGCGCAGACCGTGGGAGTGCGAGATGAACCAGCTTCCTACGAGGATGCCCACGGCGATGAGAATGGTCAGGATGGTGAGCCAGTCGCGCTTGCCCCACCACAGGGTCAACAGGAAGCAGACGCCCAGCACCATGCTGGCGATCTTGCTGGCGTTGACGTGGAATCCGCAGAAGATGAGCAGGGCGCCGATGAGGGAGGAGCCCAGGTAGCCGGCCGGCAGGGTGATGCTGCTCTTGCCGCCGAGCATGCGGGTCTCGCCGCCCTCGCGGGGGTCCAGGGTGATGCCGACGACCTTGCCGCCGGTGCAGATGGCGGCAAAGGCGTGGCCGAACTCGTGAAAGGCGATGGTCAGCATCTTGAGGGGCCACAGGATGTAGCTGACGTAGGGGATGTTCCACAGCAGGGCGATGATGACCGTGTAGGCGCCGATGACGCCGAGCGTGACGCGCTGGGTGTGATTCGTCGAGAGGTCGCGACGAACGTATGCGTTGTAGTGGACGTCGGAGGAAGAGACGTCTTCCGATGCGGCGAGGGCGAGAGCCGAGCGAGCGAGCAGATGCCGCGCCGCTGACCCTGCGGCAGCCCAGCCGGGGTGCTCGAGGGGGGCCATGATGTGGTGATGTCGAGGATGCTGGATGGCTGAATCGGCGGTGTGTAGTTGATGAGAGAGCGAGAGAGCGAGAAGTTGTTGGAGAGTCTATGTGAGGTGCCCAGGCAGGTAACGACTGAGGTGAGGTGAGGTGAGGTGATGTGAGGCGAGGCGAGTGACAGTGTGACCAGGCTGAGATCGAACGAGCCTGGCAGTGGCAGGGCAGCAAGGCAGGGGACCCTTAAATGTAGGGCGCCACAAATATGCACGACGCGCGTACGTAACCTGGCAGTCGCAGTCGTAGACCGGGGCAGATGCGATGCCTGTCTTACTTTTTTTTTTTCTCTTCTTGAATGGCGTAAGCTTGATCAGTCGAATGGTAAGAATACGAAGAGTTGTCAAGGCACGGGATCCGAAAAGAAGAGGCGAGCGGCACTCAGGGGTCATGTGTGTTTTAGGAGGCCTGATGAAGCAACGCGTACTGTCCTGTCCTGTCCTGTCCTGTCATGCCTCCGTGGCTGGGTCGTGGCGGTGCCGCGAGGAACGCGTCGTGTACTGCCGGCGCTAGGCTTCATCAGGCGGAGCGTCCCCTATCTTTAGACGTGTCACGTGATCTGGCGTCTTCGAAGCTATCGGAAAGTGGGCGGCAGGGCCTGGCCAATGGCAGAGCCCAGATTACCAGAGGAAGGCCCAAGACCTCCCTGCCCCACCTCTTTCCTGGCTGGCTGCTTTCGGACGGGTGGGGCAGGCAGCCAGATGTGGGGCAGTCAGCCAGGCAAGAGCAGGGCACGAGCCAGAGCAAATGTTCACCTGCCCGCCGCCGGTCCTCCGACCATCCATCCATCCACTCCATCCACTCCATGGTCCATCGCTCATTGACCTTCCCACTTGCACCACCATCCCCTCCCATCGCCGTTACCTACCTGCCTAGCTGAGCAGGTGCTGGCCCCCCTTCTCGGTCATCCGCCAAAGGGTTCCAACCACCAGGCCAGCGCTCGAGCTACAATCGGCTCCCGCTTGCCTCGGCCAAGACCAACCAGAGAGACCTCCTTCGGACTGGCCTTCCTGGACGGGACGAGACTGCACTGGATAGAGCGAGAGGGAGACGCCAGGACGTCCACTCCTGGCGCCCGCTCCTACCGTGTCACGACATGCCACCAGGAAGTCTCCTCTTGGCGCCTCAATGCGGCACCCGACACGCGACCTCGTTGGTGTGAATCAGCACAAGCAGCACCAGCATCAGCATCAGCATCAGCATCAGCCTCAGCACCGGCACGAGCATCCGCCAGCCTCCGCCGGGATGACCTGGGCTAGCTGCTGCTGTCGATTTCGGTCCACGTCGAGGGGAAAGAGAGCTTCTGGATACTCGCGCGACCACCCACGTCGGAGAGGGGGTATCTGCTCCTCCATCACTTGAAGCCAAGTTTCCTCTCCTTTGTCCCTGTTCACCACCACACGCACGCAGACTCGCACCTCCACCTCGGATGCGGATGGCCTGGCCTACCTACCCTCACACTAGTACTTCCGTGGCTGCATCAATGATCCCCGGACTGCGTCAGTAACTCCAAGCCGCAACCGCAAGCTACCCGCTCCCCCAGTCCGTTCCCCGGCGCCCCTCCCCCTCCAGGTCCTGTCCTTACTCCCCCGGCTGCCCAACCTCCAAGCTCCAAGCTCTCAACCCCCCGCCGGTGTCGGGCCTCCACCTCCTCGATCGACCTTGGGTCTCAGTGTCTTCGCGTCAGCTCCTCCGGTTCGCGGCCTCCCATCCTGGGCCCTTCGCAGATCGGTCTGCCTTTGCGTACCGCGCACTCCCCCCCGCCGCGAAGCTTGACCTCCGGCCGTCTGCCGTTTGATCACAGGATCGCCTCCGTTCGCCGTCTTGGGACCCCGTGTTATTCGTCCTTGTCCCCAGCTCCGGCTCCGCAGTCGCCGTCGCCAATACGCTATCACCCTCCCTCCCTGGCTGGCAGGCTGGCCCGCCCGCCGTAGATGACCATGCACGAAGCGAGATCCCATCCCCGGCAGGCCTCTGGGTCGAGACCTCAGTCAGAGGCCAGCCGTCATGATGGTTCGTCATGTCCCCTGCGACTCCTTCCCTGCTGCTCCTTCCCTGCCCTACTCTCGATGGTCCATCCTTGAGACACCCTTCCGATGTTGCTCTACCAGACATGTCGTCCGTCCTCTAACACGATCTAGAAGAACGAAAGACCTCGACGTCGAACTGCCCCCCCCTCCTGTCCCTGCCAGCCGAGCTTCTCGACGCCATCCTCTTCTACCTCTCGCCCCACGACCTCGCAACCGCATCCCGCACCTGCCAGCACATCCGCGCCCACGCCATCGCCGACGTACAATGGCTTCCTCGTGTCCAGGCCAACATTCCCGGTCTCGTCATCTCCTCGCCCTACCCCTGCAGCTCCTACCGTGAGCTCTTCGCCGCCCACGACCTTCACTGGTTCCTCCCCAAGTACAAGATCTGGTTCTCCGACCGCAATCTGATGGGCAAGATGATCGTCGTCCGTTACGATCCCCGGCGCGGCTGCATCGACGGCTACCAGTTGGTCGCCGTCAGCCCCCACTCCCCGTCACATCAGCACTGGCCTGCCAACAGTGACGTTGTCATTCATGACTTTAACCCGGAAATCAAGATCCATCTCGACAGACCCGTGCTCCAGTTCCACGCCGGCGATGACCCCGGCTTCCCTGCTTCGTTGCCGCCAGGCGTCTCGTCTAAATTTCAGGCCGAGACGCCCATGATGATGGACAACCAACCAGACTACGTCTACACCCACTTCTCTTTAGCACGCCCGGTCGACGATGAGATGGCACTTCAGTCCTTGTCCACGCCATTCCCATACGGTTGCGTCTGGCCGCCGAGGCCGATCCCTTCGGCCCATCGCGTTGCTGGGTTTCCTGCCGTACCTGCCACGGCCCCCGAAATGCACGCCGAACGACCTCAGAGCCGCGCCGAAGTCTCGGACCGGGCGTTCCGCATCCGCCAGTGGATGGAGATGGCCAACAACCTCCGCGGGCTGTATGCCATGACGCCCGGCGGGGGCCCGTTCGGGCCCCACATCGGCGAGGAAATCACTACGTATTCGACCCTGGATCCGGCGCTGTACACGCCAACGGAACACAAGCCGTGGCGCGGCATCTGGGTCGGTGACTACAGCGGGCACGGGTGCGAGTTCCTCTTGATCAACCAGCCGGATGACGAGGACGCCACCGATGAGGAGCTGGGCCTCGTGCGGCGCCCATCAGAGGCCGACGAGGACTGGGCGAAACGCCAGTTGGACGCGAGGATATACAGGGGCAGGCTCGAGGCCATCAAGCTGACGGGAGACCCGAATGTACCCCGTGGCGAGTGCACATTCATCGCCGAGGACCTGGGTTCCGACGGCTTCGCCGGCCTCGCGACAGAGGAGCCCTTCAAAGGGGCGCGAATCGTCAACAGCATGGGGCACGTGGCGAATACGGGCTACGACGATGGTGAGTAGGCACGGTGCAGCATGGCGTGTATGGTGATGACTGACGCGCAGACAGACAAGTACATCCCCTCGCAGCTTTTTTTATTATCACCAGACAAGCTGGCGCAGTTCTGGGTGGAATTCGGGCACATCAGCTACTTCATACGGGTCCCGATCGACGACTTGCTCCGTATTCCCTAAGCAGAAATGATTCTGATAATGATAAAAATCCATCACTTCAAGAAGCAGATGTCCCAAGATTGGACTTGAAGTGAGGTTACCTGCTAGCTACTTTCTGTCTCCCCTTTGGCTCTACCGCGCTCCGCTACGACTGAACATTGTCACCACAGCTCCGTTTCCACCTCTACCGTTCATTGCGCCTCTTCTCCTGGGCTGTCGGCTTACTGCCGAACGCCGCAGTTGCTGCAGATCCTGCCGTCGTCTTAGTTGCGGTACTTGCACTTGCCGCAGAGATGGTGAATCTGGAACGAGGACTGAACGGAGATTGCGAGATGATTTACACCCGGAATCACCGTCTGAGGCCATCATCCAGACATGGCGATCAAGTCACACCTGGGTTGTCGCGCACAGCTTTCGCGTTTGTCGCTTGAGTTGGCTTGTTTATTGCTCTCCACAGAGAAGCCACTCGCCGAGACCTTCGCGAATGAACTTGGTGCTGTACTCGGATCATTTTGGCATCAGCTGGGATACTCATTTGGCGTTTTCAATACCGCAAGTCCCGCCCCACGCATCAGGCGCAGACGATGCATGCGCCTTGCCATGACAAGATCAAAAGGATGTTCAATGTCAAAACCCGAGCGTCATGCATTCAAACCTCAAAGATCTGGTAGGGCACGTGCAAGGGCCTTCACTCCAAACATCTATTCACAAAACGATGCAAATGCGAACGGCTTTGTTCTAGGAAGGGGCCATCTCTGATTCACGAGGGTATCTTTCAAATACGCAGCTGTTGGTAGCACAAAGGGACAAAGAGGCTGCCGGCCCAACGATATAAGTTGGTGCATCACCCCTCATTGTCTTCTGCTCGAGGTCATGCATCGACCTGTTTCTCCTCCACGCATCCCTCCGAGGCATTTGCCTTCGTCTACAAAACTTCGCCACTGACACAACCCAAAAATGATCAGCTCCCGCAGCACCCTCGAGGCCGTCGTGGCAATCACCGGCTGGAAGGCCAAGCCCGATCGCAAGCTCCTGCACTTCTACCACGACGAGCCGACGAACAGGTGGCACTTCTGCGGCGTCATCCCCCCGAAAGGCGCCGCGCAGAGCGCCCCTGCCCGGCAACGTCGCATTCGGTGGCACGGCGACTTTGAGCTGGTGGACATCTCGGAGGATGGCGCGGTGATGCGCTACACCCGCCCAGACGACCATTTCCCGCCCTACCGTTCTCCTGGCGATGGCATCTCCGGATCGATGCCCCGTAGTGCCACCAACCCAATAACTGAGGCGGACGACAACTCTTCCATTGAGCTTGGCTTGAATCGAAAGGCAGAGGCGGTCTTCCTAGGCAGGGGTGAAGAATCCACTGTGCTGATGAGGTTCGGTAAGACTCGAGGCCATTCGCCCACGCCACGAGTGAGCACAGGAAGAACCCCTGAAGAGCCGCGTTCCATCTGTCGATATATCGGAGAGCACCGTCGCGAGGTCTTTGTCCCGGAGAGCAACGGGTCAGTCACGAGGTACTCCCAGAGAGCCGGCTCGAGGCAGTGGGAAAAGCTGGCCAAGTACCGAAGCATCGGCTGGCCGGCACCCTTGCCTGCGGTCTCCCAACCACGTGAATGTCTGGCTATCCTGAGAAAGGCCTTAAGCTTGTGGCACATACCCGACGGGGGAGAGCGCGCCAGGCTGTGGTGTCGACAGATGCAGCAAGGGCAAGTCAGGATGCCACACCCGGTGAATGCTCGCGCGGGACTCAGCGGCAACCCGGGTTCTATCGTTTTGAGCCGGTCGCTATGTGGTCCTAGCCGAGTGACATTGGAGGCTGTTGTTTTCCACCCCGTCATCGGAGGAGCTGATAGTTACTACCGTTTGGCCCTACAATGGACCGAGTCCCATGCTGGAGACTGGGAGGTGGGTGGCGTCGTCCTGTCGCTTCCGTAGGGTGCGTTGCTGAAACAGAGCTGGCTCCTCATTGATGCTATATATTAAATCATTATGCAACCGACGTCATTGCTGTGGCTCGAGTGCCTGCGCACGTGTTAGTAAATCAGTTGACTTGAACATGTCTCACAGAGACGACCTACGATGGCGAACTTGCTCCGCGACCGAATTCTCCCTCCGAAAAGGACCAACGCCCAGGGTATAACCGTCAACGCCGTGGCAATGCCTCCGAGGAGAGCCCCCGCGCGCTCCTCACCCAAATTCCTAAACAGAGCTCCCGTTACAAGGGGGAACGCACCCCCCAGCAGGTTCCGGCAGAACGACTGCGCGGCGAGGGCCGACGAGGCATACTTGTGGTAGATGTCGGCAAAGTAGTTGAAGGTGGCGAGGTAGACGGAGTAGATGCCCCACGTCGCGAGCCCGATGCCGAACGCCGGCGCGATCCAGTGAAAGTCGGGATTGACAGTGTAGCCGAAGAGGAAGAGCCCAGCCGGCAAGAGCATCGCAGTGATGCAAGTGAAATAGAGCCGCGACTCGGGAGATTCGGCAGGGAACCGTCTTCGCATGAAGAGCCAGAACTTAGAGTGCGTCTCGAGGGGGCTGTCGGCCCGCCATTGCGGCAGCGCCAGCAGACGGTCCTGGTAGATGCCGACAATGGTCGCAACGCAAGCGCCGACGACCATGGATCCGAAGAAGTATCCCGACTGCTCCATGTCCATGCCGCGCATGCGAGAGAAGGCCAGGGGAATGGTGCCGAAGGTGCAATACAGCACCGCCCAGGCGAATGAGCACCAGAGGGAAAAGAAGAAGACAACGGGCTCGGCGACGAGCAGGTGGAACGGACGGATCAACGACGTCTTCATCAGCTGGCCCAGAGATGCCCGTTCCTCGTCCTCTTTGACGAGCCACCTAAGCCGCGTCGGGAGAAACTGACCGGTCTGGTCCGGAATAGTCCACCTGCGGGTGGAAAACTTCTCATCGCTGTCGGAGACCGTCATTTCGCTGCTGTCGCTCCCTACCTCTGGGTCCTCCAGCAGGACGCCGTACACCCCAGCATTTTCCAGCTCCTCGTACCAACGGTTCAGGACCTTGGCCTTCCGCGACAGCAACACAGACCCGCGGCTCTCATTCAGCCAGAAGACGAGGCAAAACAACAGCAAGGCATCCACGATGACCTGGTGCCAGAACACCCACTTCCAGGCCAAGGTCTTGTTCTCTATCCGGTTCATCATGATGGCGCCGCACAGCGGCCCAGCCCCGGTGCCAGCCAGAACGAAGCCACTGAAGAGGGCCATGGGCGTGTTCCGAGTTTCCTTGGTCCACATGTCGGCGATGATGCCCCCAATGACCGAGCTGAAGACGGCACCTCCAATTCCGACGAACAGGCGAGAGATCAACATGCCTCCCACGTTGGGCATGACCGAACAGATTGCCTGGAAGGCCACATAGAGCAGGCCGGAGGGGATGAGGACCGGTCTCCTACCATAGATCTCGGAAACGGGTGCCAGTATCATGGGCGAGCATGCAAAGCCAATGCAAAAGGTCGTGATGCCGGCGATCATGGCAAGCTCGCTGGAGCCGAGATCCTCAGCCATGGCGGCGACGGCAGGAGAGTAAGATCCGGCTGTGTAGGCCGTGAGGAAACTGGCTATACAGGAGAGGGCCAGCACAAGATATTTGCGGTGCAGAGGCCATTGCAGAGGCGAGCCGAACCTCGAGTCATCGGGACATGGCGGGAGATTCTGGTTCGTCGTTGGGTCCAGGTTGGTGAGGGCTAGACGAGGCAGGGTGGTGTCGAAGCCGAGGTAGCGATATGTGATGGGCGTCCTGCCGTCCAGGGCCGAAGTTGTTTCTTTTTTCCGGTTGCGGGCCGGGTCCTGTGGTGCTTCCAGCCTGGCGTTGGACCGAGGCGCATCGATGTCGCCCTGCATGCTATGGAGGGCAAGGGTTCGTCTGTGACATCGAAGGTCGTTGTGGTGGAAGGGTTTCGAGATGTGGCGAGGAGATGTCACAGTAGACGACAACTAGAAAAGAAAGGGAGGGCGCCCCGGCCCGCATCCGACGGAGGACATGAAGTAGTTAAAGCCTCCGGACATGACAAGACGAATCTGAGCGCCGAGAGGCTAAAACGCGTCGTCAAAGGTCAAGCTGGACGGGAATAACAGGATTTGTCAAAGCGATGCAAGTCTCCCACCGTGGATGTTACAGCACGAATGAAAGGCCGAAGAAAGCGGTGAGTCTGTGGATCTAGCGGAGAAGATGCCAGGATAGGACAGCCATCACCTTGTGGGTGTGGTTGGCCACGATCGCTTGAGGGGGTTGAGTTTGAGATCGGACTGGTGGACTGGCGGGCTGGCTGGACCCTCGAGCCTGTTGTCATCATCCCCGCGCAGGTCGTCATTCTCGAACCGGCCTTCCATTTCCAGCGCGACTGGTCTGGTTGACATTCATCTCCAGGATATTTCCGGTCGCGCAAGTCTAGCCGCTATTGCGAGCAGCGATTTCGTGGGGTACAGATCTCGACTTGGCTGCATGGGGCAGCACAAAGTTCTTATTGCCGGGTATTGCCGCTTACAGCTGACGCTCGTCCCTGGAGGAGACACGTCCTCCGGAATTTGAAGTCTTGTGGAACAAGTATCATCAGTATCCCAGAATAGCACCCTCACGATCTTACAAACACCCGAGCGCACGGGGTTCAGTGGATGTTCTTTCTCTCGATTTTCTATGACTTCGTATCCGTACCATCGGCAAGCCACCCATTTCTGCATCTCCCAAAACTTTCTCGAGCTTTCAGATTGACAGCAATGCTGGACACTCAAGGCCGCCCGAAAACACCAGAGCTGTTGCTGGGAAGTTCCACCGGGAGACCCTGATGATTATTGGCCTGGTTATACTGAGGGCCGCGGCCCATCGCGGATATGAGCGTCTCGTGGTATGCCCGGGGCTGCTGGGTCACACCTGAGCCATGCTGGCTGCCATAGTGATGCAGCTCGGCGGCTTGACCGGCAGCAGGACTGGCTAGGTGTTGCAGGGGGTACTGGTAAGGTCCATGCTGGGCGACGTGGTCCATGTCCGGGACGGGAGTTCCCTGGAAGGGCAGTCCGGTGTCCTTGGTCCGGTTGTCCTCGGCATAACCCTGCTGATTGTTGATGTAGCTGCGGCACTGTTCAATGGCCTGGGCCTTGGCCCTCTTGTCCTGAGAGCACTGTCGAATGCGAGGCACAAGACCGATCACCACACCCACGATGAGGACACCGATGCCAACCGCAATCGCGATGATGATGCCAGGGCTCAGCTTTGTCTCACTGTCGGTGGGTGAAGGGGCTGCGGTTGCGCTGGCCGAGCCAGCAACAGAAGCGGCTGCAGTTGCCGTCTTTACAACCGTCTCGAATAAAGTAGAAACTCTATGCTCTTTCGATGTAGAAGCTGTCGTGGAAGAATGAGTGGCTATGCGGGTCAGTATCCTCACGTGGACAAAGGGATCATCAGCCTGTGGGCTTACGGTCATCCGAGTGAGAAGTCACCGTGCTGCGTGTGACGATGCCGTCAACAACGGTCGTGGTGACGGTGGAAGTCTCTGGGACGTCATCGCGATCAGGTTTGTGCCACTCCAAAGTGGTGCTGGTGAAGTAGAGAAGCGTGACCGTCTTGTCTCGGCCGATAGAGGTCACCACCGCTGTGGGGTTGCCATATTCCCATCTGGGGTCGGTAATGGTAAGGGGAAACTCGACTTCGTCATCGCCGTTCTGGCGTTTGAGGTAGCTCCAGTAATACTCGGAAACAGGGCCGGGCTCAACAAGCTCTGCGGAAAGGGTGGTCACAGGCTCCTGATGGTCTTTCTGGGAAGTGATCGTCGGGGAGAGCTTGTAGTGATGTGTGTCGTCAAGAGCTTGCGACTGGCCCGAACTACCGCAGGTTAGAAGTCTGATTTGTGGAAGAAGCTGATTTGTGATAGTTCAAGGCCCCATACCTCTTTCTGTTGTCCGCATGGATGATGCTTTCGTCCTCGGGCAGACGAGGGACCCGGCCGCGCGCCATCTGATCGACGTGAGATGAGTGACGCTGGGATTGCGAAGCCAGCTGTACAGTAAAGAGGCAACAACCCGAAGAGTGACTTGTGAGAGATGTCAATTTCAAGTCACTTTGTGTCAAGCAGAGCGGTAAGGTGTGAGTCGGCCAGGCGCAAGAAGGCGTGAAGCCGATGGCTGTTTGACTCCCCAGGAAGAAAAAGGGGTCTTGGAGGAGTGGAAGGCGGAAAAAAAAGTCAGAGGGCAGATGAAGCCAGAAAAACTCCATCTAAAGGGAAAGAACGACATTCACTGAGGTGCCTGCCCTATTGCTATCTCGGGAAAAGGAGGCAATCACTCTGGAAGTCGCGATATGAGAAAGGTGGGGCAACAAAGGGGCTCTTCCTTCCTCACTGAAAGTCAAGCAGACTTGACCAGCCTCACGACAGGGCGCTCCTGTGCCTGAGAAGGGGGGGGGAGCCTAGAAATCAAAGATCACGGGACTTCGATTGATGATGCTTGTGACGGCCATCAATTTGAAAGAGGACATGAGCCAAATGCTGAACACCTAGTAATCGCCTAGATACAACAAATTAAGGGCACTGAAAAGGGGACATCTCAGTATCGATTCAGCTGTTCTCAACCTGCCCGCCTTCAACAATCCAGCCAGTCTAAACTACGACTCCTTCTCTTGGGCCATCTCGTCTTTTGCTTTCTTCAGCAAAACGCCCCTCGACCTCTTCTCTCCTATCCCCACCAACCTCGCAAATGCGCCCTTCCTCAACCTCAACTCCTCGTACTCCCCCTCCTCCACGACTCTCCCATCCTCCAGCACCAAGATCCGCCCTGCCAGCTGCATCATCTCTCTCGCATGCGTGACGACCACGACCGCCATCCCCCTCTTTCCCGCCTCCGCCACCAACCCTCGAATCGTGCCCCTCACCATCTCCGCTGTCTCGGCATCCAGTGCGCTCGTCGGCTCGTCCATCACCAGCAGCTGCGGCCGCCGCGCCAGAGCCCGCGCGATGCAGACACGCTGGGCCTGGCCCCCAGAAAGGGTCTGCCCCCCCTCGCCGACGACGGTGTCGTAGCCCTCCGGCAGCGACAGGACGAACTCGTGGATGCCAGCCGCGCAAGCCGCACGGCCTATGTTTGCCTGGCTGCGGAGCGGCGACATCTCGGCGAGGCCGTACACAACGTTGTCTGCGATCGAAGCGGGAAAGAGGAAGGGCGCTTGCGGGACAAAGGCCATTGCCGAGCGCAGATGGTGCTGGTCGACGTCCCAGGAGGGCACCCCGGCGAACGTGAGCTGGGGCAGCTTTTTAGAAGAAAATGGCGTTGGAGGCAGTGGCCGGTAGATTCCCATGAGCAGGGAGATCAGGGTGCTCTTCCCGCAGCCTGAGGAGCCCACGATGGCGGTGCAGGTGCCGGTTTTGATCTCCAGGGAGAGGCCGCGGAGGACTATGTTCGTCGGCCGAGAAGGGTAGGCGAACGTCAGGTCGGTCGTCTTGATCGGCAGAGGCGAGGCGAACTTCTTCGATCCCGCGTCGAAGCTTTCATCTGGAGTGCCTTCGGAAAGACTGGCATAGTGGAGGATCTGCGCAGCTGTGGCTCTGGCGGCGGCGAGCTGAGGAATCGTGCCCAGCAGCGAACCGGCCTGGCCCATGCTGAAGAGAAGAAGGTTCGCCACCTGCTGGATTTGCTCTATCGTCGCCTCGTGGGTGCCGCCCATAAGAACCATCGAGTAGTAGAAGACGAGCGCCAGCAGGAAAAAGTTGACTGCTTGGTAGAGGCCAAACAACGGTGACGTGTAGACCGCTCGCCTGATGCCGATCTTGAATGTGGCATTGGCCGAGTCGCTGTACTTCTTCGACATGTAAGCCTCGAGAGTCAGGTTCTTGACGACGCGAACGTTGGTGAAGGTGTCGGTGAGCACCGCGCTCGTGTCCGCCGCCGCCCGGTCGCAGGTTGTCTCCCACTTGGTGCTCGTGTACGAGAAGGCCTTGACAGTTGCCATGATAGCCGGGCCACCGGAGAGCGCGACCAGCGTCAGCTTCCACTGGATGATCAACGCCCAAATGAAAGCAGTCAGCACCATGAACGTGACGATGATGATGATGGGGGCGAAACGCCCGACGAGGTTCCGCATCTCCTCCGCGTTTCGGTCCATGCACTCGGTGATCCGACTTGCCGAATTTTTGGACTTGTCGAACCACGACTTGGGCTGCTGCAGGATTCGCTTCAGCGCTTCGATCCGCAGCGCGTTGACCCAGGCCTGGCCCGAGTACTCCATCAGATAACGGCCCGACCAGGTAGCAAGCCCGTCGACGAGAGCGATAGCCACGACGACAATAGCCCAGGTCCGGCCGACCGAGTCTTGCTCGTTTTCCTGCGCCCAAAACGCTTCGAGGAGTCGAGCAAACGCGTAGGAGAACAGCGGTGCGGAGAGCCCGACGATGACGCAGAGGAGGACACCTCCGAGAAGCCTGGCGCGATCCCGATTGGACAAGTGTGACCAGACGGAGCGGAAGATCGTGATGAAGGAAATGCTTGCCAGGGGAGTCGTCTCCGAGTGTGTTGTTGCTGCGCTCTTGCGGGCAATTCCTGATCGCGAGTCACCCTCACCTCTACCAGGCGGGCCGGGACTCGCCATGGAGTCCTGAAAACGGCGGGTAATCGGGGTGACTGTCCGGATCTGCTGAACGTTCTCGCCAGCCATCTGCACAAGATCCATACTGTCCCTCCTTGACGGCGTGTTATCGTAGTAAGCTCCGCTGCTCGGGCGAGCGTATGCCCTTGACCGAGGTGTTTGTTTCTCGCCCCCCAAGGAAGACTCTCCATCGGTTGCGTGCCACGATGGGCCGCGGCTTTGTCGGGTCGGTCTCCAGTAGGAAGCATCCCAGATCTGGTTCGTCTTGAGTTCCGTTGTGCGAGCCGTGCTCTGCCCGAGAGACAACGAGCGTCGAAGACCGGTATCCGATGCAGCATAGGCCTGATCCAGCTCTTTCACGATGATACTGCCCACGACAGAGGGCTGACGGTCGGGTTTGTCCCACGAGAGCACGCTCTCAGCTCCAAGGGATTCACGATCCGGAGATATCAGTGTTGTCGAGCCCTCCGATTCGCTACCTTCGTCATGCAACGCTGCAAGAAGAGACGCAAAGAAGCCAGCGCCATCGCCGGAGATGTCGCTCCGATAGCCCTCTTGCACTAAGCGACTCCTGTCCATCACAAAGACGTAGTCATCGTCCTGAATCTGGCTGACATCATGGGTGATGATGATGGTCGTCTTGTCTTTGCGCCAAACACGGATGGCCTCCATAACTAGAGTCTTGCTGACGTGGTCAAGGCCGCTCGTCACTTCGTCGAGGATCAGCACGGGAGGGTCTCGAAGCCTGGCCCGGGCCAGGGCGAGACGCTGCTTCTGGCCGCCACTGAGGCTGTAGCCACCGGGTCCGACCAGAGTTCCAAGCCCCTGGGGCATGGTAGCAAGCGTTGACTGGAGCATGGCTGTGTCGCAGGCTTTCCTGACTTGTTCGACTGTCGCATCATTGGGGGATGGATGGCCGAATGCCACGTTCTTGAACAATGTCTCGTTGAAGAGAACGCTTGTCTGTTGGATGAGAGTGATGTTGCTCCGAATCCATTCGTCATTGAGATCCCGCAGGTTGATATTGTCGACGAGTATAGTTCCGGTGAGCGGCTCATAGAAGTTGACAAGCAGGTTGCCCAGCGTGCTCTTCCCAGAACCACTCTTGCCCACGATGAAGCAGGTCTCGCCGGCCGGGAAGTGGAAGGAAGACCTGTCGAGCACGATTTGGCCAGGGTTCGAAGGATAGGCAAAGCTGACCTACACCTGTCAGTCAAAGTTCCAATGCCATAGAACATCAGACTCACGTCGTTGAGTTCAATACTGCCAATACACCTGCTCGGCTTGAGAGACCCAGCGTGTTCCTTTCCTCCGCAGACGAACGCTCCCGTCTGCCGCAGAGCCTGACCGGCAGCCATACCCTTGGCCAGCACCAGCCACTGTGGCATCAAAGACTCGATCCCTTGCAGGCCGGTCAAGGTGGCATAAAACGTCGTCAGGATCTGCGCCGCACTGGCCCCTTGCTGCACCAACACGATGCCGTACCAAAATCCCACCGCAAACAGGCTGACGACCCAGAACTTAGCGTAGCCCATCTGCACTGCGTTGCAGTGCGCCTGTATGAGGTATTGCTTCATGGACGCCTTGATGGCGTTGAGATACTGCCACACCTCGGTGTCGAAGCCGTTGTAGATCTTGACGAGGTCGATGCCGGCGATGGACGAATTGGCGTACTTGGAGGCTTCGGAAAGGTGGACCTTTTGCGCCTGGATGGCTGGTTGAAGGCGTCGAGTGGCCAGCGAGAGTACGACGGCCGAGATGGGAACGGTGGCGAGCAGAACGAGCGTCAGTCTCCAGGACATGTAGAAGCTGACGATAAGACAGGCCACCGAGACAACAAGATCACTGATAAGGAAACCCAGTACCTGGGAGGTGGCGAGTTGAAGCTCGCGCGTTTGACTGTGTGAGGTTAGATTGGGTCGGCGGTGTTGAAACTAGGAGGCACGAGTCAACTTACGATTCGATCCTAACAAGAAGACTAGAGATGCCGTCCGACTGGGCATCATACCATTGCATATCCTTGTCCAAGAGGCTCTTGAACGTCTGCCCGCGAACACTCCTGGCTTGAAGTTCACCAAAGAGAACCCATGAAGAGAGGAACGCAGTGTTGGCAGCCCAATGGCCGGCTCCAAGTCCGCAAAGAACGACGCTCAAGGTGCAAGTGCGCTCAAGGGCTTCGGTACCCTCCATGGAGCCGCGGGCAAAGTTCACCGCAAGCTGGAAGAATTGACCCAGGGTGACGGCCAATGACGTCTTGAACACTCCGACGATACAAGAGGCGACGACAGCCGGGATGAGAGCGACGCAGTGGCTCCGTTTGGTGAAGGCGAAGAGGTCTCTCCAGGAGGCTCGGGCAACTGCTGAGGATGTCATGATGAAAGACACGGTAATTGACAAAAGCCGCTGACGAAGGACGTTGAGTGTCAGACGAACACTCAGACGAAGGAAGACAGGTGAGGTTAGAAGACCCAGACTTCAGGGGATTGCTCTATCGTCCGAGCGAAAACTGCCCTGAACATGGGATTGTACAAGAACAGGAAGAAGAGACGAAGTGGCCTGCTTGAGCCAGGCCAAGCGGCACCAACGACAGGCCGAGGCATGGGAACAAGGGACAATCTGAAAGGATGCACATTGGGGGAGCTCGAGGAGGCGAACGACTCAAATGTTGGCCGAGTGTCGAAGTGATTGTGGTGGACATTGTGGGTGGGGGGAGGCTTAGTATTGTTTCCACGCCGGCGGGGGTGGGGGCTGGGGAACAATGGAAACTCGGGAAGGCTTCCAGCTGAAACTGGCTTGAGAGACAGTCATTAGGGGATGCCGGATTATCGAAGGCAACCACTAAATGAGTCTCTGGATGAGGATGTGTACCGACTTTGATGCAACACTTGGGCGGATCACTCTCATGTTATGGTCAGATGCAGCCAACTCCTCATCTTCTTGGGATGGATTAGGGATGTGTTACTTCCCCAGATTGGGTGCGCAACTACTGAAGGAGGGAATCCCACCAAGAGGGCGCTGAGCTTAGAACTTACGTAGACACGCCATGAGGCACAAAGACTGCTCAGGTCTGAGTCCGTTCAAACACGGTGTTCATGTTGCGGCTGGCACTCGGAAACGCCGCTTCCACCATCCACGAAGTTATCGACGAATGAGACGGCACCGCTCTGCCAGAGAAACAAGCTGGTATAGCTGGCATTTGCTTTTCGAGGGCGCTGATCGGGTCCCAAAAACGCCAGGATCAGCGCCACCCTCCGCCTCGGGTCGACTTTCCCGGGATCTCAAAGCCTCCGGAGCACACTATGGCGCGACAGGCATAGAGACACGGAAAGTAGACTGCCAGAAATTCGTTCGTTCATTCATAACCCCGCCGGCTGCCTGCCTACCTAGCTAGAGGCCGCCTTGGCCTTCTCCGCCTGCGCCTGCTCGTAGATCCAGTCGTTCAGGCCCTTGCGGTTCCGCGCAATCTCGACGGCGTAGAACTGCATGCGCGGGACGAAGATGACCTCGTCCTGGCCGTACTCGAACTGGGGGCCGGTGCGCATCATGG
Source organism: Verticillium klebahnii (assembly GCA_002851715.1). NCBI lineage: Eukaryota > Fungi > Ascomycota > Sordariomycetes > Glomerellales > Plectosphaerellaceae > Verticillium > Verticillium klebahnii. The sequence continues at coordinate 6,061,386 of NMXL01000003.1, read as the reverse complement.
TGCCGAAGTTGTAGTCGTCGACCCTCTTGTCGTAGGCCATCATGAAGTTGCGCCAGCGCTCCTTGCCCTGCTTGCTCTTCATCTTGTTCTCGTCGATCGTCTCGGCCGGGTCGAAGTCGGGAAAGTCCTTTTGGAGGTGCTCGTAGATCTCGTCGTCGAGCTTGGTCAGGCGCAGGCTGGAGCCCTTGACCTTCTCGAGGATGGACCAGTAGGTCTCCATGTGCTGGACGGCCTTGACGGCGAACTGCTTCTCGATCTACGTGGGAGCTCGGTGTCAGCGCGCACGACTCTGGGGAGGGGAAGGGAAGCGAGGGGTAGTGCGCCTACATCCTCGAGGTTGTCGGCCTCGGCGGCGTTGAAGTTGGAGGGGATGTTCTGGGGCGTGAGCTGGGGGTCGTCGATATCCATGGTGGGCTGTCGTGGTTTCTTTGTTGAGTCCTATGTGTTTTGATGTGTGTAAAGGCTTCGTAGGTGCTGCGCCGGGGATTTCGAGCGTGGTGTTGATGTTTGCGCAAAACTTGTCATAGCTGGTGCAGGTCGAAGGTGGGGTGTGGGGTTCTGGCACCGTCGAGAGCCTTCACCGAGCTTCGGTGAGCGCGGGGTCGCACAGTGTTTCTGTACTGTTAACAAAGCTCGTTCTTACAGTATGACGGCATCGGCCAGGCCACGATGAATCAGATGTTCTGTTGATGTCAATTCCATCCATGTCTTCTGCCTACCAAGGTATAAGTTAAGACAAGGTACCTAGATAAGGTTTGAAACTTAAGCTCACGACGTGTCTGGTGCATAGGCAGTCTTCTCTCTCACCCAGAAAGGGGCTTCATGTCAATCATGAGGGCCGACGCCTGCCATGCACCCTCGGAGCTCCACCTGTAGGGACGCCATCCCCTTCACCACGGCGACAAGGTTCGCCGCGGACGACAGGCGCGTAGTGAACGGAGAAAAGAGGCAGGAAACCTTGATGGTACCTCCATCTTGTACATAAAGAAAATCGAGGTGGTGGGCGGGCCTGCCTTCCATGTTTCCATCTCGTTTCTAAACGGCGGTCATCATCACGACAGATTTACACAGGAAGAACTTCCGGGTTTTTTTACTCTCCCGGTCCGAGAACGCAATATTTAGAAGGCACTGACTCTTCCCGATGAGCTTCTTCAATTTCTTTTCAGGCACAGCGACTAGCGACAAGCAGGCGTCGACGGCACGCACAGTCGCCGCTTCTTCTCGCGATGACTCCGATCCTGACCCAGGTCAGCCGCTGCTCGCCGCTGCTGGTCCTCCGGCGTATGATGCGCCGTCGTCCAGAACACCCCCGGCGCCAGCCTCAGTCCACTCACCATTCAAGCGGTATATTCCGGAAGGGATCACCACGGACGAGCCCCGGGCAGGAAAAGTCGAGCTTCGCATCAGTCCTCCCAACTCCAGCGAGCTGCCAGGGGGGAAACTGACCAAGGACCCGGACTGGCTTGCCATCATCTATCTTGATACGGCGGACCTATCTCGACTCATGAGAGATGGTTTCTTCTGGACCGCCGCCAACGTTGACCGGAACAAGAGTTGTATGATATCGCGCGACAGAGGCTTACCTGAAGGGGTTCTGGACGAGTTCCCAAACCACAACGCCGAATTTTTGTTACGGTCGTACTCTCTCGTGTCCCGGCCCTGCAAAGAGAAGGACGACGTGAACATGGAGGCCGGTCTGACGTGGAAGGCGGCCCTCACCGTCGTGGGCAAAGGGCTGGATCAGGTCGCGACGTTTAGGTTATCGGATCTCGACCCCATGAATGTCTTTTATGCCCATGCCTGGGATGAACAAAACCGCAGCGTCTATTACTATTCCACGGAATACGCACACGTAGCCTACAACTGTATTTACGACGACCTCCCACTGGAAGGTTGGTGGCCTTGGCCTAAAGCAGAGCGTCCGATGGGGTCAGGTGCATTGGGGGACTCTTGAGTTTGGTCGGCATACGGGCCAGTTAGATTGATTAAACATGGTGGAATCAAATCCTCTCACTTACCAGATAGCGTGATCCCCCTACCCAGGTGCGTCACTCCATGGTCCCAAAAGTGTTGAGCTAAGCCGTGGTTGCTGTCGTCCTGTGCTCTTTCTGTTGTGCTTCAGGTGTCATTCATGGTAGAGAATGTCCTGAGTCCCAGGGCAGCAGCAGCCGCGCCCGTGAAGGTTGACAGGATCTGTCGGCGCCTTTATCAGCAAGTTCCATCCGGTAGGCAGCATGCAGGACCGCCGACAAGATGCTGCTTCCAAATAATGTTCACGGCGTTTTCTGGAGCAGGCGCATCCAAATCGCCCGTGGTCTGGGACTCGCCTACATCTCTTCGTCCCACCTCGTTCTCTTGTTTTTCTTCTCTTCTTCTTCTTCCCAACGACAAGTCGTTCAATATGCAGTAAGTACCTACCATTCCACACACTGACATGAGATGAAAGCATTTGCTGACATGGAATACGCATCCAGGAACAACATTATCACTATCAAATATTCTGCTCGCGCCACCACGGCGCTGGCTGAGCCCCGGGCGGGCACCCTGCCCCCCCGACCTCCTCCGCCGCCTCGCCTCGCCTCGCCCGCCGCCGCGGCGAAGGGGCCTCTCGATCTTCGGGGGCCCGTCAGGGAACCAGCCCGGCGTCCCCTGCTCAATCGTATGTCATCCCTCATCATCCTATTTTAGTCTCCGTGACGGTCGCTGACTTACCTGTTATCTCTTAGATCCGGCCAGAACGCAGGCCAGGGAGAGGACGTCGGGGTGGCTCTCTCTGTGGGGTTGCCCGGAGAGTGGCCTCAAGCCGCGGTTGGCGCGGACATGAGGGGGCAGGTGGTGGATGATCGGGGGAGGGAGGTGTCCCTCGGGGTCGACGTCGGCCCTTAGGGGCGGGCCGTCGTGATCGTCGGGCTTTTTTATTTTTTTTTGCCGGGCGATAGCCCAGATTATTTTTACGGTGCGCGCGTAAGCGGGTATTTTTATGCCCCTTATTCTTATCAGACATTCTCCAGTCGTTTTTTTGTTTCTTTTTTTTTATGATACAGATTGGAACTGCATTAGTACCCCATGGTTATACTTGCGTGATCCTAGTGCTGGAGACTGTGATGCCGAGGCCAACGACGGTGACGACGAGCACCGGTTGACGACGGCAGGGAGAACACTGGGCAGCCACCGGACGGCTACCCGACGACGAGAACAACGGCGTTGATGAGAACAACGATTTCAATGATGAATTGACACGTATCATACCGTGCAGCTACATGCTCCCAATGCGTATGCTGATACCTTTCTTTTGTTCGTATGCTCAAATCTCCCATCCTACAACTGCATGACTCTAAAGATTCTTCACCTCGAACCTCTGCCGCAGGTACTGCCCGAACTTGATTATGATGAATGCCACGGGGATCATGGCCGCCGAGATGAACCCCAGCACGCTGTTTCCCCAGCCGATCCCCAGCGCCTCATACATTGGCAGGCCCGCGAGCGGCAGGAACGCGCCAGCCAGCGACCGCGCGACCGTGTTAGCCGCGAGGGCGCTGGCGGCGTATACGGAGAAGGCGTCGACGAGGTACAGCTGCAGCGACATGAAGATGAGGAGGTTGCCGAAGCCGACGACGGCCGTGCCGAGGATGGGCACGATCCAGTGGGCGCGCCCCTCGTCGGCGGACCAGCCGTACCAGAAGAGGCCGACGGTCAGCAGCACGGCGCCGGCGGGGAGCGTGACGAGGCGGTACTCGGGCTTCATGCCCTCGCGCGGCCGGCCGGCGGCGTCGGCGTCGGCGTCGGCGCGCGCCGATTTGGACCGCAGGTAGCGGTCCGAGTAGACAGAGAAGAAGAGCAGGCCCATCATGGACCCCACGCCCATGCCCAGGAAGGAAAGGCCCGCGGTGCCGGGCGTGAAGCCGTAGTACTGCATGAAGACGGTGGTGAACGACGTGAAGAGGATGTAGAGGTAGCCGTAGCCGATGGCCGTGTAGAGGGCGCTGGGATAATTATCAGCGCGACAGTTCGAGCGACCAGATGTTGGGTGTGGAAAGGGGGAACGTACCAGACAATGGAGATGGGCGAGATGGTGAGCAGCTTCAGGGGTCGGTAGATGCCGCGCTTGAAGTAGTCGGTCGGTGACAGGCCGCTGTCAAGCTTGGAGCGCAGGTCCTGGTTGCCGGTCTCCTTGCGCAGCTTGACGACCTTGCGGTCAAGGAGGATGACGGCGTACGTCTCGCGCAGGAAGAAGACCATGATGATGCTGATAACGCCGCTCAGGATGGCCACGAGCCAGAAGGCCCAGCGCCAGCCGATGTCCTCAGCCATGTAGCCGCCGGCGACGGGGCCAAGGATCGGGCCAAGAAGAGGGCCAATGGCGAAGGATGCCATGGCAGCGCCGCGCTTCTCCTGGCGGATCATGTCGGCGATGGTGCCACCACCGTTGGTCATGGGAGCCGCACCGAAGAGGCCCGCGAAGAAACGGAAGACGATGAGGGAGCTTAGCGACGGAGCGAGGGCGCATCCGATGTTGAAGCAGAAGAAGCCGACGTTGAAGATGTGATAGACGATGGTACGGCCGTAAATTTCGCTCAATGGGGCGCATAGGAGGGGGCCAGCTGCGAAGCCGAGAACGTAGACTGGCTGCTGTTAGCATGCTGGGGGATCGCGAGATGTTACGAGACGAACCAGAAACCACGAAAGACGCGAGAATCGGGCTGCTGCTCCCAAACTCGCGCATTAGGTCTGGGACACCAGGCGCAAAGATAGCTACGCAACGTGATCAGCTTGATGGGCAGTTTCTCTTAACCGGCCACAGTACGTACATGAAGCCAGCGGTGTGATGAATGTAAGGGAGCTGATGAGCGCGCAGTTGACGATTTTACGCCAAGTTGGCCAGTTGTAGGGGTTTTCGGGGTCGTCGTCTCCATCCCAGAAGACGATATTTGGATCTGTCTCTTCGGCATCCTGGGCTTTCATGGGCCCCTTTTCTGGGTCTTCCGCGACATGACTGCGGCTGTAGCTTTGCACAAGAGCGAGGGCCGTCTCGTTCTCGTGGGGTTCAGCGCGTGCCGCGTCCTGGTTGCTAATCGACTTCCTGTCCGCCGTTTGTGGCCTGTCATCCGTCTCTTCGGATCCCGGCAGCGTCTTGTCGTCGCCAGACAGCTCGGGGCCGGCAACTTGAAGTCTGCTATTCTCTGGAGGCGACACTGCGCCGGCAGCATGCGCGTCAGACGACATGGGCGAGGGGAACGAGAATGCCAGTTGTATCTGGGTGCCCGGTTAGCACGAAACTGGGATGGCATTTCTCTAATTGACCTCTTGGGAGAGGGTGGCAAATAGAGAAAAACGCATGGCAACAAAACGTCAACATACCCCGCGGTTCGTCGATCTCAAGCTCGTAGCACCACGCGACACCCACGGCAATTACCCGTTGGAGCCAGCGAGCCTCGGAAGGCGTTGCTTGGCGCAATGGCACTGTAGAAAACACCCAGATGTAAGGGAGGAAGGGCGTGCTTGCGATTGGCAAGTCAGTGGCTCGGAAAGTATGTAAAGAGACACTGTTTCGCCTGGCAATGCGACAGGCAGGGAAAGAGACGTTCAGGAAGACAAAACACCGGCAGGAGGCATTCAAGGTTTAAGAAATGGCCAATGCCTGTCATGAGAAGACAACCGACTTCTTCTAGACGATCTCGCCATGGCCAGGGTCCAGAGCAGCGGCGTCAGGCCATTAGTAAATGAAGGAGCCAGCGTCGCAATGCCTGTTTCCCGAACGCATCGGCCACTCGGCCGAAGTGCTAAAATCACCGACGCCACGAGACTGGGCTTTTGGCGGACGGTGATAGGTCGTACAAGGCATCCAGGGGTCGGCGAATTGGGGTTCGGGTGGAGTAAAGGTTGGCATCGGTGCTTGCCTGCGCCGAGATGCCGTTCCGATTCGAGCTGGCGGGATCCCATCCCTGTCGTTCGAGCCCTGTAACGCAGGCCAAAGGCGCTGCCGACGTTCGAGACGACATCGAAGGGCGCGCACTACATGGAGGCAGCTTCCGCGCCTGTGCTCCCCGTTCCGTTGAGCCTCGTCAAGCCGGCGTCTGAACAAGCAGAGACGAGCCATGGACAGGGGGTAATCGAGAATCGTAATTCATCCTTGATTGAACGAAGAGCGGGTTTCGCACCGCAGACCGCAGACCTCCACCTCCACGTCCCCTCCACCCCGGAGATAGCGCAGCGGGGTTAAGGTTAACGTTGGGTAACCATTTCGCGGATAGGATGGGTCGAGGCCAGCCTATGGTGCCGTACAGCCGACCCGGTGAGTAAGGTCCGAGGTCGGGACAGCAGCAGCGACTGCCGTTCGCGCAATGCGTCGATCATCGTCGAAGGACAAGATCGACTCCACGTCCTCAAAGTCGCACCAGACAGCGTCGAAATCTTCGTCTTCCTGCTGCGTGTCCTCTTGCCGTGCCGCGGTCGAATCGGATGCGGCGACATACCAGAATATGATCTTCAGCGTTCCGTCGGTTACGCGCTGCGACACAGCGATGGGCTCGGTGGCAGTGACGGGCCTCGGGCCGTGTCCAGCTCCTGAAGGAGTTGGTAGGGTGGCCAGGGTTCTTATATCGACGGGCAACAGCTCAGCGCGGAACCCCGTCTCCTCGAACGTCTCTCGTAAGGCCGTCTGCTCGAGGCCCTCGCCCACATCCTTACGGCCCTTGGGGAGCATGTGTTCGCCTGTCTTCCCCCAGCAGATGAGGAGTATCTTGGACCTAACAATGTCGACTGTCACGGTGCCGCAGCTGATGGCGAACTGGTTGGAGAAGTGGAGGCTTCTGTGCGCGGATGCCATGCTGCGATGCTAGGGCGGATGGATGCGGATGGATAAAGATGTGTCCTGGGTCGACGACCGACTCTGAGAGCTCGTGGCTAGGAAGTCAAGTAGGGAGGGAGCTTGATAGAAGGCAAGGTAAGGTAAGGTGATGGAGACATGGCAGCCGGCGATAGGGCAGTCAGCCGAAGCTCTGGTTCAGCCCAGGCCAGGCAGCTGCGATGATTTGTCGAGGAGAACCTTGATGACGGAGTAGTACCCATGTACCTCTCATTGTACCACGTCTGGGTCAAGTCCCGCCTCGTCGCAGGGCCCTGATCGCTGCTGCCATCCCAGATTGGCCCTTGATCGGCTCCGCGTTCGTCGGCAGAATCGGCGCCGTCTGGTCGGAGCCTTTGTCCTCTCACGGCCCCACATTCGGCCTCCAGCGTCAGCAGGGTGTAACCCTTGAACTATCGCGACCCTGGAACATGACCTTTTTGTGAGAGTGATCAAACTCGAGGTATCATGTCTGCGGTCTTTGTTTTTCGCCCTAGAACTAGGCCACTTTTCTAATATCCTCGCATGTTGTGTAGTCAGAGGCTCATTGTTTAACGGCAGCCCAGGCAACGCTTTCAGATTCACTGCACTTTGGTAAGTCAACAACGAGCCTTCCTCCTTCATTCTCTCTTCTTCACACCCCTTCCTTTCCCTTCAGTCAATCTCACCATCGGCGCAAAACAACTCCCGATGCCAAACGAAGCCATTACACCTACCACCGTCAATCCAAATCAGCAGGCACTTTTCCAGAACCCCTTGCCCTTTTGCACCAACATGAGCATCTCCCCCTTACACATAGTCTGAGTCGTCAATAATGGCTCGAAAATCTTTGCTCGGGATGTTGGAGGACCTAGAAGTCCCACGGAGCGGGAGTGTGTCCTCGAGACCTCGATCGGCCACTGTTGGTGAGCAGCCAACGGCCCCGATCTTGCTACCCCAGCTACACAAGAAACATTCAGTCGCTCAGATGACCATATCAACTCCTCTACCGCACCCCTTTCCGGACTCTCTTGCACCCAAGATTGTCAAGACACTCATCGAGACGCCCGAAACGGGTCGCCAGCCGTCGCCACCTCGCCCGCGCGAGAACCTCCCGCCTTGGGATCGTGTTGTTGACATTGTCTATCACAAGCACCGCCGCAGCGAGAACCCCATCAGCACCGAAGACCTGTTTGCCGGTTGTCTTCGTGCCTTCCTTGCCCAGCACAATCGTCAGCCTTGGTATCATCCCCGCCTCAGCTACCTCGGCCTGCCCGACAATGTTCGTCACTTAATTTGCCGGCACTTGTTGGCCAGTCATGCAAAGGCGAACCCGACGCCCATCTGCCTTTCGCATCGGACAGCATGCGCCGACGCGTGGCGATCCGAAGACTTCAGCTCCCTATCGAGCATGCTCCAAGTTCTGAGCGGCTATCTCCGTGTCTCCTTCGGCTTCTTCGCCGACGTGATGCTCACAATCCTCATGACGGAGCGCTTCCACATCACATTTTCGCCCTTCGTCAACACCTACTTCAACCCTCTGGCCACACACTGGTACCGACGATATGGTCGCTTCATGCGCCATATCATCCTCGAGATTGACATGACTCGTCTCGGCTTCGGTCCTGATCGCCGTGCCATCAAGCTGCGCGCAGGTCACATGAACCTCGACACTCTCATTCGAATGTTTGTTGATGTCCAGCTCAAGCGCCAAGATGAGTCGACATTATCCAGCCTCGTGCTTCTGTGCCGTCGATTCTATGGATGTCGCCCTACCGTCATCGATCACATCTCAGAGCTTGATCGGTGTTGTAAGTTCCCTCCTTTCCTACGCCCCCTAAGCTCACATCTAAAGTGTCCAGTCCGCATTCCCTACTGCCCCGACACGGCCTTCTCCGTCTGCAATCCCCTCCTCGACCTCGCCGGCCTCATCGACTCGATTCGCATCTGCGGCTTCTCCGACACCTATACCCACACCCTCGTCCAGAACCTCTTCCCTTTGCCACCAACGGACACCGCCCCCGAGCTCCTCAAGCACCATGCCTACCGAGTTACTCCTTCTCCACTCTGGCCGCGTCTCCCAGGCCAGTCCTCCCGCCAAGATGTCGCGGCCGGCCACATCCACCACGATGACCACAGCGCGGACCCGCAGCCCGCACCCGCCGCACCTTCCGGCCCCGTCATGCTCCCCGCCCCGCACGTGACGGCCCGCGGCGTCACATCCCTCGAGACGCCCGCCACGAGCCACGACTCGCGCTCCACGGCCTCCGTGCGACGCGCCGCGCGCTTCGGCGCCCTCGCCGCCAAGGTGCGCACCCGCAAGGCCTCCGTGGCGGCAAATCTCGGCAACCTCGAGCGCAGGGTGCACGGTCTCGTGGCGCGGCTGCGCCAGCGGTCGTCGCAGGTTGGTCTTCGGGGCGTGGCGTCGCGGGAGGGCCTGCGGCAGAGAGCCAAGGCGCAAGGCATCGACATGCGCAAGGTGAGGCCGGAGCTAACGCGGGAGCCCCCTCCGAGGTTCGAGTTACAAGGTGCGGCGACGGATTGCCCTGTCGCGCGCGGGGAGAGGCAGGACGGGGGGAGGAGGGTGCGGTCGAAGGCTTCCGTGCCGGTTCTGTCGCCAGTGAGGAGGGCGATGGAGGTCAAGTATCGGCCGTCTATGCCTGAGCTGAGGAAAAAGGTGTCCAAGATGACATCAAGGTTGGATCTGAGGGCGCGGAAGCGAGCTGATGAGAGGCTCGATGATGCTCTCGAGAAGAACGTTCTGCAGGAGGGCTGATGTGCCCAGGGATGGTATTGATGAGATACGACAAATGGATCATGGCAGATGAAGAACGATCAAATGGCTGCTTTTAGGCTGACTTTATCGCCAAAATTGATGGTGGTAGGTAAACGCAAGATGTTTTGTCCAGTGGACGAGGGCTGCCAGCTTTGGCGGAGGATAGTGTCTACTTGAACGCCAGACACTATTCAGACGATAGCCCCTGGTTGTCATTGTATTTGCCCAGCTCACAAAAGCAAGCAACAGTTACATTGATATTGTGTCACAGTGCAGCTTGTGACAGGTCTCAAAGCGATGTAAATACTCTGCCTACCCAGCTGCAATATGAGCCCAGGTCACTCTGCCAAATCTGCCCCTAGCAAGAGCCAACAGCACCACCAGGTGCGCTACATCAATATCAATCAGCTTAAATATTCGAAAGGCCAGGTCAGAAAGAACTCACGTGTACTCAGTCGGGATGGGCCAGTAGATGTTCGCCTCCAGTCCCGAGTCGCTTGCGCTGTACGCTCCAGGGAAGCTCAGTAGCTCGGCGGGCGAGTACGATCCCGACCCGCCAGACACATTGATCTGCGCGCAGCTGAGATAGAACTGCGGCGCCAGAGTCGTGTGCAGACCGATGTGCTCCACGCGGAGGAGGTACTCGCCGTCTTCCAGGCACTCGGGGAGGTCGAAGTCGATGGTGGGCGAGTCTGACCTTGGTTAGATAGAGCTGCAGGTAGGAGGGAGAAGGGAAAGACGTACCTAGGTTGGGCCAGCTGATGCCCGTTGGCGTGATAATGGCCTCGTCTTGCCAGATCTTGAACCACACGGCGCCCTTGCCGTCCCAGTCCGAGACAGAGGTGCCGGCCGGGACCTTGGCCAGATAGGCCAGGGCAGGGCCGGGGTGGAAGATGGCGGGGGAAGAGGTGAAGGCTGAACATCATCAGTAAGAACCACGCTGCTTTGCGCTCAGACCACTTACAGACAGCGGCGCCGGCCTGCACGTCGAGGACGCCGGCACCGTGGCTACCGGGGTTCAGCTCATAGCAAGTCAGCTCCTCGCTGGACACATCCTCGATTGGCCCAGAGGTCTGGAAATTAGCCGTCTGACGGATGATCTCCCACTCAGAGGTGGGCTGGCCGTCGAACTCGACCGTGCGGAAGGTGTCTAAAGACAAAGCTTAGAATGATCATCAGGGGACTTTGATCGACAGCGACATACAGTGGGCCGAAGCGAGCGAGGCCAGGGAAAGGATAGCAGCGGCAGCCTTCATGGTGACGATCTGATAATCTGGAATGGTTGATATCGACTTAATGAGTAAGAAGAATCAGACAGAGTATACAGCACACAGATCAGATTGTGAATTTCTCCAAAGTACAGCATCTGGATTTTATTTATACCGTCGATTTGGGTCCTTCAAATGCCCTGAATGTTACCCTCCGCGCTCCCTATTAGGAAGTCTTGGTTACATTTTACATCCCGCGAACCAGGGCCACCCCCATCCCCCAAGCCGGATAAAGTCCCTCAAACCGCTGACCGTCGTGGTCCTAATCTCAACTACCGTCCTGCCTCGCAATAAAAGTCCCGATGATCATCTCCCAATGCGACCCTCGCGCGTGATGCCGGCCTGCAGAAAACCTGGGGTACGCCGGGATCCAAGCCCCGTGATACCGGCGCATCTGCCCGAACCAAGACCTCTCCTTCCGCATCGAGGCGCTCAGTGGTAGTTTATGCCTCCGTCGTATGGGGTCTTGGCTGCTAGAAGACCTCGATTTGGGGTATTTATCAGCTTGGGGCGCCCCCGCGCGCCGAGGGCAGAATTCATTACCTTCCCACCACTCTGTGTCATGTCGGCGGCTGACTGCGTCGCGAGTCATCGTGAATCAGCAGCACTGCCTTGAAACCAGTATTTTCCTGACTGGTGGAAGAAACTTCAGGCGTTCAAGGCTTGGCGGCACCTCCCTCTGGTTTCGGCCGCGCGGCGTTTCGTCTTCGCATCGCGATGGGAGATTCGTTCAGATTCCGGCTGACTATGCCGTTTTCACTGATGGAAATGGTCTCCTCGTCTTGAAAATACAAGCTTCTTCATAAACTGTGAGGCGCTGTCTCTTGTCTCTGAAGGCCTGCCTAATGCTAGCTTTAAACGGAATACCCCTGGCGAACAAGGAGTCGCTTCTGTCGAGCAGAAGCAACAAGACATCGAGCGTGAGCTTATGGGAGTAGGGGGCTAGGGACAAGACAATGTATTCTTAATGTGCGTGACACGAGCTATTTCCTATTAGAAAATTCTTCTGGGGACTTCGGGGCTTGATAGATGTCCGTCGTTCCAGTTGGTCTGGTCAATGACTGGCGGAACATTTATAGCTACATCTGCCATAAGAAACTCAACCTGCCTCTACTGCCTTTCCTTTCCTTTGGCTCTCTCGTAAAAGGAATTTAAAGACTTTTCTGGATTCCATGGCCGCCGTGCTCATTATGTTTGGGCCTAAATCGTAGTAGCTGAGCCGCTGGCTTCACCGCTACCCGTCCTCAGTGTCACGGTCGCCCTTCGTCGCAAGTGGTCTCTCGACCATCAAGAAACGAAGCCGAATCAACCCTTATTTTAGTTCAGAATCCAGAATTCAGAGGACAGGCGCACTGCACCATCATCTGCATGTGTAGATGCCCTCCAAAATACCCTCCAAGAAGCATTTGATCTATGGATTCAGTATCCCCCCCCCATACTTCTATCTATAGGGCGGAGGCTGTGAGATGCACATGAAACTGCGTTCTCTTCAAAACATCATTGAAGACGCCGCCGTGTTGTCTTTGATGGTAAGTATTCAATATTGAGAGATCAAGATAGAAGGTCCTCGGCAGCCCCTCGCTTCTAAGCTACTTGCCAAGGTGGAATGGTTATACCTTGGCAGGAGCCTGACCAGATAGATTTACGAGAAAGATCAGACGTTAGAGACACAACAGTGCTATACACAAGAATAGCCGGGCGGCCCACGCCTTGGTCGATAGTGCTCTGAAAGCCTTCGGTTCACTGTCCGGGTGTGACTTGCACAGGCATTTGCCATGTTAAACTCGTCTCATTTTAACCACAGGCACGGTAACATCATGGAGTGAGACCCGAGTTGGGCCTGGCCAAAAGTGAAAGCATTGAAATAATTCGTTATTGAAGGTGAGCCTGAAAAGCAGGGCGGCAATCTCCGAAGTCTACCGATGAAGGGATATCCGAAAGGCTTCATTATTCACTCCTATTACCCCCAGCCATGACCAGCATCTCTCTCGCCACTTACAACTCGCCGAGGCCAAGGTGCTCGGGGTCAGCCTTGACAATGCGCAGGGTGTTGGTGTTGCCCATGCCGCCCTTCCAGCCCTGGACGACGACGACGGTCTCGTTCTTGCCGAGGACGTTGAGGTCGATGGCGTGGTTGATGCCCCACTTGATGCGGCGGTCGACATCCTCCTGCCAGTTGACCTTGGCGAAGTCGGGCTTAGACTCGGGGAACAGGAAGGGATACACGCCACGGTACAAGTGGCTGTAACGGGAAGAGGACGCGTTCCTGGTGACCATGAGGATGGGGCACACGGGGCGGTACTTGGAGATGAGGCGGGCAGAGTCACCCGAGGTGGAGAGGACGATGATGGCACCGGCGTTGAGGTCGAGAGAGGCGCGAACGGCGGCCATGGCGCAGGACTCGACAACGCTAACGGGACGACGAACCAGAGTGCAGATCTCTTCAAAGTGCGAAACGTAGGGGATCGTGTTCTCAGCCTTGAGGCAGGCCTCGTGCATCTCGCTGACGGCCTCGTTGGGGTAGGCACCCTTGGCGGTCTCGCCAGACAGCATGACACAGTCGGCGCCATCGGTAACGGCGTTGCCGACGTCGCTGATCTCGGCGCGGGTGGGGCGGGGGTTCTTGATCATGGACTCGAGCATCTGGGTGGCGCAGATGACGGGCTTGCCGGCCTGGTTGCACATGGCAATCAGCTTCTTCTGAGCGGCGAAGACCTCAGCGGCGGGGATCTCGATACCGAGATCACCGCGGGCGACCATGACACCGTCGGTCTCGGCAAGAATCTCGGGGAAGTTGTTGAGACCCTGGCGGTTCTCGATCTTGGCGATGATCTGGATGTGCTTGCCCTCCTCGCCAAGGATCTCACGGATGTCCGTGATGTCCTTACCACGGCGGATGAAGGAGGCAAAGACCATGTCGACGTTGTTCTTGACGCCGAACTTCAGGTCGGCCTTGTCCTTCTCGGACAGAGCGGGGAGATCGACATCGGTGTTGGGCAGGTTGACGCCCTTCTTGGAGGAGATGAAGCCGTTGTTGCGGGCCTTGACCTCAACGGTCTTGTCGTCCTTGATGGACAGGACGTCGAAGGCGAGAACACCGTCGTCGACGTAGACGATACGGCCGGGCTCAATGACCTTGGTGATGTTCTTGTAGTCGACGTACCTGAGACACGTTAGGAGCTGTTGAGCAAGAGGCCAACAACGGTAAGGGAACATACATGTTCTTGGTGTCGCAAGCAGTGGCGTACTGCTCATCGGTAGTGATGTTCAGGATAGTGCCAGCGGCAATGGGAATGTCCTCGTCGTTCTTGGTGTTACCGGTACGGATCTCGGGGCCCTTGGTGTCGAGGGCGATGGCGACCTGACGACCGGGCTGAGCCTTCTCGGCGGCGCGGGCATTGTCAATGACGGACTGGTGGTACTCGTAGCTGCCGTGCTGGAGAGGGTTTGTCAGCTGGGCTGGTTCATGTCGGGAGGTAGGACATCATGGAACGTACGGAGAAGTTCATGCGGACAACGTTGAGGCCGGACTTGCGGAGCTTGTTGATGGCCTCAACAGAGTTGGTCTTGGGGCCGATGGTGCAGATGATGGAGGAACGACGGTAGTTCTTCTCGGGGGTGAAGGCCGTGTCGAGGTTGGCCAGCCAGGCGATCTTGCCGCCGACATCGAGATGGTCCTTCGCGGTGGCAGCCATTGTGAGGGTGGTGATGGTGTTGAGGTGGGGGTTTGGTGGGCGGTCTGGTCTGGTCTGTTCTTCCGGAGCGGCGCGGCCGTTCGATGAGGAAAGGAGGGGTAAAAGACCGAAGATGTCCTTGGTCTGAAGCTCGAGGACGAGTTAAATACCAGGCGACGAGAGGATGATTAGAGGGATGAGGGAAATATGGCAGGATGGGATTGTGTAGGAGAGATGAAGGGTCGGAGAAAGGCAAGAGCGGGAGGCTTTTTGGGTGATACGGAATGCAGCCCAGCCAGAAAAAAAAGCACCCAATGGAGAGGGTAGCTCTGTCGGTGGTGCAGTTGCCCCTCCTCAATTGGTGTTTTGCCTTGCTGCTACTGCGACCACGGCCGGGCCCCCCGCCTTAGCAGCACGCGCACTGTCCTCACAGCTATTTTGGTACCCCACTGAGACGCGAAGCTGCCCCCACTCAGGGTCAGCTCCACTGAAAAGTGCCCTGGCAACCTCGCTGGGATCGCTTTTCTGTTGCCTCAGACAGTGCGGCGTCTCGACAGAAGGACTGGCCTGACACCTCTGCAAAAAAAGTGCCTGCTTGTCGTTTCCGGAGTGCCAGAGCCTGTGTACCGGCCCCAGAACATCAGACTCGGACCCTCGTCAGGAGCTCCGATTCTGGTGCTTCAATAGCGGTGTCAGGCTCAGCCCTCAAATCTTGGGAGGCGGCCGGGATTCGGATGAGGGATTTCGTGAGCCTTTCGTTGCTTCTGTCCTTCCTGTCGCGGAGCTACGTTCGCTGTTAAAGCCTCACCTCAATAAGACCAAGCCCAGTCGACCCAGCCCACCCGGCCAACCCAGATGTCGGTCTGTCAGCTCCAGGCTGCCCCTCAACAAACCAAAAGGCCCGTCTCAGGCACACAGCTTTCCAGCCGCCTTCCCCGACAACGGCAAGCGCCATCGACCCTAACGGGTGGATCGGCTGGCAAATCAAGCAAGCACGATAGGACAGTCAGGGTCCACCGGGAAGGAGCTCGGGCCATGGCCTTATCGAGAGAAACACGTGACTTGTCCGTTGCTGCAGCGGGGTTCCATTTGTCTTGGCAGACGGCCCATCGTGGAGCCTGGAGCTGAGTGGGCCTGCTCGTGTCGTGGTGTGTCTCGTGCTTGTTGTTCCGGTCCCTGCATCTGCATCACCACCATACCGCCGCCTAACATCGTCGTCTGCCATCAGTTAGCTACTCGTCACCTCGAAGCGTAGTTGTTGCCGCCACCGACGCCGAAAACAAGAACTGGGTATCTTCTCAGAACGAACGAAAGAGACCCGCCGATACCGAACGCAGCGAAACAGACTTACGCCATGGTTGTATGTACCACCCGCCAACGAGCTTGGTGCTCGCCTGCCAGCAGCGTCTAAACCTGCGCGATAGCTCCTCAACCTGCTGACACTGGGACTATGGTCGAAGCTCGGGCGTCTGACACACTACGCCGTGGACGCCGTCCTCAGTATGTCGCCCTTCTCGCCGCCGTTGGTTTGACCAACCCGTTGACCGCTCCGTTCGCAGTTTCCACGGTCCTCGCTGGCATGAAGCGCTCTACCGGCTTGACGTGAGTGATCTGATTCCCTCGATTCGGAACCCGAACGAATAGTCGACATGTTTTCTGGGAAAAGGCTGGTCGGCTGACGCATGCCCCTTTGGGACCTCCTAGGCCTAGTTTCAAGACCGACAAGGCTGCTGGCGAGAACAAGGACGTTTCGAAATGGATCGACAAGTACCTCGGCGTCGGCGAATGGGTCATGGATCAGTCGGTTGCCATTGCTGGATCCAGCGGCTGGTTTGAGAGGACCCGGTAGTCGAACAACAGCTTGTGCGACAAGGACGAGCACGTAAAACCTGCTTCCCTTGGCCGTTGCGTCAAGGACGATGGGATGTATGGTCCTTCATGGTTTGGATTCGTCTGCTCCTCAAATCCCCCCTCAGATATCCGGCGCGGGGCTGTTGGAGCCGGGCATGTTGTCCGGTGCTGGTGATGCTCGCGGCTCTCTGCTTCGGTCTCTTCAGGTGTTGGCGTTATGAACGGAGTTATGCATCCATGGGAACATGAGAATATTAAGCAATTACTTCTGCAAAGAGGAAGAATATAAGAAAAAAGCAACCCGGGCTGCTCCAGTCCCGACTCATCGGAACCCCCATCCCGGAACCTAATGCCTCACGATTTCTCCTTCCGGTGCTCCACTCCCTCGGGTTTGCTCTGCGCGAGACGGCGAAATCCACGGCGCATAGCCGAGGTTACCGTCAGCCAGTCCACTTGAACCCCAGTCTCTCACTCACTTCGCAGTGCACGTGTTTCGAGTGACTTTGGACATGTTATCTAGCTATTGTTATGCCAAACTATTATCATACAATGCTGATGGCCAATGTGCAAATCATGCTAAAAATGGGAGAATGCAACAACCCCAAAACTCCTACGCTCGTCATCTTGTGCTGTGGATATCTCCGTCCTCAGGATCATGCTCTGCCAGAAATTCTGGTGGTGGCACATCGCTGTCACTTTCGTCCCTCTCTTGTTCGTGCTCTGGTCGACTCGTCGGCTTTAGTTCCTGATGCCCCTGCTCGTCTGTTCTTGAAATCAGCAAGTCCTGCGGAACCTCGTTGTCGCTCTCCTCGCCGTGTTCGTGGGAGTCGCGAGACTTGTTGCCTCCGTCCTCAGGTACTTGCTTCCCAACTCCGTCCTCGAGCAACGACTTCTGCGATTCTCTTGCAGGCTCCTCTGTGAACCCGAGACTGACTCGAAGTATCCGTTCAGCCTCTTCGAAGGCTTCCAGCTCGGCGCCTACCGCACAAATGAGCAGGTTCCAGTTGTTCGTCTCTGCAATCTCCAAGTACCCCTGTAGTTGCTCTATGACGCCAGACATATCGGAGACGTGTGCTCGTAGGGCCTCTTCCGGTGTAGCAGCCTTCTCCTTGCCCTTGCCTCCGAGTTCACCTTTCATCGCCTTGCGCAGGTTGGCTTCGAAGCTGGTGACAAGCGAAGCACAATCTGCCCACAAGCGGAGTCCGGCTTCGAGGGCCTCGCGGTCCTTGTCGACCTGCTTCTTGTGAACCTCCAGCATGGTTATCTCTCCCTGCCACCACTCCATGGCCAGTTCCGGCGTGCGCCGCTCTGGAATCAGCTGCAGAAACTCTTCGCCGCTCGGCGTGTCGGTCGCGTCGCCTGAATCTGCCGCAAGAGCGTCAAGATCCAGAGGTTCGATAGGTGGTCGGTGCATCAATGAAGATACCTCACCCTCCACCTCTTTCAACGCGCCCCTATAACCGCTTAGACCAGCCTCGCGTCGGTTCTTGACGTCCTCCATTTTGCGGCCAAGCCATCGCCGGCGGTTCCGCATCCCAACAAGCCTCTCTTCCATCTCACGTATCTCGTGATCTAGGGCCTGGTGCTGATCACCCAAATCACGAAGTTCCTTGGCTAGAGGCTCTTCGCCGTCGTCTGCGAGAGAGTGGAGCTCGCGCGAGATGCCCTCTTGCTTCGTCGTCAACTTCTGCAGATACGCCAGCGCTTTCCTGCGCTCTGACAAGGCCGACTCGACGTGTGTATCTTCCTCGGCTTTGAGTTTGGCTAGTGCTGTCATAGACCTCCGAAGGCCGTGGCGAGCAGCGCGGAGACCATTTGGCTTCGATGTCTTCGGCTGGCGAACGGGAATGACGTCCCCTTGGGGTGTTGCCCGAGTGGGGTTGTCAAGGGACGCCGTCATACGTGATCTTGAGGTGACGGTCGAATAAAACGTTGCCGTTGGCGTGCTGCTACCTTCGTCGCTGAAGGCATCAAAATCGCTGGTATTCGACGACGGTGCAGCTTCGCTACCAGCCACGAGACCCATTGCCTGCATGTCGAGGAGGTCTTGCAGGTCCTTTCCGATAGCCTTTTCACGTCGCTGCAACGCCCGCCATATTGAGTCCGCCGGGTTGGCTGACTGCCTCTGAGATGTGGCATCGAAAAGGACACTGCCCAAGCCCAGCCGACTGGAGCCGGGGCCTTTCATAGCACTCTTGTCGGGCTTCCGTTCGCGTGAGCGCGACGATGAAGCCGAATGCTGCGGGATGATGATGGAAGCTGCGATGGGAGGCGGGGGCCCATCGAATGCAGGCCGGGGCTTGAACTTGGAGGATGAGCCAGTCGAACTCGATCTCTCGTTCCAAGGATTGTGACCTGCAGAAGAAGGCGACCACATGGCAAAAGTCCCTTTGGCGGAATAAGGGTCTTCGGACAGAATCGAGTCATCAGGCTTTGGTGACAGCTCGTCAAGGTCGTAATCATTGGATCTACGTCGTTTCTCGTGGAAAGGCAGGAGAGGTGAGCTGCCGCGGGGCGACGATAACCGATCCAAGAAGGAGGATTTTGAGGGGGCCATCCTGAAATGCTAGGATTGTTTTGAAGCCTAGAAAGATTGGTAGTGGTGAAGAAGGGCTAGCTCTTGACGTCTGTTCTAAAAGCCAATAGAGTCGTCGACGACCATGCTGACACCATCAGCCCTAGACAGCAAAGCCAGAACGAAGAGCGAAAGGGTCGATTCGCGTGGAGTCAGGAAGCAGATCAAGCGAGATCGTCTTTGCCCTTGACTTGGTGGTTACTGGCTGCCTGGCTTGGATCACTAAGGGCCAAGATGTCCTGATAAGGAGGGTGGTGTTGTTCACGAGGGAGGAGCATGTGAGAGGATGAGCTTGTGAGCCTGCGACGTCACAGGACGGACAGTCCCTTGCCTGTAGGTGTTTACCTAAGCTCGCGGCTTTCTCCAGGTGCACCCAGTGACGACGGTCCGCTTTAACCCCCTGTAACTTGACTGACAGAGCCTCTTTTATTGAACACTGTTTTCCCAACAAGGTTAGCGGCCCATGGCAAGGCCTGTGCGGCCTGACTTCCCAGCGAGCTGCCAGTGAGCTGCCAGTGGTGATCACAATGCCAACCTGAGCCCAAGTCCAAGCCCAAGCCTGAGCCTGGCCGGAATCCACCTCACCACCAGCCGCCAGGCCCTGCCACCGCGGCCGCCCAATCAACCCCTCAAAACCATCACATTGACCGCCAACCTCCAACTCGTCCTTCGTCCCCCGAGTGTCGCGCTGCTTACCCGCCCCTCCTCGAGCCGAATCACCGGCAATTGCGCGAGCTTGTGCCAGCTTCTTTCCCACTACAATCGCATCTCGTTCCTCGACTACTGTCTGTCCAGTCAGTCACACCAGTCAACAGGACTGGGCTCCGTCGTCGACGTTGACGTTGACGCCAGCATCGTCCAGGACGCTTGATCGCTTGATCGCCGCGACCCCTCTCCGCCATCCTGCGTATCTTTCACCAGCCCTTACCCTCGATCGCCTCTTCAACACGACCATCCTTTGAACAACCCCCTTCGCCTTGCTCTCCCCGCTTGCAACGCGCCATGAATCAACAACAACAGCCGCAGCAACAATTCCCTCCCGGTCCCCCGAGAAGGACCGGCACGTACGGCTCCCAACACGACGAATTGCACATGCCACCTGCAGGCATGGCTCATTCAGGGCCCACGTCGCCGCGCGAATACTCCTCCGCTACATCGGGGCCCCAGATCAAGCTGGACCAGGCCTCACCCAGCGCCGCTTCCTATCACAGCGCATCCTCTGTGCCCAACGTCTTGCAGCCTGGGGGCATGGGCAGCAGCTCTCGTCCCTCGCCCATGAGCGCCAACACTGCGCCCACGCTGCCCACGCTGCAGAGCCCCAGCCAGCAGCCTCAGCAGCAGCCCGACTACGCGGCCTCAGCGAAACCGCCGACCCTCAGCTTGTCGCATAGCTACTCGCGCTCCTCGCCCGTCGCAGGATACGATGCACCCTCCAACTTCTCCCCCTACACACCTACTACCCCGGGCGGCACGACACCTTCGCAATTCATGACTCCGTCTGATGGTAGGTACAACGCACCAGGGTCGCAGAGGACCGTCTCCAACACACCTCTGGGCCTCGCTGATATCCGCCCCCGTGCCGACTCAAGCATGTCGGATGGCATCCCTGGCACGTCTGGTTATGACCTTGCGAACACTCAGCCTGGCGCTAGCAACTACCTGGCGCCATGGGCTCTCTATGCTTTCGATTGGTGCAAGTGGGCACCACAAGGGAACAGTGCAGGCAAGCTTGCTGTTGGAAGCTACCTCGAAGATGGCCACAACTTTGTACGTCAGGCCATATCATGTCTCTGCTCACATTTGTTTGCTAATCAAACCCCGATAGATCCAAATCTTGGACACCCAAGTAGTGCCCAGTCCCTCGGATGTCCAGCAGCCCGGCAGCTCGAAGCACAGCCTAGAATTCTCCAAGATTGCCGAAGCGACACACTCATACCCCGTCACCCGACTGCTCTGGGAGCCTCCTTCGTCGCAGAAGCAGTCTACGGATCTGCTTGCAACGTCAGGAGACCACCTTCGTCTGTGGTCGCTTCCCTCGGAGGCCTCGCCCACACAGCAGAGCAACTCGATCAACAACAAGCGGGAGATGACCTCGACCAAATTGACCCCGCTGGCTCTTCTGTCCAACTCGAAAACTCCGGACCACACCGCCCCCTTGACATCTTTGGATTGGAACACCGTGTCGCCCAGCTTGATCATCACCTCAAGCATTGACACGACCTGTACCATTTGGGACATCCCGTCGCTGACGGCCAAGACACAGCTTATCGCGCACGATAAGGAAGTCTACGACGTACGCTTCTGCGCTAATAGTGTTGATGTGTTTGTAAGCTGCGGACAAGACGGCAGTGTTCGCATGTTTGATCTTCGCAGCCTTGAGCACAGCACTATTATCTACGAACCTACGTCGAAGGACGAACGAGGTATGCTACTAACACCGCCTCCCCCTTCCAACCCCAGTATGGCGCGGCTGACACGGTGCTTAGATGCCAACGGAGGGAGGATTAGCCCCACGCTGGCGCAGCAGACTATGACGAACCCTCCTCCCCTGATGCGACTAGCTACGTCGCCTCACGATACCCATCTGCTCGCAACCTTTGCGCAAGACTCAAACATCATTCGCATTCTTGACGTGCGACAGCCTGGCCAGGCTCTTTTGGAGCTGCGCGGCCACGGTGGTTCTGTCAACTGCGTGGAGTGGTCGCCCCTGAGGAGAGGAACTCTGGCCTCAGGAGCGGACGACTGCCAGATCCTGATCTGGGATCTTCTGAACCAGACTGGCGCCGCAAACGGGGCTGGCCAGCCCGACAACTTCCGCACCCCTTCTGCCAGCTGGCAGTGCGATTATGAGGTCGGTAACTTGGGCTGGGTGCCTCACCTGTCGAACGGCGAGTATGGTGACTGGCTTGGTGTCACTGCTGGAAGGGGGGTCTGGGGTGTCAAGATGCCATGAGATTCCTGACGAAAACAACCGGCGGTGACACGGATCACGGCTCGCCGCCGTCGCCAATGAACCCAGAGCTTTGGCCGACTACGTGTGGAATCTGCATCGCGAAGCCCGGCGTTTGGGGACCAGCATTGCCTCCACTTGTATTTTGTATGTCTGGCGGGATGAGGTGCTTTGCAGGCTTGCGGTGTCAACGGACCGATGTCGACAGATGCCAGTTTCTCCTCAAAGTTGATGAGATGACGTTGATCAAGTTGCTAGATGTGGCCGAAAATGAAGGACGGACAACGGGTCATGAGTGGCGTAGAGGCAGAAGTCATTTATACCAGGCATTGGCACACGGCATCGAGGCTCGGTTGCGTAGGTGTTTTACTTTCAACAGTGTACCTCTTACAGTCTTGCTCCATGCCGAGACGCTTGACTCACCGCGATGACAGCCTTCCCCCAGACCTTTCTGTCGACCATGTCTTGAAGAGCCCGTGGCACGCTGTCCAACCCAGCATATACCGTCTCGTACACAACAGGAACAATCGAGCCTTCATCGATCAAGGGCAGCAGCCCGCTCCAGAGCATCTCATCCTCTTCAGGCGACCGCCGCAGGGTTTCGCCGAAACGCTTCCAGAGTCAACATTCGAGTATTCAGAGAGATGGCGAAGGGGCCTTACGTATCCTATGAGAGATGCTTGCTTCAACAGCACGCGGTTCGCAGCCACCTGTTCGATCTCGCCACCAGCAAAACCAACAATAAGCAGCTTGCCGAAGTGCGCCGTGCATTTGAGAGAAAGGTTGAGCAGGCCCACGGGATCAAACACGACGTCTGCCCCCTTTTCTTCGGTCAATTCAAGTACTCGCCTCCACCATTCGGCATCTTCCGCGTAGTTGATACAAACCTCAGCGCCGTACTTCCTGGCAACGGTGCATTTCTCGACTGAGCCTGCTGTTCCAATGACGCGGCAACCCATGGCCTTCGCAACCTGGACGGCCATCGTGCCTAGACCACCGGCTGCGGCATGGACGAGAACAGTCTGTCCAGCTTTGAGCCCAGCTCTGAGGAAAGCGCCGTATGCGACTGGGAGGGTGGCCGCGATACCAGCCGCTCCAGCGAAATCCCAACTAGAAGGGATTTGGCGCAGGGCGGTGGTAGACGGAAGGGCGACGACTTCGCTATAGGACCCGGTGTGGCCGGCAAACACTCTGTCGCCCGGCTTGAAGGCGGAGGTGGGAGGCGCGGCGAGGATGGTCCCGGCGAGCTCGAGTCCGAGTGTAAAAGGAGGCCGAACAAGAGAGCGGTTGTTTTGATGCTTTCCCTGCGCATAGAGTATGTCTACGAAATTGACGCCTGCTGCTTCTACCTTGATGAGGAAGCCATCTCGTGGCTGGATTGGGCTTGGGACCTCGGTAGTGTGAATCTGGTCGAGCCTCTATACTTGTGAGTTAGTAACATCGTGACGATATTGCTGGACATCGGGTACCAACCGTGACAAACTCGTCAATAACCACTGCTTTCATTTTAAAACGTCGCTGAAGAGCAATCGGAGCCGATGTTAGATGAAGGAGGATTGCCGCACTAAGCTGTCAATACAATCAAGGACGCCGGATCGGAACCAAAGTCGTCAAGAAAGATTTTGAATCTCATCTCGATAAGCAGATCCCGAGGCAGTCAGCTCAAGAACATAAGACTGTATCGACGATCGAATTGCCGGGCACAGATCCCCATCCTCGGCACTTCGACAGCTCGAGAGGAGGGGTTTCGGTGATCGGTGAGGGGTTCGGTCTATTTCGGTCAACAACCAATCACAAGCGACTTTCTCACTGAGTCCGTGCACCCAAGGCCAGCTAGGTTCCTTCCTTAGAAGTCAGCTCCGGCCAACCAAAAAGTCCCGTCGCGATCCTCGACTTGCCTTGCCTTCACCATCCTCCCACCTCTTGTCCCTATCAACTTCTCTGGGCGCAACCTCAGCTGCCGACGTATAAATACCGCGTCTGCCTTGAGAGACTCTACGCGGTAACGCGCCAGCACTTTTCCCTCCTACACCACTCGCCTTCAATCCATCCGGACTCCCTGGTCGCAAGCTACCCGTCATCCTTCACCGGAGGCAACCGCCATCCTCCCAATCCGACGTCATGTCTTCCAACTACAATCAGTTTGATGACTCCGATGAGGAGGACAACTTCAACCCTGCCCCCGCGGACGTCTCCGATGACGAGAATGCCAACGATGACGCCGACCACGAGAGGAGCGACGCAAGGGACCAAAGTCCTGCCCACGAAGATGACGAGGATGGATCGCCGGTTGCCCCCAAGTCGGGAGGACGCGCCATACACGACGACGAGGCTGAGGAAGACGAGGACGACGATGACGATCAGCCACAGGGTCGAGGCACGGCCAACGACGACGACGATGAGGATGACGAAGATGACGAAGATGACGAGGACGATGTCCAGCAGGTAAGAGCCCATTTTGCACCTTCCCTCTGCGCACATGCTCGACCAGCACGCCACTCTGGCGCAAGTGGCCGCGGCTGCTAACACGTGATTCGCAGGGCCATCGCCGCAAGCGCCGCCGAGACAGACGCGCTGCTTTCTTCGATATCGAAGCCGAGGTCGACGATGAGGAGGACGGCGAGGATGATGAAAAAGACGGCGAAGAGATAGGAGACTTCATCGACAACGAACATCCCGACGACGTCGTTGACACGGGTAGACTCAACGATGATCGCAGGCACCGCGAGCTCGATCGACAGAGGGAGATGGAGTCTAGCATGGACGCGGAGAAGCAAGCCGAGATCCTTCGTATGCGTTACGGCAAAAGTCGCGCAGCTAAGGGCTTTGGCGACTCGACCGTGGTTCCGAAGCGTCTGCTGATGCCCAGTGTCGACGACCCTACCATTTGGGCCGTGCGCTGCAAGGAAGGCAAGGAACGTGAGGTCGTCTTCTCCATCCAAAAGAGGATTCAGGAGCGGATGGGTACCAAGGAGGAGATGTCCATCATCTCTGCCTTTGAGCGTGGTGGACCCAACTCGGTCATGAAGGGCTACATCTATGTTGAGGCCGCGCGCTCTGGCGATATCATGGCCGCGCTTGACGGCATGCTCAACGTTTACCCCCGGAGCAAGCTGATCCTGGTCGAAATCAAGGATCGTCCGGATTTGCTGCGCGTCACGAAGACCGCCACCCTGGAGCCTGGCGCGTGGGTCCGTCTCAAGAGGCCGCAGAAACACGCAGGCGACCTGGGTCAGGTTGTTGATGTCACCGAGAGTGGTCTGGAGGCCCGTGTTCGCTTCATTCCAAGACTC
The DNA here is from genome assembly GCA_002851715.1 of Verticillium klebahnii. Taxonomy (NCBI): domain Eukaryota; kingdom Fungi; phylum Ascomycota; class Sordariomycetes; order Glomerellales; family Plectosphaerellaceae; genus Verticillium; species Verticillium klebahnii. The sequence goes on along the minus strand of NMXL01000003.1, from coordinate 6,036,176 downwards.
GATTATGGCGTACGGGACGACTCGCTGGCTACCCAAGTAACCGCCGACGGCAAGCGTAAACGCCCGGTTGGCATGCCTGGACCTCGTCCACCGCAACGCCTTTTCAACGAATCCGAAGCTCGGAAGCGGCACCCGCGGTTCATCCAAGGCAACCCTCAGACAAAGATCTGGACCTACATGGGCGATGATTTCGAGAACGGCTTCCAGGTCAAGGAATACAAGATTCAGCAGCTTGTCGTCACCGATGTCAACCCTACCCTCGAAGAGGTGACTCGCTTTGCGTCAGGTGCTGAGGATGGCACGGAAAACCTCGATCTGAAAGCACTTGCTGCGAGCTTGAAGGACAGCAACACAAACGTAACCTATCTGCCCGGCGACGTCATCGAGGTGTACGAGGGCGAGCAAAAGGGCGTCGTGGGCAGGGCGACCAGTGTCTCGGGTGATATTGTCACCCTGGAGGTCATCGAGGGCGTCCTTGCCGGACAGATCATCGAAGTACCCACCAAGGGTCTGCGAAAGCGCTTCAAGGAGGGTGACCATGTCAAGGTCATCGGCGGCAGCAGGTTCCGGGATGAAGTCGGTATGGTTGTCAAGATCCAAGACGACCGCGTGACTTTCGTTACCGATCAGACGAATACCGAAGTCACAGTCTTCAGCAAGGACGTGCGTGAGGCAAGCGACATGGGCGGTCAGGGATCTCTCGGGCAGTATTCGCTGCTGGATCTGGTCCAGCTGGACCCAACAACAGTCGGATGCATCGTTAAGGTCGATCGCGAGTCGGTTGTTGTCCTCGATCAGAACGGTGACGCGCGCCAGGTTGTCCCGTCGCAAATCACCAACAAACTGCCCCAGAGAAAGATTGCTGTCGCTGCTGACAGGAATGGTTCGGAAATTCGTCTCGACGACGTCGTCCGCGAATGGGGTGGCCAGCAGCGACAGGGCAAAATCATCCACATTTACCGGTCCTACGTCTACCTGCACAGCCACGATAACAAAGAGAACGCCGGTGTGTTTGTGACGAAGGCTGGAAATGTCAACACAATCGCCGCTAAGGGTGGTCGAGTGGTTCCCAATGGCCCCAACCTCGACCAGATGAACCCTGCCATGAAGAGGCTTCCTGCCGGTTCAGACGGCAAGATGGCGCCGCCAAAGACCTTTGGTCGTGATCGCGCCCTTGGACAAACCGTTATCATCAAGAGGGGTGGGTACAAGGGCTTGCTGGGTATCGTTAAGGATACTACGGAGACACACGCGCGGGTTGAGCTCCATACGAAGAGTAAAACCGTCAGTGTTCCGAAGGATCATCTCAGCTACAAGGACAAGAACACAGGAGCGAGAATCGAAATTGGCGGCCGGGGTGGCCGGGGCGGAGGCGGCGGCTTCGGCAGTGGTGCGGGCCGCGGCGGTGGTGACTCGGGCTGGCAGGGAGGTCGCACACCCATGGCCGGCGCAGAACGGACTCCTGCATGGGGTTCGAGGAGTAAGTTTCCTTTCCGATGGGTACTGAACTTGTTACTGACTTGGACACAGCGCCCGCAGCGAACCATGGTGGCAGGACCCCCGCCTGGAAGGCCAGCGGATCGGGTGATCTGGGGTCACGTACCCCAGCCTGGGCAGACGGCTCTCGCACGGCTTACGGAGGCGACGGCAGCCGCACTGCCTATGGTAGCGGTAACCGAACACCGGCTTGGCAGTCGGGTGCCCGCACGCCTGCCCCTGGCGGCGACGCGTTCGGCCTCGGATCGCGAACGCCGGCGTACGGAGCGGACACCTGGGGCTCTGGATCCAAGACCCCTGCCTACGGCGGAGGCTCCGCGCCAACCCCTGCTGCTAGTGGAGGCGATTCATGGGGTGGCTACTCGGCTTCAAACGCCTACGACGCTCCTACTCCGGGTGCCGGCCTCAGTGCGCCGACGCCCGGAGCACTCAATGCCCCTACACCAGGAGCCTATTCGGCACCTACCCCGGGAGCGGCGAACGCGCCGACGCCTGGTTGGGCCGGCGGTTGGGGCGGTGCAGATGCCGCTCCGACTCCTGCCGCTGCCGCGCCCACTCCCGCTGCCAGCGGCTTCTCGTCCGGCGCCGGCTACTACAGCGCACCCACACCAGCGGCATACGGCGCGCCCGAGACGCCTGCAGCGAGCGGTCCGCGCTACACCGATGATGATTAGTATGTCACTCATACAGTGTCCGCTGGCCGCTGATTGCAGGATGTCAGTGCCCTGGGGTTCGTAGAGGAAGAGAGCGCGGCTTGCGGCTGGCAAGCAAACTGCGGATTTGCGAGTGGAGAACTGCATCGCATCATCAAAAGATTGTCAAGGTTGGCAAAAGGACTTGGCTTGATCCAGGCTTCGGGAGTTTGCTGCGCTTGGGACTATATTGTACAGTATAACAAAACCAGCAGTAGAAGAACCGTACAGGCGGTTCACCCAGAAGTATTATCCGGGGGAACATTTTCGATTTGAGCATCTGCAGTGATGATTTGTTTGCTTGCATTGCTGTCAAGCTAGCTGCCCTCATACTAGGTACGCCGGCAGCACCGTAGTGCACTTCTTGAGCCTACGAGAAGACAAATCTTGCGGCGTTTGCCAACCCTCTGCCCGCTGTCATGTTGAGGAATAGGTTTAGTGAGCCCGACTGGGGTCTCGGCTTCTCCTCCTCCGGCTACATGTCTGCGGCTGAAGGGATGACCCAAACTTCGCGGCCCCTCTTGACGCCACAGGGTCGGCTCGGGGTGCTGGAGCTGTTCTGCCGGCTGGTTGAGCGAGATGTAACCTCAGGATGTGGTCCAGCAGGCAGCCGGCAACTTTTTCCGGCGTCGTGGTTCGCCGCTAGATCGGCGTGGGAGGGGGGTTACTACCGAGTAAGGAAATGGCCTCAAAGCCCAGGTGTTCGTCTCAGCGTGAGTATTCAAAGAGTTGCAGTATTTCAGCAGCCTTATGACAGCCCCATACTTGGTAGTGTAAGCTACTGTTCTGCTACCAGGTGTTTCGCTGGGGCTTTTCAACGATACTTATATGAGGAGCGCAACAGGAGTCTGGGGGCAATTGACCTGACCAATAAGCCGAAATGATGACGATTTCAGGCTGATACTCGAGATGCTATCCCACCATGCCACTCAGTCTGCCACTATCACCCTTTGGTTTCGGCGAGAGAAATGACAATGCCAACCGGCGGACGCTGAATTCGGCTATGGTGGCAAGTAGTACTGCTACTCGGTACGTTGCTACCCTGGCGTAGCACTTCCATAGATAGCTGAAAACTGTTTATATACGTCTAAAGCGTCATGAACGACGAGGAATGCGAATAGGCGTAGGCTATAGATGACACGACGGCTCGCGGAGGCCAATGGCTGCTGGTGTACAAATTGAATTGGCGATCCAGCTGGCCAGAGGCCTTGGCGGCATCCAGGCCGCCTCCTGGGACTCTGGGAGGTCTCATTGATGCTGCGAAGATGAACTCGAAAGTATGGGGCATTTATCCGATACCACCTTACGATCAGGTTCAATAAAGTAGGAGTCGCCACATTCAACCATACCCTCGTTTGCACCCTTCTGGGTCGTATGTTTGATACCAGCAACCACGCCTGGGCCGCAAAGCATATAAGCCAGTGCTGTCAGCGGAGCTGCTCCAGAGAATCCATCCCGGCTTCACAAATAGAGGGAAAAGTTAGTCCAGCCGCCTTGACGCAGCTATTCACCACAATGGTCTCTCTCTCGAGCTTTCTTACTGTGCTTTGGGTCACCTCGGCCGCCAGCCTGCGCATGCGGACCGTGTCTCACAGCGGCAAGGGCTGCTCCCAAGATACGAAGGTAACCTGGTCGGCCGTTGACGAGGCCTTCGTCTTCACGTTTCACGATTTTAGCGAGACGCTCCCCGCCGGCACGACCACAGCCTGTCAGGTCCACGTCCAGATAGAGGACGGCGAGCCGGGCAAGGCGCTCCTCATCGAGGACGCCACGCTCCGGGGCGGGCTCTACATCAGCCCAGCCACGAGAGCTGACTTTTGGACGGTCGCTTTCTGGTCGGAGAACGCATCGGATACGGTAAGCCGGTCGGAGGTGTTCTGCGGTGGCAAGGCGGACCCCATGGCGCTAACAGATGTGAAGACAGCCAAGGAGTCTACCATCGCGGCAGGAGCCGGACCCGTCTCGCGCAATGTGGCGGTCTTGCAGAGCCTCGACAAGGCATCGGCTTGCGTGGGGGGCGATGGGTACGTGGGGATCCTGAACGTGAACTTCCGCATCGTTGCGCAGGGCAGCGGCAGGGTTTCATTCGGACGAGAAAGGGGAAGCGGAGCGCCCGTGACCCATGTGCTTAAGCACAAGTGGCAGGGTTGCTGAGCGGGCTGTTTTGTCCGGCGGGCAGTGGTATGGGGGACGGAGGCAGTGGGTTGAAGAACGAACTCGAAGCACAAAGGTGGAGCGGAAGGGTCGTGATCTTGCGTCTCATCGTGTACTTGTGGCCCCTGAAAAGCCGTGATATCTCTGTGATGGGTAGCCAGAACCATATTGTGTGAGCCGAGGAAGTTCTAGACTCGTCTATCTCCAGAAAAGTCATCAGACTATGCATGATGAGTGGACACAGTGATCCTCACGGGGATCAAGGAGAGAGCCACGATGCCTGTCCGTCCGAGGCATATGGCGATGAGCTCCAATGGGACAGGCTTGGCAGCAAGCGTGGTCAAATTAAAGCACTGTAGCAGACACCATGCGTCCCTAGGCCTAGTGCGCCGAGTTCGCCTTTTCTGGGTCTCGAGCTGGCCATTTGATCCCCAGCACCACCGAGACGCCGTTCAAAAGCTAAGAGCGCACGATGATACCTTTCCAGTGGAGTCATGGTGTTGCGACAGAGCCTCGACTGGCCACACTTGGGAATATTGATCCACGTAGGCACGTGAACTGAAGATTAAGTCTTTGTTCCACCAAAAGGCCGCATGAGCCGAATAATTGGGTTGGCGGTTCATGTTACGAGCTGGTTCACCGTGGAGACATCTCGGCGAGGCTTAATGGAGGGCGGGAACTCCACACAGTTCGCTCGAAAAGGTCATGGCGAAAGATGACGGGTCTTGGAGGGGCGGGGAAGCCGAGCGATGGAGGTATGGTATGTCCTCCGTGGTCGTGCGGATCGCAAGAAACAGGAGGCTGTCACGCACCAGCCTGTCGGTTGGGTAGCCTGTCACTGTCACGGTGGAGTGCGAGCGCACAATGACGACGAAGGACCCCCCAAGTGCATCCTCCTGTGATTCAAGGTCTCGGCTTGGCAAGGGTCTGTCACAGGACTGTTCGCTGATAGGTAGGAGCACATAGAGAGGGTGTGAGCGGCAGGGAAGGCGCTCCTATGGCGATGCAAGTGAGCGAAAAGTTAGGTTGGGTTGCTGGCTCTCGAACGGTCGAAAGGCATCAGTCAGGGGTCGAGCTTCGAGAAGTACCGTCCATAACGCTAGCGTGGATCCGATGCAGGGTCATCATCGCGATCGACTGCAGGTGGTGTGGTTGGTCGGGAGGGTGCTGACTGGTGCCGCGGTGTGTGTACGCGTGTACGCTTGCTCTGTTTGTTAATGCCAAGGGCGAGTTGTAAGGGCGAGGTGTCAGGGCGAGGTGTGTGGGCGTCGTAGCATCATGAAAATATCGATCAGCGACAAAAGGCCTTCCCCGGCGTCTAGGAAGGCAGCCAGGCAGTCCCAAGGCAGTGGTTCACCAAGAGGTCACGCGGTCGTGGGTCAAAGCTGGCCATTCCTTATGCGACGGCGTTGGCGAGGCAAAGTGTTGTTCATGTCGGTGGTCGAGGTTCGGTGAGAGACGAGAGCAGGAGGATCAGAGACAAGAAATCGACAAGCCGCCGAGTTTGACGCCGAGTCGGTGGCCCCGAGCGCCGAGCGGCTGGCGTGATCTTGATTAGTGCCTGGGCACTCGACAAACTCATCCTTGAGCTGGTGATGGAGGGGGGTCGAGGAGAGGGGAAGCATCTCGACTCTGCGCGCAAGCGGACGGTCGCGTCTCATGTGTAGGGCTGGTATCGAGGCCAAGAGCATGGCAATAAGACGACGCATTCCTCTGCCATGCCCAGTATCACCATCAAGGCGGGGGTGGTCTCTGAAATTTGTCAGACTCGGACCACGAGAGCAATTGACCGCTGGAGCAGTTACAGCGGTCAAATTTGTCAGTCATTGTACCGAGGAGGGGCTCATGGCCTGTTCAATCTTGGATCGACCCGGAACCAGCATCACCTTCGCCATCGAGGCAGGCGTCGGAGTAGAGGCGGAGGTCATGGTGGACGAGGCGAGGGCGGAGAAGCGGCCGTTGGGGGGAAACGGCTTCGTATCGAAACGAGTAAGCCCAATCAACAGAAGTTTGGTGACGAGTGCCTAGTCTTTGCCAAGCCGGCTTGTGAAGGATGAAGTGAAGGACGGTTGACGGTCGGTGGATGCGGATGGTTGCTGTCGGGGTGTCGTTGTGTCTCTGATGGTGGATCGCGGTGGATCTCGCGGTGGATCCGGGTGGAGACCGGCCCGCTTGCGCTGCTGATCTTAGCGCCAACTGCTCGCACGGGATACGGAACAACAGTTGAGGCGGGGTGTTGGTGCGTTTCAAGTGGGGCGCTGACCTTCCCACGGTGACGTTGACCTCTCATCATTCCAATCCCTGTATCTACGCACGCGCTCTCCATGGCATTCCCGAACCTCAACGTCTCTCTCTCGCATGCGATGCGCCCACTCGATTGCTAGACACGGTTTCGCTGTTTTCCTCGTGGCAGTGGCAAGCATGTCTCCGATGAGTCAAAGACTTCAGCTGCCCCGTCGCTTCGCTGCATCCGCAGCTGACACACGCGCATTCTCTCCCAACCTCCGACTTGGTGACCAGCTTGTCTTGTCGAGCAAGACTGAGTGAGTGAAAGGGCTCCTTCTATCGACCGCGCCAGCTTGGCATCTTGGCAGCCAAGGCTCTTGGCCCGTCCGACTTTTCGCTCCCATTCCTTCGCCTCTTCGCCCTGCATCCCGTTCCGCTCGCAGCCTCGTCGCCCGGCACACGTCCGGCACATGTCTGCTCACTCGCTGCTCCGAGGGAAAACAATGACGTCCGCCAATGCTGCCCTGGTCTTGGCGGATGTCGCCGCATTCACTGCCGTCTACAAGCGCCACCCGGATTTTTGACCTCGAGCGATGGAGACGCCGAGGAACTGTGCACCATACTGGCTGCAAGCCCAGACATGAAATCCGGACGCACGAGAGACGAAAAAGATAAGCAAGGACATCGGCGCGCCTCCAAGACTTGTGACAGATGCGCTCATCCTACAGCAGGAACAGTCCTCGGCTTTTGGGTCGTGTTTCGCCCAGACCACGTCTGATTAGAGTGTCTGGAGACGCCCCGCGCCCGCCCTCTTAGCTTCTCAGACTCTATCTCTAGTGTCTCGCCCGCCACCTCGCCAGTCCACCTGCTGTGGCCGGACCCGTCCTGCATTGCCCAAAGCCGCCTCGGTACCTTGTCGAGCTGGATCCCCGAACGGTTTTCTGGCGGCTCCCGTTCTTTGGGAAGCTCTTTGTGCCTCACGCCGCAAGTCAAGCAAGCGGCAACTTCAACAGTCCACTATCTCGACTGCGCATCGCCCCACCATCCTTTCCTGTCGTTGGTCTTCCTGCAGGACGGGCGGCGTGATCGTGTGAGAGAGAAAGATGGAAAAAAGACTGGAGACGCCGGGGATGCGGACAGCGTCATCCTTCTTTCCCGCGCAGGGCTCTTGGTCGCGACTCCAGCGTTTCCACCGTCCAGTCCTCCACCCCGCCACCGTTTTCCCACCGCGCCTTGACGTCTCCTCCGCGCCCCTCCCCCATGGCCCCATGGAGGACCAGACCGCTGTTCGCCGATGGACAATGCCGTCACGTTGGCTGGATTCTCGTCCTCATGATCATCCCACATCCTGGCCTGGGGGAATGCGGTCCACTTCCCCATGCCCCACCAGGCATGTAGCCTTGGTGTCGCTCGGCATGGTGAACGTTCTCGTCTAGCATGTCCTCTTGTCTCCTGTTTCCGTACATGCCCCTGGTCCATCCCCAGATGACCCTCGACTTCTTAAAGCCCCTTCTTCTCTCCGTGATTTTCATGATTTCCTTTCTCCCTTCATTCCTCTAAACCCACAGTTCCTTTGCTGTCGAGGCCCTCTTAGCTGAGCCCTCTTGTCAGTCTTGTCATCCCCATACTACAACCATCCTCCACACCTTCAACCTTCAAGCAAGACGCACCTCAAGATCTGGCGTAACCAGCAACCATGCCTCCCCCACGCGTCGACGACGAGGCTCCGCCAACAGACCTCACCAATGATCACCCCCGCATGGTTGGCACCGATACCAGCCGAAGCAGCAGCAACAATGAGCCCATCTCTGATGAGAAGGCCATCGACGCCGGTCTTGGCGGCGGTGCTGGTGGCGGCGGCGACGGTGGCGGTCACCGCCGTCGCAGCTCCGTCGCAGCTCTCCTGCAAAACCCTCTTGCAGGCCTGACCCAGGATCAACTGCTGTCAGACGTCGACAACTTCACCGAAAGCAGGGGCTTGGGGGAGCATAAAGATGTTTTCCGCAAGGGCGCCCTTGTCGCCCAGGTTAACAACCAGGACGGCGCCTTTGAACACATTGAGATGCTTGACGAGAGTGAGAAGAACGTTCTGCGCAGGGAGCTCACCCACCGCTGGAGCCAACCGTTCATGCTGTACTTCCTCTGCACTCTCTGTGCTGGCTCCGCTATCGTCCAGGGTATGGACCAGTCGGCAGTCAACGGCGCCCAGGACTTCTACTTCAAGGAGCTTGGCCTGGAAAACATGTCGGCAGAGATTCGTGGCCTCGTCAACGGTGCCCCCTACCTTTGCTCTGCGCTGATCGGCTGCTGGACCAACCCCTATCTCAACCACTGGTTTGGCCGTCGCGGAACCATCTTCATCAGCTGCGGCCTCTCTGTCATCACCGGTTTCTGGCAGGCTGCTGCCAACAACTGGTACAACCTTCTCATCGCCCGCTTCTTCCTTGGTTTTGCCGTCGGTGCCAAGTCCTCCACCACTCCCGTCTACTCGGCGGAGTCTACGCCCAAGACTATCCGTGGCGCCCTCACCATGATGTGGCAGATGTGGACGGCTTTTGGCATCGCCCTCGGTACCATCGTCGGTGTGGCCTTCTCTGGCGTGACTATCTTTGGCGAGGAGACTCAGTGGCGCTGGATCATGGCCTCCACCTCCGTTCCTCCCCTGATCGTCATGGTCCAGGTCTACCTTTGCCCCGAGTCGCCTCGCTGGTACATGGAGAAGGGCCGCTATACCGAGGCTTTCAAGGCAATCTGCCGCCTCCGGTACACCAAGGTCCAGGCCGCCCGCGACATGTACTACGCCCACAAGCTCCTCGAGATCGAGAGCGCCGAGCGCGAGGGCCGCAACTGGAAAGAATTCTTCACCGTCCGCCGCAACCGCCGCGCTGCTCAGTCGTCTTGGTTCGTCATGTTCATGCAACAATTCTGCGGTGTCAACGTGATCGTCTACTATTCAAGTAAGCCTCATTCATCAGCCGACATGCTTTGATTTCACATACTGACAAGCAACAGTGGAAATGTTCCAGAATGCCAACTTCACCCGAAACGAGGCTCTTCTCGTCACCATGGGTACTGGTCTCGTCAACTGGATTTTCGCCATCCCGGCCATCTACACCATTGACACGTTTGGCCGCCGCAACCTGCTTCTGGTCACCTTCCCGATGATGTCCTTCTGCATGTTCTTCACAGGCCTCAGCTTCCTCATCACGCAAGAGTCCGCGCGTTTGGCCTGTGTCACCACCGGCATCTACCTCTTCATGATGGTCTACTCGCCCGGTGCCGGCCCTGTCCCCTTCACGTACTCCGCCGAGGCGTTCCCGCTGCACATCCGTGACATCGGCATGTGCAGTGCCACCGCTGTCACCTGGGGCTTCAACTTCATCATCTCCTTCTCCTGGCTGCCCATGGTCGATGCCTACGGCGACACTGGAGCTTTCTGCTGGTATGGGGCGTGGAACCTCATCGGTTGGGTCGTTGCGTATTTCTTCCTCCCCGAGACGAAGAACCTCACTCTCGAGGAGCTGGACAATGTGTTCAACGTTACCAACCGCGACCACGCCAGCTACTACCTGAAGAAGCTTCCCTGGTATGCGAGGAAGTACCTCCTCTTCCAGGACGTGGAGCACATGCCCCCCCTGTACGCCTTTGACCAGTCGTCGCCGCACGACAAGAAGCATGAGCTGCACTCGGGCTCGGCCTCGCACAGCGAGGGCGTTGTGCGGTAGTTTGTTTTCTTTGTTACGACAGTTGTATGAAGCTTGATGGCGAGGCCGGCCTCTTTTTGGCCGGCGCGTGCCGGTCGGGCATGTTTATATGGCTTTTGGGTACGATATGGCGAAGATACCACCGGGAGATACTCCTTTGTAATAGCCTGTGAAGCTGTCAGCCTAATTAAGTTTGTCTCTGTATGGATTAAGATGTGATTGTGTAACCTGCAATTTTCGCGAGCCTTGCGAATTCTATGTATGGGTGGTCCGTAGCGCAAATTCAACGTACGTCGCATAGCTCGCCGCTATTAGCAGTTCTATGCATTGTGAACATTGAGCATCTGAGGGTCTGCTTACTATGAGACGACCGGAGATTAGGGAATAGAGGGGAGTGAAGCATTGTCAAAACGTTTTGGTCGGCAAATTAGGTGCATAAAGACGAGATGAAGGGCCAGCTGCTGAGACCGATTCTGAAGAACTCTGGTACCAGATACCCTAGATAAACCAAAACATTTCGGACTGGTCAATATTCTGACCAAATCGCTTGATAGAAATGTTGCTGATATAGGATGAAATGGGACATGGCCGCGTTCTCAGTTCTGGTTGACCTTCTTCCAAGAATCCCTGCTAGAGACCTTTTCCCACCAAACGCTGAGGTTTTTGTGCTGCTCGATGGCGGGACCCTTGCCAGCGTAATGGAGAGCATTCACAAAAGGCATGTAGAATGCATCCACAATACTAAAGGTAGGCCCAGCGGCATATTCCTGGCGGGACAGAATCTTGTCCAGGTCGTCAAGCTTGACGTGCAACTTTTCGCGCTCTCCTTGATAGCTGCCTCGTCTGACATCTTGCCGAAAGACCTATCTCCAATGTCAGAGAGGAACGTCCCCTAGAATTGTTCTAGGTCCTTACGGGTTGAAAAGCTTCGGGTGTCAAGACCTGGAGCACGGGGTCGTGGACCTGAGAGTACTCCACAGACGCGTACTGCTCGAAGAGGGCCCACGCTTGGGCATCGTCAACAGCAGGGAGGAGGTCATTTCCCTTAGCCCGTTTCCCTTAGCCCGGTCCTGGAACCATGTAATAGGAACAAAGACGCTAACTTCTGATCCCTGGGATAAAATCTCGATGCACTGCCATGACACTTTATAGTTGCTGGTTATGATTGGTCCGCGCGTATAAACAGGATGGTTAGATTGTTGGCCATCTATCATTTAAGGGTCGACGCGTAACGTTCCTTACCAGCAATCCTGACGACCTTTCATCATGCCTGCCTTTCCTAACATGGAACAGAAACGGATGCGATCAAATTGACGATATCATCGTCATTGACAAGGATTTCAAGGATGTCAAGGTCGTGCCAGACGATGCCATTGCGCACAATCGCGTGCTTCTTACACTTCTTGGCGGTCGGCCTGTTTGGGCAGATGCCTCCTGGGTTCCCCAGACTTGGACAGAGGCTGCGGAGTATCTGGACAGCAATGATGTTGTTCAGGGGCTGAAGACAACAATATCCTGCCACGGTCCATTACTGGGCGCCAATGCATGTACGGCTCAGATGGACACTAAGCCCATACAACCAGATCCAATTAATTGGCCAAACAGCAACGGACTTTTCAGCGCAGTGCCGTTCTCGAATCTTCTTTACAGTTGGTGATTGAATCAGAGGAGCTCGGTGGAGTGGAAACAATTGTCGCTTGCGACGAACAATCAAACCTTGACCCGTCCCACCTGACTCTCAACGATGACCATGATAATGAAGGTTCTTACGGGCATTTAATTCCCTTGGGTGCGGACACAGACGCTGCCGAGTAATTCAGACACGATGCCAGTCCCATTGTGGTAGCTGAGGCTTCAACGCGGGTGAGAGATCAGCGACGGCTCAAGCGACTTGAACGATACCCATGCACATGACAGAATATTTTTGGTATGCATCCTTAATTCCATCTATGATATTGATCACGAATGGCGCGCGCACGTTGCAAAAGGCACCAGAAGTTCGAGTGCAGCTCTTTCATTTGACAGCACTAACACTGAGCTTGCCGTGCTCTATTGATCAGCGGATGTTTGGATGCGTCTCTGGCGGCTACGTACTGCCCTTTCCATACACTTCAGATTGACCCGTCAGCATCGGCCGCAAGTTACCCATCCAAGAACCTCAACGACATTTCCGGGTGAACCGCTTCAACAAAACCCGGTAGGCCCCCAGGAACAGGCTGGTGGTTCCAAAACTGACTATCATTGTTCCTCAGGTCAGCCTTGTGCAACTCACTGATCTCCCGGCTATCCCATATCCCCTCGCGGTGGTTAAGAGAGCACAGCAGTTCCAAAGCTCGGGTATGTGCGGAGGTGCCAATGACAGCGATGGCTGCTATCATGGAGAGGCCAGAGACAAGGTCCCCGCTGATGGAGAACGTCGGCCGCGGTTGAGCGAGGAAAGGTTGGGCGATCCTTTGAGCCTGGTCGAGGCACGTATCAAAGAGCTCCATCACGTACTGCTCATTATAGTCTTTGCCTTCTTGAGCGATGATGAGCCATTGCTGTCGCTGGTGCAGTAGGCGCTGGAGTTGTTTCTGGTCGTCATCCGGCATTGGAGACGCCATAGACTGCTGATGCAACAGTGATGTTGAAGGCTCAAAGCGTGCGTTCCAACGCTGGAACCTGCACATGAGCTCAGAATGACCTTGTCCGTTGAAAGGAGTGTCGCCAGGGGACGGGTGCATGGAGAGATCAGACACAACTAGGTCAACATCGAGCTTTCGGAGGGCGGAGCTTGCTTCCCGTAGATTTCTAAAAGGTCGGAGGGGTGCGAAGATCCCATCGTCGCAAGCCTCTTTCATTGCGATCCCCTTCATGGGTAGGTCGTCGGGGATGTCGACATCTGAAATGTTATTATTAGTGAAGATGGCAAACTCTATCGCCAGTCTCGTGAAAATGTCTGATATATCGAAGATGAGGCGGGACTCTAGACTGTGTCCAGTGAGCGCGTCGTCAGAAGGCAAAAGAGAAAAGCCGGCGCGCAGATGCCTTTCGGCCTCTAGGCGTCGGCCCATCATGCTTTCGAAGCAAACGAACAGGAGGCAACAAATTAGGACAGTCGGCACCTGCAACTGCGAGGTCGACGTCCTACAGGAGGTAATAGACATGATGGCCCTGTTGTACTGCCGCAATGCCTCGAATCGATGTCGTGGCTGACAAATCTTGTTCGTGGGGTCGATCCAGCCAGGCGTTGAATTTGCCGCGAAAGACAGATGCGCTGCGCCGACGGCAGCGATAGAGAGCCGTACAGATTCGTGTGTGTGGGCCGAAGGTAGCACGTAGTAGTTCCAAAACTCCGCGGTATCCAATAAGTCCGGCTGGGTCCAGCGACAGAAATGTTGGAAGAACCTATGGTCCGAGTCGGGAGATATGAGGTCGGAGGGTATCTGGCGCTGCAATGGGATCGCTCGGATCCGGCAGTCCGATGGAGTCAGTTTCTGGGGTTCAAAGGCCACGTTGGTATCCTTGTTGTCTGCAACAGCCACGACGGAAGCGTCGCTGGCAGAAACGTGTGAAGCGGCATGGCCAGTAACGTAGCCGTCGCACTTGAACCCTGTATCTCGGCATCGGCGGCAGATGGGTCTTTCCTCGTCACACTTCTTGCGACGAATCCTGTAAGGAGGGAACACGGACGTACAGTCAGTCGCGGCTCTGAGGGTTACTGGGGAATGGGCCGAATAGGAGAACCGATGGTGATGTTCTTCGGACAAGAACGGTAACAGCAATTCAGAGAAAAACTTACTTGCTGTGTGGAGGAAGACCCACCATCAAATCAGCTTCATGTTTACTGAGGACATCCTTTCCAGATGATATACCACCAAAAAGGGGGGCAGTTCATACCAGGTAATGCAGCCGGTGCGGACCTTGTGGCCGAACTTCCTGCGTTGCTTCTCCATGGCCGGCTGCTGGCAAGGAATTTTGACTTGGCGATTGACCTTCATCGCAAGTATCGATGTTGCGGACAGGTCGGTGGGTTCCCAAGCGATTGCTAGGTAGGCATCTTAAGTACCGATGAATATCTAGCCTCCTATTATACGCATCAACCAATGGAAGTCGTGGGCGCCATGCACAGCCCCGTTACCTTTCCATTAGCCGTGACAGCGGTCAAGGATTGGCCGGCAGTGTGCCCACTGTGATTGGACGGGGCGTATAGATCGTGAGTGTAATCTATTTACCTTACCTACCTTACCTCCCTTATGGTAGGCATCTGCAACGGTACAACCAAACGGTAATCTTGACTGCAATGGAGAGAATCAGGGTTGCTGATAAAAACGTGCCGTGGCCGCTCCTATTCAAGAGGTGTAGGCAGATTCGTCTTTATCCAAGAGCTTCTTCCACCTCATAATTTTACCATAGTCATTTACGCTCAGTACGGCGTCGAGCTCATCTCATGATGCATTTCACCAAGGCCGCCTGTCTTCTCGGAGGACTTATGCTACCCTACACGGCTCTAGGGGAAAGCTGCGCGTCTCTCAAAACCGACATCCGGGCCGATACCAACCGCGATGGCTTCGTGGACATGGAAGGAACCTCCGACATTGAGGGAAAGACGACATGGACCGAAGAGAGAGGCGCCATTTTCCTCCCAAACATCGGCGACACGGACCGCCGGTGCTCGAAGCTTGCTCTTGGTGGCCCTGCTTTGACAAACGAGCAGTTGGACAGTTGTAATGATGCTTCCGATAACATTCAGCGAGCTCCTGAATTGCTGGCTTTGCTTCGGACCGTTCCGATCATCGGTCTAGCAGCAACCGCCATCGGAACAGTTTCCGTCACCGATGCTATGGCTCGCAATAATACTCGCATTTTCCGCCGAGACGGTGGGGAGTGGGTTTTCACGGACCAGAATTACGAATTTTCTGCTGAGGAACTCGAATCTGGCTTGGAACTTGGTATCGATGGCCGGGACACACGTCGCCCTGGCGTGTGGGATGGCAGGGTATCGGTTCGCTTCACTGTTGAAGACAGGAATAACACAGCCTCGGACGAAGTTGCCCTGCGCGTAGCTCCGGTTCTGACACATCACCACATTCAGAACGTCCAGCAGGTTCTAGCCGTTGAAGGAAATACCACCGACACCCCCTATTTACTGAAGTTCACTGAGGACTTGGCGGCTGCTATCTCCGGCGCTGGTGTGTCTGAACTTTATAAGTTCAATGCCAGCGACGACATTTGGGCGCAAGACTTTGTTGAACCAGGCTACGCCAGCATACCCGGCCCAGAGGGACCCGTCTCCCTCCGCATCATGATCCGAAGCCCCCAGGATGAGCGTGTGGCTGGCCGCCAACTTTTTGAATACTATCGCCAGACGGGAATCGGGGCTGTCCAGCACCTTGGGGGTGCCCGTGACGAAATCAACTCAGGAGGCAACATTGAAGCTATACCGCCATACACATTCAACGGTACCAGTTGGCCTGCCGGTCGTGTCATCCTCGGGAACCATGGGAAGCAGAGGCATTACATTACCCCTTTCCTCGAGGCACAGGAGACTCAGTTTCCCATTCATGTCGACACGGCGTGGCTCAGCATCGGCCATGTCGACGAGTTCCTCCAGTTTCTCCCCGCCGACAACAAGAGAGGTTGGGTTGCTATGGTCGACGATCCCCTCGCCGGCATCCAGCTGCTGCAGGATTTAAAGGCTGCTGGTCATGGTTCTCTTCCAGCTATCTCCCGTAAGAACGACACCAGAACACCGGGCAACGATGAGAACTGCACCGGCTTTATGTGCGAGGGACCTATTCCGGTAACCCCACCTACCATTGACGGGGCCCTTGCCAATAAGGATCTTATGAGCGTCAATCGGCGTTGTGCCCAGCGCATTGAGGCCAACGTTCAGATACTCAAGGAGCAAGTTGGTCTCACAAACGACGATATTCTGCGACTTCCTTCACTGTTCCAGCAGAGCCCCTTTGCCGACGAAAGCTCCGAAAGCCTATCCGTTGGTGCTTTCTTCCCTGGCGTAATCAACAATCTCGTCCTCACCGGCACCGGTACCTGCGTCGCCCCCAACCCCTGGGGTCCCAGCGTGAATGGCGTTGACGTACTGGCTTCCGCTATAAATGCACAGTATGCAAAAATTGGACTCGAGGTCCTGTACATCGATGATTGGAACACTCACCACAACTTTGGCGGCGAGGTTCACTGCGGTACAAACTCTGTCCGTGACCCTTCGGTTGCTTGGTGGCTGTAAAGACTTTGTAGTCTGCTAGGTCCGTCCATTCAGTCCGAGCGAGAATTCGATGGACCACCCGTCAGTGTTAGTGTTGTTGTTTCTCGTAGGCTGTACCAATCATATTAGCTCACCTCATCCCACGCACGACCGAATCTCATCATGGCAACTCATAGGATGACAATTCCGGTTTGACGGGTTCAAATCCCTTGTCCCTCAGCAGATATGAGCTTCTTTTTCTCGGCGTCTCTGTGCTCGTCTCCAGATGCCCCCCGTTTCTCTCCTTTTGTTGCGAAACGGGCTTTTTCGTCTTCCGTAATGACCGGCTCCTGTCCAGTTTGATCCCAGTTTAGAGGCATCATTAGTTCTTCTTCATTCAATTCTCTCAACCCCGTCGGACTAGCACATAGCTTGACCGTCATACTTCAATACTCCTCAGAGGCTGAGCATCGTACCGGCCGTTTGTTTCCTCAGTTCATACATATTGTATAAAGGCTGTGGTGAATTGTACATCTGTGGTGAAGAACAAATTATGCGACGAGGATGATGGTGAACTCGACGGTGATACCCGGAGTTAACAATCGACAGCCCAAGGTTAGCTAGGATTTAATGAGGAGGAGGCCAAACATGTTCGTGGCCAAGCTATCTGCCATCTTGAGAAAGATGAGGAAAAAGGGCGGAAACGTGGAGCAACGGCGTTCATTATGCGCGTTAAAGGGATTGCGTTCACTGAGATTGCCGCTCTGTAGTTCATCGGGACATTGAAGCTATGTCGAGAGAGCGTTCTTCCGTTAAACATATGGAGGCAAGAACTGACGGCTTACATGTTTGAGAACATCTTGGAGCAACCTCGTTATCTGCGCTAGCTCGACCAGTCTGGTAATGCCAAGCGGACATTATTCGAGAGCTTAATATATAGTGAAGAGAAATGGTATACTCTGACACGACAAATCTCGTAGATTACGTCCTACGAGGATGTCGCACCGCTGATAATCGCGTCTAGCTCGCCTGTGATGACGACGATCATGTCAACGGCATTCTTCAAAGCGTTCTGAAGGTAGTTGGTATGAAATGCTCGTGCTGTGATGGTGATGGGAATGACCACATGACATTGCGACAGGCAGACTACTCGCAGGCGTGGCCCTCGGCCGATACCCAGAAGAGTGAGTAATTATGGTAAGTCTGAAGGCATTACGTGGAATCGTCAATGACCTCTCCGCTTTTGTCGCTGTCTGGTAGACAGATGGATTGCGAGTCGGTCGCCTCTTTTGGCGTACGTGGAGATCCCCGTGGCACCTTGTCCCTGCCTAGTCACTTCAGCTACCAAACTCCCCATTACAGCGAGCCGTAGCGTTGTAATGAAGTGGTACTCGGACTTTTTTATTCATCACTTGCACCTTGAAGCTAACTACTGGTTCTGTTGCTTACTATCTCTGAATACCGGCCGAGGTATGGACCGTACTATCGAGCCCCGGTCGTACAATCCCTAGACTTCTTCTACCATCGTTTACAACCAAGATACTTCCCTCACCATCATCTTAAGAGTAGCGGGACCATCTTTTGATCGCGTCCCCCCTTAGGCCTCGATTCGTTGCGTCCCTTACGATCATCGCGGTATGTTCCCGCCTACAACGGCCAAAAACCGCCAAGTCTTTACCTGCTCTGACTACGACCGGAAATTCGCGATGCCAAGTCGCAAAGCAGTCTTCAAAAGACGGCAACGGATTTATTGAACGGAAAATCAACCACAGGAGGAAGGTTCCAAGGACGATCATTTTCTTCTTTGGGCTTTGAGTGCTTCCTCATGCATGCTAATCACATCGAGGCCACCTTCCAGTTTCGGTGTCAGTGCCGGCTGACCCACAAACCACATAATGGCGTGCGACGAGGCATTGGCAGTCCATCAACAGGTATAAGAGTACGGTATAGGAAAACACCAGTTCTGCTTTAGCTCTTTCTCACGCATCTTGCTACACTATTCTTCAACGCCCATTTGCGTCTGACAAGATGTTGTTATTGAGCACCTTGCTCTCGCTTGCGGGCCTCGCTGCCGCTCACCCTGCCCGAGGGTCTGCACAAACGCGAGAGAGCAAGCGTGCTGCAGTTATCAGCAGCTATCGGTTCGGTGCTGCATCCACGTACACAACGTTTGATGCTCTACCGAAAAAAGAATCTCAGCGGACCAAGCGAGAGCGGGACTCGACAGTAGACTACATACAAATTGCGACGCAGGCTCTTGAGGAAGCCGTCCCCGGGTCACGTTTCCGAGTGAAGGATGATTTCTACGTAGGGACCAATGGTGTCGCCCACGTTCATTTCCAGCAAACGATTGACGGAATTGATGTGGATGATGCTAACTTCAACGTCAACGTGAGTTTTTTCACCTCCTTGCTGCCACCAAACGGCATCTGACCCAACAATTCGCAATCTCAGATTTTGGAGGATGGTACTGTCTTATCTTTTGGGAACTCATTCTACGCCGAAGGTCCCGAAGGAGTGAGCTCTAGGGATGCTGGGGCGCAGCAAGACCCGCTTGTGGCCTTTGAGAGCGCTGTTAAGATCCTGGATCTCCCCATCAGTGGGATTTCAAGCGCCACTGCTGATCCCACGGATCAGGCGGGAACATATGTCATCCGGGGAACTGAGGGCGCTGTTTCGGATCCGCAAGCCACGCTGGTTTACGTTCGGCATAACGGGTCTGTATTATTGACCTGGAGGGTGGAAACCGACATTGACTCCAACTGGTTCCTCACCTACGTCGATGCCGAGACCGGGAAGACCGTAGCTGGCGTAGTGGACTATACCAACACGGCAAGCTACGAGGCTTAGTATGTCTATTTTAGTTTCTCAGATTTCTCATCGCTGACGATATCACAGCCCCTGGGGTTCTGGCAACCCCACTGAGGCGGCCCGAAGGGTTATTGAGAACCCCGAGAATGCAGCTACTTCGCCTTTCGGTTGGCACTCTGATGGTTCCCAGAGCTACACGACCCTTCGTGGAAACAACGCCTTTGTCACTATTTTCGGTGGTATCAGCTCTCCTAGCTCCACGTCCTTGCTCTTTTCGTACCCCTATTCGCCCGCCACAGCAGACCCACGGTCTTATGTAAATGCATCCGCCACCCAGGGGTTCTACACCGTCAACAAGTTTCACGACATTCTTTACGTCCTTGGATTCAATGAGGCTGCCGGGAACTTCCAAACCAACAACAACGGCAAGGGCGGGGCTGGCGGAGACCCTCTCGAGCTTGTCGTTCAAGACTCCTTCGGCAGTGCCGTGATCGTTGTTCCGGGAGACGGCAGCAGCCCTCGCATACGGATGGGCCTGTGGTCCACCAGCTCTGGCCCTGTGCGCGACAGCACGTTTGAGACGACTGTGCTCCTTCACGAATACATGCACGGCGTGACCCTGCGCCTGGTAGGCGGACCCGGCAGCGGGCGGTGCCTCAGCAACATGGACGGTCTTTCAATCAATGAAGGCTTCTCTGACGCCGTTCCCACGCTTCTGCGTGTCAAGTCAAGCGATACGCGCAGCAAGGACTACACTATTGCTGACTGGGCGACCGGCCAGCCCGTGGGACTGCGGAGCCATTACATCTCCACCAGCCTCGAGACAACGCCGCTGACCTTCGCTTCCCTCAACGAACTGGTCAATACGGGAGGATTTGACCTTGCCACCGTGTGGGCTTCGGTCTTCTACGACATCTTCTGGAACCTGGCCGACACGTACGGCATCGGAGACGCGAATCAGGTGTTTCTGAACGCGGCCGGGGTACCTCAGGGGGCTCGATACCTGCTCCTGAAGCTGATTTTGGACAGCGAGGCGCTCATGCCTTGCAATGCAAACCACCTTCAGGCACGGGACGCACTGCTGGATGCTGACCAGGTCCTTACCGAGGGTGCGAATAGATGTGCTATCTGGAAGGGATTCGCGAAAAGAGGTTTCGGGCAGAATGCGACCATCGGGTCTGGTACAAGGGGTCGGGTCAACGGTTTTGCGGTGCCGACAGGTTGTTAGACAAGTATTCGGCCTCTTGCCTTTGAAGGCATGAATATTGCCATTTACCTTTTGCCTGGCATGGGCTCAAGGTCCAAGATGCATTGAATTGGGTGATAGTCCATGCTTACGCATGTGAGACTGAACATTGCAAGTCTGTTTCAATCCAGCCCTTTGTCTAGCCCTATTGTCATCGAACGGGGGTCACCTGGATGTTGGCGCTAACCGGCTCGGACCTCCCCCGGGAAATCGGAGAACGAGTGGGGCCGTGTCGGGACCGGGCCCGGGCCAGAAACAGCACCTTACCACGACCTCCATGGCTCCCTTGTGGTGTATCTACACATCTCGTTCTGAACGGCCCATACTCTTCCGACTGTGTGACGCTGTGCTAATCCCAGTCTGCAGTACTATGAGATGGAGGTACCACCAAGGGGGGTTTAGTCGGATTCCCGTGCCCTGCGGGCAGGAGATGTTTCCCTCAGATCCGGGACGTAAGGTGGGCCACGCTGAGACGCAATGTCTTGAGTGATTGAACAAGCCCTGGATGAAGGCTGCGCGAGTCCCAATCTGTCTAGCCTCATGGAGGTGAAATTGCACCAGGATGCTATCGTTGTAGCCCTTGTCCCTTCTTGCGGACTTCTCCATTTCCACGCGTGTCTTGGGCAGAATCATGGCAGCAACGCAAAACTCTTACTGATCCTCCGCGTCGACATTCCTCTCCCCCCCAAGATCCAGCACTGGATTAAGAACCAGCGTCTTTACTTTAAAGGGTAGACTCACAAGCCTGAGAATTACAGAGGCTTTTGCCACGTGGGTCGGGAAGTGAAGACGTCTGCCGATCTTATCGCAGACTTCCTCCAAAACGCCGCTCAGAACCGCTTGCTGGAAGGCACCAGCCAGAAAGCTCTTTAGGCGGCAATGGCATGCCTTCGGGATACCATGGATGGGAACCCGCAAGCGAGTAGCCTGCTGCATGAGGTGCTCCGTAATCCAATACCCAACGCTGTTAAGCACGATGGTGACGAGATTGCTGGCTGACCAGAGCTCAGCCCTCTTCTGTATCAACTCCCGCAAATGGCCGCCGCCATCATTATCGCGAAGAAAGCGAGCCCCCTTGATGATCAAGACGAAAGGCTTGCCAACCTGCTCGCATCGGTTGAGCGCCACTTTTCCATCTTGTTGAAGGCTCGCTCGATATCCAACAGAGGCGTCGAGTCACGGGGACCTTTGAAACTGAACAGAGTCCCGATGTAGTTTTCGTAAACTCGCAGTCAAGAGCTTTGCCCGGCGGACTCGTAAAATCTCAAGGTCGCCGTGCGCCTCCATCATGGCAACCCCATCGCAGTCAATCTTCTTCATCGCTTTGAGAAGCATGGACGTTTTTCCAGTGCCCTCATCGTCGTGTTTCCGCTGACAACCCTACAGCTAGGCCAGAGCTCTCTTGCAACGCCAACCTTTGGAGCTGTTCACCGTGGTTTAGGCCCGGTCGGTCTTGGAGCTCTTTGTTAGGGCAGAAACGAGCCGAAAGATGGAGCTGAAAGAGACAGGTTTCGAGCCAAGAATGATGCCACTGGGTGGTGAATCATGCTAGACGAAGTCGCCCTCAAGCACCGGTGTCCTTCGAAACCAAAGCACAGTTGCTGCAAGCCCTGCTCTCTAGAGCAAACCAGACCAGATCAGACCATACTTTTGGGGATACACGCGAACCTTGCGTCGTTGGAGGAAACCCTCTGCACCTCGATTCCTGAGATTTACAGTAAGACGCCCCTCGGCATCGCCGCAGCCAAGGGCCACGCAGGATGCTGGACCACCTCCTCGGTCGTTGAAGGGGAGGGGGGGGGCAGGAACAGCGGGTCGGAGTTGAGAATGTTTCGATGAAATGTGACAAGCCTTTCAAGGCTCAGGGGCACCGAGATCTACAATCAGATATGCACTCTTCCTGGCACAGGACATCATATAGAGCATCGCGTACGTGACTGAGAGTCGGAAATCTTGCTGGCTTGGAACCACACTACAAAATGAAGAGGGTATGAGAAGATGAAAACAAAAACCGGGCACCGGGTCAGGGCCGGGCCCGCCACCTCCGTCCCGATGAAGTCGTACTGTTGCTCGCGAAATCAGGAAGCACTCAAGACGTTGCCACTCGAGAAAAAGAGACGCTGCAAACCGCGAGGTCAAGGAAATCCGCATACATGCAATGGGGCGGCTGAACAGTCACATGCTGCCCGGAACAAGGGCAACCACGAATACCTCCAGGCCCTCCCAACGACTACCTCAGCGGCATCCGCGCCCCCGCAACAGCAAGGTGGTCCGCCGCCGTGTTACCCACATTGTCGGAGTGCCCCTTGACCCAGGTAAACACCGTCTGCGCCCCCTCCGCCTCCCGCGAGTCGATAAGCTCCCGCACCTCCTCGACGAGGTCCCGGTTCTTCACCGGCTCGCCCTTGGAGTTGTGCCAGTCCTTCTTCTGCCAGCCCTTGTACCAGACCGTCACACAATTGATCGAGTACTGGCTGTCCGTGAAGATCTGCACGTCCTCGTCCTCGGGCGCGATCTCCAGCGCCCGAATGATGGCCGTCAGCTCCGCGCGCTGGTTCGTCTGCGGCTCGCCCTCGAGGCGCTCCGACAGGTTCCTGGTGCCCCCGTCAGCCTTTCTCGTTCGAGGACAGAAAAACAACATCATTAGAAGGAAAGTACAAGCTGTCCGTACCTCGCATCTTCGACGCCGAAAAAGACGCCCACCCCCGCCGCGGCGCCCGCCCGCCCGTTGGCGAGACTGCTCCCATCTGTGTACACGGACAGCATGGTGCCGGCGCCCTTTCTCGCCGCCTCCTGCGCGGCCTTTTTCGTCAGGCCGCTGCCGCCCGTGACCTTGGCGACGGTGGCGGCGTCGCCAAACTCTTCGATGAACTCGACCGCCTCGGCCCGCGTCTCAAACTTCTTGTACTTGGGCCCCTTGCCCTTGGCGTTCAGCCCGATCGCCTTCTGTGCCGCCGGCCAGTCCGTGTAGATGCCCGTCTGCTCGCCGCGCGCCACGGCGTAGAACTTGGCCGGCTGCGGCGGGCCCGACGCCGGCGGCGCGGGGTTCTTGCCCGCCACGAACGCGAGCGCGTCGTCGCGCGAGAGGAACGACTTGTCTGCGCGGCCCACCTGGTCAGCGGAGTTCCCGAACACCTGCCTCACCCCGTCCGGCAGCTGAAAAACAGCAGAAAAAAAAATCCGAAAGAAAAAAGAGGGTCAGAGGCCGGAACGTACACTGCGCGCCGGCAAAGCCGTTGATCTGCTTCTGGCACTCGGGCCATGTCAGGTAGACGCCGGGCCGCACGCCCGCACGCACGGCGTAGTACTTTTGCGCGTCCTTGTCGGTGCGGCGCTTCTTCTGCGCGGGCGCCTCGGGCGTCGGCGCGGCTCTCTTCTTGGCGTCGGGCATGGTGAGAATGTCGGCCAGCCAGCGGGGAAAGGTGGGAAGGTCGGGGAGGGCAAATCGGAAAGTGGCGTCTCTCGCTGTCGTGCGCGCGGAGGCGGTGCTGTAGGCGAGGGTGGTACTCGCAGGTCGAACTTTAAGCGGGCGGTTCGCGAGGCTGCAGCGGCGGCGGGTCGGAAGCTCTTTGTCGAGACCGAGACGAACGTTCGGGAAAGCACCAGGTACAGGTGGGCGCGGCAGGAGTCAGATTCGTTTCATTTCTGGAGGGGCGAGAGATCAAAGAAGGATAGACAACGGGCCTGGACACGAATTTCCTTCAGCAAGGGTGGATCGGCGTAATCGCGCAGACCAAATGAGTGACGACGGTGGTCAAGGGGAGGGAGGGTCAGGAGGAGGGTCGAGAAGGAAACGACGAAATGGGTGGTGTTGATAAGATAAGGCACGATTCCATCCCCGCAGAGGCAGGCGCAGGCGTAGGCGAAGAGGAAGGGACCCCCCCCCCCC
This sequence comes from Verticillium klebahnii, assembly GCA_002851715.1. Lineage (NCBI taxonomy): Eukaryota > Fungi > Ascomycota > Sordariomycetes > Glomerellales > Plectosphaerellaceae > Verticillium > Verticillium klebahnii. Next base: position 6,011,770 of record NMXL01000003.1, on the reverse strand, counting down.
TAAAACAATGGATGGAACCCCCCCCCCCTCTCCCTTCCCAAACGGCATGCGAGTTGGAACCAACCTTCCATCACGGGACCAACACCAGCAGGCTTCCGTCACCTTAGCCTCAGGCGTGGCTTGCATGACCTGGTCGCGCCAATTCGGAGTTGTTGCCTCTTGTCGATTGACTTGGTATTCTTGTTCTTTTCATAGACCTTAGTGAGCAGCAGCCAGATTTGCACTGCAACAGTATGCTATCCGCACAAACGCCTTCTGCGACCCCCTTCCTGCCTGGGAAAAGTGGAAAAGGGGCCTCCTGCCTCCAAAGTCAAGCATCGTAACCACCACATGTGAGAACGGAGCCGAGAGGGCTATCTAACCCCTCTGTTTGCCCTGACAGCCAAAAATTATGAACCACAAAGAAAAGAGAAGGAAAAAAAAGCATGATACACGGGACCGAGGAACAATGCCAGCCATCCCGTCTTCCCAGTTGTCCCGCAGTGTCTGGATCCGCAGCGCACCAAACATCTCGGAAACGCTCCGTACAGCCCGTGTTCCTAGGCATGGCGCGTGTGTGCGACGGGAGGCAGAGGTTTGACGTGGTCGCTCAGCTCCCACTCCCAGGCCAGCAAGCTCCAGTTGAGCTCCCGCCTCCAGAAGAGACCAAGCCCGTTCCCGCCACCATACTCGGCGAGCTCGGGGTTGCCCTCTCCGCGCTGCTCCGAGGCGATGCCGCCCGTCAGCGGCATCCGGTTGCAGAAGACGATCTTGCCCATCCGCGAGTGAAGCATGGCCATGGAGCACTCGACGCACGGCTCGTGGGTCGTGTACAGCTCCAGGCCGTGGCAGAGGTAGCCTTCCGAGTTCGGGTGCTCCTCGTCAAAGAGGACACGCTCGTCTTCCAGCAGCGGCTGGTCCTGGAAGCAGTCGTACTCGAGGTTGGAGCGAACGAAGGGCAGACCGGCCTTCTGTCTCTCGTGGCGAACCAGCTTCTGGGCAACCATGCTCATAGCACGGAGCACGCAGTGTGCCATCGGGTTGCCGGTGCCGGCCCGCGAGGGTTCCTGGTGCCAGCGGGCATCCCCAGCGATCCCAACGAGCTCTGATTTCCCGTTCTCGCGCTGAATAATGACGGCGCCCATGGGCTCGCCGATGCCGGCTGCGTAAGCAGAGCGGGCGACGCGGTGAGCGAGGGCCATCCATAGCGATGTCTCGTCCTTGACGACCTCGGAGGCGCGGGCCACCAGGGCGGGGTGAGGGCCGAGAGGGTTGTTCTTGCGGTAGACACAGGGCCAAAACTGCGACGACCACATGGCGGCTTGGACCTGCGAAGTGGGGGCCACCAAGGGGATGGGCACCGATTCTAGGAAAGGGTCTTGGCCCATGCCCTCGATGCGGGCCAGCTCGTCGACGAGCGCGTCTCGGCTGAACTCGGAATCCTCGCAGAGCATGATGTAGATCCAGTTGGACTTGCCCGTGTGAATTTGTCGGCCTTCGGGCGTGGCGTTCATGAATTGCGTCTTCAGGTGGGTGGGGAGATCCGAAGGCTTTGCGCAGCGCCGCAGGTGGAACAGGCCCTTAGCCACGCCTTCCGGGAGCAGGGTGCGAAGCAATCTGAGTTTCGTCAGTGATGGGCCGATGTGAACGACGGTATCTGACTTACGTGATGACTTCGTTGGCCGACTTGGTCGGCGTCCTTGTAATGAGGCCCTGGACGATGGTGTGGTCCTGTCGGATCTCGAGGGTCGTCTTCAGGGGGATGAGGACGCCACCTCCCAGATGATCAGGGAGGAGGTCGTTGATGAGGGGATGGGGTTGGACAACATCGGGCCCCGTGAAGTCAGGAATCCGCTCGGAGGATGCCTCCGACTGAGCAGCGGGGTTTGAGCTGTTCATGGTGTAGGCGAAGCGGTGTTCGACCTTTGCCACGCCGAGCTGTGCGTGGAAGCAGTCTCTGACGGCAGGCAGGACAGGGCCACGAAGGCTGCGAGCAAGTGGTGGAACGAGTGATGGTCGTGCGGGTGGTGGTGTGGTTTAACGAAGGGGAAGAGTGTAGAGTGGAAGAACAGACGAGTCCTAGTCGATGGCGGGGTCGTGGTCTGGTCTCGGGTCTAATAGCAGTCGCTGCCTGGCGGGTGGGAAGGAGCACGAGGCGCGCCTGCCACGGTTGATCTGGCGGGAGGGGGAGACTGGGCGTTGACGGACACCCGGAGACAAGAAGCGGGAGAAGCTTGAGGCGGGGTCTCTAGGAGCACTTTCCAACCCCAAGGTCTGTACAGTAGCACTTAGAGTGAGGCTCGCGATGATTCAGACCTGCCCAAAGGAGCGACGAGGTTTCCCCGCAGGTTTTCGGGAAGATGTTGACGAGCAGCGTCCACTGCAGCGTGCCGTGCAAGAAACTTCAGACCCAAGCGGCGAAAGCTTGCAGCACACGAGTTGATGCCGCACTTTGGTGTCCGTACAAAGGAGTGGCAGAGTACAGGTCAAGAGACAAGCAGGTGCCAAGGGAAGCCTCGGCCGTCGTTGAAGATTTTTGACGTAGTGTCCGGGGTCACAGTTCAGACAACAATCACATAGATCTACAGGGCAAGAGGCTATTAGTCTACGACTTCATGAAGAAGATGAACATCACGGGAGAAAACCATGAGGCTCCTACGCACTTGGGTCTCTTGCATTGGGCTCCAATCTGGGGCGTCGCAATATCGATCTTCAACAACGTTGTCCGTCAGACATTTCCATTCTGCCGCTTCACTGTTCCTGCATGAGCCACCGCCGCCCAAGCTTTCGGCTTATCGCTTATCGTCAAGCGCCAGCCCCAGGCATGTGGGGCCCAGTCGGCGGCGGCAGCACAGGCACAGGTGGAACATTTCCTGTGGGTCCAGGGACGGGGCGGAACTCTGGTCATCGATCGCACTGACGCAGCAAAACACGTGAAGAACGAGATCTCGCCGAGATGCTGCGTTCCGCTATGGTTTTAGTCGTGCTCCCCACGGCCTCTAGCGTAGCGACCCTTTCCGCGGCGAGCGTCCCGCGGGACGAGTGTTTTATTTTATTTTTATTTTTGTATATTTTTTCCTCCCGTCAGACGCGCCACTGGGGGGGCACCACAAGACGAGGCAAACAGCTGGCACCGGTCTGGCTGACCAAACACAGCAGAGCCACGAATAGCAAATCATCCCATGTAGCACGTTTCTTCGTGCCGTGTTTCTCCCAGGCCCGTCAGGAAGGACGAGAGAGAAGAAGCTTGTTTGGTTTTGTCTTTTCTTAGCATCCGACAGGCTCACTGACCACCTCTCTGACATGTCACGGCCGCGGGCTCCGCCCCAGCTTCCGCCCGTGAAGAACTAGCCGTTTGATTTCTCGGGCGAATGCCCGAACCAGCCTCTCCAATCGAGACAAAGGGAAGGCGTCCTGCCGTCCGTGTGCATGCCGTGGTACGCGCCTTTCGATCCACGAGCGGTTTTGGCGGGGCACGGCACCTATTTTCCGCCCTGGCGTTCTGCTGCTGCTGCTGCTGCTACTGTGAGGCCACCCCCGTCTCGTCTCATCTCCGATGACGGCCCAGCGCCGCGGTGTCGAGCGTCGATTCTAAAATGCCTCTCTTCTACCTCCACTGGACCCCTCCTTCCGCCCTGGGAGGGGTCCCCCGCCGCTCTCCTGCAGCTCGAGGGCTTCATCCCGAGCTGGTGGATCTTCGTCGAAGGGGTCCCTCGTTTCGCGCCAGGCGCCGCGAATTCCAGAGCACCCGTGCTTCCTTCCCCCCTCCAGCCCCCCTGTTGGTGGCGGACGAGAAGGGGAGAAGAAGACTGCAGGTGTGGGCGCAGAGGCGCCGGCGACCGAAAAGCCCTAGCTTCATCCACCGATTTGTCTCCACGGCCCGGCGGCGCAACATGCAGGTTGGACAGGGAAGCAAGGGTTTGGGGAGGCAGACGTGCTGCAATGCAACCGCGCCGAGAGCTTTGGGATGTGGGGGGAAGGGAGAGGAGAGAGGGGCGCGCATGTTGAGGTGCGTCGGAAAGCCCTCACTGCTTTTGGGTTGGTGGTGAGCGGCGGTCGTCTTTGAGGCTGGCTGCCCGGCCGCCGGCAGATCGAGCTGTCATTCAAAAGTGTCATTGGCAACTGTCACTGCCAAGCGAGGTACGGTACCGGTGCATCTCCATGTCTCACAGCCTTCTTGGCTGGCCCCAAAAGCTTGTCGATTCGGGCCCTTTGCAGAACCCCGGAGGTTATGGGCAAAAAGGTTTCAGGGCACAGTTACTCATATGTCATGTCATCGAGCGTCGTGCCAGCTGGCCGGATGATGCCTGGTGGCGCACGCTCGAGGCGGAAGATCGCGACGATCGCAGCGGTGTGCTGCTGCTCCTCTTCATGGCCATGTCAGAGCCGGCTTGTTCAACAGCCTGCCTGTCAACAGCACGCCTCGTGGAAGAGCACCTGGTAGCCAGGGGCCAGGAGCAACAACTGGTTGTGAGTCGACCACGACGGGGGAAAGACATGTCCACCGAGATACAGCGGACGGTGGGCGCGGATCTCCGGCGACAGGCGCCTGCGCATTCCATGGGGGCGGCCGGGGCGCGGAGGTCTCCCGACAGCCCTGGGGAGGACACCAAGAGACTTGTCACGGCATCAGTGGTGAGCACAAGCACCCCTCGAGGCAGGTCGGTCGTCACAGCACGGTACATTCTACTTTTAGCCCGTCGAGTCCTGGCGTCCTGGCGTCCTGGTGTCGTGGTGTCAGGCCCTGGTGGTCCTGGTTGCGGCTGCGGCTGCGGCGGGCGGGCCTGTGCGACTGCGGCGGTTCCAAGCTGGAGGTGACACTCGGTGCTTTTGGGACGAATCTTGGCAGCTAGCTGTGCGGCGTAGTGAGATGACCTTCTGTAGTTGGTCGGATCGGCGTTGAACTGGGCAGGTGCAACACTGGTGGCGGGCAGCAGACTTGTTGATGAGGAGGGTTCGGGGAGGGAGTGGTGAGAGCTTGCCGCGCCATCGGTGAGAGAGACGATTGTCTCGTTGGGAAAAGAGACCCCGGGGGGAAGCCAGGGCGGCAGGCCGCTTGGTGAGAGGGTGCCATGGAATGCCCTGTGTCGGTCTGCCTCATCTCTGGGGACGCGCCAGTCCCTGGAGGGTTCCTTGGTGTTTTGGGTGAAGAAACAACGGGCCGCAACAGGCGGGCGAGTCGCAGTCGTCCCTCATCCCACGCCGCCACGACGAGTGATGTTCGATATTGCGCGAGTGGGAAATCGGCAGGGGGGTGACGTCCAAGTGAGTGCCAGCGGCAGCAGCTGCGGCAGCACCAGCGACAGCGATCCGGCAAAAAGTGAAGCAACCAAAGCGAAGCACCTCAACATGGGGCGTAACCTGGCACTGCAAGCATACGTACTTCCTTTAAGGTACCTACTCTACCTAATCCAACCTTGCTTTCCCACGTTTCCCAATGGAGAGGCTCCTCCACCTCGGCTTGCACGGAGCCTGGGGCCTGAACCGTGGTGTAGCTTGGAGCTTTGGGGGGGGAGGAGGGGACCCCCATCCCATCCCATGTCCTCCCATGCCCATCCCCATTCTGTCTCATGGAGGATGGAGGGTGCGCTTTAGTCTTGCGCGCAAGTCATAAGCTGGGGGGGGGGGGGGGGGGGGGGGGGGGGGGGGGGGGGGGGCATTTGGTGAAGCTCGAGAGATATTTATCGGTCCTGCTTCCCCTTCCCTCCTCCACCAGAGTTCTCCCAAGTTCTTGGTCTTCATCTCGCCCCTTCCACATCATCTCGACCACCAAGACACGGGACGCGCCACCTCACCGGAACATCCATCGCCTGCGTGTCTGTGCCTGACCATCATCACCACAGGATCTCACCATCATCTTCTTCTTTAGCCTCTGGTCACCTTCCCACAGCCCAGCACAACAGGCCATCATCGTCATCGGGCCCCCCCTCCGAGAAGGCCGAAATACAGGGCACACCGCAGACCAGGGCACCAAAGGCACGCAGCCGATCGACTGCCCCCTGTTAGGCCTCGTCTTGGCTTCGCCCTTTCCACACTCACCTCTCCTTACCCCCCTGTATTGAGCGCCCCCTGGTTGGACGCGCCACCCAAGCACCGCAAGAAGGGCTGGGATCAACCACGTTCTCCATCCTCCTCTCCATCCTCGATTTGGAGAAAGACCTCACTACCGGCCTCTGATTGGACAGGCCGCCCTTCTCCGCTGCACGACGCCCCGAAGGACCCCCAAAAGCGCCGTCACCGCGCATCTGACTCAAGGCGGAAGGCAGACAGGGAAGTGCCTGCCTCAGCTCTGGGCGCCTCCTTCTCCTCACGTCCCAGACCATCCACCCAGCACCCTCAGGCAGGAAAGAAAGCCTACCCGGGTGGGAAGGAAGGAAGGAACACCACTAAACCTTACCAAGTGCCACCAAGTACCTGCCTGGCCTTAACCCATAATTTTTCCAATGCCTTCAAGAATTCTCCACGAAGAGCATCAGCCAGGTCCGTTCCCCCCTTCCTTTCTCCTTCTCCTCCCAACTTTTTTTCCCTTCATCCCAACCATCCAACCATCCCACCACGAACACCACCCCAAACCCGGCCCTTCCTCTCTTCTGCTGCACCTCACCACCTGGCGCATCGCATCGAATCCACCTTGGTGCAAGCTATTACCATCACCTTACCTACTGCATCCGCCTGACGGGACCCTGATTAACGGACCCTGCATCCAGACTTCGGTCGCAAACAGGCGAAACAGTCGGCCCTGGCAAAGTTGGCCATGGGTGGCAGCCGCGCATCGCTGTCTCCTTCGCAATCGCCGCCTTCCTCGTCGCCCGACCTCAACGGCAACAGCCTCCACCTCGACAACTCGAACCACAAGAATGGCGTCCAGCCGCCGCCCTCTTCGCACCCGCAGGACGGCCTCCTCCCGCCGCCTGCCGTGCCCGCTATGCAGCATGCCCTGCGCTCCATGAATGACATCAGCGCCACCCTTCCGCTGCGCGACCGCGTCCCTTTCGCCGCCTCCGACACGCCCCCGAACCTGCGCAGCGTCGTCTCCACGGCGCCCAACTCTCCCAGGGTCGTTCCCAAGAGGCAGAACTCGGCGAGCGCCACCCCGCGCGTCCGCGGCCATGCCACGACCCTCAATGTTCCCGGCATGACCAGGTCGCGGGCTTCCCCCGACGGCCGCATCCCCGACCGCGATGTCGCCGCCAAGATGGTCATCATCATGGTCGGCCTGCCCGCCCGCGGCAAGTCGTACATCACGAAGAAGCTGCAGCGCTACCTCTCCTGGATGCAGCACAACTCGCGCATCTTCAACGTCGGCAACCGTCGTCGCGTTGCCGCCGGGGTCCCGCCCACCTTCAACAACAAGTCCGTCTACTCCCAGCCGAGCATCACCAACTTCGACCCCCCGACCGCCGCCGCCTCGATCCTGCTCAACGGCAACCCGGCGCCCGGCGCGCAGGCTTCGGAGCCCACCGAGTTCGACCTGAACGGTGTCGAACCCCACGACCACAACGTCGACCAGTCTGCCAACTTCTTCGACCCCAACAACGAGACGGCGAGCAAGATCCGCGAGCAGGTGGCTCTCGACACGCTCGATGAACTCATGGACTACCTCTTGCACGGCAAAGGCTCCGTCGGTATCCTCGACGCGACCAACAGCACCATTCACAGGCGCCAGCTCCTCGTCGACCGCATCAAAGCGAGGGACGACCGTCTCAACGTGCTCTTTATCGAGAGTATCTGCCACGACAAGGACGTACGTAATCGCGCCCTGGCTTGCGCGCTCCATCATGCTAACATGCCGTAGCTCCTCGAAGCAAACATGCGTCTCAAGCTGTCCGGTCCGGACTACAAGGACAAGGACCCCGTCAAGTCCCTCGAGGACTTCAAGAGGAGAGTGGAAGCTTATGCGAGCGCCTATGAGCCCATCGGCCAGTATGAGGAGGACCACGACATGCAGTACATCCAGATGATCGACGTCGGCCGCAAGGTTGTCCAGCACCGACTCCGCGGCTTCCTCAGCGGCGGCATCAGCTCCTACCTCACCACCTTCAACCTCGCAGCCAGGCAAATATGGCTCACGCGCCACGGACAGAGCATCGACAACAGCCTTGGCAGGCTCGGCGGCGACTCTGAGCTCACGCCTCAGGGCCAGCAGTACGGACACGACCTGCACGACTTCATCACCCAGAAGCGTAAGGAGTGGCTCATTGAGCAGACGGACAAGATTGCGCAGTCGTCCTTCCCGCCTCTTCCTGGCGACCACACACCCCCGTACCCGGAGGTGAACCAGGAACTCGACGACAAGAACTTCTGCGTCTGGACCTCCATGCTGCAGCGCAGCGTGCAGACGGCCGACGACTTCGAGGCCGACGACGAGTACGACGTCAAGAACTGGGAGATGCTCAATGAGCTGAACGCGGGTCTCTTCGAGGGCATGACCTACGAACAGATCGCCCGCGACTACCCCGGCGAGTACGAGAAGCGGGCCAAGGACAAGCTGCACTACGTCTACCCCGGCGTCGGCGGCGAGGGCTACCTGCAGGTCATTGCCCGCCTCCGCGACATGGTGCGTGAGATTGAGCGCATCACGGACCACATTCTCATCGTGGGACACCGCTCCGTCTGCCGCGTGCTCATGGCGTACTTCATGGAGCTGCAGCGGGAGGACATTGCGGACCTCGACGTGCCTCTCGGCATGCTGTATGCGATCGAGCCGAAGCCCTACGGCATTGACTTTCACGCGTACCGTTACAATCCGGAGAAGCGAACATTTGATGAGATGCCCAACTACAAGCCTCGCAAGACGCTTGACCGGAGCGCCTGATTCGGCATGCCGGCAATAGAACCACACCACACACACCTTTGTACATATATGACGACTTGGGGGCGCAATCGGTTTGGGACGCCCGCGGATTTAGGGCGGGGCGGATACACGGGATGAAGGTTTTCTCGCCTTGGCGGGGCGGTTATTTTTTCCTGTCTGGCGTTTTGGGGATGAAAAACAGCAAACCCCCCTTTTTGCGCAGCCACGGATACCCATGACGCAACGAGCAATGACCAGGTTGCTTTTGTTGCTTTTGGCTTGCTTTCAAGATTTGTACAATATGATAGACTTTACCTTAAACAGCGGCCAAACTACAGTCTCAGTTAAGATGTTCGTCACGTGGCGAGGTGCAGAGCAGCAATCAGTGACAGCTGTGTGAAGATCATGGGCAGGCTGTATACGACACTTGACCAAGCATCGCAAAGACGTGTCAGGGGCTACAAGATATCCCATGAGCCCAAGGTCCATGACATGGACAGAAGTGTCCCGGCGCTCTCCCGTCTGTTGATTAGGTCATGTGACACGGGCCTCGTTCATGGCTCGCTGGTCGTATCATTTGCACGCCGAATCTGACAAGGAACGTGCAGCTGACTGGCGATGCGACAGACCAGGACACGCCAGGAAGCAGTGGTATCATGATGAAGCTCAAATTCAAGGTGCAGACCGCTCCACCGGAACAGCAACCTTCCAATCGAAACAACCAGACTTTCGGGTCGAGACTCACCTTTGTCAACGTTGACTGCCCCTTGCAGATCAAGAGTGAGACCACTCAACGCAAGATTCGCCGACATGTCATGAAGGACATTGGCCGCGCAAGGAGGAGAAACGTGGCTCGCTCGGCAAGCACCAGTCAAACCGCAGTGACGGCGCCAGGGTCTCTGCTGCCGCGTTCGATCCCGTCCTATTGGGGTGAAGTCAAAATCTGCATCAACTTCCAGCGTCTGTTCTGGGCCATGGACATGGTTTCCGAAGGACTCCTGGCCTTGGCGATGGCGGACTCGGCTCATGAATTTCGCGAGAGGCTGGACATGAGTATCCATGATTCATTGCGACCAAGACGTCAGCCGGAGCAGGCAGCGTCTTTGGATGAAATAAAACAGTACACGGAATCACTCAGCCTGGTCCGCGAGTCCATTGCTGCGCCAGAGAGTCGGGTCAGCCGGCATGCCATCATTGGCACTATCATCTGCTTGGCCATTTTTGATGTGAGAAAGCCATATCCATGTGTGGCAGTCCGGTCTTGTACTGACTGGAGCAGATGCGTGTCCGCAACCGCGAAAGATGGTCGATGCACATGAAGGGCCTAGACAAGGTCGTTCAGCTCGGTGGCGGCGTGGAAGCACTCGATTCGTGCCCACCCGTCCGCCAGTCGTTGTTCATGTGAGCTCCGCCTGCCTTTTGCTCTTGCATCAGGCTCCTTCTGACTCTGGGCTTTGATAGCACTGATGTGCTCGGCTCGCTGGTGGACGATGCACCTCCGCGATTCCAGCCACCACGACAATCTGGCGTGTTGTCCTGTGCCGAAAGGTCCAACCTGCGATGCGCGCAGAGGCTCTGGGCGTGCTCTCAAGCATGCAATCTGACCTCGCCGCTCGACGAGACGGCAATCTTCGTCATCGACAACGCCCTGTACGCCGCCTCGCAGCTTGCGGCCCTGCTCAATCACGCGTGGAACGCTGGCAGGATGATCCTGGATCTGCTCGTTCCCGTATGCACACTTGCGCACGACGTGCTGTCACTGCCGCGGGTGATCAAGTCTGTTGGATCGTGGGAGAGGACATCGGACGGCACATTGCGAATGACACCGGTCTGTGCAGCCGCGGAGCTGGTGAGGCTATCCGTCCTCGCTATGTTAAGCACCGTGATAACCACGACCTCGGGCGACAATCTGTATTGCGCCACGCACCGCAGAAGCCACGTGCGGCAGCTGCTGGCGCAATGCGGACCCAAGGTCTGGGATGGGTGGTCAGAGCTGAAGTTGTGGGTGCTGGTCGTTCAGACGTTGATGGAGGCGGGGTCATCCAGGCTCTGGTTCATGGATGAGATCATGGCCACCATGACATTCCTCTCGCTGAAGTCTTGGGATGAGTTGATATCCTGTCTGCGTCAGGTCGTCTGGGTGGAGAAAGCGGCTCTACAGGAGATGGCACAGCTCAAGCACGATGTCGAGGCGCGTCTGACGTCCAGGAATCACGCATGAAACGAGGTTAAGCATAACGTGGATTTGCTCTCTGAGTCTGCTGATGGAAAGATCGCGTAGACTCTTGTTCATTGCTACCCCAACTCGGGCAGTATGGTCATTCTACTTGGCAACTCCTCCGTTGACACCAATGTACTGCCCTGTGATCCATCTGGATTTCTCGTTGACCAGGAGAAGGACGGCATCGCCAATATCTGCGGTAGTACCAGCACGCTTTTCGGCCCTCGTGAGGGCCACCTCAACGGCCATCAGCTCTTCCTCGTGTCCCTTGGGGTATATGTCCGTCAATACCGGGCCGGGAGCAACAGAGTTGACGGTGATGCCCTTGCTCCGGCCGAGCTATTGGAAAGACAATCAGTGAAATGCCAGAAATGAGCCACGGCTCGCCACGCAACGAAAAAAAGTTCATATCAAAGGAGAGGCAAGCGAGCATGGCCAAAGTGGCGGAGGGAACCCTCGCAAACTTACCTCTTCGGCCCAAGTCCATGTCAGGTTGTCTAAAGCAGCCTTGGACGCCGCATACGTCGAGATATTCACGTTGCCCCTCTTGGCATTGGTGGAGCTGATGTTGATGATGCGGCCGCCACGGGGCATGTGCGGAACGACGCTGTTGACCATGTAAAAGGGTCCGAGAACGTTGACCTGAAAGACCTTGGCCAGCTCCTCGACGTTCGGCTCGTCGGTGATTGGGCTGAAAAAGGCGGTGCCAGCGTTGTTCACTACAAGAAGGGTCAGCTGGGCTCGCACCAAAAAGACTGCTGCGTCTCTGAGCCATACCTAAGATGTCGATGCGGTCCGTCATGAACCCTTCCAGGGTCTTGTTGACGAGGTCCCGAGCTCCCTCGAGCGTGTCCACGGCAGCTTGCACGGGGATGGCCCGCCCGCCGGCTCTGCGTAAGCTGGCGCAGACGTTGGCGGCGCGGTCCATGCTAGAGTCGGAGACGTAGTTGACGGCGACGGAAGCACCATTACGAGCGAGGGCGAGGGCGATGCCGGCACCGATGCCGTTTTCGCGGCCGGAGCCGGTGACGATGGCGACTTTTCCTCGGAGGCTGAGGGTCTCGGCCGTCATTTTCGTTGCGATGAGGAGAGTGGGTATGTGAGAATAAATATCAAGAGCGGATAGTCGAGTGTTGTCATGTGAGGGACGGCTTCAAGGAGCGCTTCTTGAGGAGAGGCTTCTCCGTACTTATACCTCTTGATGTATCTAAAAATGTCTATATAAAATGTTGGGAACGACTCTTGACAGAGATGGAACTCCCCAACATGCACGTCGGGGCTAACGCCTGGTGTTTGGCAGTGCAAGTGAAAGCTAGAATTTCCTAATTAGGAAAACGGTGATGCGTCACTGATGGTACACAGCCATTGCGGTGGCAGGAGACGTTCATCATACCGCTTCATAAGCAATTACACATGTGTGGATCGGTGATAAGTGACCAAACGCTTGGAATAGAGACTGGAGACAAGGTATGCCAAGGTGTTTCTCATCGTGGACTGCTGGTGTTATCAAAGGTTGGTGGTTGAGCTCCCGACTCAGTAGACAAGTCCTGGTACGGGGTTGTCGCGCTTATTCCACCCACCCGCGTTGTATCTCTACCTCTGGAGCTGACCCCGTTGCCCGGCCACCTCCGCCAATCACAGCTGGTGGACTGTGGGTCCATATCCCCTGTACCGGGCAAGCTCCAGCAGCAGCACCAGCGCCAGCGCCAGCACCAGGCACAAGGCTGCTCCAGCATCAGCAATTGATTGAAGCCTCGAGCTCCCTCCCAAAATTTATCATCACCAAAACGCGCCCCAGGCGTTACAACCACCAGGCGCGTCCTTCCCGCATCGCAATCCCCGACAAACACCCCGAAAGGACGCGCGCCATTCATCACCCCTTCGACTCATGCACTGAACGATTTCCTCGACACCCAACATGTCTCTCTTCGGCGGTGCCTCGAGCGGCAACACGGGCGGCGGCGGGCTCTTTGGCGGCGGCGGCGCTGCTGGGGGCTCTGGAGGAGGCGGGCTGTTTGGACAGCAGAACCAGGGCCAGCAGCAGCAGCAGCAAGCGACGACACAGAGCTCAGGCGGCCTTTTCGGCGCCAAACCCGCGGCTTCGACCGGCGGAGGTCTCTTCGGCGGACAACAACAGACCCAACCCCAGCAGTCCCAGCAATCATCGGGCGGTGGCCTCTTTGGCGGTCAGCAGGCTCAGCAGCCACAAGGCGGTAGCTCGCTTTTCGGCGCGTCGACCCAGCAGCCTGCTAGCGGTGGAGGAGGAGGCCTTTTCGGCAAGCCGGCGACGACACAGCAGCCCCAGCAGACCGGCTCCCTGTTTGGCGGCTCGACTCTCCTCGGGTCAGCGAACACCAGCGGAGGCAACCTGACCGGCCTGGGTGGACAGTCTGGAGGAGGCGGCCTCAGCGGGCTGGGGGGTCTGGGCCTGGGCGCCTCGACGAACCAGGCGCAGAGCAAGCCGTCCCTCTTCGGTGCCACGACGACCCAGCAGCCACAGCAAACAGCGACCAACACGAACAACTTTGGCGGCGGCTCGAGCCTCTTCAACCAGCAGCCGCAGTCCCAGAACAACCAGTCTCAGTCCCAGGCGGCCCAGCCCTCGGGCGCATACTTCGACAGCCTCTTCGCCAAGACGAAGAAGGAGGGCGACGGGGAGGGCTCGCTCGAGGATCTCCCCAGCCTGCAGCTCGGCCTGGGGGACCTGCGCCAGCGACTGAAGAAGCTGGGCTCCAAGCCCCAGGAGAGGGGCCTTGACGGACGCGCCCACTACCTCCTCGCCGCCTCGGGCGTCGATCCCACCCTCGCAGCCAAGGACCTCGGCTCCCTCGACCTGCAGACCGGTCGCGTCGAGCGCTCTTCCGGCTACGCTCCTGCCGAGATCGACGTCGAGACCTACCTCTCCAACCTGCAGTCCAAGACGACCATGAGCATGATTGCCGACGGACTGGAGCGTTCCGCGAGGGACTTCGACAACTTCCTCGAAGACAACGTAACCATGGAGTGGGACGCCCAGCGGAAGCGCATCTACGAACACTTCGGCATCAAGCCTCGCGAAGAGTCCCTGGGCGGCGCCCCTCGCCGCGAATCTGTCGGCCAGGGCGGCTTCGGCCGTTCGCGACGCAGCAAGAACCCCCAGGCGGGCAACCGCACTGGCAGGCAGAGCGTGCTAGGCAAGTCGAACCTCCAGCGCTCCGTCATCGGTACCCCCAGCCGCATCGGGACGCATCACCAGTCTGAGTTCTCTGACGTCGAGCGCTCCGGCGACGGCGGCAGCCTCGCGGCCGGCGGCATCACCACGGATGACAGATCGCTGCGCGAGAAGCAGAACAAGCTGGCCGACAAGATCCGCACCCTCAACTCGGCTCGCCTTATCGGCCACCCGTACCCTATCCTGGCCGAGCTCGCAGATGTCGAGCAGAAGTCTCACGACCCTCACGCCCCGCACATCGTCGAGGCGTACCGTGCTCTCAGCGAGATTGTGGGCGAGGATCCCGAAGCAGACACCACCATCAACGGTGCCACGGCCAAGGAGAGACAGTTCGCAGAGATGTACATGGATGAGTCGGCCAACTCGGCAAACGCCGTGGCCATGCGGAAACGAATCCTCAGCGGTGCCAATACTTTCCTGGAGAAGCAGTTCCTCAACGAGGTCGAGGCTCTCATCGCCAAGTACCCTCACGAGGCCAACCTCGGCGGCCGCCCCGACGTTGTCAACAAGATCAAGGCTTACATTCGACTGCGATCCGCGCGCAAGGACCTTGTCCCCGACAACACCGAGTTGCAACAGGTCAAGGACCAGTACGTCTGGGCCATCGTCTTCTATCTGCTTCGCTCCGGTCACGTCAGCGATGCGGCCCGTTTTGTTAACGACAACGCGACGGCATTCCGCAGCATCGACCGGACCTTCCAGGGCTATCTTAACGGGTACGCCTCCAGCGATGACAGGCGTCTTAAGCGGAACCTGCAGGATAGGTGCAATGCGGAGTACGTTCAGCGTGTGCGCAACGCGCCCGAGAACTCCATCGACCCCTTCAGGATGGCCTGTTACAAGATCATCGGTCGCTGTGACCTCAACAACCGCAACCTCGACGGTCTCAACACGGACATCAACGACTGGATCTGGTTGCAGTTCAACCTCGCCAGGGAAGGCGACCGCTCTGTCGAGGTGGCCAGCGAGGCCTATGGCCTTGCCGAGGTGCAGTCGAGCATCAAGGAGATTGGTGCTAAGCACTTCCCCAAGACGTCGTCCGAAGACACGAGCGGCAGCTTTGGCATGTTCTTCTACCTGCAGGTCCTCTCGGGCATGTTCGAGGAGGCCATCGCGTACCTGTATCCCTTCTCCTACGTCGACGCGGTGCACTTCGCCATCGCTCTCGAGTACTACGGCTTGCTGCGCCCGTCAGACCCCTACATGGCGACGAGCGACCTGCGCAGCCTCAACTCCAGGGACCTGGTGCAGATCAACTTCGGTCGCATGCTCGGTTTCTACACCAAGGACTTCCGCGCTGCCGACGTCGTGTCTGCGGTGGATTACCTGGCGCTGGTCTGCCTCAACATGGACCTGCCGGGCGAGGCGGGCCGCCGGAATGCCAACCTCTGCTGGGAAGCTCTGCGCGAGCTTGTGCTCGAGACGAGAGAGTTCAGCAAGCTCATCGGCGACATTCGCCCCGACGGCCAGCGGATACGTGGTATCATCGAGGAGCGCGGCCCTCTGATCGGCCTGACGGAAGAGAACGACTTCATCAACACCGTCACCGTGCAGGCTGCCAGCTTCGCCGAGGAGAACGGGCGCACCACGGATGCCGTGCTGCTGTACCACCTCGCCGGCGAGTACGACACGGTTGTCGCCATCGTCAGCCGCGCGCTCAGCGAGGCCATCTCGCTCGACATTGGCCAGGATCCCCTGAAGCTCATGCCCGTCAAGCCGCGCGCGGCCGGCCAGCAGTTCGAGGCCGGCAGTAGCCTCAGCCTGGCCTCCATCGACGACCCCGTCGAGCTCGCCCGCACCATGATGTCCATGTACGAGCGCGACGCCATGTTCCACCGCCGCATCCAGGACCAGAACCGCGTCGCATGCCGCATCCTGCTCGAGATGAGCGCCATCAAGTCCCTCGTCGAGGCGAGCCAGTGGGCCCAGTGTCTCGACGTACGTCTTCCGACCCCCTTTCCTTCGTCCTCTCCTTCTTTCCCGATTCCCATGCTGACTCATCGCAGAAAATCCGCAGCCTCGAGATCCTCCCCCTCGAGGCCAACGGCGACCCGGCCCTCGTGCGCGCCTACGCCGCCAAGTTCCCGGGCCTCTCCCAGCCCGTGTCCATCAACGTGCCCAACCTCCTCATGTGGACCGTCCTCGCCTGCACGCGCCAGCGCGAGCAGCTCTCCACCGGCGTCTTCTCCGGCAACGAGGGCACACGCCGTCTCATCATCGAGCAGATGCGCCAAATGGTGCTGGACCTGACGACGTACACGTCGCAGCTGCGGTACCGGTTCCCTCCGATGCTGCACGAGGCGCTGGCGAGGGCGTCGGCGGATTAGCGGACTGGGCGAAGCGAGCGATGTCGGGGAGAAAAAGGGAGTGCCGGATGGCTTGGTGTATTGGTTAGTGTACGTAGACAACATGCGCAATCGACGCTGCTGCGTCGGATTACTTCAGCGTGTTGGGCCTGGGAATGTGAATGTTACGAGAATCGCCGGCATACGACCTAAATGAACCTCTTTGGATTGTCTACCAATATGCGGACTAGTCATCCCATCACGGGGTGAAATTGGTCACGCATCATAACTAGAAGCTCCATACATCACCACCTCAGAGGCCAAATGGCTCAATAAAAAACAACACCGAAGATGCGTTGGTGGTCACCCACCCAACTACTACTCCGGCCATGGTAAGTATTTTAAAGACAATTAGCTGTTTTCCCTATTTGACAACGCGGAAGCAGGCGTTCATCCCTGTGCCATTAGAGAGCGGCGACACAAGTGTCCTTGGCGGTGTTATCATATGGAGCTGTGACTGACATTGAACGCATGGTGACCATCAAGTAGTAGAAGAGTGGGATCTTGGAACGTTCTGTCAATTCATCGCCGGGTTATGCCCCTATTCGAGACTCCGACCTCGCTCGACGGTACCTAAACACCATTTCCAGACACTGATCAATCCGGATGAGGTTCTTCTTTTACGCCAAACATAATAATTTCAAGATTTCTGTTACATTTCTGCTAAAAACTGGCTTCTCTTTGGACTCTGGTGAGCTTTCTGGTCACGGACCATATTGCGTCGGGGCAGCGACGTGTAGCTATGTGCTACCAGGGGCCATGTCAGAGCGTGGTCGTAGGCAGAGTGAAGACGCCTCCCATGGTGCGTTGCGCAGTCAATTCATAGGTATAGCGATATAGAACATCTGATATCTGCCCCCCCTCCCGGGGATAGAGGATCTCCGCAGCTTCTTATATAGTAGCTTCGAGCCCCCGTAGTGTTTGTGCCCCTGATCAGTAGCCTGACCGCCCTGTTCATTGTAGGGCCGCAGGTTGTGACCTGACAAGCCATGACAGTATATCCAAAGCCATTATTGGTTCTCGTGTGGCCCAGAAATCAGATGACGAGGATAATGGTGTCTTGAGGGCTTTATTACATGTATGACTGAATGGGGGGTCATTTGCCGGCCATGTCTGATGGATACATTAGCCTAATGGGTGATGGCTTCGGCGTGTTATCCGCCGCCAGGTGCTCAGAAGACATGACTTCTCTTTAGGTGCCTTATATACTGTACTCTTTGTGTCATCATACCATATTGAGTTTCTCGTTATCGAATAGCCTCCGCGACTCCCACCGTGAAAGAATCTCAGCTGTTTTCACCGCTTCGGGGTGATTGCTTCCCAAGACAGAACGCTTCCCCACAACACAAGCCTGCATCATGGATAGTGCTTGGTCATGACGCGAAAGCGAGTACCATGTCATCGCGAGATTATTCATGCTCGGTAGTGTATCCGGATGTCTCCCGCTGAGAACTTCGCGCTGAAGATTTAATGCGTGAAATAAAGTCTCCTCGGCTTTATCGTACTGGCCTTGCTGATAGTATATTCTTGCGAGATTCGCCATGCTCCGTAGTGTATCTGGGTGTCTCTCGCCGAGAATTTTATGTTGAAGATCTAGTACTTTGATACAGATCTCTTCGGCCTTGCCGTACCGGCCCTGCTCAGAATATGTATGCGCGAGTGATGCCATGCTCAAGATCGTATCAGGGTGGGTTTCGCCGAGAACCTGGCGCTGTAGTTCGAGATGCCTCTCATCTACTGGCTCCTTCTCCCGCCATCGTCCTCGTTGATCAAGAAAGTATGTGACTCTCCTTAACAGCCTGGCCGTTTCGACCGGTTTACGGCATAACTTGGCCCAATTGCTGACCTGCACAGCATGGGCTAAATACCTCTCACATTCAGCCCATGTGTGTTGTTCTGAGGCTGGGAAAAGTCTCATCATTGCAGCAAGAGCGGCTGCCGAGAAGTATTGCTCAGTGCCTTCCGGTAGTTTCTCTTGGCTTTCATTCTTGTCGTCCTCCTCGGCAGTCATCTTGACCATGCTAAGGCCGTACCTAGTAGCCTCCTGTACCAGCTTGTGCATGTCGTAGCTCCGGTCGCCGGCCTCCGTGCGGCGTACACTAACGAAGGAGAACTCTTTCAGCCGTACGACCGCGTCTTGCACGTCCAGCGCGTCTGGTCCCTCGTCCTTGGCCACGCTCTCGTTATCTTGACACTCGCTCGCGCCGCCTTCGGCCAATACGAGGTCGAATGGGATGTTCTGGTTGTCGACATACGCAAGTACGTGAAGAATCCTATACGCTAATGGACTCTCGCACCGAATGCGGTCGATCGAGATTCTCCATGTCTCTAGCACACTGTTTGGTACGTCGCGTCGCCGATACCGGTCGAACTGGCTTTTCCGTAGAAGCTTCCAGCGTTGCCTCTCCAGCAAGAGCATAGAAAGGTACTCCTTGATCGACGTTGAGGTTCGCCTCATGTATGCCCCCGCCTGGGTAATGGCGAGCGGTAGCCAGTGGAGCTCTTCAAGTATGGTGTCGAATTCCTGATCTCTCGTTTCGGCTGCAAGTCCAGATACGTCGTTTCGTGCCGTTGCCAGGAGCTGTCTTGCCTCTTCGGGTGTCATCCGCGCCACCTCCACTGCCCGCGGCGGGCCAACAATCTCCGCCACCTGCTCATCGCGGCTCGTCCAAACAATCGTTCCTGTGTCGTTTCGCGGAAGATACGCGCTGAGATCCCGCGTCTGTCCCAAATTCTGCCCCACACCAAACAGCGACAGGTCGTCCGCGTTGTCGACAACGAAAACCCACTGTGCTTGCGTTTCAACCGCGTCGCGCACGGCTTCAAACAACTCTTCGCCCCCGAGGCTGTTGTTGACCCCTATCTTGCTCGCAATCGTCTTGTAGTCGTGCGCGAATGTCGCCTCGCTGTCGGCGTGTACCCAAAAGACGGAGCAGCCACCGGCGTCATATAGTCTGTATGCGTAGTCAAGCGCAATTTGTGTCTTCCTGAGGTGGTCCCTGTCAGTGGGCGCCGTCGGGATGATTGGGATCGTGTCTCACCCAGATCCACCGAGGCCCCATAGCGCTACGGCTTGGTGGTCTTTTCCAGGAGGCAGCAGAGCGTCGAGCTTGTCGACTAGATCCGATCGATAGATTACTTCGGTGTTTGGGGGGTACGGTATGACGCGAACGATAGGCCGATCCGGCTGGCGGGTCGGATAGTAGTGGTTGTTGTGGATATCGCCCTGGTTGATGGTTGTGCCGTCGCGGAACTGACTCCCGGTCACGCCGCGGGACCCTGGAGTTGGTGTATCCATGCCTTAAGTGACTCTCAAAGGCCTAATTGGGGCTTCGGCGCTTTCGTATCTTCCTCCTGTATCGGCGTTGTTCCTTTTGGCCGGGATCCAGCCTCATGAGGCTCTGGGTATACGGAAGTACGCAGCGCTTATTTCGCGCCAAAATCTAAAATTAGGTTGGCTGATACAACACCCCGCACGCACTTTATCTACTAACCGCTGGTGAACGCCATCCAATGATGTGCGCTTCATCACGCCATGGGGCTTTCCTAGCCTTTCGGGACGGGCCGTCCGTTATAAACACTCCTCTACCCCTCGACCTCGTCGACTTGTCCAGCTGTATTCTAGCTGTCCAGAAATCTACGAGACATGGCGTCTCTACTGCCGCCTAAAAGCCGAGATCAATTTCGCATCGCGGTCATATGCGCCTTACCTCGAGAGGCCGACGCCGTCACGCTCCTGTTCGACGAATTCTGGGATCAAAATGGAGACCCCTACGGCAGAGCTTCTGGAGACAACAATGTCTACACGACAGGCCGCATTGGATATCACAACATTGTTCTCCTGGTCCTTCCGAACATGGGCACCAACAGCGCCGCAGCGGCTTCAGCCAGTCTACGAACGAGCTACCGCCGTCTCAAGCTTGCCTTAGTCGTTGGGATATGTGGCGGGCTTCCAGAGATCGCACAGAGAGCAGCTTTCTTAGGCGACGTGATCATCAGCAAATCAATCATCCAATACGATTACGGACGGCAGTATCCCGGGCGCTTCGCAGTCAAGCACACCGTGGAAGACAGCCTTGCGAAGGCTGGCAAGGATATCCGTAGCCTCTTGGCTCATTTTGAGACTGAAATCGGCCGGGAGCGTCTGCAATCCAGCTCAGCACTACACCTCAAGCGACTACAGGACATAGCACGGCGCAAGCGGCGACGGGCAAGCTATGAGCGCCCTGGTCGTTTGCAAGATCATGTCTACAATTCTTCCTACATGCATCGACATCGCAAAGGCTGCGCCGCGTGTTCAGACGAGACAGGAACCCTCTGCGATGCAGCGTCGAGAGCTTCGTGCGCTGAGCTCGGATGCGAAGAGACCGCTAGAATGTTCAGGCGTATACCACCTGAGACCGGCGGCTATGAGCCTGAGATCTTCATTGGTCGTATAGGGTCGGGCAACGTGGTCATGAAATCTGGTCTTCATCGTGATCGTATCGCCAAGGAACACGACATCATCGCTTTTGAAATGGAAGGCGCCGGAGCTTTGGGCGAGATTCCCTGCCTCGTCATCAAGGGCATCTGCGACTACGCTGACAGTCACAAGAGTAAGGATTGGCAGGACTTTTCAGCGGCCACCGCAGCAGCAGTAGCAAGAGCCATCATCGAACGTTACCACCTAGACGACGACGCCCGAACCACAAGCCAGGGAAGATCCGGCCCATCGGCTTCAGAATCACGGCGGTCAGATGCCATGTTTGGCGCAAATAATTGGGGCCGATCCGTTTCCAATAATGTTTTTAGAGACGGTGCTCAAATCAATCAGGGAAATGTGTATGGAAACCTGCGGTCTAGTTGATGGTTTGTCAGGGTATATAGCCTTCGGGCATACAGTGAAATGCGGTCGGACTGCTGGTCAGGGGCGGCGCAGGCGCCGTGGGGCTCGAGACTGCTATACAAGGTGCTGCGGATGGTCTCCTTCCTCCAGGGCTTTCCTCCAGGCGGAGGCCACATTTAGTTTGTATATATCGCTGTACCTAAGGATTGACTGCGGAGCGTACTTTTGGGAGACCTCTTCACTTTACCTAGGACTACGCCATGACGGGGACCTTTTAATCAGGTTCGGAAGTGGCGTTCTGCAGCTTCGTGATGAAGTTTTCAATGATTTGAACAGAGTCAATGTTACTTTGAGGCAATGACGTCTCGTATGGTCAACACATGGTCGACAATGTGTGTAGCACTTAAGAGGTGCTCCAGCTCGAGAACTCCTCCCTAAACTCCTCGCGCCATCGGCTCAGGGGCGGCCGACGACGGACAAGATCCTGAGTAGCCCATGTGATCCTTTTGGCATCCATCTCTTCGGTGACCTCATTGTCCGGACAAATGATGTAAAACTCGCTTTTGGCCATCTTCTCGCCCAGGTAATCGGCAACTTGCTCCGATGTCCAACTAGCAGCGGGCTTCTCGCCACTGGACTCGGCTGTGCTCCGACCTAAGCCCGTGAACGTCCAGCCTGGCACAAGGAAATGCACATTGGTCTGTGAATCTCTCAAGTCGTACGACAACTGCTCGGCCACCGTCTTCACGGCTGATTTGCTTGCATTGTAGGCAGGGTTGCCAGGCGGATTCGTGATGCCCTGCTTCGATCCAGTGATGACAATTGCAGATTCAGGTGTAGCCTTGATCGTAGGGAGGAACGCCGAAATACCGTGGACAACGCCGAACAGGTTAACGTCGAATATAGCCTGGAATGACGAGACATCTTCCCATCCAGATGACGGTTGGATGCCAGCGTTGAGGAAAAGGAAGTCAAGACGACCTAGCTCTACGTTAACAGACAGTCCAACGAAAAACTACTTACAGAAAAGAAAACATGCTCGTCGCATTTATGTGTCTGTCGAGAGCGGTGACATACCCTGAAACTCGCCATTGACGAGGTCTTGGAGCCGGGCCCAGTCTGCCGCAAGGCTGACGTCCATCTCAACAGTCACAAGCGCACTTCCAAGACCCTGCTTCGCCACAGCCAGGCTTTTGGCGTTTTTGTCCGCGATAATGACCTTCATTCCGTGGCCGAGGCATTTCTGGGCGACCGCAAGTCCTATCCCTGATGCACCTCCGGTTATCACCGCAGTCTTCGAAGACTCAAATGCGAATGGCGCCATTTTAGCTGTAATTTCCAGATGGGTTTGGAAAGGAGGTAAAAAAAAGTAGTTGTATTAATGAGATGGTTTGAGAGAGTCGATTTCTCCTTCTCGCAGGGAGGTGGCTCAGATCAGTGAAGAGCGTGCGATCAGGGTGCTGACCAAGCAATGAGCGATTTCCCATGATGGAGACCTTGACGGTCGTACCGAATCGGAAAGGAAAGTTGAAGCGCTTCCTTGACGTCACTTGTATCACCTGGTTTGTCCGAAGAATGAGGGGTAACCCAACTGTAAATACGCCAAATAAGCTTTGAACTTTGTTCGAGCTGACCGACCGAGGCTTCGCTTGCACATGTCAGTTCCTTTGGTAGGTAGGAGTAAGCGGTGTTGTATCAAAAGGTGTTATCTCGAGAAGTCTTTTTGATGCTGTCAGCAATGCGAGCGAGAACTCGTTCAAGAGATCTCTCTCGACAGGTTTCAATGACACAACTAACCGCCTTGAGAGTAAGCACGCTATGCTCAATGACCGAGCCTTGATCGCTAACGGGTGCCCCATCTCATAAGAAACATCTTATAGAAAGCTTGCTTGAGGAGACGAAGATCAAGTTGAAATAAGCCAGGCAACGTGGGCGCCATTTGCTTCGACTCGAGACCCATGAAGATGTCCATAGCTTACAAAAGCCGTTTCGTTGGCATTCATGAAGTTAAGTTTAGCACTGCTTATTCGGGTTCAGGGTTTTCGGGAAGAAATTGGACGGCTTCTTCAAAACCTCTCCGGGCTCTCTCCAAAGAGTAAGTTGCTTGTTGGGAAGGAACCCGGGACCCAGTCAGTCTGGAGACCGCATCCTACTTCAGAGACCAGCCACCGGTGGAGGGACTAGCCCCCAGAGGACTTCGCCATCGAAGTAGGGGCTGCCCTCCGTATGAGGATTGATCTCTCTAGGGCGTCAAAGATCAAAGCTGTTCGAAAATGTCGAAGCCTGGAGAAACATGCACTTTGCAGTGCAGGCAAGAGAAACGATGGCTGGATAGTGGAGGATATCTGGGACATGCTAGGCATATCAATAGGGCCCCGTAAATTGATGAAAGTTGTGTCTCTCAGAAGCACCCACTGCTGGTCTTCCAGACTCTAATGTAGGTGCCAACCTTCCAGCTCCTGGATGTCGTTGTAAGACGCCAGGTCGATGCTCCGAGCGAGTCGAGCCCCTCCTCGGCCGAACTCCTCGCTACTAATGTTGAGGAGAAGAGCCGACGTCTGAGGTGCGTCAACATCGAGGAGGCCAGGGAATGCGGCTACAAGCTTCTCAGATATCTCTTGGGGGGTAAAGAAATTCAAGCCCTTGGACTGAATGTCATCACGGAAAAACTTGATGTACTTCCTGGTGTGTTGCAAGTCGACTGCAGTTCCAAAGGAATCGAGCACAAGCGAGTGGCCTGGAACGATTGTCCTTGGTCGAAGCCCCTCAATGAAGTCAATTGTTGACAACCAGGCGTCCGTCAAAGCTGGAGAGAGCAGGTCTGCAACCCACAAGTGCAGGGTGTGGCTATAAATAGCGTCTCCAGCCACCAATGTAGAGACGGAGGGGATCCAGAAAAGTGTCTCATCGATCGTATCCGCGACAAGAGGAGTGAGCAGGTGAATAGGTGACGATGGGTCGCCAGGAAGTGCGAAGAATGTGAAATCGTAAGGAGTAGGGACGACAGCCTTGTCGACGATAGCCTCGTCACCGAGGATAGCCTTCCAGGCCCTGATCTATGGAGCCGAGCTTCATTAGCCTCTGTTTGGTTCTCCAACCACTGATGAAGCTGGGAACTCACCCTCTCATCAGCATCATTTTTTATGAGATCAACAACCTTGGAGCTGGCATAGAATGTGGTGTTGGGGAACCTTTCCAGGAACGCAGCACCACTAAGGTAGTGATCAGGGTGGAAATGAGTAGTAAACGCGGCGACCAAGGGCTTCTCAGTAGACTTAGATACCCAGTCGGCGAGGGCAATAGCCTGTGGCACTGCAAGCGGCAAGTCAATTATGACGGCAGATTCGGAACCAATTATCAAGGTCGACACCATGTCCAGAGACGCCCCAGTGTTGATGAAGTGCTCGACACGAAGCTTCGGAGCGCAAGAAGCGCACACGGCGCTGGCGCCAAGGAAGACTGAGAGAAAGGTTCTTCTAAGCATTTTGAACATGACAAAAGGTGAGACCGAGTGAGAAGATACGCGCTCATGTTGACGTCTCATCCGATATATGAGGTGCGAACAGACTTCTATATTATACTTTGCGTGCCTGCTAGTACTACTGCCCAGCCGTTTGTCTAATTTCGTTTAGATTCTGCCAATATTCCATCCATCGAATCGAATAGAAGGCCGATACAGATATGTCGGGCCATGAGTAACTGGGTAAGCACGAGCGGGCAAGAATCAGCGACGGGATTACCGCTGGGATGATTGCTCTAGGCCCCGTCAGTCCTCGCCGTGAGAAGCCAGTGAACCGCAGTACCGGTCGCTCACCGACAGCTCGATTCGTAATCTAGTTACTGATCGGAGTAAAACTGGTCCCGAAATGAAGTAACATCTGAGAATGCGGCGAAAGATTAGGCCGGTTGGGCCAACAAAGACAGCTTACGGTTCTTGAATAGTAGGTAGGAGTAGATAAAGTCCTCGCGCGATTGCACCCAAGCTCGACCCCGTCCAATTCATTAACCAAGCCCGTAATCTCCGCCCAAAATCTGAGGCACGGTACACAACCATCACAATGGTTGCCTTCACCAAAGTCGCAGTTCTGGGGGTAAGCCACGATTTCCCCATTCGTGTACGAGTCGCAAAGTAACATTCAGGCTTCTGGAAACCTTGGACCATGGGTCGTCAAGGCCCTTCTTGATTCCGGTTTCGAAGTCACTGCTGTGACCAGGCAGGAGTCCAAGGCGACCTTCCCGAGCAATATCCACGTCAAGATGGCCGACCTCTCCTCCGTGGAGTCTGTTACCCAGGCTATGGCGGGACAGGATGCCATTGTCTCTACTGTTACCGCCGATGGTTCCGCTACCCAGAAAATCTTCATCGATGCAGCCATCGCCGCTCAAGTCAAGCGATACATCCCGTCTGAGTTTGGTATTAATACTCGAGAGGCACGCGACACCAAGTTTGGTCGATTTGTGGCGCCGAAGATTGCCGACGTTGACTACCTCGTTGAGCTCGCCGAGAAATATGCGTGGTTTTCGTGGACCGGCATCTCTACTGGAGCCTTCTTTGACTGGGCAAGTCAACCATATTCGCTGGTGTCGTAACCTGAGAGGGGCTAACACAATACAGGGGCTTAAGAATGGCTTTTTCGGATTCGATCTCAAGAACAAAAACTGCACCATCTTCGACTCTGGCAATGAGCCCTTCCCCGGCACGAATCTACCCTTTATCGGCAAGTGCGTTGCTGCTTCCTTGGTGAAGGCTGACGCCACTGCCAACAAGTTCTTGACAGTTGCCTCGTTCAATGTCACCCAGAACGAGGTGCGGAAGGTTATCCAAGAGGAGATTGGCTCTGAGTTGACTGTTACAAACGTGAACACACCCGATTTGGAAAAGGTTGTGGAAGAGAAATTAAAGAGGAACGACCACAGCGCCTTCGTAGAATCACTCATACAGTACGTCTTTGCGGACGGCGCTGGCCAAGCTACGAAGGAAAACGCCGCCGTCACAGTGCTCGGCTTGCAGGAAGAGAGCCTAAGGGCAACCGTCAAGGCGGCTATTTCTGAATTGGCGTAGACAAAGCACTCTGTAGTTATATATCGATTTCGCCTGCATCGACGACCTCAAATTGAGTGACGTGTTTGGTGGATTTATACAGAAGACGACAGGGTGAATTCAGTCAAATGGCCAAATGTTAGTATATCCACGACGAAGGATGTCCACTCAAGGTGAGGTCCGGCTGATTTTCTGGCCAAGAAGTGCAATTCTTCGTCCGATTGAAATGCCGAAAGGAGCCGTCGTGCCTGCCCATCTGGAGGCCGAGACCAGAACACGAATCATCTGACATAAGGTTTCAGATTGATGCTGTGACCCGGTTTGAAGGGTGTCTGAAATCGGGGTCTCTGAATATTTAACAAATGTACCGCAGGGTGAGGGAGTGGAGTCGAGTTTGTGAGTCGACAGGACCAGTACAAAACAGAGATGGACGAAATTACATCCATCAAGAGGTTCTTCAAACAGGAGGACTTGGCCATAAATGACGAATACGATACGCAAGACATCATGCACCAATATAACGTACCTTGAGACTTCGTTTGACCCCCGGTACGTACCTGGGTATGTTGGTACCCAAGGGGCCTGCCTAAAAAGGTGCGATGGCTTGGTCAGTTTCATATGCATCTTGCCAAAATGTACCCTCTGCAAACCGTATTTAACACGCCCAAACCCGAATGGGGCGCCCCTTAGCCCATGTCCACATCATCAGTAATCCAGGCAGTCAAGGCTAGTGCCGGGCAGGTCGGGCCTGGTGGCCAAACAGACGGCGCCGAAACCCTGCATGGAGTTCCTCCGTCTGTTAGTAACCACCTTATATCCTGGAGATACTTGGGTAGGCTAAAGGTGTAGCGCCTGTATCAGAATGGTGTAGCGGCCCTGTCAATTGCCGATATCAAATCCGCGGGTACCCGCGAACCTATTGGGACCCGTCTGGGTGGGACTTGGCGGCTTTTGCACCGTCTCGTTCAGAAAGCTCATCACCTGTCTTTTGTCCGAGTCAGACGAGACTCGTGAGAAGGTTGATCGAATAAAGAGACGGATGCCCCCAAGGCCCCCGAATACAGGTTTGTGTATCATTGCCTAGAAACGTTTCATCAACAGTCACTGACCCCGTATCCTACTCCCGCATTCTTACAGCGTACTCACTTCCCGTCCGTCTCCCAACCTCGACTGACACCATGTCGGCATCCCTCGTCACCGGAGGCACGGGCTTCGTCGGCCTGTACGTGGTCAAGCTGCTCCTCGAGCGAGGCCACCAAGTCCATACCACGGTCCGCTCCCTGAAAAGCAAGTCCAAGTGCAAGCCGCTACTAGACCTTCAGACTCAGTTTCCCGATCGCCTCCGCCTATTCGAGGCCGACCTGCTAAAGGCCGGCTCCTTCACCCAGGCCATGAAGGGCTGCCAGATAGTGTACCACGTCGCATCGCCTTTCCTCCTGCCCGACCAGATCAAGGACGGGTTCAAAGACTGCGTCGAGCCGGCGCTCCAAGGAACCAAGAACGTGTTGGAGTCCGTCAACGAGACGGAGAGCGTCCAGCGAGTCGTCCTCACCTCGTCCGGTGCGTGTAGTAGTTCCTTGTCTTGCGTTACCCCCCTTTGGAGCCGATGATCTAATACGCTTTCTCCCCAGTCTCCGCCATGTACGGCGACAACGCAGATGTGCTCAAGGCCCCGAAGCAAATCCTCACCGAGTCGTGCTGGAATGAGAGCAGCAGCGTCACGCACTACCCCTACGCCTACTCCAAGGCGGTGGCCGAGCGAGAGGCCTGGAAGATGCATGACCTCCAGGGCCGTTGGTCCCTCGTGGTCATCAACCCCGGCCTGATCGTGGGCCCGTCTCTGACGCCCGATTCCGTCTCTGGTAGCCTGCACCTGCTCGAGGCCATGTATCTCGGCGACAACCGCATGGGCGTCGCGGACCTATCTTACCCCGTTGCCGACGTGCGGGAAGTCACCGAGGCCCACGTCAAGGCCGGCGAGGATGCGGCTCTCAAGGGCCGGTTCATCATCTCGGGTGACCGCACCATCCCGCTGCTGGAGATGGCCAGCCTCGTGCGCCCCGTGCACAAGAACCCCAAGGCGCTGCCGCGCTGGAATCTCCCCACGCTGATGGTCTACGCCGCCGGGCCCTTCATCGGCGTCACGAAAAAGTGGTCGGCCGCGAACCTCAGCACCCCTTTCAAGGTCGACAACCAGAGAAGCCTTCGGGAGCTGGGCCTCAAGTACCGCCCGGCAGAGGAGAGCTTCCAGGCGCACTACAAGTCCTGGGAGCAGGCGAAGGCGTGATATCGTCTGTTGTTTCTGCTGCGTTAGCGTCTGCTTCCTCGTACAATGACGGATCTCAGTATCAGTCGAGTCTGCTGCTGCTTTTTGGCGTCCCCAGTCTACCAGGAACTCGGTTTCGTGCGCGAGATGTCCGTATTTTCTTGTGGTCGCTCCTGTATCTCTGCCTGGCGCCTCTATCTGCCTACGTAGCCGTCGCCTACTTTAATACCATCATCAATGATTAGATATTAAGCCTTGAGAATAGCATCCTAGTTCCACATGTGGCCATGAATTGCGCTCGTCTGCTTGTGAACCTTGACAAGGCGCTTCCTCGACTGCCGCAGTTTTGTTCGGTCATGATGGATCCGGAAACAGAACCTCTACCCGATGCCGGCGCTCGGGGGATGTTCATTCTAACGCAGTGATATCACAACCGGGGTGTCTAGCTGGTGCCCCTTTTCCCCTTGCAATGCAGCCTTCATTCCTTCAATCCCGGCCCTGCTGCGCCTTCGGAAGCGTCCATGCGCGGCCTCGACCGGCGATAATTCTGGCAGATGTTGATGAAGAGGCAAACCTGACGCCCTCGCATTCCCGGCATTATAGTCGTCATGCACTAGTATTGCGGCTAAAGCTAATCCGGACGTTGTCGGCCCAGAATAATTGAGTTAGGAGCCGGCAGTCGAGTTGTCCCGATGACTGACGGTGTACCCTCTAAGTTAGCCAAGTCCCTTAACTCCATTGATTGAAAGCACCACGGACTCGCCGGGTTGATCTCCTAATGCCGTCTGCCGTCGGCAAAGATGACGAATACAATTTCGCCCATAACTCAGCATCATGAATCTGCGGTCCAGGAGTCATGGCCTATCTGCGCTAGTGTGTACGGTGTTCCGTCGCTTCGGTTCTCATGCCTCATTCGCCTTGGGGCCTGTTCTGCGGAGATGACATGAAAGCGACGTGCTCAGAACCACAGAGAGTCAGTCGACGGGATGGAAGAGCTTCTTCGTCCCGGACATGATATATTAGACAGAGAGGCCGTCGCTGCTCTGGGACGCTGTGTTAAGCTCCCTCGCCATCTGTAGTCGTCTTCGTCGGCATTCACCACCATCCATTCACCTTCTCACTTCTTCATCCACTTCAGAATGTATGCTACGTGGCTCAAGACCCTTGCCCTTGCCGGGGCCTTTCTACCGACTGCCCTTACTCTCGACCTCCCAGAGTACCGCGGCCTCAAGACGCTTCAGAATGGTGGTATCTTGGAGATCACCCTCCACAACCCGGACTCGGCAATCAACCTCTGGGGCGTTGATTTCCAGGACGGCATTACCGATATCGTCCGAAAGCTTCGCAACGACACTGAGACCAAGGTGGTCATATTCAAGAGCGACGTCCCTCAGTTCTTCTGTGCTCACTTGGACCTCCTGATGCCTGGAGTCGGTAAGAACATCTATATACCCATCTCATGGCGGGAGAGTACGCTAACCGTGTGTGAACTAGAATCCGTCGGGCAAAGGTTCGCCACCCTCATGTTCGACATCTCCAACCTGCCCCAGGTGACCATCGGCGCCGTCGATGGGCGGGCTCGCGGGGCCGGCAACGAGCTGCTCATGGCCCTGGATATGCGCTTCGCCTCCGCGCCCGAGACCCTCTTGGGTCAGATTGAGGTCGGTACCGGCCTCATCCCGGGCGGCGGCGGGAGCCAACACCTTCCCCGCCTTATCGGCCGAGGACGCGCGCTAGAGTACCTCCTCAGTGGCAACGACATCAATGCAAAGGACGCAGAGCGGATCGGCTGGATCAACAAGGCCTTCTGCTCGTCCGAGGAGATGCATGCCTACATTGACGGGCTTGCGTCGCGTTTGCGTCTTTTCCCCCTGGCAGCGATGACAGCCATCAAAGAGGCGGTCAATCACGCGACTCGCCCGACGCTAGAGGACCTCCAGCGAGATGCCGCATCCTTCACCCGCCGCTTGAGCGACCCGGCCGTGGGCCCGTTGATCGGCAGGGCCCTGGCTATCACGAACAACCTCACTTATGGGGACGCGGAGCTCAACCTTGGACGGGATCTCCCCCTGGTCTACGAGTAGAGGCGAGCTCTTTCCTCGAAAGCTAGACTTACAAAATACTGCCTTTTTCTTCTTTTCTTCTGTAAGGGGGTGGGTGGAGGAGAGAGTACCACATATATTGTAGTTTTATTATCAGTTCGATGTAGAGAAAATTAAGACGTAGCTGCTACAGCCGCAACAGAACAGACGGGAGCGATCGTATTTAGTTGCATACAGCGTGAATGCCAGAAGCCTGTTTCGTTCTTGGGCTCGTTCCCAAATATAGTGACAACTCTGCCGGTCGAACCAGACCTCCACCGGAATAGCTTTGTTGAGAGGACTCGAGGTTAATGGCTGCTTTGTTGGCAGAGGTTGGCTATGGGGTTCGTGGAGCCGCTTGCGGGATGTACTAAAGACCATTATTGCCCAGGTATTTCATTGTTTGCCACTGACGAAGATTAGGACTAGAACTGATCAAGAAGAAAGAAGATTCCTCGAAATGCCAGCATGGCAGCTCACGCCTACGCAAGTACTGTGGCGATGGACCCAGGCCTCGAACAAGCCGAGACACGGAGTGACCAGGATGAGCAACGAGCAAGCATGCAGACGATGTGCCGAGTCCAGGATCTGGCATATCCGGGGTTGTTCATGCGTTAAGTCCGCTCGGAAACGCATGAGGCCATGTTACTAATTCCCCCGAAGAAGGTTTGTACCACTCCTCCCACACTACTCAACCGCATTATTCGGTCAGTCAGTTGTCCCATTGGGGCAGTGAAAGGGCTTTCGTCCGACTCGCTGTTGCCGCTGGTTTCCATCAGTAGAGTTCGAGTAGTCATTAACCCGAGTATCCATACTTCTTTGTAAAGGCATCTATATTTAAAAGACCCAACAAACCCGATTCCCGTTGCCCCTGGAATAAAGAATTCCCCTACGACTTAAGCGCTATGTCTCAGCAATTTCTCGTCGTAAGTACTCTATGCGTGGTTAGATCGGTGACTTGAACCATGCCGTCGCCCGGTTACTGATTCGGGACATGTCCACCATAGATCACCGGTGTCTCCGGACATGTGGGCTTCCGCGTGCTCGTCGAGGCTCTCCAGAGAGGGTATCGTGTTCGGGCGGTCATCCGCAAACCAGCACAAGCCGATCTGATCAAGGCCACTGAGTCCATTAAGCCATACGTGGCCCGGGTTGAGTTTGTCGTGGTACCGGACCTGCTCCTCCTCGGAGCTTTCGACGGTATCCTCGACGGCGCGGACGGTGTCGTCCACGTCGCCTCTCCGCTTCCATCGGCAGTCAGTTCACCACTTCCTCTATCGGCCATGAAAATCCATGGCAGCGGCTGACCACGCGGGGCAATCCCTATCATCAGAGCGATAATTTCAAGCGCGATATCGTCGAACCGGCAATCAACGCCACGGTTGGCATTCTCAAGTCCGCCACTAAGGTTCCGACTGTGAAGAGGATCGTCATCACTTCTTCCATCGCTGTTCTCCTGACCTGGGATTACGTTACGTCGCCCGATACCACCAAGGTATTCACTGGTACGTGGAAGCAATCCACCCATTCCCGATCCTTGCAGCTTGGTAACACGGAATCGCACTTGCAGCGCGGGACACTTATACCCCCACCAGCCTGGACGGCCCCTTTGCGGACGCCATGGACGCCTACGCGATCTCCAAAGCAGCGGCCCTTGCCGCCACGGAGCGCTTCATTGAGGAGGAGAAGCCAGCTTTTGAGGTCGTCAACATCCTGCCCAGTATGGTGACCGGGAGGAACGAGCTGAACCGCACGCCCGAGGACGTCGGCAAGGGCAGCAACGGCACCGCGCTGGGCATCTTGCTGAACAGCAAGAGCGAGATACCGACCCTCGGCGTCTCAGTCCACATCAACGACGTCGCCAAAGCTCATATTGACGCACTGAACCCGGCCCTGAGCGGGAACCGCAACTACCTTTGCTCTTCGGGCGGACTCGAGGGCACCACGTGGAACGACGCGAAGGAGATCGCCAAGCGGCACTTTGGCGAGGCGGTGGCCAACGGTATTTTGCCGCTTGCGGGGAGCCAGCCCTCCAGGCCTATCCGGCTGGACTCATCCGAGACGGAGGAGACCTTTGGGTGGAAGTTCGCGAGCTTCGAGGAACAGGTGAAGAGCCTTGCCGAGCACTACCTGGAGCTCTCGTCCTAGACATGGTCGAAGCCAAGGTGGCATGTCGTGCGTGGCCGGTCGCAGGGCCGAAACTTGGCCGGGTCACAATCGGGATTGTCACGGGTATTAGCCCGAGACACTGGAATGCGCGACCAACGTCCATACTTTACTTGGCTTAGTTCTTGGTCGGATAAATAACCCACCGGTTCCTGGCGGTACAAGACTACTAATAACGAGACGGCGCAATTGTCCCGCGTAGACCCCGCGCATCAGTAACCAGCTCGGCACGATTCAGCTAACATCCGGCGCAACCCGGGCTTAGGTTCTATGTGTACATATAAAGGCGCTAATAAGCAAGGTTCGGGCCCGCTTCATTCATTCATCCATCCATCCTCTGGACGTGTGGGTCGTGGCCGAGTCACGCCTACCTCGCTCGCGCAAGCGTCGAGCACGCTCAGCGCCCTGTCGGGCACCCACCGCGGCCCGTCTCCCAGACAGATGCTGCTCTTGACCATCAGGCCGACGAGCGTGCGAAGCTGGGCGGTGTCCTCCGGCGAGCCCAGGCCCCGCGCGCTCCGGTCGACCACATCGTAGGCGGCGCCCAGCCTGCTCCTCAGCAAGCGCTCCATGGCGACGGGCGTCAGGAAGGTCTCCAGCGGGGTGCCGTTGTCCTCGCAGGACTTGTTCATGGCGGCCAGCATGATCGGTGCCAGGTCCGGCCTGTTGCCGGGGTGGTCGTGTGCGATGGTCCCCGTCCTGCGGTAGATCAGGCGGGCGTGGAGGCCGTCTAAGACCTCGCGGCTGGGCTTCATGGGCAGGACAGTACCGAAAATGTCGTTTGCCATGGCTATGGTCTCGGCTTTGCCGCCGAGGGCGGCGCCGAGGATTTGGAAGCCCCAGGAGAGGCTGGCCCAGAACACAATGTTCGAGAGCGACCTGTCCTCTTGCAGGTACGGGATGATGTCGATGGGTGGGTACTCGACGGAGATGGAGGCCGCAGGCTCGAACCAGACGCCGTAGCCAAGCCGTGGAGACATTCTTCCCGATCGATAGTCTTGGTTCTGGACGTCCGGTTCGTGCGTATTGTGAGGTCTGCGCAGATTTGGCGGGGATTGCCTGTGGACGGTCGTGGTGCCTGCTGCCTGAGCGCGTGACACTGCCTCCGTCGCCGCCGCGGAGTCTTGCAGAGCACTCTCATTATCGACAGGAGAGGTTGTCCGGCGCACACTGGAAGAGCTCGGCTCCTTGGATTTGTCGAGCCCAGCCACCCGGCGGGCATTCTGCACTGCTGCAGACAGCTCAGCACTATTCAGCGGGGCCGCGACGCGTGCCAAGGAGTTGATGGCAGCCTGTATCGCCTGGTGGCGGGTCCGAAGCTCGCGGATAGTGTCGACCTGTCTCTGGCGGAAAGCCCGCTGGGCCCGACGCCCTCGCTCCCGCCGAAGCTGCGACCGTTGGATTAGGCTGAGGGCTTTGCACCGGCCTCTGCTAGACGCCGACATACCGCAATCTCATCAGGATCATCGACCGAAGCGGTCTCGCGCGCACTGCGTTGTGGCATCGTCCTCCGAACTGGCGGAGGGACCTGACCCGACGGCGTACAGGGTGCTCGTGGAATATGCCGTCAGAAGTAGTGGGTGAGATGCGACACGGTAGTTAACAGAAGGGAGAATCAAGCACGTATATACTGTGAGTTGATCAGCAGAACGGACCTTTTCATTCAGCCGCAAGTGGGCAGACTCGGAGGACTGTGGCGGGTGTCATGTCAAACAGGAAAAGCTACCACTAGGCCAAAAGGGACACCCGTTAAGGACATATGGCTCAAGGCCCCTTGAGCCTGAAAAACCCTCCTAGTTCGCGGACTTTCGTAGTAAGTCCGGGGGCTGCTTTATATCGGTGCCCTGAAGCACGGGCCGGTAGCGTGGAGGAGCCAGCCGGAAGGGGTAGCCTGACTCGCAGTTTGTACCGCGGAAAGACTAATCAACTGTAAGCGCTACTTGATTCTAGAGGCATCTTGGCGCTATCCGGGCTCATAACTGTCAAACGGGACAAACTACCACTCAGGAAAAACTACCACTAGGCCAAACGGATACCTGTTAAGGGCATACGGCTCAGGGCCCCCTGAAGGGTAGAATAAGGATAGTAGGCCTATAACCTATTTAAGGGGCTTAAGCTAAAAGAAAATGAAAAGGAGAAATAGGATGAGATGAATAGAGAGGGAGGAAAGGGGTTCTTATAGTTAAGAAGGGAAAGCGGCGCATACTTTATTTACTAGGCGCTTAGCCTCACCAGGAAGGCAGTCGAAGAGGGTAGCGATTTTACATTCCGCCATTATAGACTGCGTAGGGAACGACGCATCGAACGACGCATCTCGTTTTCGTAAAGGCATAGTTGCTCTTCTCGAAGGAGCTAGCCCCAAGTAGCACCTCAATAAATCATCGTTAGCAACCCTTTTTATTCATCTATTACTGAAGCCTTCAGAATCACAGCGTTTCGGCTGCTTCTTGCTCGTAAATCAGGGGGAATTACTCCCTTCGCATATTATCCACAGCGCAAATGTTCATAGAACATGCCGGTCGAGAGTGCTGTGTGACAAGTAGTGAATAGCGTTAAACCTCCACAGTTCTTACAAGGTCAAGGAAATTTACAAACGCAAAAGTCGACCAGAAGAGTGAATGAGTCCTTGAGTTTTCTGTTAGGGGCGGTCGTCTATACTCAGTTAGGGTGAGTCTGGCATTCGTGGTCACTAGGGTGATTTCGGAAAGCTAGCCTTGAACGCTGGCGTAGGTATTAGATGGGGTTCGTTTAATACTTGTTGTTACACGTCGGAAGCCAGGAGAGAGTGCTTTGCGATGGCATCAATAAACAGGTTTCATTATCCTTCCGGGAGCATGTGCTGGATGGACCTGCCGCGGCCATCGTGGCTACTGGCATGTCATAACAAAGCACAGGACAGGGTACCCGCCATCCATCCGGCTTGAAGGCTCTGCTCACGCCCAAAACCCATGTCATACCATGTGTAGGTCCTTGACTGTAAGATTTATGCGCCTCGCATCTAGCTACCCCTGGGCCGGCCCCTCGGCCGGCCACGCCCTCGACCTCGACCTCGACCGCGTCCACCCGAGCCTCGCATGCCCCTAATGATGCCCCGGCCGCGAATGGATCGTCCAATGGGCACGCTTGGGATGTCACCATCGCTGCTGTCGTTGTCTGACGACGACTCCTCCTCATCACGCACCGACCTGTTTCCTTCGCCATCCTCGAAATCCGACTCAGAGTGAGAACCCAGCCGTACGATCGTTGGCTTCGCTTTGACGGGCAGCTTGGGAGGCGGCGAAGGCTCCGGCTCGAGAGGCCCAGGAAGCAGATCCGCCGACGGGGAGGGCGACGGCGATTCCACCCGAAACTCTTCGTCGACTTGCTCCTCTTGCCGTTGTCGGGCATCGATTACGGGCTCAGCCTCGAGAGGCGGCGCCAGGTCCGACTCGGGGAAGACATCGTCGGCCTCTCCGCGTATATCGCTGGATGGCGCTTCATCGACTGCAGTCTCTTTTGGGGCTGAAGATCGCGATGCGATCGAGCTCCTGCTGCCTATTATGCCGCCCCGCGAATTGCGAGCGCGGCCGCGGTTGCCAATCTTGAATTTCTTGCCGCGAGCCGCCATTCGTTCGGCCATAGACATGTGCCTCATCTCCTCAGGGGCAGGCGGCTCCTCGGCCTTGACCTTCGGAGGACGTCCGCGAGGCCGCTTGATGCCAGGTTCTGCCGTGGGCTTCGGCGTCGGCTTCGGTCCAGGCTTCGGTCCAGGTCTTTGTTGTCGACTGGACGACGCCTTGCCGTAGTCGTCGTCATCGGCGGGATCATCTACCAAGTCCCGTTCCAGCTCGGCCTCTGACTCCTGGTCGATATCCATCGCATCGTCAGCGGGAAGCCCTTCGCCGTCGAGCATCTCGGCGTCGTCAGCAAGCTCCACACCTGACCTCCGGTTTGCTCTAGCCGCGCGACGTTGAGCAGCAATGTCAGCGGCTAAAGGGCCAGCAGGCTGTTCCGAGCTTCTCGTCGAAGAGGCTGCAGCCCTCGTCTTCCCCGGTGGCCGCCCCGGTCCTCGCCGTTTTCCTACATCGGCTGCCGCTGCAGCTTCATGCCCACCAGACGTGGTCTGCTCGAGCAGTGCGCGAACAGCCTCCGATGCTCCCGATAAGGGATCTTCTGCGCCGAGTATCGGTTGGTCTACGAGCTCCTTCGGTTTGCGGATCGGCGGACCAGTCGACCATGCTGGCAGGACATCATCGGGGTCTTCCACGAAGGGCTCGTCAGCCTCGGCATACGGCACTTTGGGCTTTGCATGCCGCAGAGAGGGCACATTGGCTTGGAACAGGAGCCTCTGTCTTCCAGCTTGATCTTCGGCCTCCTGCGTCAGTTGAATCGAGGGTTCGACCGACCCGTCTTCAATCATTGTCAGGTCCACAGCAGATGTATCAGCCACAGATGGCTCAGCAGATGGCTCAGCAGCCCCGAACAAGGCGGGATCCATAGAAGACATCTCGACGTTGTCCTTTCTCCTCTTCTTCTGCCACTTGGGCTGCATGAAGTCAGGGTCATCCTGGTCTTGCTGTTTTGCCCTTCTCTTTTGGGCGCGGATGTGTTTCTTGACGACCTCGGCCTCTTCGTCGAAGTCCAAGGCATCGGCAGACGGCATCTGGAAATGGTCGAACAAAATCTGATCAGGTCCGTTATCCTGGTCGTAGTAGCCCATACCGAGCATGCGCTGTCCACCGAGCATCATGGGGTCGGGGTAAGCGGAATCGTCAACGAAGTCGGCAGTCACCATCGTCTCGTCGGGGTCCAGTTCGACAGCCGGTTGATCCAGCCCGTTTTGAGCGTCGTGAGTATCTGCGCCGTTCATACCAGGGTATTGCTGACCTTCGAAAATATGGCTCTGATCCCCGTATCCGTTCATGACCTCGTCGGGACCTGGCTGGGACATGGATGCACTGGTGGCGTTTGCGATAGCTTCCTCTGCAGCAGGCCCAGTGCTGTCCTGGGCCTTGGCCGTGTCAGCTTTCTCGCGAAGACTTTTCATCCTCTTGCTGTTGGTCGTACGGCCATCTTCGCCCATGGCCTTCAGCCAGTTGAGGTTGTGAACCCTGAAGTCGACAAGGAGCTCAACGCTACGGTCATCTGCGATGGCCTTGGTGTCATGACCGAGAAGTGTGTTCTTGGGTGTATATGGGTCGCCAAGCTCGGCACGGCGACAAGCACCGCAGTTGCAAATACCCAAGCACTTGGGACACAGCCAGTGCTCGTTCTCCAGCACTGCCTGCGGCATCATGTCGAAGGCGCGGTAGAGTACGCCGTAGCAATAGCTTTCCTTGCACGCGGGGTTGCTGCATTCGTGTACTCGATATGAGTAGTCCTTGTGGCAGCAGACGTGACATCGACGCAGGTCACCCTTCTTCGCCTTGCGCTTCTTCTTCTTCTTTTTTTTCTTGGGCTTGCCTTCGTCGTCCAGATCTGGCTCCTGCTCGGACTCGCTGGGGACTTTCTCCTCTTCGGGTTTTGAGAGGTCCTTGAACGGACGGCGTTTCAAGGCCTCCTGGCAGATTTGTGCAGCGGATTTCTTGGTTTGTCGAGTTCGCGCAATCTCGATAGGCTGCGGAGACAACTCCATGTCGACAAAGCCATCATTTTTTACGACCATGGCTCGCCAGATTTCGAACTGATCAACAAGATCCTCAAAGCGGAACTGTTCACACCAGGTCAGACCGGACTGGCACATGCAGGATCTTCCCATGGCATAACACTCCATACACACGTCATAGGCATCCTCGTCGCCAGTGACGAGAGTCCTGACGCAGTTCTTGCAGGTCAGGAAGCGATTAAATATATTGCATCGGCAGTAAGAGCAGACGACGCATGAGTCAAACTCGACATACTCGGGACGCCTCTCTTTGGTGGCAAACATCTCGTCGGTCATGACTTCAGTGAATAAGCCGAAGAGCTGACGAAAGTCGTGGGCCAGCTGCTTGAATCGCGGGGATGAGCGAAAGAGGTCTTGTCCAAAGCCTTCGAATCCGAGCATGTTCATCTCGTTCTTCTCTTCGGCTTCTTGGAGTCGCTGGTGGTACTTCTTCAAGGTGTAGTAGATGATGGCTTTGTTCTTGTACTGTTCATCGCGGCAGACCAGGCGAGCCTTGGGCAAAGCTTCGTGCAGGGCGAGTTCCAGGGTCTCGGCGGTGGTCCGGTTCCAAGCAACCTTCATGGTGCGTGTGCCTCGGTTCCAGACTTGGTGAGGAGCCAGGGGCGGGATCAAGATGAAGTCGCCCGGCCTTTGATCAACAATGTAGACAGGAAAAGTAGCTTTCTTCCAGGCGTTGATCTGCGCAAAGTGCTTCTCGATCTCGACATCGTGGCCCAGCATGGAGAGGAAGTACTCCCTGACCACCTCGCGGTCCTTGGTCTCGGTCATGAACCAAATGGAGCTTCCTTCCTTCTCGCCGTTTTCGTCGCCTGAGGCTTCGACCATGATGTTCTGTCCCAGACTCGCGCACATCTCCCGATGCGCAGGTGTGTATGTGCCTTCGTGGCCGATGTAGCACATCAGGTTCTGTGCCCTCATCTCCTCCGGCAGACTAGACATCAGGTCACCAGCAGTGGCTGCTGTGGCCTCTGATGCGCCGCCAAAGATGTCCGTATTGCGCTTGTCTCCACCGCCTCTTTCGGTAACGTTCTCGTTCATGTAGAAGAGGTTCGGTGGTATGACTTTGCGGAGTTGCTCTTGCCACTCGGGGGGGCAGTCGATGTCCTTGAGGTACAGTCGCTGTCGGCGCTCATCGCGGTAGTTACTAGGCGACCACTGGTTGGTGAGCTGTTTCATGGATCGTAGGTAGTGACCAGTCGTCATGGGGATGTCGCTTCCAGCTCCAATGTCGCGAACATTCTCCTCTGCAAGACAAGTTAGCAAGCTGCCCAGGGAGGTATGACGCAGTCGGTGGGTGGTGACACACGCTTCTTGTCATAAGTCGCCTCAAGCCAGTCCCTGTTGAAGATGTCCTTTGGCAGGACTTCGTTCCAGCCCTCGATCACTAGAGGTTTGCCGCCGTTGATGACATGCAGCAGGACCAGCTTCTCGAACTCCTCCGGGCCGAGGTTACGAATCTGGTGGGTTGAGATGCGAAGAACCCATTCGAAGTTGGCGCATCGGTCTACCAGGCCGTAGAGATCCAAGTCCGGCGATATGGGGTCGAACTTGGCCTGGGGGTGCATCGAGGTAGGCATCGTGGGCGTCGAGCGGCGCGGGGTGGCGCGATCATGGCATCACGAGAGGATGTCCTGGGGAAGTGTGCGCCTAATATGAGTCTTGGATGGTACTTTCGGTGGCAGAGGACTCTGCGACACGTCGAATAGCTTTCGTCTGGGCAGACTGACGTAATGGTGGTGTTTGCGACAGCTTCGAGATGGGAGTCGTGAGGATGTACTTATCGCGATAAAGAAGTCGCGGGTGGGAATTCCTGGTAGGGATTCCTCTGATCGCGACAGCCAATTGGCAACGTGCCGGGCACGCGAACTGGGTGGTGCCTACCCCCTACGGTAGGTACCTAGGTAGTAGGGTGGGGCTGCTAGTACATTAAGCAGGTTGGCGGTTGCCAGCCAGCTGGGAGCTGCCAACCGGGCCCAATTCACCCTGATGTGTGCCGTGATCCCAGCAGCAGATTTTGACTAGGAGGCGCCGTGCTGTTATGAGCCTCTACTTGATCTCCTTCTCTCATACAACTGAATAAATAGTTTAAACTTAGTCAAACACAATATCGGCATAATGCCAATCAAATTCTACGTGTCCTTGGTCCCTGAAATCGAGCTGCTGTCATTCGTGCACGAGCCACGAGTCATGTGACGCCACTTAGACTGAGGGCGACTGAGAACCTCGTCTTCAATTTTGTACAGGCCTGCCCTCGACGATTGTCCAGACGTCCCGCTGCCTGCGCTCAGCTACATGTATTGAAACTCGTCTGGTAAGGCGACGAGTGAGTCTCTCCTTAATTCTTCATAATTGTAAGTCTCTCCACTCGATCAGCACCATCGAATACTAAACAGGGCTAGAATCATCATGAGAAGTTTCAAGATCCCGGTGAGCCCGGCTTGGGGCGCTGGCCGGATCCAAACCCGCGGAGCATCTCTCATATCGCGAAGGGCGCATCCCAGTCTGGCCCTGCGATCATATCACAAACCACAGACGAGCATCGTGCAACACTCCTTCACCCGGCAGCCCACATCAGTCTCACTCACTTCGACGAGATGTGCCACCACCGCCATCACCCCCGGGAGCTCGCCCGGACCGTCAGCAGAGACAGCCTACACACCACCAACGACTGGCATCCTCTCCGTTCTTCCTAAATCATGGGTCCCTTACGCGGAGCTCGTACGGATCGACAAGCCCACCGGCACCTACTACCTCTTCTTCCCCTGCCTCTTCTCGACCCTCATGGCCGCCCCCATGGCCATGCCCATGGCCGGCCCCCTGTCCGTCCTCGGGACTACGCTTCTCTTCTTCTCCGGCGCCCTCATAATGCGCGGTGCAGGGTGTACCATCAACGACCTCTGGGACCGCAACCTCGACCCCCATGTCACCCGAACGCGCCACCGCCCCATCGCTCGCCGCGCCATCACGCCCTTCAACGGCCTCGTATTCACCGGCGCCCAGCTGTTCGCCGGCCTCGCCGTCCTCCTCTCGTTCCCGTTGCAGTGTCTGTTCTACGGCGTCCCGAGTCTCCTGTTTGTCGCGTCGTATCCCCTCGCCAAGCGCGTGACCTACTACCCGCAGGCCGTCCTGGGCCTGACCTTTTCCTGGGGCGCTATCATGGGCTTCCCAGCCCTCGGCGTCGATCTCCTCGCCAACAGCGCCGCCCTGACAGCCGCCGCCTGTCTGTACTCTTCCAACATTGCGTGGACCGTGCTGTACGACATGATCTACGCCCACATGGACATCAAGGATGACGCCAAGGCGGGCATCAAGAGCATCGCCCTGAAGCATGACGCCGACACGAAGAAGGTTTTGACCGGCCTCGCCGCTGTCCAGATCGGCCTGCTCGGCGCGGCGGGTGTCGCGGCGGGCGCTGGCCCGGTCTTCTTCATTGGCAGCTGCGGCGGCGCCCTGGTGACGCTGGGCATCATGATCAAGCGCGTCAACCTCAAGAGCGTCAAGGACTGCTGGTGGTGGTTCGTCAACGGCTGCTGGATCACCGGTGGCGTGATCAGCCTGGGCCTCGGCGCCGACTACGCTGTGCGATATACCTCTCAAGAGGACGGCGAGACGGAGTCCCAATCGTAGACCGTAGTGTAACATGCTGTATTGTATCACGCTGTACTCATGATAGACACACATCTCACGTCACATGAAGGAATGGCCACATCCGCGTCGCGTGCAGCAATTCCGTGCCTGGTGCTCGATTGACACCTCAAAAGCAGGTGGACGTTTATGATCTTGTTTCATTCATCCGACCATGTCTGCCTTCCGAGAGTATCAGGATCGTGACCTTATGATCCATGCCCAATGCAAAGCGTGAACTCCAAGTGCCGAAATTTTCCTTCTCCCACACGACGACCCTGCGGCCCGTTTACGAACGGGGCTTCTCCTTCTTCTCCTTCCACAGAGCGAGCAGACCGACACCGGAAACCTTGACGACCTTGAAGCGGACACCGGGGATATCACCCTTGGCCTTGCCCTTGCGACCGAAACCGGCGAGCAGGACCTCGTCGTTCTCGTCAACGAAGTTGAGGCAACCGTCGTTGGGGACTGCGCGGAGCGTTAGCGACTGTCTTCTTCTCTTTACACACATCAACAAGCACGAGGACCGCGCCGCGCTGGGCTGTCGCCACGCGCGACTTTGGTTCCTCGTCTTCTCGACCCGGGTGCGTTGGGGTTATTCATACCGAAAGCAGTGACCTTCTTGCCGTTCTTGATCAACTGAACACGAACGCACTTTCGGATGGCGGAGTTGGGCTGCTTGGCCTCGACACCGACCTTCTCGAGGACGATGCCCTTGGCGTGGGAGGAGCCACCGAAGGGGGAGGACTTGAAAGCCGTTCCCAGAGCACGCTTCTTGTATCCCAGATCCGCCCAGCGCTGGTCCTTTCGGTTCAGGCGCAGCTTGCGCGCCGCGTTGAGTCCACGAGCCATGGTTGCTGCAGCACCAGGACGTTAGTGATTTGGTTCAGTTTGGGTGTATTAATTTTGTTCAAATTCTCGGTGGCGGCGGCGGCGATGAGGCGATTCGATCGGTCGTTTCGGTGCAGGAAAATGCGATGGGCGTCGAGAGGGCGTTCGTACGTACCGATTTAGTGAGGTATCGCGGGTGATGACTTGATTGATGGGTGGTGACTGGGCGTAGCTGCGAAAAGTCGGGACACTGGGAGCTTTCGTCGCTGTAGCGGAGCCGAGAGGAAATTCTGTAGGGTTTGACGACCCTAGAGGGGTGGCTTGGGCGAAGCGGTCACGTGAGAGATAAGATAAGAAATGGTCGATGATGCGGAGAATCGTTCGACGGGTGGCCCACCAGGCGTTGAGGTGCGTCATCCAATCACGACAAGGCTTCCTCGGCCTTTCGCATTAGACACCCCCATCGATCATTGTCCATCCAACGCTCCCTCCCGGTGCGATGCAGTCAAGCTTGAGCAAAGCGCGCAGCTCGTCGGTATCGGATCGAGCTTGGGATGTCACCAGCGAATCCCACAATGGCGGCACACCCCAGCTGAGTAGGACGAAGAGCAAGCAGCAGCGGGACCCTCCGCCGGCACTCTTCCTCCACCCATCGCCCGCCGCGTCCCACGTCTCGATCCCAGGAATCCCTCTCGCGGCCACCACCTCGGCCGG
Organism: Verticillium klebahnii; assembly: GCA_002851715.1. Taxonomy (NCBI): domain Eukaryota; kingdom Fungi; phylum Ascomycota; class Sordariomycetes; order Glomerellales; family Plectosphaerellaceae; genus Verticillium; species Verticillium klebahnii. The sequence continues at coordinate 5,968,028 of NMXL01000003.1, read as the reverse complement.
CGTGCCTCCTCTGCCCCAGCAGCCTCCGACGTCACATCATCGGAATGGATCCCTCACAATTTCGGCCCCGTCCGTGAACCGACCGTCCGTCGCCCTCGGCAAGCAGGAGAGCGTGCGCAGCACCGACCGGACAGATGCCCTGTGGGCCGAGATGCAAGCAACCCTTGAGGAGGTCGAGCTTTCCGCATCGGGCGGCACCCACGTCTTTGGACCGGAACACGATCGCAAGCTGGCAGACCTGCGGTCGGCGCAAATCTCGCTCGCCCAGGCGTGGGCACGCAGCGAAGCCGACGACGCCATCGGGCATGGCCACCGCGACAACGGCGCCTTCGCAACCGCCGGGGGTGAGGAGGTGCGCAACCTCAAGAGCGCTGTGCTGGGAGACACGACTGCTGGAAAGAGCGGGGACGGCACGGACGCAGCCCGCAGCACCGTGGGGAGTGGGAGTGCCAGGCCGGGCAGCAGTGGGATGGGCACGGAACGTCTCGGCGCAAAGCTCGAGGAGGAGACGGAAGCTGACATTCTGCTGGCAAGGAAGAGACGTGAGGCGAATGATCAGTACTTCCAGCGGGTGAATCAAGGCGTGCTCGATGTGGTCGCGCGGCTAGAGGAGGTTGCCGTTGCCATGCGTGCTGTTGAGCAGGAAAGCAAGGACATTTGGACCGAGAACGAGAGCATGCCCGGGAGTGAGAAGGTATGATCGTTATGATTACGGCATTGCATAGGCGTTCTGGAGTTTGACTTGGTTCGCTATGGTTTGCGGTCTACGCGACCTCGGCGCGAATCCTGCCGCTTGAGAGGACGAGTAATATTCATTTTTGGGAGACCCTACTGATTGCTTGGGGAGCCATTCATGAATCTTTAAATCGTCGTATCGCCAACATCCACACCGGAAACCGGTGACAGCCCTCAGAAATCGCACTTGCCGGAAGGCCACTTTCAGACATGTCTGGTGCGCGAGACGCAAGGTTACCAACAAGCGTAAAGAACCCTGAGGACTTGCTGGAAAGAAACTTTCATGCGGTCATCAAGGGCCGAATCCTATCAGCCTCCCAGAAGACTTCGAAGTATGGTAAGGAGGCAGGCCTAGCAGGGTCGGCATCGATACAGCAGCCATGTGCTGACAGCCGAGGCCGTCGCATCCGACACCACTCAGAACAACACTGTAACGGGAAGGAGCGGCAGGACGAGGTATCTGAGCGTGTTGGAAGGAAATATATGAGTAGACCGCGCTACTACGTCTCTCCTCCCCTGAGCACTGTTGCACTGATGAAGTGCCACGAAACCATAACCCGGCCGTGGTGTTGACCTAAAGAACCAAACGCCGGCACAGCCCGAAAGAAGGGGCAGATGTCAAAAGAGAAAGCTCGCTAGGAAGCTCAAGCAGTCTCACTGTCGCCAAACGTGTTCTCGCCGGAGTAGGTGATGTAGAGGAAACTGGGCACCGTTAGTAGGCGAACGAACACAGGCAGGAAAGAGGCAGTGAACATACCCGTCCTCGTCCTTGTGCTCCTCGTAGATACTGCTCATGAGGGCAGCGGTGGGTGGCAGGACCTCGTCGACGAAGATGAAGATGGCCTTCTCGGGGGAGAGCTTGATACGCTTGCGGATGACGTAGACGAACTGGCCCACTGTCAGGTCCGCGGGGACCAGATACTTCTTCTTGTCGATGGTCGCAATATCGGACTTCTCGACCTTCTCGCAGATGACCTGTGGAAGAGCTTGGTCAGCTTCGGTATGCGTTGACGATGGTGGGGGGGTTGGCCGGCGCGACCAGGCAGCAGCGATAAGACGAGCTTATCAGTCGTGAAGCATCGTCGACGTCGTCACCAGTCGCGCGCACTCACGACACGACGATGCAGACACAAGATCGCCTTGAAGCTCCCGGCAAAGAAAGAGGGTCACATACAGGAATACGGTCGGAGTACTTCTGGCGGATGCGCTCGGCCTCAGCCTTACGCTTCTCGAAAGGGTGCTCGTCCTTGAACTTGGATCGCATGATGACGGCTGAGGGCGGTGACGTTGTGTTTGTTGGCAGGGACTGAATATTGCAAAGTAGCTGCGACGAGACGGAGTTTATGTATGGGTGGCGCGGCGATGACAGATGGGATTCGGAGAAGGATGTAGAAGAGAGAGTTTAGGTAGAAGAGGTACGTTTGCGAAGGGGAGAGATGGTGTTGGGTAGGTTGCCGCCTGGGGGACCTGGACCTGAAGGGGCGGTGTTCACAGGAGGCGGCAAGCGGGCAGCGCGGGGCTGGCAGGTGACTAATTGGGCGCGCTAGGCTTGATCGGACCTGGTGCGGGGATGTCGGTGAGTGGGCAACGACCCCCAGGGTGCCTGCCTGGTTGCATCGTCGAGCATAGCAATGCAGCCAAAGACGACCAAATACGTCAAGTCCCGTCTACGACGACGATCTGTCGTATCTCACGGCAATTTTACTTCATTACGGATTCGATTTCGTCCAGCTCCACGATGATGCGACGGCGACAATAGTCATTGTTTTGGAGCTGGTTCCGTACAGGTGGCCGAGTATCGTACCAGGGGTGGCCGTCCTGGGAGCTCGTGAACCAACAAGGCGAGGCAGCTGACCCCACGGAGTCATCGGTGTCCACGCCTGCTGCTGCTTGCACGAGATCCCACGTTTCAACGACGAACACGCAAGCTGCCAGTGCAAAGCCCATGATAAGTCAATCCGACTTGTTCATTTCCCTGCGACACAGGACGGAGTGGAGACTCAACAGAGCCATGGGCATGCACGACATTCCACTGGTCTTCCGGTCGCACTCACACCGCACAGTACAAACGATGGCTAGCGTGACACGGTGACGCAATCGGTGGTCTGAGGGAGGCCATCGTGGTTGAGGACTCAGGAAGCGCGAGGTTACGTAAGGTGCCTGAGCAAGGTACCTGGGCGAGGCACCTTGTCCGCATCGTCCATGCTGACATAACCCGTTTGCCCCTGCGCCGCCCGGGTTGGCGGTACGTCACCCCACCATCCCACCATCCGATTCGATGCCGAGCGATGAGCCTACTGCGCTGGGTGCATGGGCTCGCAGCCTGGGCCGAGCCAGGCCGCCCAGGGGTCCAGCTCCGGTCGAGCTCTTCCCCTTCGAACATTCGATTCTTGCAATCCAACCCACCTGACTGGCTGATCTCCCCAAACCACGTTCAACCGAAGCGGTCGAGTCCGTTGCGCTCCAAAGTGGTCTTATGTTGCGGCCATAGGATCGTTCGATCATTCAACTTTTGTTCCTTTCTGTACTTTCTCTGTATTTATACCCCCGGCACGATGGCCTCCCGGTGGCAGGCGCGGAAGCTGTTCACCCAGCTATCCGCCCAGTCGAGGATTGCCACCAAGCAACAGCAGCAGCACCTGAACCGACTTCCATCGCGATTTGGAGCCCGATTCAGCTCTTCCGAGCCCCAGTTGACACCTCAAAAGTCATCTTACACCCCCAACTACTTGCTCATTTCTGCTGTCGGCCTCTCCCTTGCCGGAACCCTTGGTTACAAGATGGTACATGCCGCCGATCCCATCCCGCGATCCTCCCCAGAGCCAGGCGCTGACCTAGCTCTCCCCCAGGCTGTCCAGGAACCCGACCAACTCGACGGCCCTACACTTGCCGAACGCGATGCCCTGACGAAGAAGGAGTCTGGCGTGACCGGCGACGCCCCGATGCGCCTGCGCATGGAGAAGTTCATCAAGGAGCAGCAGGACGAAATTGTGTGGGAACTGCAGAAGCTCGACGGCGCCAAGTTCCGCAGGGACGAGTGGAAGCGCGCCGAGGGCGGCGGCGGCATCACCTGCGTCCTGCAAGACGGAAACGTCTTCGAGAAGGGCGGCGTCGGTGTCAGCGTCGTCTACGGCACCCTCCCCAAGGCCGCCGTCGCCAAGATGCGCGCCAACCACAAGAACATGCACCTTGACGAGAACATCGACGCCCTTCCCTTCTTCGCGACAGGCCTGAGCATGGTGCTGCACCCCAAGAACCCCATGGCCCCGACCGTGCACCTCAACTACCGCTACTTCGAGACTTCGCATCCCGACGGCTCGTCTAGCGCCTGGTGGTTCGGCGGCGGCAGCGACCTGACGCCGTCCTACCTCTTTGACGAGGACGCCGTGCACTTCCACAAGACACTCAAGGAGGCGTGCGACAACCACGACAAGGACTACTACCCGCGGTTCAAGAAGTGGTGCGACGAGTACTTCTACAACAAGCACAGGGGCGAGTGCCGCGGCATCGGCGGTATCTTCTTCGACGACCTCGACGAGAAGGATAAGGAGAACACGTTCGCCTTTGCCCAGGACTGCCTCAAGTCTTTCCTCCCCGCGTACATGCCCATCATTGAGAAGAGGAAGGACATGCCGTTCACCGACCAGGAGAAGGAGTGGCAGCAGATCCGCAGGGGCAAGTACGTCGAGTTCAACCTGGTCCACGACCGCGGCACGGCGTTCGGCCTCAACACGCCGGGATCCAGGGTGGAGAGCATCCTGATGAGCCTGCCGCTTACGGCGTCGTGGCACTACATGCACGAGCCTGAGCCTAAGAGTCGGGAGCAGAGGCTGGTGGATGTGTTGAGGAGCCCCAAGGAGTGGGTGTGAGGGCGCGGGGGCCAGGAATTGCCCGCAATTGTATCATCAAAAAAGTCCTTTGAGGCTGTGTAATGACATGTAGACGATGTAGACTTGGCTAAAATCATTTCATCTGTTCACTTGACGAGGCTGCTTGGGTGTATACCAGATTGGCTGATGACGTACAGTTCTGCTCGCGGTTTGCACTGTCTTGGTGAATGATCTGTTGTGTTTGAACCTCACATTTGCTAGGTAAGGTACCTAACTACCCACGTCCCATCGCTGCCCCCATATTCAGTTGTGGAACTGCGCAAAGTGCACACAGACTTGGAAGAGAACAGTGAGATATCTTGAGACCTGAATGAATATTCGCTGCTGACTTTGAAGATCAAATCGGGATTATCTCACGCCGCCAGGGAGCATCAATCTGAAGTCGGTGGCGAAGATCATTATCATCAACCTCCAACCATCTCAAATCGGTAGAGCAGAGGATTCCCAGATTTTGCAATGTACCTCTCACAATGACCCTCCCGACACCAAGAGCAGTCTTGACCTCTCTTCTCAACACCATAACCTCCACGCCCCCGACCGTCGACGGCCTCGACGGGGGCCCCTCAAACCCCCTATCCCACCTTCCCCCCTCCATCCGCCCGCTTCTCACGACTCTGCACGTCCTCTACCCCACCCTTCTCCTCCCGGCCCTCGACCTCCTCGACCGCTCCCTCGTCACCCGCGTCATTCCAGAACATCCCTCTCCGGCCGGAGTTGCGACGAGGGAGTCGGCATCGTTCTACCTCGTCCGCTCGGCAGCTGCGACCACGAAACGGAACGCCTACGCCGCGACGTTGACGCCGCCGTACATCGTCCACCTCGATGCGTGGAACTGTTCATGCGCCAATTTCGCGTACGAGGCATTCCCGACCGCCGCCGGCCAGGACCAGGATATCCTTGAGCCGGGGTTCGAGTTGGACGACCCAGCAGCACAGCAGGAGGGGTGGCAGTTCGGAGGTACGAGTCTGGATGGACGGGAGGGTGGTGGGGCGGTGCCGTGCTGCAAGCACCTGCTGGCCAGCCTGCTCGGCGAACGGTGGGAGATCCTAGGGAGGCACATCGTGGAGAGACGAGCGTCACGGGAGGAGATGGCGGGCATGGTACTCGACCTGTAAGCTTGGCATGCACCCGGGAGTTCACGGCGTCAGTCGCACTGTAGTCAGATGACGGAGAGGCAGGGCGTCGTCACAGGTCTGTTCAAAACAATGCTTTCAATTGTACAATGCGAGGCGCGCAGCCCCCAATGCCGGCGGCCGTATCCGCCGTGATGGTTGATCCCGGCCAACCTCTTCCTCCGGACGCCAAAGTGTATCGTGACAAGCCCGCACCGCCCGCCGCCTGTCCCGCCAGTCTATTTTGGCGCGGCGCGCCGTCATTCTCGCGCTCCTCCGCTCGCCGAGTCCGCACCATGGTCGAGCGCTCTATTTCTTCTTCTCCTTGGCCTCCTTGTCCTTGTCTGAACCCTCCTTGCTGTCGCCGTTGACACCGTTGGCGGCGCCCTCCTTCTTCTCGTCCTTGTCGCCGCTGCCGGCCTCGTCCTTCTTCGCCTCCTTGTCCTCCTGCTGCTGGCGGTTCTGGATCTTGTTCTCGATGAGGTCGTGGAAGGCCGTGATGGCGCGGATGAGACTGCTGAGGTAGATGGCCATGAGCTGGTCGTTGGTCTTGACGCCCATGGCGTACGAGAGTTCGCTGCCTGCCGGCTTGGTGCTGCCGTCGGCGCTGGCCTTGGGCGTGGAGAGGTTGGGGAGGAGGTTGAAAACGTCCTGCAGGTTGCCGAGGATGGCGTGGTTGACCGGCAGCTGGCCATCGAGGACCTTCTGGAGGTAGGCGCCGATGTCGCGAAGGCGCAGGTGCAGCCCTTGCAGGGACTGGAGCTGGTTCGTTATCCGTGTGGAGAGGGTGCCGACGGCCACATCGCGAATGTCGCGAAGGAGGTGCTCGACGCCGATCTCTTCGGCCTCCTCGGCCTCGATGATGGAGGGGGTGTGTACAAAAGTCCTGGAGGTTGTGGTGCCGTCCTACGCCGTCAGTAATGATCCTCTCAAGCACGTTCATGCCAACTCACATCCTTGATCTCCTCTACCGCGAAGTATGCGTCTGTCGGCACGCCCGACTCCTTTGGCTGGACGTCAATAATGACGAGGAGGGGGTTTGGTGTGTATCGCTTGAAGAGCTCGTTGATCTCCAGATCTGACGCGCGCAGCTTGGGCCCGGAGTGGTACCATCCGATCAGCTTTTCCTTCGCATTGACCTTCTTGAACATGTCGTTCATTCCCTCAACGTAGTTGTGGTCCAAGAACCACACAGATGGATCCTTCTCATCCTCCTCGAAGGGCACTGTGGAAGCGGTTTGTCAGCCTTGCGACCATGACTACCCCCAGGGATCAGGTGCCAGATCTCGACTCACCCGCAAAGCTGTTAGACACCCTCACGTTCTTTCCATCGTTCTGGCCCAACAGCACACCAACGACTCTACGCTTCGAGCCCTTGAAGACGGCACGGTTGTAGTGATCGACGGCGGAGAGGAGGACGAGGGGGGCGACGGAGACGTTTCGGGTGACGAGGGAGAGCGTGTCTGCTGTGGTGGCAGGCATGATGGGTGGTGTTTCGTTTCGTGCAACAGTGGGAGGTGGGTTGGCAGTTGACGGGAGGGAGGGACGGTGGTGATAGTGGTGCGGCGCCGGTTTTCGATATCGATGGTGGTGTTGTCGTAACTTGATGCTGCCTTCCGCCTTGCGCCCAGCCAGCTCAGAGCTCTCAGAGCAGCTTAGCGCGGAAACGGAGCTCAAGCCGCGAGGTCACGTGGGCATGGCTTCAACGATAAGATACGCTACGGACCGATTAGATAAGGTACATTCACGACCCAGAACCGCCATTTGACTTCTGGAACTCAGTATTCGCTGCCTTCAGACTGAGCTAGCCTGAGCTGAGGACGAACCATCTTGAGCTGAGGGGAATCCCTTTGACGATAAGCAGCGCTTCGTACTATGTGGCGCATACCAGAAGTGGGAACCATACTCAGCGACCCCTTCCTCGAGTTTGAGGACTAAACATTTAGGCCCGAACCACAACAACCTTTTGGCATTGTTTAATTCTTCAGATGCTGCATATACAGTAGTAGTACATGACTGAAACCCTTGACGTAATCCCTGGATGCACACTTTCTTAGGTACTGTGGATGGAGAGATTTAAGCGCTCAGGGATTGTCTTGCATATAGTGATGCCGAGTTGGCACAACGGTGATTTAAAGGTGGAGGGTTAGGTCGCCTTAGAAGAAGAGAAGGAGCAGGATTGTTTGGTAAAAAGGGTTGTCCTTGTTAGATTCTTGAAGTCATCTCTAAAATAACTTCCACTCTGTAGGGAGTTAATATTTCGAGCTTAGTGTCGCTAGACACTAGCCGTTGAAAGCATTCAATGCGTGCATAGTCGTGTAACCTCTCTTAATTCAGGGGATTAAATCCTATTGATTTTAAAATTCTACAGGTAACCCAGGTGGCCTAAAATGACTGTACCTAAGTCCTTCCGCGCGGATTCAGAGCCGAGGCATGCAAGGACATGTTGGTCTGACCACACGGCATCGCACCTCCCTCTGAGAAGCACACACCATCTTCAAAGAGCTTACGATGCTCGGTGTTAGCAATTTCGAAATCAAGACCCACGGTCCGTAGTTGAATAGGAGGCCCGAGCCACCTGAGTACGCTCTTGCTTTCCTGGAAACGTTGGGCCCACCCTGGATAGAGGACGCAATGAGGATATAGGACGACGGGTTTAAGAGATCGATGGTTGAGTACTGGCGAGCGGCGATTTGTTGTGCTGAAAACTCCAGGACGTATGACAAATTGAGAGGAGGGCTTTTTAGGACTAGGCATGTCACTCAACGGGTCTTATACGGACTTGAACATGGTTTCGCGGGACTCGTTCAGATCTTCGATGCCGGCTGTGCTGACTCTTTTAGGAAAGAGAAAATCTCCTTGCCATTTTGATGCGTTGCGCTGAGTTGACCAGGTTTTTCTGGCGCCTTTCAGGCTCGTACGTGTCGAGGATGAGCGGGGTGACCCTTCCATGATGGATGGCTGCAATATTCCAGGCAAGGTTATGTGCATCTGCCAGCCCAGAATTAAGGCCGAGGCCGCCGGTGGATGGGAACCAGTGGTCAAGACGCACAGGAATACATTTACTCGCCTGTAAACTTAGGCGACTTTGCGGCTTAAGACTCACGGTCTGTAGTTGGGTTCTCTGTGGACAGACAGAAGCAGGAGCTCGGCAATGTGGGTCGTCAATTGGAACATGAGGTTTGGGATGGATGCATAGTGAGTGTATTTGAGGACCAATTGCTAGTTCAATGAGTGTTTTTGTTTCACTTTCACTCGGCAGACGCAACTATTGTACTGGTCCATCGTGTAGTAGTTGGCTGTGCTCTACTTTTTGCGAACAGGTAGTGGTAGACTGGCAGTGAAGCAATGGACTGCTTCATGTCCGTTGATCAGGCGGCCCCATTTCGCCATTACGAATAAGGTGGACAAGCCAGTGGAGGGCCTTCGTGCGCACGATGTCAAATGCAGCTTCACGTCACGATCTGAAGTGACCTCCATATCAATTGAGATGTCCTGGTAACACAACCCCAATCTGGGCATCCGAGGTACCACATGCTTACCTAAGACAACACCGCTCTTGCTCAGGGCTGCTCAGCATTGGCTCACCTTCGCCCACCTTGCACTTACTTTCGCTCACCTTCGCTCACATGCGCTGGCGTTCACTGACGCATCGTGCATGTGAAGCTCGCTCACTTCCCGTTCCGATCGAATGTCACGGAGAGGATCCCCGCTATGAATTTTGAGTCTATTTAGACTGTGATTATATCGATGAACATGTCTGTAATGCCCATCCATTCGTGACGGCTGTTTAAATGTCGCACCCGATATCAACATGGTGACCTCATACCAAGGTTATCCGTGCTTCTCCCGAAGAACCGAAGGGATTATCCGAGTGCCAGGCTACGTGCCCTGGCCGAACCTCGGCGCAGTGGAATGCATCGTGGGGGCCAGGGCCAATAGCGACGCCGCCGCTGTAACGGAACAGCTGGCAGGCGGAATTACGGAGGCTATAGCGCGCAACAGCAGGGCGAAACAGCCGGACGACCGCTGTAAGCTCCACTGTCGTACGCCCGCCCCACATGCTTTCTAACCCGTTCGTCACCTCACCTGGTGGGTGGATGGTGGAAAGGAAAGCCACCGTCGCAACAATGGGATCCCATCCCCCGGCGCGCTCACCCCCCCTGTCCCTGCTCGGGTGCACAGGTGCGCGAGAAGACAGCTCCCGGTCCGGCCTTAACCTTCGACCTTGGTTTCCCGTCGTCCTGTTCTCAACACCATCCAAACCTCTGCCAATTTATTTTTTTCCCACTCCCTCCCCCCACGACATCACGCCTCGGTCCTCCCACCTCCCCCTCCCAACCTTCAATCAGTCCCTCCTCCCCTTCGAGACGCACTTTCGCACTCTGCCTCGGTACGGCTTCGTTCGCTCGGAGCTTTGCAACAATGGGTATCATCGAGGATGAAGTCAAGCGGTTGACCGGCGTGGTCGAGGGCCTCGAGTCGCGGATCAAGTCTCTGGAGCAGAAGTCGTTCGGCACCACGACCAAGAGTGCCGAGGAGGTCCGCATGATCCTCATCGGTCCCCCCGGTGCCGGTACGCCCTCCCAATGGCGCTTTTCCCGCCTCTCCTCGCGCCGTGCTGATTCTAACCCTCTCTGTAGGCAAGGGCACGCAAGCTCCCAAGATCAAGGAGAAGTTCTCCTGCTGCCACCTGGTATGTCAATTGAGTCCGCCGAGGGGTGCTTCACCCGATTCCGGACCGCGTGCTGACGTTTCTCCCTCGCCCAGGCCACCGGTGACATGCTGCGGTCGCAAGTCGCGAAGAAGACTCCGCTGGGCCGAGAGGCCAAGAAGATCATGGACCAGGGCGGCCTCGTCAGCGACGAGATCGTCATCGGCATGATCAAGGAGGAGCTCGACAACAACAAGGAGTGCAAGGGAGGGTACGTGACGTCCCCCGTCCTCACCTTCGTCGCCGGCGTGCCTCGTGAACCACCATTCTGACCGTGCACCCACAGCTTCATCCTCGACGGCTTCCCCCGCACCGTCGTCCAGGCCCAGGGCCTCGACCAGATGCTCGCGGAGCGCAAGAAGACCCTCCAGCACGCCGTCGAGCTGCAGATCGACGACTCCCTCCTCGTCGCCCGCATCACCGGCCGCCTCGTCCACCCCGCCTCCGGACGCTCCTACCACAGCACCTTCAACCCCCCCAAGGAGACCATGAAGGACGACATCACCGGCGAGCCCCTCATCCAGCGCAGCGACGACAACGCCGAGGCCCTGAAGAAGCGCCTGGCCACCTACCACCAGCAGACCGCCCCCGTCGTGGGCTACTACCAGAAGACAGGCATCTGGCAGGCCATCGACGCCTCCCAGCAGCCCGCGCAGGTCTGGAAGAACATGCTCAACATCTTCGACACCCAGCGCAAGGCCAGCGCCCCCGGCATCATCAGCCGCATCACCGGCACCCAGTAAGCGGGTCGCCCGTCGGTTCGACCGAGGCGTCCCCCGGCCCTGCCGCCGCTGGAAGCAGGCATCGCGCGGTGTGATGGGGAGGCAGAAAGCGAGGAAGGGAAGAAGGAGCAAGAGGGGAATTTTTTCTTGATGTCACGCCCGGCATGGAGGAAAAGCGCTTGATGATGTTTGTTTTGCGCTCCGAAGTCTCCGGAGGAGGCGTTGGACACTTGGGGTGCTGCATCGGGGAGCCTGCGCTCGCCTCGTCCGGGGGGAGCGACGGAGTATGTCCATTGTACTTGTCTGGGAGAACCCCCGGCCACCATCACGCCTTGTATGTATCACTGTCTCACTAATAAACCGAATCGAGGTTTACGGATGAAATGTGTCTCGTTCGTGCGCTTTGGCCCTTGCGCTGTAATGCGCCTCCGCGTGATGGTCGATGGTCTCAACCGAATCCGAGGGCTATCTTGTTAATCCGCGCAAAAATTCTGGATAAAAATAGCAAAATAACATAAATGGTACTTGTGTAAATGCTGTCTGTCACACGGTCTGGGACATCACGGGCTGGCATGCGACATCACAGACCACGGACTAGGGCATCACGGCTTAGGACATGTCACGAACCAGGTTCGAACGACATCGCACGCAGTCTACGTCTACCTCTACGGATGGGTGACCAGAGACTTTGACCATTCGGCCATCCTCTCTGGCCACCCAGTAGGGCAGTCGTCGTATTCAATTTAAATTCTGCTGGTCCAGACCTGGAGCCATGATTGTGGCGGCGCAGGGTAAGGTTTAGATAGACTTTGGGGTTGTCTGCCCGTCAAGGTTCGGGCGTGTGTCCTACGTTCAGCCAGGAGATTATCTCCAGCAGGGTACTCCAACCTTCACATCTTGGAGCAGTCAAGTCACTTGTGGCATCTCGGGACAAGAGAAGTGTCGCACGAACGGAATCCTCCGTCGGATCGATCATGGTATTGAAAGGGGTATTTCTTCTACTGCTGCTCTCTCAAACCTCCCAGATTATCTTCTAGAATCAAACGGCCTCAAGAAACTCGCGGGGGATATAACGCGCGCCAAGGGGATTCGACGGAGCCAGCTACCGTCGGAGAGACCAGAAAGCAAACAGCTACTTGACGAACACGATCCAACTCCGCGAGATGCCGGCTATTCAGTGAAGGTGATAAAAAGCGGTTTAAGTGAAGATGGACGAGACGCTGTCCGGAATTCTATGCAATGGGTGATATAATGATAATCGTGGTATAGGGCGGGTAATGAAGGTCGTAAGTCAGGTGCGGCGCGTTCGCCAATTTTGTGTTGGGGGCGAGGGCAACCTCATTTCCTAGGGGTGGCTGGAGATGACAATATCAGCGGTCAAGTTCTGTTGTGGTCACACTCTCGATCGTCATGCCCAGGTGACACCGGATCAAGCTTGAAAGAAGCAAGGCTTAGCCGTACCGTTGACCATCTGGCGCTGCTTGTTGAGCCAGCTGCGCGGCACGTCGTTGCGTCTTTGCAAGACGACGTGGTTACTTTGCAGCCTGCTAGTCAGATCATACCACGCCGTGGCGATGAGGGCGTTCTCGCGCTGCAGGTTCTTGATGATCTGGTCACTCTGAGTCTTGAAAAGGCAGTCGTCAGCAGTGATTCCCTCGGATAACGGGAGAGACTCCTTTGAGGAATTGGAAGAACTCGGTGCCATCTATTCTGCGGAGGGTTATGTACGCAACATGTTGCGAAAGACATACCTTCTGTGCCAGCGCCGCGCCTCCATCTTGCGAAGCCTTGAGCTTGCGCATGAGATCGTGCCTGTCGCGCTCTGCCTTCTCGAGTTGCTGAGACGTAGCACGTTAGCTTCCACTCGCAGTTCATATTCGTCATGTCATCGTCGCTGTTGGCAGAAATCTCCACTTGAAGATGTCAGGCCATCTACCAGAATGCAACCCAGGACCTGCGTTTCGTCTGGTCTCCTGCAATGGGCAGACATGAGTTGGGCCTCTTCTTGGGTTCATCTGGCACCGTCGGCACGGGCCTTGTGCCCTGAAAAGGGGCAATCAGGCGTGTCCATCGGTTCACCTTGGGTGGTGGGGACATTGCAGATGGGAGAGAGTATTCGGGGGCAGTCAACTTGAAAGCTGGGGGTTGGGCCAGTGGGTGGCTGTCCTGGATCAGGGCAGGGCGGGGGCGGGGAGGAGAGTTGCAGCTCGGGGCTTGTTTGCACGTAGGCGGCCTGCCCAGCTGCCCGGGGATGCGAGTTTCGTTATCGGGAAGGATGGTGATGTGATCACGCGTGTATCTAGACTCGTGAAAAAGGTCACTCACCTCGTTTCGCTCCTTGAGACGATCCCGCAGCTGCTGAATCTTCTCCAGCGATTTCGCTGAGTCTTGGCCAGTAGGACCTTGCTCCTTGGCAGCGTCAAGGTCTTTCCGGAGGTCATCCTTCTCGAGGAGAATCTTGGTCAGAGCCTTTTGCGCCTCTTGCGTATCATTCACGGCGTTCTTGTGGTCGAGGCGCAGCGCCTCGAGCTCCTCCTGCAGTGAGCCGGAGATGAGCTTGTCCGTCGCCTTGAGCTCCTCGAGCGCTTCAATGCTATCTTTCTCGACAGCTGAGAGGTCAGTTCGCGCACTCAAAAGCTCGCGGTCACGGTCCGCAATCCGGTTCCGCAGTTCTGCCTCTGATTCGATGTGCTGCTTGAGCTCGAGCTCGGTTTTCTTCTGTTGTGCCACAAGTTCGTTGTAAGCCCTAGCAGTGAAGTACTCCTGCGTTAGCATTGGGACGTGGCCACCGTTGGGGAGCAGAGCGTCCATGACTTCAACATACTTTTCGTCCGTCATATCGCGCAGTAGAGACTGAACTTGCGCCTCCGCGACGGTTTGCTTCTCGTGAACGTCGTTGTAGTTCTTCTGCAGTCGATTGCGCTGAGTACGCTCTTCCTCAAGCTCCTTGCGCAGACGAGCGTTCTCAGGACCAGAGCCCATGCTGCTGCGCAAGAGCTGGTTCTCGGCCTTGAGTCGTGAGATTTCGAGGCTCAGGTTGGGCGCCACATCCTTTGCATTTTCGAGCTCCTCGTCGAGATTGAACCCCGCACCACCGGGACTTGACGGAGACTTGTTTCCAGAGCCGTGGCCTCCCGTGCTGATCTGCTCCTGCAACTCCACAATGAACATCTCGTCGGCTTTGCGCTGTGCGCTGAGGGTGTCGAGGTGTTCCCTGAGCGCGAGCATTTCGTTGTACTCCTCCTTTCGCTTACCGTCCAGCTCGATGAGCTGCACCTCGTAATCTTGCATCTTCTCCGCATACTTATCGTTTGTCAGCTCGAGCGCTCGGTTCCTCTTCAGAACCTTTTCGTACTCGAGCAGGTCACGCTGCATCTCCTCCTTCTCATAGCGCAGGTTGTCGAGCTCGCTTTGCATCTTGTTGCTGGCCTCCAGCTTCTGCTTGTATCGCTCGACCATGTTGGCCTTGCGGCCGAGTTCCTCGTTGCGGTAGCGCAGCTCATTGACCTCATCGTCCAGGGCGTCAGCCTTGTTGGCCTTGATCTTGAGACTCGCGATCTCGGCCTGGAGTCGATCCTTGGCTATCCGCATGTCCTCGGCCTGGCCCTCCTGAGTCGCGATGAGCTCATCCTGCTCCCGGATCTTCTGCTCGAGGTTCCGGATGACCTGGTCGCCGGCGCCGCTGTGCACGCTGCGGATGTCCTCCAGCTCGCTGGTGACGCGGGCCGCCTCGTCCTTGAGGTCATCGTAGCTCTCCTGCAGGTGCGCCAGGCGCGTCTCCATGTCGGCCAGGTTCTTCTGCTTCTTGTCGAGCTGGGCCATGAGGCCGGCGTTCTCCTCCTCGAGAGCGAGGTCGGGGTCTCGGGCCTCGATGGCTACGTCGTGCGCTTCGTCCGAGCCGGCGTTCGCCAGAGCTTCCTCCATGTCGGTCTTCATCTCGACGGTGATCCTCTGGAGCTGGGACAGGGCAGCGCCGTCGGTGATGTCGCGGGTGATGCGAGTGACGTATCGCTCGTTGTTGCTGCCGAGCATGGCAACGGCGAACAAGAGGGAGAGAAGCTGGAGGACCGCTGTGGTTAGAGAGTGTTTCTGCAGGTGGGAGCAGACCTGGGCGCGGCATACCTTGCAAATACCCTGGGCATCAGGGCTCGAGGCGATGGCGCGGAAGTCGGCAATCCTGGCCTGGCGGCCGAGTCCGGGGCACTCGCGGTGGATCAGCCTGGCGAGGCCTTTGTACACGCTCTGGAGGTTCTTCTTGTTGGCGAGCCACCTCTTGTCTTCGGTCTGGACTTCTGAGGGGTCGTAGCTCGTGTCGAGGTCGGAGAGGATCTCGGAGAGTAAGACACCATCGTGAAAGTCGTCCATTGTCCTGGCCTTTTTGCCGAGGGTGAAGGTGTTGGCCCATTGCAGGAGCGCGTCCTGCGCGCCTTTCGCGAAGGCCATGGTGCTGTGATGTGTTGTGTGGGTTGGGCTGGTTGGGTTGGTCGGGATTCGAGGCCAAGTGTCGTCGTCGTTGGGGTGGCTGTGGTAGGTGATTGAGGTCGGAAATCAGATGGCGTCAAAGGGTGCCGGGTTCCATGTGTTCGACGAGCGAAGGTGGTGATGGCATGCTCGGAACGAAGGGACTGATAGTTGGGTATTAGTATCTGGCCATGCGAGAGTGTCCCGAGGAGTCAGAGGCGGTGTCCAGAAGCAAGAGACGAACAGGAAGGGCAGACAATCGTCGTGCTGGATCACGAAGGTTGTTCTAGGGACCAGGACGAGGGAGGTCGAGTCGAGTTGGGTAGGGTCCAAGCTCTTTCTCCTTATCGATTACGGTGTCTCAGCGTACTCAAGTCCCCCGAAGTTCAATGTCCGAAACAACGGCGACGTTCTGCACAAGGTTGAGGCGACGCGACACTACCATGTACGAGGACCGGGTCCCCCCAGTCATCAGCCATGACTCGACATGGGGGTGAGGGCCAATGACGGTGTTGCATCGGGGGACCTGCATGACATGCCGTGGCTGCTGCTCCGTCCCGGACCCTGCCTGCCAGCTGTGACTGTGAGCCCACCTTGAGCCCGCCTTCGTCCTTTGTTCCTTTTCTTGCCTGCCAGGAGCAGAAAAGGAAGCAAGGACGGAGGAGCTGAGCTACGCTGTCGAGCTGAGCCTGGCTGGACATCCCAGAGTGTATGCTCACCATCCCACCACACACACCTCCGAAAGCGCACCATCTCTCTTCAGGAACAATCTGCTCTAGCTCGACGGCGCAAACAAAGGCAGAGTTCCCTCCGACCCCTCCGGCCCTCCTCCCAAACCACACGATCGCCCCGTTAGCTCTACCCCATGCGACGCTCTGGCCCCCTCATGACCCCTAGCCACTTTGCGCAGATGAGGCGAATGTCAGAAATCCCCGGTTAAGCAGCAATCCTCTATGTGTCAAACAGAAGCCTGGTGCAATCAAGCCTTTCTTCCGGCGGCTGTCATTTCCGTCAACTGTCGGCATCGTTGGTCCACCTTTGTCGCTTGCGGAGAGTCCGCGGGGGAGCTCGGTGAGTGAGCATCCACTGGACTGGCCCCCCTCGGCCGCTGAGCATCAGCTCTGCATGTCATCATCGCGGGGACCTTAGCGGGCGATCCCGTCTCCTCCAGACACCTCGTGGCGGCCACCCATCGATTTTATGCTGCCGGAGACATCACTCACAAGTGTGGTGACCGCATGAACGCTGGGTCCTGCTGTAGAGCGGCAGACCGGGCGGCTGAACGATCACCGGCTAGGCTGACGATCCATGAGTTCGTGGCGTGGCTCACGAACCACTCCACACCTCGAATGACGTGAGGGTCGCATGCACTCTTGAAGTGTAAGGCGGGAAGAACACGGGAAGAACGGGCAGCCACTCGAATCAATTTTCGTCTATTAGAGATGTCTCTCCAGCGAGCCTCTACGGGCTCGTTCATTCGACCAAGGTATTTGCTGAAAAAAAAAGAACGCCCAACACCAGTACTCCGGTCGTAAGCGAACGTGTGATGTGCCCCCTGGGGCCATCCTTAAATGCACATGTCATCGCATCGAAGCCCGCCCAGTAATCGCAGTCGTCTTTTGTCGGTGCCATTCTGTCGTCGGCGGCACTCCTTCTCCCCTCTAGTTGTCCTTGTTCTCGTACGTCGTCACGATCTGGTCCTCCTCGACCTTGAGGCCGGCGTCGAACGCAGAGACGGCCTCGACGGCCTTGGCGGGCGCGACGGCATCGAAACCACTACTTCACGTTAGCAATCGTTTCCTGCTTCTGGCTCACGCCCTGCAGGCGTTTGCGCGATGGGTTGGGCAGCGTACCGGATGAGGGTATAGATGTGAGTGACCTTGCCGCCAGCGTCGATGATGGCGTTCTTGGCCTTCTCAAGCATGGCGTCGGTAATGGAGTCGTCCTGCGCCCAGATGATGACGTTCTTCATCTGGTCGACGGCCATGACGCCGGGGACGATGGCGAGGGCGGCAACGAGGAAAGACGAGGGCTTCATGTTGGCGGTGGTGGCGAATCGATCGGTAGGCGATGTCGGATCGTAAAGTTCAAGCGTCGGACGGCGCTTTGGAATTCGTGATCGAGGTCTGGGTGTCTGGGTCTCGAGCAGATGGGACGATACGAGGTGCGGTTGGGAGTGCTTTATCGTTGGTTTGGGAGGTGAGGTGATTCAGGGAAAGGCCGAAGGCGAAGAGGGTTCAGGGTCAGGTGTCAGTGATGATGGGTGGCCGGCGTCGGTGGAGTCGCCGGAGTGGATCCTGTTCCATCATGGTGGACCTATCCGGAGGCGGCTGGCTTTGTCATCTGGTGCACTAACAATATCCGGCCACTGACGTCGCTGCCCTTGTCGGGCGGCCTTCCCGGGTCGGCAGGTCCAGAAAGCCCAAGGCAACCACCGAGGGGACCACCATCACGGGCACCTGTTCGCTCCGCGCTTCCGCTCCTTCCGCCTGGGGAGGGCTCGCCCATTGCCTCATTGGTCGTCTCTGGACTCTGCCGGTGCAGCAGGTGCCACCACAGGCGATGCCACCCAACGTCCGTCTTGGCGATGGCCGTTTGCTCTGGCTTCGGGGCGGAGTCAAGCACGACATGTTGTGCGATTCAGGCAGCCGTTATTCCTACATACTATGTTGTGTTACAGTAGGTATGTTGCGACTTTCTATCTGCTCATTCAGGATCCGCCTGCAGTTGCGGACTCCTAAAGAAACCATCTGCTTCGGACGTCGGTGGTCTCTGGTGGCTTGCACATGAGCAAATGGAATCCTCTGATCACATGCCGCTCTTGGGCAGTGGATTGACGAGATTGTTCTCGTTCTATCTTATGCATTGTCTCATCTCACAACCATGTAAATCATGTTTCGTTCTGGTTTGAAATGGGAACTTTACAGGAATTTCCACTGAGTCCAAAGGAAACCCATCATGAGACTAAGGCCAGTTTGTGGCTGTATCACGAAACCTCTGGCACCGTAAAGTCACACCCAACCTCTTTCTACTGATTTGAATATTTCCCCAATATTTGTCTTCTGACATGCTTGGAAGCCTATGGTACCTTCCTTCAAAGCTACACTGATACAATGTGAGCCTGGCTAGGTCTTGGTATCTTCTCTCGTATCTCTTACAGCTGTACTTCTAACCCTGTACCCAGGCCCAAGACAACACACAACGATGGCTCACCAACAACCAGCCAGTCAAGGCGCGTCCGAATCTGCCGACCAGCCTATGGACCAGCCCCCAATACCCATGTGGAAGCCGGCCTTCCTCGGTTTGGCTCCCTCCCGCGCCAGTGCAACACACTCCTCGCGATCATCTCGTACAGTCCTGTTCCATTTCGCCCCGGTTTGAATCGTTCCAACTTAAGCTACACTTTTTTTGAACGAGCAGGTCAGCGACTGTTACTTTGAATGGCTCGGCAGAGGGAAAGGGAGCCCCTGTATCAAGGTTGATATTTCGGTCGAAATCAGATGGACGCTGTGTATGGGATGGAACCTGGGCACTGCGGACAGCTTATCCACGATTCTTGATGACTCTAACTGGCATGATATTATGGGTATGATCTGAGCGGTAGGTTTACTCTGTTTTTAGAAGCTGGGCTATCGGTTGTGGATTAAGGGCGGCTCGGCCGTTGAGACACTGGGACAGCGAGAGCGAGGGAAGCAGATACGTAGACGAATATGCAGAGAGGATGACAGAGCTCTGCGACGGATGCTTGTTCAGTGTTCGAGTTAGCTCAGACTTGGTCTTGGAACTCTTTGGTGTTTGCTCCTTGTGATGGAGAGAAGATGGAACAGTGGTGCGATTTGCAGTTTGCTGTGCATGCCGTTATTCCTCGGCCTCCTTTGCCTCTGGTGTTGGTTCTGGTGAGTCTGCATCGCGAACCGAGAACAATGACACCTATTGGGTGCCTGCCGCAGCCTTTGATTCACCTGTAGCTTTCGTTTCTTTAGTTTCTGGTCAAGCTTGGCCCCGATCTGTGAATCATCCTCCACCCACCTCGCTGATGGACCGCAGGGAGCATCGCGAATCAGCATATTATCGCCAGAAGCAAACCAGTCGTCACTCTACCACAATATACGCCGCGATACACCCTGGCCCACCCGGTAGTCCTCATCAAGATGATCCCATCGCGACTAGACAATTATAATTTTAATCTACCGCCTCTGAGCCCCCAGGCCGGACCATGCGACGGACACAGATCCGAGGAGGCCACGCTTGACCACGAGCATGTATACGCCAAAGGAAAGAACGCAGCCAGCATCACCACCCCCAGCAGGCTCTGGCAGCCCAGCCTCTGCGACCTGGACGACGTGGACGAGATGGCCAACAAGATACGCGGCATCCCCAACATGGACCCTCGGCGCTACGCGGCCTAGGGCACCCGCACATCTCCGGACACCGCCATGCCGGCACCACGCCTTGGAGTCTGGCGATATACGTGGGATGAGCAGGCTGAAGCGTGGCGCACATGGTTCTTTGTTGACACGTTCTGGCTCAAGCGGGACCAGTCGGCCGGGTCCATTGTGTTCCCTTTGTTCCCTAGCATGCTACTCGTCGTGCCTCGGCAAGGTACAGTATAGCTTCGGAAGCCCACCAACCTCCGAACACACCCTTGAAGTGCCTGGATGCAACAGATGTGAGTATGGATTCGCGTCAGGGAGTTCTCCGCGTGGTACATGAGGGCAGAGACTAATGTTTCCTAAGCACTAGGCGATGACTGAGTGATTGGGTTACTTGGCCTCAATGGATAGAGCTTGGTGGGGGAGGGCATCACTGGAGCTTCGTCGCAGGATTACATAAGGCAACCTGTGTTGGAAAAGCCATGAACGAGTCTTAATAAACACGACGGAGAATGAAGATGGACCTGATAAGACGAAGTGATGGAGATAAAGTGGTGAGGTGAAGGGAAGGGGGCAGGAAGCATCCATCGCGATGCGATACGTGCCATTGGCCAATTGCGGAAGATACGAAGCTGGCAGGAGCAGCCAGTCGGCGCGCTTTCCTCCCCACGTGGGAGCTCCATTCCCCCCCAAAACCCACCAAACCCGCCAACCTCATCCGCATCTCGGCATCATGGCCACAACGACGACCGAAATCCCACCACGCTACATCCTGTGAACCTCAATAGCCTCTCGACCCTCTCGACACAGACCCCGCTTCCCTCTCCATGCATGGTACATGTTTTCTTGCCCGCCGTGTTCCGAAATTGCAGATGCACCACTCTCCTCCCCCAGCGGAGCACCGCCGACGCACGTGGTGACCTAGCTTGCCTACCTCTGTCTTTGCCTGTGCCCGAAGGTACCTGGGTGAGGGGTTGGTGAAGCTGTCACCGAGCACATAAATAGACCATGCCATGTCGTCGTCTGTGGCTACCGGTTGGAAGAGCTCTGCAGGCCTCTCTTTGCTGACCAGGCTCATCTTGCTCCTCCCTGGCATCCTCCTCATCGGCGCCTACACCACGCAACACATCATGGCTTTCTGGTCCAAGACGGGCCCCGTTCTGGGCGCCGCCCTCGCCGTGGCCGGCTCTGCCGCCTCGGCTCAGTCTGTCGACGTGAGCTGGCACGCGCCCGCCAGGTCCCAGGTCAACGCCAACTTCACCGAGGTGCTCAATGGTGAGGGCAAGTGGGGGTTCATCTACGACACCTCCGAGACGCCCGAGGAGAAGTACGGCACCTACAACTGGTGCAACATGCCGCACGTGCGCAAGACCGAATACGTCAAGCCGTCGGACGACTTTGAACTGAAATATGTCGAGCTGGTAAGCCATCCCTGTCCTGGCCGTGCCCTCCAGGTGCCGTAACTAACACGCCCAGATCCACCGCCACCACAAGCGCACGCCGTACTCCTCCAACGCCTTCCCCGTCGAGTCCTACCAGTGGAACTGCGACGAGCAGGGCCTCTTCTACTTTGGCGAGCGTCTCGATGGCAGCAACCCCGCCGCCAAGACTTACTGGAAGGTCTACATCTCGCCCGTCAACCCTTTCGTCCCCGCGGGCTGGATCGGCACCTGCCAGTTCCCCCAGATCACCGCCGAGGGCCTCGACGACTCGTACGTACACGGAGCCGACCTCTTCGGCGTCTACCACGACGCCCTCGGCTTCCTGCCCGACCGCGACGACCCCGCCTGGCCCGACAAGGTCCAGTACCGCGTCACCAACAACCAGATCACCAGCCAGGTCGCCGGCCTCCTCATCAAGGGCATGTACGACGTCAGCGAATCCCGTGGCCTCAGCATCCAGGCCTCGGGCGTCGACAGCCTCGAGCCCCAGTACAGCTGCCCCGCCGGCTCCGCCCTCTTCAACCGCATCAAGTCCGGCAGCAACCCCGACTGGGCCAACCACCTGCGCGCCGCGGCACCCCTCTACGCCGAGCTCGACCACATCTCCGGCGTCCCCGCCTCTAACGGCGGCTTCCACGCCTCCTTCGATCCCTACTACGACAACCTCTCTGCCCGCCAGTGCCACGACAAGCCCCTACCCTGCCGGCTTGTCGACGGCCGCAACGACACGTCTGCCTGCATCGCCCAGCGCCAGGCCGACACTGTCTACCGCATCGGCCACTGGGAGTACTCCCAGATCTACCGCGACAGCCCCGACTCCCTCGCCGCTAGCACCGCCACCTACGGCGTCTGGGTCGCGGAGCTCGCCGGCCACCTGCGCGCCGCCGTCGCTGGCGAGGCCGACGCCCCGATCTACAGGCACAACATAGCCCACGACGGCTCCGTCTCGCGTCTGCTCTCACTGCTGCAGGTCGACAGCATGGTGTGGCCCGGCATGGGCGCCGAGGTCGTCTTCGAGCTGTACCAGAAGAAGAAGGACGACGCGCCATCTCCGCCCGAACCGACCGTCGTGGCCCCCGGGTGCAGCCGCAACAACTGCCTGCGCCAGATGATCCGCGAGTCGGCGTCCGCGTCGGCCTTCTGCCCCTCGTTCACCGCCGAGGCGACCGCCGCGGCGCCGCTGCCGACGTGGATCGCCAACTGCAAGGGGGACGCGGCGGCCGTGAGCTCGGCGTGTGCGTGCGTCGTCACGCCGACAGCCACGACGGCGGCGCCGGAGCCGACGGGCACCGCAGAGAGCAAGAGCGGGTGGTACGTGCGCGTGCTGTTTGGCGGGCAGGTGTTCAAGTCGTCGAGCCCGACACTCGGTAAGATCGACATGATTCCCGTCGAGACGCTGCTGGGGTACTTTGACGGACTGGTCGGAAAGGACGCCAGCCTCGTCAGGGGCAAGTGCAGCGCATGAGTTTTATGGGATCCCGGGATGTATACACATGTATATATGTACTCGTGCCGTGTGTAGACACTTGTGCTCGTAATGTACCCTAGTCATCATGTCATATCCGTAGTCATACACTCCATCTCAATGCAAATTATGCTCTCGCTCGAAATCATCCCAGCGGCCCTTGCGCATGGGGTCCAACCTCCGCAGCTTGGCGAGCCAGTCCTGCAGCTCGGCCCTGTCGGCCTCGGTCTCGTCACGCCCCTCCAGCCGCGCCAGTGCGGGCGTGTAGTCCATGAGCGCCTCGTACGCGAGCTTGAGGTCGTCGTCGTAGTCCTCCAGGAGGTCCTTGATGTTGTCGATCTCGGCCCGCAGGATCGGCACCTTGTCCCCAGTGGCGAGGTTCGGCGCGATCGTCTGCCTGCCGACCGGCTCGGTGATGTTGAGCACAAGGAACTGGTGGTAGTACCAGCACGACTGGTCTTCCGGACCGACATCGAGGGCGCGCCGCACCAGCGCGAATTCTGTAACAGTCAGCACACTGCCGTGCATCACGAAGCAAGGGTGGCATACCGGCATCCAGAAAGGCCCGCCTCTCGTCGTCCTTGGCCCCCCTCTCGTCCAGCAGCCGCGGGATGACCCTGCTCCGGTGGTGCCAGGCGGAGAAGTTGGACAGGCCTGCGGCGATCATGCGCTCCGTGTAGGCGAACTCGGCCTCGGCCATGGTGCTGCCCTTCAGGGCGTCGCTCTCGAGGGTGCGCACGACGTGGCGGCGATAGCCCCAGGCGTGGAAGTTGCGCTGGTCGCGGGTGAGCATGAGGGCGACGAGGCCGAGCTCCTCGTCCCAGACGGCGCGCGCGGCGGCGGCGGGCAGCAGGTCGATGGCCCGCTGCAGGAGCCAGAGGCGGTAGTTCCAGATCCAGTAGCACTTGGGGTTGGCCTTGATGAGGGGGAAGGTGAACTTGAGCTCGGCGCGCAGGGTGTCGAGGACGCGGGCGGGGCGGTCGTCGGTTTCGGTCGCTGCTGCAGGGCTGGCCGGATCAGCTGTTGTACCACTCCTCCCACTCGAGGGCGGTGGCCGGGACGCGGGGGCTGGCGGGGTCGCGGCCGAGCCAGAGGGCGAGCATGCGGCGGAGGACGTTGACGCTGTGGAGGGTGTGGAGGATTTCGCGGACGGCGCCGACGGCGAGGGCCCAGGCGAGGGTCTTGACAAGGAGCCACAGGTTAGGCAGCGCCTGCGGACGTTCCATGCCGTGTAGTGCTCGGGGTTGCGGGCGAGGAGTTCGGCGGTCAGGGCGAGGGTCGCGGGGTCGGCGAGGGCGGCGGGGTCGGCGTTGGCGGCGAGGAGGCGGGCGTCGAGGGAACGGTAGGCGGCGATCTTGTCCTGGTCGGCTTGGTACTGGGCTGGCGTGCGGGCGCGGGATGTTCGGGCTACGCCGTGCTTGGGGGGGCCGTTAGCTCCGTCGCGTGGCAATGATGCAGAGGCAGGATGGAGGGGTGCTTACGCTGGCCATTGCAGAGATGAGGGGATGGAGAGGTGGATGAAGTCTTCTGGGTAAATGCACGGAAGACAAGATCGACGAGGTGCCGCGACGGGCGTATGATCTGATTACGCAGCAGGATAGAGACGGCTCGGGCGGGATGGGATGGACGGGATGGACGGGATGGTCTTGGTGTTGGAGCAATGATGCGACGGTGCCAGGGATTCCCCACGTCTCGACGTACAACCCCCTGCCCCCACCTGCCCTCACCTGCCCTCACCTTACACCGAGGCCCGGGACTATCAAGGCACCGAGACATACCGACCGGGCCCAAGCTCCTCCTCGACCCGCTAATTCAACGTCACCTCCTGCTTCCATCACGGTTCAACACGGTCAATCAACAGGCACTGTGATTTTGTCAAGGGAGATATTTTGATCATAATTTAATCTTCTCCTGATATACAATCATGCCCTGTGATAGAGCAGGATACCCACTCATTCCTCCAGGACTGTCAGTCAAAGTGCTTTTTGGACCAGTGAAGCTTCCCGGAAGAGCTCCAGGAGGCACCTGTCCATTACGAGATTCCAGTCTCCGACTTTACGTCGCAAGTACCTACCTTACATTGCCTGACTAGGTGCAGCCTTCCTTCGGTGCAAACAGCCAGCCACATCCGGCAGCGGCATCCCTCACCACGTCGTATGCAAAGCCAACCCCGCCAGCCGTCGTCTTCCCTCGGCCCATCCTCCACTCCTCATGCTCCTACGATAGTCTCTCCTCTTCTCTTCCTCCTCTCCTACGTGCCCGACCCGAGTTGTATCCATCACCCGACATCTCATCGCGCCGGTACGTGAGCTGGCATTGAACGTCGGTTTCCCCGCTGGCACCCATCAAATCAACCGCTTCGACTTTGTTATCTGTATGATCCAGTCATCCTTTCTTTAACTCCCGTCGCCGGTGCCAGGCCCTCCGCCGTGGAGCCTCCCGTGGCATCGCGACCGTCGCCTTGTCACTCTCTTCTCCCGGGTCTCTCCATCCCTCCCCCGATAAGCTGCCTACCCACACGATGCCGTCGACCCTGCGGACCCCTCGATCTCGTCGGAACCGAGTCGTGACGAGGTTTCTCTACCCTTTTGGTAGCCCGGCAGATTCCGGGTACGGCTCCTCTGAATGCCCATCACCTCAGAGGACCTCCTACAATGAAGACGCCCCGAGCATCCCCCCGTGTTGTCTCAAATATGACTTTGTTTGCGATGGTTCTGGATCTTCCGACAAGCAGGAATCCGACAATGAGTCCGAGATTGAGAACATCCCTGCGCGTCCTGATCCCCCGCGACCGAGGCCGGTCCCAGAGATTCCCTCGAGCTTCCATTCCAAACGTGCCACGCCGCGGCATCACCTGAAGTCAACACGCCACAACGCACAAGGGGCCCTCCGGCTACCAGATCGCTTTGTTCCGCGATGGAAATCACCCAGCTCCATCTCCATCAGGTATCGCACCTCCAAGTCGGTGACTGACCTGACAACGTCGGAGAGGCTGTTGAGACATCGCGATGCTACTTCTGACCCTTTCCTCCGTCGCTCGAGGTCCGTCGTGCCCTTGGCCTCGGACTTCCGCTACGTCTCCCGCGTAGAAGAAGCGCCAAGTAAATCCCATCCCCCAGAACAACCTGAACCAAGTTGTCTACAGCTCTGCTGACAGTCATCCAAGTAGGCACTACGATACCCCCACTGCCCGAGAACCAGCGCATCTTCGCCACCAGGCAGCTCAGCCATGGCACTATCTGGGCCATCGGCGGTGCAGCTCCCAGTGGCACAGCCATCAACGGTGGCCACGGCCAACTCATTCGAACCGGCACAAATGCTCGATTCCACTACAACGGCTTTCTTGGCCTAACGAATCCCGGATATCCGAAAGAAGTCGAGCAACTCGAGGCTCGCCTCGCATACGCTCTGGATATTGATCAGGCGTCAAGGGTTTTACGCTTTGACGACAAGCTGTCGAAAGATCCTCAGAAATTCATGAAGAACAGCCTGCGGCAGCTGACCGATAAAGCAAAGACAAAGTGGAACGGCACAGAGTGGGTGATACCTGACCAGGTCGGGTGTAAGCTGCTCCTTGCAACCCATCACCGTCTATCTAGCTGACCACACATCGGCAGCTGCACGAACCCGCCTTCGTCATAAGCTTCCAACAGCACCGTTTCGTGTTCTTGACGCCCCTGATCTCCGCGATGATTATTACTGCTCAATACTGGCCTACTCAGCAACATGGAATGCCCTTGTGGTGGGCCTGGGCGGCACGCTGTATTCGTGGTCTAGTCGCCACGGCGTCATGCCTGTAGTACGCGGGCCCGACTCGCCCTGGGTGACCTCAGTCTCCTTCTCTTCGGACGAAGGCAAGAAAGGCATCCTCGCGTACAGTCGCTCGAGTGGCTACTTTGCCCTGACGTCCCTCGATAGCCACGTCCCTCGCTTTGAGATGACCCACCCCTTTCCGATCTGCTGTGTCAGCTAGCGGCCGACGTGTGCACTGCGGCAATCAAAACATCCAACGAACCCATCTCGGAGGGTCTGCACAGAGGACCTGCTCGTTGGCGACGTGCTGGGGCACGTCTATTACTACGTAGTAGAATGGCCTGAAGCGTGGGAAGTGGCACGGGATAACTGGCCAGGCTCCATCACCCTGGTGGCCAAGATATCCGCCCACGCGTTGCAGATCTGTGCGTTGGTCTGGTCCCCCAACGGTCAAGTCTTCGCGACTGGTGCCAATGACAACTATTGCTGCTTGTTCGAGGTCGACAAGATTCTCCGGCCGCAACGGCTGCAAGGCTCAGTCTCGCCGACGGTCCGGAGACGGACAGGGTCATCGGAGGACGACGGCATCGAACTGTACGATATGCTGATTCAGAACGCGGAGGACGACGAAGAGACGCATCAGCTTCTGAACGACGGGACGAGCATCCGCACCGTTCGTACCTCGCCCGATAAGGTCCCACAGTTCGGGCCCGGTGCGGAGACGCGTCGCTGGACTCACAGCGCCGCGGTCAAGGCAGTTGCCTTTTGCCCCTGGCAGGATGGTCTCGTCGCGACGGGTGGCGGCTCTAACGACAGGTGTATCCACTTCTTCCACACAAAGTCAGGCACAGCCCTCGCAACCATTGCGTGTGCGGCGCAGGTGACGTCGCTCATCTGGTCCACGAACCGGCGCGAGATTGTAGCGACTTTCGGCTATACACAGCCCGAACACTTGTTCCGTATTGCCGTGTTCAGCTGGCCTTCTTACGAGCAGGTTGGCGTGGTCAAGTGGGACAAGGGCCACAGAGCGCTTTGCGCCATCCCCTATCCTGGCGGCCCCAAGGGGCTATGCCGCTATCGATCGAGAGAACGTCCGGCGGAGGAAGGCGGCATCGTTGTGGCGTCCAGTGACAACACGATCAAGTTTCACGAGGTTTGGCAGACAGAGAAAAGAGTGACTGTGGGAGGGAAGGGCATGCTAGGAGGAAGCGATATCCTTGAGGGCCTCGAGGGCATCTACAAGGAGGGAGACATCATTCGCTGAGGACCAGGGGTTGTGTGTCTCTGTGGGTAGACACCACGAAGGAGCCAAACAGGCTTGACCCCCGGTGTAATAGTTTGGTAGTGGCAAGAATGATATGGTGTATTCGTACCTGCCCTGTTGCGAGGTGGCAGCCCTGTTGTTGCTTGGTAGTATGTTCCGTGGCAACCGCGGTAAGAGTGGTCGCCAGGCAACGAAGGAAGGGGGCTAGAGGGTACTTAGGAGTCAGTTTCTGGAAACTTTCCTGCCGGCGAGGAAGGCGGCCTCTTGTCCAGGAGGATCGGGTCAAACCTCGCCGGCGGGGTGGAGTTGGTTATGGTGTTGAACGACTTTGCAGACTCGCCGCGTTCGATTCCTGAGGACGACAGTCCAAAACCGACAACACAGACTCACCGTGACCGACGACGACGCAGACTCACCGCGACCGACCGAGACGCAGACTCACCGCGACCGACGACAGAGATGTAGGTGGGGGCAACAGACGCTGTGGCCCCTACCGAACTCTTTTGCCTATGCGACCTGGGTATGTTATGTATGTATGGTTCACTCGGGGGGACTGTATTTGTTACTATCTACAGCGCACGCACAACACTGCCAGACCATTGTTTGAACCATTCATGCGAAGTGTATGCCGGCTGTTGTGAACCGTGACATTAGGCTATTCAACCTGCTGGATACTAGTGTATGTATATTGAGATGATGAAACGGCCGACTGGCAGTGTGATATCAAAGGACCCCCCATTGGTGACGCCGAACTCCGAGCCATGCTGTGTAGGTGGTGGGGATGTGGATGGACTAAATCAAAAAGTGAAGGGGATGGGTCCCGCCCTAGAGGCGACAAGGGATGGGGGGAATATCCAAAAAACGACATGTTGGGGGCGCAACGGCCCCGCGAAAGCCCGCTCTCGTCCTCGGTCTCGCCCGGCATTACGTCCTCGCAGCGCCCTGGAGCGTTGCTCCGTGGTTTTTTTTCTTTTCTCTTTTGGTGCTTCTCCGCGCGCCTACTTCAGCACGGCGATGAGCAGGACGAGGATGATGATGAGGGCGATGATGGTCATCATCTGCTTGCTCTCGCCGGCGGTGTGGGCGATCTTGTTGAGGTTGCGGCGGGCGCGGTCGAGGCGGCCCTGTTGCCTGTCGGTGGCGGCGTCGACGTCGTCGAGCATGGCGACGTGCGAGTCGAGCTCGTCGCCGATCTGCATGCTCAGCTCGCGCTGGCGGCCGATGCTCTCGCCGAGGCGGTCGAGGTGGTCGTCCTGGTCGCGCAGGACCTGGGAGTGGTAGGCGTGGAGCTGCTGGTTGTCGAGGCCGGCGGCGGCGTCGCGGTGCTCCGTCTCGGAGGGCTCGTCGCGGTAGGGCGCCGCGCCGAAGAGCTGCTCGGTGAGGGCCGGGTCGGCCGAGTCGGTGAAGCGGACCGTCTTGGGGATGGTGGACGAGCTGGAGGGGGAGCGAAGGGTGGCCTTGCGCGGCGGCGGCGCGGTGACGGACTGTGCGTGGGCAAAGTCGGGCGAGAGCGAGGGGTCGTTGGGGTGCGTGAGGGTCGAGGTCGTGGCCGGCGTGGGAAAGCCGTGGAACTGGGAGGTGAGGTCGGAGTACTGCTTCTGGAGGGCGGGCAGGGCGTCGGTGATGGTTTGGGCGGCGCTGGGAGGGTGTTTCGTCAGTGGGGGAGGGGGTCGGAAGCTGTGGGTTGGGTAGGCCGGACGAACCTGTTGTTTCCGGACTCGGTTTGCCTCTTCTGCTCCTCCTGCAGCGCCTCTAGGCCATCGCGGAACTGATCGAGGGAGCGCGAGATGTGGCCCTCCTGCGAGTCGTCGTCGAGGTTGAGGGACTGGGCGCGTTGGCGCTCAAGCAGGGAGAGCTTGATGTGGTCGGCGAGGAGGAAGAGCTGATTTGGGTTCGACATGGTGGCTGATTGGCGCAGAATACAGACGGCGAGCGGAGGATGATGGCAATGTTCGAGATTGAGATGGAGATTGTCGTAAGGCAGGCGAGGCGAGGCAAGGTAAGGCAGGAGAGTTCATGCAAGTGGAGGCTGCGACGTCGTGAGTGGATTACGTGGGAGTGGGACCCGCCCCGGCCAGCCCAACGCAACGTGCGCTTGAGGAACGAACCCGCAGGGATCGGCGGCCCGGACGCCCCGCATTAGAACGCCGGCCGGTCCAGACCTTCGGAGCCGTCGTTCGATCTTGGGGTCTGCGTCCAACGATACTTGGTCTGATGGACTCGTGCAGTCTGGTTTGAATTTACCTTGACCAAGAATTGAATCAGCAATTACCGGTCAATTCGATTACACACGCTATATTGTGAGTTGGCGCTATTGAGTGGCAAAAATGCACTGTGGCCGAGCTCTACAACTTCTACACCAGTGTAAAGCTCTGAACCTTCCGGGCGGAAAAGAACTCCTCGTTGTACGCTGGAGTCGTATTCCCGGATAGTCTCGCAGATCCCACAAACGTACACCCGCTCCTCACAGGTCGGAGGATGCACGGACAAGCCGCCCCTTTGAGCATGCACACCAAATCCCCCTTCCTCGGAGTGCATGAACCATCCGCCAGATAGAATAGCCCATCCGAGGTGAATAGGCAGGTTTTCCCAACAATATACTGGAAGCTTTCGTCTAGCCTTCTCCACTGCTCAGGGACTACAGGTTCAGGGTCTGCGAGCCCGAACTCGGTGCTTCTCACAGCAGCCTGTCTCTTCATCTTGCGGCGGTAGCTGATTTGCATCTGCTCCTTCCATCTGAAACGCTTCTTGGTCTCCTTAGTATTATAGTATGATGATTCAGGGATGTTGCTGCGCGTTTGAATAGACAAAGGGCCCCAAGCAGATTCACACCGATGCTCGATGACGCCTGACACAGTCATGGTAGTTCGGTCTGCGGAGACAGATGGCTTATGCCTCGGGGCCGAATCCACGACATTGAGCAGATAGTTACATCGCGTGAAGTCCGGTACCCATGAGGGGGCATTGTGCATGCCATGCCCGTAGACGGACATGATTGTCAGGTCTCCTGTTGCCTCCATCAGGTACGCCGCATAGTCTCGGAAAACTTGTTGGTATGGCAGCGTGTAATCGGGATCCAGGTACTGTGGCAAACCATTCTCCGGCAAAAGGGCGAGTAGAGAGTACAAGTTATCCAACGGCAGTGTGGCTTGACGATGTCTGAATCCCACAAGGGCATCTATAAGGGTTTGGGCCGCATCGGTCAGAGTACTAGGCGGTGGACTGTCTTTCTTCTTCTGGACTTTTGTTCGTGCTTCCTGGAGCGCCTCGAAGGCTGCGGGAAGCGTAGGGTAGGTGAGAGGGGTCCTGTTCAGGCTTTTGATCAACTCCTCGAGGCTGGTGCGATGTCGACCCAGCATGACAACGGGGTCGTGACGGGCAAGCACAGTTTCCTGTACCACCCATCTCCTCGAAAACCATGGCGAAGAATCAATCTGGACAAAAGCCCAAAATAACCTGTATGCGGACGAGCGGTTGTTGCGGCCCTGGGGTCGGAGCCGCCTCTGAACGCCTTGCTCGATAGCTGCCAACTTTGCAGGACACGACCCGATGTTGAAGACAAGGGCTATGTCCGGATCTGGAGCCTCAACCGTATTTTCGATGGTTCTGGGACCTAACCAAACCAAGACCTCGTCTGCAAAGCTGTAAATCTCTCGCATCCGCGGAACCTGCATCGACTTCTCGTCAATATCATCTTGGTTGATGCAAACAGCATCCACCCAAAGTGGCAGGATCTCGACATTGCGAATCCGGTACATCGACTCGCGTAGCTGCTTCAAAGCCTCGAACAGCGATACCGTGATGGAGAAGATTTCACCGTCAAGGACAATGTCGGCCCGTTTCGTCGCGTCGCCCCATGCATACGACAAGGCTCGGAAGTGGGGCGTGTCCGCGTCAAGAGGAACTGTGACGAGGCGGCATTCGATGGCTGAGTTCTTCGGCCCCGGTTGGATCTCGATGAGACGGAATTCAGTGTTGACGAGAGGCTTGTAGTGTTTTAAGGTGGGAGTTGGAGTCGACATGGCGCGCTCGTTCAAGCACTTTGGTTCTTCGGTGCACCGTTGGTCAGGAACCTTCGCAACGAGCGTGCGAGGTCTTAGTCGGTGTATGACTTGAAGTATGGCCCTTCTTCTGATGATAATAAGTCCTCTCAGAGATGGCTCTGGAGGCCGAATTGAGTTGCTGTTGTTTCGCGATTGATCGCGACGTTCATTGCTCGCCGAAGAACACGATTCAAGCAACGAAGTAAAGGTTGCTGTAAAATCCCAATCACCAACTTGGGGCAAAATCCGGAGGCAGCCTGAGAAAAGAGGGGAAATGCGGCAGTGCTGTTGGCTCACTGCAAGGCTGTCGCTGTCAGTCCCCAACTGCATCATGCGGCCGGCCACTCGGCCACTCGACTTGGCACCTAACACCAGAGACAAATTAGATCAGGAGATTCAACTGAATGACGTCTCTTCTGGTATCTCTCAAGACGTCCATCGCAAGACAACCCGCACTGCGCTGTCTACCTCCCTGTCTGCTTGCTTGCTTCTGTACACATTACATTTACCGGAACTCCTCCGCATGGTGGTGGTGCCACCCCCTGAATGAGGGGCACTCGGGCCCCGACGCCATGCTATGCCTTATCTGCGTACCATCTTCCATAGCACCGTTTGTTGTTGTTGGTTTTGTATATCCGAGTGTGAGTGTGAGTGTGAGTGCGAGTGCGGCGCCGTGCCCGCCAATTCTAGGCATAGTGCCCCCCCCCTACTCCAGGCCCAGCATGCGTTTGGAGTTTTCGTACATGACCCAAGTGATGCTCAGAGCCGGAGCGACCTTCATGAGGTTCGGCGTGAGGCCCTTGTACATGCCCCGCATGCCCTCGTTCTTCATCGTCTTCTGCGCCACGTCCCAGATGCCTGTGTACGTCGCCGGGTGCATGGCCGTGCCCTGCGTCTGTAGGCGCGTACGCAGGACATTGAGCGGGTAGACGACCGTCGCGCCGAACGCGCCGCTGCTTGCGCCGATGATTCCTGTCACGATGTTGCCTGGCTTCGCGTCCTCTTCGTGGATGCCCTGGTACTTGGCCGCGTACTTCTTGTATGACGTCTTGAGGAGCTCAAACGTGCCCATGTCGATGGCGCTGTATGGAAACATACCGATGAGGCCCATGGTGACGCCGCGGTACGCCGACCGGAAGCCGCCGGCGAGCCACATCTTTTTCGCCGTGTCGATGACGAGGGCGTTGCCCGTGAGACCGCCATGAACGGTGGACGTCTGAAGTCTGGGAGGTGTCAGGGGTTGGCTAGGATAAGGCACAATTGATGGAAGTGTACCTGAACTTGAGAGTATCGAGAGGGTAAACGCAGAATCTGTGCTGTCAGTTGACGCTCACAACGAGGCAAGCGCGAGACTCACTGCGCAACCATGCCAGCAATGCCGCCCGCCGTGAACTTGGAATACGAATTGATCCGCTTGGGGTCGTTGTGACCCTCGAGCTTAGCGAGGGCTCTCTTGGCCGCTTCGTAGGATCCGAACTAAACGCTTGTCAGCGCTGGCGTTCCGTCACGAACGGGAGAGAAAACAAACCTTGATGGCGCTCTCAGGCATGATCTTGATAACGTTCAGGCCATTGCCTGTGGCGTGTTAGCACGGGTCGGCACATGAGGAAGGCACGCGTGACGCACCAGCAAACAAGCTGCGCATGCCGCCGGCCTGCCAGAGATCGCGAAAGGCATCGCCAAACGGCTTGCCAGCGTTGGCCAGGGCAACAAGGGGCCGGCCCTGCTTGAGGGCGGCGAGGGCCGTGTCGGTGCTCGACTTCGTGTTGACGAGCAAGTAGACCTTCAGGCGGTCAAGGGGCGCAGTAGCGGTGCGCGAGACACCGCCGGCAACGGCTCCCGCGAGGAAGTAGCCTGGATCAGGGATATAACTTGTCAGTTTGATTTTCTTCTGGCGCACCTGAGAGCCTTGATCCGTCGTGCTAGGGATGGTATCCTGGCCGAGGCGGAGGGACTTGGCGATGGTGGCGCGCTCTTCGGCGTGAGCGGCGTCGAGGGCCGTGACGTAGGATTGGAGAACGGAGACTTCCATGTCTTCGCGATCGCTTGTGAAGGGTTCTGTGGGTTGTGATTGTGATGATGAGGAATTCCGTAATGATTGTGCCGCGAGGCGCTTCTCTTCTGTGGTAGTAGTACTGGATCTCCCTTGGAGGGAAGGATCGGGTGTTGGTGTTGATTGGAGTTCTGCTGGTTCGTTTTCGCGGTCCACGGGGGAGCCAATCCGCAGGATAGACCCAAAGAGAGTTTGTAGAAGGAAGCCGGTCGTACCTAAACCTTCAAGTGTTTCCTCCGATACCATCGAGTCGCCCTCTGCAGTGAGGGTGACTATCGACGAGTAGAAGCTGAGAACAGCTTCAAGCGGGGCACTCCCATTGTGCACCGGCATAAAAAGCAGGAAGTCCCTAAGCGAATGAAGCAAAGAATTAGCGGCTGTTGTATCGCGGAGCCTAAGGAAGGCACGGTTTCCATCCGCTCTTTCAGGCAGCATCCAGCAAGGTTCTGTCGATGTCTTGTACCATGCCACCCCTTGGGCCATTTGCAGCAAACCAAAACTAGCCCACCAGCCAGGAGAGACGTACCGCCATTCACCAAAGGTGATATATCCGTCGTTGTTTAGGTCGATATCGCTGAAAAAGGCGTCGAGTTTTCGCATCGGCACGACGAGCCCGGCGCGCTTGAAGGCTGCCTGCAGCTCTGCCTTGTCGAGCTTTCCGTTGTTGTCTCTGTCGATAGAGTGGAAAAGGACCAGAAGCTGCTTCTCGGTCTGTTCGACGAAGGTCCGGAACTCTGCATCGATGTCCATCAGCAATCTGGGCGGCTAGGACCGTGGCCCTCGAGGACGACGCACCTTCATAGTCGATCCTCCCATCCGCGTTCGTGTCGACCCGCGCCAGGATCTGGCGCAGCATGTCTCCGGCATTTTTCATGGCTACGTATATCAGCACCGGCATGCGAAACGACCCAAGGGAGAGAGAGGCTGACGGTGATCGATCCTTTTCAATCCCCGCTGCAGGCCCTTGAAGTCGAGGAAGCCCGAGTTCTGTGTGTCCAAGCGTGCCCACAGCTCCTCCATCCGCTTATCCCTCTGGTTCTGCGACTGAGCCCATCCCAGCTCGAGGTCAGCTACGGATCGTGTTACCCCCATCGCAGCGGCGGCATGAGGAGACGACAATCGGTAGGTCGAGGGTCGGAAGTCGACCGAGAATTCATTAAGCCAAACGGCAAGCTAGGCGAGGTCGTCGGTTCAGGTCAGCAGAGACATGATGTGTCGGCCCGGAGAGAGGTTCGTCTGAGGCCTCGTGGAAAGATGCGCCGGTCGTCAAGTCGAGTCGAGCCTAGGTGAGGTGCACTCGGATGGATTGCGGTAAGGTTGATCCTGGGTCACAGCCGCAAGAGGTCACAGGTCATTGGGGGTGCGAGGGATTGACGTAGTTTCGCGACGGGGACCAAGAAAAAGCACTCCCGCATGCCAAGGGCCGCAGCCACAGAGCACCCGTGTCTAGTGCGGATTTGAGCCACATGTCATCATTGAACCCCTCCCGCTGCTGACCATTCCTGACATCGGCCCAGCATCGCCCTTATCTGAACCCCCGTGGCTTTGCCGTACCCCAATTCCCATCAGCCACAGCCTCGCCAACGTCCAGCCATCCATCGACTCTGATCCCGCCGGCCACCGACCGACGTTGGCAACTGACAGCCCCTCCTCCTCCCGTTCCCCGAACCGACATCTCTCCCCGCCGCTCGACTCGCTGGACCGAGAGGCGCTTCTTCCGAATGACTATGTCCAGGAGGTGACATGGCCGCCAACTTCTGGGACTCGACCCAGCGGCGATACTGGCAGTTCACCAAAGATGAGCTGGCCACCATGCGCCAGAAGCTCGAGGACGAGAACGCCGAGCTCGTCCAGCTGTTCCCCCTGCCCCAGGTGCGCCATCTGAACATCTACTTCAACCAACGTTCGTTTCCTCGCGCCTCGTCCATGCCGCCCCCGGACACTAGCCTCGACTGACACTCCGTGGCCCCAACAGAGATCAACCGCCTCGGCAAGCGGCTCGGCGTCCGCCAGCAGGCCATGGCCACGGCGCAGATGTACATCAAGCGGTTCTACACCAAGATCGAGATCCGCCGCACCAACGTCTACCTCGTCATCGCGACGGCCGTCTACCTCTCCTGTAAAATGGAGGAGTGCCCGCAGCACATCCGCCTCATCGTCAGCGAGGCGCGCTCGCTGTGGCCCGACTTCGTCTCCCTTGACACCTCCAAGCTCGGCGAGTGCGAGTTCTTCCTCATCAGCGAGATGAGCTCGCAGCTCATCGTCCACCAGCCCTACCGCACCCTGACCGCCTTCCAGGGCGACCTGTCCCTGACGCAGGAGGACACGGCCCTCGCCTGGTCCATCATCAACGACCACTACATGACCGACCTGCCGCTGCTGTTCCCCCCGCACACCATCGCCCTGACGGCCATCCTGCTCGCCCTCGTTCTGCGGCCGTCCTCGGGCATGGCCCAGCCGACCACCACGTCCGGCATCGCCGCCGCCACCGCCGCCCTGACCCAGGCGCAGGGCCGCGGCGCGGGCGGCTTCCAGATGCCCAGCGGGCCGACGACGCCGAACCCCGCCGACAAGGAGAAGCAGCCCGAGGCGCGCATCGGCAGGGTGCAGCGCTTCGGCGCGTGGCTGGCCGAGAGCAATGTCGACATCACGGCCATGGTCGACTGCACCCAGGAGCTCATCTCCTTTTACGAGTGCCACGAGCAGTACCAGGACAAGCTCACGAGGGAGCAGCTCAACCGGTTCATCAAGGCGCGCGGCCTGGACAAGTAGAGCCGGGCGGTTCTGCGCAGGACAAGCGCGAGATCATGGGCAGTGCTCGGTAGCCGGGCGGGATTTGGGGGCGGCCGCTCATCTGCCGGGGGATGCTTTGTACATGTCGGCATGGGTTGAAGAAGCCTCAAGAGCACTTCAGCGTGTCTATACAGATTTATGAGAAATGAAACATGTCTCGTGATGAATCACCATAGTAGATATATGAATGCAGTAGAGAATTGAGTTATCAACCGAATAGATGGAAGGGCCCAGTACTGTGCATCATAGAGTACATTGACAGGTTTCATCGTGTCTCTGCCTGAGGTGAGAAGGGTGGGCGCTGGCGGCAGACGGATTTGGCGTTGACGCGGTGTTCCTGGATTTATCCCAGGTTCAATTCTTGAAATGCTTCTCGTAGCCTTGCTGGTTTGCGGCCTCCAATGTCGAGGCGCATTGTGCATCCCAGAGGTGACTTTAAGCAAACACCTAATATCACATCCTTCTGATTGTGAGGCACGCCGGTAAGACAACCCATGGAGGGGCTGTGAGTTTGAGAGTGGCCCTCGTCAGAGACGTAATCTTTTAGCTATTGTGCCCTGGTATTTATTGCGAAGTACTCGGTCTTTTCATACTGGCATGCTGCTCATGCTCGGCATGGGGTGTTCAAATATTGGCAGTCTAGTGTCTACGCTCGAGACTGGCTGGGTCTTTCTATGTGTCTAAGGTATCTCACGACCGTCACCATATCCAAGCTACACCTCCAAAGACTGCCAATACCGCACAGCAATCTCCGCGACCTCCCTCCCCCTCGTGATACCGACCTCGTGCCCCGCCCCCAGCACAACCCTCAGCTCGACCGCCTCCTCCCCCAGCACCTGCCTCGCGTCCTGCTCCAGCTCGCCCGCCACGATCACCGGATCCGCGTCCCCGACCACGAAGCACACCCGCCCGCCCTTCAGCCCTTTCACCTCCCTCCTCTCCCTCCGCTTGGCCAGGATCCCTCGCAGGGGCTGCCACTCCCCCTCGCCCTGTGCGTAGATCGGCGCCCACCGGATCGTGCTCCGGTACGCGGCCACGAACCCCGGATGCGCCGTGAGCTGCCACCCCATGACGCGCGACACCCGCAGGTCCGGTCTCGTCGGGTCCAGCAGCGCGTTGTCGAACGACGACCCGCCCGTGGCGTCGCTCTCGCCGGGCTCGGCGTCGTCGACGACGGCCTCGGCGGCCGCGGCGGCCGGGCGCAGGCGGCGGCGCACGAGCCAGCGCAGCAGCGGCTCGGGCAGCAGGCCGTCGGAGTACAGCAGGCGGCTGGTGGGCGAGACGTGGCGGGGGCGGATGAGGCCGGCGGGGGCGACGAGGACGAGGGAGCGCAGGGCGTGGGGCGCGTAGCGGGCGAAGGACGCGGCGATGGCGCCGCCGAGCGAGTAGCCGACGAGGTGGAAGGCTTCGGCGCCGGACCAGGCCAGGGCCGAGGAGGAGAGCGCGAGGTGCAGCTGGGTGTTGTACAGGCGCGCGTCGTGCGGGATGTCCGTGGGGGAGTCGGAGTACCCGCGGCCGAAGAAGTCTGGCGCACGCATGTCAAGATGGCGCTCGGTTTCACCGCAGCGAGGGGGACGACGTACCGAAGAGCATGACGCGGTGGCCTCGGTCGACGAGCTCGCGGGCCATCTCACCGAGAGCGATGCAGGGGGTTCCTATCCCGTGGAGGAGGAGGACCTTTTCGCCGGCTTCGGGACCCCATTCGTAGACGCGCAGTGAGCCGTAGGGCGTGTCGACGTCTCGTCCGCCGGGGAGCAGATCCGGCGGGTAGGGAAGCTCATCGCGCTGAAGACTTGACAGGGACGGGAGGACGGTCCATTTCGGAGAGCGGGCCGGGGCGGGAGGCGTGGTGGCGGAGGGGTTACGGATCAGGGCTGGGCGAAGATACAAGTAGGTGGTGAGACCGATGGCTGTGACGGCCAGTGCCGGGGTGAGGAGGTGGGAGGGAAGATGGTCTCTCATGATGGTGCTCATGCGGCGGTGGTGTTGAGGTCAGTGGGCTCGAGGTACAAAACGATCACGGAGGGGAAGTTGGGCCCGCCATGAAGCCCCGAGTCACAGGCCGAGGTTGTGCGCCGGCCAGAGTGCGCCGGCAAACACGGGAGGGGTCATCGGCCGGCGGTGCCGGGCGCTTTCACCTGCACCACCGCCCGCCATCCTCTATCGATACCTGGCTCCCAGGGTCGTGGTATAGAGAAAAAGGATTACTTGCATATGAGACCGAGCATCGTTGCCAGGTGATGATGCATATGTTCGTCAGGATACCACTTCACATGGAGCCAGACAGAAGTAACCACAGGCAAAGAGGCACGCACTACCTGCAATGTCGTGCAGTCTACAGTTACGCTTCAAGCTACATCTACCTCAACCAACATGACTCTTCTGACCTGGCTTGCGAACCCCGTGTGACATCCGGATCAAAACCGTCCGGTCGCGCATTTGCTGCCGAGTAGAGGAGTATGCTTTGGAGGGGGTCTGTAACTGTGTCGGGGTCGCCGCAACGTGAGATCGGACGTCGTCCCAAGTCCACCACACCCGTCTCCCGAGAGCTGCAGGCCGCTGGCACCCAACGTCGAATCTCGAATTGGTACACGTGGACGTCGCTAGGCAAGGCAACTCGCCGCATCCGTGAGCTGGCGGGTATGCAGGGGCATCTCTGGACGAGTCGGGGGGCTCGCAGCCGCGCATGCCGCCGACGAGCAGCATCGCCAACTGTCGAAACCCCCGACAGTCAATCTTGCAGTGCAGGCAGGTGGGCGGGTATGCTGCGCCGGTACGGTACACTCGCTCACTTACAGCATGCAAGCCAGCCCAGGCGGACCCTATGTGGCTGTTTCTGTGGTTCCCATGTGTGCACAGGTTGTTTTCTTTTTTAAACACTACTGCACGGCCTCAAATGCCATGCCAGGCATGGAATTGCCGTGATACATCTGTACAGAAAGCGTATTCGCCCGGAAGGCAATCCTCGATCCGATCTGGCGTCCCCCAACAAAGGGCGGTGTGGCAGTGAGAGTGACGATGACCGAATGGGGAGTGCAGGAGACAGTGACAGGGTCGGGGCGCTCAGCCCGCATCGTGCACCGTGGGCCATCGTGTCTGGGGCTATCGACCCTTGGCGCAAGCGGCACACCGCCTGACCGCCAACCCGCCTCGCCTCGGAGAAGGTTGGGGGTAGCGGACCTGGAGACCAGGGTCGATTCGGCACTGTGACGGTTGGTGGTGGGTGGTGGTGGCCGGAGGTGGCTGGAAGCTGGATGGCGGAGGGCGGCGTCAAGGAGGGATTGGACGGAGATGCACCTCAGCCATCTCGACGATAAGGCAAGCGTCTCTCCACCCATCCATCTGGCTGCCTCATCCCGTCAGATCGAGCGGCCCAGTTCCTTGCCCAGCGGATGCGTCCACGGAGGCAACAAGCGTTGCGGGCGCCCTTTCGCGACATGACAGAGCTAAGAAGTGGTGTCTCCTGAAGGGGAAATAATCGCCATTCAAGATTCGAGACCCTTCTTGCGCAAGTGGGAGAGAGAGAAGCTCGGTAGAAGGGTTTCCTTCCAGGTACAGTACCCATTCCAGGAACCGGTGGGCTGTCCTGTTCACTGGCAGCCCTGGCACGCCGTGTCCGAAATAGCATCGTCCTTGTATTTGGCCTTCGCCCCTGCTTGACCTCTGCCCCCTGCTTGACCTCGACCCCTCTGCCCCGCACTAGTCCTCGGTCGACGCTTGACAACTCAGTCCTGTCTCGACTTGATAGGTGAGGTGGCCCCTCGAGCTGGGTACTGTTGCAGAGTGGGCGGGTTGTCGGGTGTCGAGTCTGCCGACAATGACGACGTTAACACGCGATGAGGTCTCGCGTCTGGCTCTCTGAATTGCTGTGCCATTGACATCAAGAAGAAGCAAAGACAAGCAGGTTCTCAAGTCTCACAGCCACCCCCGGCTCGCATGTCGAAAGCCTCGAGAGGGGAGGGAAGAGGGGGAGGGGGGACAGGGCAGGCTGGAGGGCTGGAGGGCTGGAGGGCAGAGGGCAGAAGCCAGGAGAAGGGATCCAGGGTCTTCCTTGGGTCCTGGGGATCGATCACCCGCTTCGGTGCGGGCGAGGGCTGAGGACAGACAGCCTGGGAGGCTGGTGTCAACTGCCCTGCCACGAGGTACCGGACGACACGGCGAGCAATCTGGCGACCTCCCGAACCGAACAGAGGGGGCGACTAGTTGGACAGTCGGTGTCGCACGAAGCCGGCATTGGGGATCAACGCTTCCCGGCACAACCGCTTCCATCATGGGAGTGTCTATCAATTGGCCACTTATATCAGCCAAGGCGAGACAGTCCATCATTCGACGGGCGTTCCCCAGGCGCCTTCCTTCGAGCGCCAGCGCTTGTCTGACGCCGCTTGTCGCCGTCGGGCTGGCGTGCTTGTGGTGCTGCCCTCCCGGAGGGGGACGGGGGAGGGGGGAGATTGTAACCCACCGACCTGTCCTTGTCGATCCCCACACACACACAACGTCGACGTGCAGATGGTTGCTCACACGGTGGGGAGGGCGATGCTTCCCATAGCTCGTTCCTTGGATCGGACCCGTTGGTGGTTGAGAGAGAGGCTCGCCAGCCGCCACGTTTCCGGCACAATCCAGGCCTTTGGTCGACCTTGACGGACTGGAGGGCCAAGCGCGGGTGTTCCCAATCTTTGTCTTTGGTTGTCTCTTCACAGTGTGTATTTTCGGAGTCCGTTCCTCTGGCGCTCGCGGTAGTCGCTTGGTCTTCAAGTTCGGTCAATAACAACGAGGAGTCTCACGTCTCGAATGTTGACTTTTGGGTTGCGAATCCCAACAAAGGCTGGCCAGTGGCAGGAGAAGGACGCTGGAAGGTGGGCTGGCGGTCGGGCTCTCCGCAATCCAGCTGCCCGGCTTCGCCTTGTCTCGCCTTGCTGTACAAGCATCTTGCCTACTGCCTCGGTAGATGCATTGATGCCTTCTGGCGGTGGGGTGGTCTGGTCTTGTGCAGCGTCAGGAGCGAGTGGTTCGTGGGATGCACAAATCATCCCACAGTCATTCGGTCGGGCAAGAGCGACGGACTCATCGCGGCCTGACATGCCAGGCCACCCTGCAGAGGCCACAGAGGCACAAGTAGGGGGTCTTTCAGGCGGGAGGGCCCATGGGGTCAGGGGGGCCACGGGGGGTCAACTGTGGCCCCAATCCGAGACAGCCCGGGTGACACTGTGGGCGGCCAGGCAAGGCCGTCGCATGTCGCATGGAATGAGAAACACGCATAGTTTCCGCTAAGGGCGCCTCGCCTCGACTTCCAGGGAAGGCCAGGGCTTATTGTTTTCGTCCCCCTGATCAAGATGGGATTGGATGCGGGTGCAAGCGAAACGGGCTCCGTCCTCACTTTTCACCCTGATATGACCTCCACCTCTGCTGAACGAGCCGAAATGGGGCAGATCGGGGGGAGTGGGTGTCTGACTGACTGACTGACTGACTAACGGAGGCAGGCAGGCAGGCATGCCACGCCTGGTGTTTTCGGATGCTGTGGCCCTGGCATGGTGCAGGTACACAGATGGATCGTAAGCGGCGGCAGGCTGGAATCCACTGTGAATCACACGACTGCTCACGGCCCTGCAGCCCGTCCTCGCCCAAGTGCCAGTGACAGTGGGCAGTGGACGCCGCCGTGCCAGTCTGCCCACTTCAGGCCGCCCGTCTGCGGTTGACGCACTGAAGCCGTACGCAGTCACTAACTGTGTTCTGACGACAGGATGGGTCCCCGAGGTCAGTTGATCGCAGGAATTCTGGAGAAACCCCCCATCCGCCCCCGTGCACAGTCATTTGGGGGCACTGTCCAAGGACAAGACGGGAGGGCCTCGAGAGAACAAAGAAGACAAGGCAAAGCCTAGCAGCGCAC
Source organism: Verticillium klebahnii (assembly GCA_002851715.1). Taxonomy (NCBI): domain Eukaryota; kingdom Fungi; phylum Ascomycota; class Sordariomycetes; order Glomerellales; family Plectosphaerellaceae; genus Verticillium; species Verticillium klebahnii. The sequence goes on along the minus strand of NMXL01000003.1, from coordinate 5,925,324 downwards.
ACACAAAAACACACACGCACACATCGCACCTACTGGGCGAGGGCGGCGAAGCGTCCGTAGCGTGGCGCGGTCAGTTACTGGCAGGCAGTGGCACCCTGACGACCCAGGGAGGGTACAGGGGGTGGCATGCACCAAGCACCGCAAGCACTGTGAGGTAAGGGCAGGCACGACGACAGGGGCCCTTCCTCTCAGCCTTCAAGCCGCAAGCGTCACTCCCGCACTGTCCGGCGACACCGCATCGCCGCAGGACCGCCCATGCGCTCAATCTGCTGAGGGCGCTAATCCGTACGCGGCATAGCTGCTAGTCCGGCATCCAATAACGTACAAGTGGCGAATGTGCAGATGGCGTCAAGCTGTGGGGTCACAGTCCGCCCATCCCCAAACACTGTAACAGTGCCTTCCCGCCATTGGCCTGGCCTCCACCCAAAAGCGGGGTTCCCAGCCGATCCCTCCCTTGCCTCCCTTCCCTCTGCACCCGCCTGCACTCGGTCTGCCCTGCCCTGCACCCGGGCACCTCGTCCTTCTGTTCTTGTGCCTCTCGCTCGTCAAAACCAATACCACCTCCGGGCCCTCTCCCACCCACGTCTCCCCCCATTTTACATCTTTCCCCCTTCCCACTCCGTCCAATACCTCTTCCATCGCAAAAAGGCTCCCTTCCACTACCTTGCCTCTCAAAAGCAAAAGCAAACAACTCCAACCTTCTTCCTCTCCCTCCCTTCCAACCGCCCTAACGACGCTTCCTCGACTTACCTCGGCCGGTCTCATTGTTTTGTGCTACCAAGCCGATTTAATACCGCACCAACGCTCGGGTCTCCCACACTGCGACCGTCAGCAAACCCGCCACACTGCCCCAACGCAAAAGCACCGCTTTGCGATTCGGCTCGACACATTCGCCCCCGCGACAAACAACAAACCCCTCGAGACAACCCAACCAACGTCTGCTCTGGCGCGGAATCACCTCCCCCCATATTAGATAATGTCTTCATATTACCACTTCAACCACCACGCACAACCTACCCCCGCCGTTCCTGGCGCGTCGCACAACCACCATGGCGGTCGCAACAGGAGGGCGCCCAGGCTGTCCGTCTCCCAAAACTCCCACAAGCAGTTCCGCGGCGTCCGCAGCATGAAGGAGCTCAACGAGTCCGCCGCCCTCAACGCCTTCCGCTCCAAGTTTGAGGTGTCGCGCTCCTTCGACCTCGAGGACGACATGGAATTCTGCCCTGGTCTGTTGACCGAGACCGACGTAAGTTGAGGCGAACACGGATCTCGTCCTCCGCTGCCCGTCGACTGACACACGTTCAACAGCTGGTCTCGATTCACAGCTCTTCTGAGCGCTCTTCCCTCGCCAGCAACTCGCCCGAGTCCTCCCCCACCCAGCAGCCCCAGCAAGTCGCTCCTGGCTTCTCCCTGAACTCGAGCTCCCCGCCGTTCCACCCGCCCTCCTACCAGGCTCCGCAGTCCACCATGAAGATCCACCAGCCCGCTGCCACCCGCACCCGCAATGCCATTCCCATCATCAACCCGGCCACCGGCATCACCATGTCCAGCCCGCCACCATCCGTTTCGCCTGGCCGCATGCAGCAGGGCATGGGTCGACGATGGTAAGGCGTCGCCGTTCCAGCTGCTCCGCGAGGAACAGCCGGGTCGGCACGTCCTCGCCGTCAGACGCCCTTGCAAACTGATGTGTACAAATTACTGCTCATTCGTCTCCCTTCGTCGCATCTTGGCGCGCAGGCACCGACAATCTCCGAAATCAAATGGCATCACAATCACCTCTCGCGGGCTGGTAACCAGGAGGATATGGCTGGACTCGCTAGCATGGTCCACTCGACAGCGCTGGCTCACAACGATCTACGACAACCACATCTTTCTGTACAAACAACCTCAACCGACATATGGACGACGAGTCCTTTTCTCGACCACGGCGATCTTTGATACCATTTCCTTTTGGTCTGGTCATTTTCAAAACAAAATACCTCAACGAAAGTTTGGTGCCCGATGTCTCCGCAAGATGGGACGATCGGAGCCACGAATGGCGTTTTCCAAGCGGTGGTTTCTGCATTTCACACTCGAACATTGCATCGGTGCTCAGCAACATTTCACGGCGGAGTTTCGGACCTACCATCCATCTATAATCATCGGCATGTTTTTCTGCGACGGACAGCGGGTCGATCCCGCTGCCCCACGATTCACATTTCGCGGGTCTTCGGGGCGCGGGTTACGACGACGAGGACATTCTCCAAAGAAAAAAAAGAGTCTCTCTCAATCTCATATAGAATGAGTGGTTTTCGGCTATCTTTCTTTTCACACCAACACGAGCGGGGGTCACGGGTGTTTCTGTTACGGTCTCTCATGGGAAATCTCAGGGCGCGACGGGGCGGCGGCGGCGGCGGGCAAAGACTTTGCGTTTTGCTTTTGCTTGTTTGCGGGGCAAATCTCCAAGCCGGGGAGCGGTTCAACGGGAACTGATTTATGCCTTTCACTGGGGAAAGGCGGAGTTGTCGGGTTTTCTCTGTTTTTGTTTGCTTGCGTTTTTCCGTCTTACTTGCGGTCCTCCATTTTCTTGCAAATATCCGGGACGGTCCGGGAGGGCTCTCCCCTCCTCGAAGGGGGGCGAGAGACCTCTGTCGGCGTCTCTGCTTTTTTGTACCACTCTGGGGGGCCGGACCTGGGCCTGGGCTGGCAGCACGTTTTGCGACGCATCTTTGGAGGTGTTGTGTTCTCAGGGAGCGCGGTATGATACGATAAACGGCTCTTTAGGGGGGTTGTTGACGGGTGATACCTTGGGCTGGGTTTGCCGACATTGCTTTGTCGGCCGGTGTTGGGCTCCCGTGTCCTCTCGGACCGGGTGGGGTGTAGGAACTCAAGATGTGAAACGTGTTCTATGAGGGTTTTGAGCGGCAGCTCGACCTTGGCACCAGATGCCAGCAAGGCGCAATATACGATATGTTCAGCAATGTCTCAATGGCAATGTCTCGATGGTTCTATGATGTGTGTGACTGTATTCTCTGCAGGAGGCGGGGTGCGGGGATGCAAGCACTCAGAGCCATGGGTTTACGAACCACAGCTCGTCTACGCCATGTCTCGGCAGAGCATGCCACTGCAATCATGCTGGGGGAGGCGTCCCGACTGACATGGTACCTTGCGGTCTTCGTGCTACGGCCTAATAAGGGAGACGTGCGGAGGAGTACAGGCGCCCACAGGATGCAAGCGCGTGTCTCGAACATCTGCAAGCACCTATGCACGAGGGTGAGGCCAGGCAGGCAGGCAGGCAGGTAGGCAAGCCGCGGGACCCCGGTCTTGGCCGCCTTACCCCTCTGGTTGCTGCCCCTGAATCACTGGTGCGTCCGAGCCATGGCATCCTGGCGTGTCCAGCTTCTGAGCTAAGGTGCGTGGATCGGTAGGTCGGGTACCCTGCTGGCATGACGAAGGAGGAGGAGAAAAAAGGGGCGAGTTGGAGACGGGGAGGGAGGTGCTGTTGCCAATGCGCAGGCCGCCGGTGGCCTGTTGCTCTCATGCCCGAGCCGGATAGAGAGACGGGAACCCCACTACCACCATCCAGAGGTGCGTCTTGATCGTGACGTCACGGAGAGTAACATGGCTCGCCTGCGCTCATCCGCGATCGTCATGACGCTGGGAGCTTCTGTCCTCTTCTTTCGTTCTCCTTTAAACTCATTCACCCTTCCTCTCCATCAATTGCCCTCCAGTCCTCACACTGTCGCACACACATCACACGATTGCACCTCTCGACCGACCAAAACACCGAGACCCCAAGTACACTCTCAAACAAAACACCATCATGATCTCCCGCATCGCTCTCTCCGCCCGCCCCGCCCGCGTCGTGGGCCAGAAGCTCGCCGTCGGCCGCAGCTTCCAGCTGTCGACGACGGCGCGGTCCGGCCTGAAGGAGTCCAACGGCCGTACGCCCACCCCCCCCTGCCCCAAACTTCCACAGTTTGAAGGAGAGCAGTACTGACAGCAACAGAGGACGCCGACTCGGAGAGGCACAAGGCCGACTCGCTGCAGAAGCAGAAGCAGGGCAAGGGCCACTGGAAGCCGGAGCTCGCGTCGGACAGCGAGGAGGCCATCAACGCAGACCGCCACGAGAACCTGAGCCCCGAGCAGCTGCAGGAGAAGACCAAGGCGGCGGCCGAGGAGAGGAGCAAGGCCGGCACGAGCATGCGCGACGGCTTGTAGAGAGTTCCTCTCTCTCTCTCTCTATCTAGGATCGTCTGACGGGACTGAAATTGAACGGCCTGGGCTGGAAGCCTGCTGGACTTTGGGAGTTTGGAAGGGCCCCGGGGGTTCATCGGGCGTGTTGTATTGTTGCCCTGTTTTCAAGGGGCGGTGTTTTGCATAGGTACAATGGGATAGCCTGTGATGGCCTTGCTGCATTCAATTGACGGGTTCCATCGTCGGTGTTGTGATTCGTCTGGCGTGGGCGGGTGTCTGCTTGTAGAGCGATGTCGTCAACATTGCGTACGTTCTCCATGCTGCGACAGGCGGACCGAGACGTAAGCGGACTAGCGTTTGCGGCTGGGCACCTCTGGAGCGCAATCACGATTGCTTACTAAGGTCTCGTCAGTCTGGACCGGAAGGAGGTAGTGGTCGGTCGACGGTCGACGAATTCTCACAGTCTACCTCGCCTAGGTACGTGCAGCGGACGACGGCAGACACATGCAGGTCGCCACGAGCCGTGCCTGCATGAGTTGTCGGAGATATATCCGACATCTGCGAACCTCGAAAAACCTGCAGCTGTCAAGGGCATGCGATTGGGACGCCAGGGACGCACTGCAGAGAAAGAGAGCAAGAAATCTGCCTGGCTCACGTCGAAGGAAGAGAGCAGCCTCGCTTCCTTTCTCGAGAAGATGTGATCCCGAATGCCCCCTCATGCACCACGGGCGGCCAGCCTCGAAAGCTGCCCAGGTCTTCTCCGCCACGAAGATGAGCCAAAAGTTGGCACGAAACAGCTCTGGTTCGGGCGACGAAGCCTCGTCGAACAATCACAATCTCCGGGCGAGATAGCTCGCCTTTGTGTGAAGTGCGGCAACGAGCCATCCTTGTCGGCTGCGTTCTGACGGGGGAGGAATGCCATACTAGAATGGTGAGCGGTCGAATCCGGATGTTCGAGATCATAAGCCCCCCTTTCTTCAGCTTCAGCCGGACGCTTCCAGTGAAAATCTCGAGCAGCGAACCGGGTATCGAGAGAGGCTCTAGATGATGGTCGTCATGCCATGAGCGCAGAAGGTCATGACGAGCGTGGGACACCTCGAATCGATACACCTGGGTGCTTGCTGTATAAAAAATACCTGGGCCCTCAGCATCCGGGCCTGTCTCTGGAGAGGAGGGGAAAGGAAGCCCCGGGTGTCGTTTCGTGGGCACCATGTCCGCATGGATGGATCGAGGCATTCAGCCACACGTTCTCGATTGTTCGGGGATCAGCCGACATTTATTTGAATTGGGCGACCAGACTGCTGATGATGTAGAGCAACCCGCCCCGAAGGAGATGGACCGATGTCACTTGGACGGAGCTGGGTTCTTGGGTGAGGAACCGAGTCCGCGGGTTTCACGCGGCTCGGGCGAACAATTACCGGCAGCGGTGCCTCGAGCTCATGAGCCGGCGCAGTCACAGAGCGTGAAGCAGCGCGTCCAGAGGCATCCTGTGATCCGGGTCGTCAAGGCAGACCGGCATCGTCAAGACAAGCCCCCCTAGAAGCGCGGGGAGAAGCGGGCTGAGTCCGAGGGTTGGAGAACGCCGTGGGCATGAGGCGTCAAATTTGGAGAATCTGCAGGCGTCTGATTTGTCCGCCATTTCCCCGGATCTGGGAACTACCACGCACTAGGGCATCAAATGCAGCGAATTACTCCGATACCATGGTACACTACTCAGCTTCGCCGCCACGTGCCCACGAGTGATGGACGGCTCGGCATTTGCTTGTCCGCGGGCGACCCAATCCAGGGGGCCCTTTGTGAAAGAAACAGAGGGTGTGGGAAGTCAAAATACACACTGCATCTCCGCAGGGGCGACGACTCGTGGTAACGATGCGTCCAACCCGGGGAAGTGCGGGGGCACACACGGGGACCTTACCGAGAGCCCCCAGCTGTTCCCCTTTCTCTCCACTGGGGATAATTCATAAAAAGACTCGAAGGCCCTCTCCCTTGGCGGCCTTCTCTCACGACAGCCGTATCCTCCAGTCCGAGCAGCACAGGTCTACTCTCGTGTTCGTCTGGTCTTCGGTCAACGCCTCGAAGCCCAACCCACAGCAACCCTCTCTCGCTATCCAGTGTCCGTATCCGCGCCCCTCGTCGCCGCAATGTCGAGCGGCCGCGACCTAGACAACGAGGTGGATGTCAAGGGCGACGATGCCGAGGGCTTTGATGAGAAGCGCGAGCATGTTGCCCTCAAGTCCGATCACGACAAGCTCGGCCTCCGAGCTTCGGCGTGGAGATTCCGCAAGGTACTAACGCTACACACGCTGTTTTCGTCTTCCCCAGGGAAGATCAAGATCACTTGAGCTTACGTGCCGTGTATAGGCCGTGCTTGTCTGCAACCTCCTCTGCATCGCCGCCGCGTGCGACGGCTTCCAGATCAACCTGAATGGTGAGCCCCTAGCAGCCCAGCAGCCGCGCTGGCCGAGACAATGCTGACAGGTTGGCAGGAAACATCATTGCCAACCAGGGCTTCATCAACCATGTCGGCTTTCCGAACGACGAGGGAGTGTATATACTGAACGCCCAGTACACTGCTCTCTGGGGCGCCATGCAGTCTCTCGGCCAGATCATCGGCATGCTCACTCTCAACCCCGTCTCGGACAGGATCGGACGGAAAGCCACGCTCTATGTCCTCTGGGTCATCCTGGCTGCAGTGAGTTTGATGTACCGAACGGAGCGTAGCCGGGCTTTGGTGATGCTAACCTCTCGTCTAGTCCATCGCCATCGAGACTGCTGTTCGCGACTGGCGGGACTGGGCCGGAGCCAAGCTCCTGGCCGGCATCGGTGTCGGCGCCTTGCAGGCCACCCTGCCCGTCTACATCACCGAGTGGTCCCCCGTCAACATCCGCGGCGCGATGGCGCTCGCCTACGGCTTCTGGAACACCATCGGAAACTTCCTGGCCCCGATGATCCTCACCATCATGCAAGCCACCGACCCTCTCAACTACAAGACCCCCATCTTGGTCCAGTGGGGTTTCCTGGGCATGATGCTGCCCATCTTCCTCTGGCTTCCCGAGACGCCTGGTAAGGAGCCCGATATTCATGACTTTTTCTTTTCTTTGCTTTTTCTTTTACAAGACTGACCCGAGTTCAGCCTACCACGCGGAGAGGGACCAGGACGAGAAGGGCAAGAAGGCTCTCCGACGTATCAACGGCGGAGTCCAGGACTATGACGTCGAGGCAGAGTACGCCATCATCAAGAACACCATTCTCGAAGAGCGACGCATCCGAGAGGAATACGGACTGGACAGTAACTCGTTCACCGACATCGCGCGCACCTACCTGGCTTGCTTCCAGGGCGTCAACCTGCGCAGGACGCTCGGCGCCGCCCTCCCGGTGTGCGCGCAGCAGCTCACCGGCCTCTCTTTCCTGAACACGTACGCCAGCTTGTTCTTCAAGCAGAGCGGCTTCTCGAATGCTTTCCTCATCACCACCATTTTGAGTCAGCATCCCCCCCCCTTTTCCTGCCCACCTCCTAGGACACGCGTGACTGACAAATACGATGCAGCCGTCATCCAGCTGGTAGCCGCGGTGGTGCTGATTCTCCTCTCCGACAAGACGGGCCGCAGACTCGCCACCTTCGTCTCGGGTATTGGTTGCTCGGTGGCGATGCTGGTGGTGGCCATCATCGGCTTCGTGAACAAGACGACGGCGGTCCTCAACTTCCTCATCTTCACGGCCTGCGTCTGGGCCTTCTTCAACAAAGCTCGTACGTCACTCACAGGGTGACCTCCCTAGCGCACTCATGGAGGCTGACATTTCTTTTTCTGCAGTCGGCAGCATCGGCTGGGCCTTCGTCGGCGAGGTGGCTTCGCAGAAGCTCCGCGCGCGCACGGCTGGCGTTGCGGGCGCCTCGTCGGTCGTTTTCGGCCTCATCTTCAACACCACAGTCCCCCTCATGCGTAAGCCTGCAGTTTCTCGAACGAAAACGAAGCTTTGCTGACTTTCTGCCTAGTGGACGTGGACGGCGCCAACTGGAACTACAAGACGGCGTGGCTGTTCTTCGGGACGGGAGCACTGACGATCGTTGCCATTTACTTCTACGTGCCGGAGCCTTCGCAGCGGAACCCGGCCGAGATGGACGAGATGTTCGAGAAGAGGGTGCCGGCACGGAAGATGCGCAAGTATGTCACCGACGTGCAGAGATCTGCCCACATCGGCGGCGACTATGCCGCGTGATCGGCAGCATCGCACACCACCAGCTGAAGAGTGGTGGGTGTGTCATCCACGGTCGAAGGATGTGGGGACGTGCGATAATTGTACCATAGACCTGTAAACGAGTTTTGGGTGTGGCAATTGATCTTCTATGGATTGTGGCAGTCTCAACCTTGATGTTGTACAACAGGGGGTGTTTTCCTCACGGCCTGCATTGCCTCGCAGCGGAAGAAGACATGCTTACATAATCACATGCCCCTTTCTCGGACGCCTCCACGGCCACCCCAGGTCACGGGTCGACTTCGCATCCGAGCTCCCTCCCCCGTCTTCAACAACCCCTGCTGCTGCATCTGCACCTCCACCTCACTGCCACCGGCCCTCCATCCTTCAACAAGCTGCGGCCATCTCAGCCCCGGACGTCGTCAGGCCCCAGGGGCGGCACGGCAGACCGGCAGACCATGGCTGCTCGAGGCTCGTCATCGTTGGTTGGAACAGCCGCCACCCAGCCTTGTCCAGCCCTCCGACGTCGTGACACCAGACGAGACGGGCGACCGAGGCGACACTGACGGGGCCCCTGCAGTGGCACTGGACCTGGGCTGAACTGCATCTGCATCTGTACTTACAGATTGAATGCACAGCAATGGGCCTCCGTCCACTTAGCGCCGCTGTGGATGCCGCCTCGCATCAGCGCTAGGTCGTGATAAACCCTCGACCTGCCCGCCTTGCGGCCCAAGATGTCCTTTCACCTCTGATCCGAGTCCGCACTGGCACTGGCACCCTCAGATTGACATTTGTATCGACCTGCCAGCGGCGCCCTTCGCCATGGATTTCCCCCGGCTCTCCGACAGTGTGCGCCGCATGATGCACCTCAGCATTAAAGATCCCAAGGAAGACTTCTACGAGCCCCTCTCCGAGTCCTCCATTCGCCTGCTCACTATCAAGCCGAGTGCCAGGCGCACCGACAAGATCGAGTGCGAATTGCGCACCGTCAAGTTCAACAAGAGGGTCCGCTATCGCGCCCTCTCCTACGTCTGGGGCAACCCCGAGGAGACGGGCTTCGTGACCGTCAACGGCAGGCGCAGCAAGTTCACCCTGAACCTGACCGACGCCCTGCGCCAGCTGCGCGAGTCCATGTATGTCCACAAGACCCTCGACGTCCTGCCCCTCTGGGCCGACGCCGTCTGCATCAACCAGGCCGACAACGACGACAAGTCGAGAGAGGTCCCCAAGATGGGCCGCATCTACGGCTCGGCCGCCGAGGTCATCATCTGGCTCGGTCCCATGGCTGAGCCTGACGAGGATGACCCCCCCGAGAACGGCGACAGGCCCAACGACGACATTTTTGCCGAGATTGTGCCCTACCTGCGCAGCGTTCCCCACGTCGAGGCCATGACGGCCGACACCGTCGCCGACAAGCCGCCCGAGCACATCATGAAGGCCAACCACCGTCTCATCAAAGACCACTTGTACTACCACCACTGGTTCGACAGGACCTGGGTCATCCAGGAGGCCGTCCTCGCCCACGCCCAGCCCCAGGTCCTCTTCGGCCGTCACGTCTTCGGCATGGGCGGCCTCGTGGCCCTCTGGTTCCTGCTCGACATCGAGGCGAGTCCGTTCCACTGGGTCTGGGAGGACGTGTACCTGCGATGGCAGATGTACGGGCGCGTGTGGTGGGCGCGCCAGCAGAGGCAGCTCCGGCTGGCGGCGGCCAAGGCGGCGGCCGCCGCCACCACGGTCGACTCGGCTGAGAAGATCGTCGCCGCCGAACTGCTCGACCTCTTCATCGCCTTTGGCTCCCTCGAGGCCTCCCTGCCCGCCGACAAGATCTACGCCCTCCTCGCCCTCGTGCCCTACAAGAGCCTGCCGCCTCACCTGACGCCCAACTACGACCTCCCGTTCGAGACCATCTACCACGACTACGCCCAGTTCGTGCTGCAGCACACCGGCAACGTCAACCTCATCGCCTACTTTCCCCCGCTCGGCCGCGGCGGCCCCTCCTGGGTCCCCGACTTCCGCGAGCAGATCGAGAACGACCGCTCCGGCGACTCCAAGGGTCCCGGCCACGTCGACATCTCGGCCGACGGCCTCGAGCTGACCATCCAGGCCTACGACCTCGGCCTGTGCGTCGGCATCACGACCCGCCCCACCGAGGGCGTCGAGTACGGCATCCGCGGCTACCCGACCCGCGTGCCCGACATGCGCGCCGTGGTCTCCCATCTGGAGGAAGAGGTCATCATGCGCGCGGCCGAGATCCGCGGTGAGGACTTTGAGGACATCCTCGTCGAGTGGCTCGGCCTGCCGACGTCGACGACCGACCCGGACCTGCGGCCCATGTGGGAGCGGGCGCGGCGCGAGCTGCTGCACAAGCCCGACGGCGTGGGCGAGGAGGACGACGAGCTGCGCTTCTGGCTGAAGCTGGCCATGACGGCCTTCAACTCGTGGGTCACCTCGTCGGGCCTGCTGCTGTACTACAGCTACAACAACTGGGGCAAGGTCGACCCGCCCGCCGTGGGGGACCGCGTCGTCTGGGTCGAGGGGAGCCACTTTGCCTACGTGCTGCGGCCGCTCGACGGCGGCAAGTACCGCTTCGTGTGCTGCAGCGAGTACACTTCCGACACGTTGGTGGATAATGCGCGGGATCGGAGCGGGGTGCGTGAGACGACGCCTTTCACGTTGGTCTGAGGGGGCATGGCTAGCGGGTTTTGATTTGAGATACCTATTTCTTTCTAGATGACATTGCGTTGGATGATGGCGTGTTTTGGGGGGCATGGCGAGGCGATTTTGTTGATCTGGACTGCGAGCCCCTTTTTGGGAGCGCCATGCAGGCGGCCCAGCCTAGTAGAGAGCACCAAGTCATCCTACTATATTTGACAATTCCTAGATTGATGTTGAGGATGCTGAACTTGGTGATGAGCTTACATCCAGATTCAACGGCGACCCGCAAACGGACTTGCCGAGGGACAACGTAATCCCGCTCCCTGGCCGTTGGTCGTGAAGCCGTTTTGCTGCCCTGAAGAGTACCTTGAGCATTCACGAATGATCACAGCCTGTATCTGACGACCTCCTCTCCCCCATACCTCGCTTCGCCCATCCCTATCCCGACAATATTGTCAGCTGCCCCCCTGCTTGGCTCAAGCAGCACAGAGCGTCCGAATGCCCAATCACACACCCAGGGGAGTCATCGCACCCATGAACCCTCACACCTCACCCCCAATGCCCTTATGCACCATCTCATACTCGTCCGCGTCAGCTTCACCGTGAGCCCTGGATGAACTGAGCTGTCTTCGACAACGGTCTCACACCCGGACCTGCGCGGTAGTAGAACAAATACAATCAATTCAGGAGGCAGCCTCCGACATGGGTATCTAGTACTTTTTGGGAATCCCCGCCAGCTCCCTCTCCCGCGTGATCGTACACCCCCCTCGGCCGCGCCGCATCCACTTCAGCCGCCGGCGGCCGCGGCGCGTCGCCGTGAGGGCGTGCCGGCCCAGCAGCCCCGTGTCGACCTTCTTGTACCGCAGCTCCCACTGCAGCCAGTTCTCGAGACCGGGCAGGTGGATCGGCACCGTCATCAGCCCGAGCAGCTTGGTCTCGCGCTCGTAGCCGCGCCACCAGCCGATGCCGGGCTGGCGCGGCGGCTTGGGCGGGTCCTGGTCCACCTCATCGTCCAGCGGCGGCGGGCTGTTGACGGCGTACATGGCGGGCAGCGTGTAGCGGACCTTGCCGGGGGCGTGGCGGCGCAGCAGGTCGTTGAGGCGAGTGCGGTCGGCGGGAGGCAGATTGTTGCGGAACTCGGCGGCGTACGAGGGAAGGAAGGGCCCTATGCGGATGACGCCCTTGAAGCGCGGGCGCACGCGGACCCAGTAGCGGCCGTCCCAGAGGGTCCAGCGGCGCCAGTTGAACCAGGGCGCCTTCTCGGGAGGAGGCACCTCGGGTTTGTCGAGAAAGATGAAGGGTGCCGAGGTGTAGTCGTTCTTTACAAAGGATATGAGAGGAAGAGGCTGTGAAGAGGGATGGGGTTCGCGGGTGAGGAGCCACTCCTGGAACAGGGACGAGGAAGAGGGTGGCACAGGAAGAAACAGGACGGAGGCGTGGTTGAAGGCCTTGGGGACGGCATCTAGGCGCGCTGCTTCGGCCGCGGAGGCAATGGACGGGAAAAGACGGGGTAGGAGGTTTTGCAGGCCGGGGATGGCAGGTGGCTTGGGGTCGGGTGTGGCGAAGGCGACGGCGCGGCGGATGAGGAGCGCGGCGATGGTGCGGCGGTGCGCGAGACGCAGGGCATGCCGACGGCGAGAGTACCGAGACTTGCGCCGGGGAGGAGGCACGGCGAGATCGGGGAAGCGGATGGTGAGGGTGCCGGTGTTGGGCTGGAAGTTGCGGATGATCATGCCGGTCGCCCAGCGATCGGCCTCGGCCTCCTCGGCGTCGGCACGGGCGGCGCAGCGACGGGACATGGCCAGGATGGAGGGCTTGCGCAGGGCGACGGGTAGGTCGTGGCCTTTCCACATGTGGCGTACGGCGTTGCGCATGGTCAGGGTCGGGTCCTTGTTGGTGGCATCCTCGATCCAGGGCACGTTGTTGGCCTCGCAGGTCGCGATGAGTCGGTCCTTGGCAAAGCCCAGCAGCGGCCGGTACACGACGACGCCGGCGTCCTCGCTCTGGATGGGGGGGATGGGCGGCAGCCGTTTCTTCGGTCGCTGGCTGCCGGCCCCGTCGGCATACTGCTGGTCGATGTAGGCAATGTCGAGCTCGGTCTGCAGACCCAACCGCAGCTCGGCCCAATGGGCAGCCCGGTCCAGATCGTTGCCCATGTCGCGGCGGACGAGGGGCCAGTCGCGTCTTCGCGGATGATAGCTGATGAAAGGCTGCGGGCGGAGCTGGTCGTCCAGGAAGCCGCTCTCGTGTGCGCCGTGTATGTCGAAGCATTCGGGTATGTTGGCGGCGGGAGCCATGCCGCGGAGGCCCCTGGCACGGTGACCGCTGAGCAGGCGCATGAAGACCGTCTCGTACTGGTCGTCCTCGTGGTGGGCGGTGAAGAGGCTGGCGATCTTATTCTGGGCGCAGGCCATGCCGAGCCTGCGGTAGCGCAGGCGGCGGGCGAGGGTCTCGATGTTCGGCAGCGTGCTGGGATCGAACGGTTGGTCCGGGTCAGGCCTGAGGCCGAGCTCGCGCAGCCACTGGATAGACAGCACCTCGCCCCGTATACCCACGGTAGGCCCATGCAGGACATTGATGGTCTTGAGGGCCTCCTTGGTGCTCGTGGGCCGCAGGCGGTGGTCGACGACGAAGGCGGTGGGTTTGGCGATGATGGTGTTGTCGGCGACCTTCATCTTGTGGTTCATGTGGCGCATCTGGCTGAACAGGAAGGCGAGGGCCATGGAATCAGCGCCGCCGCTTATGGCGAGACCCACGCGGCGGGGGATCGTCCGGTTGGCATGGGGGAACCGGGGCGGGCATGTTGCCCGGACGGCCTCAGTGAACTCGAGGAAGGAGATGGGCTTGGGGACGTGGTGGAAGACGGGGACGCTCATACGGCGCGGGCGAGCTGTCGTCGGCGTCTGTGCTTCTTACGGAGGCAGGGTGTCGGAGACGTGTCGATTGGGGGCGGCTAGAGGTTGTCGAGGTGGTGGGTGTGGAGCTGTGCATGGGGAACATGTTGATGTTGGTGATGCGATTGAGGAGGTTGTAGCTTCCCCCGGAGCTCGGTTGGGATCGGACAAATCGTTTCACCGAGGATCACCGGTGAGCTCGGTAAGAGAACACAGCTTCGGTGAGAGGAACGCAGCTCGGCTTAAGGCAAGAGCTAGGGGAGCTCGGTGCACGGGCACGCGACCTCCGATTGCGCCGACTTTGTTTCCCCTCGGCCCTCATCATTGACGACTCCTCCATGTTGATCTGGACCATCCCCCCTCCTACCACGACGAACCTCCCGACCCAATCGCCCCTCACCATGCGCCCCTCGATTGACTGATCAGGCCACGGCCGCTACACCCCTACGATCTCTCGAATTTCCGACTCGCCGACGCTCGTTACCCTCGACATCCACAGATCAGCTTGACCCGGAGCCTCGACCTTCATCATCCCGACCCTCGACCCCTCCCACCCCTCCTTCGACACCCGCCATGTCTACCTCGACCCCCTTCACGACCGCCCTCCTCGCCGGCGGCCTCGCCGGCACGACAGTCGACCTCTCCCTCTTCCCCCTCGACACGCTCAAGACCCGCCTCCAGTCCCGCGCCGGCTTCTTCCCGTCGGGCGGCTTCACGGGCATCTACCGCGGCGTCGGCTCCGCCATCGTCGGCTCGTCCCCCGGCGCCGCCTTCTTCTTCTGCACCTACGAGTACACTAAGGCGCGCCTGGCCGCCGGCGCCTCCCCCCTCCCACCCGCCGCGACCCACATGCTCGCCGCGTCCCTCGGCGAGGTGGCCGCCTGCGCCGTCCGCGTGCCCACCGAGGTGGTCAAGCAGCGCGCCCAGGCCGGCCACCACCCGTCCTCCGCCAGCGCCCTCGCCTCCATCCTCGCCCTGCGGGCCGAGCGCGGCCTCATCGGCGTCTGGCGCGAGCTCTACCGCGGCTGGGGCATCACCGTCATGCGCGAGGTGCCCTTCACCATCATCCAGTTTCCCCTCTGGGAGCGCCTCAAGGCCTGGGGCCGCGCCCGCAGGGAGCGCGCCGCCGGGCCCTCCGCGAGCCCCTCCGCCGCCGACGTCGGCGCTGTTGAGAGCGCCCTCTACGGCAGCGCTGCCGGCGCCGTCGCCGCCGGCCTGACCACCCCGCTCGACGTCATCAAGACGAGAGTCATGCTATCCGAGCAGAAGGTCAGGGTCGCCGACATCCTGCGCTCCGTGTGGCGCGAGGAGGGCTGGAGGGCCTTCTTCGCCGGCACCGTGCCGCGTATCACCTGGATCAGCATCGGAGGCGCCATCTTCCTGGGCAGCTACCAGTTTGTCGTCAACACGCTGCAGAAGACGCGCGACGAGAAGCGCCTTGTCAAAGGGGACCTGTGAGACGACGGCCATGTCGGGCTTGTCGAGAGAACAGAGCACCGGGATTTCCATCTTGCAACACGGCAGCACGATTTGCTGTTTTTGATTTGATTTGTAGCGGTATCCCATGCCACGTATGTACACTATCCATTAGAGGAAACGGAATACCCCTTGGGCATATAGAAGTATAGAGTCACCAAGAAACACCTCAACGCTGCACCCGCACCTGCACCTGCTTGCACCGCCAGACGGCCGGAAATCCGCCTCGAAAGCCGACGCTTCTATGCCGCTGCTGTCGTCGTGGCCGGCGCTGCTGTGGTGGCCGGCGCCGGAGTCGACGGCGCTGCAGAGCCGTCCGCTTCAGCGCCCGCCTCCTCGGGTGCCGGCTCTGGTTCGACTGGTGTCGCTACCTGTGGTTTCGGGATCGGATTTTCAATCACCTTGCGCCCGTTTGCCTTGTAATGCAGCGTGATGTCGTTGCCACCCTTCCACACGTGCGCGCGCAACGTGGCTAGCGTCATCGTGTTGGGCAGTTTCTGTCTCTTGTTAGCGGGTTCTTTGAATGAAGACAGTCTGAGACTCACAATGTCGTTGCAATACAGCTCGAGATACTCCTCTGGCCTGAGTGCGTCTGGGTCGGGCTCCGTCACGGGCGGTTCGATCCTCTCTGCGACGTATGATATGATCTTCTTGACGCGGAGCATCCTGTTGGCGTTCAAGCGGTTGTTGCCGTCCGTCGCGGCCAGGTCTGGCAGCGAGTCCTCCCACGGCACCAGGACGAACGACACCTTGACCGGCTCCTTCGGGGGTATCTGGTTCTGCAGCAGCACCTCGCCGAGCCACATGGGGCCTCGCTGCTCGATGATCTCCAGGTCCTGGCCGACCGACTCGACCGTGCCCTGATACAGGTTGGCGCTCGATCCCGATGTCTCCTCTTGGATGAATACCTTGGTGCCGGAGGGCAGCTTGAGAACTGGCGTGTCGTTATACAAGCTCGGCGTGATGCCCGTCTCGACGATCTTGTCCGGGTTGTCGGTGAGTTGCTTTTCGTATTCGTTGCGGATGCGCTGGACAACACCCAGGAAGCTGTCGTCGACTTCTTTTTCGTGCGTTGACGACGACTCGGACTCATCCGCCTTCTCGTCCACAACGGCCGGTTTCTCCGTGCTCGTGGACGCCGAGCGGCCAATCTTCTTGCTTCCAAAAGACATGCTGCCCATGCCCATGCGGAACTTCTTCTTGCCGAACGGAGTGCTGGGCGCCTTCCCGTTGGCAGCGTCCTTGTCCTTCTCTTTGCCATTCTCGGCGCCAGGCGACTTGACGTCGCTTGCCGCCGGCTCCGATGGCGTGGCGGGTGTCTGCCCAGTCTTGGAGGCACCATCGATGGGACCAATCGCACTAGAGAAGTAGTCTCCGTTCTCGACCGAGGGGCGGTTGACTTGGGACGACCTCTTCTCCAAGGGAGTCGCCGGTGTTGCCGCGCCTTCTGGAACATCCTGCAGACGGGCACCAGGGGTCGCCATGCCGATGGCGAGACCGGGAGTGGGTGCCCACTGTGCGCCATTAGCACGCGGTGTGGTCGCAGATCCCGGGCCCTCGGGCCCTCCGAATGAGCTTGATGGCATTTCGATCGAGGTAGGCGGGGCCACCCGGCGCGCGGCGATCCTCTTCTCAACGGTTTCGTTAAGAGCCTGGCGGTGCGCTTCGTCCTTCTTGATCTCCTCGTCGATAACCTTGGCGAAAAGGTATCGAAGAATCCATTTTCCGAGGTTGACTGTCTTCTATTAGCCACGGCCATGGAAAGCTCAACTATGGTCAATGTACTTCTCTGGTCGTCCCGGAAATCCACTGCCTCGCCCGGCGCGAGGTCGTCAGCGTACATCTCGGCATCGAAGCAGTTGAACGGCTCAAGCACGACCGTCAGGCTGCCGGAACTGGTGTCGATCGAACACCAGGGGGCCACGGCCTCGCGGGTGTTGACCTCGGGCTCCACGTCCTCCAAATGCCGCTTGCCGTAGCTCTGGATCACCTCGCACTACATGGCGCATTAGCCAACTGGATAGGCAAAAACACAGGGTACATGCACGAACCTTGATGAGATCCCAAAGCAGGACATCGCCAGCAGTGTCCAGCGTCAGTACCCTTCTTCTGTCGTTCAGTAATTTGTGCTTAACAAGACCGAACTGGCCCTCAATGGTTTCATTCGGTAGGTGGAAGATGGGTTCGGCGGTATAGGAGGTAGGCTCGGTCACAACCTCAGATCCCTTTCTCGCCGCAACCGTGCTGCCGACGGCCGTTGCGTCGGAGTCCCGGGCTATCTGCTTTGGGAAGGTGGCAGTGTTGGAGATTTTGAGGATCGATTTCGCAGGGATTTCCTTCTTCTCGTCCTTCTTGTCTGCAGATTCGGTGGCCGGCGGCGGTGAGACCTGCCTGGGCCGAGTAGTGGACCCAGAAACAGATCGGTGCCGGCGGTAGGCCTCGGGAAGCTTGATGTCCGACGAAGTATCGACATCAGGCCACTTGTTGATGGAGGACGTTGAGGTGGCGGTCCAGATGTAGCCGTCCGCTGCCAGGATCTTGCTGATGTTGCCGTGCTCCTGCGCAATGGCGAGCGAGAGGCCGTCGTCCATATCTTCGATTGTGCCTCGCACGTCGGTCTTGGCCACCATGCCGGAGCGGTCACTGCTGTAGAATATGCCCAATGTGGGGTCGTCCGAGTACAGCGACCAGACGCTGTCGTTGTGCATGGTGAAGGTGTACATGCAACGACCGGCAGTGATGCTCCAGAGCTTGATCGTCGAGTCGGAACTGGATGTCATGACAGTGTCGCCGGCCTCGTTCAGCAGAATGGAGCGCACGTTGTCCGTGTGTCCGACGAACTTGGTGACGGCGTCCCCAGTCCTGGGATCCCACAAGCGCACGCTGGACTCGGGGCCGCCACTCGCAATGATGCGAGGCCCGACGCTCAGGGCGTAGATGGAGCCCTTCTCGGCGACCTCGCCCTTATTATCGATCTCTAGGGTCTTGCCGCCGCCGTTCAAGTCCCAGAGGCGGATCTTGCGGTCGAGGCCGCCGGAAGCGACCCAGTTGGCGGAGGCATCGTTGGGCGGGGTGGCGACGCACTTGACGTAGTCGGCGTGCTCGCCAATGGTGACGGCATCCTTCTGGGTCTCGGAGTGCGGGCGCCAGACCTTGACGGTCAGGTCGGAGGAGGCGGAGACGAGGGCTGTGTTGTTCTGGGCGAGGACAATGTCGTTGATCCAGTGGGTGTGTGCTTGGGTTTGTGCGCGGAACTTGGTAGAGGATTTGGGCTTGTCGGCGTCGGCGGTCGCGAGGCCAGCGCCGCCAGCCTTCATGTCGAGGAGGTCCCAAGCGCAAACGACACCATCTCGTCCTCCGGAGTAGCTAGGAGGGGCAACATTGTCAGCGCATGGGCGTCGTTGGGCGGGGATGTCGTGTCGGGAGCCTACAGAATGGCATTGTCCTTGTCAATGGCGAGGCCGTTGACGCCAAGTCGGTGGCCGCCTGGCTGAGAGTTGGGGAGGTCGAGGACTGCGGCAGCGGAGGTAACAGGTCAGCATGGAGTTGAACGATGTGTCTGATACAATGTCTCGGAGGCTCTTGGTGCGCGCCAGGCCGTTCAGGCTGGTCGGCCTGTCGTCCTCTGGTCGTGTCGTGCGGGGTTGCGAGTTGTCGCATGTCGCGACAGAGAAGCAAGGCCGTGACGAGAGACAATCCGGGACGAGGGTGGGAGGGGGGGAAGGGGAGCACGTACCATAGCTGATCCTCTGGCGAGCCTTTTTCGCCGCCATGGTGGAGGATAGATGAAGAGGGCTATTGCGGTATCATGTGGTAACGGGGAGAATGCGAGCCGGTGAGGTCGTGGATCACAGCATCCACCGGGGGAGGCAGCCGGAGGGGAGGAGGAGGAATCAGGTCGGTTGGCGTTGGCGAGGCTTAATCAAGGGCGCTCGGCGCTCACAGCTGTGCTTCTCCAGAGGCGAGTTGGGTCTGGTCAGGTCAGGACTACTTAGCCGACAAGCAACGCCGCACGCACTGCATCTGCTCTGCTGCAACTCAACTCCGATGATGGTGGGCGGATGGCGCTTGGCAGGCTGGATGCTTGGCTGGCGCGGGCGGGCATGGGCAGGCATGATGGAGGCAAGGGCATGGGGGCTGCGTACCTGGCGCGGCGCTAGCTCCTCCTCCTGCTGCTTCTCCGTCGTTCGTCGCTTCGTCGTTCCCCTCACCAGGTGGAAGGTGCAGTCGGCCATGCAGAAGGAGCACCCAGCACCAGGGAAGGAGCAGGGGCCCGAGGGGAAGTCGGCCCCCTCACCCCTGAGCGCTAGCCCGAATCGATGTGGCCTCGCATCTTTGATTCGACAGGTGAGCTGTCAGTGGAGCTGTGGCCTGGGGAAGACGGGGCCGCTAGTCCTCTTTCGACGCCACCCACCCACCTGCCTGTTGCTGCTTCCACGGCGACGACCATCTCGTCGTCGCTTCCTCCGCTGCCCTCAGGTGAGGGCTGGGTCAGGACGAGGCACGGCCAGGGCAGAGCTGGCCAGGCCTAGAGTCATTTTCCATCTCCTTCTGCTCATGCTGTCGCCCAGCTCTTGGTTGAGCAGCACTGTTTTTCCGGCTGTCCTGAGGTGAGCAAAGGTGCCTTGCAGCCGACAACCAGGTCAGAGGGATCCCGGTGCAAACAGTCAGGTTCCAGGGCGATGACGGGGTTACGCGGCCACTACCTGGGTCAACGTGCTTCATTACTATTGTGTTACGAGGCTGGCTGGCTAGCCTCCGCCGGACAGGTAATCGGTCACGCTACTATCCTGGTGTTCGGTGGCACATTTCAAAATCCCTTACGGTTCGGTTCAACTACTGGTGATACGACACGAGGACTGTCCGTTACAGCCTGCCAGTCCCTCGAGGTAAGATCATGATGATGTTTGGGATAGCAGATCTTCAGCCACTGAGGCACATTTTTCAGACTGGCCAGAGTTTGGGGAAGGAGCTTGCCATATGCCACAATGGGAATACTGACGATGTCGTCGCTCTGGAAGCATACATAATAAGGCTTCGCTGGTAGCGTCTCTGTGCAGAACTCGTCCTTTCCGCCAGGCCTCTCACTAGCCTCGCACTCACCCCATGCAGCTTTAAGAAGCGGTGTTGGAATGTAATACATGTGAATTGCAACCATCGAAGCAACAGCTCGCGCAAGGCAATTCGGGCATCCTACTAGTCAATCTTCTACTGCCCCTGTGCTAACGCCTAACCTCTAGCAAGCATCAGACTACCTATGTCAAGTTCATGCGCAATAGTGGTCTGCACAAAGGGTCAGGTTTGACTTTCAACAATATACGACTTCTTTGTTGACTTACCAGTATGGCAGACAGCCGGCTTGCTTTTTCCTTTGTCATGTCGTCATCGTTCGTAATAACGACCTTCCTGTATCATGAACCTCTTTGAGACGTTTCTTCACGGAGGTCCACGTGCGGACAAGGCCTTGGAGTGTAGCCGCACCTTGATGGACGGGTTTGCTTCCAGCGCCATAGTCATGACCAGCGCGCCGACGTCACATCATGGACCGCGCGACAACCTTCTCAAGCCCCACGATGCTCATCCGCGCCTCCGTCGCCATATCCCCCTTATACTGCCCCCCAACCTCTGCTCAAGTCAAGTCAGCATGCCTATCATCCAGCAGGAGGCAACGTAGACCACAGACCGCAAACGTACCTCGCCCGATCTTGGCTCTCCTCAGGCAGGCCCGACACGTCCCGTCCACGGGCCGCGTCGCGATCTTCTGCCCACTGCTGCACATGGCCAGCGGCAGCTCCGCGGGCGGGCTGGCGGGGAGGTGCTCGGTGTGCGCCAGCGTCAGCCCGCGCGTGGGGTGGCCGAGGTTGTGGCCGCGCGCGGAGCGGCACCGGAAGGTGTTCTGGTACTGCCTGTGGGCGCAGGACGCGTGTAGGGTGTAGATGTGGACGCACATGCCGGGAGAACTGCCGAGCTGAAGTCGCTGTTGAGAGAAGTAGCCGGAGGTGCTTCGAGATGATGTGATGACGGCGAACAACTGGTGTTGTGGAGGAGTTCTGCTGCTGTTAAACTCGTAGCCTTAGGAGGCTGACTAGAAAAGGGGCGTCGCGACAATAGAGACAAGAAACAGGGGGAGACGGCCATGTCTTCAAGACGGAAGGAACGGTCTATTAGTCTCCTTCCTCCTACTCAACAGCACGAACAAACGGCAGACGAGACGGCATCAGACAACCACGACAAAGCCGCCGTCACAAAGCACCTCCCTCAATGGTAACAAAGCTCAGAAACATCAGACAGGGCAGCCGAGCAAGCGTCGCACAGTCACCGCCCCGATCCCATTTTTCAAAGTCTAAACGCCGTGCTGACCGAAGACGCCAGAAGTACAAGTTTTCCCGGATCCCCCGTCCTCCATCCTCGGGGGTATATTCGCGGAACCCGCCCCTCAGGCAGACCGCCCCTTCTGCCTGAACCGATCGCCCTGCCTCGGCTGGCTGCCGTACGTCCTCCGCCCCTGGACCTTCTTGTCCCGCCCGCTCGCGCCGACCGTCACGTCGACGCGCGGCGGGACGGCGAAGCCGAAGCTCTTGGCCAGCTTGGCGAGGTCAAGCTTGTTGATGTCGTACACGGAGCGCAGCGAGTGGCTCGCGTACGCGTGCAGGTAGCTGCGGTAGCCGTCCTTGGCCGACTTGTTGAGGTAGTAGTTCTGGCTGATGAGCTTCTCGAGCAGCGCCTGGATGTTGGCCACCTTGTTGGCGGGGAACTCGAACTCGACGACAGGCACGCGCGCCGCCTTGAGGTGCGAGAGGAAGCCCACCTCGCTGGGGTGCAGGAAGAGGAGGGACTTGCCCTTGGCGCTGGCGCGGGCTGTGCGGCCGACGCGGTGGATCTGGGTCCGTCAGTATGGCTGGCCTGAGGGAGGTGGGGGGGGAGGGAGGTGGTGTAACTCACATAGTCGGTGGGCGCATCGGGAGGGTCGAAGGAGACGGACCAGTCGACGGAGGGAATCTAGTCTTGTCAGCGTGTGGTCGAGAAACGTCCGAAATGGTGCCACATACATCAAGACCACGGGCGGCAACATCAGTGCAGATGAGAGTGCCCTGCTTCGCGTTGCAGAACTCGAAGAACGTGTTCGTCCGCGCCTGCTGCTTCATCTTGCCGTGAAGACCTGCGCCCGTTAGCGTTCCGCCGCCACCAGAAAAACTTGATCAGTAGCTCGACTCACTCAACACCGGCAGGTCGATGTAGTTCAGCAGCTCAGAGTGGTACTTGACCGAGTTGCAGCTGCTGAAGAAGACGATGACCTTCTTCTTGAGGTTGCGCTTCAGGAAGGAGAACAACAGCAGGAAGCGCTTGTCCTCGTCGCAGATGACGTAGCCCTGCTCCAGGCCCTCGACGGTGCTGTGCTCCTTGGTCTGGTCGACGTTGATGTACAGAGGGCCCGCGCGCAGCGATATCCGCGCCAGGTCCTCGACCTTGGTCGTCTGCGTCGCCGAGAACAGGCTCGTCTGCCTGTCGGCGTTGGGTAGGATCTTGACAATCTGGCGCATCTCGTCCTCGAAACCGATCTCCAGGATCCGGTCCGCCTCGTCGATGATGAGCGTCTTGAGGTTCTTGAACACGAACGGCGTGTTCTGCAGGTGGTCGAGCAGGCGGCCGGGCGTGGCGATGATGAGGTTCACGCCCTTGGCCAGCTTCTCGGCCTCGGCACGGCGGTTGGCGCCGCCGATGACGATGCCGTAGGTCTGGGAGTGGTGCTCCATGAGCTCGCGGGCGACGCCGAAGATCTGGAGGGCGAGTTCGCGGGTGGGGGACTGAATGCACGGTTAGGCGAGTCTGACCTGCTGGAGGTGTCGCTAGTTCGACTTACCACGACGATGACACCGGTTCCGTTTCGGGGCTTGAAGCGCAGCGAGCTGAGCATCTCGACGGCGGGGATCAGGAAGGCCAGCGTCTTGCCGGAGCCCGTCTTGGCCGCACCGAGGACGTCGCGACCCGTCAGCAGAGGTGGGATGCCTCTCCTTTGGATCTCCGTCATCTTTGTGAACCCCATGCCCTCTATCGCCTTCATTGTCTTCTCCGAGAGCTTGAGTTCCGAGAAGTCCTGCGCCTCCTCCCCTGAGGGCGGCAGCGTCAGGGCCTCGCGGTTCGGGATCTCGAGGTCGGCGTCGTCGTCATCTGCCGCGGGCTCGGTGGCCGCAGCGGCCTCGTCGTCGGCCTCGACATCTTTGGCATCCTCTTCTTCCTCATCGTCCTCCTCGTCGTCATCGCTGAGAGACTCAAAGTTGTCCTCGGACTCCTCCGCAACATCCTCGGCCCGCTTCTGCTTCTTCGACTTTCGGGAGGCGACTACCGGGGCCTCAACGGCCTTGCGCCGGGAAATCTTGTCGCCATTGGCGTCGCGGAGCTTGCGCTTCTTGTTGGATGCGGCGTCGACCATTGTGCTGGTGATTGTCGGTTTGGTTACTGGGTAGCTCGAAAACGGTGTCGAGGCTCGGATGGGTTGAAGAGGTGGGATTTTTTCTTATCGCCAGAAAAATTCTGGGACAGCGGGACTCTGGGGTCGGTGGCAGATTAGATTAGATAAAGGGGGGGGGGAGACGGGCCTTATGTAAGCGGGCTCGCATCATCACCATCATCCACTCAATGAAGGGCAAGTTTCCGATTAAAGCATGCGTCGATGAGCTTGTCTGTTATTGAGCGTTGAATCACCTTGGAACATGCAGATGCTGTGTGTGGTCGTCTAACACATGACAGTGTTTTCAGGGCTCGTCGTGGCTCGTTACGAGACATCGCGACCACGGTGGGCAATAAAGGTACCTTGAGGGACCCTGCTCATCACGATTCATGGGGCTCGGAATCCGCGACAGGCAGTCATGTTCCCCCAGACGCAGTCGTCAAAACCGGTACATCATATTGTCTGCTCATCCCCTCCATTCACATGCTAATAGCGATACAAGCCGCGAATCCTTCGCAGTTCACGCCGTCAGGCTTGCCTTCAGTTTTCATTGCCCGGTCCCCCTCATCCATGCATTCCTGCCGCAGCAGGGCCGTCCGTTCCACAAGTCCGTAAACGCCAATGAAGCAAGCAAGTCATCCTCGCTGGTCAATAGACAAATCGTTCATGACAAGTCTACCCGCCGATGCAAAGTTCAGGTCTTCCCCCCCAGACCTCCACGGCCCGCCTACAGGGTCTCAGGTGTGGGGTTCTCGTGCTTGGCCGTGCTGCCCTTGCCGCGCCAGGTGCTGACGGCAGGAATGTTGGCCTCGTAGCGGACCTCCTCGGTGCCGTACGCGCGCGGGGTGAGCTTGATGAGGGTGTGCAGGGGCACGTTCATCCAAGGGCTTTGGGTCTGGTCCTTCTTCATGAAGTATGCGTAGATGCAGCGCAGGACGGCCTGGTGGGTGACGATGAGGATGTCCTCGGAGCGCTCGAGCTCCATGATGATGGGCTCGAGGCGGATGACCACGTCGCGGTAGGACTCGCCGCCGCGGTAGCGATAGTTGTACTTGTCCTCGTCGCGGGCGGCAAAATCATCGGGATAGCGGTCCTTGATCTCTTGGTAGGTGAGGCCGTCGCAGACGCCCGAGTCGAGCTCGTCGAGGGCCTTCCACTGCAGCTGGTTGTAGTGGGGCGGGTGGAAGCGTGCCGTGGCGATGGTGCGCTTCAGCGTCGACGTCCAGACGGTGAGGGGACGGTCGTCGCCGACAGACTCACGCACGAGCTCGGGGAGCTTGCGGGCGTACTGCTCGCCGCGGGGCGACAGCATCGTGTCACCGCCGATACGACCATCAAGGTTGTAGAGTGACTCGCCGTGCTGCGTCACTCGTCAGTACGTAGGCTGGGAAGCACGGCTCGCCAGGCCGGCCAGGCAAGAAGACTCACCCTCGATAGCCAGATGGAGCGGGGACGGATGTGGAGGTTCATGAGGTAGTAGACGATGCGACTCTGCAGGTAATCCTGGATTCGGTTGATAATGACCTGCTTGCCGACGTCCATGATTTTGAGGAACGTGTAGCTACTCTCGTCGCCGTCCTCGTCGATGGAGGTATACACCTGCTCGTAGTTGCGGATGCGGTTGCGGAAGTCGAGCGCCGCCTGCTCGGGGTCCTGGCCGGCGTAGTCGGGCGAGGTAGCCTTGACGTCGCGAATGTTGGCCATGATGAGCTCCTCGTCATCACACTTGCTCTCGACGAAGATGACCTCGACGCCCTCCTTGTTGCAGCGGTCGAGAACCCACTTGCGGCGGTCCTTGGTAGAATTGGTGGCGTCGAGAATGGCGACGGTGCCCTTCTCCTCGCGAAACCAGGTCATCATGTCGACAATGGCAGCCTCGGCGGCAGCGCGGCGCTTCTGCTCGCCCTCGCGGTTCTTGACATCAAAGAAGTCGGCTGTGGGCTGGGCGGCCGTCTCGCGGCGGTAGTTGCCCACGTTGAACGTCTTGGCCTCTATAGAGAGCCATTTCAAATAGCGTTGTGCTGGCGAGAATGTCAGTGTCGGAGCGTTGGTGGCGGCCTGGGGTTGCGATGAGGGATGGCATGTGAAATCTTACCCTTTTGGGCGATGAAGCTCTTTCCCCGGGCTGGCAAACCCACCATGACCACGCAGACCTTGGTGTCCTCCACCTGGACGCCCATGCCGTTAGTCAATCGCACCATCTTGACTTAATTGTCGGTACGGTAACTGTTGTTTCGAGAAATTCGAAATGAGGTAAGAATATGACAGAGTGGAAGTTGAACACATGAAGGAGACGTGGTGGTCTCGTCGATGGAAGTGAAGCGGAACAAGAGCGCGTGACGTCGCCCAAAGGGGGGGGGGGGGGGGGGGGGGGGTTGTTGGCTAAAGCAGCTCGTGTGATAGTAGCGGCGGCAGCAGCAGCAGCAGTCGCAGCGAGCTCCAGGTCAGTTCAGAAGAACTGCGGGTCTGGCTCGGGTCTAGGGTGAGCTTTGCCGGAGAAATGAGTGCAGGGGCTGCTGTTGTGGGCCAATTGAGAAAAGAGGCAGGTGAAGAGGGATGTTGGGAATATGAACTCTGAAGCAGGCCGCGAGGCAGGTAGGATGAATGGAAGGAAGGAAGGCAAGGTAAAGTAGAGTGATGTGATGTGTGGTGATGCGACTTTTGGTAACTTGGAGGGGGAAGGCGCTCTGCTGAGTGGTGCGGCACAGGCCTCGTCGACTGCAAGTGCGTCGTCTTCGGAGGTTCGTCGAGCAAACTGAACAAAGACTGATACGGTCTTGGTCCTGGTCCTGGTCTTTCTCCTAGGGCTGAAGAGCTTGCCAGCACTCGTGTGATGTGAAAGAAATGACCGACGAGGCGGCGAGGGGTGGAGTGGACTGACAGCAGGACCAAAGAGCCTGAACAGGGAGCCCAAAACCAACACACAGAGCACCAAGAGACCCAGACAAACGGATGACGGATGGCGCGAGGATTCCCGAGGATGAACTGGTGCGCGGGCGGCAGGCGACGGGTGACGGCCAGGGCCTTCGGGAATCGCAGGATGAGCTGATGGGCCTCCTCCGACACCATTGGCCCGGCCGAACGCCCACACCGTCTCTTTCTCCTCCCCGTGGCCCGTCCGCGACCTCCAGGCAGCCGACGAAGCGACAGACGTGTGTCAAGAACTCGAGAGGTGTGCGTCGAGCTCCTCCACAGGCTCGGCTGGGCCACCCCGCATCTCCAACTCGCCCAGCTTCACAGCTCTCGTCGTCAGCTCAGCCAGGCAAGCAGGCGGGCAGGCCTCCCACGACGACTGACTCTGGTCTTCGCGGTCCCTTGCCTCACCGAACACCCGAGGTGGAGCCCAGCGCCCGCACCGCCAGCTCGCCGTAAAGCACTGCGATGCGACCTGCCAGCGTGACCGTGTCCGACGAGCCGCACCCATGTTGCCGACTTGGCACTGGAAAAGCGAATACCCCTCTGGGACAGACCCTTCGATTCTCCTTCTCCCCCATCGTCGCCCTCTTCGTCTTCCCGCTCCCACCCGTCTTCACAAAACCGTCTCGAACGAATCGTCGAGCCCCAGCCGGCAGCCTCTCGCAGCTGAGTCTCCATTCAGTCCAAGTGGACAGGACAGGGAACACCAGCGACACTCGCCGTCAGCGCCCTCTCCGTTCTCTCCTTGATCCCCCTCCGCTTCCCTACCCCCCAAACGCCCCTCTCAGGAACCAGGAACGAAAAAAAAATTAGAAACCCCTAGCAAATTGGCACCTCGCCGGCCCTGCATCGTCGGGTCGGCCCCTGTGAACACTCGCCCACACCGCCTCCACGCCATCACTTGACGACGAGGTCACGCGGCGCAAGCACGACACGACCAGGGTGGGACGGTCGAGACTCTCTCCACGGCCGCTTGGGAGGGCATGCGGTTGCCGCAAGGTGGACGGACGAACCCGCCGCCGGGAATCAATCCCGGGATGGAGAAGGGAGAGAACGAAATGAGATGGCTCGATCCAAAAACTCACCCTGCTGAAGCTGTACGTGTTCTGGCGGCGCCTGCCCGGCCTTGTCTCCGGCAGCGGGGGCCCCGCGGCGACTCCTCCGAACATGGCTGCTGCGTGTTCTCTCGATCGGGACCAGCGGGTCTTGGAGGCGAGCTCGATGCGTGCTCTGGTTGGGATGGCTGCGTCGTTCCGCGGAATGCTGAGGATGCAGGTTGCGAGAGTGATGGGCGAGGAAAGCACTGCGGCAATTGATGGCACCGGCGTTGAGGTGAGGCCCGTCGCGCGACGAGGGGCTGATGGCGGTCGAGGTGGACTTGCTAGGGCCTATCGGGTCCCAACGTGATGCTGCGTCCAGTGCGGAAGGTGCAGCCTGGCTCTGGTCTTGCTATGGGTTTATTCTGGTGAAGATGAGGTCGCTTGGTCTGTGAACACCGCTTTGCCCTGTTGACCACACATTGCGTTGGGCTCAACCCGCCCTCGTCTCTACAGATCCAGTGCTCAGGCGCTGTGAGTTGTCTCCCACGTCACTGTGGCTGGCGATTGGTGGGGTGACTCGCTTATCGCGCAGCAGAACACAGACACCGCTGTGCTGTGACTGTGATTCGACGACGCATCGCCGAGCCCCTTTTCGTCTTCAACATCACGCCGTCACAACATGTCACCCCTGATATCGACAGCAACAATCATGTGTCGTTAAGGCAGGGTCTATCCGAAGACAAAGTCCACACCCATGAGATGAAAGGCCTCTTCTAGTGACCACCAGAGGCAGTACTGGTCATCCCATGTTCCTTCTCCCCCCCCCCTTCACCTCTGGCCACAATGTTGATTCTGATGCTACTTGGTGCATCACACCCTCATCTACTCCTCGACTGACCGTTCCTCGAAGCTGCACCACAAGCTGCTGATGCTTCAGTCTCAGCTCCACGACTGGCCATGGCATTCTGCTCCTCAGCATCGCTCTACTGATCGGGAAGCGCTGGGGTCGGTCCGTAAAATTCGCGGCCGTAGAACCGCATCTCAGCCGCGCCAACGTCAAACACGGCCTCGACGTTTTGCAAGAACGTCATGCCGAGAATGTACGGCCCAGGCCCACCTGTCGATATGCCGATCTGGCAGTACCCCGTCAGGGGGTCCTGGAGGTGCCGCCACATCATGTCGACGGTGTTGACCCAGAACTTCTTCCCGCCGATGATGAAAGCAATGCGGGGCGCAATGGCGTCGCAGGGCGCAAAGTAGCTGCCATAGGAGAACATGTACATGGCCGCGGGCTCAAAGGCGTTGGCGATGGCTTCAGCAATGGGAGGCGGCACGTAGGTGAGCGTTGTGGCAGTGTCCACGATGTAGGCGTAGTGGGTCGTGTCAGTGGTTTGGCCCCATTGCACACCTTCGACTATTATGGTGTAGTACGAGTGCTTCCAAGCCGTCTCGCTCCGAGTCGGGTTGATGTTGGCCTGCGGAGTCATGTCAGTCGGGGCGGTTGATCACTGCCACGCTCTCCCGGGCTACCACTTACGACAATGAGGTCAGTAGAGGCAACCGGGCCGGTGGTGGGCAGGCCAGTACGTCCACCCCAGGCGATGAGGCCGTCGGACGAGTTCCGGGCGAGGGCGACGCTGAAGGAGTCGGAGCTGAGCCCCTGCTGGACCATGGTGGTGAAGAAAGGGGCATAAGGGATCTGGAAGGCTTGGCGGTTCTCGCTGAGGCTTCCCGAGTAGGCGCTGGTCAAGGCAGGGTACGCCATGCCAAGGATGCCCTGGGTTACGTTGTTACCGTACCAAAAGGTTTGGTTGGCGAGGCCGACCTGCGTCTGCTTGACGGTGATGCCGGCGACGGTGAGGTCGCTGTGGCCCATGGGTCCGGAGACGCGCTCGCCGGAGCCGTAGCCGAGGGTGAAGTGGATGTCGGGGATCTCGCCGTACTTGAACTTGTCGATGACGGGGTCTCCGAAGCTGCACGACTCCGGGGGATACTCGGTGGTGCCTCCACGGTTGGTGCAAGAAAAGTCGGAGCGGACGGCCCAGGTGTCGCTGCTGCCCGTGTCGAAGATCATCTGGACGGGGGTGCCGTCCCAAATGACCTCCATGGCGTACTGCGTACCGAAGGGCGAGAGAGCAGTAATGTTCTGGTAGCCGGCGCCTGGCTGGCCCTTCTCGGCAGCGGCGATGGCAGTGGCAGCATTGTGGCCGGCGAGGCGGCCGCGGAAGGGTCTGAGGACTTGGCGATGAGTCGAGGTCTCGTCGGACGAGCGGTCACGGATGGCCGTGATGCGTTGGAAGGAAACACCACTGAAGGGGCTTGAGAGCTCGATCTCAGCATGGACGCCGGGGATTACCAGCAGACCAGCTCCGATGAGGGAGATGAACAGGTCAACGAGTTTCATGGCGGAGTGCTCTGTCAAGGCAGATAGAGGTGGACGGTAATAGGAACGAAGGACTTGGGGGTTGATGAGGAATAGGGTGAAAGTAACGAACGAGGGAATTGGATGTGAGGCCCGAGACTCCCTTAAAGAGACACAGGCAAACGATGGAGGAGCAGCGGTGACGAGGAAAGTGGAAGAGAGGAGAATTGCCGAACGCGAGGGTCAAGGCGTCGAGGCAAACAGGAAAGGGCCAGGTTCAGGTTGTCTTGCCTAACGGCAGGCAGGTACTCTGAGGTACTGGGAAGGTCGGCCGGGGGAAGGAGCAAGCGGACGGCGGCAGCAATACGATGGGAGGAAGGTGCAGAGGACCGGCCGAGACGATGACTGGGGCAAGAGCATTGGACGCGGGTGTCCGGGGAAACCTCCACTCTTGAACCGTGTTTGATCGCTCAGCATGGGAAGGAAGGAAAGGGCAGGGGCGCTACGGAGCTGGCGTGGTGAGGCCAGCGACGACGAAATCACCCAGACCAAACATCGCGACGCCCGTTAGCCGAGCCGCCGAAATTGTGTGCGTCCTGCTCCGGGCCAGTCTTCGGCACCGGTCCCGTCAAAGATTCGGCAGCCCGCTGGCTGTGTAGCCCATTGCCGGGTGCCTGCAGTGGCGGCCGCGGATCGTCGTCAGTCCCAGCCAGGTACAGAACAGGCACGGGTGATACCAGCCAGGGGCTGCGTGCTGGTCGTATGGTAGTCCCAGACATGGGCCCCCGTCCCTCCCTGTCAAGGCCCTCCAATGTGGGCCGTTCTGCATCTGTCAAAGAAGTCGTGGACATGTCGCACGGCGAGCGATTCCCGTTCACGAAGTCTTTCCGCCTCGGCATCGTCAAGACGAGGGCTAGGGTCGTTTCCGTAAGCGAACAATTATCTTCGAGCGTGGCATGAGGAAGGGATATGTCGTGTAGTTTGCATGGCTCATGTATCTTGCTCCCTCTCCCGCCCCACCTCTCCCCCCTTTCCTCTCCATGCTACGACCGTCCTACACACTACCGACCGCAAAAGCCAGCGCCACGGCCAGGGCCCGCACCTGTATCCCAGCATGGCCTGCCAAACATGGGTGGCGCCAGTCTCCGGAGCGGGGTGTTCTTCGAAGGCCAAGCCTTCCATCTCCATCGATGCGTGGTCGGGCCTTTCTTGTGTCGTTGCGAACCGTTTCGAGATAGGCGTGTAACAGTCAGATACTTCGATGGCCACTTGAGACAGCAGATGCTGTTGGAAGCAGCGATTCGATAAATTGAGTCGCAGCGACTGGAGTCTAATGCGACAATAGGGCATATTGTAAAGAACAAAACCACCATCACTATGTGTCCTAGTGACGGAGGTGGCGACGATACCATCGGGATCCTTCGTGGGACCCTAAACCATGAACATATATATCAGTCAACCAAAACGGCACTGCTCGACTTGCGTTTGCCGTCATGGGAGCCAGTCTGTCAGTTTTGGGACCGTCATCGGGGAATTGGTTCTAGATGATCTTCAGTCCCCCGCCAACCAAACAGCCTGTTTGCGCCTGTATAGTCGCAGGTACGAATATATCTTGTGCTGGCGTTGCTGAGCCGCAGGGCTCGGCACATCGGCACCAGAGCCGAGTGCCGCGTGATTCTGGCCTCAATACTAGACGGTCGTAAGCACAAGTTTCGAGACAGCCTCAATCGGTTGCTCGGGTCTGGTGCTTCTTTGGACACGCTTGGCAGACAAGATGCACTGATATGGCTGAAGTTGATTGGTCTTGGGTGCACAGTAAGTTGACCATTGTGCTTCACCTCCGCAATTGTCGTGCCGTCGTCTGGCCCCAGTCACGGGCCAGGACTCGGGGGATCTTTTCCCGCGCCTGGACGGACCCCCGGCATGACAATGCACCGGCCCCACCAAAGGCCGGAGACCTCACTACAACGACTCAACACATAAACGATGCCGCCCTATTTTTCAACTCAGATCATCTTGCAGGTACGCTTAGACTTCTGGGACTGATGGCCACCACTATGTCTGCCCAAGCTCCGGACCCCTTCGCCCAGATGAAGGCCCTAACCCCCTCAACCCTCCTGTACGATCCCCCCTCCGCCTCCCCAGACCTCACCATCATGTTCGCCTGGTACGCCTCTTCGGACGGCCACATCGCCAAATACCTCTCCAACCACCTCGCCATCTTCCCTCGGACCCGCCTCCTCCTCATCAAACACCCCGCCATCGACATCATCTCCCCAGCCCGCTCCCGCGCAGCCCTCGCTCCCGCCCTCCCCCTCCTCGCCGGCCTCTCCGCCGACGACCACGCCCCCCGCCTGCGCCTCCACGTCTTCTCTAACGGCGGCGCCACGAATCTCGCCCGCCTGCTCGCCCTCCTCGGCGCCACCCCGCTGCCCCCGCACGTCGCCGTGTTCGACTCCGCCCCCGCCCCCTTCCGTTTCCGCAAGACCTGCCGGGCCCTGACCACGGGCATCCCGCGCCCGCTGGCCCCCGTGCTCCTCGTCATGCTCGCCGTCTACTGGCTCCTCCACGTCCTGCTGCGCCGCCCGAGCTTCCTCGACCGTACTTCCGCGGCGCTCAACACGAAGCAGGTGACGGTGACCGAGGCGAGGCGCACCTACATGTACAGCCGGGAGGACGAGATGGTGGGGTGGGAGGACGTCGAGGCGCACGCGGATGAGGCGGAGGCCCGCGGGGTGGCGGTCAGAAGGGAGCGGTTTGTGGGCAGCGGGCACGTAGCGCACGCGAGGAACCACGGGGATCGGTACTGGAGAATCGTCAAGGAAACGTTCGAGGGGGAGGGCTCATGAATTGATTTTCAGATATCCCACTTTACATGGACGGAGCGGTTCTTCAGACTGGTACATCAAATTACTGTCTAATACATGTGGACGACGTCCATCCATCCTCTCCTTCCTTCATGCTTTTTCTTTTCTGTTTCGTCGGCCCTGACCTGCCCTGTCCTGTTGCGTGCTGTCTGGCCTCCCCGCTCGTGAGCATCGGATTACACCAACCGAGCAGATGCGTCTGCGGAAAACGCCTGCGTATAAACATGGAAGCCGAGGCTGAATACCAAAGGGAAAATAATAAGAATGGAAAGAAAAACCGTTCGCTAGAGTGGCAGGGCAGCACCAGATCGCCATTCAACGCAGCAAGCCCGAACGAACCGTCATGACGAACCGCCTTGAGTAGACTGTCTCAAAAGAAGCGTCAACCCAGAAGCATGCTAGTCTGACACGCTGTGCAAGGCGCGACGGACGACGACCGTGGGTCGATGCGAATCCTAAGGACGGTAACGACAGGCATAACCATGGCATGGCTGATATCCAAGGGAAAGTCCAATGGATGATCATCAGGATGAGAACAGAGCGTGCGCCTGCAATGCCCTCGTGCAGCTGCAGCATCATCGCAACTGTCACGAGAGTGGTACGCGGGTCGAAAGGATCAGGCTGGACCTCCCCACCAGAAGCGTCTTTTCAAGGTCATGCGCGTGTGAACGGTGTCCCAGCAGGCAGCGACGAGCATTAGTGTTCAAGTCGTCAAGAGGCGTCATGGCGCGTCAATCAAAATCTTGGACATGTGCATCGAAGGTCGAACGGGCACACGTCAAATAGTAGTCTCGCTCCGAGGTCGTGTATCATGATGTGGACGTGGTGGCCCAAAATAGAAGGTGAGACGTGCGAAAGACAGCATCCTGTATCAAGGGTCGAGGCGAAATCCACGAGGTGTCGATGATGCAGTGGCAGTCAAGGTAGGCGCGAACTCAAAGTAATCGTCAGACGTCATGCGTCATGCGAGGAATCATGTCGATCGAGGTCGAGAGACCGCGCACATCACACAAAGGTGCATCCCCAAGCCGACGAGAGGCAGGCGTAGCGCGCCTACGATGCTCCGGGCGGCGGAGGGCCGCCGGCCGGAGGAGCGCTACCGCCTTGCTGTTGCTGGTACATCAATGACTGGTACCACAGGGCCAGGTAATTCTGGTAGCCGCCATCTGCGTTCGAGTTAGTCGTGTACGAGGGCGTGGAAGGCAAGCTGGTGTCAGCACCACTGGAGAGAACTTACACTGAGCGTACGGGTCAGATCCGTCTGCAGCTGCCGGGGCAGGGGCGGCTGGAGCGTTAGCCTGTGCTGGAGCATTAGAAGCCTGCTGCGAGTAGTTGTCATAGTCCTGGTGCTGATGCTGTCGACCACGGCCTCCACCATCACGCCCACCACCACCACCACCGCTCTTCTGGCGCTGATGAACTGTTAGTTGACATTCTCCTCTCTGGTCGACAGGTTGTGTGGACTTACCACTGCGTCGACCTTCTCCTCGATGGCTGCCTTGGCCTGGGCGATGCTATCGCGGCTGCCGATCAGAGCAATCTCGCGCTCGACCTCGCCTGGACCAGAAGATTGGGCAACATTGATCTTGCAACCGGTGTTGTTCTGCATTTCCCGAATGGTTTCACCACCCTTGCCGATGATCATGCCCACAGCTTCGGATGGCACGTGGATCGTATCGTTGATCTTGTCGTGACCGCCACCGCCCCCGGCACCATGGGCATCTCTGGGGTTGTCCTGTCGAGGGCCACGCTTGGGGGGTGCTGGTTGGCCGTCGCCACGACTGTCACTGTCGACGATCTCAAGAATGGCCTCCTTCGCCATGGCAGCGGCCTGAGGAGATCCGATGAGGTTGACTGGGCGAAGGCCGTTCGTGCTCTTGGCCTCACTCGTAATGTTGATGTGGCAGCCAGATCGCTCCTGAAGGTCGCGGATTGTCTCGCCACCACGCCCAATGATCAGGCCGACAGTCCTGTCAGGCACCATGATCTGTAAACAGTCTTCGCCGTCCTTAGGGGCAGGAGCACCAGCTCCCATGCCGCCGGCGCGAGGATCGCCTTGGGACTTCAATGCTCCGCCGCGGTTGATCACGCTCATGCCACTGTCTTCAATGATGCGGTTGATAGCGGTCTTGACCTCGGCGCGGCGCGGCCTGGGGCCTGAGATTTTGCAGGAACGGTAGGGACCGCCGTCGGTGGACGGCATGAACTGCACCCGGCATCCGCTCTCGCCCTCGATGCGACGTAGGTTCTCGCCTTGACGGCCGATGATGAGGCCCACCAAGCTAGATTCGATCTGGATCGTTTCGGCGTGATCGTCGCCGCCGTTGCTGCGCAGGGGGGAGCGCTCGCGACCGCTAGTACCGGCACCGCCGCCGCCGCCGCCGCCGCCGTTACGGGGCGAGAAGGTGCGGCCCCGAGGGCCGGGGGAGTAGGAGCGCTCGCGGCCGTGGCCATAATCACGGGAGGGACCCCGTTCTTCGCGTCGCTCGTCACGGTAAGGGTTGCTGCCATCTCGGTAGGGGTCACGGCGCGAAGGGGGCGATCGGGACCGCGAGTTTTGCTGATAGGCGCGAGGGTCTGATGGTCCACGTGGAGGCTCGTTGGCGTAGACGACTGGTCGGTCGTACGAGCTGACACCCTTCTCGGCGGCGAAAGCCTTGGCCTGGGCAATGGCGTCGGCAAGACTGACGGTGCCGGAATTCACGGGTCGAATGGAGCTGAGGTCGACGCTGCCGGAGGCGGAGGGCTGAGGCAGAGAGTAGCCTCCGGCGCCGGGGTAGTGCTGCGGAGGAGGGCCGCCCTGGGGCATGGGAGGATATGAAGGAGGCTGTTGTTGAGCGCCGGGGGGAGGAGCATAGCCAGGATGGGCGGGAGGTTGGCCTTGTGTGGGTGTCGTCGAGGGACCACGCTGGGCAGCGCCTGCAGATCACCTGGTGGTTAGCTTCTGGATGGATGCAGGGACAGGCCTCGACAGGCAGGACGACGCGTCGGGTCCGTGGCGCGGCCTCGACGTTCCGTCTCCTTTCAGGTTCCCGTGTTTCGGGTGCTTGCTTGCTTACCTAGGGCGGCGAGAATCGACGAGAGATCGCGAGGTTGCTCAGCCATGGTGGGCAGATAAATGTGTTGTGCTCTTGGTCGGGAGAGTTTGTGAATTATGATATGATATCGCGTGGGGTCCGAGACGTGACGTGCAGAATTCGGTCGCAAAAAGAGCAGATGCTGACGGGTCGATTCGATTCGCGTGGGCAATGGAGCTTTGAGGGAACGGAATCACAACTGAAGAGCAAGCACTATCGTGGGAAAAGATGCCAGTCGCAGAAGTGAGAGTGTCGCGACGGCGAGGTCGATGACTGCACGAAGCCAGAGACTACGGTTGGGTTGGAGTGGTTGGATTGAGGGGAGGGGAGAAATCAGTAACCGGCCACAGATGGATGATGTGGTGGTGACAGGCGAGGAAGGTTTGAGCTTTGCGCCCAGACCGCCTGCTTGATTGGGATGTCTGAAAATCTGCAACCAAAAACTGCACTGCTTATCGCATAGGAGATAATAATCGAGTCACGTGCAGGCAGCAGTGTTCAAGTCATACTTTTACTGAATTGGCACTGCTGTCCATCTCTCTTACCTCAGCTTGCTTGACCAGTGGGCGCTTCCTCGCACCATGAACCAGGCCTCCACAACCGACGGGTGGTGAGCAGGACTGCGTGACAAGACCAGATGAGACTCCCAGTCAGAACATCTTCGGCTCTCAGTTCCCACACCCTCCCCCTCCGTGAAACCACCTCATCAGGCCTTAGGATAGGTACCTTGCCTTAGGCACCATAGGTCACATGTCCTCCGTCACTAGACCGCCTGTCTGCCTGCGCCTTCTTGCTCGCTACACAAATCAAGTCACGATGACTTCAGCGAGTTTCAGTCGATCAGCAAAGCCGAATACAATGAGCCCGCGGGGATGAGACGTCGATACCAGCAGCCCGGCTAGTTTCCAGGCTCGAAGACGTCTCTCAACCTTGGACGCAGCACCAAAAGCGACGCATCTCTCCATCTCTCGTGCTATTCAATCGCAACACAATTGGTCTGGCCACAACGGCTCGCAAATGCTCAAGGGCGGGCCTGCCATCCGAACACTGCAAAAGTCCAGGCTCCCCCAAGACGGGCTGCTCCTCAGGCCAGGCACGGGGTGCATTGTACCTTCGGGTGCCTTAGGCGCCCAGCAGCTGGTCGACAGGGCGCTAGCGCTGTGGACCGCGTGAACCTGCAGAAACGCAGTGCAACTAAGCCCAATCGCCTGGACCAGAGAGAACAGATCTGAAACGACCAGACGGGAAGGCGAAGAGGGTGGCGAGAATCGAGACTCCCGAGAGGCCCGTCTTGGTCCCCCAATCCGCTCGACTTCGGGTTCCCTTCCTCCACGACCGACCGCAATACGAGCAGCGAGCGGCAAGATGAGGAAAGAGTCGGCCCTTGAAGGACATTCCAGAAGTCTTCCCCCATGTTCTGAAACCTAGTCTCTTGGTGAGTCGTCTGCCGTCATGATCCCGACGCGGTAAGATCATCGCCTCTCGTCTGCCCAGGTCTGCCCACCACCAGTTCGGTTCCTGTCGCGCAAACCGGTTTTACCTCTACCCCAGGCACTAGCCCTGGCAGCCCTGGCAGCCCGGCAGCCCTGGGCAACCCAGAGTCGGACGGTGGCGATACTTGGCAGAGATCATGGCAACCGTTGGACCCTTCGTGCCTCTGTCCTGGGAGCCAGCATGCGGCGACAGGGGTAACCCCCCCAGAGGGTCATCCGACTTGGCCCGTTCGAGCGTTTGATTCGTTGCCAACTTGCCAAAGCAGAAAGGATTGACGCCTCACCGTCACTGCCGTCCATCGGTCTCTTCTCACCGCGACGATCGCTGCCTTGCTGTCGGCTGCTTCCACCTCCACAGTCCTCCAACACCACGGCGCACCCAGTCGCGATGGACCCTTGAGGGCAGGCCTTGGGCTAAGCTACTTTCCAGGCATTCCAAGACGAGCAGCATCCTCCGCTCGCACCCTGGACAATTGCCAGCACGCGAGCGAGAGCACAGCCACCACCGCCAGCTGGTTGAAGTGGTATTGGGTGTTTGCTGGCCACCCCAGGGCGCCTCCACCGTCTTCTCGTCTTGGCTGTCGAGCCGACGGCGGGTGTGCCAATGGCGTCAGTCTGCATTCGCAACCTTGCTTGCCAACCTGAGCCTGTCAGCCAGTGAAGAGACATCCAGATAAAATGTACATCCCACAGGCCTCGCCTCCCCAGGGCCTTTTTGGAAAGATGGGCACCATCAACTTCTCTCTCCGCGGTGTCCCCTTGCCTTTGACTCACCCAGATTACTTATTTGTATATCTCGACGCCCTCCCCGTCCAAGCCAAGCCAGACAGGGCGCCTACAGTATATCCAAAAAGTCATCGTGCAAGTTTGTTGTACGGCAATACAGCACACAGGAGCAGAGAGTGATCACACTCTGATCACAACCACAACCACAGCGCGGCACTCTTTACCACCAAAGCACCCCTTACCCGCCAGCACAGCCCTACCAGATATTCTCAAGCGCTCGCCCTCGAACCATCAGAGCCACCGGGCCGCGACCACTTCCTTCGGAGCCCCATCGACGTTTGGGGAGCCGCTCGTCTCGACCCCGGACCGACGGGTTTGGTTGGCTGAGAAGCATCGCGAAAGCGCCCAAGGGGGACCTCAACCTAAGCCCACCTGGCCGACTTTGACAGACGACCCGAGCGACCTGGGCCGTTTGCAAATAGACCAAGAGCTTCCAAAGAAGCGCCGCTATTGGACTCATTCACCCGTGCATTGAAGTCAGGTGAGCAATTTCTTTCATTGTTACGGCGCTGAATCACGTCGACGGCCTTTCACTTATTGTTGCACGACCCCCACTACCCACCCATACATTTTGACTCCCATTGTCGATCGCCCACGCCTATTCCCAACCCATTCAACCCTCCCTCAACTGCCCACGATGTATTGATCAACCATATTGTTCAACCTCAACCTTGTTAAATTTCCTTTGTATCTTTTCCTTTGCCTGGATCGATCTCAAACTTTCCTCTTCATCTAATCGACATTTCTGCATCGCCAACCCCGCCGTCGTTTTACCCCTTGACTCAACTCTCCGCCTTCCATACTCCGTTTTTGAGACGAACGAAAAAGTACACCAAATTCTTACACATCATAGACTCGACAATGCTATTCACAAGAAAACACAAGGAGGAGGAGGCTGGCTACCCGGCCGTCCCCGACTCCCTCCGCTCCGACTCGGTCGAGCTGTCTGGGCTTAGAAAGACGCAGATGGCTCGCGCCGACACGGCACCCACCCTCACTCCCTACCTCAGCCTCCGGTCCAGACTGTCGCAAATATGGATCAACCGCTGGACTATCTTGCTACTGCTTGTGCTCGTCCGAGTGCTCCTCATGGTCGCTGGCGTCGACGAGGACGTTGATGAAGCCAACCGCAAAGCCCTTTCGGCTTGCACCAAGGTCGAAGACGTCGGCAGTGCCATGGCTTCCATGCCCCATTACCTTTCCGTCGGCGTCAACGAGCTGTCGGCTCAGGGCATTGAGAAGACTCTCGACGGTCTCGTCGCAGTGCTCGGTCTCGTCCTCACCGGCATCCAAGGGCTCATTCTCTTCGTCATCAACATGGTCACCCAGATGTACGTCTGCCTCATCGCGGCCTTCGTCCACGGCGGCCTTGACGTCGCCTCCGAAGTCACCGAAAAGGTGACCGACCTCATGAACCGCGCCATCAGCCGCATTACCGACACGCTCGAGTCTCGCGCCGAGAGCATCGAAGACGGCATCAACAACGTCAAGAGCAAGATCGAAGATTCTATCATTGGTGGCGTCTTCCCTGACTTCCCCGACATCAACCTGTCCGGTCCCATTGGTGACCTCAAGGACATTGAGATCGACACGGACGGCCTGGTCAGCGACCTCGACGACCTCAAGGATGACCTGCCCACCTTCCGTGAGATTCAAAACATGACGGCCGAGGCGATTGCTATCCCTTTCAATTTGCTCAAGGAGACCATCGATGATGCTTACAAGGACTACCGGTTCGACCGGTCTGTCTTCCCCGTCGCCTCGAAGCAGGCTCTCAACTTTTGCTCAGACAACAACACCATCTCTGACTTCTTCGACAATTTGCGCCATCTCGTCCGTACCGCACGCACCATCTTCATTGTGGTCATCACCGTGCTCGCCGTCC
Organism: Verticillium klebahnii; assembly: GCA_002851715.1. Lineage (NCBI taxonomy): Eukaryota > Fungi > Ascomycota > Sordariomycetes > Glomerellales > Plectosphaerellaceae > Verticillium > Verticillium klebahnii. Next base: position 5,885,054 of record NMXL01000003.1, on the reverse strand, counting down.
TCTGCATCGTCCCCATGGCCTGGTTCGAGATCATGCGATGGCGCCGCCAGCAGCAGCACGCCAAGATCGTCGGCGATCACTCGTACGACTCGATGGATGTCATCTACATCGCTTCGCGCCCGATGACCGCCTCTTGGGGTATTAAGCTTGCCTCTCGTTTCTCCGGCAAGCGGCAGATCCTCGCGCGCTGGGCATTCGCGTACGCGACGTCACTGCCTGCCCTTTTTGTGCTCGCTCTCGCGCTCGCCGGTTTCTTTGCCTGCCTGTGCCAGTTCATTCTGCTCAAGGCCATCGAGGGCACGGTGCCGCAGCTCGCCAACCAAGTCGGCGAGTTCGCAGACGATGTTGTCGGTAGCCTGGCCGCCGTGTCGAAGGAGTGGGCCGACGGCGCCAACGGCGTTGTTCTCTCCACCCAAGACGACATCAACAACGACCTCCTCGGTTGGGTCAGGGAGGCCACAGGCTCAGTCAACGACACGCTCAACACCTTCACCGACGGAATGACAGTCGGTCTCGAGACGGTGTTCAACGGCACAATCCTCATCAAGCCTATTAAGGATGTCATCTTCTGCACGATCGGCCTCAAGGTCGAAGCGGTACAGAAGGGCCTCACGTGGGTGCACGACCACGCCAAGGTCAGCCTGCCGCAGTTTGCCAACGACACGTTCAGCATGGGCGCGCAAGAATCTATCGGGGACGACTCCGATCTCACCACTTTCCTGGCCACGCCCTCGTCCGTCACGACCGATGAAGTGACGGGCGCCGTGGAATACGTGGTGGAGAAGATTCGCAACCACATCGTCACGGAAGCGCTCATCTCAACGGGCATCCTCCTGGTCTACGTCATCATCGTGCTCGTGGGCGTGATCCGCGCGCTCGTGGGCATGGCGACGCCAGACAAGGGCCGCGGCGAGGGAGGCATGCGGTACACGGGCGACGCCAGGCCGCCACTGACGCCCCGCGAGGCGCACCAGTCGGACGAGCGGTTCCCGCAGTTTGGCAGCGATGCCTCTGCGATGGGCCGGACGGACGACGACGGCTACTACGCGCGCGAAGCCGAGAACGAGAAGTACGTCTCGGCGGTGGCGGGCGGCAAGGCGCAGACCATGACATCGCCTAAGAGGACAAGCTCCTATGGACAGTTCGAGGGGCCGAGCAACAGGTTCTAAGCCTTCAAGAAACAAGCAAGAAGCAACAAAAACCAACGACCAAACCCAAAAAAAAAAAGACATGAACGATTCACGACCTGGATACCTTTCCTCTGGCTGAAGGCTGGACCCGAGGCCGAGAGAGACGCTCCTTTTTCACGCAAACACGATTTGCATACAGGTCCAACCAAGCGAGGCGCGTTCACAGGGGTATTGTTTTGAATGATTTTTTTTCGCATAGAGGACGGGCTACCAGAAACCCAGACCTTAATGTATTGAGTCATTTTGGCAGCCGGGGGAGAGGGTGAGGAGGGAGGAATCAAAGATACCATCGGCCCCAACAGCCAGCAGCCGCGCGAACGTCGAATTCTCGTTTTCTTTTCTCTTGAGTATGCTTTTGTTTGCCTTATGGTCTGGTCTATGGCACATGATACATACAGATTGCAGCAGCCCTGTAGCAGCGGCATATTTGGTTATGCGGTTGTGAGGCCAGCTACTACCCGATCGACTAGTCGTAGCTGGGATTTGGAAATATACCACACTGCAAACCACAAAGGTTCAATGGAGTAAGATGACCGTGATGATTGTGCCGACGGTCGAACAATCGTACGACGGAAGGATTGAAAGGGCGGTTGTCGGAGCGATGGTGCTGTCGGAATCGGACGCTGCGGCAGTGGTGAGTCAGGGCGGAGGGGCCCCGTTGTCATCCTCTTTGGGCACCTCCGCCGACGATCGCCAAGCGCGGCGGTGCCAAGGGCTGGCGGGAGGGACGAGGAGCCACCTCTTCCGGCATCGGTCGGTGGCGACGAGGGCTCCACTTGCACCTGGGGGCAGGCAAAGAGACGCTCAAGATTGTGGAGGAGCTCTCGCCCCGACAGAGACCACAGCGTAGCCCCGCTATGATTTCAGCGACCCCCCCAGTGGACCGCCGCGACCGCTGCAAGGGACTCCGACGTAGGACTGGGGGCGGCCGGAGCTTCAGTGTCTACCTCCACATCCACTGTCTTGTCTATCCTGCCACCTTCACATCACCACTTCATAAGAACCACTCCTGCCTCCCGCATTGAGAGCATTGGTACCAGCTTCACCATACCACATCTCAATTGGGATCATCGCACATCAGCAGCATCATGGAGGCCATTCGTAAGACTTTCCAGCGCTGCAAGGCCGAGAACAGGGTAAGTCGAGTTCCGTCTTTTTTTGCCCCTCCTTCCAGATGGCGGGGCACTTTTTTCATGCCACCAAACACCAATGATGACGACGACGACCCTCGAACATGTCTTCATGATTCTCACCTCAATGAAGCAAATCGCTGACTGGCCGTGATCGCAGTCAGCCCTGGTGACCTATGTTACCGCCGGCTACCCGACCGCCGCCGAGACCCCCGGCATTCTCCTGGCCATGGAGAAGGGCGGAGCTGGTGAGTCCTCTCGACGACTCCTCCCTCGTTCGCAACATCCCAGGGCTAACATGATCAGATATTCTCGAGCTCGGCGCCCCGTTCACCGACCCCATCGCCGACGGCCCTACCATTCAGACCTCGAACACCGTCGCCCTGCAAAATGGTGTTACCATCGAGTCCACCCTCAAGATGGTCAAGGACGCGAGGAGTCAGGGCCTCAAGGCTCCGGTCCTGCTGATGGGATACTACAACCCGCTTCTCAGCTACGGCGAGGAGAGGCTCCTGAACGACTGCGCCGATTCTGGCGTCAACGGCTTCATCGTCGTCGACCTGCCCCCGGAGGAGGCCGTCTCCTTCCGCAAGCTGTGCAACAAGGGACAGTACGTCATGCGAGTCGCCCCCCTCGAGAAGAACACAGACTGACGCTTGTCTCCAGGCTCTCCTACGTGCCACTGATTGCACCTGCCACCTCTGATGCCCGCATGAAGATTCTCTGCCAGCTCGCCGACTCGTTCATCTACGTCGTTTCCCGCCAGGGCGTCACCGGCGCTCTCGGCTCCCTCAACGCCAACCTTCCCGAACTCATCTCCCGCGTCAAGAAGTACAGCGGAGACAAGCCCGCAGCCGTCGGCTTCGGCGTCAGCACCCGCGAGCACTTCCAGAGCCTTGCCACCCTCTCTGACGGCGTCGTCGTCGGCAGCCAGATCATCACCACGCTGCAAAAGGCCGCCCCCGAGAACCGCCTGAAGGACCTGGAGGAGTACTGCGCCTACCTCGGCGGCCGCCGCCCTGGCGACGAGAACCAGACGACCCGCGAGGTTGGCATCGTCGAGGCCATCGCCGATGCCAAGGCCCCCGAGGCCATCCCCACCGTCTCGGCCACCATCACCGCCGAGCAGGACAGCGACCTCGTCGCGCAGCTTGCCGCCATGCACGGCAAGATCCCCGAGCGCTTCGGTGAGTTCGGCGGCCAGTACGTCCCCGAGAGCCTGATGGACTGCCTGTCGGAGCTCGAGGAGGGATTCAACCAGATCAACGCCGACCCCAAGTTCTGGGAGGAGTACAGGTCATACTACGACTACATGGGACGACCGGGCCACCTGCACCTGGCGGAGCGTCTGACCGAGCACGCCGGCGGCGCCAACATCTGGCTGAAGCGCGAGGACCTGAACCACACGGGCTCTCACAAGATCAACAACGCGCTCGGCCAGCTCCTGCTGGCGAAGCGCCTCGGCAAGACCAAGATCATCGCTGAGACGGGCGCTGGCCAGCACGGCGTCGCGACGGCGACCGTCTGCGCCAAGTTCGGCATGGAGTGCACCGTCTACATGGGCGCCGAGGACGTGCGCCGCCAGGCCCTCAACGTGTTCCGCATGAAGCTTCTCGGCGCCAAGGTCGTGGCCGTCGAGGCCGGCAGCCGCACCCTCCGCGACGCCGTCAACGAGGCCCTCCGCGCCTGGGTCGTCAACCTCGACACGACGCACTACATCATCGGATCAGCCATCGGGCCGCACCCCTTCCCGACCATTGTGCGCACCTTCCAGTCCGTCATTGGCGAGGAGACGAAGAGGCAGATGCAGGAGAAGCGCGGCAAGCTCCCCGACGCCGTCGTGGCGTGCGTCGGCGGCGGCAGCAACGCCGTCGGCATGTTCTACCCCTTCTCCAACGACCCCAGCGTCAGGCTCGTGGGCGTCGAGGCGGGCGGCGACGGCGTCGACACGGCGCGGCACAGCGCCACGCTGTCGGGCGGCACCAAGGGCGTGCTGCACGGCGTCAAGACGTACGTGCTGCAGGACAAGCACGGCCAGATCTCGGACACGCACTCCGTCTCGGCGGGTCTCGACTACCCCGGCGTCGGCCCCGAGCTGAGCTCGTGGAAGGACAGCCAGCGGGCCCAGTACGTCGTCGCGACGGACGCCGAGGCCTTCATCGGCTTCCGGCTGATGAGCCAGCTCGAGGGCATCATCCCCGCGCTCGAGTCGGCGCACGGCATCTACGGCGCACTGGAGCTGGCCAAGACGATGAAGAAGGACGAGGACGTCGTCATCTGCCTGAGCGGCCGGGGCGACAAGGACGTGCAGAGCGTGGCGGACGAGCTGCCGACGCTGGGGCCCAAGATTGGCTGGGATCTGCGATTTTAGATGGGGTTCGGGAAGGCGTTGCGTTGCGTTGGGTACAGAAAAGATAGCCTGATTTGATGAGACATGATAATATATCCAACATGCGAAGATCACATATGACATTGTTGTTTGCATGTGGTGATGCCGGACGGTGGGGACTGAGGCACGACGAAGCCCCTGAGGGTACCAAGATTGCCTGTCACTGATAGGAGGTCCTGCGACCACTGGATGCACTCCCAGGCGAACTATCTTCTCCCCGAACGACACATCGCCACTAACATTTTAATCGGAGCATCCAGCCCGAGCAGAAGAGAGCAGGGACTGTGCGCAAAAAAAGAGTACATCTTAAAGGCCGTTTAACCTGGCAAAAGGTGGTACACCGACAGTTATACATATGATACAGACCCCCGCTCCGCTCATGGCCTCTTGCCCTCGTCCTTCTCGATCTGCCTGATGGCGGCGTCGAGCTCCTCCATGGTGCCGACCTGCTCACCCTCGGCGCCGCCGCGGACGTCCTCTTCGCCTGCGAGCTCGGCGTCCTCGCCGAGGGCGAACTCCTGGCCCTGCGCCTGGGCGACCATGTCCCAGGCCATCCTCTCGGCGGCGACCTGCTCGGCACGGCGGGCGATGATGTCCCTGCTCGCGGCGCTCAGGGGGCCGGGGGTGGCGCCGTCGACGAGCACGCGGACGAGGTCCGTGTTGTCCTCGTCGACGAGGCCGTCGGGGCGGACGACGCCGAGGCGGGCGCGCTCGTCGGCGAAGCTGGCGCGCACGGCGGCCGTCTGCATGACCAGCCAGCGCAGCTTCCAGCCGCCGGGGCCGAGGTCGCGGATGCGGGCGGCCTTGGACTTGAGCACGTAGGCGTCGAGGCCGCCCTCCTTGCGGATGGTGCGCAGGACCCGCAGCGACAGGCGGGCGCGGACCCAGACGCCGAGGGCGGGCGACCAGAGCCGCTTGCGGTGGATGTTGGGCCTCCAGGCGCGGGGCGTCTTGACCTTGTGGTCGGAGGAGATGTTGTTGCCGCGGCGGATGCGGGCGGTGCCGTAGAGGCCGCCGTTGGACTGCTTGTAGATGAGGCGGGGGCCCAGGGGGTAGTCGGGGATGGGGAAGGCGGGGATGCGGTGGAGGGCGATCGTTTTCGTGAGGGCGGCGTGTGTTGTTGAGAAGGAGCGGGCTGGTGTCAGCGTCATGGAATGGAAGGTCGAGGCGAGGCCGCGGAGGGGGGCGCTGCCGCGCTGGGCGGCGAGCGTCGACATGGTTTTGGGAGGGAGTTGGTCGGTTGTGGTGGGTGAGGGAGGCCTGTGCTATCGTGATGGCATGAATGCGTGGTTTTTTATGGACGCCAATTGGGGTGCGTTTGACGTGGAGATCGGCGTGGGCGTGGCCGTGGGCTTCGTGATGGTCGTCGTGGAGCTTGCCCAGAGGTGAGGTGATGTGAGCTTGGTGTTCTACTTTTTTCCGACTCGCCTAGTCGAGCGCTGAGTCGGGATCGGCCTAGGGAAAATCCGCTGGCTGGCAGGGGTGAGCGAGTGGCAGGCAGCTGCCAGTCAGGTGACATCGTGTCTGCTTCGCGACTTGGGTTCTGCTCCACTTTGTGTCACCTCGAATGTTCCCTCCCCCTTCGACATGACGCCCGCCACGAATGTGAATTGACGGAGCAAACATCCCCGTCATTCGGCCAATTGCACGATGCTGCCGCCCGTGGATCAATCGGTTCTCGACAACAACCCCGACTTCGCCTCCCTATACCAGACCCTCACCACCGCCATCCTCAACCCCGACGGCTCTACCAAAAACGACACTCTCCGCAAGGAGCGCGAATCGGTCCACAATGTGATCCCCTCCCGCTCTTCCACCAATGCCTCGCCCTCTGACGTCTGTAGGAACTCAAAACCTACCGCCAAACCCACGCAAAGCACCACCTCCTGACCCACGCCCTCGCGACGGCAACACCACCCCCGGCCCCGACTCCCAAGGGCACGATCGGCCAGCCCCGCCCCGCCACCAAACCCTCGACCCTCCCCGACCCCCTAAACGACCTCCTCGTCCTCCTGCCGCCGCTCCTCGACGACGACGCCCCGCCCCTGTCCGAGGCCGACGCCGACGCCCTCTTCGCCCACCCCCCATTCTCCGACCTCCGCGTCCTCCTTCCGGAACTAGGCCCCCTCGTCGGCGCCGCCCTCCACACGGCCGCCACGGCCCTCGTCCGCGTCGCCCACCCCAGCACGAACCCGAGCTTCCTCCACCGCGGCGTCGGCAAGCTCGCCCCCGACGCCGCCGCCCTGCGTCGCGACCTCCGCGACGCTGAGACCCGCCTCGTCGCCGACCGCCTGCGCCTGACGCACGACGTCGCGGCGCTGCTCGCCGACGAGGCCCAGGCCGTGGCCCTGCTCATCCGTGCGCTCGAGGGGAAGCACGGTGTTGTCGCACGGAGCCTCGAGCTGCGCGCCGCCGAGGTGAGCCTCGCGGCGCGGCGGGCCGAGGTCGACGCGAAGACGACCGCCAGAGCCGTCGAGGCTGAGGTGTACACGCCCGAAGCGGCCGCTGCGCTGACCAACTACGGGGCGCACTTGCGAGATGCCAAGATGAGGGTCGAGGAGAGCATTCGCGGGCTCGAGGCGGAGCTGGAGGGATACGGCGTCGGAGCCCAGGGAGGCGAGGGACGGGAAGGCAGGATGAGGGAGATGGCGAGGGTGTACCGGGGCATGGAGAGAGAGGTGGAAGAGGTCACCAAGGATCTGAAGAGGCTGGGTCGGTGAGCCTTCCCTTTGCTGTATACACTCTATGAAGCATGACGCATGATCACGAAGCACGAAATGTCGAGAATGAAACATGATAATGAAACACGCAACACGAGCACATGGCATCAAGAGAACACAAGAGGAACGAGATGAAGCATGCATGGTGTTGTACAGAATCAGCACTGCCAGTCTACTGCCGCGGGAGGCATCAGGTCTCGCCTCCCCGACACCTAATCCGCCGCCCCGTCAAGAGCACCATGGCCCACGGTCGCCTGTGCGGCTCGATCAACCCTTGACCTTGAAGATGGCCTCGGCGAGACGGCCGACGTTGTCGCTGGTGATGCCGGCGACGGAGATGCGGCCGTCCTTGGTGGCGTAGACGCTGTGCTCCTTGGCGAGGACGTCCATCTGCTCGGGCGTCAGGCCGGTGTAGGCGAACATGCCGATCTGGCTGGTGATGTGGCTCCAGTCGTGCTTGCTGCCGAGCTTCTCAAGGTTCTCCTTGAGCAGGGCGCGCATGGTGATGATGCGGTCGGCCATCTCCTTGACCTCGCCGAGCCACTGCTTGTAGAGGGCGGGGTTGGTCAGGATCTCGGCGGCGACGCGGGCGCCGTGGATGGGGGGGTTAGAGTACATGGGGCGCACGACAATCTTGATCTGGCTGTCGATGCGCTTGCGCTCCTCGGCGTCGTTGGCGACGATGCTGAAGGCGCCGACGCGCTCGCCGTAGAGACCCATGTTCTTGGCGAAGGACTGGGCCAGGCAGAGGTCGTGGCCCTCGGCGACGAAGTGACGCAGGGCAAAGGCGTCCTTGTCGGTGGAGCCCGACGCGAAGCCCTGGTAGGCCATGTCGAAGAAGGAGAAGTGGCCGCCGGCCTTGACGGCGGCGGAGATCTCCTTCCACTGCTCCTGGGTGGGGTCGACGCCGGTGGGGTTGTGGGCGCAAGCGTGGAAGAGGAAGGCCGAGCCCTTGGGGGCGGCCTTGATGTCGGCGATCATGCCCTCAAAGTCGAGGCCGATGGTGTCGCGGTTGTAGTAGCGGTACTTCTCGACCTTGAGGCCGGCATCGGAGAAGACGGCGTTGTGGTTTGCCCACGAGGGCGTGGGGATGTAGATCTTCTTCTCGCCGGGGAAGAAGCGCTGGAGGAAGGCCGCGCCGATGCGCAGGGCGCCGGTGCCCGAGATGGACTGGGTGATGGCGAGGCGCGACAGGGCGGGCGAGTCGACGCCGTAGGCGAGCTCGGCGGCCGCCTTGGTGAAGTCGGGCACACCGGTGATGCCGGCGTACTCCTTGTTCAGCTTGGCGTCGACGACCTTCTGCTCGGCGGCGCGGACCGAGGGGAGGACGTAGGGCTTGCCCTTGTCGTCACGGTAGGCACCGACACCTGTGGTCCCCGGGGGTGGTCAGCGGCAGGTTCGCCGGCCATCGGTCATGGGGAGGGCAAGGTGAGGGACGAGGCGTACCGAGGTTGATCTTCTTGTCGAACGAGTCGGCCTTGAAGGCTTCAGTGATGCCTGCACAGGTTGGGTCAGCTCGGAGTTCGTTCTGGCCTGAGCATCGCGAGCATCAATGACGTACCGAGAATGGCCTGACGGGGGAAGCCTCGGATCAGCTGGATGTTCGATCTAGGGGGGCAATCGGCATGGTCAACTCACATCCTAGCGATCGGTTAGCATCACGACATCTCCGAGGTAGGCTGCGAACGAGAAACATACGGGAGGGCCCTGGGCAACATTGGCCCATGTCGAGCCGGCGCGGGCGACGTTCAGCGGGAGGGCCGATGCGCGGCGGAGGCCGGCTTGCCTGGTGGCGATTCTCAGGGAGGAGAGCATTGTGACGACAAACGAACAGAGACCGCTTGAAGAGGGAGAAGAGCAAAAAAGGCAGGAACGGATTGGAGAGAGGGAGAAGATAAAGAAAGTCGGGATGTCTTTCGAGTTGTGGTCTGACTCGAAGAAGGGGCACTGACTGTTTTGCTGTCGAGGGTCAAGGGCTAGGTGCCGTCTGTGCTAGTCATACCGACTGGGGAAGCTCTATGCGCCCGATTGCGGAAGGTGATTGGCACGCTTTTGAGAAAAATACAGCGGGCCCCCAGTGACTGTGCACCTGTGGACCGGTGGACCTGCGGAGTCATCGAATGGCGTCACGTCTGGTAAGGGGCCCCGGGACCACAACCCGCAAGCTCGGGATGTCACGTGCCAGTGTCTCCTGTCAAGCCTTGGCAGCTTGTGATTGCTTCTCTCGACAGCTTCATTCCATTATTCATCATCCAGATCAGATCCAGATTTAGTACCTTATCGCCCCGGCAACTGCGACAGCCTGTGCTCGATGACCCTCTCCTCCGCCTCGATCCTCTCCAGCTCCAGCGTCGCTCTTCGCTCTGCCAGCTCCTGCCGTCTCTGGAGCAGCTGCTGCCTCTCGTGCCTCTCCTCGGCGCCCCCAGCCAGGCTGGGTTGAATGTCGACCGGCATCTGATTCATCGTCGGTGGACCCCCTACTTCTATGTCGTTCCCCATGGCCAACTCGAATGGGCTTCCGAATCTCGCCTGCAGCTGCGGGTGGTCCGAAACTTGCGAGAGGGACGACCGGCGATGACTCCGAGGCGGCAACGTCGTAAACGTCTCGTTTCGGCCCGGTGAATAGATCCCTGCCGTCACGGGTGCCTCCAGCTCGGATTTTGTCCACGATGTCACCTGGCTCCGATTGTGTCCTCTTGGCTGCTCTTCTTCCTGTGCAGCGCGGCGCCGGTTTCTCTGTCTGATGCAGAGCCATGCGGCGAGACAGACCAGCGCCACAGCTACGACGACGCCGACGGTGACGCCCGCGATGGCGCCTCTCGAAAGGCCCCCTCCGTCATTTTTGGTGCTTGTCTTGCTGTTAATGCTATCAGCATTGTCGGTTGGTGTGGCTTGGCTCGTGTTCGAGACTGTGAATGCCGACGTTGCCGATGATGAGGGTGCTGAGGTTTCTGACCCAGACGACGAGTCTACGGTTGTCGAGGTTCGCTCTGTAAAAGGAACGAGAGGATGATTTTCGATGAACGGGAGGTCCTCTGATTTCCATCTGATCTGTACCGCCGGCACGTACTCCGTCAGAATGCCGCCGGCGCTCTGCGTCTCCAGCACCGCCCATTTGACCACCAAGGTCCGGCTGTCACTGTTCACGATCGGATTGTACCCGCAGACGAAGCCCCTGTATCGTCTTGTTAGCTCTCCTCACGATGATGTTGTCGCCTGGGTCCGGGCCTGACGTACGGAGGCACACAAAAGGCCGCTGTCTCGGACTCCGTCACGGGCTCCCCGTTCACCATCATGGACGGGATGCCTGTTCGGACGCATCCAGACGCCACCGTATAGCCACTCATGCAGAGCCCGGGCGAATAATATCCGCTGTTGAACACCACATTCGCCCAATGCGGCATCTCGCAACCCTCTGAGAAGGTGCTGGAGATGATCTCAGGACAGCCGCTCGGTGCCGTCCAGGCCGTTGTCATCGGCACCGCCCATCGCTCGCAGTCGACGTCGTCGCATCCGTTGATCTTTCTCAGGGTTCTCGTGGGAAACTCCGTGGAGGAGGCCGTCAACCCGGTCTCGGACGAATGAGCCATGCGATCGATGCGTCTTCAGCAAAGTGAACGATGCAGGCCGAAGAACCATCAACGAGCGCGACAACGCGGGAACCACCGACGCGAGAACGACACCCTATTTCAGGATGTGAGAGTTTCTGCCTGTTCGCCGGGGAGCACAATTTCCAGGACGTGGCAGGTGACCTGGCTCGCGAGCAACGGAATCTAATTTGGGAACCAACAACCAACAACCAACAACACACGCACAGCCACCAGACAACAGCCAACAGCGTACTATTTCGCACCAACAAGCACAATGCCCTGCTCGGAGCCGATGCGCTACGTCAAGTCGAGTTAGGAACGAAATGTGGCAGCTCATGGAATCTAATAGAGAACAGCGACTTGCTCATTTTGCTTGTCATAGTCTGTTCAATCCGGATGGGATCCTGGCTCTGTCGACAACGATCGTCACCACCCGCTTCTTGAACAAATACTGTCCCACCCTTGTATTGGAAACAGCAGTCCCTGAATTCGCTCATGAACCCAAAGTAGCCAAGCGAGGCCCTCATCTTTGACAGCTGACTCTGGCCCAGTACTAGCAATTGTCATACCGATGCTTCTATCGCATCGTGGGTTCTCGTCGTCTGTGATATCTCTGCTCTCCTCACTCTTACCTACGAATAAGAAAAATGCGGCAGTTAATCACATTCGAAGCTTTTCTCGGTGTAATTATTTTTCATGAGAGCTCACTCGGACGCCTCGGCCGAGGTTGAGGTTGAGAGCACCTACTCAACGTTTCGCCAACGGTCGGCATTCGCTGATGCCATTTCACAACCCAATCAGTTTGGCGATGCTCGTTCACAGAACTCTGCAAGTCATGGAGCAGCCGTTTCGGCTTGCTTCGTTGTTTTGTCATAATGAGAACAGTTGTCCGAGATTAGGCAGTCTCGCTTGTCCGTCTTTCAAAGCCTCGAAGTCGGTGGCAAGGCAGCTGTGGTTGCCGGCTGGTGCAGCCACGGAACTTTCATCATGAGACTTTATTTCTGCCAGCAAGGCTGTTCAGACTGTTAATTATTGCAGTATGGCTATGAAATACACGGCAGGCAGTCCATGGTTTGAACAGGGGTTCTGATGTCTGACCCTGATGATCCGTACCCATTACCAACGCCGCCACATCAGACGAGTCGGGACAATGTCGAGTCCCTTCCAGACCAACGAACCCGCTAAACCTCCGTCAAGAGTACAGATCAAACGCAGAGTCGTCCAGACTGGTCGCAAAAGTTGGCTGGTGCGGGTGGCTGGAGGCGTTTCGGACCGCGAGGTGCTTTGATATAGAAGTCAGTGCTTCCCACCGATCCGAAACGACGAGGCCACCACTACCATACCGTCACGCAAATAGTCATTCGACCTCTCGTCGTTTTGATCAAAAGGCCAACGAAAACTTCTCATCTAGTCAGTCGCTGGCTTGCGTGCCGTACGGTGCTCGCTCTATCATGAGAGTCTTCGTCCTCCTGGCCGCAGCGGCTCTCGCAGCGGCGGCCTCCCCCTCTCTCACCTCCCGTGACGCAGAAACCGGCCAATTCGACGCCGAAAGTCTCGCAAGGCTAGAGACCCTCAGTCAAATTGACGTGAGCGATCCGGCCGTTGCCGCCTCCATCGTCAGCAACGAGCTCACGCTGGGCGGCTGCCGGGATGTCATCTTCGTCTTCGCCCGCGGCACGTCAGAACAGGGCAACATGGTACCACCCGCCCGATCTCGGCTTCGATACCCTCGACTGACCATCACAGGGCACGCTCGTCGGGCCGCCCCTCTCGAGAGGCCTCAAGGCCATCTACGGCGAGGCCCGCGTGGCGACAGAGGGCGTCAACTACGCCGCCATCCCCGCCCCGAACTTCCTCGTCGGCGGCACGGACGGGCCCAGCATAGCAGCCATGAGCGCCGTCCTCCTCGGTGCGGCGACCAACTGCCCTGCCTCGAAAGTCGTCGTCTGCGGCTACAGGTGAGTCGTCCATCAAGCTACTCGGAGTGAGAGAGCGCGCGCCCCCCCGTTGCTCACCCGTCGTGCCCACCAGTCAAGGCGCCGCAGTCGCTCACAGGTCCATCGAGAGCCTCCCGCCCGCGGCCCAGAGCCGCATCGTCGGTGTGCTCACGGTCGGCGACACGCAAAAGACGCAGGACGGGAACCGCATCTTCAACTTCCCGCCAGACAAGGTGTCGTTCCTGTGCAACCCGGGCGACGTCATCTGCGACGGGCAGCTGGTCGTGCTGGCGCCGCATCTGGACTACACGCGGCGCGCTGACGAGGGCGTCCAGTTCCTGGCATCCAAGATCGGGACGATATAGGGCAAGCGAGTATGTGTGTGTGTAGTAGTGCTGATGGGCGGCTACAATGGGAGGCTTGTCAGATTTGATGATTATGTATCAAGGCTGTAGGGCCGTAGTGGAAGCTGCTAACGTGTTTCAATTTGCCTGCCGTTCCCATGTGTCTCTGGTCTTGGTAGGGGGGTCACCAGTGCTCATCAGGTAGCTAGCCAAGCGGGATTCGGAAGAAGCGACGGCAACGACGAGACAGTCGACTTTGAGGGCGAACAAGTCAATCCCGAGAGTAGTGCGAAGCTACACCGGCTCTCACAATGTTACGTGGGCATAGCGTCGAAGCGAGGTTCTGACAACATTGATTCTTTAGAACTCAACACCTTGAAGTCCCAGACTTCAATCTCACCCTCCGCTCTGCTGAGTGATTGAATGTGACGCAGTAAGAAGATTCAATGACCAGTTCGGCAGGAAACCAATCCTGACTTCTATTCACTGCAACGTGCCTCCTGCCTCGGCCATTCTACCAGGCAGCTGGATGAATCCCGACTTCAGCCTTCAGCCTCACACTAGCCATCAGCCCTTCAATAACCAGCGCCCGCGAGGAAGCACGCATCAGGACGGCATCTACATCTCACCGCTTGCATCAACATGAGCGTGATTCCGTGGCCGTTGTGGGCTTTTCTTGCCTTTTGCATCATCACTGCGCGGCTGCTCGCCCGAATACTCGCCCCAGCAGACCATCACGGCCGCGAGAATCTTTTGCCGGTTCGCTTCCACCAGTACATCCCCGGCAACCCAAACATTCGGGAATGGCGGATGGAAAAGCCAGCACCTGTGCCGGCAGATATCGAGACCTCCGAAGACGAGCCGGACCTGATATCCGTTTCGGACGATGAGCCGGTCGCTGAGGTCATCGCTCAGCCGCGGCCTGACGAAAACAGATCGGAGACCCCGGACGATGCTGCTGAGGCACGGTCATATCTGCGTGCCGTGGGACCAATTCCGCGGATCGTGGTCGAGTCGTACGGCTGAGCTTTGCGCCTCCGATCCGACTCGTTTCGAAAGCTGAAGATCAAGATGGGGGGCCACAACACGGCGAGGAGGGGCGGAAAGGTACCGAGCTCAAGCTATGTCATTGCGAAGCACAGGGCAGATCTGACAGATTTTGAACAGAGGACCGCAATTGGAACAAGTACGAGTGGCAGACAAGATCGGTGCTCACAATGAGCAAGCACTGGCGAGTCAAGCAGGGCGTGATTCTCCACACCTTCATGGCGGTGACAAGGGACGGCGTCCATTTGGTGTCCGTAATCGTTTCGAAGGCCATTTACGCTATTGGCGTTGGCGTGCACTCGGGCTTGGCTGAAGCTGCTGGCCTACGCTGCACTTAGGTGTATCCCCGGGACAGCGGGCGACGGCGGTTGCTGACTGAACGTCGCGTGGCCGCTTATGCAGGGGCTAGTAGGATTTCCCGGGACGACCGACGACTGTGCCATCCAGCTACGCGGGACAACAGCTCCTCTCCGTCGCTGTCGCCATGTAGGTGATACATCATGGCTGAGGGGAACCTGTTGGTTGGGACGATGACCTTGGCGCAGGGAAGGTAGGAGCCGAACCCCAGGTCATCTCGTTCGGTTTAAGCCCAGGGGCGGAAGGGTGGGTGATGCAGCAGTCAGAGAGATGGCGCCACGAGCCTAGAGCAGTCGCTTACTCAATGACTTTTGTTTGTTTGCCCGCCAAGTATCGTGATGGGAGCGGCTGAGGTGTGAAGACTGGTTGCGTTGAGGACGCCACATGCACAATGCTGGTCACGCTCGGATGTCAATCAAAAAGAAAGGACGCAGCGGGAGACGAGGGTTCCGTGCGGGGGAAAGGATCCTCGACGGGCAGACGAGGAGCGAGCTAATCAACGAGATCCCGGGGCACACAAGACAGGAGACGGGAGCTGCCCGCCGTCCTCGTCCTTGTCCACAGTCCAAGTCGATCAGAGCTTGCCATTCCGGTTCCAGACGTGACGAGACGCCATTGTTGACGATCGCCGTTTCGTGGCGTCGAGCCGTCGGAGTGTACAGTCAGAAGGATGAGGCCGGTGCTGGCTGATGATAGGGGTCAAGTACC
This sequence comes from Verticillium klebahnii, assembly GCA_002851715.1. Classification (NCBI taxonomy): domain Eukaryota; kingdom Fungi; phylum Ascomycota; class Sordariomycetes; order Glomerellales; family Plectosphaerellaceae; genus Verticillium; species Verticillium klebahnii. The sequence goes on along the minus strand of NMXL01000003.1, from coordinate 5,869,642 downwards.
CTGGTCGTGGAGAGTGTCTGTGGTGTAGCTGAGCGGAGATGGATGAATGGGTCGGCGTTAGCTGCAGTATGGTGCATCAAAAGCCAGCGTTGGCGGCTGCGAGCATAGAAGCAGGAGTATGCGCTACCGAGTTTTACATGCAGGTACGAGTTCGCGGTCGGCGTGGCATGCGTGGCTTACACTGCATGTTCGCTGTTCGGCCTTGCATCGTCGTGGTTAGTGCGAGTAGATGCACGCTGGCTGGCATGGCAGGCCCCCGAGGTCGACGTCGAAGAGGAATGGGGGCGGACGTCGCATGGGGCATCGGCGTTTGGCAAAGACCGGCTGAGATAGGGCTTCCTTGGTTATCCCTGATCCCGACAGTACTCTGCAAGATTGGCGATGTTTCCGCCCGCAGCGCCATGACCACTGTTGGCGCCAAACCCCTAAGACCTTGGAGCCGTCCTGTTTTCCTTGATGATCCGTGCTAGAGACAATGGAGGGTGATCACAGAACGGGGTTGATCCCTCGGGCCATCTGGACGCCACAGACGGTCGAAATGACACGGAAGGAGGGAATAGACCGACAGTCGCTCGTACTTGTAGGACTCGTACTGTACCCTATCGACGAAAGGGGAAGTTGAAAAGACGCGAGCAAGCCACAAGTCATTAACCGACTGCCGAGCTGGTGTAGTAATCAATTCCCGACACCATTCCGCTGGCGAGCAAGCCCACGGCACGGCTGCACATGACCATTGCCATTTTGTCCGAAGGGTAATGTATGCTGGGCCAGGGGCGGGGGGCCAGCATCCAGGAGGAGGGGTCTAGCTCAGGAGAGATATTGATCCTGCAGATGGTGTGGTCACCATGCATCTGGCTATCCACCGAGATGCAGCAGAATGGCTGGTTTACCCCTTGGGTTCGTCGACGGAGCGAGAGAGCCATGCGGCCGGGGCCATGTCCATAAAGTGTTGGCCCTCCTTGTTCTGTACTTGCACTATCCCGTGGGTGTGTGGTGTGGCGGAACAGGGGCCGCCCCGTAGTGTAGGTAGGCAGGGCACCTAAGGTAGGTCATTTGGCCGATGCCACGGCGAGGCTCTTTTGGTTTGGCGGGCGCACGACGCGAGGATCGGACGAAGGCTTTGAGGAACAGTGCGAGTGTCGCTTGCGTTGCATGGCCTGATCTGATGGCCGTCGAGAGCTGATCGTGAGGCGTGGGGCGCGATGCACGAGACGGCGACCAGAGACATCGGTCAACAAGGAGATCGAGACAGCGGGCGGCAACAGGGCATCAGCGAAGCCGGTGAAGAAGAAGAAGCATGGCTAGATGGACGGATAGGTGGGCGGGCTCTGTGGCGGTCTGAAACTGTGTTACCCCGATGATGATGAGGTTTCTCGGTGGACGACGAGGGGAGCCACAAAAATATTGTGTGGGTGAGGTGATCTCACACAAGACAAAACAGACGCAGGGCACGCTGGCTGGCAGGCAGGACACGAAGGCAATCTGACAGAAGCAACATCAAGACAGCGGTGAAGATTGAGGGGGGATGTGACAGATGGAACACGCCTGCCGGCCGGCGACGTGGTCTGGTCTGTCTGGCAGCTACTAGGTGTGAGGTGAGGGAGGTGTGCCGGCGCCTCCGATCCACAGCACCTTCTGAAGCCAACCGACTCGATGGATGGTTATGGCTCCATCCATTCCTTGGTTGTCGCTGTCGCGGGCGTTGTCTGCTTGCAGGCAAAGCGGGCAATAGCGATCGGGCCCAGTGGATCTCGTCGTGCCTGAATACAGGGACCCCCCCGGAAGCGCTTTCCCCCCAAGACCCCCCAAATCACCCAAATGCGGGCAAGTGCGCTGGAGCAAGAAAAGGCAACAGCCGGGGGGCTAGTCGTGACTTCTGGCCTCGCAATCAAATCAAAAGAACAATAATACCGACAGTACCTTACCTACCTACCTTTGGGTACCCTCAGGTAAGGTACCTTAACCTTAGCCCGGCGACTTTGACGAACTCCCGCCCTGGCCTTTTACCTCACCTCATATTTCCTTTCCTTCCGTCTCCGTCGACTTCTCCTGGGCACATCGTACCCATCATACTCGTCCTCCTCATCCTCCTCGCCGCCGACGCCCTCCCCTCCCACCTCGCCTCACCACCTCACCTCGACGATTGCCGCTCTCGCATCTACTTTACCGATACCCACAGCTTCCGAGGTGCACTCCACACGACGTCGAGCCCATCGAACCACACTCCCCATTGAGCTTTGTCGCCGCCCGCCGCTTCATTGATCGACCAACCCCGGTAGCCCCGGAGGCTCTTCGAATTCTCTTCGCCCTTTCTCTCCCTTTGTTGCTTCACGCATAGCCAATTCACCAGTCACCTGCTTTTGTTCGCCTCTTGCGAAATCCCCCAGCATTCAGAATGCCGATTTAATCCTAATTTGCGATACCTGAACCTCCCTCTTCCCGACGACCCGTCTGTCGGTCTCGAAGTGTCCTTCACAATCCTCAATTCCGACCAGCATGGAATCCTGCGAAGGAATCCTGTTGATACCTCCTGAGAGGGGCCAGATCCTCGGCCGTGCTGTCTGGAAGGTATGTTGACGTCGCTGTTCCCCCATCCACAGGCACAGCTCTAACAGCATCCGCACAGCCTCGATACGTCGTCGTTGGTCGTCGCAATGCCCACAAACAAGAGAAGCTGGAGCAGCAGCCCAGCCCGAGCCTCGCCCAGGTCATGACCACCAGTCGCATCACCAACTCTTCCTCCTCCTCTTCGTCGAGAACGCCCTCCAAGCCGCTGCCCACCGAGGACCCTTGCATATCAGTCTACAAGTCCAAGGTAAGGCTCACGGCGTCGGACTTCTCGGGCTATAACCTAAGTTCCCCAAACTTGCAGGATGATTGGGAGCCCACCCACCAGTATCCTGTCAGCGCCATCGTCGACTGCCAGGTGCAGATGGTGGCACACCGCAAACAGGGACCTGTGCTCCCCACCCTCGTCGTCACTATCAACGACAAAGAGCGCAAACGCCGCTCCAGCAGAGCCGGCGGCTTGATCTCTAGCAAAGAACCCAGTGCCACCACCCTCTGGTTTCGAACCCCTCCCGACGACCACCACATCAGCCTACACGACTGGGCCCGCTTCATTATGGCGAAGAAGACGCCCATGAGCCCAGACAGCCCCGCATCGCCCTCCTTCATCAATCCCTTCCCGCAACGCGCCCAAACGAACGAGTACTTCCCGCGCCCGTCGAGCGGCAATGCCAACTCTCGATCGGCCCTCTTGCACAAGAATTCGACCCAGCACTCGGGTCGCGAGCGTCCCGTCACCTTCAGCTCTGAGTCCCCCAGCTTGCGCTCCAAACGAAGTGACATATCGTCTCCGTCGAGCGCCTCACACGCAGCGCACATTGGCTTTACCATGCCCGATCTCAACAAGTACACGACCGTTCTCCCCACCGACATCCCGTCGCCAGTGGCCACCGTTGGCGAGTACCAGCAGGGCGAGCTTATCGAGGGTTGGACTTCTGCACAGGGACGGTCCTCCACCGTGAGCTCGCCGATCCGTGGGCGTGGAAGCGTCAGCTCTCAGGCCCAACACCCGGCGGCCATGAACTCCAGCTCGCCTCCCGCGCCACGAGAAACGATTCTTGACAGGGCTTTCCAGCTTCGGTGTATTCCGGGGTCTGAGAACGAGGTACCAGGAGAGGAGAAGCTGACATCGCTGGCGCGCTTTGATGCCCTTATGCGGGAGGCTGATGAGAAACGTCAGCAGATTGCCAAGCAGAAGGAGACGGAGCGAGCAGCCCTGCAGAGCGCATGGGATGTCGATGACAGCTCTTCAGCCGAGGACGATAATGATGACGACTCGTCTTCGGACGAATATGCTCATGAGGCGGACGGAAACCGTCAAACGCTGATTCCACCAAACGCCCAGAGAGCCTTGGAATACCTTTCTGGTCCCCGCGGCCCGGGGACATCTTCGGAGCCGCAGCCGCAGGCACAGCACCAACCACAGTCGTCCCAGTCACCCACAATGAGGAACCCAACAAACCCCAGCGCACCGCTGCAGGCACCGTCACGGCCTCACACTGCCCATTCCAAGCTCCGCCCCAGCGTTGCCTCAAGAACCAGCAGCCAACCCCAACTGGTGCCCCAGGGCAGACTGGACGTCCCATTGCCATCATCCGGTAAGACTTCCGAAGACGGAGGCTCAGGCTCGCGGTCGAGCCAGGAGAAACGCCAGTCCACCTCGAGTGCCAAGCGACTGAGCTTCACCGAGTTCACCAAGCGCCTCTCCAGCACCAGCAGCTTACTTCTAGTCCAGACCAACGTGAGCGGCGGGAGCAGTCGCGAAAGCATCGAATTCGACCGAAATCCATCACCAGTACCGAAGGGTACCTTAAACGCTAGAGGTGTTCCCCCGCGCCCGCGGGACCTGGATCGCGAGGAGTGGGAGAAGCGCTGCGGCTGGCGAACCGGTGTGGGCTTCACCGAGGGTGGCTTCCTCTGATACGGCCTCATGGCCACGAGCAGCCAGCACTGAATGTCTGGCAAGCTCTACGACGCATGCTATTTTCCGATTTCCACCCGGCTATGGGCATTGACGCCCAGTCGAGGTGCTTCATGTACGATTGATCCGATCTGATACCATGGCTTTCACACGTAACGACTCATGATGGGAGCCGCAATTCAAGGGTGGCCTTGGCGTTCGATATTCTTCCTCTTGCGAGAGGGAGGCTGTTTTGTTTGCAAATCTAGGGGCAGGGAGGGCTATTTGAACCGATAAATGCGGGTGATCGCTGTGCCACGGCCACCCATGGCGAGGCGAGGTGCCCCCCATGTTGGCAGTGCTCATCAGGATAGAGGCCTGGCTTTACCATGAACCAACCAATGAACCAACATGCATACTATCATCTCGTGGCTACTCAGGCTATATTCTGCTCTGTATGATGTCTGCGTGATTGCGACGAGACCGCAGTGGAGGCGGCGCAGTAAAGCGAAGGACTCGGTTCTTCATGTATGTACACGTCGTCTCACGGCGACTTTTGCCGCCTGACCAACCTTTTGGTGATGCCCAATCGGCTCGATTAAGCGCCCCTTGTATCTGTCACTGACACATCCCAAGATGCGCGGAGACACGTTAACACATGGATATGTTCTCCCGTCTGCCACAAGTTCAAGGCGGGTTGAGAGCAAAGCCATCCTCCCCTCTAAACCTGATCCGATCCTTGCGTGAAAGCTCCCTCAGCGGTCCCCATCTACAAGCTCCACGCCGGCTCCACGACGATGAAATCTCTCACCACTGCCGTCCCATCCGCGAGCGCTGCAATCTGCGCATCGGTGCACTGCCCTGGCACGACGGGCGTGCGGCCAACGTAGCAGAAGATGGGCGCTGGCGGCGGCATCGGCCTGCGCCCCCCGCCAATGTCCCGGGGTCCGACGGTCGCGTACCGCGCCCCGTCGCCGATCGCCACGCGCCCAGTGGCTACGTCCCTGCCGTCCAGCGCGCGCTGGTAGACGGCGTACGCGGCGGCGGGCTGGTAGTGGGACACCTCGTGGCCGGCGCCGGTAACGACGGTGAAGCTGAGGCGGCCGGCCTGGCGGACGTGGCCCGCTGGTGATGCCGCGGGGGCGTTCGGCTGGTCGGAGGGGAGCCGGAGCGGAGCGTAGCCGGCTGCGGCGAAGCGGGGGCGGTTCGGGTGGGCGAGGGCAAGAGAGAGGGCCTGGCCGCCGGGCCAGTGGGCGCGCCAGTCCCGGTCGCCATGGATGAGGTGAACGGGGACGCCGGCTGCGAGGAGGCGCTCGACGTGGGGGCGGAAGGAGGCGAGGAAGTCGCCGGTGAGGATGAAGGGGAACTGGAGGGACGGGGTGAAGGCCGTGTAGTTGACAGGCACGCCGAGGCGGGACCGAGTTGCCGGGCGGTTGAGGAGGCCGTAGGCGTAGGGAGGGGGCAACTGGGCGGCGGCGGACTGGGTGATGTCGAAGGGGTTGCGCTGGGGGAAGACGTCAGCTGGAGCGGCCGGACAAGAGAGGGCTTGACTGGGATTTACGCCTTGTGCCTCGTATGGGACCTCAGTCAGAGAGTAGCATGCGTAGAAGGCTGACTGGCAGATCTGATGGACCTCCGGGACGTTCCCCCAGCCTTCGGGGTCCAGCGAGGAGGCGGTAGCGCGGCAGTCGTCAATTTGATCCTCGCAGCCGCCTGGGGCGGCGGACTGCTCGCGAATATGCTCGACGGTCTCTTTGTCAAAAATCTCGATGCCATACGTGTTATTGTAGGCGTACTCCAGGACGGTGTTCTGGACGGCAATGTCGACAAAGGGGGCGATGATACCGACGGTTGCGATGCGGATGGAACGGGCGCGGGAGCAGGTGCGGGCCGAGGGCGAGAGGGTGCCCGCGGCGACGAGGGCAGACTGGGCCTCGAAGTGGGTGGCGATACCGGGAACCCAGTGGCCACCACTGGGAGAGAATCAGCCGATGATATTTTATGATAAAATCAAGAAGACGCCTGAGAGGGGTTGTAGGGGCGCGATGGGGCAGAAAAGGGGCACATACTAAGACTGGGACCACAGGTTGATGCTTGGCCGAACATAGTCCTGGAACTGCTTCTCGGCTTGCCAGACCTGCATAAAGTCCCACATGACACGCGCAACGCTCTGGGTCGTGTTCAGTGTGTGATCCAGACGCTGTGAGGAAAAGACGCCGTCAAGGAGGACGGGATCGTCTTCCGACGCTGGTGTGCCAGCAGGACGGACGAGGCCGGACAACAGACCCAGGCGACCGCGGAGCGCCTCATTGTAGCTGAAGCCGGTCTGCACGGGCTGGTCAACGTACAGGAGGTTTGCCTTATTGTTCCACGAGTCGGGATTGAGCTTGGTCGTCTTGGAATCAAACTGTACGCGGCAGGGGCCATTGCTGCCGAGGGCCTGGTCGGTGGACGGCGATCCGGGTCCGCCGTTGATCCAGACGGTTAGAGGGTCGGACTTAGGCTGGCTTCGGGACGCGAAGAGCCAGAAGAAGAGGTTCTGCTCGAAGGGATAGTCGATGGTCGGCGGCAGAGTGACATAGCCGCTGTAAGATTTGACCCTGGGAGTTGTCTCACAAAAGTCGAAGATCTGGACAGTGTCAGAGGCGGGACTCTCACTAGCAAAGGGTAACATGATGAAGGGACTAACCTGCTTCACAGACACGCGGGGCTTGGGACCAGAAGAACAGGCCCTGTCGCTGGCAGATAGGGCGACAGTGACGCTGTTGAGGCTCGAGATGACAGCGAGGCCCTTAACAATAAAGTCGGCTCTCATCTTGAGCTTGTCTGGAGAGTTCCGGTATTGAAAATGTGCACCTGCGGGTATACCGTAGCGGGACGGGTTCGACTATATGCTTATGATCAAAGAGATAAATGAATGTAACCCGCTGTTGCATCTTGTGGACGCTGGGATTTGAAGGAGAGAGTCTGATGAAGATTAGGGTGAATTGTGATGATTGAGGCGATAGAGGCAGATTATAAGTTGATCAAACAGGCCTAGGCGCCTCCGAGGTCGATCTGATCATATCTTGCCAAAGGTAGAGAGGTATGGTAGGTGAATGGTCCCTCCGGTGACCAAAGCACTACATCAGGATTCAATAAGCCTCGTTCCAGGGCTATACATATAACTGAGGCGGCCACATTGTCTAACGTCTAACCCCCTGATGCCGCGATGACTCTCTCAACCGCGAGGCGCACAACCATCTGTCCAAGTTGGCTAGTGATAGTGGTGTGTACAGGGATTCAGTGAAAGGCTGTGATCAGTTCGGCAACAAATGTACGCCTACTGCATTCCATTGCATTGCAGAAACTACCTGTTGTGGTGCTGAATAGAGGCTAAGCGTGTTTCTTGCTGGCATGAAAAGGATGGGTAGACAACTTACGCTGTTGGGCGTGAGGCACGAGCTATGCGGTGGCTCCAACTCGTGCATGACAAGCATCCAGTGTTGCATTGCTACCCCTCGAGATACACAGATGCGGCAGCTTTCCATAGGGTATTAAGACGGAAAGAGGATGTAGAGCGAGGGTTAGGCAGAATGGCCATCTAAGGCTGGAACCGACATGAACGAGGTGTGGTAGTTCTCGATATCACCTGTTCCATTTTCTCTTGTGATGAAGTTGACAATGCAATACCAGGCACGCTCCCTCATGTCCCACAGCATCACCCAACCAACCGGACTTGCCTCCTCGCAGCGGGCCTCGGAACGACCCGAGCACGCTGGTGCTGATCCCTGCCAGGTCGATGCTTCCGCCAGGCTTCTTCATTATCGTCTGAGGCAGGTGGCAGAATAGGACCTTGACAACGACAGACAGCTCTGCAGTGACACGGCAAGGAACAAAGGAAAAGACGTGACCACTGATTTATCACATCAACAACTCGGCACCTCAGTTTAAACGAGATACAACAGTGGAACGATACCAAGCCAACTAGCATGCTCACCGCCAGGGCAACGGCCAAGCCTTTGATGCGGTGAATGTAAGTGCCATGCAGACCGAAGTTGACAGGATGAACGGATGACAGACAACTTTACGTCCCTCATCTGACTTCGATAGTGTCACTGCAGGTCGCCCTCGCATCAAGGCGCCGACGGAGAGTCATGCCAACGGTCTTTCAGCTTGGTGCGCCTCGGGCGGTCATCGTTCCTACCGCTCAGATCTGATTACTGACAGACACACCCCGGCAGACATATTGACTTGGCTTCCCGTCCGCATTGGTGCCTGAATAAGGTCTCACCTGTCTCCTGCACCCCACATGCCATAGTCCCCCTATTCACGGGCCTTCGACCAGGTGTGCGCGTCCCGCGTCGAAGCTCTAGAAAACGCCAGGGGCCCTGGTATCTGTCGCTCACCGCACCGATAACGCGCTACGCGGATGCTCCCTTGCGTCGACAGACAGGCAACTGAGCGCTAGCGGCCGCCACGTCGGATGCTGTCGAGCTCCTTTGTTCTGGAAGCCGGCTAGAACCAACGGCGGGAGCTAAGCGTCCATCCAGCTGCCTGGGGGACCGGGAGATGACGGGTGGTCCGACCGATGGCCTCGCGAGCGGGGAAAGCAGCGAGAGAAAAGCTGCCGCGCAGACTCGCCAAGTCGGCAGAAGCCCTTGAGTTAGGTGAGGTAGGATGCTCACGCCGCGTCGGTGCCGCAGTACGGTCTCTTTGCCGCTGGTACAGGCTTCATCGAGCGATTGGAGTCCTTCCGAGCGTCATCGCCGCGAGACTCCTGATCAATTGATCTCAATCGATCTTGGTTGGCCGCAGAGCGCATGTCTAAATGGTGGGTTTGAGCGGTGTGCGCTCGTGGTGCTGGTGATGTCTGAAGATGAGGGAAGTGGCGGAAAGGATCCACTTGGTCCTCAATTTGCGGGATTTCCACAGCCAATATGACAGCTGTCGAGGCACCTGTTTTCAACAACAAACAACGGGCGTGTGGTCTAGGGGTATGACATCTGCTTAGCATTGATCTGATCAATACTAAACTGCTGAAGGTCCCGGGTTCAATTCCCGGCGTGTCCACTTCTTTTTGCTTTTTGTTCTTCATATTCCCAGTCTCACGCACATCCCATTACTGACTTGGTTAGAGCCGTGCGGGTCGTGCTCCTAATTTATACGGTCTTCAGCGTTGTACCTATCCTAGGACGATGACTAAGTCATGAAGCAACCGACAGCGCTCCTAAAATGCTGGGCGGATCGAGGGGCTCTAGGGCGAGGAGTCCTCCTGAAAGAGCTCGACTCCGGAAGTGCTAGACAGGTCCAATGTTCAAGAACTACGAATTGCAAATTTTGCATGGCCAAGATATAAACATCAATATCGTAGTTTCATATGACGCCCCTCAGTCTTCCCCTTCGTGGAATCGTAGATACAGAAAATCGTAGAAACAGCCTGACCAGCATGTACAACTCGGACACCAGGCTCTAGACCGGACTCTGGAGTCCGCTCTCGCACGCCCCCGTGTCTGTGTAGCAAGCAACAAACAGCCGGTCGCTCGCGTCCCCGACCCAGATCTTGTACCTCCCACCCGGCGACGGAATAACCCAGTTCTGGCTCACCACGTCCCAGACGCTGAGGTCCCTCCTCGTCAGCTCCAGCGTCACGACCTCGCTCCCGCCTGGCGTCAGCTTCGCCGTCTTCTCAAAGTCCCTCAGCTGCACGACCGGCGTCTCCGGTCCGCCCTCGGGGAACTGCACGTACGCCTGCACCGACGCCTTGCCCGCATGCTGCGACCCGCTGTTGCGCACCGTCACGGACACACGGAACATGACGTCCCACAGCCGCGGGTTACCGCCCGAGGCGCCGCTCGCGGGCACGGCCGCCGATTGCACGGTCGAGTAGCCTGTCGGGTAGGGGTACTTCTTGCCCTCCTCGCGATCGCGGACGGCCTGGCGGGCTTCGGACTCGGTGCACCACGAGTAGAGGTAGCGGAAGATCTTGTTAAAGCCCGAGGGCGCCACACCCTGCTGCCAGGGGTGGACGTCCTGGTCGAACTCGAGGACCGGCGCGCGGCTCGGAGGTGCGGGGGGCGTGCGGGTCAGCTGTGTGACGGAGCTGATGGATGGGTTGGTGAAGGTGAAATTGGTGTAGGAGAGGCCGTGACCGAAGGCGAACCGGGGCTTGATGCCGTTCTTGTTCAGGTAGCGGTAGTCAATGTACAGGCCCTCGGAGAAGGTGTCCTGTGGCTGGCCGAGGGAGCCGCCCGTCAGCTTGGTGACGCTTTCGGGGAGATCCTCCTCTCGGCGCGTGATGCTGTATGGGAGGTGGCCCGAGGGCGAGACGTCGCCGAAGAGTACGTTGGTGAGCGATTCACCGGCTTCCTGGCCGGGAAGGTGCTGGAACAGAACGGACTTGACACTGGGGAGGTCAATCCACTCTTCCACGAGGATGGGACCGACAGTCTGAACGACGACAATGACGTTGCTGTAAGCCGTGGCGACATTCCTGACGAGACGGTCGCCGTTGTGCCAGGCACGAAGCCCATCTGAGTTGCGGTCGCCATTGTTTCCCTCAACGGTGAACGAGTTCTCGCCCGAGTCTGATGTGATGAAAACAATGGCTACATCGTTGGCGGTCGGCGTCGGCACCCGAGGGAAGTCGTCCGTCGCAAAGTACTCAATGCTACCCGCCCTCTTTCGCAAGGCACCGATTGGGTCGTCGATGTACATGTAGTCTACCACACCGGAACCCCAACCCATACCGAGCACACCCTTGTTGCAGCTGCGGAAGTCGCACGCGTTGGGGCCGTCCGGATTTGTCTGCGCAGCGGTGCCAAACACCTTGATGGAGCGAGAAGTGGTAATCGGCAGCAGGCTGCCGTTGTTCTTCAGCAGTGTGATGGCATCCTGAGCGACCTCTCGTGCCACCAGGTGATGATCCGCTTGGACTCGCACAAACTCATTGATGACACCTCGAGGCGAGAAAGGCCAAGCGGCTTGGTAAAGATCCCCCACGGCGTCGTTGGACAGGAGATGAAAGTTCACTTTCGGGAATCCCTCATCTTGTCCGAACTTGAGCCATGTCGCGACGATGCGAGTGGTCATGTCATTCAGCCGATCCATGGGAACCGAGCCGTTGAGGACCGAGCGGGTCAGATCGTACATCCAGTAGCTGTAGCCGAATAGGGGAACCTGGGTGTCCCCAGGCATGGCCATATCGAGTCCCGCAATAGCTGTCCGTCCATATTAGCCGGTGAGCAGGTTGCAAGGGGCAAAGGTTGATATTACCAGCATCAACACCAGACATCTGCGAAAACCAATCGCTCATCACGAATCCTTGGAAGCCCAATTCATTCTTCAGGATGCCGTTGATCATGTGGCTGTTGTGGACGCTTGCGGAGCCATTGACCTATGAGCGGGCATCAGTCAAGCTGTCAAACCATCAAATGATCCTGGGAGTAACGCACGGCATTGTAGGCCGTCATCAAAGCGCCCGACCCAGCACGAATGCCATCGGCAAATGGCCAGAGGTAGATCTCATGCAAGGTTCGGTCGTCTATCCTGGTCAGCTTTTGATGACAAGCCGGGCGTCCGCGCCGATCACTAACCAATATTCGCGCTCAATCCCTGCTGTAGAGGGTTGTACATCCGATACCTAAGATTGTCAGAGAAAAGAAATGGTGCGGGTCTCACTGTCAGCTCACATCTCCTGCTCGTTCCCTATCAAGTGCTTGATGGTAGCAATGACACCTTGCTCCTGAACTCCCTTGATCGACAAGGCGCCAGCCTTGGCTTGAAGTACAGGGTCAGAGCCGAAGCCCTCCCAGTTCCGACCTCCTTTCGGCTTGCGCCCGAGGGGGCCGACGCTGGGTCCCAGCCAAACGTTGACGCCTTTGCCGCGGAACTCCTTACCCATGGCTACCGCGCGACGGTAGATGAGATCTTTGTCCCAGGTGGCACCTGTGGTGATACCCGGCGGGAACGCCGTGACGTTGTCGACCTGGTTGACACCGGTGGCTCCATCACCGAGGCATAGCTGGGGAAATCCAACACGAGGAGCGCTGCCGGTGTTGCCGACGCAACGGCTATCTATATGTTAGTATTCGAACCCTTTTTTCATGGTGACAGCAACATACCCTATGGTCAAGTCAGTATTGGATCTTCGAAGCGCCAGTGACAAAAAGAACCCCAGACATACCCATCCACCAACCACTGCCGGAAGTTATGTTGGTCTTCTCAGCCAAAGTCATCTGGTCGACGATGGCCTTGGCCCGTTCATAGCTGTCTACCCACTCCGAATCCCAGCCCCCGTGAGGGGTGGGGTAGACCGATTTGGCAACAAACCCATCAGGCACTCGCTGTCTGGGGCTGATGACGCTGGCCGTGCTCTGAGAGAGAATGCCGCCGAGGAGCAAGAGGTTGAGCGGGGAGGGCACCATGTTTGCGAGTGCTGAGTGAAGAAGACGCACGCTTCTGGCCCGAATCAGTTTGAGCCGAGTGCCTTAACTAGCCCTTCCCTCGTATCAGGAAGCTGAGCTGCTCGTGTCACCCTCCCACGCCAGAGTCCTTCAGCCATGGTGTGTACTTATAGCTCGCAGCATCGTCGAGCCAGTACCTTGGTCATGACGTCCCTGAGTGATCATCTCGTAGCGCACTGGAGCCGAGAGACATGCAGATCGCCCGCTTTCCCTCCCACGATAGTTCCCAGAAGGGGTCAACACCGCAGAGAATGGTAGGTTCCTGGCTTGGCGGCCATGATTCAGGCAATGAGCTCGCTAGATCACCATATGAGGTTGCATCAATTCAGGGGCCGAGCCACCGTAGAGTGGTCAACAGGACTGTGGGGTGGCTCGCGTGTGGTATACTAGAGCGCATATATCGGTTTGGGCGCCGCTGATTCGGCCCTTTGGTGAAGCGAGCCAGTTGGACGATCAGTCACTTCCACTAGCATCAGAAGAAATTCGACACAGTGATAAGGCTGCCATAGTGCGGTCAAAGGGGGACGGGGTGTCACTAGTAGAAGGATGGGAGTAAGTCCGTGGTGGTGAACTACACGTTGCACGGACAAGCGGATGTGACTCGGCCGAGAGGACAAGGCGATGTTTCTGGCTGTTGTGAATACAAGCAGTCCCTCAGAGAGCTCTTTGCTAGAGAAACGTGAGACATTTGACACTGGCATCTATGCAGGTAGTCGACTTGACGGAGCCTGCTCTGGCGGAGGAGGTTTGCGCTGTGGACGATGAATACGGTCTGTCACAAGATAAAAACGAAGTCCGGCAACTCAACCGAGGCTCGAGCATAGATCTGGTGTATGGAAAACAGATCCTATTGCTGGATCAGCACGTAGGCTCGCATCAGGGTCGTAGATTGTAGGGCCTCGTGATGTGGTGATGCCCACTCTGGGAAGCCCGCTGGGTCTGGGCACCCATGTCTACCGGCGAAAGATTGGGCTGCTACCGACACTGGCGCTGCCATCGGGAGTCAAGCCGTGCCGCTGTGCTGCATCGAGGTTGCAATCCCGTGGTGCTCGGCCGGTGGCATGCAGCTTGGGGGTGCATCGATACCGTCATTTGACGTGACGGAGGGGCGGTGCGTAATATGATGGTGTCTCGGAGCAGACGGCTGTTAGCATGGCGTGTGCGTGTAGGATAGTGATCCTGGGAAATTCGACTCAGCCGCAAGTAGAAACATCCTGGAGACACGTAAATGCATGGATACTAGGAGCTGAAGCTGAAGCTGACAAGAGAATGGAGGGGTCGAGGTAGGTGACGAAGTGAGGTCGCACGAAGCAACAGTGAATGGGCTGCGGAGGGAGGGAACACGCATGGCGGTAGAGAAGTACCCCCACTAGAAAAACACTCGGCAAAATACATGGCACCCACTCACGAGACCCATCCTCATTTCTCCCCTCAACAAACCACTGGGATCCTTGGTGGTGATCATCGACGGCTTCCACCACCGCAGAAAACAAAAAGCCCTCATCTCCGGGCTCCTCTTCACCCTCAAACACAGATCCATCATCGGTCACACGACTCCAGTTGCCGCCAAAGTGTTGAATCGCCGTGGAACCGGTCGGAGGAACACCCCCAAAACTGCACCCGAGCACCCCGACCACCTCACGATGCCGTTACCCTGCGCCCACCGCCATTGTTCGGCACAGCACTCCCCGGACACACATATCCAGTGACAGCCCCGGACCCATCGCCAGTGCGGTACATTACTACGAACCCGGCGCGAACCAATCGCCAGCCACCCACACTGACGCCCGCACTCTTCGTCCGCGTGGCCACCATCAAGTGCCGATCTTACCCCATTCCCCCCACCATCCCAGATCTCGCGATATCCTTGCTTGCCTGGCGTCTTGCGCTCCTTCTGGTAGCCATGTCCGAAGCCTTGCTCCTTCGGGGAGCTCGTCTGTCATGGACAACGCCCGACGAGAATCCGCTTCTTCCCAACAAACACCCTCTGCCCCGTTTTGCGATCCAAGAAGACAGCGGCCTGCGGGGAAGCCAAGTTTTTTCTTCGCGCCGCTCGTGCCCTTGTCGTCTTCCAGCCAGTCGAAATTGGTCGTCAGGCTTGCATCGGCGGCAGCCGACTTACTAGCCTGCGAGGCGGTCTGAGTGGTTGCTTTCCAGGTCGACCGGACGAGGGAGGAGTGGCTTTGTACCGCGCCTAGGGGCCGCCGCCTACCACATTTCGTTTGCTCGCTGACCAGAGGAGCCTTGTCAGGTGTGCTTTTCCCGCCGCGACAAGCCAATATCCCACCTCCGGCCACCCGCCATGTCCGTCCTCGCGCTGCAGGCCGCCGGATGGGCGGATACTGAGACATGACGAGGCTCTCCAGCGATTCGCTCCGTCGTTCCCCATTCCGCCCTCCCTCCGTGCGTCTACGGGCCTTCCAAGGGATGGCCCTGTCAGCTCCTTCCCGAACAAGGGGCGAAGACCCGGCGCCCAGGCACATTCGCATCCCACGATGTGGATGATCTTCCCCAGATGATCAGCTATATGAAGCCGATGCCGTCCGGGCCGTGATGTTGATGTTCTCCAGCTCCCGCCTCAGTCAGTCTTGCGAGAGATCCAGTCGCTCTAGTCGGGTTGAAGGTCTTGACAGTTCGGAACCAAGCTTCTTGTTTGCTCATTGAAGCTCATCTTCGTTGTTACTGTTGTGAAATTCAGTCAACATGCTGTTCAAGCTCCCAGTCCTGTCTCTCCTGGCCTCAGTGGTTACGGCTGCTGTCGTCCCTGTGGAAGACTACCGCAGCTCTCTCGGAGCCCTCGACGACAGAGGTCAGTATCGTGACGCATGCCTCGTCTTGCTCGACTAACATCCGCCAGCCGTCGGTGTGACCAACGCGGACCTCGACAATTTCCGCTTCTACGTTCAGTACGCTGGTGCGGCCTACTGTAACTCGGCCAACGCTCCCGGCACCCCCGTCAAATGCTCAGAGAACGGCTGTCCCGAAGTTGAGGCCAACGGTGCCACAACCATTGCCTCCTTCTCCGGCCTCAGCTCTGGCATTGAAGCCCTGGTGGCAAGGGATGATGCTGCCCGCGCCATCGTCCTTACTGTCCGCGGCTCCTCCAAGTAAGATCGGCACCATCCAGATCAAGGTCCTTTCCTAACACGCCACAGCATCCGTAACTGGATCTCCAACATCCTGTTTGCCTTCGTTGGCTGCACCGATCTCACCTCCGGCTGCAAAGTCCACACCGGCTTCAACAATGCCTGGCGCGAAATCAGCTCCCCCGCCATCGCCGCTATCAAGCAGGCCCGCGCCGCCAACCCCGACTACACCATCGTCGCCACGGGTCACTCTCTCGGCGGCGCCGTCGCCACCATCGCCGCCGCCTACCTTCGTGCCAAGGAGTCACTCCCGGTAGTCCTGTACACCTACGGCTCGCCCCGCGTCGGCAACGACCGCTTCGCCGCTTTCGTTGATGCCCAGGCCGGTGCCGAGTACCGCGTCACCCACGGCGCCGACCCCGTGCCCCGTCTGCCGCCCATCATCCTCGGCTACAGGCACACCTCCGTGGAATACTGGCTCCAGGGTAAGGCGTCCGACTTTGTCGATTACACCGTCGGCGACATTCGCGTTTGCGAGGGCAGCGCCAGCATCCGCTGCAACGGCGGCACCTTCGGCCTGGATATCGAGGCGCACACGTACTACCTCCAGGACACGAGCGCATGCAACCCCAAGAGCATCACCAGGCAGGGCGATGAGCTGACCGACGAGGAGCTTGAGGCGAGGCTGAACGAGTTCGTCAGGCAGGACATTCAGTTTGTCGAGGAGAACCTCGAGGGCTGAAGGGGGAAGCGGCACGAGATATATGGGATATGATGACGATGTGATGAAAAGCAGATCTTGTTTGAGTGAGGGCTGCAGGATCTAGTACATATACTCCTCAGAATGACCATACGTCTAATCCAGGACTTGGATCATGATGCTCATCTGCAGTGACTGGCTTCAAGTGTCAAACGCAGTCCGACACCTTCGGTAAAGTGTCTCTACCTTGAGGCTGCTTCCCAATACCTTGACGAAGGTGTCGTTGCGTCTGCGTGTTAGTTGTGTTCGATCAATTCGTGTCGTTGTGACTCCGGCAGTCCACATCATTGGTCTCTTGGATCACTTGCGTCACGTACCCTCAGTAATTCAAATAAGTATACGCCTTGGTATTCATCCCTAACGCCTACACCACGTGGTTCATTCGTCGTGAATCATCCCTTCATCCCCGATCTAGTCCGTGCCCTCGATCTCCACGCCCATGGCGTTGGGCACGCCGATCAACAAGGCGCCCCGAGGAATCTTGACCTGGCTTGTCACCTTCATGCAGCCAAAGACCTTCAGCTGCCGGAGGGCCGGGCAGCTCCGGAAGATGCAACCAACTACAAAATCATCCACCTCGCCGCAGAAACTGATGTCGAGAATGTCCAGGTTAGGGTAGCGCTTGGTCTCGGAGAACACGTCCTCGAAGCCCTCCTTGGTGATGCTGCGGCAGCTGGAGATGTAGAGGAGGCGTAGCTCCTCGCCCGAATGCTGCATTAGGGCTTTGAAGCCATCGGAGCAGAGGCCGACTTTTTCAGGGTTGTCGGTAGCATCCTCTGCGTCAATGTGGCGGTTCTTGTCAAAGTCGATATACGCCAGTGGCGGATTGCTCCATTCGGTGAAGAGGTCGGTGAAGCCCTCGTCCGACAACTTCTCGCTCTGTGTGATACGGAGCTTCTTGAGGGAGATGCAGTTGGCCTTGATGGCGGCGAGAGCTTCGTCGTTGATGTTGGGAACAGCTTTCAGGGACAACGTCTCGAGATTTTTGCCAAGGTCGCGGATAATGGCAACATGTGCTTTTGGGGTTATGGGGGAAAGGAGGTGGAGGCTCAAGTGCTTCAGAGACTTGATGTCACCAATCTTCTTCATCCCGTCGCTCTTCAGTTCCTGATTGCTGTATATCTTGAGACGCTGGAGATTTGGGCAGCATTTAGCAAGCATGGCGACCACATCGTCTCCGAAGTGCTCATTCGTGTAGTAGACCTGTAAGGTGGTCAGGGCATGACCCTTGGCAGTCAGGTACTCGGCCCAGCGATCAGCACCGATCAGGTTCGATCCATGGAGAGACAGCTTCTCCAGGCTCATGGTCCGGCCCAACAAGTAAGTCATGACCGAGTCCCTGAACTGGATGCCGTTGCGGACCTTCAACTCCTTCAGTTGACCGCAGACCATGAGAACGTTGATGTAATCATCCGGCGTGAGCTTGGCGCCATCGTATATGCTCAGAACCTCGATGGATGGCCGAGTGAACAAGGCAAGTGTCTTTGCGTCGAGGAGGCGTCTCTTGGCGATGGAACGAGCGATCTTGTCAATCACATGCGCAGGCAGGTCTCCCAGGTCCTCGGCTAGAACAAGATTCTTGACGAGAGTGTTGATACAGAGAACCATGAGGCTCTTGGCGCCGCGATGGTAATTGCCGTCCATGATGTTGCTCTGCACAGCACGACGTCTGCCAACGCCGCCGGTAGACTTGACAACCTTTTTCTTGGGTTTATCGTCACCCTTTTTGGCGTTCCTACTGCAAGTCGCACAGAGAAGGCCACCGTCGGGGCCGGCCTTGGAATAGGGGGTGACGGTGAAGCGTTTGCTGCATATTTCGCAGTTGTTCAGCTGGCCGGGAACAGGCACCACAGGCCCATCGAGCAAGTCGGCGAGGTCTCCAAAGAAGTCTCCGTCGTCGCCGCCTCCTTTCTTAGCCTTTTTGGCCGCCTTGCGAGCCTTAATCTTATCGGCGGCAAGTTTGCTGGCCTTCCTCTTCTCAGCATTGGTCTGACGGGCGGCTGTGGTGCGAGAGGTGGCTGATGAACCGGCTTCAGCAGTCACCTCTGATGCGTTGATCTCAGTGGTCGGACCGGCGGCATTGGTCATGACTTGATCTCCATCAACGTCCGGCTGAGGTTCATCCTCATCATTGTCGCCCTCATGGTCCCCATCCCGGTTCTGGTTCTCAAGAGAGGCAGTGGCGGCGGCGCGTCGCTCTTCAACATCGCGAGTGATCTGACGAGCAGAGATGTTGTTGGCCTAGACATGGAATCAGTATGGAACATGCACCAGGTCAATACGGAAGCGACGAACGGCGAGGAAAGACGTGAGAGCCGACCGACTGTGATGTGCATTAGCGCCAAGTCAGAACCGGACGGTGGAATAATGTTGTGCGATGATACTCACGGGCCGGTCACGTTGCGAACCATGCTGAGATTGTCGTCCTCTTACAAGGAATAAGGGAGGGGCAAGCCGGGGGTTGAATGGAAGAGCTGGCGTGGAGACAATTGAAGTGCTCGGTCTGCCTCGTCGCGAGGGAACTTAACAAACAGGCAATAGGCGGTTTCGTGTTTCCGTCGACATTGAAGATGAATTTGCCAACAGATTGTGGTGGAAATCGAAAAGAAGGAGGGTGGCAATTCTTGTTCGCTCGAAAGACCACCCCGAGAAGCCGAAGGCAGGGCAGGTGGGAGAGACGCGCAAGAAGGGTCCTCCAACGCGACTGCCCGGACAGTCCTGTCCCTGGAAACAGGGGGCTTGCGTGCCTGCAGGGATTGTTAGCACGGTGTGGAGGATCACTAGCCCGGTCATGTACCTGGCTTGCTTTTGGAGAAGTTCACTGGAAGTCGATCCGTACAACTGGCCAACACTGTGTTTCGTGTGACATGACAGCCCAGAGATACAGTGTCAAGAGGACAGCTCTGAACACAGTCGTGCAGCCGCCAGTCAGTTATGTCATGTGACTTCGCGGGTATTTCGAGACTCCAGGCTTCTGCCAAGACACCGGCTTCTCCTAGACGGACCATTGACTAGCTCATATACACTGTGACAGTTCACGTTTGGTTCGTATCTATCCTCAACAGTCTGGGTCTTCCGAGAAATGATAGTGGTTTAGGAATCATGAGGCAGGATAAGAAACACGTACCCCAGGAATTCATGATGCTCGTCGATGGAGAAATCATGGGTTACTTGTTTTCCGCGTTTGACTGCTGGATGTCGCGCAGAAATGCCGATGACGTCCACGATGTTCTCAGGGGTTTCAGGGGTCCGAGGTACAATGCACTGGAAGGCGGGTGAGGAGAGTCAGTCGCCACACCGCACGGCCCTCTGCAAGGGTTTTAATGGAAGAGAGTACCTGCACGTGACTTCGTGAGTACTTGCCACCCCGCCCCTGCCCGCCAAACGCGTCCCCCGAAACTCCCCTGGACTTGGGGTGCCGTTCACCATCGACTTTTCGGGGGGGCAAAGGGAGGGAACGCACCTGCCTACTGCCAGCCTCGACTGCTCCAGCATTTTGTTTCCTTCCTCTTGACACTGTAGTACAGTCTTTCGATCATTTGTCTACCTAAGGTATCTCGGCATTAAAAAAATTCAGGCCCCTGTGTCACTCATCATCTCAGGCGCCCTGACAAGCACCGGTCGCATCACGGACTACCTTTGCCGCAGCTGCTAAGTTTCTTTGTCGCCTTCACGGAGAAGGAGCGACATCTGCCTTTCGATTGGTCAATCTCGCCACTCACGGCCTGCTGCCTTCGAGCCAGACCTGACGATCTTTTCTCTCCTACCTGCCACTCGAATCGCCCGCTACTTCGGGCCTACGCTGTCTACATTTCTCTATCTTCACATCACCCACTTTCAGCTCCTTGAGCGCTGCTGCCATTCACTCCGCAGCGGGTCTTTCCCCGACACTGACTGCCCGCTGTCACTTCTTGTGCGACCATTATCCGTTGGCAGAAGGCACCTTCATTGAAGCCGCGGCTCTTCGCGCCTGGCGCAGTCATCGCCCTTGACTAGTAGAGTCCAAATCCCTCTCGGTCTGAATCCGAACGACGATAGCGAAGATGGCGCCTCGGAAAGGACGGTCCACTGCTCGCGAGCTCGCCTCTGAGTCTGAACACACAGGTAAGCCCGCCGTCCTGCTCCTGCCAAATTGCCTCTATTTGAACGACTTCAACAACCAATGACACGTTCTCCAATTGAGAGCACACCTGCCGCTGCCTTTTGTGCCCGAATCGTTCAACTAACTCTCCTCTCAAGAGATCAGCGGGGGCCCTCGGCGAATCACTAGGTCCACCTCAACCCAGAAACTCAGCACCGCAGCTCCCGTGTCAGCTGTTGGCTCTGTCTCCGATGCTGGAAGCACCTCAGGCGGACTTACTGGAGGCAATAACTCGACCACGTCTGCCGCGGCCTCTGCCACGTTCACCTCGGCTAGCGAGGCCTCTACTCCTGCTACGAGCCACGAGGTGACGCCAGCTCCGTCTGTCGTCGACGGCCCCAGCAAGTCGCTCTCTGGTACTCGGATGTCCAGCCGCTTGGAGGTCCAGATCCCAGTCATGGAACGGGCACCTAGCGAGAGAGCCACTCGGAATACTCGGTACTCTCTCGCTCGCGGCACTAAGCGGAAGAGCAACATGTTCGAGATTCTCGACAGCGATGGCGACGATGAGCCCGACTTCGATACGCCTCGCGATGAGATCATCGCTCGTCGTCTGCAAAAGGAGGAGTACGAACAGCCTGATGTGGCGCTTCAGCCGACCCTCAACCGCCCAACCCGTGGTCTGCGATCTTCGCTGGGTCGGGCGCCTGCAGCTAAGGGCAAGCGTGGCAGACCATCACAGTCGCCTCTTTCCGAAGACAACAAGCGACCATCGAAGAGGTCGAGATTCGTCGATGATTCTGAAGTCGATGCACTCACTGATGACCCCAAGGGCAACATATCCTCCGAGCTCTCTGACCTCAGCGAAGTTGAGAGTGCAATTTTGGGATCCGACGATGTGGAGTTCGCCGACGAGACCGACGTGGACAGCAGCGACGACGAGAGCGAGGCCCCACGACGTCGGCATGAAGCGCCGGCCAAGAAGAGGGTGGCTTCGCGCAACCCTGTCTCCAACGGCTTCCAACCGGCCTCAGCCCTTCCCCTGCTTTCCTCCGATCCCGAGGACGACGATTACGACGGAGAAGAGACGGATGGTGATTTGCCTGAACTTGCCGATGCGAGCGCACGTGTGAACCTCGACAACTCGCATGACTTTGTACTAGGTCGTCGAGCCCGCCGTGAGCGAGACCGACTCGAAAGACACCATCCTGAGCTCGACACCATGTGGTCGGATTTGGAAGCCAGACCCGCTATGTCCGGTGTCGAGGTGCCTCAGCCTACCAACATTACCCGGCAGCTCAAGCCCTTTCAGCTCAAGGGTGTTGCCTGGATGCAGGAAATGGAACGAACCGACTGGAAGGGAGGTCTACTGGGCGATGAGATGGGCTTAGGCAAGACTCTGCAGAGCGTCTCCCTCATCATGTCTGATCACGGTACGATCAAGAAGCCGTCTCTTGTGCTGGTCCCACCCGTCGCTCTGATGCAATGGACCAACGAGATAGCATCGTACACTGATGGAACCCTCAAGACGTTCGTCTTCCACGGCACAAACACCAAGGTCAAGAACATTACTGCTAAGGAGCTCAAAAAGGTCGATGTCATCATGATGTCGTACAACAGCTTGGAGTCCATGTTTCGCAAGCAGGAGAAGGGCTTCAATCAACGCAAGAAGGGCGAGGTCCACAAGCAGAAGAGTTTGATCCATCAGATCGACTTTCACCGAATCATACTTGATGAGGCACACTACATCAAGGGACGCGACACAAGCACTGCCAGGGCCTGCATCGCGTTGAAGGGCGACTACAGATGGTGTCTGACCGGCACGCCTCTTCAGAACCGCATTGGAGAGCTCTTCTCTTTGGTTCGTTTCCTCAACATCACACCGTTCGCCTCGTATCTGTGCAAGCAGTGCAAGTGCAGCCAGCTCGAGTGGAACATGGATGAGCACAAGATGTGCAACGGCTGCGGACACTCTGCCATTCAGCACGTGTCGGTATTCAACCAGGAGATCCTGAACCCCATCATCAAATATGGAGCCATGGGACCTGGCGCGCTGGCCTTCAAAAAGCTGCGACTGATCACTAGCAAGTTCATGCTTCGCCGCCTCAAGAAAGACCACATGAGCGCCATGGATCTGCCAGTCAAGGAGATCAACATCAACCGCCAGTTCTTCAGCGAGGTTGAGAATGACTTTGCGCGCAGCATCATGACCAATACCCAACGCCAGTTTGATACGTATGTGGCCCGTGGCGTCATGCTCAACCAATACGCAAATATCTTTGGTCTGCTTATGCAAATGCGTCAAATCGCCGATCATCCCGACTTGATCTTGAAGAAGAACGCAGAGGGCGGCCAGAACATCATGGTCTGCTGCATTTGCGACGAACCTGCTGAGGATGCGATTCGCTCCAAATGCCGGCATGACTTTTGCCGTGGCTGCGCGAGGGATTACTTGATGTCCTCAAAGATCAACATGGACGAGCTCTCGTGCCCGATGTGCCACATCCCACTCTCTATCGATCTGGACCAGCCCGAGATCGAACAGGATCAGGCCATGGTGAAGAAGTCGTCTATCATCAACCGCATCAAGATGGAGGAATGGACGTCGAGCAGCAAGATCGAAACATTGGTGTACGAGTTGCACAAACTGCGATCTGACAAGGCCTCGCACAAGTCAATCGTCTTCTCTAACTTTACGTCGATGCTGCAGCTCATCGAGTGGCGCCTCCGCCGTGCTGGCGTGACCACCGTCATGCTTGATGGCTCGATGACCCCTGCACAGCGGCAAGCGTCCATCGAGCACTTCATGAAAAACCCCGAGGTCGAGTGTTTCTTGGTTTCAATGAAGGCAGGAGGCGTGGCCCTCAACCTTACTGAAGCCTCCCACGTCTTCATCGTGGACCCGTATGTACTCTGTTCCCCGACCACATGTAATACTTGTGCTAACTGAACTCGCAGGTGGTGGAACCCTGCGGCCGAGTGGCAATCCGCTGACCGCTGCCATCGAATTGGACAGGGCCGGCCTTGCACCATCACACGCCTCTGCATCGAGGATTCGGTCGAGAGTCGTATCGTCCAGCTTCAAGAGAAGAAGACAAACATGATTCACTCAACTGTCAACGGGGACGACAAGGCGATGAAGTCACTTAGTCCTGAGGACATGCAGTTCCTCTTCCGCGGCAGCTAGATCACTAGTTTCTTGGGGGGGGGGGGGGGCGAGTTTCTTAGGTCTTATCTTTACTGTGAGCCTGGCGTTTAGGGGCACGAAATGAGCGAAAGGATCCAGGTCATTCAGGTACCACAATGGCGTCAAGGGGCGGATCATCGTTCTGGTTTCGGATTGGTACCCGTGGCATTTTGGCCGACCGGGAGAAGGCATGGTTCATCACCCCAGGCTGGGTGAGATGGATACCCGGTCTGTTTCCCCGTCTCGACTGTATTTTTGCTTTTACTACTGTAGTCAACATGGCCGGGCGCGGCCTTGCTGGATCTTTGGCAATCCCTCGCTTTCGTGTGATTGAACCCCCGCCATGGCCTCGACAAGTTCAGACTCTTGATTAAACAGCTGCTCTGTGCCACTCGGCACGTATCTCGACACCCTGAATCTGCTACAACCTGCTCATGTCAGCCAAATTGGCTCTATTGTCCACTGCATCGTCGTGTGGACTGAGCCGCAGCGAGATAAACAGGCACCATGGCGAACTGTTCAGCTGATCTCTTAGATATAACAATAGAGTTTGTAGACGACATGTGGAGGCGATTTGTTATGGGCCACGAAGTACCCCCACCTTGTGATGAGGGAGGGTTGGGCCTAGGAGAGTCAACTTCAGAATCACTACACAGACTTTAGGTGGTCCATGGCTACTCTCTAAACATCGCCATTGTCCTCTCCTGGCGATTGAAATGACTCATCGGATAGACCGTTCTAGCCAGACCTTACACTTCAAAGCTTCTGGGTGTATCATCGCCAAGGGTTGGTGCGTATCTGTCATAGGTTACCTAAGTGGTTACCTAAGAGCTGAGATTGTTGGTCTGTCAACGCGGTGTCCAGCCGAGGGTCCTCGCTAATGAGGATAATGAGCAATCCTCGGAGCGATTCTTCTGGATCATTTGAAAAGTTCTTGAGAATCCTCGTCACTGAATTGCCACCGGGAGTATGCCTATCGTATTGGCCGCGACGATGCCAAGTCTACCGATATGACCATCGCCATCAAGTCGTGGATAGTTCGAGACACTCTTGAGGGTCTCCAAAACCTCGCTCTCGGGCCAGGCGGCGAGGACTGTTTGAGATACGTCCTTGGCACTCACTTGTGTAAAACCTGGTCAGCAGATGACCCGCTCGAACGTAGATCTTGGGGGTATATAAGCCGCGGTGCCCCTTCACGCTTTCCATCAACTACATCGACCCATTACTCTGTCACGGCAGATACCCAGAC
Organism: Verticillium klebahnii; assembly: GCA_002851715.1. Classification (NCBI taxonomy): domain Eukaryota; kingdom Fungi; phylum Ascomycota; class Sordariomycetes; order Glomerellales; family Plectosphaerellaceae; genus Verticillium; species Verticillium klebahnii. The sequence goes on along the minus strand of NMXL01000003.1, from coordinate 5,844,367 downwards.
TCGACGGCTCGATGACTTTATTACGAGACCTAAGCTACCCCAGGGGAAGGTGCCACGTGCCTTCCTTAGACCACTGTGTCCAACACCTCTTTCAGGTTCCAAGTTGAGAGTCCCGCAAGCAATACCAGATTGGGACGGCCAAGTCTTCAGATCGTTGGGCGCCCGTTCATTCATCAGGGAACCGGAGTTCATCGCTACTTTTCTGGCAATCGGTTGCATATCCATCCTTCAGCCGTCAAGCTCCTAGCACCAGGCTGAAGTACATCTCACTTGGACCTGCCTTTGACCGGCTTCTGTAATTCGACACCAGGCAACCGCAGATATGGCGCCGTTGAACAAGGAGCTCAAGGTTAGGTTCCAAGAGCCCAGAATTATCGTCCAGCGCAAGGAGGAAGAGGCGCGCAAGCAAGCCCAGCTGTACAGGTCGAGCCCCCGTATCAAAGAGCTCAGTGCCGCAGGCAAAAGACTAACAGACGCGGCTCGTTCTTCGCTCGGGGGGATTAATCAAGTCTTCAAGGAGCTCAAGGCCGAGATCATCGTGGAAAGTCGAGCTCTCATTCATCGGTACTTACTCCTCGCGACCCATCTGCTGCGCCCGTGACCTGACAAAATCGGACAGCAACCAGATGACGACCTTCAAGAACTTCGGCCACCTCCCATTCGAGATCAGAGAGAGGATCTGGGAGTTTGCCATCCCCAGCCGCCTCATCACTTTCGCCCACCCCGCCAGCAACTGGGCCCTCACCACGGACATCGCTTGCCTGCAGAACCCGCGAAACGTCCCCTTCGGCCATAACGGCATCAAGCCCGCCTACGAGGCCTTCGCCCTCCTGCGCGCCTGCTACGAGTCCCGGCTCGTCGCCCTCCGCCACCTCCACCGCACGAACAGCGTCCGCCATCCCCTCCAGCCGCAAGACCCGACCCCGCGGCCCGCGCAGTTCCGCCGCGCCGCCCCCGGATCCGAGCTCCGACGCCCCAGCCACCACGACCCCTTTCACCTCGACGCCGACGCCGCCCTCGTGCCCATCCACGACACGGTCCGCGGCCGCAGCTTCCGCGACCCGACGGTCCGCCACCTGCTCACGCTGCGGCACCTCGTCGTCGAGATTGATCAGGCGCCGCGGGGTCCGCATCTCGAAGCCTGGACGGGTGGCGTCAACCCGTTCTTTCCCTCTCGAGCGGTGGCCGCGGGCACTGGAGCGGAGGACGCGTACTTGCTCGGTCACTTTGCCGACCTCGAGACCGTGACGTTCGTGTTCCGGCCGCCTGGCTGCCGTCGGCGACACCTACCCGCCCGGCTCGTGGGGCCGAGGGCGCACGTCGTGCACTGCGCGGACGAAACGGTGGGGCACGAGGCGCAGCTGCGTGAGCTATACGGGGACGAGGGCCCTAAGATCGCCGCAGGGGCTGATGCGAATTGCGTGCTGTCTTTCGTTCTGGACGGAGTTGGTGTCCATCCAACGGCGAGAGTCCGCGTCGGGCGGGTCGTGGACCCGGATGAGTGGAAGCAGGAGGTGAAGCAATTTGCACGTCGACTAGTGGAGGTGGTTGGGCTGGTAGTAGCTCGAATTCCGGCCTTTGTATTGTTGAGCCCCTTTTTCTCGAGGTCGGTGGCATGGGAGATGTGCTTCGATAGTTGTTTGGTCTGAGTTGAACCTGTGAGAGCTCATAGCAGGGCTGGTTAACTTACTGTGCTTCGAGAAAGGGGTCCACATCCTGTTGTCAGGCAAAGAGAAGCCAATATCAAGCAGCAGGCTGCGACGGGGAAGAAAACCACAGGCTTGTATCAATGTCGTAATAATACAGTTCAAACACCCGCCAAATGCTTTCTCTTCTTCAGATCACATCTTCCCCGAGCTAGAGCCGGCTTCTTCCCCCATCAATATAGGTGCCGCCCAGTTTCAGCATCTCAACGGCCTCAGCCACCATTTCATCGACAATCTCTCCAGCGGGCTGTATCCTCGTAATGGAACCAGCGACCTGACCCATGAGGTGCGGCGGGTCTATGTCGTTGCCCTCCTCGAGATCATACTCGATGGGCACCGTCCCCTTGTCGCATAGCTCCTTGACTCTCTCCGGCTTGGCATGCCACCCTCGGATGTAATCATTCGTCTTCATACGCAGCGGCCGCCCGGACAGCACAAGTGTCCTCTCGGTGCCGTCAAAGCTGCACGACACAACCTCACGCTTGTGCTCCTCACTGCACCCGGCTTCGACAGACGCCACAAACCGCGTGCCGACCCACACGCCAGCAGCGCCCTGCATCAGCGAGCTCGCCAGCGACCGACCCCCGTAGATGCCCCCCGCGGCGACGACCATGGCCGTCTGGCCGCCGAGCATCTTCGGCCGGTACCGCCTTGCCACGTCGACGACGGCGGGAATGAGCACCGAGTTAGCGACGTCGCCCGTGTGGCCACCGCCTTCGCCGCCCTGGGCACAGATCAGATCGACGCCGAGCTCGAGGGCCTTGATAGCATGCTTCGGGTGGCCGACCATGTTCATGATGAGGATGCCAGCATTGTGCAGGCGGTCGATGACATGCTTGGGTGGCACGCCAACGGCACTTACGAACAGCTTGGCACCCGAATCGATGGTTATATCGATGAGCTCATCGAGCTTACCGCCGGTATAGTCGTGGTTCGTTTTGCGGGCGTTGCCGCCGATCTGGGGCAGGGCCAGGTCGATGCCGAAAGGGAGGGCGGGGTCGCGAAGGTTGGCTTTCAAATCGGCGACAATTTCGCGGAGCTGGTCGGGCGTGTACTGGAAGCCGCCGATGACACCGAGTCCGCCGGCGTTAGAGACGGCGGCGGCGAGCGGGCCACCCGAGGTGCGGGCCATGCCAGCTAGGAGGATGGGATGGGCGATGCCCAGGAGAGTTGTGAGAGGCGTGGTGATTGGAGCCATGGTAATAGTGGTGCCCAAGGCCGTCGACAACGAGATGTGCCACTTGAACGTAGTTGGTGATGAGCCTCGAGAATAGCAGGAAAGATTGTTGGTCGAGGGGATGACTGGAGTGAGAGCAGATGAGGTGTGCTTGAGGCCGAGGCCGAGGCCAGCAGCATATGTAGGAGGTCGAGATGCGCCGCCGATCTGGGGTCGAGTGGGGGCCTTCTCCAACGGCTGCTTCTGCGGGGGAACATCTGGGGCACCGCGACCTCGGCATTTCCATGTGCGGACACCAGCTCGCCGTTTAGCCACCCGTGCTCCCAAGCCCCGTACCTAGCATCAAGGTCGGTGTCGGCGTCGAGTTCTCCACGAAGTCCGTCGGAGGAATCACCTCTGGTTCTGGCTCCGGTCGCATAGCTAGCCACGGGATGCGGTGTAACGGTCGCCGGTTGCTTTCTGCCGCTGCGCATGACGCGGTGCTGTTTTGAAATGATATTTGAACACCTGGTCTCTGTCGTCAGGCTTCATCTGATCAACTGTTCGAAAATCTCATCCGTGTTGTACATTCCCAAACCAGTGCGAGATGAGATTAGAGACGATGGAAAGTGTCGAGCAACCTGCCCTCGCCCTGTATTAAACCGCGCAAGCCGTGGTATCGTAACTGACGTGAACACTCGTTGATCGTGGCTCATCTCTCGTCCCTCGCCTTTCGTCTGAGCGACTGACTGCTCATCACCTGAATCGCGGTAGTCGCGCAGGAATGAACTCCTCGCCCCCGAGCTGACCTCCGTCTGTAATCGTCATGAAGCCCCCAGGCATCCGACCGCCATATGCCGCTTCACGGTCTTTTGACGGTGTTTGTGGCGCGTCGTCCATGATCACTGGTTCCGGCCCATCCTCCAGATCTGTCGCCGCAGGTTTGTCCTCGACAATTTCGGGCGCCTTCGTGGCCCCTCGTAGCCCCCTTTCAATTGCCAACGCAATGGCCCTCCTGCGTTTCCTCTCCACCTCAGCGTCCTCTTCCTCTCGTATCCTGTCCTCCTCACGCTCCAGGTCCTCCATCGACTGAACTCGGCCCATCTCGGGTGTCGCCGGCGCGCTGCCTGAGTTCCGTCGTGGGCCCGGGGTGCTCGATCGCGTCTGTATTGAGTCGATCGTAGCCCGCGATACTGTCCGGGACATGCCGCTCACAGGCCTCTTGCCCTTGCTGCTCCGTCTCGTCTTTCCGCTGCTGCGGTCGTCGCCCGTGTTGACCCGGTCCAGTACCATCGAGAACTCGTCGTCCAACGGCACGGCATCCTCTTCGCCTTCGCCGTCGCTCGGGAATAGGTCCCCCCTTGACCGGTACGAGTCTGACGTGTCACCAGACCCCGTTGTCCCGCTGCGCTTCCTACCCGCAGCAACGGTCCTCTCAGGCCCGTACGCCTCGTCACCGTACCCCGCCTCCCCGCTGTCATCGTCCAGCAATGGTTCTGCCTCTCCCATCCCTAATGCCTCATGTTGCCCTGGGTGGTCCTGTAGATCCGCCGCGCTCGGCTTATATCGCAGCGTCTTGCCGACCTTCCACGGCAGCTTGCTCAGGAATCCAATCGGCTGTGTGCTCGGTATGATGGTCGGGTCCAGCTCCCCGCTCGCCTTGCGCCGCCCGGCTCCTCTTGTCCCGTAGCTCATCCCCCTCTTTCGCTTTGGCTGCTCCTGCTGCACGTCGTCCCCGTCGCCGCCGGCACCGCCATGCCGCTTCTGCGCCCCCGTGCCAGCGAGCAGCCGATCCCAGTCGGCAATGCTCCAACCGCCGTCGCCAGCACCAGCGCCTCCCAGGCCGGCCGCGTCGTCGCCGCCGTTGCCCAGGAGCCCGTCGTCGGCATACCAATCGTCATAAAAGTCAAAGCTGTACTCGGCGGCGCGGCGGTCGGCCTCGCGGCGGCGGCGGGCGCGCTCCTCGTGGTCGCCGAGGCAGGGGGCGGCGCAGGCGTCCAGGGCGTGGGCGAGGGAGGCAAGACAGGGATTGAGGTAGTGGTGCTGAAAGGACCAGATGCCTGCCGCGGCGTTCTCGGTGACCTCGCCTGTAGTGTGGGAGATTTGATTCCAGCGCTGGCGGAGGCGGGGGTCTTCCAGGAAGTCCATTGCGGGTGGCGGAGGGCGTGCTGATCGAGGGCTGCTAATCGAGGGTTGTTGATCATGAATTTGTTGATCGTGGGTGAAGGTGCGGTGGTGGATGACGTCGCTAGCTCCGTGTTCGCATCAGGTATCGTCGCTGTCGTTGTCGGGTCTCAATGGTCGTCAGAAGGCGAGGAAGGAATTAGGCCGTGGCCTAAGCCGGTTCAATGGCCATGCGCGGGGTTTTGGCTGGGTCGACGATGCGAGAGAGACATGGGCATGGAAGATCAGAGGTACGATGCTGACAGCCTGAGTCTGAGTTTGAGAATAGGAATGGACCTGGAAGGAGGGTTCAAGGCAAAGCAAGCCAAGGCAAGGGCAGTTGGCGGTGGTTGGTGTTTGGCAGGCGGCCCCCACCACGGATCCCCCAACATTCCCCAGCCGCCTGCCACCTTCTGTCGCTGTGCACTCACTACCTGTGGTAGGGATGCAACGAGGAAAGAGCTCTGACCCTGCAGCTGCCCACCGAATGCTCAGGCCCCGCTCGAGTCAATGGCGTTCCATCATTCGCCAGCTCAAACATCCAGTATCGGTAATGCATTCCACGTGACCTGAACCGTCAGCCAGAAACCTGACCTGAAGCTTGGTTTTCGCATTGCTAGAGGAAGATCATGTCTAAGTATCGGCCTTGGCTCGAGTGAGTACGACAGTCTATGGAAGACAGAGGATGGGAACATTGAGTAGGATGACCCCACTGCTGTCACACAGTGAGAGCTGACAAGGTTTGAGAATAGTGAAACAAGGTGAATGAATGCCCTGCCGTAGTCTGGTACGGCGATGCATGGGCATCTATCATTCAATAATCTGGCTCGATCAAGGTATTTTCAGCGACATTGAGAAGATACCATACTCGTGCAACTTCATGCGGGCAACAAATGACCAAACCACCTGTAAGCAATACTGTAGACATTCGCGCTACCACTACACTACCGCTGTACAGAGCAGAGAGATCCTAACAACACGGCGGGTCAGCCCGGGGCTCGAGGGCGACGCACTCACATCCGATACCCAGGGCTCGCTCACCACCACCTAAGTTCACGCCAATGTCTACGCAGCCCATATCCTAGCAGAAGCAAAAGCGACAGCAAAAGCTAGACCAAAATAACCACACTGCCGGACTGGGCCAGCCGCAATCGGCTGCAGCAACAAGGCACGCTACGCCCCCCATCGCGCAAACCGTGCAAGGCGGGACAAAAGTCGCGACCGCCGCCCCTCCGGCGCTTGATGGTCTTCCAGGCCGCCCGTGATGCATCCGCTGCCGCTTTCGGAGCGCTGTGAGTCCGGTATGCCCGGACGTCGACCGCCGTCAGCTGGCTCGCGATCTCCAGTCGCCATTTCTGGCATGGAATGAGAATATACGCCCATGCCGAGAACCACAGCTACCGGCGTGTCGGGCCGCTTCTTCACGAACATGCTCTCGCTGACGACTTGAAGCTCGACAGGCAAAGGTGCGACCTCGGTGCTGGCCCCTGACAAACGCCTTGCAGACTCCTAGTGTCCGTTGGTCGCGGCTTGCGGGGCCGGTGCTGGCGGGCGCTCGGGACCGTACGGGCGTGGTGGCGCGTCGTCCGCCGTCTGTGGCTCCTCTTCCGTGTCGTCGTCAAACTCCTCGCTGTGGTCCTCGTCGTCCGCCTCGTCGGAGTAGTCACTTCCGTCTCCGTCCACCTGGCCGTTGCTGTCCGAGTAGCAGCTCTCCAGTGTCGCCGCCATGCCCGGGGGCACCTTGCGACCCTGCTGCTGCATCTGCTCTATGATGCTGATGAGCTTGCCGGTCTTCTTGGTCGCCTCGGCTGTCTTGGTCCTCATCGTCTCGCGCTCCTCAGCCATCGAGATGATGTTGGCGTTCGTCGCCTCGTGCTTGCGCTTCATCGTCTCGTTCTCCTTCTCTAGCCGCTTTGTCTTCTTGGACATCTCCTCCATTTCCTTCCGAAACGTGAGAAACAAATCGTTACTATTATTCAGGGTGTCCTCAACCTTGGCCGATTAGCCTGGGGGATCTGGGCTAAGGGGTTACCCCTCCATACATACCTGCTTGAACTTGTCCACGTAGACGTTGAGCTGGTTGCGAAGTTCGGTCTCCGTCTTAGTGAATGTCCGGACTTGCTCCTGCAGCTGGCGCGCCTTGGCCGCCTCGGCTTCCGCATTCTTCTTCTCGCGCTCGTACCGTGCCATGTGGTATTGTACCTCGAGCTCCTTGGTCCGCATCTGCGAGTGAAAGTGCAGCTCGCGCAGTTCGTACTGCTCGATGAACGACTTGAATCGGTTTCTGAATAGCGTATCGACGCCTATCTCTACGACCTGCTTTCGGGGATGGTCCTTTTCTTCTTGTATCCCCTCCAGTTTGGACAGTAATATCGAGTACTTTTCGTCGTATGATGCGCTGTTGTGCTTGAGGTTGTCCTGGAAAGTCTTGTTGTCGTTCTGCGATCGTCAGTCTCTGGCCGCTCCGTCACCACCCTTCGTAGATTCCATCCACGGGCTGCGCGCACCTTGTACTTGTTGTTGTCTTTCTGCAGCTCACGACACAGCTTCTCCAACTTGTCCTTCAGGCCGACGGTTTTGCTGAGCTCGGTACGGTTCGCATCCTTTTCCTTCTGGAGAGTGTCGCCTCGTTTCTTGTTCTTCTGATTCTCCCGTTCCATACGTCGCATATCGGCCAGGAGCTCGCTAGATTTCCGGGTGAGATGCTCGATCTTAGCCATGTCGGTCATCTTGGACACCTGCTGCATCATTTCCCGGCTCGCCTTCTTGACCTCCCGCTCTGTGATAAAGACATCGTTAGCTACGCAAGGTTCCTCGAGAGTCCGGCGGCACATCCGGCTGGCGTCGGGCGCTCTGCAACGCTCGATGCACTCACCAATCTCGGCCTCCTGGTCCTTCTCGCCAGCGGCATCCTGCTCCAGCTGCGCAATCCGATGTTTAAGCAATTTGGAGGCGTTCATATCTACTGGCTTCTTCGCCTTCGTCTTCCTCGCGTAGCCGGCGACACCTGGCGGCAGAGCTCCATCTTGCCCATTAGGAAGGACAGCGTCGGGCGAGGTGGCGGGCATCGTGGAGGGGTGGTGAGAGGCAAGGGCTATGGCGTCGTGTCACGAGGGTGGTTCCTGCATGCGTCCCGCGACAAGGGGGGCGGGCTGATTCGTCGGCTAAGAGACGTCGCAGGCGAGCGTGGTAGTTCGACTTTGGTCGCGAAAGCGAATGTGGGAGCTGCCGGCGATCGAGGTTCAGTAGCAGTTTTTTCGAGGCTGTCGTCGTCCGGGCAGGCCTGACTCAGGCCAGGTAGCGTTGTCGACTAGGGGAAGGGTGCTCGCATTAGAAATGGAATGGAATGCAAAAGCAACGCCCAGGCGGGAGGGGATGTGTACTGCTTCGGATGGGTCGTGCGCTTGGGCGCTTCCCAAGTTGTCCTTGTTGATTCCTTCAAGGTTTATGCTTCGATCTTAGAGGTCCGCATATCTTTTGGTCCGTCCTGTCGCGATCTGATGAAGCCAACACGAGGAGAGGAGATTGTCAACGAGAAGTCGCGGACGGTGAAGGCTCGATTCAGAAACTATCGGTTTAAGCAGATGATGACCCAGCGGGCCGGGGATTACGAAGGTGGAAGCACGTTGTACTCTGGTCATGGCACCCGAACTAGGCCTCACATTGGCCCATCCAGACTGGGCCAGACTAGGCAGATGGGGTAGAGACCCGATAATGCGATGGCCATGGGTTGAGAACCCGATAGAGGGAGTCGTGGCTGGGGCATTGCAGTTAAGCATCCTCCCACCTCCCTTTGATGACGAATGGCTGCACGGCATTGCGGGTTGAAGTGGGTCAGCAATTCCGAACTGCCAGAGAAAATTTGGGAATTGCCTCCTGCAAGGCCCCACTGTGGCTAAGGCCCGCCAGTTGATATCGAAAACCCGCCCGAAGCTCCGAAGGGCTGGATGATTCATCCACGCGTTGTAGCGTCCCCCCCTGTCACAATATTATCCTGTCAGTCTTTACAACCATGCTGTTGTCGCATGCTTGATTCCTCTTCATTCTTCAACCACCCATCATCACCATGCTGCGCAACACGGCCAAGAACGCCGCCAGCGTCGCAAGCACAGCTCGCGCAGCTGTCACTGAGCTTGCTCAGTACCCCAAGGCTGGCGAGAAGCTCCACGGCTTCACCTTGCTGCGGTCCAAGCATGTGCCCGAGCTCAAGCTGACGGCGCTGCACCTTCAACATGACAAGACTGGCGCCGACTACCTTCACATTGCCAGAGACGACAGCAACAATGTCTTCTCCATCGGCTTCAAGACGAACCCGCCAGACGACACCGGTGTGCCTCACATCTTGGAGCACACCACCCTCTGTGGCAGCAAGAAGTACGCCTCTTGAACTCTCCACAACTACGACCTCCGCAAGCTAACAAATGCCAGGTACCCGATTCGGGATCCCTTCTTCAAGATGCTCCCGCGAACTCTGTCCAACTTCATGAACGCCTTTACCGCGTCCGACCATACCTTCTACCCGTATTCGACGACCAACGCGCAGGATTTCAAGAACCTCATGTCGGTTTACATGGATGCGACTCTCCATCCCCTCCTAAAACAGACCGACTTCACGCAAGAAGGATGGAGGATAGGGCCTGAGAATCCCCAGGCGATGCAAACCCCCGAGGCAACGCCCGAGGACAGCAAGCTCGTGTTCAAGGGTGTTGTCTACAACGAGATGAAGGGCCAGATGTCCGACGCCGGCTATCTGTTCTACATTCGATTCCAGGACAGGATATTTCCCGACATCAACAACTCTGGCGGCGACCCGCAGAAGATAACCGACCTGACGTACGAGCAGCTGTCGTCCTACCACGCCAAGCACTACCACCCAAGCAACGCCAAGCTCTTTACTTACGGCGACATGCCCCTGGCCGATCACTTGCAAGAGGTGGATGCACGGTTGAAGGCCTTCGACCGGATTGCCGAGGATACGCTCGTTCACAGCCCGATCGACCTGAGCAAGGGTCCCCAAGAGCACACCGTTGAGGGACCACTGGACCCTTTGGTGGCCGCGGACAAGCAGTTCAAGACGTCTGTCTCTTGGGTTGTCGGCGAGACGTCGGACGTTGTGGAGACATTCTCGTTGTCTCTGCTCTCGACCTTGCTGATGGATGGCTACGGTTCTCCTCTCTACAGGGGCCTGATTGAGTCGGGTCTCGGAACCGATTTCAGCCCGAACGCAGGCTACGACGGCTCTGGCAAGTTGGGAATATACTCTGTGGGCTTGACGGGCGTCCAGGAAGCGGACGTGCCCAAGCTGAAGGCCGAGATTCAGCGCATTCTGAAGGAGGCCCGCCAGAGCGGATTTGACCGCACCAAGATTGACGGTTCCCTGCACCAGCTTGAACTGGCGCTGAAGCACAAGACCGCCAACTTTGGCATGTCCCTTCTCCACAGGCTCAAGCCCAAGTGGTTCACTGGAGTCGACCCCTTCGACTCGCTCGCTTGGAGTGACACCATCTCGGCTTTCGAGGCCAAGCTGGCCGAGGGTGACTACCTGGAGAGCCTGATCGACAAGTACCTGCTGAACGACAACACTCTGACATTCACTATGACCCCATCGGCTACCTTCAGCGAGGATCTGGCTGCCGAAGAAAAGACGAGATTGGCCGCGATGATCGAGGACGCGACGAAGGAAGCCGGCGGCGAGGCCGAGGCCCGCAAGAAGTTTGAAGAACGCGAGCTGGAGCTTCTCGTCGAGCAAGGCAAGTCCAACACGGAGGACCTCTCTTGTCTGCCCACTGTCCACGTCAAGGACATCCCCAGGAGCAAGGAGCCAGTCGTGGTTCGTGACGACAGCACCAGCGGAGTCAAGACGCAGTGGCACGAGGCCCCTACCAACGGCCTGACCTATTTCCGTGCCGTTAACACGCTGGAGAACCTTCCCGATGACCTGAGAGAGCTTATCCCTCTCTTCACGGACAGCATCATGCGCCTTGGTACCAAGGACACGTCGATGGAGCAGCTTGAGGACCTGATGAAGCTCAAGACCGGTGGCATGTCGGTCGGATACCACTCTACGCCATCACCCACTGACTTCCAGCAAGCCACCGAAGGCTTCATCTTTGCAGGCATGGCATTGGATCGAAATGTCCCTGCCATGTTCGATCTCATGCGCAAGCTCATCCAGGAGACCGACTTTGACAGTCCCGAGGCAGGACTGAGGATCAGGCAGCTTCTGCAGGCCTCGGCGAACGGGGTCGTGAACGACATTGCGTCGTCTGGACACCAGTTCGCGCGTGGCGTTGCCGAGTCGGGCTTGACCCGCAACGCCTGGCTTAGGCAGCAGATTGGCGGCCTCTCCCAGGTCAAGCTCGTCACCTCGCTGGCCAACCGGCCCGAGTCCGACAACCTGGCGGATGTCATTGATAAGCTCAAGAAGATCCAGCAGCTTGCTCTGGCGGGCGGAAACGTGCGGACCGCTCTCACCTGCGGTTCGGAAAGCGTGGGAGCGAACACGTCGGCGCTGAGCCAGTTCTTGTCGTCCGTGCCCGCGAGTGCCGTCTCTCTGCCGACGGCACAGCCCACGAGCTTTGCCCGGAACGCCAAGTCGTTCTATCCCCTGCCTTACCAGGTGTACTATGGCTCGCTCGCCCTGCCGACCACCTCGTACACGTCGGCAGAGGGCGCTCCCCTGCAGGTGCTGGCGCAGCTCCTGACGCACAAGCACCTCCACCACGAGATCCGCGAGAAGGGCGGTGCGTACGGCGGTGGAGCGTACTCGCGCGCCCTGGACGGCCTCTTTGGCTTCTACTCGTACCGCGACCCCAACCCGCAGAACACGCTCTCCATCATGCGCAACGCCGGGCAGTGGGCGGTCGACAAGTCGTGGGCGGAGAGAGACCTGGAGGAGGCCAAGCTGTCGATCTTCCAGAGCGTGGACGCGCCGCGGTCGGTCAACGAGGAGGGCATGGGCCGCTTCCTGTCGGGCATCACCGACGAGATGAAGCAGAAGCGGCGCGAGCAGCTGCTCGACGTGACGAAGGAGCAGGTGCGCGAAGTCGCGCAGAAGTACCTCGTCGACGGTCTCAAGAAGGAGGAGGAGCGGGTGGCCTTCCTGGGCGAGAAGAGGCCTTGGGTCGACGGGACCTGGAACGTCCACGAGATGGACATCAAGGGCGCCGAGGACGTCCAATAAAGGACGACGGCGATCGCAGCCCGTGATGGGGACGCCTCCGAGTCTCATCATCGCGTTCCGGCTTGTATCATCTTGTAACCATCTACTGTACCACCATGCCACGAGAAAATAATACCCCTTCTCCAAGTGCCGGGACTGTCTGCGGGTTCGTCCCTGTTTGTACCATCATCACACGCGTTCTACACGATACGTCTTCCTGCCCATACCATTCCATGGCAGAGAGACCACAGCAAAACGCAAGATCAATCCGCAAGGACGCCAGGGGGTGGTGGCCCCTCCAGCCCGCGAGAGCTGGGGGGAAAGCCACCACAACCGGCGGGCTCGCCTTTTCAGACCCGAGGTCCGCAGTTTTGGACCATCGGACTAAGTGGCAGAGTACATGCTTCCGATCATGACACGCGCGTGACACTTTTGCTGGGGAGAAACGCGGTGAAGCTGCGTAGCGAGGCTGGCCAGGCCAACGTGCGTCGCTGTCGGCGGACATGGGAGATGCGGTGGGATGTGTCCCGGCGGGCGAGTCACGAGCCTGTCGCCTGTCGGGTGTGGTTGACAGTGTCACCACTAGACAGCCCTGAACGCCAGATGGTTATCAAAGTATGGGGCCAGGTAAACGGACCGGCTGGAACGGGGGGCGAAAGGGGGAGAAAACGGAGTGCCCCGCATACGTCACGACCCCGCCACGCCAATTCACAAATTCATGGAAGCGGTGCGCAAGTGCGATGCAGCTTTTTTTGGTGGGGTGGAATATGGTGGAGCATACCGGGAAGCTGCCGTGACCAGAACGCCGATGAGGGCCGTGATGCTCGATGGCTGGAGAGGGAGGTCGGGAGGTCGGGAGGGTTGCTGACTTGTGTCTGTCTTTTCTATGTGTCTGTCTGCCTGCGTCCGCCCCGCCGCCGCCGGTTGTGGTTCTCCATGCATGTGCGAGAACCGGGAGAGGCAGCCGGAATGCAACACGACCGGGGGGAGAGTGGAGGAAGATCTCTCAGGAGCAGCAGGATACAGCTCGGAGAGCTTCAAGGCGGCGGCAGGGAGGACAGGCTGTTTCGGGGAGAGGCCCGAGTGGGTGGCTGTGATGGGGATGAGGGAATTTCTCGGGATGGATGGACTGGTGGTGGTGAGGTTAGAGAGCATGGCAGGACGGGGGGAGCATTGGACTGGCGGTCTGTCGACGAGGTTCGAGCTCCCGAGCTGTCACGGCAGCAGTACCAGCAGCAGCAGCAGCAGCAGCAGCAGCAGCAGCAGCAGCAGCAGCAGCAGGAGCAGTAGCTCGCCCCGGTCAGATGCGGGAGGGCGGCCTCCTCGAGGTCTCATGGCGCATTGTGCTCGCTGCTGGCTTGTGTGCCCCGCCGGACACGTCGTCGTTGATTGTTTGTGCTTGCCGGGGTCAGGACGAGAGACTTGCGGTCTGGAAGACGGTGTCATTTCGGATGCAAATGGCGGGAGGGCTTGCTGCCGGCCTGCATGCGCGACGTGTCTCATCGTATTCCGTCTGGGGAGGAAGAGGGCTCCGAGGAGCCTGTCAGAGGTCGATCATGGAGTTTCGCCCTCTTGGAAGAGAGCGTCGCGCTTTCCTTCTGTCAGGTACCGTTTTCCGGTGCATCGCTCGACGGATGTACATGTACATGCACCACCTAGCTTCCCTCCTCCTGGTGCTGGTGGAGGACGGGGCCGCGACGGTCGAGAACCGTCTGGGTCCAGGCGGGCTCGAAAGGGGTTGGCGCGCATCATGACGAGGCGATAATTGGGTACCGGCACGCGCCATCGCGTCCCGAACGAGCCCAGTGGTGGGTAACGCTCCGTCATTGGCGGTGCTGGGACCTGGTACCTCGAAAAAAACGCGAACTCAGTCCTGGCAGGAGCGCCAAGGTGATCAGACAGGGGGGGTGGNGGGGGGGGGGGGGGGGGGGGGGGGGGGGGGGGGGGGGGGGGGGGGGGGGGGGGGGGGGGGGGGGAAGGTGCGAGCAGGGGCTGCCTTCTGGCTTCTGGCCTCGTTGGGCGTGCCTGCCCCGTGAAGAATTTTAGCCCTGCCCATGGTACCACGACCACCCAGCGCTGACCTAAGAATTGGCCGGTACCGAATAAAAACCTCCCGCCTCGCTGCCACCCCGCCACGAAGTCGACCTCGTCCTCGACCAAAACACCTCGTTTTTGAGCTCACCACGCTTCCACCGCTTTCTCGCCTCATCAGTCGCACCGCAGCTGTCTGAACGCTTCAGACATCTTCCGCAAACAACTTTTCCGGGTAAGTTCGAGCTTTTCTACGATGCACAAGAATTCGACCCATCCGTACACGCGATGATGGACGATGGAGGATGGGCATCGACATGGGCCGACACGACATGGCACTCCGAGATGCCGATGACTCTTCGGTCACGAACACGTCTATCCGACCACATCCACAACCTGCCTGCCTACCTACCCTGCCAAATCTCCTCCTCCTTCATCCACCACCACCCGAGTCGATCATCTATCTACCATTCGAGGCCACACACGCCACGCACGCATACGAACTCCCCAGCTGACGAATCCTTCCTCCCCCAGATCTTCGACACCACGGAGACTCCTCCCCCCCAAACCTCGACTCGCCTTTGGTCGTCTCAAAGGCAACAAGCGCAACACGGCTCCCGCGGCCGTCAGCTTCGTCAGTGATCAAGATTTCAGCCTTCGGAAGTCTTTCCACATCATCAACAACATCCCCCCTCCCGCCCCTGCGCACGCCTAGGCAAACGCTCGAGTTTTTCCTGTTCGACGTCTTGTCGCAGCAGACGCCTCCCGTCGACTCTACACCCGATCAGCTGCCGCATAGGACGCACTCGGAGCCTCTTCCTCTCGTCGAGGGAGAGTCGAGGAGAACTCGCCAGATCGCTGAGGGATCTGCCTGCTACCGCTTCCGGCCACCCTAGGACCCGCTTGACACCCAGGCTTCATCAACTCCGACAAGTAAACCGCCCGTCCACCACCACCGGTCACCTTCACGGATATGGTTATGGCAACTGCCGCTATTGAGCACTATGCCCCGCCTACCATCAACTATGATCGTAGCTATCATACCATTCTGAAGACGAAGCAGCAGTTTGCTGATCACGCCCCCGCCAACCATGCCGTGATCACGCCCAAGCAGCTCATCGGCGAGGCTCTCCGCCGCCGTGTCGAGAGCATCGACACCGAGTCCTGCGGACCCGGCGAAGAGGATACCTTCTTCGTCGCCGACCTCGGAGAGGTCTACCGGCAGCACATGCGCTGGAAGCTCAACCTGCCCCGCGTCAAGCCCTTCTACGCCGTCAAGTGCAACCCCGACCCCCGCGTCCTCGAGCTCCTCGCCGCCCTCGGCACCGGCTTTGACTGCGCCTCCAAGTGGGAGATCGACCAGATCCTCAACATGGGCCTCTCTCCCGAGCGCATCATCTACGCCCAGCCCTGCAAGACCAACTCGTACCTCCGCTACGTCAAGACCCAGGGCGTCAAGCAGATGACCTTCGACAACGCCGACGAGCTCTACAAGATCGCCAAGCTCTACCCCGGCGCCGAGCTCTACCTGCGCATCATGACCGACGACGAGTCGAGCTTGTGCCGCTTTAGCATGAAGTTCGGCGCCTCCAAGGAGATCGCCGACGAGCTCCTCGCTCTCGCCAAGGATTTGGGTCTAAACGTCGTCGGCGTCAGCTTCCACGTCGGCTCCGGCGCCTCTGACCCCATGGCCTTCTACAAGGCTGTCCATGACTCGTACCTCGTGTTCGAGCAGGGTCGCGCCTACGGTTTCGACATGAAGACGCTCGACATTGGCGGCGGCTTCTGTGACGACAGCTTCGAGGACATGGCCGCCGTGCTCCGCGGCGCTCTCGACGAGTACTTCCCCGCTAGCAGCAATGTCAACATCATGGCTGAGCCCGGTCGCTACTACGTCTCCTCGGCCTTCACCATTGCCTGCAACGTCATCGCCCGCCGCACCGTCGACGGTCCCACCCCCATCGACGACAAGAGCTACATGGTCTACGTCAACGACGGCCTCTACGGCAACTTCTCCTCCATCATGTTCGACCACCAGCACCCGGTCGCCAAGGTCCTCCGCACCAGCGCCCGCACCCTCTACGACCAGCCCGCCGCCAACGCCTGCCCCGAGGGCCAGGGCACCCGCTACTCCGTGTGGGGCCCCACCTGCGACGGCATCGACCGCATCACCGAGAGCATCTCCTTCGAGCACGAGCTCGACGTCGGCGACTGGCTGTACTTCGAGGACATGGGCGCCTACACCAAGTGCTCTGCCACCAAGTTCAACGGCTTCTCCGACGACCACGACGTCATCTACGTCTGCAGCGAGCCGGGCGCCCGCGCTCTGCTCAACCTCTGATGCTCCACTTCGTGTTCGCTTGGTGCCAGAGGGGGATTTTCTTGGTTGTGTCTGGTCCACGTTGAGAGTGGACTCTTGATTGAAACTGAAAAAACAAAATGGAGAAAACAAGGCCCACAGTACAACTAGACTTGACTTCTGTTTTTCGCTTCTTGCCGCTTTGCGGTGAGCGCTTTTTGTTCCGATAGATCCTCCAAGGAATTAATATCGAAAGTTTTTGGCCGACTTGACGCTACTCTTTGTGACTGTACTTGGTCACCTGCCATGTGCTCTGTTGTCTGCGAGTAATGTGTCTGTAGTGTATAGCCCCTTTCTTTGGCGTTGTAGTATCTAGCCCCTTTTCTTGGACAGCGCTCTTCAGGGGCCATGTTAGATGCACGTCGCCTTGGGGATGGAAAGTCTGCCGAATGTAAAATCCCAAAACGAGCCGGCTCCGGGAGCACATGCGGTCACAGGCACCAGGAGTACCACTCCGTCAGGCTCACGCTGGAAAGTTGTACCGTTCATCATTCGCTACTCTTCGTCTCCAGACTCCGGGCTGTGGCTCCCAGCCAGCCCCAAAACGTCATGACCCAACTGCACGTTTGTCTCTAATGCGCAGCGCCCGCTTTCCGTTCCCCAGCGGGATGCCACCCGTCTAGCTGCGCCCCATGGCGCTTTTATAGCACAATGCAGACCCGCTCCCAGCCCGATACCGTGTCGCCTTTTCCATGTCTCTATACCGGACATAGTCCTCCTTCCAGGGAGTCATCGTTTTAAAGATCCCCCTCACGCTCTCGTCCTGCTAGGGCTCCGATCTCTCCGGGGCTTGACCAGAGTCTTGGCCGTTGCTGTATCGTATCCGATCACGTGCATCAGGTATGCCATCCTGTCGTGTGTTAGCACAATGCGAAAGCAGCCCGGGGTGAAGTACAACCCACTTTTCGTCCATTCCCTCCTTTGCACGAAGGTCTTCGAAACGAACTTGAGAGTCCATCCATGCCACGGCCCGGGCCTTCGGCTCGATACGCTTCACGGTAAACCTGAAGCGTCCTGTCACGGGCCGATGATCGGACACGCGTACCTCGTGACGCACGTAGTCAAGTTGCTTGATCCGTCCGCGGCCACGATACAGAACTCGATCGCACCAAGCGGGCGAACGGCGCTTCTCGCTGGTGTCGTAGTTGTCGGTGCCCACATCATACTTGTATGTTGGGGCGAAAGTGATGGGCAGTTCCTCAAACGCCCGAAGACGGAAGCCGGCATTCCGCCGCCGCGCCACGAGGAGTTGGTCACGCTCAAGAAGCTTAGCCAAGTTGTTCTGCTTGACGGCCATGACAACCGTGTCGCGTGACATAGTGTCGATTCGGTAGTTGAGATCTCCGTTCAACAAGCAGAGTTCGTGGTCTAGGATCAGAGTTCCGTCGCCACCACCGGTGAAGCTGTCGATACGCCTAGTGGGATCTCGTTCGATTGGCAGGATCGGCGCCTCCAGAATGGCGGCGATATCGTTGTGACGGCTATTAGCCTGGGACTGGCCAGCAGCGAGATGGCAGTTGATGAAACACATGGAGGTGTCGTCGACAAGGAAACGCACAACGATGGCGCCCTTGTTTCCATGGAGCCCTCCCATGCCGCGCTTGACCTCGGAGGCACTGAGGTTGCGGATTCGATCCCGAAGTGAGGCTTTGACGAAGATGCAAGTGAACAGTCCCACAAGCGTGGCCGTATGAAGCAGGTGGTACAGATCCTCTCGAGGCATGTAGTCGTCGAGGCTTTTCATCAAGAAATCCCGCCAATCTCGGTACTGGTGGCTCATTCGCTCCTGGTCTGATCCTTCCTTCTTCTTGGACTTGAAGAACCGCTCTGCTCTTCGTTAGCAATAAACCGACAAGAAGAGGGGCTGCATTTACTCACTGGCTGTAGCAGTCTTGTCCTCCAGGTCTACGAGTTCTTGGAAGCCGAACACCAGGATATCGGGCGAGTCGCTTGAGTGAAGCAAGTTGCGGATAAAGCTGGCGTCTTGATCCGCATAGCGAAGACTGTGAGGTGTGGACGCTCCCGCGTTCCACGTCATAACCATTGCCTTGATGTCTTGGAAGTCGCAATACTTGGTCTCCTGTGCCTTCATATCGCTCTCTTGCCAATCGTCCTGCAGCAGTCCGTCCCACGCACGGATGACGTTGTCGGCTCCGAGAGTAACGACTTGCAGGCGGTCTAATCTGTAACAGCTAGAAGGATCTGAGACCATTCTGACCACCGGGTTCTCGTGTGCCTGCCACTCCTTCTTGATCGTCCATGGTGTTTGACTGATGTCGTAGACGGTAACCTTGCCGTTGTTGAAACCAGCCCATATGTAATCACCGACGCCGGTTAGGGAGTTGATCTTGTACCCGCTTACATTAAGCACACCAAGACAAGAGTAATCCTTTGTGTTGTAGATGCTGACCTTGCCGTCGGCATGTCCGAAAAATGCCTTGCCCGGTTGTGTTCGCATGAGCGTGCCAGCAGTGACATCGCCGGTGTTGTCTTGCATCAAGGGCCGGATCAAAACTTGGAATTGAGTCTCACCCCCAAGAGTCGGTGCAAAGACTCGGATTTCTTTGCCAGTTGCGTGCCACAGCTCGTCGCCGACAACCATGCAAAAAGACGGGTTTCTTGGCAGCCGGTAAGTTTGATGAGGGTTGCCGTTCAGGTTT
Organism: Verticillium klebahnii; assembly: GCA_002851715.1. Classification (NCBI taxonomy): domain Eukaryota; kingdom Fungi; phylum Ascomycota; class Sordariomycetes; order Glomerellales; family Plectosphaerellaceae; genus Verticillium; species Verticillium klebahnii. The sequence goes on along the minus strand of NMXL01000003.1, from coordinate 5,825,130 downwards.
GGCGTATGCTCTTCATCTGGCCCCCAAATCGCCAGAGTGCCGCTCTCGTCCAGACTCCATAGCTCGTTATAATGCCGAAATATCTTGGTCACTTCGTGCCGCGCGTGAGCGGTCGCTTTCTTGGCAACGACGCTTTGCGTGGCGATGTCGGCTTCCATGATTTCACCCATGTTATTGCCGATCCACAGCCGTTGGCCCTCTTCGTCGACATTGGAGCCGGGCTTGAACGCGATGGATGTGGCTTTGACACCTTCACCATGTGCAAAGCTCATCAGAAGCTCGCCATCTCGGAGACTCCAAACCCGGGTGAGGAGACCTGTGGTACAGACGAGATCACCACAAACATCAAAGACGCGGGCGTCATACTTTGTGGGTATCTCATGCACTCCTTGCTTGATGAAAGGTGGCCTTCGATTGGTATTAGACGGGTCGGGGTAGCTAGAGCTTTGGTTGGAACCCTCTAGCTTGGTAACGGGCGGCTGAGCAGCAGGATTGGCGGTGGAAGGAAGGACAGATGGCGCCGGAGCTGGAGTAAGGGCCGGAGAGGAACGAACGTCGGGCGGCGCGCTCCTATCCAGGGATCTGTCGACAACGGTGTTTGATCGTCCAGGTACCCGAGTCGGAGGTGGGAGAATCCCTGTGGTGGGCGTGGAAACAATACGCTTTGGCGGAGTTGCTGCTTCTGGGATAGGGGCTGCCACAGAGCCCTGGCGAGCTGGCCGAGGCGGGGGCATCATCGTCGTGGAAGACAGGGGCGCCGGCCTGGGCGGTGGTTCCACTTGCGTTTGAGGTCTGGTCGGCAGTGATGGTTTCTGTTCACCAGTATGCTGAGGGGCCATCTGGTCTTTCATGCCCATATCATTGTCTCGCTGCCGTTTGGTTACCAGTGAATGGTGCAGTGGCGGTGGCTCGAATGCCAGGTCGAGCTTTCTTGGCCGTACCATCTCCGTGTGCGTAACATTGGGTCTTGGCCTTGTGGGCAGAGGAGGCGTATCTGCGCCAGGGCTTCCTGGGCTACTAGGCGGGCTATTAAACGGAGACGTCTCCTGGGGCTGTCTCCTCGGCTCCGGCAACCGGATTGGATCTGCGAAGACCGACGTCCGCCGTTGCGCCGGAATCAGGGGCTTGTCGCCACGGTTGATGGGTGGTGCCGGCTTCTCTCTCCGAATCTCCCCAGATCTCCTGGGAGGGGGCGGCGATGGTGGTTGCGAGGCGGTAAGCATGGGCGACTTTCGAGGCTCGAGTACGGGTGTAGAGGAGCGGCTGGGTATCTTGAACGAACGTGACGGTATGGAGGGGGTAGTCGGTGTCGCAATGTAGTCGGGGTTCAGCAGGCTAGGCGCGTCCTCCCGGACGAACTTGGCGACCACATGCTTCGGCGGAGACTGAGGAGGCTCAATCATGACGGAGGGAGCGGTTGTCAGGGGCTTCGGGCTGAGTGGAGGGGGCGGACCGAGAGAACGCGTGGAAGAGCGGGGACCATGCTCTTGGTGAGGGAGGGGAAGATGCGTCGCCGAGACACTGGCACGCTCGCCACGAGGTTTTGGCGGAGGAGGCGGAGCGGGCGCATGGTGTGCAGCCTCTTGAACGGTCTTGACTTCGCGCAATCGTTCGGGTTTGGGTGCCGGGGAAACTGTTCGAGGGGGAGAGGGCCCGTTACTGCCTGGTTCGGGGGTTTGGGTCATCTGCAGGTTCTCGAACTTGGCCCGCAGCGACGACACGGGCTTCTGGAGTCTCGTCAGGACGCTGGCAATGGCATCAGGTGGGCTTCGACAACAATCGACTTACAAGTGACGAGCCGTCAGGCCCGTTCTGGTCTGGAGGCGCCATGTTGGGGTTGCGAAATCGAGAAATCAAGTGGACGGCGGGGTTTCGAGTCGAGCACGCCCATAATAGCCAGGCTCAGACGCTGTGACTTGAGCTCAAGGCACGCGAAGCGGGCCGCTGTAGTAGTTTTGAAGTCCACTGGCAAACAGGTATTCCTGACGAGGCGTCGCTTGGGAGGACGGGGCTGTGTGCGGTCGGAGAGCTGACGAGATGGAATGTGGCCGTACTGGAGGCCTGACCATAGTGATGCTTCTAGGTACCTGTTCGAAGCTTGCGGGGGCGGGGGACGAGCTATTCGGAGGACATGGTGTGTTCCGGGAACGAGCTGTCGGGGTTGGCGTGTTGTGTTCCTGCGAGGCTGCTGCGATGCGCTTACGGATCGGTTGGTGCGTGAGCTGGCATCTATCTGTTGAGGACAGTCGGCATTGAAAGGGAGATCGGCGGGCGGTGGCAGTGTTCGATGTTCCAGTTGCTGTCAAAGTCTCGTGTCCCGCCTAGACGGCCTAGTCGCCTGTCGTAAGCTGGTTCCTGCTGGGCAGCGTCACCGGGCCGGGGTCCCACATAGCGCTGGGCCGAACTGAGCAGCCGTTTGTTTGGTGTGCCTGGCAGTGGGCAGTGACACCTCGGAGCCTGGACAAGGGGGCAGTGGCAGTGGACGGACAGCGGGCGTCAGGCAGGCACCACTGCACCAGGCATGAGCCAGCTGGGGTCCCACCTGCTGCGGGGCATACGAGGTAGTTTCGTAGTGCGTTTTAGGCGAGCTGGCTGCGCTCACAGGCTGTGAGCCCGCTAAAGTGCTCCCTCGCGGCATCATGAGCCACCCCTGTAAGTCGCGTGTATCTGTTCAAACAGGCGCGGGGGCGCGACTTCAGGCGCCCCCCATCAGTGCCTTCACTGGCGGGCAAGGCCAGCCGGAGCCGGAGGAGGGTGGGGTCTTCAAGGGAAGCATGCACGGTCCAGGTGGGATCTGAATGGCTGGACCGCGGGAGCAGTCGTTGATATCACCCCATTAATCCATGTCGTTCTCGGGGCCATTGAACATTTTACGATCTCTCCTCCCGCTCGCTGCCGCCTCCTTATCTTTTCCTCTTCTTCGTCCTGTCACCTCTTCTCTCCAAAGCAGACAAATCCCCGCCAACCCTCAACCCAACACAAGATGAACAACGTAAGACTCCAGGCGGTGGCCTCACGTCCCGCAACCGAGCTAATGTAATGACGGCATATAGGTCAAATCATTCTGGTACGCAGATCCAGTCGCGCCCAGCCCACTACCTTCCCAAGCTGACATGTATGGACTCTAGGCTCGGATGGGGCTCCCTCTGCGTCGGTACGGCAACCTAGCGATCCCAGGCATCGAGAAACCAACAACTGACACGCATCGCAGCTGGCGGAGGCGCATACTACTTCGCCAAGAAGAGCATCAACGCGGACCGAATGTCCAGGCTTGAGGATCAGCGCAGGAAGAAGCAAATGATTGAGTCGATGGAGTACTCCGACAACGTCCCCAGCAGACCCCTCTCCTCCGCGACCATGGGTGGCACCCCGACCGCCAGCCCTGCTCGCACCGACACGGCCGGCTCTCCTAGCCAGGAGGCCGGCGCCGACCCTGCGCCGACACGCCACGCGCCCACGACGGAGGAGCAGAGGATCTTCGAAAAGAGCAAGTACGAGAGTGCCACACCATTTCGGAGTCCGAAGGGAGACCGATTCTCTTGATATTGGCAACAGCTATGGAAGGCAGCTTGATGTTCTTTGACGGTCGGGTGACAAACACACTGCCGGGGGGGTTTTGTACGAGTAATACGGTGTCTTGACATTTTCTTCATTTTAGAAAAGGCGAGCTCATGGTGGCGCAATGAATTATGACCCGGATCTCTCTTCTCCACGTCAGATCCTCTCCCTCGTCTGTGAGAGGGAATTCCCTCGGGTACCCAACAGGCCAACCCTCGAGCTTTCGCTTATCTATGCGACTCCCCAATGACGCAGCATATGCCTGGTGCAGGGAGCCGCAGGGGTCACGCCATGGCACGTTGTTTATTACTGAGCACGATTTGGTTTGGCTGGAGGCCCAACCAATCCAAGCCAAGCATGCAGTGTCCCCTGCAGTACGGTGACATTCGCTTCACTTGCAGAAACCGTCAAGTGAAATCTTTCGGGGTGGAGGTGGAATGAGGTGACATGACCTGGGAAAGTGCTCTGTGGACATGACATGAGACTCGCCCGATGAGAAGCAAGGATTCTGCCAACCATGCTAGCAGTCTTTTACACGGGAATGTAGTGAAGGTCTACGAGGGCGGACGATCGGGGTAGCAGGAGATCAACCCGATGCGTTTTGCAATCCACTTCTCACAACAAACGTTGGTCGCACAGCCAGCATTGGATCAACCGAGGCCAACCAATACATGTTTACGTAGACCGACCGCCGAGTGCACGATGAGGGGGCCGTCGCGAACAAGATCATCTGTGATTTTAGCTGGCGTGCATAAAGTCGAACTCCTGGGAGCTGTTCCCCCCTTTTGGGCGCCTATTGTACAATCCTCAAGGTACATATCGAGATCCAATCTAAACCTTGACCTTCTTGGCGGCGCTGCCATTCGTCTCCTCGGCATCGGCCTCATCCAGTTCCCTCTTCTCAGGCTCGGCGGCGATCTCCTTCTCGGCCAGCTTGAACTTAGCGTGCTCCTCAGAGGTCAGGTCAGGGAGCAGAGGCTTCTCCTCGTCCGCCGTCAGGTTCAGGTGGAAAGTTCGGATGACGGAATCGGCGTCGTCAATGGCGAGCGGTCTCACGTCTGCCATGGCCTTGACCTTCTTGGTGCACTCCTTAACCTGGGCGTCGGTCATAGTCAAGCCGAGCTGCTCGACACGGCTCTTGATGGCGTTCCAGCCGGTCAATCTTGATGCGAAGTGGACGTCTAGAAAGATGTTGTCAGCATATCGATTCTAAACGGGAATGAGGAATACATACAGCGAGACAGGCCGAAGTCGGAGGGGTTCAGGACCTCGTACGTGCTGGGGTTGTTCAGGATGGCCTTGGCGTGAATACCAGCCTTGTGGGTGAAGGCGCACTTTCGCGGTATTAGTTATCTTTCCTAGGTAAGAGTCGAGAGGGTACATACGAATCCGGTGATGGGGTTGTTGAAGGGGATATTGATTTGCACTGCGATGGTCAGCTCCTGTGCTAGTACTTAAACCATTCTGGAAGGCTTGAAAAATCCAAGGCAGAGTCCAGTATGCCCAGGACACGATGTGCGTATGGGAGAAGTTCGAAGCATGAGATAGACATACCAGCGTCGGCCACGAGGTTCTCGAGGTCCTTGAGCTTGTGAAGCTTGTACCTGGATCGTGTGAGCAAAAAGGTGAGGTAAAGGGTTCCAAGAGATCAACTTACTTGCTAGTGACATATTCACGGTCGGCAACCACCATTCTCTGCGGTTGAGTCAGCATCTCGCTTGCAAACATGTCCAAGGCGTCTGTTACGTACTGCCATGAGACCACCAAGCGTGGTGATACCGTTGCGCTCGCCGATTCCTGTGAAAAAGAGTCAACTTCGTCATACACAAAGCACTTGGTAGTGATGGCATCAAGTCGCCAAGGATGCACCGAACTACGGATAAGTAAACATACCAAGAACCGAGGTGTCCACTGTTGATTTGTGATTAGCACGATTTCAAGGACCAAGACGTTGCGAAACACCTACCATGTGTGGCACCAGCCTCGAGAGCGCAATACGCGTTGGCGACGGCACAGCCAGTGTCGTCGTGGAAATGGGTCTCGATGTCGCACTTGACCACACCGCGCAGAGCTGTGGTATTTTGATTAGCCAATTGACCCTCGATAGCATAGCGATCCTTGCCCGCCTGACGAATCAATCCAGAAAACGTAGAGGCCGATGCAAACTAAGTAGTTCTTTCTCCCTCCACGTTAAGGAGTTGCTGTAGGCGAAACTGAGGTCGGAGCGGGAATATCTCGAGACTTACTCCTCACCAGGTCGTAGACCTGTCTGGGGGAGGCACATCCACTGGACGAAGATCAGCAAAGGTCTCAGGATGCACCATATAACTTCCTGTTACTTACACAGTGTCCGCAATGCCGACACGCGTCACGCCAACCTTGTCGACAGCGCTGTACACGGAGAGGAGATCCACGAGGTTGGAACGGAAAGAGTCCTCGCTGGAGAAACGGACCTCAAGTCCCTTGGACTTGACGAACTCGATGACCTCAATGGCAGTCTAGGTTCTCGTCAGCATACTGTCTGTTATCGATCAGGCCTATCTGAAGTCGCCCGGGACACATGGAACATGGGGACTTGAAACCGGTGCGACTCACGTTGATGATGTAGGTCATGTCCTTGCCGTGGGAGTGCTCGCGAAGGTACGATGATGTTCCAATAACGACATCGAGGCCATCAACGCCGGTCTCGACAGCCAGACGTGCGTCGTCCATGTGGCAGCGAACGTGGGTGAGGATCTTGGCCTTGAGGCCGAGCTTGCAGATCGTCTCACAGTCCTTGCGCGACTGCTCGCTGGACGCCGGTGACGTCAATTCAATGTAGTCGACGCCGAAGTCGTCGAGGGCCTTGGCGATCTTGATCTTGGTCTCGGTGTCGAAGAATGCGTTGGCAAACTGCTCGCCCTCACGCAGGGTAGACTCGACTAGTTGAAAGCATCGGAGTCAGTGGACGACGTTCTATAATACAGCCGACTTCCTCCCCGCCCGGGTTGACTCACTGATCTTAAACCTGGAGACATTGCTCAGGAAGTCACCAACTGGCTGGTAAGGGCTGGAGTGCTGAGGCTTGGTCTGTCGAGGTTGGATTAGAGCTTTGGACGAGTGGAAGCAGAAACGCAATGCTTCTTGTTAGAGCCCAAGACTGCGGCTTACAGGAATGGCCGTGAAGCCAGGGTGGGCTGGAGCACGCAGCGTTAGCAAGTCATTCTCCAGTCGACGAGTCTATCGCATTGGAGGAGACATGACGAACAAGCATCAGAGCCATTGGCGCCATTGGCATTGCCATTCGCGGCCGGAACGACGTCGGGAGTAGGGCACATTGTAGGTAATGTCGAGGGTCAATGGGTCGGTCGGTCGGTCGGTCGGTAGAGGGTTATCTGGCAGGTGTCGGAGCCAACTTCAACTGGGTCGTTTACACTGAATTGTGTATGAATTTTTGCCACGGCTTTCGAGTCACTCCAGGTACTATGTATCGAAGAAAAGGTTTGGGCGGGAAAAGGCAAACAAGCCAAGCTGATAGTGGGGCGCCCGGGGAAGTTCTTGTCATTCCGATGGCCGGAGGCAGTGTGACGCATGTACACTCAGTACGTCAGATCTGGAGGCCCACATCATGCTGCGTTGCATACTGACTCACGTGCAGCATCACGTGCCTGCAGGAGTTCGCAGGTACCGGGTGTGGGGGGCCGACTAACCGAACTGGGACGCGGATCGCGAAAGCTCGACAGTCGCACGTCCTCTAGCCTTGCCAGTGCTCTCATTACAGCCAACGTGCCTTTGACACAACTCTCTCGTCGCGCATCCGGCATGTGCACTTCAACAAAATGGCAACCCCTCAATTAGCGATCGCCAAGGTCAACTTCAGCGCTGTTTTGTTTCGCAAAGAACCCACGCCTCTGACTCGCCCCCAAATCGAGTCCTTCCACAGCCTGCTCGCCGATGCCATCACCCGGTGCTCCCCCGCCAACGTCCAGGTTTGACTTGCCCTGTCCACATACTCGGTCCTCTCTATGCCGTTCCGCGCTCTCCGTCGCAAGGTTCGAGACTAAACCACCGCCGCTTATAGAAATGCAAGCGCTGGATCCTCGACCACCTCTGTCCGTCGCCGGCGCGCGTCGCAGCCCTCTGCAAGTACCTGGTAGCCCTGTCGGGCTCCCTTGCTGGTGAAGCTGCTACCGATATCAAGAAGCCGTCAGCGAAACGAAGACAGCTGCACCTGCTCTATCTCCTGAATGACGTCCTCTACCACACGAGCAGTCGACAGCGCGATGCGTCTTTCGCGAAGGAGTTTGAGGGGAGCTTGCCCAGCTTGTTCCGCAATGCTGCCAGCTTTCACGGCTCTCCGAAACACATGGCAAAGCTCGCCAGTCTTCTGTCACTGTGGATGGACAAGGGTTACTTTGCTCCCGCGCTCGTCGACAACTTGCAGGATATCCTGAGAGCGGGCCCTCAAAACCCCCCCCTCGTTGATGCTGCGTCGGACCAGACGAAAGCCACCTCCGGCCAGCCCAATACAGTCAGATCCGGGAGGGACGCGCCCTATCTGATCCCTACCATGCACGGCGACCCTCGAATGCCATGGCATGACCTACCGGCCGGCAACTGGCTTCCTCACCTCACTCCCAACTCTACGAAGCCCATGCACCCCGATATGATCAAGCCGCTCCAGCTCGCGGCCGGCCCTGCCGACAAGGCCCTGGCGCAAGCCGTCAAGGACTTGCTGCAGGACGTTGAGAGAATATACAGCAAAGGGATCAAGGACAAGGACGACCAACTGGTAGAAGTTAGCGAGATGGGAGAGCAAGTTGTCATCGACGAGATCACAGGCGACGTCGTCAGTGGCACCACCTACTACGGCTGGTCGCGGGGGTTCTGCGAGAAGATGAAGCAGCGAAAAAAGAACGCCAAGCTGGGCATTGTAGATCGCGGTCGGGGACGGTCGCGATCTTCCAGCCGTTCTAGGAGTTCCTCCCGAGGCGGGCCAAGGAGCCGCAGCCACTCCCCGCCAGCATTCAAACGAAGGAGGCTATCTCGCGACAACACCAGGAGCCCGAGCCGCAGCCGCAGCCGCAGCCGAAGCAGAAACCGTGGTCCCGCACGGCGTAGCCCTGAGCCGAGGGGACGATATCGGCCGCGCTCCTACAGCAGATCAAGGTCCCGAACGCCCCCTCGAAGAAACAGGTCGCCGTCTGCGTCAAGAGAGCGGGACCTCGGCAGCGGACGCGACCGCAACGGCCACCAGCCGTACAACACGGCAGGCAGCCCACCGCAAGGCCACGCGCCTCCTCCTCCGCCGCCGGCTCAGCACTTTCCCCCTTTCCCTCCTCCACCACCCGCTCCGGGCGGCGGATTTGCACACTTCGCTCAGCCGCCTCCACCCCCTCCACCACAAGGCTATCAAGGATCGTGGCCGCAGCCACCGCCTCCGCCTCCTCAGGGCATGGGCGGCCCGCCCCCGAACTGGTTCCCCCCGCCCCCGCCCCCGCCGCACGCAGGCGGTCCCGGCGGCGGCTGGCACCAGCATCCTCCTCCCCCTCCTCCGCCGCCCCAACACCAATATCACCAGCCGCAGCAGTCATACGGGCGTGGAGGCCACGGTCCCCAGCGAGGAGGTCGCGGCGGCCGGGGCAGCTATGACAGGGGCAGAGGATGGTAATCGGTGTGTGGTAGACTAGTGTACAGTGTATAGAAAGGAGGCACTGCTTTTACAAAGCTTGGCTGGTCTTGGTGAGACCTGCATGTTAGAGACATGCAACATGAGAGTTGATACCCGTCGAGCCTTATAAAACAGAACGAATTTTATTCACCCCAGCCGTAAACACATTGAATGCTCTGCGGCATGATCTGCAGCACCATAGTAGTTCCAGTCTAAACGGCGACACGTCACGCCTGTACTCATTCATTGTCTACTAAAACTGACCGATGGGACTAGAGAAGCCTCCTCCACCGCCCACGCGCCCTTTGACTACGGACCGACCACCACTAGTTCGTCCGCAGCCAGTTCCACCATCCCTCAGCTGACAAGATTCGCCTCCGGCGGCGTGGCTGAAGCAACTGTAAAACGACGAAGGGTGAAAAGAGAAGAAGAACGAGACCCAGTCTCTTGTATCCGCTGTACGCCCAAGTGACTGCACACTCCCGTCGAAGTGGGCGAACCAAGGCCGAGAAACCGGAACCGAGAAAACAGCCCGTCTGGTGCCGGTGACAGGCAGCTCCGGTGCCACACCTCGAACAGCCTCGAACCAACAAGGTATGTCTAGGCCATGATGGCACGTGACGAGGACGCGAGAGTGATGGTGATTGAATAGTATATGCAGTCGTCGAAGGCCACATGCCTCCTCCAAGGCTCCGGAAAGTACCGTACGTAGCCCCTAGTCGTTTTCTGAATATCCTCAACTCCGTAATATTGCTAGCAGAAACGGCAAGCCGGCCAGCAAGCAGAAAACCATATTACCGCGTTGAAAAGTGACGCGGAATCTCGTAAAAGTCGTCACCCAACTGACCGTGAGACGCCACATCGGCACTGCTATCTGATGCGCTCCCACATACTCTTCGTATTCGTTTCCAATGGCTTACCGCTCAGGCCTTATCTTCACTGTCGCCGTCTTCTGGCGAGTGTTCCGAGTCTGAACCGGTGGCCTAGAGTGGGTTGTGTTGGTCAACCGAGCTTGGGGCGTGGAACGCAGGGAACGAGGAGTCGCGAATAAGCATTTGACAGCGAGTAGCGGGGGCGAACCATGCGAAATCAGAATACCACGAGCGGGTCGAACCAATCGCAACATGAGCCTATTACTGCTTCGGCGGCAAGGTCGATAAAAAGCAGAAAAATAGCAGGGCAGACGACTTTTAGCCGCGGGGCGAGCCTACCGAGTTTTGTGTTGCTGAACGGCCGTCTTGGAGGTTCAAGGAATCCAGACGCTTCTGGCTGTCTTCAGTACCATCCGTTTCATCCACCTTGGCGAGGGAAGGAGTATGCGCTCTGGCGCCGGCGGTGCCATTCGCAGATTTCCTTTGGTTCGCGAGATCGGTAATGGAAGCCCACTTTTGTTCTCTTTGAGCCTCACGCGCGGCAGCAGTGTTCTGCTGCTCGGTGTATTCGTGGGAGCAGTCGTCGAAGAGCTGGGGGTTAATCTCCATGAACAGCTTCATCGCGTTGTAGACCATGCCATGGATCGTCCTGCTGGGATGTCAGCCTGTGTGATGGGAAGGTACGTGTGCAACGGTCTGACCTGTTCCAGTGTCCCTTTGAATTTTCGTAGAGAGGCGCAAACATGATCGGCAAGATGATTTCCACGTTGTCGCTGACGAGGTTGCAGAAATACTCGTTGTTCCAGAAGTATAAAGCGCGCTCTGCGACCTGGAAATGGGGACTCGCGACCGACTTCGCGAGCTGGTGGAACAAGGGCTCCTGGACCTTGGCAAATTCGGCTGGGTCCATGACTTCAAAGATGTCCTCAACCTCGTTGAGGAACATAACCTCCTTGGTACTATTGGTCTTGGGCCAGTATCGGAGTAGGCCAAGAACGACCTGATAGCAGTCAATAACTCGTTTTCTCTCGTTATGCCGATGGATACTTACCTCTTCTGTGAGAGATGCGTCTTTCTCCAAGAACTGCACAATGCAATACGCCAGTTGAGGATGGTACATGCTCAAGCTTTTGACCTTGTGTAGGGGAATCAGAACCCGGGTCAGGAAGGTCTTGTGCTCTTCCTTCAGCGGCAAAGCGAATCCGTTTATGATGGATCCCAGGATCTCCAGTAGCTCGGCAATGCCGTTGAATCTCTCTGTCTCATAGGTGAACTGGAAGAAGACATTGTTGATGGAGCGCCTGATGAAAGATCGCAGGTTCAGGAACTTGCCGTAGATGCGATGAAGAGTAGTCTTCAGGAAGTCTCTTTCACGAGGGTCCTCGGAGTCAAACAATTCCAATAGCTGCAGGACGAAGCTGTGGTCGATGTATGCCTTCGCAATGTTCGTGTTGAAGTCCTGGCTCTCGATGAAGCGAAGGAAGAACTCGTACACGACCTGGATATGGGGCCACGCTACCTCTAGCACGGGCTCATCCTCTTCCGGATCGAAAGCCTCGCCTTGGGGGTTCATGGGGGGTGGAATAGGACGGAAAAGGTTCTTGTTAAACATTTCCACAACCCTCGGGTACATGGGTTCCGTAATGACCTGGCGGTTGTTGGCGACGTAATCGAGCAGTTCGTGCAACGCCAGGCGCTTGATCTCCTTGGACTTCATGTCGCCGCTGGCATCGTTAAAGTCAAAGATGACATTGCACTGGTCGATCTTTTGCATGAACAGGTCCTGGCGTCGGTTGGGAGGAACCTCGTGGAAGCCAGGCAGCTTCTCGAGCTCGCGGTCGGCCGAAATGTCAAATCGCGATGAGTGCTGGCGTTTCGGTGTCCGCATGCCCTCGGGAACATCCTTGGGAGTCTGATGGAGGCGGTCGAACATGAGCGACTTGGTGCCGGCCTTGGGAGGTGCCAGGTCGTGGGGCATGGTCTCTGCTGCGCCGGGGGGTGGAACGTGCTGAAAAGGCACCGCGTCAATAACAGCTCTCCGCCCGTCTTGCGACACGACTGGAAGAATCTTACCGGAGCACTTGGGCTGATGACGACCGAGGGAGGCAGAGCTCCTAGTCGCGAAGGGGTCCCGTTTCCATTGGAGGCCTGCGAAGCGCCGCCGAACCGATCTTGGCCTGCCGTCTGCTGGTTGCTCAGAGGCGAAGGCTGGTTCGGCGCGCCATGATCGACTGCGGTGCTGTTAGGCAGGGGCTTGTTGCGGATATCGTTCAGCGTAGACGTCGAAGAAGAAGGCGTCAGGACGGGAGACTGGTTTGCGTCGCGACCCGAGCCCACGGACGAAGGGGAGGCGGCGCCATCCTTGGAGTCCTTGTTCTTCTTGGGCTTGTTGGGGTCCTTGCCACGCGACAACTGGGCCTGTACGGAATTCGTCAGCAAGATCAGATGGCAGTTCGTAGCAAGGATTGAGTGAGGGGCTTACCTTAACGCGCTGGCTGAAGCGATTCATGTTGTTCATCGGAGACCTTGACGAGGTCTACGGTCGCGGGGTGGTGGTGGTGGTGGTGGTTCGAGACTGGTGACGGTGACCGTCGAGGGGTAATTGATTGTGTCAGGCACCGGCCCGTAAGCAGTTGAGGAATGACGCGAAGGTATGCGAGCAAGGCCGATGAACGCAAAGGTAAAGTAGGTAGCCCGGGTTGGTTCAGGGATGGTTGGGGTCGGTCGGTTCGATTCAGGGCTATTGTCGGGGTTTCGCTTCAACGGGCGGGTAGGTGGCCAGGTCGTTGTTACAATGACACCGCCTCCTGCTTTGATCAGAGAGGGTCGGTTAGGAAGGAGCCGACGTGGTGACGGTGTTCAGTGTGAGGCACTTCGTTTCCAAGTGGAAGGTGTTGATGGCTGGCTGGCAGGAGATTGGGCTCGCCTCGCGGACGTGTGTGACCACAGTGTCGAGGGGGTCGAGAGGGTCAGGATGATGATGGGTGGTGCAGGGCACAGGCCAGGCCAGAGGCAGGTGTTCGGTGAGGGGGGCGAGAGGCCTGCACACCCATTCGGCTGAGAAGAAGGGCACTCGAACGAGAGCTGGTGCACATGAACCAAAGTGAGTTGGGATGCTGAAGGAGGAGGCAGAGGCGCCTTGCTGCAGTTTGACCTGGGTCGAGCTGGGTCGGGCTGTGGCTGTGGAAGTGGTGTTGTCGGGGAGAATGCTGGGAGTTGGAGTTGCAGTTGCAGTTGTTTGCGGGGCCAGCGTGAGGTGTGCGACAACGCGGAGCCAACTAGACCCCGGTGCTCTGGTCTCCTGGCTAGAGCTGGGCTGCCCTGTGCAATAACAGGGGACTCGTGGTTACGGGGCCAGCCTCGCGGTCGTCAGGCGTCGAGGTGGTGGGTGCAGGGATACCGGCAATTCCAGTGCCCGTTGAAAGGTTATCAGGGGGCAAGCGACGAAACTCAGAGGACTGGATGATAGCTCCGAGGAATAAGGTGATGGACTTCGCGTTGGGCTGGCCTCTGGAGGTTCAAAGGAGAGATCCAGGTACTGAAAGGCAGGTCGGGTTGAGGTGCCAGTGTGATGTGAGACGATAAGCAGGTACTGCCGAACACAAGGGCGTCAATGCACGCCATGACAATGATGGTCACCAGGGCGGAAATGTTAGCAGGTACATCGCCAACGTGAGCTGTAAGGAAGGTCAGGGGTGGTTGCTTTGCGCCGAAATGGATCAATGCAGCACAGACCAGCTGTCACGGGATCTTACTGCTTCTTCAACCAGGAAGGTACAGTGCGCGTCTCCGTGGGTCGACGGTGGAGTCTGGTGTAAATCCAACACGGTACGCAACGGCCGTCAACCTCACCGTCAGGAGCTCCTGCCTTGTCTTGACCCCGGGCTCCTCCGTGCCCAAGCAACTCTCTGTCGAGCCGTTTCTCTTTACTCTGGGCCTCATAAGTATTCGTCTGGACAGCGAGAGCGAGAGAAACCCGCATGGTGCCAATGTTGCCAGAAGGCATGGTGAACCACCAAGAAAGCTCCTTCAACACGAATCACGTTTGACACCTCGCCATCGACACAGTCAAAAGTCAAAATGCAGGCAGCCGACAAGGGCCTGCCGCAGACTGCCGCCCCCCCACGCAAGAACACCATGGAACATGCCTTCGCCAAAGCAGCTTCCAGGTCGGCAAATATTCTGGGCTCATCCGAGTCCGATTCCACATCAAGCTCTGAGAGCGACATCTTTGATGATGAAGCCCCTAGGCACCCCATTCCCAAACGCGCTTTGTCCGCCGTCGAGGTTCCCATGATTGTCATGAACTTGGATCGAGCCGAAAAGGCGTTTGGGAGAATTGCCAGCTTTCAGAACGTTCTTGACCTGGACCGCCTGAGCATTCCCTTTTATCTCAACCCTGAGAGCCCATTCAGGCGTCCCATCATGTCCCATAACGCAGCCACGCACAACGTGGTCCTCAAGATCACTGTGCCCAAACGCACAGGCAGGAAGCGGAAGCGGGGGTCCAATAGCCCTTTCGAGGGCGAGGTGGATATGGCGGATGCTGGACCTTCTGAACCCTCGGCGCCAAACGTGTGTTCCAGATCGCGACTCGACAACCCTCGCACCCTACGGCGGAAGCTGCAAGACAATGTTGACGACTACCGTGTTGAGCCAGTAGGCCTAGTGAAGGGGACACACCGGTTTAGAGGTACGAAGCCAGGCTACCCTTGTGCCGCCGCGAATCTGACCCGAAACAGCTCCTGCCGACTTCCAATGGAACATGGATGAGTCTCCATTCATCCAAAGGTTCCAGGAAGGCGTCATGTCTGGCGATCTCAACAAGATGCGAGAGTTCAAATTCAACGAGGGAACCGACATGGGCCCAAATGTCGAGCTGATCCCGCCTCCACAATGGGCTACGACGGCCCTGCCCTTCAACTATACGTACGAGCAAAACCCTTATGTTCGTCCAGAAATGGACCCTACTGGCAAACAGACGCTGGTCAACACACAGATGCCAGTCTTGGTCGGCTACTTCCTCAGCGCCGACCAGTACCCCGTGCCGAAAGGTCCGCAGTTTGAGTACGATGGTGGCGACCCAGAGGTCGAGATGTGCATCGCTCTCTCCAAGGAGCTCATGAAAGATCGGCCGATTTGGACGCGCCGATCACTTCTCAATGCCCTCGGCACCAAAGTTCGCAACGCGCACATTGTCAAACGTTGTGCCGGTTTTGCGGGATACCAGTTTCGGGGCGGGCCATTTCGCGATTCCATTATCAAATACGGCGTTGACCCGCGGTCTGATCCGAGCTTCCGCAAGTACCAAACGGTCATATTCAACCTGCGCAAGCTGCAGCCTGGATATGCGGGCGAGACATGGCAGGGCCTGCGCAGCATCCGCACCGAAGCCCGACAGCAGATGGGTGACAACTTCAACAGCCATATCTTTGATGGCAAATCTTTCTGGTCGGACGGCAAGATCTGGCAGGTGTGCGACATTACAGATCCAGTCATTGCGCGGATAGTGAACGACTCGCCTGTGCGGCCCGAGTGCAGCATCTTGACAAGCGGGTGGTTCCACGGAGCCACGTGGGCCAAGCTGAAGGCAGTGATGAAGACGAAGATGATGGCAGTGCAATTTGGACGCAAGTTCCCGGACGAGGCGTTCGATGGAGTGTTCGAGGTGCGGGACACAACGCCGCCACCCAACTCGTCGGCCGTTCGAATCCCCGTCCCGGATCTCAAGCTCACGGACGAGGAGATGCGTGAGATTTATGGTCGGAACTGGAAGCAGCCCAAAAAGAAGAAGACGCATGGCTTTGACTATCGCGTTCCTGGCCAGAACAAGAGGGCCCCCCGATACACCAGCGTGGCTGAAGTTGACGGCGAGGACGACGAGGTCACTGAGCAGCAGTCAGTTGAACCGAACCGGTACCAGTCTGCATTCGAGACAGCCCGTGCGCTAGCCGGCGATGACGACCAGAAGCCAAATCAGGGTCATGATGGTGATGCCGATATTGATCCCAATCTCACGGTTGGGCTGGACGACGATGATGAGCAAGAGGAAGACGACGAGGAAGAGGGCGATATCATGGCGCAGGTAACAGGCCAGGCCGGCCCGAAGGGCCACGACGGCGCAGCCATGCCGGCGTTTGACAACCGAGAGTACTACGTCCCGATGGAAGGTGAAGCAGAGGACACGGCCAACGAGTTTGACGAAGACGACGAGGAAGAGGATGAAGAGGACGATGACGATGGCTACGTTGGTTTTGGCGCCAACAATTTCGGCGGGCCTATGACCCGGCGAGGGGACGCCTACAGGGACACGGATATTGAGATGACGGCAGCCGAGTACGATGACGATGAAGGAGGGGAGGGCGAAGAGTATGGAGAGGAGGATGTCGAGGATGGCAATCGTGTTGTTGAAGACAACCAGGGGCCTCACGGCGATCACGTCGACTGAAGGCCTGCCTGCATACCGCCGCGGATGCACGCCGGCAATTGGTGGTTTTCGATCACTTGGTCAGCCTACAGAAAAGCTCCGCAAGGCATTGTCAAGTAGTGACGGGGAAATAAGGTGTGGCGGTTGATGACGAAGTGCAAAACCGGGCCCTGCGATTGGGCTTAGAATTGCCAAGTCGAGTCACCGACACGAACTCCAACATGGGACACCGATTATCAAGTAATGTGACTCAATACCCCCCCCCCCCCCCCCCCCCCCCCCCCCNCCCCGATCAGGCTTTGCACAGTACCACGAACCAATCCCGTGAGCTGCGTTCACCTTCTTCGGACGATTGCTGCCTTGGGGCCAGGGTTCTAGGCTTGTCGATCGAGGACAGTACAGAAGGCCCCTGGCTTCGAGATCTTGCACTGAGGACTCTCGGTAAGTCGAAAGGGTTCAGTGGCCACTTTGTTTACGAGTCGCCACCCAACCTGGACCAGGATCCACACCTAAAAGGACACCCAAGTAGTGATAGAAAATAGGACGTCACCAGCTTCACCTACCTACCACGCCTTCACCTCGATTCCCAGTCGATGCACACTGATCCGGCGACAGAGTGCGATACTTTCGGCGCCAACTCGTCTTGCCACAACAACTGGTCGTCAGGATCATCTGTACATGTCGCTCGGGCCAGCTGAGCATCCACTTGCTGCCGTACCACGAACAGCGCTGTCTGCTGCGATCCTTGCCTCTTGTTGGTTGCATGCCGAATCTGCATCACCCTAAGGCCTAGGCTGCTTCGGGTCTGAGTCTGCTTTGCTGCCTAGGATTCATCCTCGACTTGGTCAACGGATATAAAACAGGTGGCACCAGTCTCTTCGGTCTGGGACTTTTTCTGCCTACTTTTTCAAGCCTATTCTCGTATGATATCTTCAGATTCGGTCTGCTTTTGTCCACCCTCTAGGACAAGTGAACGCCATATAGAAATTAAGAGTGACAGGGGAGCTTGACCACCAGCAAAATCCTGGATAAGACGTCCAAAGGAAACGGACACTGGGGACTGACCAGACGGGAAACGAGGGACGCCGGAGATATCACCAGCACACAGACGACCATAAACACCAAAGTTGACGACTTCAACAGAACACAGAAAGCACAGTAACGAAGACCAGGACAATACCAATACCAATAACAACGTGGCAGCTGCGATGGACTTCAGGGAGGCCTTCTTCGGCCTCTTCGGCCCCAATTCCACGGTCGATGCCTACGCCGAGACGCCCACAGCATCGGCCTCCTTCCCTTACGACACCCATGGGCGCCCCCCTAAGAATCCCATCCTCGATGCCCTTGCCCCTATCCTAGGTGGCCAGCTGAGCCCCCTACTCCGCGGCCTGACTCTCGCCAACAACGTCTTGGGCGCCCGTCTCGGCCTGCCGATCGATCCATCCTTTCTCCTGACTCTAGCCGCCGCCGCCTGGGCCGTCAATCGTTTCGCCCGTCAGCTCTACAACGCCCTCGCCGCCATCGTGACTGCCCACTTCATGGCATCCGTCACTGTCGCATCTACAGATGAGATTTACGTCCACATGATGAAGTGGCTCGCTGTTCAGCCACTTGTCGCTACATCTCGCTCTCTCATGGCGGAGACGGCCGCTCACTCCGCCTGGGAGGACGACGAAGACCAGATAGAGGCTCTCCAACTTCGTACGATCGCGGGCGGCGGCGATGAAAAGTATCTGAACTTTTCGAACCAGCAGGCCAACTCCCCGCCTCGTTTCGTCCCCGCCGTCGGTCTTCACGGTTTTTGGTACGGCGCACGCTACTTCCGCCTTCAGCGCAAGCACCAGTCGTTCATCGACGAGGCCTCCGCGGGAGCTCGTGGTTCCAGCGGCACGACTCTCGAGAAAGAGGAGGTCCTTGTCATCTCCTGCTTCGGTCGTTCCACCACCCCGATCAAGAACCTCCTTCAGGCCGTCAAGCAGCACTACTACAGCGACCACGTCGCCCGCACCACCATCAAGCGCCCCTCACCCCTGCCTCTCCGCCGCTTCAATGCCCGCAACTGGGCGACCGTCGCCATCCGTCCCGTCCGCGCTCTTCGGACCGTCATCCTCGACGCAGCCCAAAAGGCTGCCGTCCTCGCGGACATGAACGAGTACCTTCACCCCGCCACCCCGCGATGGTACGCCAACCGCGGCATCCCTCTCCGCCGCGGCTACCTCTTCCATGGCCCTCCCGGCACCGGAAAGACTTCCCTTTCCTTTGCTCTCGCCGGCGTCTTCGGTCTCGACATCTACGTCATCAGCCTTCTTGAGCCGACTCTCTCGGAAGAAGACCTTGGTACTCTATTCAGCAGCCTGCCCCGCCGATGCGTCGTCCTTCTCGAAGACATCGATGCTGCCGGCCTCCGGCGTCCCGTCGAGGAGGCAGAGGCAGAGGAGCCTGCTCCCGAGGCCCCGGCTGCCGACAAGAAGACCCGCAACGGCCGCGGACCCCGCCCAGAAGTCAACGGGGACAAAGAAGCCGGTGCCGGCGCCCCCGCTGGCGGCGATGCCCCGAAGCAGGCCCCGCGCCGCGTCCAGGACGACTGGAAGGTCTCAGACCTCGCGCGGGCCCTCAAGGGCCCGGTCGCCGGCGACGAGCGCAAGGGCATCTCCCTCTCGGGCCTCCTCAACGCCATCGACGGTGTCGCCTCGCAGGAGGGCCGCGTCCTCGTCATGACGACCAACCACCCCGAGGCCCTCGACGCGGCGCTCATTCGCCCCGGCCGCGTGGACCTGCAGGTCGCCTTTGGCAACGCGACGGGCGAGCAGGGGCGTGAGCTGTTCGAGCGGATGTACGAGGCCGACGCCGCGAAGAATGACGCGGTCGAGAAGCGCGCCGCCGAGCAGGACGGCGGCCGCGCGGAGAAGGACGGCCACGACGTGGAGGACCTGAAGGGCATCGCCGTGGAGTTTGGCGACAAGATCGAGGACGGCCTGCTGAGTCCTGCGGAGATACAGGGGTTCCTGCTCAAGAGGAAGAAGGACCCCAGGAAGGCGCTGCGGGAGACGGACCGCTGGGTCGAGGCGATGAAGGCGCAGAAGGAGAGCAAGACGAAGGTCTTGACGGTGCAGTGAGCACGTGGAGAGGATGCATGCGCGACAGCATCAGCATGAGCATCAAGTTTGAGATGAAGACCTATACCCTGGGCTGGTGTGCATCGGAACAAATTGCAGCAGACGCTCGATCGAGGTCTTTTATGAAATTGCGAGGGAAAAGGAACGCGTCGGCATGACGCTGCATTGGCTTCTTAGTCCCATAATGATAGTGTGCTTGATTTAGTCGAGGCTGCAAATGATAGACCTTGGCGATACCAATACCGCCCATTGAGACCATCCCCATCGTGTTATCAGGGGTTGGCGTTGCTTGGCCACGATGCGGAGAAAAAAAACCCTCGATTACGGCAGCCGACATCTTGCAACGGCCCCTTCATCACTTGGCACCATCAAATAATCTGGACCATCCACTCAGTTGGACGCGAGCTCCTAGTACACGATAACCATATCAAACTGCCCAAAATCAACCGTTAAGCGCCGGCATGCCCGCTCGACGCGTGGTATATGCATTAAGCCCCAGACTCTCTCTCCATATCAACACTCAGTCTAGATCGTCGTCCGTCGCCGCCGCACGCCTGTCGAAGCCGGCCCCGCCTATAGATGGGCTTGTGCTGTTGCTGTTGCTGCTGTGTTTCCTCAGAAGGCCGCTCGCGCCGCCGCGGCCCCAGCCCCCATTCGTCACGAGGTTCATGGCCCTGTGCTCCGCCGCCTCGGCGTCGTCCGCCGCCGCGGCGTCGCCTTCGTCGTCTGTCATGTCCAGGTCGTCGTCCAGCGTCCTGCCCCTGGGGCTCAGCTTCCGCATGGAGACCGAGTCCTGCGTCTCGTCGGCGTACAGGCTAGGGTCGCGGCCCAGCACACGGTCGGCTTTGGAGGGCGTCCTACGACCAGCCGAGAGCGATGGGGAGGGCGCCTGGTGGAAGTGGCGGCCCGCGCCCGCTGGGGGACTAGGGCGCAGGAACTGCGGGGGCGCGTCGTCTGAACCCCAGCCGGCGTTGATCTCACGGGCGCGCTGAGCCTCGCGCTCCTGGCGGATGCGTTCCTGGGCGGCGAGCCACTTTGGGCTGGCCTCCCACGACCAGCCATTGCCGGTGGTGTTGCAGATCGGGAAGGCCCAGAGCCATGGGGTGGGACCAAACAGGTGGAGGAGGTTGCGCTTGGTGCCGAGGTCGAAAGCGTTGGGGAGCTTCTCTGAGTCCTGCTCGTCGAGGTAGTCCTCGTAGCGCTTGCGGGCGTTGTGTCGCTCGACCTCGTCGTAGGACTGGAAGGCAGGTCGCTGCCCATCGAGGGGGATGGGCCCGCCGGACCGGTATTCCTCACCTTCCTCCGGGCGGGTGATGCCCGGGAGGGCGTTGGCATGCACGTCGAGCAGTTGCTGTCCGTACTGCGGCAGCGGGACGCCGCGGATGTTGTTCGTCTGCATGGCCTTGCGGATGGGCGACAGGTAGCGCGTCTTCTCGAGACACTCGATGGTGGTCTGGCCCCGGCTGGCCAGCAAGATGTGCCAGCCTGTGAACGCTCCGACCACGATGCCGATGATGCCGGATACGACGCTGAGTATGATGAAGTTGATGGGTAGCAGCGTATCCACGTACGTCGTGTTGTTGACAATCTCGACGTAGACCCAGCTGCCTGAGACGGCGAAGGAGTAGAAGCACAGCACCGTTGTGTAGATCAGGAAGAGCAGGAAGGCCTTGTGATTCTTCAGCCCGATGCACGAGGCCAGCCAAGGACAGTGATGGTCCATCTTCAGCACACATCGCCTGCAGCTGGAGCAGTGATGGGCGCGGTCGGGCTTCCTGGCCTGGCACTTCTTGCAGAAACGTATCTCGCCGTTCGACTTGACGGTGAAGGAGGTGGCGGATGGCGGGGCCTCGGTCGGCAGCTCTGCGTAGCCATTGTCGTTGGTCGTGCTGCCCGGGTTCGTGAAGACGGCGGTTGTGTAGGACCAGTTGAGCAGGCCGTAGATGAGGAGCGCGCCGAAGGAAGACCCGGTGCCTAGACAGACTGGTCAGCGCTGGTCTAACGATTCGGGAGAATGGGGGAAGGGGGGGGGTTAATATGCTCCGTACCTAACCAGGCGACTTTAGAATGGGAAGAGCCAATGCTGACGTCTACCCAGACGGCCCATGTGGTCAAGCCGTAGACGAAGAGCAGAGGGAGATAGGTCAGGGAAGTACAGCAGCAGCGCTCGATTCTGCGCGCCCACCGACGAACCCCGGCCATGGTGAAGGATGTTGGAGATGCGGATCGGGCGGACTCCATCAGCAGACGGGAGAAAGAGTGAGAACAGTGAGACAGCCTCTCATAGCGGAAAGGAGAGCGAGATGAGACGGGTTATCGTCGCATGGAGACACTGCAGATGCTGTGCTGCGCTTGGGTGAAAGGTCCAGGAAGGTCGTGTTCTCGTCGGTAAATGGTGGTGATCATGGAGGCGTCGAGCAAGGCAATCACCGGAAATGGGAGCTACCTTAGGGTCTCGAAACTCGCAATCAGGGGTCTTGGCCAGGCCAACGTACCTACTACGTACCTAAGATAACTGTTAGATAGGGAAAGAGAGGCTGATGCTGACCATGGTCTGTGCTCGGTTGTGGCGGTGCACCGTTCCCGGTGATTCGGGACACGCGTCTCGACTAGGTACCTTACTAAGCATCTTGACCCCGATGAACTTTACGACAGGCATCGCCAGGTTGCGAGCTGAATTTATTGACTGCATCGAGCTGCCGATCTCTGACTCCAGGATACCACTGGGCTGGTATGATGAAAGGCCCTTCCAAGCAATGGAATGAAACGATCGCGACCCCATGACAATAAGAAACCAAACTCCCATCCTTCAGAAGGGGAGCGTTGCACTCTACCACTCCTCATCCTTGATGATATGAGAAGCCCAGTAGTCGTTGCGCTCAGCAAGCTTGGATGAGCTCAGGCGACCGTCGGCCGCGTCGTTGACGAGCCGGCTGGCCTTGGCGTACTGGATTACGGCGTCGTTGGTCACCTCGTACTTGATGGTCGTGTCACTGTGCTGCCCCACGACATCCATCACACCGGCGGTCAACTGGTCCAGGAACGGTCGGTACTTCTCGGAAGAACGAATATTGCACCGGGTGGACTGGGACTCGGCGTGCTGGGTCATGGCCGTGACGTCAACGAAGAAACGCAGGCACGCTGGGCACTGCAGACTGGTGTTGCCGTGCATGCCCCGAGTAACTAGGTGCTTCGTGATCTCGGCAGCTGAGTCGAACGACTGCGGGCAACCCTTCATGGGGCAGTCGAAATGCTCATTGAAATCATTGAAGTACTTATTGGCGTCGAAGTGAAGGCTGGCCGGATCATGGATACCCATCAGGTACTGAGTTTTGAAGCTTGGGGCCGTGGCCGCAGTCAACTGCTCGGGATTCGGCCTCTGGGCGAGTGCCGCACTTGAAAAGAGGTTCTCCTGTTGGCCCCATCGATTGACAGGCTCCTTGCTGGCACACTTCGGTGGCGGTACGGTGCGAGCCTCTCGGGGCAAGGACGGAAAGGCATCGGGAGCGAACGAAAGTCTGTTGGCAGCGGCCTGGTTCTCAGCTGGAACCCGGATCGAGGCTCTGTCCCAATCGGAAGTATCGTCGGCGGTTGAGCTGGCAACGTAGGGGCTGAAATAGGGTGTGCCACGCTTCTCAAGCTCGTGGGCAAAGATGAGCTTTTCGGCTCGGTGGATGTCCAGGGCAGACTTGGGAATCTTGGAACACTGCTCGTGCTCGAGATGGCCCATGAGGCCGCCAGCCCTGGCGAACTTGGCATCACATCCAGGGCACTTGAGATCCTGCTCCTTGCCGTGAGCCTAAGAGTGAGGCGTCAGCGCCCTAAGCTTTGCCAGGCGAGGGAGAGAGTGAATGGTCTTGACTGACCTGCTTGACGTGATGGATCATGACAACGACAGAACCAAAAGTCAACCCGCATGTGGCACAATGGACGTGCGAGCCATTCTCTTGATACTTCGCTTCCCTGTGCTTCTGAAGCGCGTTCCAGGTGTGGAAGGTCTCATTACAGCTATTGCAGTAGTGAGGGGCTACAGCAGGAGGCATCCTGGTCTGTCTTATCCGAAGGAGTATGCGTGTGAGGGAAGCTTAGAAAATGTGTGACGCGCTTCGGGGGGGAACCAGCCTGGTAGGAAGCCTCGTCTGGATGATGGATAGGTGATAGCTTTGGGTTTGTCTTTTTCTTCCCTTACGTACCTAGGTAGGTGGCATAAAAGCGTCAGTGACCAACTGAAGAAGCAGTCGTGGACGGGTTGCTCGAGGAGGAGAGATTTGTACTGCCAAAATGGAGCCTGACGGTATGTGTCAACGGAGGTGGTGACGGGCACGGCCGGCAGGGTTGGACTACAGCGGAGGAAGGAGCCAGTGAATTGAACCTGCCTTGGGATAATCGTACCTGCCTCAACGAAGTGGTTAAATCACATCTTTGACTTTGGGGTCTCTGGGAGGCCACTTTTGATTTTTACAAATTTATCGCCATGAAGAGCAACTGGATGGCATTGATGCAAATTCAATCCTGTTCAAGAAACGATCTTTGCCCATTCTTTTGAGCTCTGAATCAAAGATAAAAGGTTTACAAGGACCGAAACAGATGTCTGCAGAGAGTGGCACCTCGAGGCTCTGTACACGGGAGCAGTCGAGGTTTGAAAGGAGAACGAGAAATTTGCTTTTGGGTTAATCCAAGCCTAGCAGGTGTTCTCAACCTAGCGGCCATGGTGCCACAGGCTTCGGCTGGGATCCCTACCTGTCTCTAGTAATCCGACAAGTGTGAGTCTCTCCTTGTCACTGGATGGTTAAGTTTGATGAGGAACAACAAGACGGACGCCCATACGAGGGAAACCCATCTACGCCTGGGAAAGCCTCCCTCAACCAGTACAAAGGGCGACTGAGTGACATTCACTTGCGAATCCTATTGATCCGGTCTCTTTCAAGAGCGAATAAGGCCGAGGTGTGGTCCGAATCCGAATGGGTTCTTACATACTCGTCGGGTTCGGGTGCGGGCTCGGGATCGGGTGCGGTTCGGGTTTTTGCAGTGCACATCGCACCAAGAATCGCAGTTCGGATTACGAGGTATTCTTAAACCGCCGGCTAGACTTTTCTGCAAGCATGATGAGCTTCCCCAAATCCATGAAGCTGTATGGCCGGTCAACTCCGAGGGGAAAGTCGCCCGAGCCCATGGCACCCTGCTTCGTCGGGACGAGGTTCATCTCCGACCACGTGGCTCCATTCCTACAACATGACCATATTCAAGTGTACGGCTTCTGAAAACTAGTGTGAGAATTACATATCGAAGGCCTGTTGAACTCTTGTAGATTCAAGACGAAAGTCCTCGCAGTACGTCCTACACTCAAGTCCCGAGCAAGATATCCTGCTTAACACGCGCAGCATAATCATACCTGGACCATGTCGCGGGGTATCCGATGCCCACTAGGCATGACCCCGGACCACGCCCATGGAGCAAAATACCAATACCAAGCCCCCCTGGATCCATGCTTTATGCGGAGGCCACGGTCTCTGCCCGCAACCCCGCAAAACCACCTCGAATTCTTCACCTCGGCCCGATATAACGACTGATTTTGCGTTGAGCTGCCAATTATAGGGATTGGAATCATCGCCATAGGGCCGGATGTGCGAAGCCGTTAGGTGAATACACGGCTAGCACACTTGCTCGGCCCGATGTAGTGCAAACATAGCAAGCGCACCTCTCGACGGGCGGTGTGCTGCGGTCTTGAATGACATCGACGAGACCCGAGAGCTGGGGCATGCCTATCTTCTTCAACGCCAAGTCAAGTATGCCACCGACATGGCTCCGGCCGTGAGCTCATCACGAGACTGAGAGGGGCGGAAAGTCCTGGTTCTGAGCCAATGGGTCTGGAGTCTTGGCCAATATATGGAAGTGGCTGGAAGAACCTTGCTGTTGACGACGATATAAAGACTATCACCAGAGCCAGGAGTCAAAGAGTTGGTCACCACCGAACAACTTAACTCGGCAATTGACATCGCCATACCCTGACCATGGCGCTCTGTAGTCTCACCAAGACAGTTTCGCTCGGAATTTTGCTGTATGTATCTCTCGTTTTTGAGCTACATCTCTGCTAACAAGCAACAAGCCAGGCCATTTTAGCTTCCAGCCAGGATGCTTTTGAATGGCCTGTTTACCGTGAGCTGGAGTACGCAACGCCGAGGTCGAGCCCCAAAGCAACACCCACCTACGCGCCTCCCTACGCAAGCCTCTCTAGCCTCGTGAACCGGACAACGACGACCTGGGTTAGTGAGCCGTCTCCCACGGACGGTGGTAGCAAGTACGGGAACGCTGCTTGGTCATCTATCTGGGCAGACATCCCCGTGTCCCCACCTCCTTTCACTTCCACTGTCTCGCCTACCCCTATCCCCAGCAGTGAGCTCATCAAACCTCCCCCTTTGCCTCTGGGAGGCGGCAAGCGCAGCTGCTACAGCTTCCCCACAGACTTCCAGTGGGGCTTCGCCGGTGCTGCCCTCCAGATCGAGGGTGCCATCAAGGACGGTGGCCGCGGGCCCTCTATCTGGGAGGGCAGGGACGGGAACACTTGGGTTCGAGACCGCGGCGCAGGCCCCCCAGACATCGCGGCAATGAACTACTATCTCTACAAGCAGGATATCGCTCGTCTCGCCGCGATAGGGGTTCAGTCTTATAGTTTCAGCATCTCATGGTCGCGCATCGTTCCGTTTGGCGTCGCCGGATCGCCCGTCAACCAGGAAGGCATCGACCACTATAACGACCTCATCGACACGATCCTGAGCTATGGCATGAAGCCTGTCGTGACATTACACCATTTCGACACCCCGCTATACTTTTTATCAAACACCTCGTTCCTGTAAGTCGGGTTTAGAACCATCTGGAGCACCTGGAGAGGAGAGACTAACGTGCTGCCAGATCGTTCGACCATCCCGAGTTCGTGGATGGCTTCGTCTACTACGCCCAGACCGTCCTTCGGCACTACGCTGACCGCGTCGCCACGTGGTACACCTTTAACGAACCCACCATGGATGTCAACATTGTCGGCAATTATGCCGCTTCCTATGCTGTGCTCATGGCCCACGCCCACGTCGTCCACTGGTACCGCGACGTCCTTAAGGGAACCGGCCAGTGGAGTATGAAGTTTGATCTTAGCGGCACGGGCTTCGCCCTACCGCTTGACACCTCTAACTCTTCGGACGTCGCCGCCGCCGTGCGCCGCAACGAGTTCACCGTCGGCTACTACGCCTCTCCTCTCTTCCTCGGCCAGGCCCCCCCTAAGGCATTACGAGACACCATACCTGATCGCCTCCACGACTGGAGCGACGAGGACCTTGAGTACGTCAACGGTACCGCCGACTTCTTCGCCTTCGACATCTACACGGCTACCTACCACTCCGAGCCTGCCGGGGGATTCGCCGCCTGCGCCGCCGACCCAGACCACCCCAACTTCCCGGAGTGCACCGTCCCCTCCACCAGCCGGCCCGCCGGTAGCTGGGAGGCCAACTTCCACGGCAACGTCGACCGCGTCGCCGTCCCGCCCGAGCACGTCCGCGCCATTCTCGGCTACTTCGACAAAACGTACCCCACCGCCGGCGGCGTCACCATAGCCGAGTACGGCCTGCCGCAGTTCCACGCCTCCGAGATGACCCTGCGGCACCACGTCAACGACCTCGCGCAGTCCATGTTCTACATCCCCATCCTGCGCGAGGTCCTGAAGGCCATCAACGAGGATGGCGTCCACGTCAAGGGCCTGTACGGATGGTCCTACCTTGACAACTGGGAATGGGGCCAGTATGACGACCGGTACGGCGTGCAGGCATACAACCACACGACGCAGGAGAGGTCGTACAAGCGGGTCATCTTTGACTATGCCGACTTCATGCAGGCACACCTTGAGGAGTGAATTAGAGGGCGAGAAGGATCGGATCACAGTCGTACCACGGCTACTCAGCCTACCTAGTGAAGGGATTTCTATGGCAGTTGTTAGTACACAAATGCGGAAGGATGGTGTGCCATTCCGACTTGATCAAGGCTTGTATCTTCATAACCAGCTGTCTCCCGTGACGAGGATGCCATTCACACCTCGAATGTGGATTGATTGTACGTTTGTCTGCCTGTGAACGATGACCAAGTTTAGTTGATAGCCAAGTCATGATTGTTCGTCACTGTTCAAGCCCACGCACTGGACACGGCATGCACTGTAGTCGAAATGAATTCATTGCGCCTATGATGCTTCTATGACTAGAGATTCGCCCCCCCGCGTATCGATTGAAGAACAGCCACTTGGGCCTTGTTGGACCAGCTGCGCTACATGTCAGTATCAAGTCGCGAGGGAAATGGAAAGAGTGGTCTCACATCTTGATGACACCCTCATCGCCACAGGATGCAATCATGCATGGGTCAGTGGGGTTCCACACGACAGCATTCGTCCGCGGGCTGTGTCCTTGCAGCCTTTCCACAGCAGCCCCGCTGTTCTTGTGCCAGATGAGTATGTTGCCGTCTGTAGGCCTTGTGTTAGTAAACAACATCGTTGGGGTTGGATGATCACACACCTTCACTGCCGCTCACGACAAAACTCTCGTTGGCTCCGCCGAAGGCGCTCCGAATCAAGCAATCACCGCCAGTATGGCCCAGGAACTTTTGGACAGATACCCGAGCGGTCAAGTCGATTAGCTGCGCTTCCCCATCCTTCTTGTTGACCAGCAGATGCCTCGAGTCCACGCTGATGCTGATAGAGGTCGGCCTAGCCTCCAGCTTCATGGTGCATTCAAGTTTCCGCGACACAGCGTTGTAGACGTGGATTGTGTTCAGATCGTCCACAGCGACGAGCCAGTGGCCGTCCGTGGAGCCGCATAGGTCTTGTACTCTGTGTTTCTTGCCCCAATCGCAGATTAGGTCGCCGTCCACACTCCAGGACTGGATGCCATGCTCCTTGTCAAGCGAGCTGACGACGAAGCTCTGCCCGTCTGGTGCCCAAACGCAACCACTGACTGGTTCCCCGAAGCGATCGATCTTCTTGAGAAGCTGACCGGACTACTTTTGTCAGATGATAAGTTTCAACGACGAGAGACACAAACTGACCTTGGCATCCCATAGCCTTGCATACTTGTCACGACCACATGTAACTACCATAGAGTTGTCGGGGCTCCATGACAAGTTCGCACAACCGTCGAAGTGGTCAGGCAGAGTCCGGACGACGTTGAATGATGGGACATCCCAGATGTAGACTGATTCATTGGATCCAAAGCCCGCCAAGTTCCGCCCGTCATTGGAGAACTGAACACCCCAAACTTCGCCCGTCATGTCGGCGAGCATGAGGGCTACTTCAGTGGGGAAGTGGTTCCTGTCACAGAAATGATCAGAGTAGAGGGATGGAGAGGATGCGCTCGTATGCCAGGCACAGCTGTCGATTTGGCTCTGCTTCACCTGGTCCAAGAGCACGGCCAGGCGGTTTTGAGGAAGCATGACCGAAGGCGAAATACATTCTGTTCAAGAGTCAGTGCGGACAACCTAGAAGGGGTGGCACGCCGGGACTCACTGGAGAGTTCTGACAGCAGCTCACGTCTTGAGTCCCCTTGAGCGCCATCCCAGCCTGATTTCGCCTTCAGATCCTCGGTCGAAGTGCACATTAGTAGACTAGACAGCATATGAAGCTTCTGAGTATCCTGATACAGCGGCGTGAGCTCTGTCCTCAACACGACGAGAGCGCGACTGATTTCCTTCCTTTCCAGAAGCTCCAAGAACTTCTGTTGTCGTATCCAAAATCGCATAAGGCTTGGGTTGGATCCTGAAGCAAGCACGAGGCCGTTGCCCTGCTGACTCCTGTCACCGGAGACAGCCGCCCCAGACAGAAGCTCCTCGGCCACGGCCCAGGCTCCGTCGAGAACAGCGGTTCGGAAGCTTCCGACCGTTCTGCTCTCGAGTTGGAAGCCGCTGTCGCGACTGAGGGACTCGGCAGCAGACTGGTACCCCATGTCCGATAATGTCTGTATGAGGATTCGGGTGACCTCCTCGCGGTCATGGCCGTGATAGGTGGCGGACGCGGTTCGAGAAGCAGTGGAAGAGCCGTTTGTCGCTATCGCAGCTTTGTGTATGCCGTTGGCCGAAGCGACCGGGGGCTCAGCGGGGATGGCCCCATTGTGACTGGGCCTCGACGTCCCGTTCGAGGTGCGAGTTTCCTCATCAGCTGGCATGTCGGCCCGCTGACGTTTGTGACGATTGCTGATATTCGAAGGTCCTCCAGGAGAGTCCTCCCGTTCCGAATCGGAATCACCGCGTTGCCTTCGGCCTAGGGCCTGGCGTGGCTGATTCGATGCTATCGTATGGGCGTGGGAGCGAGGGCGAGAGCTCGAAGCTGGGCCGGCTTGGTTGTCGGCGGAGTGTGTCTGTTGTTGTAGTTGCACTTGTAGCTCGCGCTGACTTGGGTTCGGGTTTGAGGTTGGGGCTGAGAGGACGGGTTCGGATGGGCGTCGAGGACTTGGCGAGGTGGATGGGCCGTCGGAGCTGAGGTCGGGGTTGGAATGGGGAGGGGAATGCGGATGGGAGTCCAGCGTGAGGTCGACGACCTGCCGTTCACCGCGGGAATGATCCCGCGGTGGAATGAGCAAGAGCTGGTCTGGGGAATAGAGTGACTTCTGTCGTTGTCGCGGCCCAGAACCATGTAGAGAGGAACGGTGGGCAGTTGTTGGTATCGGTCGTATGCTCTGGTGCCGGCGGCAAGGTTGGGACGAGGTGAGGTTGAGATGTAGGTCACCATCATCCGTCGGTACGTACCTCCGGGTGCGATTTGGAGAAGCAATGCTGCAAGAGCTGAGCACATGACAGAAGGCGACCTTGATTGGACGTCATTGTCGCACCAGCACCACCACCTAGGGAGCCGATGCAGGGATTCCACAGGCGCCTCTCCGGTGTGGGGTGCGTGCTGCTTGTATCTCATTTGTCTGGGGCTGTCTTGCTCGATGCTGTGTTTCCCACGGCTGGTCAGGTGTCTCGCTGACGGAACCTTCCCGCAGTCTCGACTTGCCGGGTACCAACCTGCTTGTACCTGCTAATATTGCCTTAGTTGAGGTGGTGAGTGTAGAAAGCCGCCTCCTGGTCGACCATGATTTCCGCCATCCAGGTGCCTCGTCACAGTGCTGAGACCGATAGAGAGATGTAGGCTGTCCAAGCTCTATGGCCCAACCAAGGAGGCTACATATTCCTCATAGATCACAGACATCTATGAAGAGTAGAAGATCCTTAGACCCCACGACGTCGTTGCAGCTTGGTCCCATGCAATGAAACACTGCTGTTCAAGACCTGGCCGCCTGTTCACGCTTCGACAACCTTAGTCAAACATGCCCAAACGAGCGCCTCCCTCTGCACTGAGGCGGTCCGCCCCTCACGGTGCCGCCCCAACTCTAAAAGCTCTCTTCGCCGCCTGAGCCCGATCTCTCATCACAAGTTGTTGCCTGCTCTACTCATCAAAAACACTTCGTCAGTGACGACTCAGATGACGACAACCTCACCCTGGACTTCCCCAGGCACCCGAATTCGGGCAACCTCGATTGGTGACCCCACGGCTCGAAGACAATGAGTAAGCGCATCTCACCAATCACATGGGAGGATCTCGTTGGGCCCTCCCATGACGCCAAGCAACCCAGCGACCTCCAGGCCCAGACTGGCAAGCAGGAGCCTGTGGCCAAAGTGATCAAGGCTGAGCTCGAGCCACACGTGGCTAGCGCCCCTGCTCTGGCCAGCGACGTCGTAAGTCAAGGTGGATTTGTTGCCCCGGTCAGGCTTGTGAATGTCTCCCAAATCCCCTACCCAACAACCACAGCTCGGGAGAGAACCTTCGAGCATTTGCATCTTTGCTGACCACCACCTCTCGTCGCGTTAGACGTTGAACAAATCGATCGAAGAGGCCAACACCGCCGAGTTGCGCTCCCGACATCATTCACCGCATCACTCGAGTCCTCCAGGCACGCTTCAGGAGCCACCACCTACGACGCGAGACGCCTTCACCGATATTTCTGAACCGGCCACTGAGCCCATCGCCACGACAATCACTGCCTCGACACAGAGTCCCTCAGAACACGTCGCATCCATCATGGCCGCCAACGCGAATGTCGCCAGCGCCCACGGCGGCATCTCCGATCCCGCCCTTATCACGTAGGCTCGCCCGTTCCGATGCTTGACGAAGGGCCAGGCAGCTAACATTGCAAAAAGACTCGTCAACAAGCTTCAGGATGTTTTCTCTACAGTCGGTGTCAACAACCCCATCGATCTTCCCCAGATCGCTGTCGTCGGCAGTCAGTCCAGTGGAAAGAGTTCCGTTCTAGAAAACATCGTCGGCCGCGACTTGTAAGCCCCTATTCATTACCCCTCCTATCTCCGTTGACCCCGAGCTGACGCCTTCGCCGCCAGCCTGCCGCGAGGCGCCGGTATCTGCACGCGACGACCACTCGTTCTCCAACTCATCAACCGCCCCGCGCAAGAGGCCAACGGAGTCAACGATGAGGTTGCCAACAGCTCTGACAAGGCCGCCAACAATGACGAGTGGGGCGAGTTCCTGCACATCCCGGGGCAGAAGTTTTTCGACTTCAACAAGATCCGCGACGAGATTAGCAGGGAGACGGATGCGAAGGTTGGCCGGAATGCCGGCATCTCGGCGGCGCCGATCAACCTGCGCGTCTACTCACCCAACGTTCTTACCTTGACTCTTGTCGATTTGCCAGGTCTGACCAAGGTTCCTGTCGGCGACCAGCCCCGCGATATCGAAAGGCAGATCCGCGACATGGTTCTCAAGTACATTTCGAAGCCCAACGCCATTATCCTCGCTGTCACATCTGCCAACATCGATCTGGCCAACTCGGACGGTCTCAAGATGGCGAGAGAGGTCGATCCCGAGGGTCAGAGGACCATCGGTGTCTTGACCAAGATTGATCTCATGGACGACGGAACCGACGTTGTCGATATTCTGGCTGGCCGCATCATTCCCCTGCGTCTCGGTTACGTCCCCGTCGTCAACCGAGGACAGCGCGACATCGACAACAAGAAGGCCATTACGAGTGCCCTCGAGGCCGAGAAGAACTTCTTTGAGAACCACAAGTCATACCGAAACAAGAGCTCCTACTGCGGCACGCCATACCTGGCAAAGAAGCTCAACCTCATCCTGATGATGCACATCAAGCAAACACTACCCGATATCAAGGCCCGTATCTCCAGCTCTCTGCAGAAGTACAGCTCCGAGCTCGATAGCCTTGGTCCCAGCATGCTTGGCAACAGCGGCAACATTGTCTTGAACATCATTACCGAGTTTACGAATGAGTGGCGGACAGTTCTTGATGGCAACAACACGGAGTTGTCGAGCACGGAGCTCTCGGGTGGTGCCCGTATCAGCTTCGTGTTCCACGAGCTGTACTCCAACGGCGTCAAGGCTGTCGATCCTTTCGACGTCGTCAAGGATGTCGACATCCGCACCATTCTCTACAACTCCTCTGGCTCCTCGCCGGCACTTTTTGTGGGTACAACTGCCTTCGAGCTGATCGTCAAGCAGCAGATCAAGCGCCTGGAAGACCCCAGTCTTAAGTGCGTGTCGCTCGTTTACGACGAGCTGGTCCGTATCCTTTCCCAGCTTCTTAGCAAGACTTTGTACAGGAGATATCCCCAACTCAAGGAGAAGGTTCACGCTGTCGTCATTGGCTTCTTCAAGAAGGCTATGGCGCCCACGAACAAGCTGGTCAAGGATCTCGTCAACATGGAGGCTTGCTACGTCAACACTGGACATCCCGATTTCCTCAACGGCCACCGCGCCATGGCTATCGTCAACGAGCGATACAACCCCACCAAGCCCGTCCAGGTTGACCCCAAGACGGGCAAGCCCCTGCCTGGCGGCACCCCGCGGGCGCAGAGCCCAACTGTACCCGAGAGCGACGCCAACGGTGGTTTCTTCGGCAGTTTCTTCGCGGCCAAGAACAAGAAGAAGGCTGCTGCGATGGAGGCTCCGCCGCCGACCCTGAAGGCCTCTGGCACGCTGTCCGAGCGCGAGAACATTGAGGTTGAGGTTATCAGTAAGTACACACCGGAATGTTCTTGCCCACCGCCATTAGACTGACATGACCGCAGAGCTACTCATCTCGTCATACTTCAACATCACGAAGCGTACTATGATTGACATGGTGCCCAAGGCCATCATGCTCAACCTCGTCCAGTAAGTTCGCTGGCATGGATTTCTGATCCCTATGCTGACCCACGGACAGATTCACCAAGGACGAGATGCAGAAGGAGCTCCTGGAGAACATGTACCGGAGTGATACGCTTGACGACCTGCTCAAGGAGAGCGACTTTACGGTGCGGCGGAGGAAGGAGTGCCAGCAGATGGTCGAGTCACTGGCGCGGGCCAGCGAGATTGTCAGCCAAGTCCAGTAGATGCAACGACGACAACGACGTGGAGGATTTAACGAAGCGCACGTTCTCGATTTGCAGGCTAGAGGGACGATTGGCGGGTGTTAGAAGACGCAGGACACGTCCTGTTTGCAGATCTCTGGCGTCTCAATCTCCGACAACGGGCGAAGACTGTTCTAATGAGGGTTGCACAAGCGCAGTCGATCGTCGCGAGACCTTTTCATTCGCAGGAGCCCGGCATAGGGAGGAGTGGGGGAGTCTAGACGATGCGTTTTGGTGTTGTACGCTCTTGTTAACTCGTCTTCAATAACTTTGGCTTCTTCATGCGTTGGCTTCGGTCACTGTTAGCTGTATCTCGTTGAGGAGGGGAGTAGGTTAGATTATCACTATGGTTCATTGTTCCTGAGCCTGGAGATAAGCCGCGACTTCAGTCACCAGGACGTCCCATGCGCAGTCCATCATGTCCCGTTCACAGCGGGGGGTGGACCCTGGTCCGCCAATCTGCTGCGGTGCCGCGCCCCAATTCAGGACCCGTCTGACATGCGTAACCGAATCCCAAGAATCCTACTCCATGATTGGTGTAACTGAAAAGTTACGATGTCCGACATGGCAGACGCAGTGTCCTTTCGAAATCTTTGACAAGCGTCGTTTTTGGCTTGCCAAAACACGTCGGGAAGGGAGGCGGTGGTCAATGTGGGCACCGGAAGATGCCTATGCTCAGAGGTTGCATACATGTATTGCCAATGAGCTTAGGGACATAACCGTGGACTGACGACACGATCCCGTCTGGATCAACCGAGCAACGAGACATATGCTCGTGCCTCGGCATTTTCGACTTCATCAATCTCGACCTCGCGCCATTGGATTTAGACCTTAGATCGGTATCCGGTCTCGCGTATCCTGATTCAAATTATATTCCTTGAGTTACTCTATCTTACCTCTGAGGTCATCCCCACAAATTTCGAACCGCCGCCATGATCTCCTCATTCATCTCCCAATTCAAGAATCTCCCAGTCCCCGAGGACCTACAAACGGGCAAAAACATCATCATCACGGGCGCCAACGTCGGCCTCGGCCTCGAAGCCGCCCGTCATTTCACACGCCTGCACGCTGCCCGCGTCATCGTTGCCTGCCGCGACACCGCCAAGGGTGACGCCGCCGTTCAGGCCATCCGTGCCTCTCACCCTGACAGCCCCACCCGCCTCGACGTCTGGCAGGTCGATCTTGGTGTATTTGACAACGTCAAAGCCTTTGCCGCACGCGCTGAAAAGGAACTGGATCGTGTTGATATCTTCCTCAGCAATGCCAGCCTCGCAGCCGCCGTGTACAGCGAGACCGGCGAAGGGTGGGAGTCAACGCTCGCTATCAACGTCATCGGCACGTTCTTGCTTGCTATTTTGCTGCTGCCCAAGATGAGAGATACTGCAAAGAAGCACAAAACGACGCCGCATCTGACCGTCACC
This sequence comes from Verticillium klebahnii, assembly GCA_002851715.1. Classification (NCBI taxonomy): domain Eukaryota; kingdom Fungi; phylum Ascomycota; class Sordariomycetes; order Glomerellales; family Plectosphaerellaceae; genus Verticillium; species Verticillium klebahnii. The sequence continues at coordinate 5,789,662 of NMXL01000003.1, read as the reverse complement.
GCCAGTGCAGCAGGCCATCTCGTGAGTCTCTCATACCCTCACTATCGTTTCATCTCTCGTGCCGTTACTCACATTGGCAGGCCTTCTTCAACGAGCGCAAGGAGAAGGAAGTTTTCAAGGCTCTCAACGAAAACCGCAGCCTTTTGGATCGCTACAATGTCTCCAAGCTCCTACAGATCATCGCCACCAAGCACCTTGCCGTCGCCACCCGGGCCTCGGCCCATGATGCCGACGCCAATGTTATCATTAACTCGGTCCACCCGGGTCTCTGCCAGACGGAGCTATTCCGCTCCATGCCCTTCCCTCTCAACTATCCGTTCAACTTGGGACTGCGTATCGTCGGTCGTACGTCGGAGATGGGCTCGCGTTGTTTGTTGGCGGGTGCGCTGGCAGATGAGGAGTCTCATGGCCGATACATGGAGAACTGTGTTGTGGCGGATTATGCGCCCATCATGAATGGCGATGACGGCGAGATCATGCAGGTGAAGGTTTGGGAGGAGCTGGTAGGCATTTTGGAAGACATCCAGCCCGGCCTTTCCAAGATGATTTGAGATAGGCCGTTTAAGAACATAGCCAGCTACTGTATGAGTATTCTTAATTGAGCGACCTGTTTGTCTTCGTGTCACGGCTGAGATTGGCTGCGCTAGGGCCGGATGTTTTCATCGCTTGGCCATGACCTCAGTGCAATCCAAAGTTCCTGCCCTGAAGCCATAGTTAGCTCTTGCTCTTCGATGCCTGCTGACATCAGATGAAATCAAACAAAAGGACACTTCTATTGTCTTTGCTGAAGCTATGTGTGAGACAAGGTGGTTCCATCCCGACTATCCTCGACATCGCTGATAATTTTGCCGCATGTTAGGGTCAAATTTGGTCTCTTGGGTGTTGACGATACGGCATTTGGCTGCTCAAGACCTTTCGCATTGCAGCGTAGATGATAGACTTACTGAAGGTGAGAGCGTCAACCTACGGCAACTGCCGTTGCATTTGCTTTCAGCGCCGAGATGCAAGCCACATGACCCTAAATAGGGCGGTGTCTCACCCCGGACATCGACGGATGGTGTACCCCTCACGGAATGCTGTCGGTCTGCAACACAGCTTTCAGCTCGTCGCAGGTCTCACATCAGACTTGATCAGCCATGGCATGTGACGCGAGGACTGTCGGTGGATTGTCAAACTGTACACAGGCGTTGGGATGAAAAGACGAGGCGACGGATCCAGGTGTGACGGTGATCGGCCTGACTATTGGCTGGCAGACCGGGGTGCCATCACTCGTGCGGACCGCTTTGCTCAGCATCGATAGTCGCAGTCGACAAGTCACCTCGTCACAACACTGACCCCTCAGATTCCACTTTCTCGTGCCCCTACATAAGGTACCTTAGGTACTGTGGCGAGGCCCAGGCCGCATCTAACCCCGCCATTTCAGCAGCTCCTGCAAGGGGAATGGCCAGAATGCCATAGACTGCTATGCGAAAAAGCCCATGTGCAATCTATTCGACGATGAAAATGCCACGCGACGGCCCGAGACGCCCCAAGCCGTGCACACTGCGCCAAGATGTCGCCGTAGCTCCAATTTCCTGAGACCGCAGCTGCCCACCCGCGGATGGTCATCCGCGGTCACTGCACAAACTTGCTTGTGATCGAACTCATCCGTGGCTTGGGTCTAGGCCTTCCTGTTGAGCGTGAAGTCCGTGTCAGGGATGGACAGCCCCAGAGAACCTTACCTCGTCCGTTCAATCCAAAGGGTTCAGCTCATCGTTGTTTACGGGCCGCCACATGTTGTATGATGTGATAGGTCATGTTCACCATGCCTCAGCCGGACATCAGCTAGCCACGGGCAGTACACGTAGACAAAATCAGCGGAGAGATGATCAAAGCTTTGCTCAGTATGTCGGCATGCTTGACTAGGTCACCGGTGTTCGGGTTATTTTTCAATCAAGAGACGCCAATCGTACCTTGGTGTGGTCGAACCAACACCCAGCTGACATCTTACAGGTATATAAGCTTGCCCCATACCATTTTCCTATCTCAAACTTCACACAACGTACAGTTTCACATTCTTCTCCCCAGAAACAAACCAAACCAAGCATTCTTTTCAATCAACACCACTATGGCTCTCCGCGTCACGAGAATGCCGGCAAGCACCCTGCCAGAGGTGCCACCTGGTCTGCGCGCCGCTGTCGCCAAAGCTCATCTAGCTAAATACTTGGAGGAGAAAAGAGCTCGCTTCAAGGAGCAGCCAGCCGAACCTCTACCTACCTTCTCGCTTCCGTCTCTCGACAAGGCGCATGAGATGTACGGCGTCGAAGGAGGATACGACGGTCGTGTGTGCATCGTGGGTGCCGGTGCTGCAGGACTCTACGTTGCCATGATGCTCAAGTGGCTCGGTATCACCAACGTCGATATCCTCGAGGCTGCTGACCACGTGGGTGGTCGGTGTGCGACATACCAGTTCACTGATCCCACTCCTTGCACCCACAACTACTACGACATGGGAGCTATGAGAATCCCTGACATACCCAGCATGGCTTCGTGAGTTGCAATGCAATAATTTATGTAGTACTTCTTGGCTAATCCATGTCTAGAACTTTGAACCTCATCAGAAATCCGAAGTTGCTGAATATCCCAGACAAGCTGGTGGATTACGTCTACCGAGTACTTGACGAGAACAAGAATCCGTACGAGCCAACCTGCTACTGGTATTCGAACACGAAAACTCCTAAGTTGGCGACCTTCCCGGCTCCCGCATGATTCTATCTGCTGACTTTCTGCAGTGGAGATGCTTTCGAGGCTGCCATCACTGCCGTTCTCACCCAGTTCGTGACTCAACAGGATCAGTACTATGCTGATGGCAATGACAACTATTCGACGAGGGACTACCTCATGTTGAAGGCTGGCTTGACCTACGATCAAACCATGTCGGGTGAACTGAACGATACGTGAGTCATTCTTTTCGGCCTTTCAGGAGTCGACAGCACTCGCACTCGACACAGGTTAACCAAAGTCGTGCGACAGCTCCACGGGACTCTTCGACCAGGCTCTTACTGAGACGCTCTGCGATTACACCGATTTCAAGCTAGCAACTGGCAAAGATTGGTACAGAGTCGAGGGCGGCATGTCCGTCGTCACCGACACCATGAAGGCGCAGATCGAAAGCACGAGCTGGCCGAACACATCAGCATCCGCCATGAAAGTCAGCTGTTCGACCCCTGTCGTGGCGATGGGACTGTCATCTGATGGCAGCGCGATCGATGTGACCACCACCGACCAGAACGGCAAAGTTCAGCAGCCGGTCCAGTACGACATGGTCTTCAGCACGACTGCTATGGCTCCCCTGCAACGCATGGACATCCAGGGGCTCGGTCTAGATGACGAGATACTGACGGGAATTCGTGCCCTGAGCTACGACCGCGCCACCAAGGTCGCGATCAAATTCAACACCCGATGGTGGAAAAGCTTTTACAAAGGCCAGGACATTTATGGTGGTGTGTCGCAGTCCGATCTGCCCATCAGCAACATCGTCTACCCATCGTGGGACGACGGCGAAACCAACCCTAACGTCCTCATGGTATCTTACTCCTGGGCCCAGGATGCCTCGCGCATGGCGGCTCTGGTACCGGACTACACCAAGATCGCTCCCCAAAAGACGGACGCTATCGTCACCGTCTGTCTCCAGGACCTCGTCAAGTTGTGGGCCGATCAGCCCAACCCCCCGAGCTTTGACGACCTCTGGAACGATTACGCGGCCCACCACGCCTGGGCTTGGTCGCATGACCCGTACACCGGTGGTGCTTTTGCCCTATTCGGCCCCGGTCAGTTCAGCAACCTGTACCCACCCTTCCAGAACATGTTCTGCGCCAAGAAGTTCACCATGTGTGGCGAGGCGCTCAGCGCGCATCATGCGTGGATTTCGGGTGCGCTTGACAGCGCCTACGGAGCGGTGATGAGATGGCTCATGTCGAGGGACATGTATGCCGAGGCCGCGAAGCTGAAGCTATCTCCTTTTGGCCTTGGGAAGGGCGAGCACGTGGAGGAGTTCGACGAGACTCTGGCCCACTGGACTGTCAAGCTTAGCGATTCGTGATTTGGGTTGGGGACATATGGTAACGTTGGAAGCAGAATGATGATTTAGTACAATATTACACCGGTTTTATAACTTGGACTTGAGCACGAGCCCGCCCTTCTGTACCTCGAATTCCTTGCCGCTGCTCCAGCCGAGCCACTTTTGCAGCACAGCCTCTCCTCCGTCACCAGGGCTAAGCGGAATACCAACATAGCCGTCGCCCGGTACTCCAGAGCCCTGCCCTTGTCGTGCATCTTTCGCGCCTTCGACGACAGCTAAGCAAGGAGTGTCCGTCAATGTGACAGCTGGACGCTGATCGCCCTCACGCCCGGCTTCTGACTCGAGCTCCGGGTACTCGAGGACCGGCGTACAACATGCGTCCGTACCGTCAAAGATCTTCTCCCACTCTGATCGGTTTTTGGAGAGGAATAGGCTGGTGAAGAGATCCTTCATCTCGGGCCACACCTTCTCATCATGTCTCTTTTGCTCCCAGCCTTGATTCTGGAGGCCCAGTCCCAGGATCAGCGCCTTATAGAACTGGGGCTCCAGCGCGCCGACGGACATGTATTTTCCGTCCTTCGTCTCGTACGTGTCGTAGTAGGGGCAGCCGCCGTCCAGAAGGTTGCGACCCCTTCCCTTGTCGCCCAGCGGGGTCTTGAGAGCGAAGCGCGGAAATGTCGTGAGGTAGCTGGAGCCGTCGACCATGTTCGCCTCGACGACCTGGCCCTTGCCGCTGAAATGCCGCGACACGACCGCTAGCAGGATTCCCTGGAACAGCATGCCGCCGCCGCCGGCAAAGTCAGCCAAGATGTTCCACGGCGGGTGCGGCTTCTCGCCGTCGCGACCCAGGACGCTGAGTGCGCCAGAGACGGCGAGGTAGTTGATGTCATGGCCGGCCATGGCAGCGTACTTGCCGTCGCGGCGGAAGCCGGTCATGCGGCCGTAGATGAGGGCTGGGTTCAGGGCGCAGAGAACTTCAGGTCCCAGGCCGAGTTTCTCGAGGACGCCGGGACGGAAGGGGTCTATGAGGATGTCGACAGCGGCAGCGAGCTCCTTGACGAGGGCGATGCCGGCGGGGGACTTGAGGTCGACTGCAATGGAAGACTTGTGGCGTGCGAGCATGTCTTCGGTAGGAAGCGGTTTGCCTCTGCCGTCGGCCTGTGCCACGGCGCGATCGACGCGAAGAACACTGGCGCCGGCGTCGGCGAGGAGCATGCCGGCGAAGGGACCTGGTGCGAGGCCAGCGAACTCCAGGACCTTGAGGCCTGTCAGCGGTGGAGGGCTGACCATGGTGCGTTTGGAGCTATGCTGGTCGGCAGTGTCGTCGAGTTTTGTTTGAGTTCGGCTTTGGCTACGTAGCCCGGGTGCGGCTTCGATTACATGTTTGGCGAGATTCGAGACGCGACGGCGTCTTCTTATGAAGCGGAGTTGGATACCCGCGGTGACAGGGACAATTGGAGATGGAGAAAGTGCCGAGGATAGGTACGGATAGCGGGAGGGGGAGAAGCTTGGGCCCTGGAGCTCAAGTGGGCGCCGCCAGTAATGCGGGGGACATGCCTTGGTTGTTGGATACTTACTCCCTCCCCAGACTTTTGGTGGGGTTTAAGTACTTTCTACCAGGCCGAGTTTCATGAAATGGTTACCCGATCTAGCCAGTCTCCCAAATTCACGTGCCGACCTCAACCACGTTGTCAAGATGTCAACCGTACGATGTCATTCTTCTTTGATTGCACTAATTCAAATTATTAACTTGGTCTTTCCAAAGCAAGAACACGATTTCACGATATCCGATCAGTCCACGCCCTCGCCAGACTTTGGCGGCTCTCCTCATCAAACACACCTCAACAGCAGAGGGACCGCCAGACATAGCGAGAGCTCCATTTAGACAGCATAGCGGTATTGCGGCCTGTTCTGCATCCCTGGAGCATGTGCAACCTCACCACTGTCCAGCTTCTTGTTCTCACGCGCATAGTATACGCGCATGGCCAAGGCAGCAACGATGAAGGCTCCCTGCGTGCATCCGACCGTGACAAGCGCAGGCCGATACACCGGGGCGTCTTCTGCCCGGAAGACCATGGATGAGATGATACCTGCAAGGTTCATGAACATGTAGTTCAGTCCCAGGGCGACCGCACGTCCAGTCGTTGTGGGCACATTCGACGAGAGCCACACTGGCACAATGTTGCTCGGCGTGAAGGTCGCCAGTGGGATCAGATACGAGATGAAGTAGCCCACCTCGACGTGGTTGACGAGATCCAAAGTTCCAAGAAGAATCCAGGCGAGTAGCGACACGCACAATGGGCCCGTCGCGAAGTAGGCTCGCTGCTGGTAGCGGTCCGAGAGCCAGGTCGTCGTCAGCTGAACCACCGAGGCCACGAGGTTGGGCCCGACGGTGTACAGGTTTGCCTTCGTCGTTTCTTTTGTGAGGCGCTTGATCATGACCTAGAAGTCTCAGGTCAGGTCAAAATGTTCTGTCGCACATGAATGCTGGCTGTACATACCGGCAGGAAGTTTGAGCTGCTAGCCACGCCAACGCCATACATCAGCGACATGAATGCGAAAGCCCAAGTCTGCCAGTGAAGCAGTTGCTTCTTAGCATCCGACCATCGGAACTTCTTGTCAATGTCTTGCGAATCTTCTTCGAGGCGAAGTTTGGCGACGCGGACCTCCTCCTCAGTGTACCATCGCGACTTCTCAGGGCTGCGAGGGGCAAAGATGTAAAGGTAGATAGCGACGGCAATGGTGATAGAGCCTTCTATGATGAAAAGGTATTGCCAGCCCTAGAAATAGATCAGTATGGTTGTCTCCTTTGACCGGACTTAACCGAACGACGAGAGTCTACTCACATGTAGGGCCTTGTCCCACTTGAAGACGCTCCACGAAATGAGGCCACTCACAGCTCCCTACTTCTAGTCAGTCATAATCTTTCGCACGCATGCCCGTTGTTGCTACTCACAGCGATGAATCCCATTTGACCGATCCAGCAGACACGGAAGCCCATCTCTTTGCGCGTGTAAAACAACGATAGGTAGTACACCTCGCAGGGCTTGTACGCCGCCTCGGCCGTACCCATGAGGATACGCGTCGCCATGATCTGACCAAAGTTGGTGCATGCTGCCGCGCCGAGAGTGCAGCCGCCCCATCCAGCGATGGCGAGCGGGATGATGACTTTGGAGTTGAAACGCTTCGCTGCGATGGACCATGGGATGTTGAACAAGGCGTATGGGATGTAGAACATGACCAACAGAAGGGAGTATTGGTTCCCCACGAGACCAAGGTCCTCCTCGAAGCCATCAGTCTTTGCGTTGCCAAGATTGGCTCGGTCAAGGGTATGAGTGAAGTAGGCAAGCGCTTTTGAGTCGTCAGTCTGTGATCATGCAGGAAGACCAGCAAGCAAGTGAAAGACGAGGTCACATACCAAGACCAGGCATCATCAGCAAGTCAGTCTTGCGTACAAGACGCTTGACGACTGCGAGATCATACTCAGAGCCTTCGTCGACGACTGGAGCATTGGTGACTTGCTGTTGCTTCTCGTCGGTGCCGCGATCGCTACTCGCCGCAGTGTGCGGGTCGTCCCGGTCGCTGTCTCCATGTCGGTCGGCCATGATAATAAAGCTTGTAATCTCGCCTCGACTCAAGTCAACAACAGATTCACTGCGATGAAAGCGCACTGGAAAGTTGGTGGTTTCTCGATTCGGCGACCAGCAGGCCAGTTATTATACACCGTGACAACGACCTCTCGGCCGTCCAGGACCGACCATCCTCGCCACCGCCGCCCGCGCATCTTTCCTCCCCGTGCCTGGCCTTGCCTGGAAACCTGGAACCCGTGCCTGACGGACGAGGCACGGGTTTTAAATATCGCGTCCCTCCACTTCGGCCGGCGTGACGGGATGCGGAGGGGCGATGGCGCGATAGATAATGCGACGCATGCCAAGACCACTTTCCTGTCAGTGAGTGGGGCTGGAAGCACTCTGTTAAGGCTGGTACTCGGAATTCAGGAGATGATATCGCGGGGAAAACAAAATGACAGGGACAAGGGGAGGACCATCATGAGCGTGCTGGACTGGCAGTCAATTTGAGCCCCCAACCTCAATAATGAAGTGACCCCCTCGCTTACTGGGATTCGAGGGGGTGATCAGGAGGCAGATATACAGAGAAACGAAGTGCGCCACAAGCACCGCCACACAGGATCAGGCCCCGTCAAGGAGCTGCCCGAGTTGCACAACATGAGGGTGACGCGTGTCCATGATGCTGTGTTCTTGTATCCAATGATCGGAGTTTCTCTGTCATAAGATCCGTGAACGATGACCCCGCATTTGAATGTGATCTGTAGATGATTTCAATCTGTAAATCGTGTTGCGTTGGTCATGCCCCTGAGCTGTCACAACATACACCTTCGGAAAGATGCCTGAGAATGTTCACTTCTGGGACTCTTCTTCCAGAGAAGAATTCCACCAGATCGCTGAAACATTGCATAGGTTGGCTCAAGTGCCGGAGAGGGACTGGACTATCGAAGTCGATCACTTCCGCAATCCGACAAATATATCCTGTCCTTTGAGGACGAACAACAAATCGTTGACCACCTTGCATTCGTTGCTCACTGGAAGGAAACGGCAAAATGTGTTTCCTCCGTCACGATTAAAGAGCACACGAACCACATGGGTGTTCTCCTCAGCTGCAATAGAACTCCCTCGCAAGTTGTTGTCAACGCATTGGAAGACATCCTCTTCCTCTTGGGAGAATACGCAACTGCTGGTCAATGTTCGTAATTTCAACAAAGCATGTGCTGCAGATGCTAAGCTTGGTAGGGGAAAGTCGTGTGCAGTTTAATGAAGCGGCGTTTTGTAAGATCGTTGAGCTCAACCAAGACCGGATTCTTGGCCGCATCCGGCCGCCATGGTCACCAGCCAAAATGAGGAGACCTCGACCATTCCTTTTGGACCAAGTGTGCTGCTTGGTTCCTTTCATCAAAGCCCGGAAAGAGACTCATCAAGATATCCCGCACATCTTAACCAGACTTGAGGATCTGGTTGCGTCAATGACAATGCTGCGTCAAAAGCTCGAAGCAAGTCAAACCCCCGGCATTTTGAAGGAAATAACCGAGAAATGCTTCAAGATCACCAAAGTCGGATCCTCTGGCTCTTTAGAATTGAATCTCAAAGCTTTGGGATTCTTCTCTGAGGTATATGAAAAGTGGGAAGTCCGTCAGATCGACAAGCTGGCAAGATACTATGCAATTCCTAAGGCTCTTTCTCGACTGGCTCAAAAGAAGGAGTACACTGCTTTATTCCAGCACTTTGAAGTCCTCCGCCTGACTGCCCCCCCAGTATCTAAGCCGAAAGGGACTGCATCCAAGTGTTGCGTCCATGCTGAAATGCAGCAAGTGTTCCATTACGAAAAGTACCCGCATCATCCGGCACCACGAGCCCTGGGATGCAGCAAAGCGGCCTGCTACCTCTGTGACAGATTTATTACAGCACAGGGTCGCTATCGTATCTTACACGCTCATGGGCGGCTGTATCCTCATTGGACTCTCCCAGACTCGAATTGGATGATGAAATCTCAAGTGGAAAGCATGCTGGACATTGTATGTGCCGTCATGAAGCAGATGAAAGAGACTATCAGCTTCTGTCAGACTGCGACAGGGCAAAGGGTTCACAGAGCCCTCCCGCTAGAGAGCAGAGCGAATTTACCTTTGATGATTCCTTCGACAATCAGCGACGCCGCTGTGACCAACCTCACTGTCAGCAACAAGGACGAGCAGACGGATAACCCGGTTGCACCAAGCAAAGATGACGAAGTTGATATTACCGTTTCATCTCTCAGTACCGAATCAGTGATTTGTGTCACACGTGGGAACACCCCATTCTCTATATTACTTCATGCTGAGAGAGAACCCTTGGATATTCAGGTCGAAGACCTGAAGGTTTCTTTGGAGTTCCTGGACGTCTCAGTTGGACAACTGCATGTGAGGTTGTCCGATGAGCCTGCAAAAAGTGAACACAACGTCATTGGGGTGTTTGGAATTGCCACGGACATCGAGAAACAGGTACCATGCGTCGAGGGAAGCTCTGAGTTACGAATTCGTCTATGCAAGCCACCAAAAACAGCGGTGGATTTTACCTTCCAGTGGGGAACCAAAAGAGATACTGCTTCAAGTTCCGCTATGAACGTCATGAGAGACAACTGAAAGACTTTGACACCCTGCGAGCTGCCAGAAAGTCATACCCCGAGAATATTTGACTACAAGCCAAGTTCTACACAGTGTGTAAGTGTAAGACTCGAGGTGTGACTCATTTAACACTGAAAGCGGTACTAAATAAACGTCATGTTGATAAAGGTACCAAAGGAAACTGAATCGGGGCTATATTTGATAGTATTTGATAAAGACTGACTAAGACAAAGAGCTGAGACACAGAGCAAGTTGAGCAATACTTCGGGAAAGTAAAGTCCAAAAAAGAATAAAAACAAAATCCACTTCTTAATCATCGAGCCCAATTGCGTTACAGGCACCTTTCCTCCAGTCGGAGAGGTCCGTGGTTGATCCCGTCACATACGCACGTTGTGCGGTCGGTCACATCTACCCAAAACGCGCCGACTTGCTTCTAAAGGCATGATTCAGGGCACGAGGCCGTTGAGATAGTCAGCCATCGAGTTGAAGTCCTCAGGCGACAGGTTCTCATATCTGATACACCCTTCACCGCAGTTGATTCCCGAGCCGCTGTCCGGGTCGCCAGCCAGGTTGTCGTTCATCAGGACGCAGATGGGCGGAAGACCCTCCATCTGAACCCAGTTGTTCTCGCCAGAAATAACAACGTTAGCGGCAGTGACGGTGTCCCAGAAGCAAAGATCCCACTCTTCCTGGCTGATACCCTCGGGGGCGGCGCCGGGCTCGGCAACTTCTTCCTGGCGGGCCAAGAGCTCACGGGACAACAGCTCGGAACGGTCGGAGTAAATGCGGCGTGCCTTCTTGCCATTCTTGCTGATGTTGCCAGAGATTGTGCCTGAGACAGTACCGGAGATGGTGCTGCTAACGATGCCGTATTTGAGGAACTTCTTGCCGTCTTCGGAGAGAGCCATGGCTTGGCGAACCGCAGCGGCGCGGTCCTTGATGCGGGTGGCAATTTGACCAGTGTTGGGTGTCAACATGGTGCGGACGTTCCGGAAAGCATTTTGGACCAAGGTGTTGACCTGGCCTGACATGCGAGCAGCACTGGTACCAGCACGAACGCCCCTGACGGCGGCGCCAATAAAGCTTGCATCTGCTGATTCCAGACAGACAAAAGCAACAAGAAGAGGGTGGGTGATCGAAGAAACACGCATTTTGGCGGTTGGGGAGGGCGTTGACGTGTCGTTCGGGGTTTGGGAGATGGCTTTAGGGGAAGACGTTTGGAAAGGTTCGTAGAGTGTAAGATGGCTTTGTCAAAGATAGTTATCTGGTAATTGATGCTGGGAGTGAGCGAAGACAATTCGGATTTGAGAGAAACTGGCTGAATTTATAGCTTCATCCCCCCAGGAAGTTGACGTATGTAGACTGAACCCGCCTCGCGTGAAATCCTTACAAGTTGCTGCAACATCTCACAACAATTCGAGCAACAAACTTTGCGTGACGTGATGATCCCGCAGACGAAGTTAGCAATGAGCAATGCGGTAACGCTACCCGATGATCAAACTTCTATGAATATCTGATCTTCGAACCAACGGCAGCCGGATCCTTCTCGAATCCTCGTGGATGAAGCTGGATGTCCGCAGGCAAGGTCTTCTGGCAAAACCAACTGGTCCATCGATCCAGAGACTTGGTGCACGCCATAGTAAAACTTGAGCGAGTATTAAAATGCAACGATCACCGAAGGATTAACAGTGACGTTGATGTCTCCCGGTGATCTTCCAGGCTATGCTCTCAAGGTAGACCTACACCTCGGGCATCCCGAAGTTCTTGGCAGCCTCATGGCTGAGGTCACTCACGATTCCACCTAATTTCTCTTGATAGCATTCCTTCGTGCCTTGGCATTGATTCTCAGGATGTCCTTCACAGTCGCTTAACATGTTTATGGACCTGCGATGGCAACTTGCAGAGGGGGCATTGTGGACGCCACCCTGCAGCAGGGGTTTCGATCCTCCCTACCCACGGGGGACAGGAACAATTGCCTCTGTTCATGACGAAGCCTGGGCTAAAAAAGGAACATCTTGTGCATAGGTATTGAAGGGAGAGAAAAGCATGGTGTTTTCGCAGATACGTATTGCTCACACGTGGGTCGCTCTATGGCTACCAGCCCCTGACAATACAAGCATCCGCCCCCACAAGCTTAGCCGCTTGATTTCTCCGAACGGCTGGGACCCCCACTTTCCGCCATGTACAAGTACAGACAATCATGGGACTCGAATGAACTGGTGTACCTCATGTTTGAACGGCGATCATTCTGTTGGATGCATTCCTTCGCGTGCCTGTGGCCAGTGTGGCTATCCTGCAGGCGCTGATGGGCTGTCACGCAGGGTATGCCGAGGCTGACATTGAGTTCACTTCTCGTCTTCCAGTCCCACTATGACAGTAAAGCCAGGCCCCTTTTAGGATAGGCGGTAACGCAGTGTATGATGCTGAAGTCTACCTCAACCGAGGTATTATTGATGTCATTCAAATTCACGATCCCGGGAGCTATGGTGGATAATCCCCGTTGCACTGGCGGAAGAAATGCATAACTTGGCATCATGAGATTTCATTGAGAGAAATAGAGGTTGCTGGATATCTAGTGTGATAAAGTCGAGACGTACCCTGCCATACGTCAACCATCAGAGAGAGAGAGATGGGCCATGGTTCAGCTCAAATATCTAGGAGAGCTCCCCAAAGAAGAATGCAATCTCCATATCCAGTTGTGCTACCCTCTGACTGTGAAGCTTGGGAAACTGCCATTTTGGGACAATCCATAAAAACCAAAGATACACCCAAAGAAAGCCCATGACACGGCCCAGATTCCTGACCGCTGTGCTATCGAAGAAACCCCTGCTTTTAAACAGGCGAACTAACCGAGAATACTGTAAGGCTCGCGATATCAGGATCTCTGCCGCAGCAGCAGCAAAGTTGGCCACATAGAACATGATGTCGCGGATTTCTGAGCCTTCTGCGGTTCTCCAAGCCACGATGGCATGCGCTGTACCGGAAAGCAAGAAGACCACAAAAGCAATCGCTGTCTTTTCGAGTGGTGATCCGGGCTTACAGCGAAGAAAGCGCCGGGAGAGCGGGACCGCTAACACCATCATGTTGTGTGCCGTGATGCGATGCCAAAACTTACCCCAGAAGCGCTTAACAGTGTATGCTTCTGCAATATTACCAAACAGCGGTGGCCAGCCTTCCTCGTAATCAGTCTGCAGAACGCAGACAGACATGATGGCAAGGATATCATGGTAACACTCAAGGCAGACAAAGTTCATCCAAATCCAGTGGATGGGCATTATCATGCGTAGAGTGATCTCATATTGTGAGACGTCGGCCGAACACCAGATCAGGCGTCTGAAAAGGCTTTCTCGGTTTGGTGATAGATCTTCGAGCTCGACTTCTGCGAAATACGGGCCGGTCAGCCTCTCAACTACTTCATAATGTATGAATAGAAGAAGGCCGATCCTAGCTGTGCGGCGGGCGCCGAACAGAAGAAGCGACACTAGTGGAAGCTTGCACGGGTATCCTTTGGAGCTTGGAATATTGCGAGGGTTGTTCCAGATGCTTGCTGCAGCTGATAATCTCTGGGCAAGTGACGTAGATCCATCGCAGTCGCCGAGCTGTATGACTTCCTGAGGTTTGGAGACACCCGAAGCAAAGATGATCCCGCTCTCCCAGAGCAGAATGCGTGGCAAGATGATGAGGTTGACAATACAGGTGATTCCAAGGGAGTAGCCCAGGTACGGCGGAGACCATGCTGAAGTAACGGGACTGATGCAAAGCAAAGACCACAAGGTCAAGGCGTATGGTGGAATTAAACGGAGGAAAAAGGATCTTGGTGGTGAAAGTAGTGCAACGTTGGTGAAGATGATGGCGAGTGCAAGGAGAAAGTATGGCTTCCAAGCCTCGAAGGGTGCTTCCAAAAACTGGTTTATTCTGTTTGAAATCATGTTGTTTGTCGGATGCTGATGAACGTCTTGAACAGATCAACCACGAAGCAGCGATTTGTTGTATGTAGCCCTGGTAGTCCGCGGTGAAAGTTTGGGAATCAGACTTGTCCTCGTGGGGATGCTATAATAACCACGCAAGTGAAAGGTGCCTGAAGTCTTCGCTGTCGTGTGGCTAGCGTGTAATCTAAATTCAGATCTATGCAGATCGTGCGTGGTTGCAGTTATAGTTATGATCTACTCTACGTGTAAGTCACAGGTGTGGGCGAACTGAATCTGACGTCACCCCGACTGAGTGCCTGTCCCTCCGACCAGCGGCAAAACAACGCAGAATCCTACGCAGCATCAAAACATGGGAGTAGATGCGCGGCCTCGCACCGCCACCCATGGGCTGATGGGGGTGGCAATGATCATCACATCACGAAGATCAGGGAAGAAAGAAGGCTGAATACTTAAGAAGTGAGGAACTCGAGCACCCGCCATGGATGCGCACCTCAGTCCTACTTGTTCACTTCTGGAAGCGATTCTGATCAACTAAACTTCTCAACGCAATCCATCTTTACAAGCAACACATGATGCCCTTCGGCCATCACTCCTCCGCCAACAAAAAGGCCTCTACCAATGACTCCGATCTAGAAAACATGTCGTTCAGCGGACCTTCACGATCTGGAAACCGGCCCAATTCCAGCAAGCACATGGTGCTTAGCATTGTGGTGGGTGTGGTAATTGGTGGCATTTGTGGTACTGTTATTGGACTGGGCATAAGGTATGGGTCTTGATAGAATGTATTCGCCGCAAAGTCTGCCAAGAGAGGGATTCCTGGATCGCTGGCGACCTCCCAGAGAAGTTGGAAAATGACATTTGACATTCGACGTGCCCTGCCCTCTACCCCATGGCGACGTCAAAATCGCCTGCTCAGGGGAGAATGTGATGAACAAACCTGAAGGTTCTGCTTGCCTCACCATTACCTGGAGGACCTGTCAAGCTCCATGTCTGAGTTTTAGTGGCTGTCAGCTTCCGCCTAAAAGGAGTTTATGTTGTAGTAACACTAACACTGGGCGTCCATGATGTCAAGACCTCCGTCGTTCCACCACCTTGACCCCGTTCACCGGGAGCCTTCGCCCCTGGCGATATGCAGACGCCACTCTATTTGAATTTACTGATGTACCAGTACTTGCAGCAAAGTTGCTTTTGATCCCTTCTGTTTGGGCAAACAAGGTTGCGGCTGGCTTCGCTGACCACGTGGAAGATGTATGAATCTGATTCGCCAGTGCGGACTAATCCTTCATGTTGAAGTCCCCCCCCCCCCCCCCCCCCCCCCCTTTCCTTCATCCGCTGGGATTTTCCACACTTGATCGGATTCCACCGTATTGGCACTCTAAGCGCAGTCGCTTGTACCGCGTGTATTGCCTTCGTGGTGATTCTGTAGCTAATCATCTACAGCAGCTAATATAGCGTCAAGGATTCCATCACACGCCAGCGACAGGTTTACCAAGCACAGGGCGGACCAACGCCAGGTTAAACTCCTGTATGTCTGTCCAAGGGTGGAGGCAGCCTTGGTGGCAACACTTTGATACTAGAAATAGCTCTACTGAGGATGGAGGATCGTCGTTTTTAGGAATATGCAGTTGAAGCCGCTGACGACGAAGGATTACCACAGTGATGAGTCTGATTGACGGAGTCACTAGGGTCTCCGAAGCAGAAAGACGACGTCACGGCGGCCACTGCATGATGAAGGGTGCATTCTGTTTGGCGAGAAACAGAGATGATCACCTTCTTCCAGAAAATCCTCCTGAATCCCGAACCTTTGGATGTTACGTAGTAGGTTGAGAACTTTGACGCTGACACAAAGCTTCTAGAGCCTCGTCAAGGAGATCTTGGTGCCCAGCCAGCGCCCTTTCAGGGCTATAAAAACATGGCTTCCCTTCGTTCTATCTTACCGAGACCAAGCAAGCACCAGACAGACTCACACATACCATTAACATCATCTTTTGCAAAACCTCAACACACCAACCTTGACACTTTTATCTTTCTTCGATACCAAGAGAACTTCCCACAGACTAAGAACAAACTACCACAAAAATGAAGTTCTCCGCCATTGCTCTTATTGCTGCCCTGAGTGGTTCAGCCGTGAGTCTTCCGTCGAAGCAAGTCTTGTTTGGTTTCAACTGGCAGAAAGGCTTCTCTCCAAATTTGCTCGTGAGACACTATCTAAAATGACACAGATCGCGGCTGCCCCCGAAGGCTACACCGTTACCGATCTTGACTGGGTCTTCAAGACGCCCAACGGGGACTCGATCACCCTCTACGGGACCCTCGAGGAGGTCACAGAGGAGTTTCAGTCCCTGTACCCCGACGCCAAACTCAAGCGCCGCAACGCTGGAAAGGACAAGAATGAGCTGTTCGTCCGCCAATGGGAAGGTGCTTCGTACGAGTGCATCGACTCTAAGCACCCAGTCCACGGCTGGGAGCCTGCCGACTACGGCAGGATCCAGGAAGGCTGGAACTACCTTTGGGATCTTGAGGGCCAGCCCGGACATGGTCCAGGCCCTGCTGCTTGTGCTCGAGTCAGCTGTTCTCATAACGCCGGTATCTACTGGTGCAATGACGTGAGTAACCCTCTTCCTATCCAGTTAAGTCTCTCTGGTTGGAGAAAACAGACTCTAAAAAATGACCATAGAATGACCACGATGTCACCCTTGGTTCCTGGGGTGACCTTGCCCGTGGCGCTGCTGAGCTGTGCAACCTGTGCTCCTCTGCTGGCATTCGGAACAAGTGCGGCGGCCAGATGTTCCACCCGGACGGGTACAACGTCTTCATCACCAGTGACAGCTGCTGATTGGTTTTGATGGTCTCCCTATCGACAACGTCTTCGAGCCATTGAAGAAGTGATACAACAGACGGACCCCGGCAGACGTGCGATTTTACCAGCGATCTAGTTCTTCGTTAGAGAGCAAGTCATGAGAGCACTGCAGTCATTCTTTTACATAGCAATTGATTTTATCAACGTCAAGATCTGGGCTTATATGAATTGTGTGTTGCATGGCCTTAATGTCTTCCCCAAGATGGTAGGTTGGGATTGGCTTTCAGGAACGTTCGGTTGCGTTGAATGCTCTCTAGGCGCCCGCCATTGCTTCACGCCTTCACGGTGGATGCCGATCTAGGTGTACAGAAGAAACTTCAGGTAATTGGCGTTACTTGTAAGTATTCATAGCGACTACACGGCGACTTAGTAGAAGAGAAGGAAGATTTTCATGATTGTAACCGAGGAGAGGGTAGGTAGTCAGTTGACTAATAACACAGCCTCAACGCTGCTTGGTCGTTGGGGGCCGCTGTCAAGAATAGGGGTGGAGCAGGGTCGACACCGATGTGGCACACACTTCAAATGGCAGCTCCACATCGGGGGTTGCCCCGGAGCTCTGGGGGCTTTGGCGGTGACATCGTCCGCTGCAAAACCAGTCGCCGGATGTTCAGCCTCTAACTGTTCCTCTGCCACTATTCCTGAGACACCATCGGAGTTTTGTCCCAAATTTGCACATGAGCCAATTCAATGTACCCATCTTCCGCCCTGCAAACCTAATTTGTGCATCACATACGCTCCCGGAGTTGTCAGTACATCCACGCTGAAGCTTCTGTGGGGCGCTGGAACATGCGCGAAAGACTCCCCGCTTCCAACCTCGCACTGCCGGCGGGGATCTTCAGCTCCGGCCCTTGAAAGTCCTACGTCACCAATACGCCATGTATCAAACGACAAGGCGTACCCATGGCGTGGGGTGATATATCATAGCCATCCGGGCCGTCCAACGGCGCTGCTTCCAGTCTGGATTCTGCTTGCCGGATTGTTACTGGACCTTACTCTTCAGGGTGACGGACACATTCATAATATGTCTCTCGCTCAGCATGTCACCCAAGCTGAAGGCTTTGATTACGAGCCTCCAACCGCCGAAAGCCCAAACCATGTGCATCGCGCCCCACCAGGTAATGGAAGCTCGTGGAACTACGGAGCTCCTGAGTCTCAGGAGCATCTGCTAGGCGACAACAAGTCCGAATGGCGCCGCATGAGCTTCGCCCCGGCTGAACCGGTTATTCAGACAGAACCACCGCTCCGGACGTCTGCCTACAATGTTTCCAACACCAAGAGAATAGGTACGCACTCGGGATTTCCTGTCTTTTCTGCCCGTCTTCTGACAATCCCATAGCTCAGGTTGTCACTGGCATTGTAGCGTGTTGGCTCGCTGCCGGCATTGTCTTCGGCTTCGCCGCTCTCAAGCCCGTCCTGATAGCAGAGGGAGTCTACAGCGAGCTCTGTGGTGCCGCGGAAACATATGAGACCGGACAGCCTTGTCCTGAGCAAGACCTACGCCTCAACCTTTTCTTCATTGTTGCCTCGGTCACTGCCAATGTGTCGTCGCTCATCGCTGGTTCGGTACTGGACCGCTACGGGAGACGAACATGCTGGGTTGTGTCAGCGGTCTCGCTGAGCATCGGCAGCATATTAATGGGACTGTCTTCTGCCATTCCAGTCTTGGATGTCTATCTCTTGGGAAACATCCTGCTGGCTCTCGGCGGAACCTTTGTGTTCGTCTCTAGCTTTCAGCTATCGAACACGTTTCCAAAGCATTCCGGCTTGATCATCGCCCTGGTCACCGGAGCATTCGACGCATCAGCCGCCGTCTTCCTCATTTATCGGCTGGTTTACGACGCAACAGGCGGTAAACTATCACTGGCCAGGTTTTTCTTTGGATATGTCACCATCCCCTTGCTCATTCTCGTTGCCGAATTTGCCTACATGCCTGCCCAATCATATCATTCGATTCCCGAGTTAGAGCGAAAGATCGCGCACGCTCAGGACTCAACACGCGATGCGCACGACTCCGA
Source organism: Verticillium klebahnii (assembly GCA_002851715.1). Classification (NCBI taxonomy): domain Eukaryota; kingdom Fungi; phylum Ascomycota; class Sordariomycetes; order Glomerellales; family Plectosphaerellaceae; genus Verticillium; species Verticillium klebahnii. The sequence continues at coordinate 5,770,626 of NMXL01000003.1, read as the reverse complement.
CGACGACATCGACGATCCCCGGGAGCTTCGGCGCGTGCGCAGTAACCGTGCTGACCGTCGGATGTCCAAACTCGAACAGATAGAACAGGTTGCCGGCGACGCGGAACTTCGCGATGAGCGGGTGAGGGTCGAGGAGGAGCGACAAGAGGCCAGTGGAGTTTGGGGCGTGCTTCATGGCGTTTCCACCTCGAAGCAGGTAGCGAGCCCTTGGTTCATCCTCATGCTCCTCCTCACCATCACCCAAATGCTCCGCATGAACTACTTTATTGCCACTATCCACAACCAGTACCAGTATTTACTAGGCTCAAATAGCCAAGCAACCTCAGTCAATCACTTCTTTGACGCCGCCTTACCTATTGGCGGGGTGGCAGCAACGCCCTTCATCGGCCTTCTTTTGAACCATATCAGCATCCCCGGCATCTTCGGCGTCCTCACCTGCTTTGTTATTGCGATCAGCATCCTCAACTGCCTCCCCTACGTCTGGGCAGCATACGCAACTGTCATCTTGTTCGTCATATTTCGGCCGCTTTACTACTCTGCTATTTCGTAAGTGACGTGGGTCTCCTACTGCTCGGGGCCCATTGACTAATGGTACCCAGGGACTACGCGGTTAAAGTCTTCGGCTTTGCGACATTTGGACGCATCTACGGAACACTGGTATGCGTTTCTGGTGTCGTTAACTTCGCCCAGTCCGGCCTAGACGCACTCACCCATGGGCCTCTCGATGGTAATCCCACCCCGATCAACATTGCACTGGGGACGGTGGGAGGGTCGGTTGGCGTGGCGCTCACCGCATTTGTAGCCATTCAGGGTCGCAAGTTCGTCACGAAAGAGAAGGTGACATCGGCGGCCGCGGAAGAGAGGCAGAGGCTTCTCTCTAATGCACACACTGGGTACGGTACGTGAGAGTGAGGCAAATCATGACAACTAGATGTTTGCAGCTTCCTACAATGCTAGAAGGTCAAGCTTATCGAGAACCAATTGAGACTCAAGTTGCTGCCAACAAGAGGACGTCTAGCTATTTGCCCTGGGGTATAACATTATATCATCCGTATACCGAGATATCCGTGACAAGAATGGCTTCCTCGTTCGCCGTATCTTCCTGACAGACCAACTTCAAGGTGAACAAAGGATCGTATGTAAGCTGCACAGAGATGACTGGGCCTTCGTACCGCTGCCAGACACCCGGCGACTGCCCGTCATCTACGATCGTGAACAAATCCTCCGGAGACCTGTTGACGCTTGCAGCGATGGTGCAGCCTTCCGAGGCGCCCGTGAACTGGTAGCTGAAGCTGACCTGGATGTCGACGATGGGTGGTGGATCGCCGCAGCGAGGTATGTACTGGTTCAGGTACACCTGTGCAAATTGCTGCTGCGACGGGATCAGAGCAAAGGAGTAGTCCACGCCGTCGGGCCCTCCCTGCACAACACCCGAGTCTGCCGTAAATTCATCAGAAATAAACCACGCGTCGATGTTGCCATTCTCAAATGAGCCGTTGCTGATATCCTCGCACGTCTGAGTGGGACTGGCAGACGAAATAGTAGATGTCGCCAGAGTGGTTGATGGGCTACTCGGCTCCGCTGAGCTTAATGGACCTGGGTCGGGTGGAGCTGATGAACTGGGTGTAGAATCGCTTGAAGACGGCCCAGGCCGTGGCTGGTCGGTTGATGATGCCAAGGGTTCAAGCGACGACCCAGGAGAATTGCTGGGTAATGGATCCGGTTGGTCGGTCGAAGATGGCACGGGCCCTGGAGAATCGGATGAACCGCTTGGAGACGGCTCTGGTTGTTCTGTTGACGACTGAAGGGGTTCAGGGGATGGCCCAGGAGAGCTGCTTGGCCAGGGATCCGGCTGATCAGTCGGCGACTGAATAGGGTTGAGAGAGGGTTCAGACGTGGTACTGTAAGGAGGATTTGGTTGGTTTGTCGATGGCTGAATAGGCCTTACAGGTGGGCCGGAAGAGCTATGTGGCCAGGGTCTCGGATGCTGGCTCGAGGCGGGAGAAGGGCGCGGAGAGAGGCTGTTGCCCGTAGGCTCTGGCCAGGGTGCCCAGCTTCCAGTCCGGTAGGGATGACGAGAGTGGTGGTCATAGTACCAGTGATGCGGTGGCTCTCCTTCTCGTTCAACATACGTCACCTCATACCATCCGCCACCTGAGCCTTCATGTTCAGGTGAAGTTTCCTGTCCGGAATGGTCCAGCCAAGGCTCATCGTGGTGGCCCTCGTCGACCTTCCCAGAGCCATTGAAGGGATCAACAGGAGGTGGCGTCGGACAGGCCTCAACGAGGAACTGATCCCAGTGAGAGATCGAGGGATCAACGAAAGCAACGACCGTAAATGTAATAGTGTTGAGGGTCTGTGTAGGCCGCTCTGTTTCGCACTTGACTTTGGTGACCTGGTCTGCTGACCAGGCATGTGTCCGGGGGAACAAAGTCAGCGCCGTGGCGACCAAAATGTGGTGATACATTTGCGCGTAGGATCCGTATGCGAGTTCTCCAGAAAGAAATAGGGCTGTCCTGTGCGGCTGATCTCTCGTAGGACAGATTGGCGAACGAATCGATCCTTATATCTGTTTGAACAGGCCCAACTCGAGGAGCGTAGGATCGTTACCAAGTGGGGTATGTGTCCTATACCAGCGTGATTTTAGGCCTTTCAGGACGTGAAGCTTTTCCTAGTTCTGACATGCGGATGCATTCAGCACTCGCATCACCAATCGCGCTTATCTCCAGAACGTGAACTCGGGGCCGAGAGTTGCCAAAAGCGGCAATAACAAATGTGAGACACGGAACGTTTCGGCCGGATCATCTACTATCTGCCTTGGAGGTAGGTAGATCATCCGAGACATGCACTAAGAATTTACTATTTCACACACAGATAGAAGCCATCCCGCTGCATTCTTGGCTTGTTTAGTTGGGTTTAGTTTATACCTTTTAGGGGGTTAGCGATGAACCCGTCAGCAACAGCAAACGAAAACGTACTCCGCGACATGGAAGTCAACAACAGGACGCAGAATTTTCTTCATCATGCCGTGCGGGTTTCTGGGAACCCGGAGGTACCTCAGCGTTGCGATCCATTTGAGGTGCCATCAAACTTTGTACTGACCAGCTATTCTATTCGCGTATTGGGCCGGAAACGCGTGCAGCATATTAAATCGGTTATACGTCATCGAGATGAATATCTGTCACTATCTGGAGCGGCGAGGAATTGATGATAAGACCTATTGTTGAAATGCTGGAGAAGACATGCCAATTGAGGGAGGCTCGCGACGTGATGCAGCCTACCTTACCTTACCTAACAGAGGGCACGGTGGCTGAAGCACGCGTCAACCACTTTACCGACCCAGGTACTATGTTGATGTGAATTTGAGCCCCCTTTCGCCTCCATATAAGCATATCCATCATCGCGAGCTGGTTGGTGACAGGGCTCACCCCGACCCCGCGGCACGAGATCGATCCCCTTCCCTGTCCCTAAAGCACGGGTTCTGTCCGACTATGCGACTCCTCGCTATCGGCACCGAAAACCCCGCCCGGGGCCCGCTTTTCACAGCATTGCGGGTCCGTTCGTGCGGCCCATTGACAACGTTCAATGGCCCAGGCCGGATGTCGTGATGCCAGGTTCACAGCACGCCCCCGAAAGCCTGCCCACAATCGAGCGATAGCGTTGCGATGGCGTATCTCACGACACCTTCGGAACCGTGTATCCGGAATCCTTCGTGCCAAGCGTCGAGTGACGATAGCTACACCTCCGGTATCGCTTTCATGGCGACTGCCGCACAGCCGAGTGGTAATGAGCGTCGTCGAACGCCTCGGCCGTGAGCGTCTGATTTATTGCGTCCGCCAGCAACATGTTCATCTCTGATCATTGACGTCAATTCGAAACCGCGGATCAACATGGCAGACCAACATCAAGTCAGTGATGCGCCGCCAACCCGGGAACATCAATCCTCGCCAGCGCCTCAGCTACCTGACGAAAGCCCCGCCAATGCAGTCGTCATTCATCCTCAGCGCCGCCAGCCCGCGTGGTTGAGCGGCTGGCGCCTGCCTATCGTCGGCGCTGCCCTCGCCATCCTCATCACCCCTTTCACGACTCTCGGGACCTGGCTTCAACCAAACGAAGCGCCAATCGACCCCACGGACTACGCGCTTCGAACGAGGCGCGTACTGGAGAAAACGCCCCTCATCGACGGACACAACGACCTCCCGTGGCTTCTCCGCATTGAGCTTCACAACCGCATCTACAGCGACAACTTCGACCCACGGCAGCGTCTGCTGGGCCACACCGACGTAGCTCGCCTTCGCCAGGGCATGGTCGGCGGTCAGTTCTGGAGCGTCTACGTTCATTGCGATGCTGCGCAGCAGCATTTTGAGGATCCCTCGTGGGTTGTCCGCGACACCCTTGAGCAGATTGACGTTGCGAAACGCTTCATATCGGAATACCCGGACGTCTTTACGTACTGTACCACGCCCGCCTGCGCTCGCGCCGCTCATGCCGAGGGACGTGTGGCGTCCATGCTGGGTATTGAGGGCGGACACCAGCTCGGGGGATCTATAGCCGCCATTCGACAGGCCCATAGCCTCGGCGTGCGATACATCACGACCACGCACAACTGCGATAATGCGTGGGCTACCGCTGCGAGTACCGTCGCAGCTGGTGGAGTGGATCGAGGATTGTCTACCTTCGGTGCTGCCTACGTCAGGGAGATGAACCGCCTGGGTATGATGCTCGACTTGTCGCACGTATCGCATCAGACCATGCGAGATGTGCTGTCGTTGACGCGGACCCCGATCATATTCTCCCACTCCGGCGCGTATGCGGTAACGCCACATCTGAGAAATGTACCGGATGACGTGTTGCGAGGCGTCAAGCGGAACGGCGGGATTGTCATGGCTGTGTTTGTGAACCGTTTCCTCAACATGGACGACCCGGATGCGGTCACGATCCACGATGTGGTTGACCATATCTGGCATCTCGCAGAGGTTGCTGGCTGGGAGCACGTTGGGCTGGGTTCTGACTTCAGCGGGACACCTTTCACACCCTCAGGACTCGAGGTGGGCTGCTTAGCCACCCCAACTCGAAAACGTTCAAGAGCTGATCATTTATCTAGGACGTATCGAAGTTTCCCGACCTCCTTCAGTTGCTCATGGCTCGTGGCGCGACTGACCAGCAAATTAGCCAACTCGCAGGTGACAATCTGCTCCGTGTGTGGGCCGACATCGAGCGTCGCAGCGAGGAGATTCGCGCCGAGGGCGATTTACCGGTCGAAGAGGAATGGGAGGGCCGAAAGTGGCAGCAAGGATACAAGAGCTCTCCGTTTATGTATCGCGAGACCAGGGATCGTGCGGCGAAGGAGGGATGGGGACAGCCACATCAGTTCAACGTCAAAAGCCAAAGCCAGCCTGCCATCAAGGAGGAGAAGCACCTGTAGCCTACACTCCTTGAAATATTGGGAGAATAGAGTAATACAAATCATAGCTCTGTCGATTATTTTTCACGATCCGCCGTCACTCTCTATGGTATTATGAATGAGATTATTCTATCTCGACTCCCATGACTCCCATGGCACAATGTCCCACTACACGTCCCGCGGAACATACTTGCCATTGACCAGTGAAACTTCCAACAACGCAATGAGTGCTAGTTCCGATATCGGCTCTTGCGAACTGCGCGATGCGTCATAAACTCATCTACTCCCTCCAGCGTATCCTGGGCCTGACAGCCTTGGCAATATCAACTGCGCCGCGCTCATGCCTGAATCTGGGGCACAATGCAGTTGAGACCACTTCCTTCCGGCTATTGTATTACTAAAGGCATGTTTAAGGCGTCAGAGATTCCCGAAATTGTGCCATACCGACATCTCCTCCTTACTGGTCCAAGCCGTCCATCTCAACTCTGGATTATTGCCGTGGACCACTTAACCGTCGCTGACCAGCCTCGCCAGCCCGCGAAACCTCCGACTGGACCCCGCTCACTATCAGAGCGCGCCGATCTCCTGCGCCTCACCGTGAGACCAGGCTCTGGTCCCTTCTGCCAAGAACACGCTACGTGAGCTTGCACGAAGTCTCACACGTGTGAATGGAGAGAAGCCGCATGAGCCCTGGTTGTTGTATTTTGTTAACAGCGGGGCAGCGGGGGGTTGTCCGTTCAGTCGGGACTTGGCCCTGGCCTGGCGTCCTCGACCCCGGCCTGACACGAGGTGAGGCGATTCCAGTCTCCGGCCGGCATCACCTTCCCGGCCCTAGCTTGAGGCAAAGAGGGGCGTCGCCTTTTGCGAGAACATCTCAATTATAAATCAGTCACGCAATTGGCTATTTGGACGACTCACAACATGAATCATCAAATCTGCTTGAGCCAACACGGAACGTAAATTGATCCCGCACCACACTACCAAGCTCAGGCCCCGTGAGTCCAATTCTTGGAGAAGATTTACACAACAGGCTCATGGTAGGATGGCTGTGCTTCCGTTCTCTCTAGATGGCATCACATCCCATCCGGCCCTTCGCCATCCCGTTACAGCCCGTGTAATCACTTATGGGCTTGTCTTCCCAGGCCTTGCCCTCCTACTCTACCTTCTACTAAACGAGATCGCTCGATATCGCCTCCGGATCTCCAACCTCCCCGGCCCACGAGGATTCCCAATAGTTGGCTCGCTGCCTTCACTGCGGGAGAAGGTGCCATCCGAAGAGTACCGCCAATGGGCTAAGGACTACGGCGACGTCTTCCAGGTGCAGCTGGGCAACACAACAGCTGTCGTGGTGAACACGGCCGCAGCCGCACGCGCCCTCTTTATTACGCAGCGCGAGGCAACAAACTCACGCCCGTGGTTCTACGTGCTGCACCAGCAGGTTCAACAAGGTGGAGCCGTCACGAGTATCGGCACGAGCCCTTGGGATGATAGCTGCAAGCGGAGAAGAAAAGTTGCTGCGACGGCGTTGAACAAAACCAGCGTTGAGAGTTATCTTCCTGTGGGTTCCCCGATCTCATCAAATTGTTCGTCTTACTGATCACTGAGTGGCAGATTTTAAATCTTGAGTCCAGAGCTTTCCTTTTGGACATTCTCAAGGGCTGCCAGGGTGGCGAGACTCCAATTGACATTCTCGATCCGGCCCGGAAACTGGCTTTGAACCTTAGCCTGACACTTGCCTATGGTACCCGGTTGGTTCTATCTTCTCCTATCTCTAAAGCTCAGCACTGAATCGTTACAGCGTTGATGATGTAAAGGATCTGCACCAAGATCTCGTCATCTCAGAAATCATCTACATCGAAGAGCAGATTGCCCAATTTCGCGATGTCTCTACCAACTACCTCAACTACATTCCTCTCTTGCGGCCTTTGCACTCACTCGCCGCGGCAATTGGTCTCAAGGATGGCGCGCACGCCGCGAACGTGGGTCGCCGTCGCAAGGCGTACCACGCCGCCCTTCAATCTCACCTGCGCGCCCGTATCGCCGACGGCACAGATCGTCCCTGCATCCAAGGAAACGTGCTAAAAGATCCCGAATCGAAAGGTCTCTCCGAGGGTGAGCTTTTGAGTGTTAGCCTCAGTATGATGGCTGGCGCCGACACGACCAAGAGGAGTCTAATGTGGGCCATGTTGCTGCTTGCTCACCGCCAGGACATTCAAGACAAAGCCTATGCGGCCATCCAAGAGGCAGACCCAGCGTTGCTCAATGCAGCCGACGTTGCGAGCTCGAAGGTTGAATACGTCGATGCTCTGACAAAGGAGATCGGTCGGTTTTTTGTGGTTTTGAGATTGGCACTGCCCAAGGCAACGCATTCAAATGTTCACTGGAACGGAGCCATCATCCCGCCGAAGACGTTGGTCTTACTGAACACATGGGCATGTGCACGAGGTGAGATTGAGCCCCTGAGCCCCGAGACCCTGAATCGTGCTGACCGCATACCACACCAGACCCAGCTGTCTTCTCCGACCCTGAAGTTTTTGAGCCTGAGCGCTGGCTTGATGGCGACCAGACGGCGAACCGGCACCAATTCGCCTTTGGCATTGGCGGACGCATGTGCGTTGCCAGTCATGTTGCTTCAAAGGCGTTGTACACCGTGTTCTTCCATCTCATAGCGCACTTTCGTATTTTGCCTGCGGAAGAAACGATGGATCCCATCGTGGCGAACCCGATTGTTGGATTATTGCAGAAAGGAAATCATCAGGCAGCGCCAGCGGCGAGAATGCTGAGGTTTGTGCCTCGGGATGCGGACGCCACTCGGCGGATGTTGGCAAGAGGGCAGTGAGATCATTTGCCTATAGCTTCAAAGTTTCAAATCTTCTTAAATCTCAATCGCATCAATTTTCGCTGGGTAGATGAGACAGGCTGTATGCGACTTGATCACAATACCTCATTTGTCGGGCTGTCCCAACTGTAGAGCATGTTGGATGTCATGATCACACCTACATTAACGTCAAACGATCACCTGACAAGGGCAATGTGTATCTTGCCTAGCCCAAGAACTCTTGTATAGTTTAGCCACATCACGAAACAATGCTTTCATGTCTCATCAATGGAAACCTTCCAAAATTGAAACAAGGAAGATTCAAGGGCTGAAGCAAGTGAAGGACACCTTTTCAACAGAGGCGAGATCCTCAACGACAGTAGTCGCTTCATTTCACCACCCCCAGTGGAATCAGACGTTCTCTGCTTCTCAAGGTCAATGAGGTGCCGAAGCGCAGGAGGAATTAACCAAAACTCCAGCGAGTATTCTTCCCAAGTCTTCAATCAAACCATGCCATCCGCCCCGCCTTATGATACGTCTACGTTAGTCCTGAGAATCCAGTCACGTATTACACGGGTCTCGCAGTCCAAGATGGTATTTTTGACAACCACAGGCAGGACGCCCTCTGACTTTGCTTTTGCTCCGACCGCTGTGGAATTGTTCGCTCTTCAACTGTCGGGGTCATAGGCCCATTTCCAGCCAACATTTTCGTTCGGCACAAGAATGATAACGGGTCGTTTTGGGCGACTCTAACTTGAGCCGAACTGAATGACGAGCTCAAGGGTCACGACAGCTGCGAGGGTCTTGTCGAAACCAGTTTGCGGGAATGCTCGGGAGGAGGCTGCAAAGAGTCGACAAGCAAAGCTAACTAAACACAGGAAACAAGGTCAGAAAGTGCATCCGTGGACCGAACGTTCAATGGCGAAGTGGAACATCTTCGTGGCAAGACGACGATTACCAGTTCAGTAGCTGACTGAACCATGTCACTTTCGATTAGTCTTTCGAAGAAAGAAGCCAGACCTCTCGCTATATGCCGGGCCCCCCAACCCCAGTGATACCATCGTTGAGGCAGTCCGCAAAGAACTTCATGATGGGCACCATCTCCTCCTTCTCCCGCGGCATCGACACGCCCTTTCTCCTCCACTGCGCAACCTCGACGTTCTCGAACTCCTCCTTGGCGTGCTCAATATCGTCCTCCTCGAGCTGGAGAACCAGAATCTTCGTCTTCGCCTTCTCCCTCGAGCTGACCGTCGGGACCATGGACCGCGGCACCGGCCCTCCCAGCGAGAGCACGCCCTTGAACGCCGCACCCTCCTTCTTTCCCTGCCCGCTCTCATCCAGCTCCTCCACCGCCGGGCCGACTCTCAACTTCGACGCCAGGCCCAGCGCCAAGGACCCGCCCTGGCCGAAACCGAAGAACATGATGTCGTTCAAACTCCACCCGAGCTTCTCAATCAGGGTTTCCCTGACGAGCCTCTCCATGACGATCTTCTCGGCCTTCTCATACCCGGGGTCGGGGTCAATCTCGCCCGTCTCGCCGTCGATCTTGATGTCGTCGCCCCAGTGGAAGTTGCGGCCCGGCTGCGCGTCGGGGTCGCCCAGCAGCGCGAGCGGCAGCGGCGTCGTGCCCTGGACGGAGATGCTCAGCACGCCGGGCAGGTTAATGCCCTCGGCGAAGCCGGCGTAGGGAATCTCGTAGTCGCCGAGGCCGTGGAAGACGATGAGGAACGAGGTCGTCAGCTCGGCGGGCTTGGGCCAGGTGAGCGCGATCTTGACGGCGGGGGAGTCGGCGAGGTGGGCGAAATCAGCCTCTGTCGGGACGCGGGCGGGCATTTTGCTGGCGTGGGGGCTGCCCGGATGAATCTTGGAGGAGGGGTGTGAAAGATATCTCGGTGGAAGCCGAACTTGGGTGAAGGTACGCGTTTGTTGATGAGTTGGAGGGGTGAAATGCGATGACGTTGGTCTGGAGCTGGTTAAAGGGGCGCGACCCCGCCATCCTTCTAACTGAGATTTCTCAGTGCGCGGGGTGAGTTGGACCCCTGGTGCTAAGGAGGTGATTATGTCATCGGCTCTTCAACCACGAGTATGTGCTCTCCCCTCCTCCCCTTTCAAGGAAAGTCGGGCAGTCAAGTAGGCACACTTTGGGATCTAGATGGCTGGCTATGAGCTTACTCCTCTTGATCTTTGAGATCTTTTTCGGAATCAACCAGTCTTTGTTCCAACACATGATGGACAAAACCGAGTTCAAGAGGAGGGCAAGTTTCGAAGAAGTTGAAGCTTTACAAACATTTACAGTCACGATGGGACAATGGTAATTAATATTTCGCTTTAAATTGTAGCAAATTCACTACATCACCAATAAGGCCAAGCCTTCAACACAACTCCCGCCAACACCTCGCTTTCCATTCCTCAAATCACTCCACGGAACATTACAGGGAACGCTTCCTCTTGCAAGGGCTGTTGCTGTCGCGCGGCTGCGCCAGGCCGAAGCAGTTGGCCATCTTGTAGAAGATGTCCGTGTTGTCGTAGGTGCCGCCGAAGGTCTCCTGGCAGGGGCCCATGGCGTAGACCATGACGTCGGTCAGGGAGTGGATGCCCTGGGCCTCGTCGACGGGGATGGTGCCGTTGACGACGAAGCCGTCGGGCGCGTCCTTGGGGTTGACGTAGTTGTCGTTGGGGGCCAGGGGGACGGTGGGCTTGCGGGGCGACTCGTGCAGGCGGTAGTTCTCGCGGCGGTCGGGGTTGGCGCCGAAGCCGGCGGCGATGGCGTAGCGGGGGGTCCAGTTGAGAGGGAAGTTGGGGCCCGTGTTGTAGCTGACGTTGGGGTTGGGCGAGGTGTACTGCGACTGGCCGGAGCGAGCGTAGGTGCCCACGGCGCGGCGCTTGGAACGGGAGTCATCTTGCTCGGAGAGGTACTTGGTGTCAGTGCCGCCAAAGACGCTGCGCTTGTTAGTGATGATTTCACGATGTGAGGGGCTTTCGTCACTCACTCGAAGCCGTGGCCGTGGTCAGCGGAAATGACAATCAGGGTCTCCTCGAGGATGCCGAGCTCCTTGAGCTTGGCAACGGTGGCGCGAACGGTATCGTCAAGCTCGAGAAGGTCACCGAGAGCACGGTCGTAGTCGAGAGCGTGCATCTGCTTGTCGATGGAGGCAGCCTCGGACATGAGGAAGAAACCATCCTCGCCGCTGCGCTCGTGGAGGACGTCGATGGCCTTGAGGGTCATGTCCTTGAGGCCGGGCAGGTCCTTGGCGTCGCCGTCACCACCGGCGGGGCTGTTCTTGAGACCCTCGAGGTTCTTGGTGTAGATGTTGCGGTCGAGCCAGGTGGGGAGGTTGCCCTTGCAGAAGATGCCGAGGGCTTTCTCGCTGGGGTCGGCGGCCTCGAGGGCCGTCTTGTTCTGGGAGACGGTGTAGCCCTTGTCGGCGAACTCGGCGTAGTAGTCCTTGCCCTGGAAGGAGCCGCTGCCGGGAATGAACTGCTCGGCACCGCCGCCGAAGTAGGCGTCGGGGCCCTTGTGGTTGGGCCAGGAGTAGTTGGTCACGCCGTTCAGCGCCTGGTCGATCAGGGGGCCGTACTGGGAACGGGCACGGGTGTGGCCAGTAAGGGCGATGGGGGTGGCGTCGGCCATGAAGGCGGTCGAGACGGCGCCCCAGATGGTGCCCTTTGAGAAGTCAGCACCGCAATTCTATAAGACGCTGATCCGTGAGTACTCACCCAGATACGAGTGCTGAGCTCCACAATGGTCTCAACCTTGGGGTCGTCAAGAGGGTCGGGGGAAGAATCGGCATAGACACTATGATCCGTTAGAATCGAGAACCACCCGTTACGAGAAGGACGTGCTTACCCCATAGCGTTGACGGTGCTCTTGTGGCCGCTGTAGAGAGCCGAGGCCGAGTTGGCAGAGTCGGTGATGTAGGTGTCGATCGAGTGCGTCATCTGGTGGCCGAGGACGGGGAACTCGTCGAGGGCCAGCTTGGTCTGGTACTTGCCGTTGATGCTCTTGTGTCCGAGGAGACGAGCGGCGGTGATCTGTCGGCGCCAAAGTCAGTGCTGTTCCCACGGGTTCACCCCGCAGATCGCTTCATACCATGTTGGTGGTCATGCCGTCGCCTGGTGAGATCAATTAGCTACGGGCCCGGTCGATTGGCGCACGATAAACGTACCAATGAAGAAGATGATGTTCTTGGCCTTCTTCTCGGTGGCCAGAGGTCGCACGACCCAGTTGGCGGTGGTCTTCTTGTTGCCGTAGTAGGTCAGGCTGACCTCGTAGTTGCCGGGTTCGTAGATGGCGATGCGGCGCCAGATCTTGGACGCGACATTGACGGTGGAGGGCTCATCCGCGTCCTCGGCGTAGAGGTCCTCGTACCAGTTGAACTTCCAGGTCTCGAGCTTGGGCTCCTTCTCGATCTTGAAGAAGTCCTCGAGGCTCTTGGTCTCGCCGCCCTCCTTGGTGATGGTGACGGAGAACTCCTCGTCGGGGACGCCCTTGTTGAAGGCCTCGGAGCCGTTGACGGGGGCGTGGACCTCGACGCGGAGGTCGAAGTACTGGCCGGGCAGGAAGTCAGACTGGTCGGGGGGCAGGACGCAACCCAGGTCGGGGCACGCGCCGAGACGCTGGAAGGTCTGGGCTGAGACGGCCGACAGACCGGCGGCCGCGAGGGCGAGGATGTTGAGCTTGGCCATTGTGGACGCTGGCTTTCTCACTCCGAGTCTTGGGTCGGCGAGGTCGAAGAAAGTTGCAGGCGGGCGCAAGGTGCGGACTGGACAAGCGAGGCAACAAAGCTCCTGGCTGCTGAGAGGCACCGAACTCTGATCTTATATGGGATGGGGATGGGCGCCCTGCCAGGCACACGTGCCGATCAATGGGCTTCCGCGAGGTTGCAGAGCTCCAGCGCCGGGCACATTGTCATCCCGCATGACGCCAGGCTCAAGACGGTTCGCGACCGCGGGTACTACGTCGTGTGCAGAGCCGTCGCGACCAGGTTCGCGCTGTGGTTGAGGACCGGACGGGTGGCCGTTGCAACTTCTGAACCCTGCGACTGGGACCGCATGCGGGGCGCTCCGCTCGTTGGCTCCGAACCGAAGGGGATGATTGGACTCGTTGGTGATAACACGCCGGAGCAGCGCGCAGCGACCGGCACAGGGCTGGAGTGGACGAGATGACGGCGACGGCGGGGTGGATGTTCAGCCGATCACGTTGAGCAGCGAGGACACGTGCTGCCCCTTCTGTGCTGCCAACTTGGCGGGTCACAAGCTAGCGTCTCTTCGATGCAGCGTGGTAGTGGAAATGAGGATCACCAAGGAGGAAGCTCGAAGCTGGGAGGTGAGGCCGGTGTGGGATGTCACGCTCGCGTGGAGAGCTTTCCGACGGCCTTCGATAACTATGGAGTCGAGAGGTAGATGGGCGAGCGAGGTGCGTCGAGGGGAGGGGCGGTGGCTTTCCGATCGGGTTCGAAGGCCGGCGGGGGTTGCAATGAGGAGAACCAGTCGAGAGGGGTACCGCAGTGCACTCGGACGCTTGCAATCCCTTGATTCGTCAATGGCGACCAGTCTAGCGCAAGGTTGCGATGATCGATGATGGTGTTGACCCCAGCAGGAAAGACAAATTGAACCGCTCGAAACCTCGTGGACGGATCCGGGCTTCTCATTGGCTGCCGTTTTGACCGAGGTGACCCAGTCTCGACGATGTCAGGAGGAGGGGAGTCAACCAACACTGCATGCAGGTGCTCTTCGGTCCACTCGCTTTCGGCTTGGACCGTGTACAAATTTTTCTTGCTTGCTGGTCCATGTCATTCGGATTGTGTTCTTGTGCAGGGTGCTGGTGCTGGTGCTGGTGCTACGTAAACGAAGCGGTACAAAAAGTCCGCGGGCGAGTCAAGCCATCGCGTCTGTCGTGGCCAGCGAACCGCCCAGGACATCTTGCTGTGAAACCCAAATGGCATGCCACTGATGATTCGAGATGTCTCGGACCTGCGAACGTAACCCCTCTAACGTTCTTATTCTTGCAGATCACCACACATCCCAAGAGATTACCGAATCGATCGTGCATCCAGAACACCTCGATCACCTGCGGGCCGCTGCATGGCTCCCGACCGAGCGTGTCGAGGCCATCAAGGTGACGGATCATTTGGAGTCTATTATCTGACAAGCACGCCGCCCTCTTCGGCAGATGCAAAGCCCTTCTTGTCTAGTTCGATCGAGCTCTCCTCTGGCACTACAGGCGTCTCCGTCGCGTCCCTATCACCCGTGCCAGCCTCGATGCCTGCGTCGACCACAGGTACAGGGGCAGCTCCGTCATCGCCGTTGAAGTTGGCCCACTTGCTCTCGTTGATCTTGGCCTGGCCCGCGATGCCCTTGAAATGGTATCCGCGGGCTCTCGGTCGTGACCCAGAGCCCAGCGGCATGTCCGTCTCGTACGCGGCAACGAACTGCTTCGCGAGCTCCTCGAACTGGGTGGGACCTGCTGCGAAGGCGGCACGAATTCCGGCAAAGAACTCGCTCACCACGTGGTGGTTGTGCACCTGCAGCAGGGTCCAGGCCAGCATCTCGTTGGCGTTGAGGAGGTGGTGGATGAATGCCTTGTGGTGCTTCGTGCAGGTGTAGCACTGGCAGCCGGGGGTGAGCGGTTCCACCGATGTGACGTGTTCGGGCGACCACATGTTGGTGCCCAGCGGAAGCGGGTGCCCAGGGGCCGTCTGCGGGGGCGGGAACGTGAACTCCAGGGCGATGCCCGCATCCGAGATGCTGTTGAGGAACGGCACCGTGCAAATGTCGATGCCCGCAGCGATCTGCTCGAGGATCTGCTGCGGCGATGTAACGGCGTGGAGCGAGAGCCGCGCCAGGGGCACCAGCGGCTCGTAGTTCTCGAGGACGTCGGGCAGCAAGGCGATGTCGTAAATGGCCAGCCCCGTCAGGGCGTCGATCTCGTCCTCGGCCAGCTGCTTGAGGTACTGCCACTGCACGGGGTACGGGACGGCCAGGATAGGCGCGAACACGGAGATGCCAGACTCGCGCAGCCTTTCCCTCCTTCCGGGCTTCAGGAACTGGGCCACCCACTCTTCGGTTCGATCTGACATGCGCACTAGCTTTTTCGACGGCGGACTTGCGCTCGTGTGGAAGAGATCGGCGGGCGCGATGGCAATGTCGGGTTTGATGGCTTCGATGTGCGAGGCATAAGTCTCGATGGGCAGGGTCAACGCCCCGGTCGATGTCCAAAGCGAGAGGGTCTTGCTGCCGTTGCCCACGGGCGTCTTAACTGGCGTGCATCTTCGCGGGCCCATGACGGTGGTCATGTCGCGAGGGAAGCCTGTGAAGGCATGCAGCGGTCTGGCTTGCGTTGGCGGAGCGCTGAGAATGGGTGGGTTCTTCTTCTCGATGACTGCCTAGAGTGAGTCTCAAGATACGGCCAGGAGGCGTCAGGGGTGCTCACAGTCCTCGAGCGCCATGTACGCTCCTCCAAATGATGCGTACTTTGAAAGTGCATCTGGCGTGATGTGTGGCACCGTTCCTCGTGATGAGACGGCGATGAAGTTGGGCGTTTCGATAACCTTGCGTTTGGGCAAGGCGAGTCTCCCTAACCTCGCAGCCGACCCCTCCTGCAGTGCTGACTGAAGCACCTTGAATGCCATTTCGTTCGGTTCTGCCTCGTGTGAGGATCCAGACTCATTTATCATGATATCATAATAGCCCGGCTGGGCGATGAAAGAAGTGAAGAGCAAGCTGAGGGAGTGAGATGGTGAGTTCGTAGTCGTTGCAGAGACTTCGAGGTGAGCTTAGGAAGGAAAGAACGCAATCAATGAGTGTATCCAGGGATTCCGTGGCCGCTTAGATAATCCGGTATCTAGCAGGCAGAATCACCTTTGGTGAGGATGTCGATATCGCGATGCTGGCGGTTGTGGTTGTCGCAGCCGTGCCCGCTGAATCACTCATTCGACGCCCACTAAAATTTGGGCATTGCTCCCCCCACGCAGACCCCCATCTTCATCGGCCTCAGCCACGACCACGACCACAGCCACTGGCCTGGTTGAGCTAGTCATGTGGCTTTGCCGAAACGGGACCAATTCACACCGCATGCAGGGACCCGCGCGGCCAGAGCCAATCAACGGAACATCCCCACCAACGTTGCTCTACGGCTTCTTCGGGGTGGAGGTGGAGGAAGTCCCTAGGTTGTCCCGATGGTTGCCTGGTTCAGGTCACCGACTCCTGCTGGCGGGCTCGCAATATTGTTCTCATGATATGGACGGGTCTCAGCCATTGATTCTATATACACAGCCATCCCCTCCCGCAACCCCCAAGAGTGCCGGTCGAAACGTCTGTTTCATGACCGCCAGCGCTCGTCGATCTGCCCTGCAGCGCAACCTCCACCAGCACATCATCGATTTGGTAAGCTCGGATCGCGCCCGAGTGGCGGTCCGGCCGGGGTTCAAAAAGACTGACGGATCGGTGCGGCGCAGCATCGAAACACCCATCCCACCCTCCTGGAGTCGCGGGGCTGACTTGCTCTGCGCTTCCACCAACACATCAACAACAGAATGAGCGACGACGGCTATGCCGAAAACGCCCCCCTCCTGAACAGCATGGAACGACCCGAGGCCGAGAGGCCCGCCGAGCGAAACGATGCCAATGCGACGGCCGATCATCCCGACGCCCCGATACCCGATTCCACGACCCAACAGCGACGCGAGCTGGAGGTCGAGGACAACTCCTCGGCTTCCACCCCGCGATTCCTGCAGGATGACCGCACCGGCAAGAGGTGGAAGTGGGTGCCGTTCCCCGTATACCGCCTGTGCAAGGCCACAGCCACTTGGTCCAAAGGCCCGCAGAACCCGCGGGACTGGAAGATCAAGCCGCTCCTCCCGCGCGTCCAGGAGTTCCCGCTCCTGCTCGTCGAGAAATACCTTCCGAAGCGCAAGCAGCGTCTCGCCGTTGTCTTCTTCTACGTCGCCATCTGGGCCGTCACTTTCGCGCTCGTCAAGCGCGAGGAAACGCTCGCCACGGAGATCGAGGGTTGGGGCGCACCCTCCGAGGTCGGGTGCGGGTCCACGTACTGGGGGGCCGGAAACCGGTGCGGCATCAACGGCGTGGACTGCCGGCCGTTCAATGGGAGCGGCTTTCCCTTCAGGTGTCCGGCCAATTGCCGGTCAGTTCACGTGCTGAACCCTCGCGCTGTCGGCGATCAGGAGATAGTCTACCAGCCCTTCGTCATCGGCGGTCCGAACGACACGAGCGACGCCTTCTACCGCGGTGATTCCTTCATCTGCGAGGCTGCCATCCACGCCGGTGTCATTTCCAACGACAAAGGAGGATGTGGTGTCGTCAAGCTGGTCGGCAGACGACAAGACTACGTCAGCTCGAACCGCCACGGCATCAAGAGTGTTGCTTTCGACTCGTACTTCCCGCTGTCCTTTGCTTTCGAGGAGGGGATCGAGTGCAGCGCCCGAGACATGAGGTGGGACCTGCTGGCCGTGTCCGTGGTCTTCACCTCAGTGCTGTCGCTGTTCACCCCTTCATCGTCGCTCTTCTTCTTTGCCAACTTCGTCGGCATCTTCTGGCACGTCGGCATTGCTTCCGACCCTCCCAGGCACTCTACCATCGCCGGGCTGGTGTCGAACATTCTCGGAAAGTTCCTCCCCGCCATGTTCTGCGCCTACGTCATGTATGACAAGATGGGGGGCCGTCGCACGCTCCGAGGTCTCACCGCACAGATCGAGAAGACTGTCCTGTGGCTGGGCGCCTGCTGGGTGGGCGCTCTGACCAACTACACGCTCGACTTCATCCCGATCTCGAGGCTTACAGGCCACGACCTGAAGCAGCAGCCGGGTGCAAAGGCCGCCCTCTCCATTATCGTCATTGTGCTCTTTGTCATCGTCGTCAAGCAGATCTGGTTCTTTAGACAAGAGGGTCGGCTGCTGAAGTACCTCAAGTTATACTCGCTCTTCCTCGGGGGCATCGTCATTTGCTTGGTCCTGCCGGGTCTGAACCTGCGCATCCACCACTACATCCTGGCCCTGCTCCTGCTGCCGGGAACGAGCATGCAGACACGCCCCAGTCTCTTGTACCAAGGCTTGTTGGTCGGCCTCTTCATCAACGGCATCGCGCGGTGGGGCTTCGACCCCCTCCTCCAGACAG
Source organism: Verticillium klebahnii (assembly GCA_002851715.1). Lineage (NCBI taxonomy): Eukaryota > Fungi > Ascomycota > Sordariomycetes > Glomerellales > Plectosphaerellaceae > Verticillium > Verticillium klebahnii. The sequence goes on along the minus strand of NMXL01000003.1, from coordinate 5,752,273 downwards.
GCGCCTCCCTGCAGGGCGACGCTCAGCACGGCTCGCCTCTGCCTGTCATTGGCGCCCCATCCATTGAACTCGGCGACACTCTCTGGACGGCCAACTTTACTTGGAAAGAACCCCCGGCCCCACGTTTCGACGGCATCAGCGTTCTCGTCAATGACGTGGAGAGATTCCGAACTTACTTTGATGACGGCGAGGGGTCAGAGCCGAGCTTCCTATGGGAACGAAAGCCGGAACTCCGCCACAACGAGTACTTCCGCTTCGCGTACATGGAGGGCACGCAGACCTGGGACTACACCAAGGCGGGCAAGTGGAACACGGAGGGCGAGTGGACTGAGATGAAGTCCGGGCCGAGCAAGGTTCGTGCGCGAGACATTGAGGAGGGAGAACTGATTATGCACAGACGGTGAGTGCTGCGTGGAATGAAATTATGCATATAGGAGTCTTAGATGCTGTAGGATGCATGTGGCTATCGCTTTGATCTTGATCTAGAGAGCGGTAGGTAGTCGCAAGCTTGGATACGAGTTTACAGATGGAGTTTGTTTGCTAGATGAATACCCTACCTCGAGTCATTCCCTCAAGATGAACACGCATTATAAAGCTGCCTGGAAGTATGAGTACTCATGAATGTTGTGTGCGCGTCAGCGGATCCCTACTATTGGGCAATGTTGTTTACACGAACCCCTGAAGTCATTTGCTATGTTGGGTATCATACTTTCAAGGCTGACAATATTGCCTCCGCCTCATCATCATCGATCTTATCCCCCTTTGCCGCAAGGCAACTTGAGTGCGCCCAGACATTGCGTTGATCAACGCTCAACTTCTCTAGAATACCTTTCACGCTGCCACTTCTCACGCCGCCTCCGATGATGACGGTTAACGTGTCTTTCGCCTTTTCAGAAATGATTCTCAACACCTCCACGTTGTCGGGTGCACGCCCCGGACCTCCGGACGTCAGGATAGCGTCGAACCCACAAGCGACAACCCCCCGTATCGCTTCCTCGGTTTTCTTCTCCCTTTCCTCTTTGTCGGCATCCCCGAGCCCAGCAACAAGCTCATCAAAAGCCCGATGAAACGTGCACCCCAAGCCCCCGGCCGCCTTCACCAATTCCGAGTTCCTCTCGCGATCAACCTCCACCCCGAAGGCTCCCTGCTTCAAGACGCCGAACACGAAGCCATCCCCCCTTTTCGATTCCAAGCCTCCTTCTTCACGTAGCCTTTTCAGATCATCGAGCATTGTCCGGAATTCGGCTTCGGAGTACACAAAATCCAGACCCTCGGCAGGCGGCCCCCGCGGCCGGATCATGACGCGGTTTGGTATCGTCAACGAGGGCGACACGGCGCGCAGGTCGTTGAGGTTTGGCGTCAGGCCGCCGGCAGGGTACGATCCTTGCGCATTAAGCTCGATGCGCTGGGCGCCGAGATATTGAGCTTGGAGTGCGGCGGCGGGTGAGAAGACGGGAATCTCGAGGGGCGTTGCGGGCGACATCCTGGCTGATTCGTGATCGTGTTTTTCAATACTTCTTGAGTGGTAGATGCTCAGAAGGACGAGTCGGTCTCTGCGTTGTTTTGGCGTGACAGATGAGTTGGTGAGAGCATCATGTAACGTTGTAGACACCTTAGTCAGCCAGTGGATCGGCCTACTCCCAAATTCTCACGACATTCATCACGGAAGGTCTCTAAGGTCATCTTGAATCAGCTCGTCTGGGCAAATTGCTACATTCATATAGTGTACTTTCCGGTCAGTGATCGCGTGGTTTACCTTCCGAACTTGTCGTTCTCCAGCAAGAGCAGGGCATTGGGCCCGTCGACTTGTCTGCGTGCACCGACGACACGGAGAAGGCAAATACTCAATCAGATTGTCACGTCCTGATGGCATCACGCAAGCTCACGCTGTTCATTGGCACTTTGAAAGAACCATCGTGGAAAAAGGGCACTAAGATCGTGTGATAGACACCAGCATACAAGTCACAGCGACCACGCTCCAGGATCAAATCAGCAAAGTAGACTCACCTAGCTGAGTACGCGAAGCTCCGGCTCATCTCCCTGGTCCGATCCAGCAGGAAACCAACGTGCAAAAAACTTCATTAAAGGTCCTGGCTCCAATTCCTGACGCGCGCAAAGATCTAGAGCCCCACGAACCATCCTTAATTAGCTGGGTGACCCAAGCTGCCTACCACCCATTCGTCTTCATTACAATACAGGATAGGCATGGCTGTTGGGTAATGCAGTGGGTTCTTCCGTTCTTAAAGACGACGGTCCTGGCGCTCGGAACGAGCGACACTCTCGAGCTGCTGGCGCCGAATGCTGGCGTTGATCTCCGCATCAACACGGAAAGCTTTCTCAACGCGGGCGCGGGCGGCTGCTTCGACAGCGTCATCGTGGCGCTGGACGCACTCACGAATCTCGTCATCGGAGCACTCATCCTCCTTCTTGGGCTCGCAGCTGTCAGTTGAGCATTGTTTGTGCTCCTCGTTGACGGAAAGTCTACGGTCCTCCATAAGGGCAATGCGAGCTAGGTACTCGAGGTTGTCTCGAGGTTTGGCCTCCTCCAGAATTGCCTCGGATTTGAGCTCAGCGGGCATACCGCTCTTGGAGGGAGCAAGGTGTTGGTTGACGGAGAAGGTGGGAGCACCGGTGTCCAAGACGGAACCTCGACTCCGCTCAGCATCAGGATAGTCCACCTGTTTGGAGTGCTCATAGTCCATACGGTCGCTGGAAGCGCGGTCACGATCGGCATTCTGGACGTTGAAAGCGTTGATGTGGTCGTTAGCGGTGCGCTCGCGGCCACCAATGGTCATTTCTTGACCATGGATAGGAGCGGAGATTGGGCTGTTCCAATAGCCTGTGCGGCTAGCAAGATTCTCGATAATTTGACCCGTAATCTGGCCAGGTGGAGTGCAGGGCGCGAACTTTTGGGAAGCACACTGTTCGTGCTCGTGGCCAGGATTATTTGCATTGGCAGAAGTATCACCAGACTTGGAGAGCCGGGCAGCGTCGAAGATGACGGCCTTCTCAGATACAGTGGCCGGTGTGTTTGCTGGAGCCGCTCGGTGGATGTGGTGTTGCTCATCTCCATTTTGACGCGGCTCATTCAGTAGAATGGTGCTGGCGTTGGACGGAGCATGCACAATCTGCTCAACACTCTTTTTCACGTCCTCCATCTGATCCAGAGGCTCGAGTCGTGTATATCGAAGCGCATGGCTAGGTTCAGACGTTTGACGAGCGTGGTGGGAACGGGCATCAACTAAGTTGTAGGGGTGAGTGATCTGCATGCGTAGCGGGTGGCCCTGAAAATGATTGGGCTGGCGGTAACCGCGTTCGTGGGTGCGGTAGTCGTGCAGAGCTGACTGGCGATTGTCTGAGTACTGAATGTTCTCGCGGGCCCTCTGTTCGTAGTCATCCTGCGAGTATGCATGTCGGTCCTGGCCATGACATTCAAACGGATCCTTGGCCTGCGGTTGAGTGTAGCGCGCAAGTGGACCAGCTTCGTAGTGGGCAAAGGCACGGTAGGGGTGGCGGGGCTCGAAAGCATAGTGTCCAGACATCTGATTATAGAAGTGAGACGGGGGCGCTTCGTATCCGGTATGCCACTGTTCTGGATATTCACTGTACTCCGTTGAGGGCTGACTCCAAGGGTCTTCCTGATAGCGGTCGTAGGTCTGGTCATGTTTGTAGAGGTATCCAGACGGACTGCGGGCCGGGCGACCTCCACTATAGTCGGCGTGGTGGTAGCTTTCGTAACCGCGAGGGTAGGGCTGTGCGTAAGGATCGTGGTTGCTGTAGCCGTTATAGGGCTCCTCAATGTAGGGCAGAGGCCGCTGCTCTCGAAGGGAGACGGGCCCACGCTCATGATCGCTGATGACGGGCTCCATCCGGATGTGTCGAGCCTTGCGACGAAGCCTAGTGCGACGAGGACGGGCGCCACCATCGACGCAGTCTCCGGCGTTGGAGATCTCGTAGTTGCTTCCGGAGCGGTTGTCTTGGTCGACATCCTCGCCCAAATCACCGAGAGAGCGAGCAAACTCCCGTGTGGCCTTGTCGGCCTGGTCTTATAAGAAGTCAGTTGGTTTGCAGATAAGAATTTGCAGATAAGAATACTGTCAAAGGAACAACTAACTCTTGATGAGCTTGTACTCTCTGACAAAGGAGTGAGCGTTGGGAGAAGCACGACCCTGCTCAATGTTGAGGAAGTAATGTTCAACTAGGAAAGAACAGAGAGGTTAGCTTTCATTGGCTCGAGACCGTGACGATCCAACCATTTCTTACAGAGACTGAGTGGTGTGTAGGTTCTGCGGGCTCCCTCGCCCATGTATGCGAACATCTCCTCGGTGAGTTGGGGCCAGCTCTTCTCTTTGTTGGCACGGTCCTTGCCAATGCGCTTCTGGGAGTAAGGAATGATCTTCCTCTAGAAGATCTGCTCTTCCTCCAGAGACCAAGTTTTGCCACCCATGATGTTGATTGCTTCGTTGGCTTGCTTTTTGATCCTTCGCGAAGCTTTGATCGGCTGGCGTAAGCTACCGTATCTGCAGAAGAACCAAGAGATGAGTGGGATTCAACCTACCCTAGCCACCGAGACTCTGTTTGCTTCAAAAAATCCTAACCTTGCTCCCTTCTTAGAGACGAGGACTTCCGTAAATGCGTGGGTCTTGGGTGGTTGCGGTTGCAGTTGTGGATGATAGGCTGCAGGCTGTCGTGGTTGCTGTAAGAGAAAGAATCTCAAGAAGCACTTCAGAGTGGAAGGAAGGAGTTAGAAAGAAGCATGAAGGAACCCAGTATTTGAAAGAATCAACGAGGAAACTCCTGAGGCAGCTGCAAGGAATTAGTCTATCAAGACTGGGGCATTGAATCATCCCACCTGTGGATCCTCCGGGTTCCTTCCTTTCAAGACAATCAAGCACCTGTCTACCTATCCTGACATTATCATATTGAATGCTGCCACGCTGACTATTATGTATCTACAGTATAAAACCACTGTGTCAAAATATTCGATTCACACACACGGAGGGATCAAGACAACAGCAGTCAGATTGTGAATCTCTTTCAGTTCTATTGAGTCTACCACATTGGAATGCCCGCTTTAAAATCAATTAATTGAAAGAGCGTTCGTATCGAGGTGTTTTTTTTTTCTTTTCTTTTTAGAATTTCAGAATGACATGTGACCGCGCAGAAGTAGTGTATGCTGTCAAAGGAAGAATCCATCCCTACGGAGGGATGTTTGGTCAAGTCTTGAGAGGGTTCAAGCACGGCTGAGGGTCTTCCCTGGCTTGGAGGGCCTACTAGGTCAGGTGAATGTGGGCATTTTTGTTCTGATGAGCATTATTCTGTAACTCCCATGCCCAAGTCAAGAGGGAGGTAGATCAATGCGGGCATTTGTAGAATGACAACTTCCTCCACCTCGCATTCATTCAGACCAGGCTGCTGCTGCGGATGAGATGGTCTGTATTATTGGTGATTTTGTGCAAGCCGGGCAAGTGGCAGGTTCCTTCCTGCCGCAAGAGAGCTCCTTATAAGGGTATGTCGCTCGAAAATTGCGAAATCGCAGGCACGCGAAAATAATGCCCAGCCCCCATCATGAACGCCCTTGGACGGCCGAGAACATGGGCTTTATTCGAATTGACTACAAGGATCCTGGGCCTGATAACCACGAGAGAAAAGTGATGCGGCCAAGCTCCTCTCCAACCTTGAAAACTGACACACGAGTTAGCTGGGCTTTCTTGGTCGCAATGGCACGAATGAGCCATGACTCACCACACTCTTCTCTTCGTTCGGGACGACGCCATCTTTGACCCAGAATCCCCAGCTTCCCATCATGTTGGCCATCATAATATCAGTACTCAAACGATCGCCAACGATGGCCACCTGTGATGGATGAGAGACGCCTGTCTCGGGATGCCGTCTGAAGTACTCCATTATCTCAGCGCCGCAGCCTGGCTTCTTCGACGAATGAGGGAGGACAGTCAGGCCGGTGCCTTTCTCAAGCTCGGCTGCCATGGCCAGATTCCTATCGTACGTAGTCGCGCCAGCGGTGTTGGACACGATGAGAAGGCGACGTCCTGGGTACGCTGCTTTCAGCTCCTCGAAGCGGGCCTAGGCCTGTCAGCCCTCATAAAGATCGCGAATCCGAAAATGAAGGCTCACCTCATAAGGCTTGTAAACTTGGTTTGTTTCGGGGATTGCGAAACAATCATCTTTGTCCAGCACCACAGCCTTGATGTCAGCTTTTTTCCCCTGTGCCTCCAGGGCTTTGTTCAGGGGTATTGGCAGGTCATTGAACGTGGCGACTGTTTGATGGGGGAGGCAAAGCGATGGCCTGGCAATCAGCTTGAAAATGTTTAACGAGGCAGAAAGATTGAGATTCATGATGCGCCGCGAGATCACAACACCTCTCGAGATGGTAGTGGGAGACGTCAAGTGGACTGGGCACGCCGCTAGGCGCCTGGGATGGTTAAGAGCTCTAGGAAGCTTGGACCACCATTCTCGGCAGGGACCTCGCGACTCGACGTCAAACGCGTCTGCCATTTTAATTGGTGTCGCTCCCAACGCCCTTGAACATCGCATATTGCTGGCAAAAGCCACCACTGTACATTTTCGCATCATGGCACGCCGCAAGACGCTTCAAGAAGAGGCAGCCGAATCCCCAAGCCGATCGGCGCTCAAACGAGCACGACGAGATTCAGAAGCCGGCGAGGATGCACTTGCAGAGACCCCTTCGAAAAGGAAGCGAAGCTCTGTTCAAATCAAGACGATTGCAGACGTGTACGATGTCCCCGACGACGAAATTGCCGTAGAGAAGGCTCCCGAGCCAGACCAGCCGACGCCGACCCCCAAAAGGAAGCGAGGGCGACCCCGAAAAGACGCAACGCCCCTAGCCAACGGGACTGCGACGCCCTCCAAATTGCGACAATCCCAAACCTTCGAGACTCCGACGAAATCTACAGGCGTCAATGGCTTTACGCCGCGCAAGAAGGCGGCTGTGGATCGTTCCGCGAAGAGGAAAAGCGCCAGAGCGCTGATTGAGCGCGTGGTTGGCGATGACATCAGTGAAGAGGAGGACGAGGACGGGCTGGTCAGGGCAATCTACGAGTCGAGTGAAGAGGAGGAGGAGGAAGACGCAGAAGCTGCCGCGGCAGCAACACCATCCAAGAAGACTCCAGCTCGTAGAGGAAGGCCGCCGAAAATCCGATCACCGACTCCTCCTCGCGATCTTCCTGCGCACGAGATGTACTTCGAGCACAACAAGCCCGGCCGCACCAAAACCTCCAACAACACCCTCGCCTCCCTCGACCTGCTCACCCACGACGAATACTTTTCCATACTTCGGGCCTACCAAGAACCTCACGCCGAGGATCTCGCCTTCTTGCAGTCTCTGCACGAGGGCTCTTTCGGCCAGTGGTCCTTTGAGCTCGCCGAAGGCTTCAGCCTTTGCCTCTTCGGCCTCGGCTCCAAGCGTTCCCTCCTCACACGCTTCGCGGAACATGCCTACGCAAAGACGCAAAGTCACAGCCGCCACAAGATCGTGGTTGTCAACGGCTACGTCCGCACCATCACACTCCGCGACATCCTAACTACAATCGCCTCCGCCCTCGACCTCGACCCCGCGCAGAAGCTCCCCGCCCAGCCGCCCGCCATGCTCCAGTTCCTCTCTTCCCACCTCACCGAAGCCGGCACAACTCTCACCCTCCTCCTCAACTCCATCGACGCCCCGCCGCTGCGCAGGCCCGCTACGCAGCAGGCCCTCGCCGTGCTGGCCGCGCACCCCCAGATCCGCTTCCTCTGCTCCGCTGACACACCTGACTTCTCACTCCTCTGGGACGCCGCCCTCCGCGCCTCTTTCAACTTCCTCTTCCACGACACCACCACCTTTGCCGCTCCCGCCGCTGAGCTCGACCCTGTAGACGACGTCCATGACCTGCTCGGCCGCCGCGCGCGAGCCGTCAACGGCAAGGAGGGCGTCGTCTTCGTGCTGGCCAGTCTGCCCGAGAATGCCAAGAATCTGTTCCGCCTGCTGGTGGCAGAGGTCCTCGTTGCCGCGGAGGAGAGCGACGACGGGGACGAGAGCGCGGGGGTGGAGTATCGTATGCTATACAACAAGGCAGTGGAGGAGTTTATCTGCAGTTCCGAGATGGCTTTCCGAACGCTATTGAAGGAGTATGGCCCCCTCTCCCCTGACTCTACATCATGGCGCAGTGCTGACTTTGCAAAACAGGTTCCACGACCATCAAATGATAACAAGCAGCAAGGATGCTATTGGCACGGAGCTGCTGAGTGTCCCGTTCCGGAGAGACGAGCTGGAGGGTATTTTAGAGGAGTTGATGTCATGAGGGTATATAGCAGACGACATGTGCTGCCTCGGGCTGTACAACAGAAAATAGACATCGGAGCATCATGAGAGACTAGCATATAACACGACAGCACCTCATTTACGACACGGACGTACAGGATGGCCGGCGTTTCCTCGTTTACAAAATACAAATTCAGTTTAATCATTCAATATGAGGGCGCCCACCTTCGAGCCATCCCATGTGAACCCAATGTGGAACGCGACGTAACCTGCATGACTATCGTCGCCTCAAGCGAGTGCGCCAGCACTCGCCTGGTCCACGATATCTCAGCAAAATGTTGAAAACGAAGTGAAAGAAATCATCAGAAGGGCTTCATAACTTCGTCGAAGTGTCTCTACCACATACAATCCCCGGCTTCAAGTTGCTCATCAGATCAGTTCTCCTCCCCTTTTCTCCAAACGCCATATCCGAAAGAGGTCCCTGTGTCTATACCCCCAGACTTTTGACGCACGTCCACAGCACAATCGGCACGATGACATTGTCGTTTCCGCCCGTCAGCACCGCCTCAGTCAAGCTCGCCATCGTTCCACAGACACCCGCATTACGCACAGCAACCGGCCACGATGTCTGCTGCTCAGCTGCTACAGGCCACCCGCCGACGCGCAGCCAAGTAGTCGCGGCCATCAGCCCCACGAAGACGGCGGCTGCGAAGGCGACGCTGCCCTCGAGGCTCTTGCCACCGCCCCATATCCACTTCTTGTGGCCGTAACGGCGTCCGATGAGCGAGGCAGCTGCGTCACCGAGACCAACGCAGATGACGCCGGCGACCATGCTGACCTCGCGAGTGGGTACCTCCCAACCGGCGAGGGGATCTTCATCGTCAAGGCTCAAAGCCTGGCTGCGGGGAAGAGTGGCGAGAGCGAGCCAGAGCGGGATCGCGCAGCCGATGAGGAGAAATATGTGCGAGATGACGACGGGGCCCTTGTTGTCGCGTCCGTCGACGTAGGGGGTGAGGAATGAGGCGATGGGTCTTGACAAAGGCGGGAGCTGGCTTGCCCGGAGAAGGTCGATTATGAGGAAAATGGCCAAGGTGAAGGAGAGGGCAAGGCCTACGAAGACGGGGTCGACGTAGGTCGATGGGAGGATCATAGCCACCATCATGAAGTGGAAGACTTTGCGTCTAGTGTCCACTTCGAATTTGGGGTCCAGATTGACCACCACAGTCAGGCCAAAAGCGGTGACTAGGAGCCAGTAGGCCAAAAGGATGAGCCTACTGTTTGCTTCTCCGAAGTCAGAGTAGCGAAGGTGTTGTACCCATCCGAGGTGACAGGACTCATGGGTATCGTCCAGCCGTGGCGGGATGCAGATCCAGCGTTCCAGGTCGTTGCTCACAATTTGGAACCTGAACCATGGCAGGTCGCCAAAAAGATAGCCCAAAGCCCACCCAACCGCCTCATGGCCGTTGAGTGCATAGCGGCCGATATGGTCTCGGGTCGGGAGAAGAATGATCAGCACAATTCCGAAATGAACAAATGCTGAGTAAAGCCATCGCTTGACGGTGGCTTGAGCTTCTGTCAGTCGGAAAAATGATCGCACCGTCGTAGAGGACGTCCGCTTCCTTCTGCCAGAGGAGGTGTGGGTCATAGACCGCTGAGGGCGGTTGACGACAGGCATTGTACTCGTCCTGGCGAATGCGAACCCGTTTGCAGAGGTCGCAGGCACGCTGGTAGATGTTGAGCGAGCCAAACTCCCATTCTGATGAGAGTTGAGGTCGCTGGCTGTGAAGGTACGTACGCGCGATGGCTTCGCAAACTGGCCACTGGCCGCCTCATCTTCGGAATCAAACACTTCAGACGCGGTGTCTTCGGTGGGGGCCCGCGAGAAATCGCGCCTCATGCGCCGCGGTGACAACGCTTCCTTCACCAAGCCGAACCAGGATTGCTTCGGCAAAAGTGAAGTACGCCTGAAGCGCAATCTTGGAACCCTAGCCAAGGCGATGCCCCATCGTATGACCGGTCCACAGAACGTCAACACAGTGACGCCGCCGACCCAGAGCAGCGACTGCAACACGGTGGCCTGTGGCGAATGTGCGAGAAGCAGAAGGTTGATGAGCCCGATCGATAGGAGCTGTAATTCTGCTGTCAACAGGCTCGTAGTTGTCAAGTGGTACAGTACCATCAGAAGCGACTGATGTAGAGGATACAATAAAGCGGCCGTCTCAGGACCAATGGTTGGCCTTGTCAACTTGGTCACCGGGTTCACACCGGCGTAGTTCGATTGTGACGAGGCCATGACTAAAGGGATGCATGACAACACCCAGTGGAGAGTACTGACAAGCTCGTGAGAACGCGTTGTCGGAACCAGAAATTTGGGCAAGGCGCTCAGGCTGAGGATGATGTTGGGCAGCACAACTGCAGGGTTATCCATGGCCACGAGAAGAGACACCAGCATAGTGATGCCAGGAGGATATAATATCGGCGCAGGATCGAAGACGGTGGGGATGGAGAATGGCGGCCATCTGGATGGAGTGCGATTCCGGTACGTCCATACGATCAGGCGCAAAGGGTAAAGAAGCATCAAGGATGCGCTAACACCCACGATCAAGCCAAATTCTGCAGATTGTAAGCGCAAGTGGTCACCGGGATGAGTTGGGAAGGCATGCCTCGGCTCCATTGTGTCATGATGGGTCTCACGGTATCGTTGGTCCACAGGATGGCGAACAAGATGCCTGAAATGATGAACTCGAGTGTTCGTCGAATGAGTTCCTTCGTACGGCGGTGGTTTCGGTCCTCCCAGAAGTTCACATTCTTGTCGGTCGCCCCCTCCCCAAGCCTCCCATGACTGCTGCGGTCCTCGAAGGGCGCTGGCGAGGGCAACGGGGAGGACGTGCCAGATAGTAGTTCGTTGCGGCCGCGAAGTCCCTTGTGCGACTGTATCCTAGGGGCAGGCAAGCCTTTGAGGAAATGCTCATCGTCGGCTTCGGTGCCGCTGTCGCTGACAGGTGTCGAATCCTTGGTAAAGGACGGGAACGGTGATGACGGCTCGCTGCTGTCGTCGGACCGCGCGGGGGACGGCGCGGATGTAGGACCTGTCGTAGAGGATTGCGGGTAGGCCAAGTGATGTGCGGCATGGGGAAGCTCGGCGCTCAGGTGGTGATAGGGGTGGGGAGTTCGGTTGAGAGCACGAAGCTCATCGGCATCGTTCGCATCGTCGCCCGTAGCGAGTGATTCTGGCTTGAGGCGGTCGGGTGGCATAGCTCGAATTTGGTCGGTTATGGGGTTGAGGCCACCATCGAAAAGGCCAGTAGCGGGAGCTCTCGACGTTCGGGGCTGTCGCAGGGGTCGCTCGGTAGTGGGTGGTGCGCGCAGTGAAAGATCGGCTCACGTCATGATACGATGCTAGGTCGAGGATGTTCAAAACCTGGCTTGGGATTCTCGGATCAAGGTTCCAGAATAGCAGATAGGTGGAGAGCTTCCTGTATCACATGAAAGAAGGTGCGGCGTCAGTCTGTTGAGGACAGTGCAGGATAGACAGGGGCCTCAGCCGCGCGGCGCCTCGGGGGGGCGCTAAACGTGAATCAGTGGGGATGCCGGCGATGATGTAAGCTAAGCATTTCCAGCCGGTTGCAGCTGTTGCACATATTGGGGTGCCTGGCATGTCGCGATGGCTTCAGACCCCCTTGCCTAATGCGCTAGGCTTTCAACTCAAAAGTCGCTGCAGCGCAAACGACATATTGAGATACCGACCCCGGTTTCTTTCATTCCTTCTCCTTTATCAATTCTTCCGTGATGCCTTCTTACTGCTTACAGCGGCTCCAACGCGTCAAACCACATCAGGCAACCTTAGAGGACCCTGAACATTCAAATGGAAGGACTGTTTTTATCCCCAGAATCTTTCACCAGTTGACTTGTAGGCATGGTCAACAACAATTGGAGAGTTTCAAAATTCTTTCTCAGCTTTTCCCTGGGAAGTGTTACCCTAACGAATGCTCACCAGAGCTTTGGAGGTACGCCCTGAAGCGCATAACCGCATCCGAGCTGCAGGGCGGGTCGCCTCTGTAAGGGCGACCTCGTTCGTCAAGATTTAATATTAGTAGCATGCCTCGAAAATAAGAACAACCTAATCATCAATACTTTTACAGTTCTATGATCCGCAGAGATTCACCGATGGCACAAACAAAAAGTCAAGATGATTTCCAGTTAAACCAATCAACTGCGAATCCGGATTTCCGCGGGAAAGCTGCCTGGTCCCGTCTTTCCGCATCTTCCTCGAGCTAAAGAACCGAATGACTCTGGGATCGTCAACAAATACAGGACAAACAGATGGTTTCCTTTTGAAAAGTCGTAAACAACCCGAGAATACGAGACCAGCCATGTCACTCTCGGTTCTGCCCAGCGCTCGAGATGTTACCCCGCGGAAAGCCGGATCGATCATCAATATTCTAGAGTATCCTGCTCGCCCAGAATACTTTGCCTTCCCATGATCTGCCTCCCCAGATTGGACTCCCCGCGTTGCAATGCGGGGTCTCCACGGGTAAAAGCACAGTCGATCAGGATAGATCGATTCTATGGGGGTTTACACCAAGATTGGGATGGTGCTATCTCGTTGTGTATTGACCCGGAGCAACATGAAAGCACCACGTATAAATCAGGGCCGTTTCGACATCTCGTTGATTCGGATTTGGTAGCTCTCAGTCCATTTCAAAGCATTCGGCCCGGTATTCTGATAATCATCTGTTACTTTTACTCGACTATACCTCGAAATACTTCGATATGAAGCTCGCCATCATCATATCACTTTTGAGTACTGCCACACACGCATGGCTGCCAGCAGACCGCGATCTCTTCAAGAACCCTTCTAAATGCCATCCCGGCGCAGACAAGGTCCGGGGTGTCAATCTTGGATCATTGTTTGTCGTGGAACCCTGGATGATCCGAACAGAATGGGCCTCCATGGGTTGTGGAGAGACTGATTCCGAATTCGACTGCGTTGAGGCTCTGGGACAAGCTGATGCTAATGTTGCTTTCTGGAAGCACTGGACGGAATGGTTTACCGAGGCTGACTTGAACCTCATGGTCTCGTTCGGGTTGAATACCCTCCGCATTCCGCTCGGATACTGGATGCTTGAGAGTCTAGTGCACGATGACGAACACTTTCCGCAGGGTGGATTTGCTGCTTTGGAGCGAGTATGCGACTGGGCCGCCCAGCGCAGTTTTTATGTCATCTTGGAAATGCATGGGGCACCCGGAGCGCAAACTGCGTGGCAGGCATTCACGGGAAAGGTAGGCTACGCTTTGCCACACATTGTCCTTCTCTTGCTGATCACAACCTGCAGTGGGTGGAGGAGCCTGAATTCTACACCGCGGAGAACTTTGAGCGCGGCTACAAGTTTCTCGAATGGCTGACGGAGCTCTCTCACACGAACCCTCACTTTCGCACGGTGGGCATGATTGGGGTCATCAATGAGCCGAACTGGGATGAAACATCTGTCTTGACTGACTTCAACCCCGGCGCCTACGCCCGGATCCGTGCCGTCGAAGCCGACCTCGGGGTTGAGAAGACAGACGCGCTGCATATTCAATACATGGACACCAAATGGGGCGCTGGCAACCCCAACCAGAACCTCACCAACACATTCAACACGGCTTATGACAGCCACCGCTACCTCAAGTCTGATCCGACCGTTCCCGTGACGCAAGAGGGCTATCTTTCGACATCCTGCAACGAACACCTCCCGGTTGCTGGAGAGACGCCTCTCATTGTCGGCGAGTGGAGCTTGGGGCCCAAGACGTCGGACGAGCATACACCTGCGTTCCAGGTGGCTGATGACACGAATAAAGAATTCTACACGAAGTGGTGGGCGGCGCAGGTCATGTCGTATGAAAAGGACCTAGGCTGGACGTATTGGTCGTGGAGGACAGAGCTGGACAACGACTATCGTTGGAGCTACGTCGAGGCTGTCGAGGCCGGTGTCATCCACAAGGACCCCAGCAGGGCCTACACGATTGGGGCTTGTGATGACGTGTGATGGTCGCTATCTTTATCTTCGTATTCATTCTGCATCTGGTTGCATCCGAGGAGCAGCTTGAGTGGGCGAATAGCATCAAAAGATGACAACCGGTCCAGCACGTGTTTATGCCAAGTGTTCCAGTCGTATCTAAATTCAGAATACATCAGTGCTTGCAACGACCTTTCGCCGCGTGTTCGAGCATTCGAAATCATCCAGTAAAAAGAAAGGGCTGCGTCTACTACACTTGACCGTTCCCTGTCCGCAAGGGACTATCCTGCTTGCTAATCGAGCTATGGTGTACATGAGCTCAGTCATTCAGGCTCAAGTAGGTTACGAGCTCTTCGAAAAGGTTGGCCGGCTGCGATTAGACCAGGGGGGCCATTCTCAATGTTACGCACACGTTGGCCGACCTCCTGATCTTCTCGCGACGAGGGTCTGATACCCAGAACCGCCAGGCATCTGGCGGTCACCACCTTGAACTAAGACTGAATCGGCGGACCGCTCGGCCTCCGGACATACAGACCTGTCGGTGCCTTTGACGAGCAGGGTGCCGTCTCTTGACCGAGCCATCTCCCTTCCCCAGAGGCGGCTGCATGCCTGACGGTGTGGAAGGCTCTTTTCTGTCTTGCAGTCAACAAGATGGTGCCAGGGCAGTGAGTCGTCGCGCGAGAAACGGTCGGCGTTGGTATGTTTACTATCTGGTTTGCCAGACCATAACGTTCAAGGCCATCGCGACGACAAGTTCGCAAGACATGGCAAGACCCATCGCAAGGCCGGGTGCTGACCGCATGTTCACTACCGCGACATCCGATAAGGAAGATGAAGCCCAAGCGGCATCGCCGTTGACCCTGCCTCGATGGAGCAACGCAAGAGTGTCAAGGTAGACGGCTTAGCAAGTAAGTGGTGGGCGGGTCAGGAGGCGACGGAGATGCCGCTGACCCTCTTGCTACCCTGAACATCATGTGCATTACTCGTTGTGTTCTCGTTGGGAGCGGGATCGGGATGGACGAAACGTGCCGTGGGGTTGAGAGGCATCCCGAAGCTGCGCTGCCGGCCCTCGATTCAGGGTCATCAGCCAAGAGCAGAGCATGCAGGCATATGATTACCAACGAGCAGGCCAGGGCCAGGGCAAGGTCAGGACCCAGGTTGATTGATCTGCCCTGCAGCAGAGCGAGATACGAGTTCGAGGGCTCGTCGAATGTCACTGCTGCAATTTCGTCTTGATGATTTGGGCAGCGAGTCTCGCAAACAATGAGGCTCGAAAGACGCATTAGAGTCTGCTGTCTCAGAGGTCCCTTTGATTCACTAACCACGGCCTTCTCTCAGGCGACCTGGCGAACACAACTGCTCACGTGATGCTGAATGGTGCCCAGGCCAGGCGCTCTGCCTTGGCTGACCGAGTGGCACTTTTTCTTTTTGGACACGTTCGGTGCACAACAGACGGGACGGGACAACACAAAACAACAGTAGGTTCGGGACGATTCAGCCGCAAATCGGCAGCGCGATCCTCAGTCGTCACCTTCACCCCGAGCGCGTGGCTGAGCAGAGCATAGCGTGGACAGCTAGACCAGCAGTTGGGCTGAGGCGATTGAGGGATGGACAGACGTGACCTGTCAAGCTGACATCCAACCGAGCCGCGTATGGCTGCTCCCTGCGTTTCACCATGAACTGAGTTCCTCCAGTTGAAGCTTCTGCTGGGCCACCGCCCTTCCAACGGCGGCATGCAAGTCGATTCATCACACCTTTTCACGGCGAATCGTGAAGCAAAAAAAGCCCCACCAACCCGCAAGAGGTTCAGCTGAGGTGTCGAACTTTCGGACGACGCCAGCACCCCCTCCTCGGGTTCAGGTGGGACAGCGGACGCCGTGGTCGAACATTTGGTGCACATGGCAGGAGCATGCTCGACCACCTCCAGCACCTGCGACGTAAGCCGATGTCGAGCCAAGACTTTTGCGTCTCGACGGGACGAGATGATGATGCTGCGCTGTTGCCGGGACGAGGGAGAAAATCAGACGAGTCGCGGAAGACAGGCATACTGACAAGACGAGCGCCTTGGCACGAAGTTCGAGCCAGAGCGAGCCGTTATCGACCAGCAGCTGCAATCCACAGCATCTTCGTAATCGGCCGACAAGCGCAGTCCCTAGGCACACATTAGCGCCATGCAAGGATGGTCGGTTTCTGGGTCCCGGCGATGGCCTAGCGGCCCCCAGCCTCCAAGAGCTCCAGAGCTTCTTCGTCTTCGTGTGCAGTGGAACGAACGGGTGCGAGATGGAGAGGATGACCTATTCTTGTCCCCCCTCCGAAAGCGAGACACCTAGCGGGGAGCTTCGTACGACGATGGGGGTGGCGGCGACAACGACAGCAGCATCAGAAACGATGACAACGGGCAACAGAGGCGCTAGCAAATCGACACGATTGCTCATTGACGAACGAGGATGACTTCGACCGAAACAGCCACCGAAGCAGGCCCAGAAAGCTGGGCATGTGGCGCGGAGGTCTTGGAGGACAGCGGCCAATGACTGTCGTGATCACGCCCCCTGGGCCTCGGGGCTGCTGCAGACCTGGGACGACGACCTTGCCGATGCCATAACCAGTAGCCAGTCGATGAGCGGGGAGGGGGGGAATACCGATGGCCTTAGTGTGCGCACATATCACGACAGAGATCAGAGCTGACGCCGACGGGACAAAACGTCATGACAGCACCGTGGCTCGTATTCCCCCGACACTACCTCCCCTAGCTTCGCGGTCCTCGGCACGCGGCTCCAGAGATGACAGGGCGACGAACAGGCGAGAAAAAAAAAGATGCCCCAACGACGGAGCAATACGAGTCGGGCAGCGCTTTGTGTGAGCTCGAGCCAAGTGATGTCACAAAGGGGCCACGCCGTTCCCCATTCCTCGTGTTCCGGGACCGTCAGCTTTGTTCTCCGGATAATCGGCGGCTCTACCAGCACAGCATTCCAGAGGCGGCACGACCAGGGAATATTGTTGGCGTCACATCGGACGGGGATTGCTGACGGAGTGTGATACGGTCGCGAGCATGGGGGTGACCCAACCGAACCCGTCCGAGCTTTCGACCAGGTCCCCATGGTCTCCAGGCTCATCATCGTCGCCGCCCCCGGGTGGGCTGCTTTAGCCGTCGCTGCCGTTGGGTTGCTGGGCGCACGACAAGACGAGCTGGACCTGGACCTGGATCCGAGCGGAAGCCTGGCCTGGCTCTGCTGCCCTGCCTGGTTGAGTGACGAGGCCGTGGGTGGTGGGAACGGGCGAGGGTGCGATTGCAGGGATGCTCGGCCGACCAGGAGGCGAATTCGCCCATTTCTTATATGCACGCGAAGGGCCTCCCAAGCACCCAAGACCAAAGCGATATCATCCATTGGATTCCTGCTCGCCCGTCAACAGCCCATCAAACGCCGCGCCGCATCTCCCTCCGCCAGCTGCATTCGTCGTCGCCTCTCCTCTGCCTCGCCACCCGTTTCGTGCGTCTGAGACAATCGGAAAGACGCCTCTTGACTCTCCGGCGCCGGTCCCAGCACTACCTGGTAGATCCAAAGTCTGCCCTGAAAATATCTCTTCCGGGACCACTAGCCCCGCGGCGCCGTCGACTGTTACGCTGTGACGAACCCGCCGACCGACCAAGGCAGCGAGAGGCCAGAGCTTCACCACACGACAAACCCCCGTCGACCCTCCTCCAGCCCCCCCCATCAACCTCGTTCGACTACATCATCTCGTTCACCACGCACGCATCTGTCACCCTGCATACACTTTTTTTTCTTTCTTGCCCCTCACCACCTCCCATCCATATCCTTGAGCCGGACCCAACCCGGAGCCTCTTGGTCGCACCCCGCAGGCACTCGTTCGTTTGTTTACCTGCCCGTCGAATGATACTGCAGAGCCGCTAAAGCCCGCCCTCGTCATACCCCAAAGCCCATTTCTTGGCCCCGGGACCGCTTTCGCCCTTCCATTCGCTCTGATCGACCGGCCGCGTTAGGCAAGGCAGATCCATCAAGTCTCCTCCTTCGCTCGCTCTCTCGAGACAGCAGTCCTCTTAAAGCCTTTCCACATCCCGCCTTCGTTGTCCGGTCTTGGGTCTCGGCCACACACTCGCTACAATGGCTTCCGACAAGCTCAATGACACCAATCTGGAGGATGGACTGCTGACTGTCGCTATCGATGAGAAGAGGAATCTCATTACGAACACGCCCGACCATGGATCCCAACCCACATCGCCCTCGATGCAACCCCCAAGGCCCAACAGGACGACGCGTGCCTGCCGCTTCGTCACCACCTTCGTGGTGTGCCTGCTCGTCGGGTATGGCCTGACCTCGGCCGTGATGCCGTCCATGAGGTGCACCAGGCACCACGCCCACGGTGGTGCGGACCAGGCTTCGCTGCCCGGCTCCCAGGCGGAGGTGTCTCAGCAGCTCACCGAGGCTGTCAAGGCTCCCGAGTCCGACTTCCTCCACCGCCTGCTGCAAGACTACCTACCCGAGGAGGTGGAGGAGCCCACGCCTGCCCAGGAGGACGAGGCGGTGGCTCGTCTGGCTAAGCGCCAGGAGACGACGGACCTCCCTACCGAGCCGTCCCCGTCGGCAGGCGAGCCTTCGGATACGCCTGCGGAGCCTTCCGCTGAGCCGTCCCCGTCGAGCCCGCCTCCTGCGGCGTCGGACACCCCCTCGACTCCTCCTACGCCGTCCCAGGATCCCGTGCCCTCGGACGACCCTTCACCCTCGGACGCTCCCACCTCTCCCTCCGAGGCACCGGCGCCGCCGCCTGCGGAGTCTACCACCACCAACCCGGAGCCTACTCCGTCGCCGCCGCCCGCGGAGAGCACGACGCAGGAGCCCTCGGTTCCCGCTCCGTCGCCCTCGTCTGACGACGGCGGCGACGTCGAGTCGACTACCACGGATCCGGCCCCCGCCCCTTCCACCTCGACCACAGTCTCGACGTCAGCAGCTCCTACTTCAGATTCCGGTACGTCCACGTCGGAAGAGTCCCCCGAGACTACTTCTACATCTTCTACTACTCCCGTCACCACTTCTACCTCCTTAAGTTCCATCCGTACGTCTGAATCATCTCCCAATCCTCCTTCCCCATCTCCTACCACCCCGTCCACATCTTCCTCGCCCCCTGCCACCACCTCCACCTCGTCTCCGCCTGAGGATACGACAGTGTCCACCTCACGTATGTCTACGTCAACGTCTTCTTCTCGTGTGCCAACATCCGTGGTAGAATCGTCACCCGGCGTGTCTTCCCAGTCCGCTCCCACCACCACTACTAGATCCACTACGACCGCCGACGGTATGTCCAATACCCTCGTTGCAATTCGTTGAACGGCCAAGTTTTGGTCCCGGGCCCCTTTTCCCAAAGTCCAGGGGTATCAGCCCCTGGCACGAATTTTCGAGACTCGGCAGTGGCGTCTCGGGAATCGTACATTTCATGGATGGACACGGGCAACGTGCTAACATTTTCTTGCCAGAAACCTCTACCCGTGACGAGGAGACCACGACGTCGACCACCCGTCGCCCCTCCTCCTCGAGCGCTGTCGTGACCACCCGCACCTCGACCGAGGCCGACGGCGACATCACGCTCGTCACCGAGACGTCGTACGTTGGCGTAGACCCCACGCCCCAGACCACCTCGGGCGCCGAATCGGACGACGCCGACCTGCAGAACGCCGCGCCCCGCACGAGCGGCAGCGTCCTCGCCTTCTTCGGCGCCGTTGCGGTGGGCATCATGCTGCTGTAAACCAGCCAGGAGATGGGCAGCACCCCTTTTGCTTTTTTTGCGATGTCACACGTGTCCTGGGCACATCCAGCAGAACACAAGTGATAAAAACAGATCGATGTATCGGCATTCCTAATCGTCACGACTGAACGGCATTTCACTCCTTTTGCATACATCAACCGGCGTCGTCACAACAGCACACACTACATAGAATAGGCGCGAGTGGATCAACAACCTCGCGCCCGGAAGGGGGGAACTGGATTTGATTTTTGAAGGGCAGGTACACGGATTGCTTTTGGAGATAAAAGGCTGCGGCGGCAAGCCGTACATTGCTGAGGCCGTATGAATGAGAACATGGGCCAAAATTTGATCTTAATGTGATGCGGTGAAGTGTCATGCGCTGGTGCCTTCTGTGGCTTCTCTACCTGTGGCTCCCTGTCGAAGCAGGCCGTTGAATACATTCTGGGCAGTCTGGGCGGACCTGCCAGACAAAGTTAGTGACTGGACTTGAGATAGCCTCCACATCGAGGGGCAGATCTCAGTTCCGTATTAAGGCTTATGATTATCAAGCCACCGTGCCAGAGACCGTGTTTGGTCAGTGGGCGGGCAGGATGACTCGACACGCCTGTACCAAGGTCACCAGCACGCACCAACACAGCACAGACGGATGGGCTAAACATTGTATTCCGACCGTGGGTATCCAGACTCCTACCATGAACGCCATTCCCGCGCCACGCAAGCAAATCTTCATTTTCCAGCACTTTGCGCCCTAGCCAGGTCCGATCTTGGGCATGTCGTGATGCTCGCTCAGTTTGGAGAGGTACGTGTTCAGCTCCTCGACGCGCTCCTTGTGCGTCTTCAACAGCTCGGGCCGGCCGGACGTCCCGGACATCTCGAGCAGCTAGCAAAAAACACGTCAGCGTCAGCGAATCACGTCGGCAGGGTGTGCTGCAGCAGCAGCAGCAGCAGCGTGGGCGGCGTACCCTCTTGCGCTTCCTCTCCTCGAAGCGCCTCTCGGCCTCGGTCTTGCGGCTGCCGGCGTCTGCGTCGCGGTCCTCGCTGTCTTCCTCTCGCTTGCCGTCTTCGGCTTCGTCCCTCTTCCGCTCGTCGTGCTCGTGTTCGGTCTCGGGGTTGCGGCTGGCGAGGGCGGTGGAGGTCTCGCCGCCGGATAGGTTCTTCTCGAGGTCGGTCTTCTCCTTCTTCTTCTTCTTGGGCTTGCCGACCTTGGCGCCCTTGAGCTTGAGGCCGCCGCCCACGGAGGCGTAGAGGTCGGAGGGCATGGCGGTGGGTGTGGAGGGCAGGGGAATCTGCTGGTGTTGCCGGCGAGGGGCAGGTGGTGGTGACGATTGCTCTGGGGGGTGTTGAGTAAGGTAAGGTAGATGGCAACTCGGCATAAAATTCTGATGACTCAGCAGCCCCCCACATCGAATGCGATGGCTACGAATGCGAAAGATGCGAGTCCAATCAGTGGTTGATCCGAACTGAGGGGGCTCGTGCGATGCCTGGCGAAACGGCGAGCGCTGGAAGGCGCGAGGGAGGGAGTGTGGAGTTTGGCAAGGCTAGGAGCGGCCAAGCGAGACCCAGAACCGAACCGCCTTGGGGACCTCGACATCCCAGTCGGCACTTGGTCGTTCTGGTTGGTCCCCTTTCCCCCATTCCATTGATCCATTGAACCACGGCAAAGAGATTTCGAATATCACCATCACGACCCCTTTTGCTTGTCTGGATAGCACGTCCATCTATTAGTCCTCTCCGCCTGAGCTCGTCAGACCTCCCATCCGACCAGCCGCTGCACGTGCGTTCCTCGATACCCCGACCGCAGACGACTATCACAACCACCGATACACCGAAACGACGTCACGAGCATACTTCACCAGTCTCCTTGACGGCCCACGACGCGCTGCGACGGCACACCGAGCCACACAATATCCCCCAGTGCACCAATCATCGTAAAGAAGCTCCCACCAGCTCCTCGCAACATGCGATAATCTGGGCGCAACCCTCTCGTGAAGGATCTCAAGCCGCGCAAGGAACCGGCAAACCACCACGATGCCTTCTCAGTACTCCTCCTTCAACCAGGGCGGTCACGCTCGCGACTCCCTCGAGCTCGCCTCCCTCGCCTCCTCCTCTCATGCGGCCGACACCGTCTCCGAGGGCGGCGTCCCTTCCTCTCGCGCCTCCCTCTCCTCCTCTCGCAAGCTCTCCTTCGACAACGAGGACCCCCTCGACGCCTCCAATGCCGCCGCCGCCGGCCGGCCGCACGGCCACCACCGCACATTCTCCGTCTCCTCCGCCTTTGACTTCGCGCCCAACCTGTTCCCCTTGAGCTCGACCGCTGGCGGCGCAGGGTACGCGCCCATAGGTGGCGCCCCCATGTCCTCGACCGCCATGAACGCCAACGGCGGTATGGGCGGCGGCACCCTCGAGAAGAACAAGACGCTCACCTACATGAACGGCCTCAGCCTCATCGTCGGCCTCATCATCGGCTCCGGCATCTTCAGCAGTCCCAGCCAGGTCAGCGCCAGGGTGGGCTCGCCCGGCGCCTCCCTCGTCGTCTGGGTCATCGCCGGCGTGCTGGCCTGGACCGGTGCCGCGAGCTACGCCGAGCTGGGCGGCGCCATTCCCCTGAACGGCGGCTCGCAGGTCTACCTCGCCAAGATCATGGGCGAGATGGCGGGCTTCCTGTTCACCTGGTGCGCCGTGCTCGTGCTGAAGCCCGGGAGCGCCGCCATCATCTCCATCATCATGGGCGAGTACCTGGTGCGCGCCGTCATGGGCGCCGACGCCGCCGACATCAACCCCTGGGTGAACAAGTCGGTGGCCTTTGTGGGCGTCTTCACCGTCACCTTTCTCAACTGCGTGTCGACCAAGGTGGGCACCAAGGTCAACGACTGGTTGATGTTCCTCAAGTTCATCGCGCTGCTCGGCGTGACCGTCATCGGCATCGTCGTGGCCATCACGGGCTTCACCTTCAAGGGCGAGGCGAGCATGGACTGGAAGTCGGCCAATTGGTTTTCCGACACGTCAACAGACCTGTCAGCGTGGGCGCTCGCGCTCTACGCCGGTCTGTGGGCGTACGACGGCTGGGACAACGTGAGTGACTGAACCCTTTTGCCCTTTTCCTTCTTCTCTCTGAACTTTTGCTGACCTGGTCCAAGACCAACTACGTCGTCGGCGAGTTCCGCAACCCGTCTCGCGATCTCCCCCGCGTCATCCACACGGCGATGCCTCTCGTCATCTTGTCATACGTTCTCGCCAACATTGCCTACTTCCTCGTCCTGCCCATGGCAACCGTAAACGCCTCCAACACGATCGCCGTCATGTTCGGTGCCCAGGTGTTCGGGCCTGTGGGCTCGCTGGTGCTCGCCTTGATCGTATCGGCTTCTTGCTTCGGTGCCCTCAACTCTTCCACTTTTACCTCCTCCCGCCTCGTCTACGCCGCCGGCAAGGAGGGGTACATCCCCTCCATCTTTGGCCGTCTCGGTTTCCGCTCAGGGCCCGATCACTCGACGACGCAGACGACACACCTCTCGATGCAGCGCTCCCGCGGCCGTGCCGGCTCGATCGCGCGCCGCCTCTTTGCGGACCCGGAAGTCGGCCTCTTCTACACGCCCATACCGGCGCTGTTGCTCAACACTGCGCTGACGTCGGCCTACATCGTCGTCGGCGAGTTCAACACGCTCGTGACGTTCTACGGCGTCGCCGGCTACACGTTCTACTTCCTCACGGTGCTCGGCCTCATCATCCTGCGCGTGCGCGAGCCGGGCCTCGAGCGGCCCTACCGCACGTGGATCACGACGCCCATCATCTTCTGCTGCGTGTCGCTGTTCCTCCTGTCGAGGGCCGTCTTCGCGCAGCCGCTGCAGACGTTGACGGTCATCCTGTTCGTGCTCGCGGGCGTGCCGGTGTACTTTTGGCGGATCCGCGGCCGGGACCAGGTCGCCAAGCGCGAGCGGGCGGGCGGCTACGGCGACATCAGCGGAGGCGAGAGACGGCACTGGTGGCGGTTCTGGTGACGGGTCACGGGTGCATGCGAGTCGGGCGTGTTTTTTCACGCTGGGTGTACAAAACGGGGCGGTTTTTGGATTTCAGAGGGGCGGGCTCACCCGGCGTATGGCATGATTGATGGATGCATCATAGAGAGGCAGGGAGCCTAGGCTCGGTGCTGCGAGGCCGCGGTCGACGCCAGGGCTGCACGGTGTTCATAAGACAAGGTGGTGTTTTTATAGTATTTGTAATCACCAAACGCGGAGACAGAGAGCACGAACGAGAATGAGAATGAGAATGAAATGGGTCATGACTTCGTTTGCAGCTATCTGTCCAACTCATGATACAATATGGTTCCCAAAGCAAAGCACGCGCACACCCTTCCCTCCTCGCCTAGACGTTGGTCTGCCTGCTCTCCTTGCGCTGGCCGTAGGCCTTGGTGGCGTAGTCGCCCTTGTGGACGATGAGGTCCTCGGGGCGGTAGTCTTCCTTGCCGCTGAAGTAGCTCTGCAGGATGGCCTTGGTGCCGTCGGCGTAGCGCTTCTGGGCGTCGAGCGAGGTGCCGGACATGTGGGGGACCATGGCGTTGCCGCCGCCGAAGGGGTTCTTGGCGGTGCGCAGGACGTGGTCGCCGGGGGCGGGCTGGGGGAACCAGACGTCGCCGCCGTAGCCGGCGAGGTGGCCGGACTTGAGGGCGTCGGCGACGTCCTCCTTGACGACGATGGCGCCGCGCGCCGTGTTGATGAGGTAGCTGCCCTTCTTCATCTTGGAGATGAGGTCCTTGTTGAAGAGGCCGCGCGTCTTCTCGTGCAGCGGGCAGTTGATGGTGACCACGTCGCACTGCGCCAGCAGCTCCTCGAGGTCCTCGACGCGCCGGCAGCCGATCTCCTTCTCCTTCTCCGCCGACAGCGGCTGGTAGTCGTAGTACAGCAGCTCCTTGCAGTCGAAGGGCTTGAGGCGCCGCAGCACGCGCTCGCCGATGCGCCCGACCGCCACCGTGCCGACCACCTTGCCCTCGAGGTCGTACTCCTGCTTGGCCGCGGCCGCGACGTCCCACTCGCCGCGCTCGATCTGCTCGTGCGCCGGCACGAAGTTGCGGATGAGCAGCAGGATGGTCATGACGACGTGCTCGGCGACCGAGACGACGTTGGAGCCCGTCACCTCGGCGACGGTGATGCCGCCGTTGGTCTTATTAGCCGCGTTGAGGTCGACGTGGTCCGACCCGATGCCGGCCGTGATGGCGATCTTGAGCTTCTTGGCCTTGGCCAGGCGCTCCGCCGTGAGGTAGCCCGGGTGGAAGGGCGTCGTGATGATGACCTCGGCGTCCACGAGCTCCTTGTCGAACGTCGAGTTCTCGCCCTCCTTGTCCGACGTCGTCACCAGCGTGTGGCCCTGGTCCTCGAGCCACTTGCGGATGCCGAGCTCGTTCTCCGTCGTGCCGAGGAGGCCGGGCACCTGCTCATGTCAGCACGGTTCTCAGGGACGATCTGTTTGGCGTTTGATCGCTCGAGATCCAGGAAGGGGGGGTGGGCAGCATCCTCATGCACCCCGCATCAGACGTGGGTCGATGAGCTCAGGGTGACGGGGGNGGGGAACGGCAGCAACCCACGGCCGCATTGCAGGAGGCTAGGCGGCATTGCAGATGCCGACCTATCTCCAGCTCTGTGTGTGTGTGACCGTGGCGTTCGTTCCCCGCACTCGAGCGGGAAGTGATCTCATGGGGATGCATTTGTGGGCGGAATTCGAGAGATGGAGCAAAGAGAGGAGGGTTTCGCTTACGTCTTTGGCGTGCTGGCCGCCATCGTACAGGACGAGCAGGACCTTGACCTTTTCGCGAGCGGAGGTTAGCGTGCGAACTGTAGCGGGCGTTCTCGAGAGCGAGGATGCGGAGAGACAGGCCGGCCGAAGCTGGGGAGCTTGACCGGGCGCTGCGGCGACGGCTCGGGGGAGGGAGGTGGTTCGGGGGAGGGACGAGAGGGTTGCGGTGTGAAGGCCGCGAGAGGCACGAGGGACGAGGGAGCGAACGAGACGGGGAGACGGTACCATTGTGAAAGATGTGCTGGTGGTGTGGGTGTAGAGTGAGGTTCTCGGTGGTGATCTAGCAGTCGATGGCTGGCTAGATGAGGTGTAAGTGGTGTGTATGATGATAGTTGGGTATTAGAGAAGATGGTCGAAGAGGAGGTTCAGGTAGCACAACTGGAGGGAGCAGATGATCTTAAGTATTGTGGCTTCCTCTCCTCTCCCCCTCCCCAAGACACGACACGAACCTCAGACACGGGCACACGCAATGTCTGACAAGCTTCCACGAGCTGCACGGCTGACGGCAGAGACGGGACGGACGGGATCCGAAAGGCCAGCTGTTGAGGGGTCAAGGTGGCAGCGGCAGTGATGGATGGACGGTGGTGGTTCACCACCGGTCTCAGAGGACGAGGTGGGAGCAGCAAAGGAGAAGCTTCGGCATTGAGCTTGGAGCTTGGGCCCAGACATGGAAAGGAGCTTGCCCCTCGCCTCTGCTGCTACCAGTCCTCGACATCGAGGTCTCGTCTCGTGCTTCCTACTCCTCCGGGTGCCTCCACCAGTGACGACTGCAGCCGCGACGACGATGCCTCGAACCTCTGGAGCTGGAACCCTTGCGGCCCTCTCCACCATCCCGAGATGCCGGTGGTCACGGTGGGAGGGAGGGAGGACCTGACGGGGATGCAGGAGAGGGGCTTGGGGACTTGGGGGGGCATCAATGCATCAGGTCCGACTCCCCTCGCCCGAAGCTTCGATCGACTTGCAGCTCTACGTAACGCCATGGCTCAGATGAGGCGCGCCATCCAATGGGCCTTCGAAGGGTGTGCTGGATGAGGGGTAAGGCGACAAAGGGAGATGGGTGCAGGCCGGATGCTGTGACGAACGTACCAACCACCAGGTCCCAGACGACGCCGGGCGAGATGCTGGGGGTTGAGCTCCGAGCTGCAGTCGATTGACCGCATCCAGCGTCACTAGGCCGCCCAGGAGATGGGCCGATGCTCCACGAGACGGCTTCCCGAACGCCGTGCGTCTGGGGGAGTCCAAGGCGGGGTAATCTGCGCGGTCGTATCTCGGACATGTCTCGGGAGGTGGCTGTATGCCTGGAATCGATGGAGGCAAGCCAGATAAGACGATCAGCGAGTGACCTAAGGTAGATCAAATGGGATCGGATCGCTCTGAGATTCCGCAACTCTGAGCAACTGCTTCCAATCCTCGTCTCTGGCTTTGATGAGAACGGCACAGTTTGTTGTCGAACGCAGCTGTTCAGACCTGACCCTGGTCGTCAGCCCAGTCTCCACGTACAGGTGCCCAAGACTGGAGCTTGACTCAGACAGCGAATGGCTTGGAGGAGGAGAACAAGCAACTGGCACGGCCGAAAGACTGAGAAATATCGCAGCGACTCTATGATTTTATGATCACACTCATCAACCCAGAGCCTCAATCCGAGGTGTCCTTGCCAGACCAAATGGCCCAGAGCCGAGCTACATCGCACAAAATGAAGCACGTGTCATTTCGCAAACCCCTGTCGACTGATATCACCGTTATGATTCACCCGGCGTGACTGAGATGCCTTCTCGATTGTCTGCTTTTAAACCCGTCACAAGCTGACTTTCGCTCGCCTCAGTCCTCCACTCGCTAACGTATTATCACCACTTCACATTGGCCCCTTGAACAAGCAACATGATTGATTGCGGGGAGGCTCAAGAAGTCACGCGTCCCTCGGCGGCGTGTGCCACGATTCTCGACTTGCCCACGGAGATTCTCTACAGCATCATCGACCTGCACTGGGAACGTATGGACGCAACAAGAGACTACGTCGTCGATTGGAGCCTCTTAGATGACCTAGGCAAGGTGAACTGGAACTTCGTCGACCGCAGGCTCGTCCGAGGAAAGGGGTTGCAAGTGATCCAAAACCTCCGACTCGTCTGCCGTCGCTTCAACCAAATTGCGTCCCCCGTCTTGTTCCCCGTCATTTTCGTCGACATCAGTCAAAAGGCTCTCGACAGACTCGATTCTCTTTCAAGAAACCCATGGTTCGCCGACGGCGTCCGCGGCGTCCAGGTCAATCTGCAATACTACATCCCCGAATTGGCCAACAGCCTGCCCCTCTTCAAGGAAAACTGCTGCAGGGTGCTGGGAAGGATCAGTTCTGATGCTGACTATAACGCCGAGGCGTACTTTTTCCGCGGCACCTGGGCCAAAGGCGACACGGACGATGCCAGGGAATACAGGACGTTCCTGGACCGCATGGAAGACTGTTTCGTCATAAGGTCCGCATGGAATGACCTCGTCGACGAACCCTCGGATAATGCAGGCGAAGGGCTGAACGAGGATGATGCTACTGCATCACAAGCTGGGTCCGATGCCAGCGAATGCGAGCTTGAGGAGGATGATTCCGAATACGTACCACAATCCAAGGTGTCAGCGTCCGATTTCCAGCAACTCCTGCTCAAGGCCTTTGACCAGTATGGCAAGGCGTTCGAAGAACAGTCACAGCTGCTCAGCGACGGGGTCTTTGTCAAAAAGGTGGCAGCAGCAATGGCACGGATGCCCCGATCCGTCTGTCTCTGCTTTGGCGATGAACCCCCCGCGGAAGGGTCTTCTTACGACCGTTTCGAAGAGTCAGTTCTGGATTATCCAGACATGTTTCTCCGACAGCTGATAGCCCCATCTCGGTGGCTAGCGGTTGAATATATGACGCCGAACCTAGCTACCGGACTGCTGCCTATCCGGATTCTCTCCGACCTGCCCATTGCCCTGCACCAGGCTGGGGCGTCCTTGCGGGAGCTCAGCCTGAGCTGCTTTCCACAGCAGTCGAACTTCCACCTCCTCCGCCCCAGCCAGTCCTTGTGCGCGGACGTGGATCCCTGGGTTGCGCTGGTCGAGGCATGCTCCAATCTCGAGTCCTTCCACTTTGGCCGCGGTGTCGGAGATAACTTGAACGGCTTGACGATAAGACGCGAGCATATATCAGGCGACGACCGAGCCAATATCGACAGGTATCTCGGCGCCATGCTCGCCAGTCAGCACCTCGAAGAGGTAAACCTCAGAATGCGTCCGTTCAGTCTGAACCACGGTTATGGCACGCGCGAGTCGGAAGACGACTGGCTCGACGTGTCGTCCTTCATAGGTACCCCTACGTGGCGCAATCTTCAGCGCCTCTCCATGTCGGATGTGAGAGTGAACCAGGAAGCCATCTTGGGCATCATGGAAGGCCTTGGCCATCGCATGCGCTACGTGTGGCTGTGCTGCATTCACCTCACAGGCGGAGACTGGCTGCCAGCGATGGATATTCTGCGGTCAAAGGTGGCCGCGAGTCTGCAGTCGGGGGGAGGCGGCGTCAAGATCTTATTGCGAGATTCCTCCAAGGGCGGAGACTTTAGTCGTTTAGCTTCTCGCCTGAATGTCGGACGCGAATCTGTGCCAGCGTCTTTGCAACATTTGCCGAAACGCGAAAGGAAGAAGCGCAAGGCGGCGTCCCTGGAGACGAACCTACAACAATTGTCTGATTACATCCTTGGCATCGGGGCCAAGGAGGATCCTCTACTGGGGATGAAGAGCTCGAATTGACAGGCATGGGGCATGCTTTCTGGTTCTCTAAAGCACCTCGTAGGCGAGAAGCGAAGCGATAGATTTAACGTTACTAACCCTACCTCATAATACTTTTACCTTGAAATGGACGGATATAGACTCACTTCTCTCGCCCCTATTCCAAGCGCAGACCCTTAAGCAACACTCCATTACCCATGTAGTCACTTCCATCCGACAGTTCGTTTTCTGTTTCATCAAGTGACCGCAAAGACTACAAAGCTTTCAGTTCCCGAAAGAGACCTCGTGTATCGGTCGTCAATGGCCTTCCTGGCGTACAACTTCCAGCCGCTTACAACATATTTTTGAGCGAGACGAGTGGCCTCGTCTCTCGTCGTATACTTCATTAACATCCTAGACCTCACAGTCTTTCATTCTGTCGACAGCGACTGAGTACCCCCTGCAACCCCTATTGCAGGTGGGACGTCGGGCCTCGCGGAGCCAGCTCACTGCTTGCACAGAGCCGCAGGAGTCGAGCACTTGTTGTTCTTGAATTCGTTGTTCTTGCCGGCACTCTCCAACAAGAGGTCCTGGTCGTTCTTCTTCACCACGTTATGGGCGACGAGGTTCCCCGACGCAACGCTGCCGCCAAAGTCAAAGACGGCGATGCCGCTGGAAACGAGCGCGGGCTTCCCGTAATCGCTGATTCCGAAGACCTTGTTGCCGGTGACCTTGGCATTGGTCGCGCCCGCGATGGCGATGCCGCCGGCAGAGTCGCAATCCTTGTGCGATGCGCTGATCTGGTTGTCGGTGATCCTGGCTCCGTCGATACGAGGGTCAACGAAGACACCGGCGCAACAGTTGCGGACCGTGTTGTGAGAGACTCTCGCGCCGTTGGTCTGGACGCAGAGCGCAATGCCGTAATCCGAAATGGTGTTGCCGGTGACCTGGACGTCGGACTTGTCATCCATGCAGATGCCGATGAAGAGCAGGCCGGAGGACTTGACCCTGTTGCCGGCAACGCGCGTGGAGATGGAGCCGACGGTGAGCGCTCCGTACGAGGTTCCGTCTGCGAGCGTGTTGTGCTTGATCTCGGTGTTCTTGGCTCCCACAATGGCGATGTTGAGTCCCTGGAAGCCTCGGACTTCGAAACCCTCCACCCTGACGTCTCGGACACGTCGATCAACGGATCGGAACTTTCGGTGCTCTTGTCCTTCTTCAAACTTGGCCAGTACTACTTTGTGACCAATGATGCATATCCCTGCGACGGTACCATCTCCCGCCAGGCCGTCGCAGCCGTTCGGCTTCTTGGCTTGTTTGGAAGACGGTTCAGGAGGTGCCAGAACGGCATTGTTGCCGATCAAGCGGATGCCGTCCTTGCTGATAATGAGATGCTCGCGATACTTTCCCTTGCCAACGATGATAGTGTCTCCTGGGCGCGCCTTGTTGATGGCACGCTGGATGCTTTCGCCCTCCCTGACACGCGTGTGGCCATGTCCGTAGCCGGCCTCAACACGCACGCAAAGAAACGCCGCGAGGACGAAGAGGAGGCAGGAAATCAGAGAAATTCTAGTCATGTTGAGACTGGGGAGTGTCTTGAAGGGGCGTTAAGTTAACAGGTTTGCTGGTGGAAAATCCCAAAGGAGGCGGGCGACCGCGTCTCTATTTCTATTCATCGTACATGGCGAGAAGTAGCTGTCATTTCTCCATGCTCAAGAGTGATGCTTGTAACCTGACCCAGGTGCTCGGGACCGAACGTCTTGCCAGCATGTCGATCGCAGGCGTGGCTGATGCAAGGCTTCGGAAAGCTTGATTCAGGATGGGTTCAGCCGCTTACCGGCCTGTGCATGGGGCAGCCTGTCGTATGCCAGCCCTGATTTAACGTCAACTGCAGATCCTCTTCTTCGTTTCTTCTCACTGAGAAGCTGAATTCACCATTGAGGCAGGGAAGTGGCCCGGCCGGACTCTCCAAGCCACGAGGGATGCCACGAGGAGGCTGCACACATGCGGGATGCTTTCAGCCCCAGCTTCAGCTCGCCATGCACCCTCCTGTACCTGACGCTTGTTTCTTGTTTAAAGCGGCGTTAGTCAATGATTTATGCTAAGGTGAGTAGTCTCTGTAAGCCTCAAAACCTACCAAGGTATTTGGTTTTGCTTCCCACCCCGCAATTCAGGGGAAGGGGTATGGTTCATTCGCTTGCCTGGCCCGATTTTGAATCCAGGAGGTAATTCACGTGGCTGAGAGGCAGGCCCGACAGCAGACACACCATGGTAATCAACGTAAGTTGGAGGTCAACCAATATATATTGGAGGTATACCAATATGAAGGGAAAATCAAGTCATTGAACTTCATCGACCCATGTCATCCCTCGTGGTGTTGCCCCTCGATTAGTTAATCAAGTGTCGCACAAGTCTACAGACGCACGCGCGCCGTCCGGTTGTATATACCACATTAGCACTATCAGGGCTGAGATTTGCATGACCGATCACCCCTCATGATCAAACATCCAAGTCGTGCCATCATTGAACCTTCCACACGCCACAAATTCCGAGTCGTCCCATCAGCCATCGCTATCCCTGACTTGCCCAACTGTTTCGAGCCAAGCAATCCTCTAGCGTCGGTCTAGCACGCGAAGCAGCTCATCCAGGTCTGTCCTAGCAGCTTCGCTGAACTAGAGACTATTACATGTTTTGTCGCCAGGACGGCTCGTCTAGGCCAAGACCACGAGACCTCCCACTCGACCAATGCTGAACCTCATCCGAGGACGCTGTCTCAAAAAAAGATCAAACATAACCGCCCCAATCCACAAGTGGTCTAACCCGACCCAGCTCGTAATTGCATAATGCAGTCCTCGCAACTTCGGTGTCCTCCTTTCCGAGCAAAGTCCAAAGCTCGATGTACCTCTTTGGAAGGAAACCCCCCAGAAGCACTCCATAAGACTTTCAGGACTCCAAGCCGGCCATTTTCTGCCGCAGATTCGAAGGCAGACCTCCCGTTCACCCTAGACGGGGGTGCATTAACGTCAGCCTTCTGGTTTAGCAGCAGCTTGACGATCTTGACACTGCCAGCTGCCGCTGCCAGCTGCAAGGCGGTACCTCCGCCTTTCGGCGCCGCTGGGCTGTTGACGTCTGCATGCCACCGTAAGAGGAGCTCGACCATTTCGTAACTTCCAATCTCACAAGCTTTCTGTAAAGGGGTTCTCTTGAGACCCCGTCTGGCCTCCTCGTTGACTTTTGCTTTGCGTTGGAGGAGGACTGTCGTCATGGTCGTGTTTCTCGTCCCAACCGCCGCAATCAGTGCCGATTCCCGAGGCCACACGTTCGAAGAGTAATTAGTCTCTGATCCGCCTCGACCTAGGGGTGCCGAAACAACACCGTGGAGGTCTGCGCCTGTATCCAACAAGGCAAGGACCCATAATACATTCTGTTCTTTCTGGTGTTGGATCGCAAATCCCAATGGTGTACAACGATGTTGCGGCACATAGCTGTTCACATCCATCTTAGCCTCGATCAGAGAATAGAAGAGTCCTTCGTCACCGGACTTCATGGCCTCGATCACGAGGGCTCCGCCGAATTTTGGACACCCACTAGGATATCTCGTTCTGAAGGCTTCCAATAGGATGGTCAGACCTTCTGCGCTGCTTTTCATGGCTTGAAGGAACGCGTAGGTGTTGGCAGGGTTTGCTCCTTTTGATAACAGAAACCGCGTCAAGCGCTGCCCGTCATGCCTGCGTACCGCCTCTGCCAGCGGCGAATTGCCGGATCTTGCCTTCGCGCTAGGATCAGCACCGTGCTTGAGCAGTTTCGTAACTAGTTCTTCGTCGCCGGCCTTGATACCGGCAGAAAGAGCTGTGCTGTCGCCTCCGGCATTTAATTCTGTACCCAAGAAGATCAAGTCGTCAAGTACAGACATATTCCGCCACAGCCCAGCGAATTGTATGACGGGATCAATTGTTGCAGTGACGTCCCCATCGCAGTCCAGAATTGCCCGCACTACTTGTCGGTCTCGTTTCTGCAAGGCGTAACCGAGCAACGAGACTTTTTTTCCGTCTTTGTCCTCGATGATACCGTTGATATCCACGTTTGTGTTTTCCAGCAGGAATAGAGTCACATGCGTCTTGTCATAGCGGAAGGCTGATTTCAATGCATTTCTGAGATTTTGGTTAAGGGCGGACTCGGAGCTCTTCGAAGATAAGTCGAGAAGTCTCCTCAACCTACAAAGGTCGCCAACCTCAGCTGCAGCACAGACAGCAGCATTCAAATCCTCTGTTTGACACAAGCTAGACCACGACCCTGCTTGCTCAGGAATCCGCATCAAGTCGTCGTCCTGAGTTCGAATCGACTCTGCGAAGGGCGAGGTAGAACAGTGGAATGGGTCCCGAAGGTCTGCGTCGAGCATTACGCCATCATCCATGAGTTGGTGCCACTCGAAACTGGATGCCAGAGGGCTGGCTCCATGCTCAATCAGAAGCTCGATTACAGCGCGTTCGCGGCTCCTGAAGGCTGCAGACAGCGCTGCAGCCCCCGCACTTGTCCCACACAGAAGGAGTTTGCAGAGTTCCAGGTTTCCACGCAAAGCCGCATAAACCAAAGATGTCGAGAGTGACCTTGGATTTTTTGCTAAGCATTGCCCGCAGCCCGCGATGTTGCAGAAGTCGAAAAGCTTTGAAATGACGGCCAGCGCCAGGTCACTCTCCAGCTTGTGAGCGAAAGCCGGCAGGCATTCGAAATAGAGGCCATGTGTCTCTTCGGTCAGCTGGTTGAGCAGCTCATGTATGAGTGAATGGTCTTTAGAATTATTTATAATCAAGTTCAGAATTGATGGCGTTAACTCGGCGCCGTGAGCAAGCAGCGCTGTTACGATCCTCGTATCGATCATGTGGGTCTTTTCCCACTTGGAAACGGCGCAAAACAGCGCATTGCTTCTTGAACGTGGGGATCTGTTGACATCGGCGCCCAGATTCAACAAAGTGGTCAAGATATCGAAGTTGCGTAAGATTGCCGCACCTGCCAGCGGAGTGCATTCGATTCCTCTGACCTCGCAAATAAGCGTGTTGATGTCGATTTCTCCGGGCCCTCCCTGCACGACTCCTGAAATGTTTTTGACGGTCTGAACATCTCCCGATTCAATGGCAGCTCGGAAGAGGTTGTCCGCGAGTGATTTGACCACCGCAGGCTGGCATTCGCGCAGAGCTCTCAGAATTTGGGAGATCATTGGTTCTTCCTTCAGAATTGCCAGAATGGCGCAGCGAGGAACATCTTGGAGACCGGCGAATCCATTGGCAATCGAGAAGATGATGGACTTTTGAAACGCCGAACTAAAGATGTCGTCCCCGCTTGCGAGTTCTGATGCCCCGTAAGACGCTCCATGTTCGGAATCATCATCCAGAAGTGACATGAGGCGGTCAAACACATCTCTTGCGTCCGGCAAATAATCCTCTTCAATCTGGTGTCGGGAGCCGCGCTGAGCGGCCACAGCCTCGTTTATTATTGTTTGGATGATGCTGAGGGCTGAGACTGGCATAGAGCGGCATAGGTCCGATGCACTGCGAGGAAAGTGGTACGGGTCATTTGCGTCGTTGCGGAGATAGCTGCCAAGTATCTCGTGCTCAGAGAGATCCAGCTGTAGCGGGGTGGATATTTCAAAAGACGATTGAGTTGCCAAGGGAGACTCGAAATAGTTGCCAAAGTCGAAGATGTCAATCGATGACACATGATCGCCATACCAGGGAGACAAAGCATTGGGATTGGGAGGCGTCCAAATGACAGGCGTGGTCAGACTTGTTTGAACAACACTGACGTCTTGCTGAAGGTCGGATCCGATGTTGTGTGATTGCTGTCCAGGCGTCGAGAGCTCATTACCCCTGTTGAGCTGGGGGATTCGCGAATGCAACGGAATCGGACCCTCATCCGGCTCGGGGAGCCTGTCCTGGTAAGAAGCCCAGGCGTTGTCCTGGCCCAGCGTCACAATTGTTATCTCAGGAGGTAACTCTGGATCAAAGAAGTGTTAGCATGACAATTTAAACTTAATGGCACAAGGAAAACCAACGTTGGGTGGTAGGACTGGAACTCAGTGCAAGGGCATCGAGGTCCAAATTCCGTCGGGTTCGTCGCACCCTCGCCTTGTCCCAGCGCTTGCCCGAAACAACAGGCAAGGCCTCAAACCCATCTTCTTTCAGCCTATCAAGCACGGCAATAACCTTCTGCGCGGTCTCCTTCTTCAGGTTCTTCGGCAATTTCCATCTAGCTATCTGTGCCTCGTACTGCGCTGCACTGCATGTACTAGTAAGTGAATGGCCCGGAGTATGTGCAGTGCAAAGGAGACTTACGATGCCACAAAATGATGTTCGACCATCATTGTGTTCACCAAGTCTGGTCTTCCAGTCTTACTCTTCACCACAAGATTCTGCTTCAAGTAGAGATCCTTGATGGTGGATTCATGGCGGCGCCATTCCTCCGGAGGGATTCGTCGAGTTGTGTACGGCATGCTGCTCCCGAAGTGGCAGCGGAGGAAACCAACGTTGATCGAACGCGACAATACGATATGTCCTGGGCAAACTTTGGGAAAAAAATACGGGGATCAAGGCAACTTCGAGAATGAGCAAGACCAACGTGTATCAGAGACCAGAGGACTCGAGCTTTATTGGCATCGCCCCCGTCTGGGACACTCCTCACTTGCCGTCTGCTAAATCGCATTGCGGTGACAAAATCTTTCTTTAGTGCCAATGTAACGATGCAGGTTTTGTCACATCAGGTCGATTGACTTTCTGACTGGTCGCCTTGTCGGATTTTGCCCTTCGGATTTTGTCACCGCCCCTCGCCCTCGTCGCGAAGAACGCCACATCAGGTTCTGTGCAGTCCATATTCCGCCCAGAAACGCGCCCTTGAGGCCCAACGGGCGCATATCTATTGGGCCAACCGTGGTGCGACCAAGCCAATGGCGCAGCCTTCTTTGCGCTGGGCTGCGCCGCTGCCTGACGCGCTTCTGGTTGCCTTTCCTCATGATTGCAGCAGGCCGCGGACCTGCAAAGGTGTTGCCTGACCGACCTGCCAGTTCCTGGCGCTGTCCTTCAATATGGCTATGAGCTTTTGACCCACTGGCCGCAAGCCTCTGGCTTTCACAGCAAAGTCGTGAACAGGCACTTACTGTCCAGCGATCGAAGCATCCAAGAGCGGATTGCGACTGAACGAATCGCACGAGTGGTGAGTCTGGATCTGCCAGTGATAGGCTGCCACGGCGCGGGTTCGCAATAGGTCGCCCTTCCCCGTGGCATCGTGCGCCCTTGGCGTCATGGTACCGCCCAGAGTTCTTGCTGAGCAGCCGTCTGCATGGCAGGTTTCACCTACATCGGTAGATGAACAAAACTTTGTCAGATAACGTGACCATCTCGAAACGTGACCAATCA
Source organism: Verticillium klebahnii (assembly GCA_002851715.1). Classification (NCBI taxonomy): domain Eukaryota; kingdom Fungi; phylum Ascomycota; class Sordariomycetes; order Glomerellales; family Plectosphaerellaceae; genus Verticillium; species Verticillium klebahnii. The sequence goes on along the minus strand of NMXL01000003.1, from coordinate 5,715,323 downwards.
AGTAGCGAAAATTCGAAAGCACGGAGATTGGCTATCTTCAGGCCAAGCAAGGAACTTTACCGATTTTGACGTCGCGAATCTGAATTGGCCATCACCAATTCGGTCGAATGACCTCGAGCTTGACCACATACCGGATTGTGGCTGGTCCGAAGCCTCGAAGCGAGTGATACTGACTGTAAAGTCCCATACCCGAGTAACGGGCAAAGTATGAGGGTGCTCCTGGTGTATGCCCCCGTCCTCAGCGGCTCCGATGGACAAAATGGGTGCCAAAACTTTGTCAAGCGACAAAGTTTTGCCGAACAGGTCGCCCTTCAAGACCAACTCAGCCCGGGACGTTGAACATCTTGTCTTCGAGCCTGTTTCTGAAATCCAAACGTTCCACCGAGTCTGACTATATAATCACCTCGGTCCGCTCTGGAATCTTACCTCATGGCTCTACAGAGATACCATCACAAATCAAGCACGCCTTCAAGAAGCCCTCTGATATACCTCGAGCCCACTGCGTGTCCCGACTATAGCCCGTCCATCTTTTCTTCCCTCAAAACATTCCAAAATGCCCAGGAACACCTCAAACACCCAACCCCCAGCGCGGAACCTCCTTACTGCCAGCGGCGCCATCCCCTTCCGGCCCACGAGCTCAAACACCACGACCGCCGGATCCAGCAGCACCCCACGCTCCGCTTCCCAGCCGGCCCAGCAGCCACCGCAGTACGTCCCCGAGTTCACCGAGCCGTTCACGAGCAGCGGCGGCTGCATCAGGTGCTGGATGCTGAACAAGTCCATGTACAACATGCGCTGCGCGCACCGCTACGGCTCCAAGGCCTACTAAGCACGTGCACTTTCAGACACGGGGCGAGCAGAGGGAGAGGCTAGGAAATGAGCCGAGGGAGAAGAATCTGGGAGTATGTTCGACAACGGTGTGCCTCGAAACATGCACGAAGTGGATGGTCTTCAGGTGAGTAATTTGGATCATTCACGAGAGACTGCGGCACATGCTGACAATGAAAAAGACATGATGATCTTAAAGCAGGCGGTATTATGGGCCTTTCATGAGGAGATGAGAGCTGGGAGTCCCTCTAGGTGCCCACGCAATTGACGATATCACGACGTACTACCCGGAAGATGGCGCCACTCGCCGTCTCAGCAGTATTTTCCCTCTTTGCGTGATGCACCGCTGGCTTTCCATTGTGACATCTCTTAGACCTGGCGAGCTGCCGCCTTCGACGCCACTGTGGTTACGGTTACCATTACCGTCCGGGTGGCGTCTCCGCCGGGTCACATGACGAACCCCAGGAGGCCGTAGAGGACACTGCGGCCTTGGAGTCTAACTTCGACCTTATAGTTCATGGACTGCCGCCGCTGTCCCGAGACCTGGCAACGCGGACGTTGTAGCCAGGCGTGGCTTGTCGTTGGCGCCATTGGCCCCTGAGTTGTGCCCCCTTTCCCAAGTGGGTCCTAGCCTATCACCTTGTCCACACTGTATTCATCCGAACTACAGAGGTCCCATCCACAAGAGCGGGATACGCAAACACGTGGAAGCATTAAACATCACGTTCAGAAGATTCAAGTTCATGGTATCTCATTCAGATGCTGTAGCCAGATCTGCCCAAATGTGCCTAACAACACCATATATATGCCCAGCCGATGCAACGCCAGGCACGAAGGCCCCCCAAAGGCGACTTTTGTCTGCCCCCAACGCCGGTGTTCATGAACCTGTAAAAACAAAACATGCAGATCAAAAATCAAAATCAAAATCAAAATCAAAATCAACCACGTGCATCTCTCAGCGACGTGCTCACGCCGCCGCGAGCTCGGCCGTCGCCTGCTCCGCACCCGCACCCGCAGCCGCCCAGTTCATGGCGTCCTGCATGCTCTCCTCGCCAAACACGTTCGCCATCAGGCCCTCGTCCGAGTTGTTGACACCCTCGGGCGGGAACTGCAGCCACTGGTCCATGTCGAGCTCCGTGCCCGCCATGGCGTTCCAATCAATGTCGTCCTGGTTCTGCAAAAAGTCCAGATCCAGCAGCTCGGGCTCCTCAGATCCGCCGCTCGCGCTGGGCGTCAGGCCGCCCATGGTGGACTCGAGGTCCTTCTCCGTCGACGGCGGGGACGCAGACAGGTCCAGCGCCGCAGCGTTGATGGTCTGCGGCAGCGCCGCGTTGGCAGTCTGGGCGACAGGGTTCGGCTTAGCGAACAACGCCTCCGAGGAGGTCATGTAAGGGGCGTTCTCCGGCGGGGGCGTCTGGGCGCCAAAGGTCGGGTCGGCCATCTTGAGGTTCTGCTGCGTGACGGCGGCCGATTGGGCACCCGCACCAGCGCCAATGTCGATGGCGGCCTTGCTGAGGGCGGCGTCGAGGAAGCCAGTGGCGTAGTCGGCAGCGGCGTAGATCTCGCGCAGCTTCTCCATGACGCGCATGCACTGGCGGAAGCCGCGGCTTGCACGGTCGCGGGCCTGGGCGACGGGGTTCTTCATCTCGAGGAGATGGATGATCATGGCGGGGAGGATGACAGTGACGCCGGTAGTCGGGAGGAACTTCTCGAGGCGGAGCTGGTGCAGTTCGGAAGCCATGCGGGTGATGTGCATGGCGGCGTCGCGGACGCGCAGGCGAGACATCTCCTGCACCTGGCGCGAGGCAGTCGGGGCCTGGCTCGGGGACGAGGGAAGGAACTGCGGGCGGTGCAGGGCAGAGATGGTCGTGTAGTAGACCATGTGCAGCAGAGTGCGCTGGACGGCGAGGGTCGAGCGCCCGTTCTTGACGTCAAGGGGCGTCAGGGGGCGGTACTGGCAGGTCGCAGGCAGCGCCTCTGCCCAGGCCATCAGCTCGAGGTCGACCGAAGTGACGCTCTCAAAGTTGTCGAGCTTCTTGTTGGGGAACAGCATCATGGTGCTGTTGATGGTGTTGTCCGGGCGCATCTTGTCACGGATGAGGACGGAGTATTGGGCCTTGAGCATATGGCTGATGCAGATGCAGAGCTTGGCCTTGGCGACGCACATGGAGGCCAACTCCTGCTGCATGGCGACGTCGCGCACGAGGGTGCACTCGGTGGGGACGGCATGGTTGTCGTCGGCGAGGAGCTCGATCTCGAAGTCGCTCTCGGTGAGCATGGGAACATCGTAGTCCTCGTCCTTGATGCGGGTGGGGCGGCGCATGCCGAGGGCGACGAGGCGGTCGCGCATGAAGCAGGACCACCAGATGCGCTTCCACAGCTTCTGCTTGCGCAGGGGCATGCTGGTGGTGGCGGGGTTGCGGTGGAGGCCGATGGTGTGGGCGAGGGAGATGGCAACGCCCATCCAGTGCCAAGTGTCCTTCTGATCATCGGGTGTTTCGTACCAGTAGGTCATGAGTAGCAGAGCTTGGACGAGGACGAGGCGGTCGGACTCGTAGTCGAAGTCGTAGAGAAGCTAGGGGGGGAAAAGCATGTGAATATGGGGGGTTCGAGCAGGGGGGTGGTGCCACCCAAGGCAGGGTGTGGGGGGTGCGGACATACCCTAGTCTTGGAGAAGAAGGATCGCCTAGCGGCCTTCCTAGTGGAATAGCCGGCCTCCTTGAGTGCCTTCATGTCGACAAAGGCGGTGGCGGCGAACATGATGGCCTGGTAGAGGAACAGGCTGACCTGACCGCACAGGCCATCGCGGGCGTTGACAGCGCCCAGGAACTCGCGGAGGTCGAGCAGGGGCATGTAGGGGTGAACGTATTCGACGTAAGCCTGGAGAAGGGCGGTCTGGAGGGGCAGCGGGGGCAGGGAGAGGGCGCCCTTGGTGTGCAGGTACTTGACATCCTCCGAGGCGATGCGGGCAGGCAGCGGCTTGACGAAGGCGGGCAGCTGAGCCTGAAGATCGGGCTCCTCGAGAGAGGCGAGGAACTGGCTGGTCCGCAGATCGCCGAAGGACGACTGTGATGATGATGATGACGACGATGCGCCCGTCGCTGATGATGTGACGGCCTGGGCGCGAGTGAGAAGGTTAGCCAGCAAGCGACGAGCGTTGGTGTCTTGTGACGCTGCGGCCTGCAGCTTGCTGAGCAGGTGGGCGTTGGCCGTGGCCGTGGCCGTGGCATTGGCATCCTGACGGAAGGCCGATTGTTGATCTAATTCGACCGCGCGGGTCCCGTGGTCAGTTACAGCCTCTTTGACAAGTCTGACAGTTTGTCCGACGAGCTAATGTAAGATGATGGGCGGGAAGGAAAAAAAAAGTACGAGGGGCATGATGACGGGGATGGCATGTGAAAGTGGGGGAAGAAGGGGGGAGGAGCAAGAACGGGGTGTCCCCGAATCGAGTCTCCCCCGACCTGCCCCAAGCCCCAAAGCCCAGACCCCAAATTTCCCCGCCATGCCGCTCGCTCTCTCGAGACGGCACGTGCCACGTACGAGCTGTGGCTAGCGGGGATGAGGCTGAGTGAGGCTAGAGCCCGGCGCTTCCAGGCCGCTTTCCCACTTTCCCAGGGGGTGAACGGCCCCAGAAACTCCAGGGCTCCAGGGCGCCAGGGCCGGGGGGGCCCAGGGGGCTTCGAATGGGGAAGCCGGGCGCTCTAGAAGCCCGGCAGACAGCCAAAGGGGAAACATTCCGATCGGGTTCTCCATGTTGAAAATCCGCCGAAATGATGATAGTGCACATGATGATGCAACAGGGGCGAAAAAACAGGGGGCGAAAAAAGCATCCAAAAGGGTCCGGCACTCACAAATCATATGCGGAACGTGTCCGTCAGAAGACACAGTGGCCCCCTCGGCACCGCCGGAGATTCCGCTCAGCGGGCCCTCCACTCCGGCTCCAGTCTGGCCTGAAGCTGGCGCGTTCATCGAGTTGATCGAAACGGCCGATGCAATGCTCGCGTGTCGCAGCTCAGCATTGCTGTGGATGTTGACATTGGCTGTCGCAGGGGCGAGGCCTGGGTGGGGGTGCAATGCCTGATGCGGATGATGCGGGTGCTGGTGGTGCTGGTGCTGGCCTTCGCTCCCTTTCGCCCGCAGCTGAGCCTCGGCTCCCGCAACCGCCGTGCTGGCAGTGAGCAGCGCCTTCCTGTATGATGCGTCAGCGAGCTGCTCCCACCCCCGTCATGTCGGACCAAAAATGGGAATGCCCAATCTCAATCAATTGGATGTGCATGTGTGCTCTGCAGCGGCCTCTTCCGTCTTTTTTCGCGGCACGAAAGCCCTCGGAACGTGCGATGCACGCGTTGCCCGAGTGGGAATGGGTTGCGAATGCCCCTGGCCAGCCGCCCCGGACGAGCAGAGCAGCGCAGCCTTGGCCTTTTCCACGCCTCGGCATCTTGCTGAGGGGTAGGTAGACTCCAACCAAACAATCCAAGTCCATGATGTTCATGGCCATGCTGGTGATGCTGGGAGGTAGGACTGCCGAGTGGGCACGACATGGGAAGGAAATGGGGCAGAAACACTCACTTTCGGCGCCGGCTCTCCTGCACAACGCACTCGACATTGTCCCATCGACAGTTGCCGCAGGGCGCTCCCTCGACGACGTCGCACCGCACCTTGCGCGCGCGGCAGCTCACGCATGCCCGGGCCGCCCGCCGCTTCGTCACCTTGGCCGGTGGCGCGTTGGGGTCTTCGGCGGCGGACGAGGTCGAGGGCCGCTTCTTGCCCTGCTGGCTGGGGCTGGGGCTGCCGCTGTCTTCTGCGCCCGGTGATGCGGAGGAAGCGTCGCGCTTGTCCTGGAAAGCTTCTGCGCTGTTGCCGTTGGTGGTGGTAGTGGTGGTGGTGACAGTGGCGGCGGTACCGTTCTCGGCGGCCATGCTGTCGGCGACGGCCTGCAGGGCTGACGCCTCAGGGGCCGAGTCAAAATCGAGGTCCATGTCGAGATCGAGGTCGAGATCGGGGCCGGGCGTAGAGTCGTCTGCGGAGCTCATCGTGGCGTGGTTTTGGTGCTGCGTGTTGGTGGTGGTGGTGGTGGTGATGGTGATAATAGTGGTGATGATGCGCAATGGGGGATGCGCGTCGGCGAAATTAAATCGTTCGCCGAAGAGGGTGACAGGTCAATGCCTCGTGTGAAGCTTTGCTCGTCAAGTGTAGCTGTCCAGGTCGAAAAGACCGAAGGCGAGGAGGGGAGTTGGGCGCAGAGCGGGCTACGTCAATGTATGTGTCGTCGTGACTGTTGTTCTTCTTCCAGTTCCAGTGTGACGCAAACGGGTGGGTGGCCGGGTTGGTGTCCTAGCAAGCATTGGATGGTCCTGTCCTGGGGGGTGGGGGAGAAGGGGCGAGATGAGGAATGCGCCGTGACAGAAGGGAGTCTTCAAAAGGGAGAAATGTCAAGAATCTTGGGATCCAGACGAGGCACGGTCAAGGTCATGAGCTCCAGGTGAAGGACGAGGAAAAGGAGAAGCTAGGTGAGAGGGTGTGGGAATGTGGGGTGGCCGACCCCGGGGTGTTATATTCTCCTCGTCTCGAAATCCCACGATTGACGAGGCGAGGCACACACGAGCGACCTCTGACCGGGCCTCGCTCGAAAGACTGGGCCCGGGGGGGAAACCCAAGACGCGAAGCGTGACGCTATCTTTTAGGACATGGGGACGCTGGGACCGGGGCGACATGGGATGGGGTCGTGGGTCGTGGGTCTTGGGCCTTGGGCCTTGGGTCGTAGTGTGTCGTTCGTTCTCGGGGGGTGTGGATGGATGGAGAAAAAAAAGGAGCAGGCGCGCAAGGATTTCTTGGGATTGCCGCAGGTAGGTGCCTCCACCGACGTCGCTGCCTCTTCGCCAGCAGGTTACAAGTTACCACTTCAGCCTTGGCCTCGACTTCGTGCCCTTGGTCCGCTCCCCTGCCCCCCTGGTCCGTCCCGCCTGACTGCTGATGCGCCTGAAGACGTGCTTTCTGTTTGGCCTGTCAAGTTCTGGATGTCTCGAGTCGTGGGGTCAGACGCTGGTCACCTGGGTCCTGTGACAGTCTGACGTCGGGCTTCTTTCACATGTCTTGCTGCTCGCCTTTCACCTGCTGGGACTTGGTCTTATCCACAAGGATCGAGGTCGTTCAGTCTCTGGGGAGGGGATCGCAGAATGTAATGTCCCGTTTTGTGGGGGACGTTTGGTCTGTGGAGAGGCCAGTCAGTCGGTCAGTCAATCAATCAATCATTGATTACAAGTTCCAGCACCCAGAACCCTCCGCATCCGTCCGTGACTATCCGCACTACCATCAGCCTCTGCAGCCCGCCGCCCGGCCTGCCTAGCTTGGAGACACGCGGATGACTCGAAGGGGACAGTGGCTGACTGACACATGGCGCTGCCCAGTACCTAATCGTGACCTCACAACAATGCCTGCCCTGTCTGTCTCCCGAATTCTCTTCCGTCCCAAGCCGCCCGCCCCTCACCGAAGAACTCCCCCCTCCCCTCGCGCCCGCTCACCGCACCGCAATCCACCGCCATGCACTCAAATGGCAGTGGGCAGCGGCATCCAGGTTCGCAGCTGCCACGGCCACTTGCCAGACGAGCCCGCCAGACGCCACGCCAGGCCGATCCAGAAAACTACCCTGTCGTTCCAAGTTCGTGTGGAGCAGCCAATCACCGCCTGCAGCAGCGCCCATGTCACGAGTCAGGACGTCCAGCGGTCCAGTGGTCGAGCGGTCCAGGGGGGGCGGGCTCCAGCGGCCGGTCACTTCTGAAGAAACACACCGCGATCACGAGCACTCCCAGGAATTTCAGCACTAACGGACCGTTAGTCGGACCCCTTCCTCCTGCCCGCTGCACGCCCTTGAACGTATGAGCCTCGACCATCACGGTGTCATGATCTGAGAGGCGACTCCAGCGCGTTGTAATTCGGCCTCTACTTTGACAAATACAGTGCACATCGTGACCCAGAAAAAGAAAATTCGTCTGTGAGAGAGGCAAAAACTTGAGGGGGGAAATAGGTGACTGGCCTTCCCACGGGAGTCGAATCGCCTTCCCACGGCATCCCGCCCTCCCATGGGATTCAGGCTTCACACAACCACCAATCTCGATCGCCTTGCCCAAAAAAACGGACTCGCTCCTCCACTCGCCCTCCCGTCCGCCAACGACACGCAACACAACACAAACACACACACGGCCGCCCCTCCAAAAGGTCCCGCAGGCCCGCCCTTTGGTCCGAAAGAGGCAACCCCCAGCCCCGGCGCCCAATCACCACCCCCGTCCGTCCCTCTCGGCAAGAGTCGGGAGGAGCCCGCCCAGGCTTTTTACACCGTGATCGCGACCTTCGCCTGCGAGTGGGGACGCCGCGATGCCCTCATTACAATTTCGAGGCCGCTGGCTGGCTGCGCTCGCTGCCTCGCGCCGGGCTGATATCGTGGGGTGGTATTCCCAGCGTATACCCACCCAACTCATGTGCCATGCTCTCGTTGTGCATGCAGTGTGTGTCAAGGCGTGACGGGCATCGCGATCATTGACCCTGTCATTTCGATGCAAGCAGGCCCTCGTTAAGTAAAAGCAGGCAGAGAGAATCCTCATCGCGGCGGGGGGGCTGAGCTGGAGGCGTTCGGAGAAAGGATACCACGCGAAGGCGGCCGCGAGCTCTCACACCGGAGTTTCGTTTACACGGCATCTGCTGACCTCAGCTTAGGGCTGTCCAACGACACCAACCACCGTGTAACGCGACGAGGACCCCTCGAAGCCAAAAGACAGCAGAGGGAAAAAGTAACATGATCGTTCACCCGCTCATCAGCGTGCCTGACATGCTGCAGAATGCGAACTGGATGCACGGAAAAACCAGAAGGGCACGACAGCAGCAGAGCGCCTGATTGAGACGAACAAACCCTGCCAGTCAACACACCTCCCCCTAAGCCCTTAAGTCCACACCCTCCGTGTCCCTGCTGCGCCCCCCTCTCCATTCCCCCGGCTGCTGGCCCCCATCCCGGCTCCTTCTTGCAACTATGACGAACGCCAAACCAGTCTCATCCATGCATCGCGGGGAACCTCTACCACTTGAGCCTCACAAGTCCAGACTCGTCCATCGTATCAACGTGTCTGATCGTCCATCCCTAGATTGCCTGCCGTTGACAGCAGGTAATCGTGACACGCTCGTCCGCCCCGGCATCCTCAACTGCCGCACCTTCGCGCTCCCCCCCCAGGAGAGGTAGATCTCCGGCCCTTTTCCCCAGATCACCCATCAACGTCCCCCAGCTTTCTTGGCACCACCCAGTGGCCGAAAACCACCAAGTACCCCAAAATGCCACCCACACACAGGTGGCCCTAAGTTCGCACCAGCCCTCACCTCGGTGAACCTCCGCCGTCATCATTCGCTCGACTTGAGAAAACACACCACATCCCATTAAAAAATCCATAACCTCCAATCCAACACCCTGCATGGGCTCACAGTACGAAAAGAGCAAAGACCAATCATCCCGGTCCCAAAATCTGCACTCCGCCCGCCAAGCTCGGTGAGCCCTCCGCCCAAACCACCTCGGACATATGCCCTGCGACCCTCGGACCGCCGAGCTTCCCCCTCGGCCGCGAGGCACACACTCGGAAATCCAATCCGAGGGGTGTCGCGCCCCACATCGAGTCTCGACCCCAGGCCAACAACCCCTCCAACGCGTCCTGCGCGTCTAATCAGCGACTCCTCTCACGTCTAGCGTCCGATGAGCCAACGACTCCTCCATAATTCAACCATGTCCACCCCCTCTATCCCCCTTCGGCCTCCACTATCGTCACCCGATAGTCGCCGCCAAGCGTCCCTCGGCCTGCGACCCCTGAACGCCGATCCAGCTCCCGCCTCCACGGGGTCTCCACGACTTGGCATCCGGGCGCGCGCTGGCGTTCGAGACGAGGAAGGGGAGACGAGACGGCCGCCGATAGTTCATGCACACGCCCCCTCGTCTTTTCACTCGCCTTGCACAGGGATCCGGGCGACACACGACGATCATGATGATGTCTTATCTTCCTATGGCGAGCTGTGACTCCCTGCCTCGTCGGCGTCTACGCCACCTCGTTTCCAGTGCGCGCAGCCTTTCGTGACACACGTCGTACCCATACAGTCATACTCAAACGCTCCGACACCGCGGACCATCTCGGAATCCCTCTCGGAGGCCCTCTCGGAAACCATCTCCGAGACCCTCCCGGACAACGACTCGGCCGCCTAATCATTTGCTGTCCTCTCCCGCCCCCAACGCCTTTTCGCCAGCCTTGTTCCACTTGGTCTTTGTCGCCTCATCGAGGCTGTGATACCACTTCTTGATCAACACGGCGAACGACTTGTCGCCCGCCGAGAGTTCCATGGGCGGCCCCACAATCTGCGGAGGCCGCTCATCGTCCGGCTCCCCCTCGAAGACGGCCCAGCTGGACGCGTCCGTAGATCGCAGCCCGAGCTTCCCCTGAATGTTCGTCACGTTGAACTGCCGGAGAAGCACGGCTTCACCCGGGTGGACAGTAGGCAGTGCCGACTTTTGCACCCGGAAAATGTGCACTAACACCGGTTGCGTCGCCGCAATCGAGTGGTCCGCAACGCTAAACGCCAGCATCATGCCTTTCGGTCCACCTTTGGCACGTTTCGCGCCGGGTGGCTCCGTTGTTGCAATCGCCAAGATGTCTACCGTCTTGCCTGGGGGCTGCTGACGAAGCACCTTGAGAGAGATGCAGTCGGGCACGTCAGATCGCAGTGACCGGTTGAGCCTCAGTTTGATAGCCGTTGGCGAGTGCTCTTCTGCCCTTTCTTTGGCTGTTCGCGACGGCGAGTTGAGCGCTGCTTTGGCCAGCTGCAGGCTGGAATCCTCCTCAGCTTCCGGCGTTGCGCTCTTCTGCAGGCTGTGACAAGCCGCTCGTGTAACGCGGGCCGTGTCGGGTGTCGGCTGTCGGTCTGACAACCGGGTCGATCTTCTGCTGGCAATGGAAGCCCGCGCTAACTTGACACTCGGATCGTCTTCTTGATCGTTCTTTTGTTTGTTGGATGCAGATGCCCTTGCAAGTTTAACACTTGGGTCACCCTCGTGCTGGTCCTCGTCGGCCTTGGCCTTGCTCTGGCGTCGTTTACGTTGCGAGCGTGTCTTTGTAACAGGGGTTTCTTCTACTGTTTCTTCCTTGGGAGCTGGAGCAGGTGCCTCGGCCATTTGTGGCGATGATGTGTCGGGTTCCAGTGATTGCGGTCTTGACTGTGATCTTGTTTCCGGGCGGCTATCAATCACCTTGCTTGGAGTATGAGGATCTCTGCTCTCGGCCTGGGTCGAACCCGGGGCCGCAGGCGACGAGTGTCCAGCATCCGGCGGTAGGTGGCCTGTCTGCGACCTGGTCTCTGGACGATGACCCGTCACCGCAGGTGACTCGGATTTATCTTCAGCGGTCAATTCTTCAGCTGGTGGATGGGGCGTGGCTTGTCCTTCATCTCCGTCTTCCTCGTTCTTCCTCCCGCCTTCCGAGGAACTTGGGATGATGGGTGATGGGGTTTCTGGGGATGATTGTGCCACGGACGGTGGTTCCTCGGCGTGTTGCTCTGCAAGCTCTTGCTGTTGGGTGTCGAGAGGAGTGGGGAGCTGCGCATTTCCGTGCTCCATCACAGTATCTGTTCCGTCGACTGCCGACACATCGGGTGTCGTCTTCGGCGCATCCTCCATATCGTGATTCTCTTTGTGATTGGCTTCTGGTGCCTCGTCGACTGCAATCGGCTGCGACGGCGACCGTTGAGGCTGAGACGCGCGAGTCTCTGTTTCTCTTGTATCTGGCGACCTCTCTTCCGTGTCAGCCTTACTCAAACCTTCGTTCAAGTATGCGGGCCTGTTGAGCTCGGCAATATCGCCAGACACGAGAGGCCAAGGCTCAGCCGGCCAAACGTGCCGCCCGTCTCGACCAAGTGGTCGGGTGACGCTGTGGTCAACGCCCAATGTTTTGGCAACGGGGTTCTCGGCTTGCGGGTTGAATCTGTGCTCGTTGACGGGTATAGGGAGACTAGAGGCTGCCTTTGAGCCGTCGGTATCCTCGACGGCATCGGGGTGCTCCATTACTGCGCGACCAGAGAAGAAGGGGACGCCATCTGTTGTTTCCGTGACGGAATCCGGGTCTTGCTCCTTGTTTCCACTGGCTTCTTCAGGAAGAGATGTGGCAGGAATCATCGGTTGTTGCGGCTGATCCTCCATCTCGATGTCGCTTTCGTGAACTTCGTCCTGCGCGGTACTAGCGACAGGGCCATCTGGAGCGGTGTCCATCGTATTTGCGTCAGGTTCCAGGACCTCGCTCTCGACAGTATGCAAGTGAGTAGTTTCCTCAACAACCAAGACTTCCGACGTGCGCACCTCCGATGCAGGAGCAAGGTCCTCCTGGGCTGTCTGCTGAATCTCCATTTCCAATTCGGTCTCAAGTTGAGCCGCATCGGAGTTATCCTCTTCGTCGATATCTGACCCGTCTTTCTGCATCAGACCCGTTACCTGAAGCGGCCGGATTGGGCTCATGGATTCAAGAGCATCTTCCAAGAATGGCGAAGATTCAGCTGGCAAATCTGTCGTTTCCCGGCGATCTTCGGGCACCGCGACAAGAAGCGGGCTGCTCTCCACCTCTTCACTCGCAGGTCCCTCCTCCGCCTCGCTTTCGACATCTGAACCACCCTGTTCAGATGCAGCTTGGCTGGCCTGCGAAGGTGATTCGTCTTCAGATGCATCCGTCTGCTCCTCCTCCTCCTCGCCCGATGAACTTCCTGTCTCGTCTGCAGACCCATCAAACTGCAGAAGGGGTGGGTCAGCGGAACGAGCTGGTGGTTGTTGGGTTGGTAAGTTATCATCATCGTCATCTGAGTCCGACAGAAGGTCAATGACCTCCGGCGGACCTTTTGGTTTCGGGGCGGCTGGAGCTGCGGGCGCTTCCTCTTCTGAATACTCTTCCTCTTCGAAATCTTCGACATCTTGATCAATCTGATCCTCTTCCACGTCTGATTCACGAGGGTTGTAGATCTCTTCTTCGCCCTCCTGCCCAAAATCAGACTCCAAGTCCGAACCTTCGTCGTCGTCCTGAACGTTGCTCTGGTTCCGATATTGCGCGATGTCGTAATCTCCACCTGCATCAGGGTCATCTGTATCATCGTCATTTTCCGATGATACAGCTCCGTTCCGTGAGGTTGCGTATGACTGAGCGTTTGATGGCTGAAAATGCCTCTCGCCATAGGTCTGAGCGCCATAGCCCTCCTCTGTGCCATCTTGATCTTGATTCTCAGCTCGTTCGACCTCCCCAATGCTGTCTGCAGGATTCGTATTTTCTCGGTCGCCTTCGCTGACTTGATCGTCCCTGTCTTCATCCCCCACCCCATCCAAAGAAGCTGGATTTGAGCGAGGGTGTGGGCTAGAGGGCACATCGACCACCGGCGATACTTGATCCTCGCCTGGCGGTTCTGGATAGGATGTAGATCCAGAAGTGAATCCCCATGACGACTGTGGCGGTTCCACAATACGGTCAACAAAAACCGTGTGATGAGGTGAGTCATGCTGATAGTCCCCGGCCTGGGACGTCTGGCCGTGGGACAAGGAATGATACGATTCGGCCTGGGAGACGAAATGAGGTGCTTCTCCTCCCGTAGAATATTCGTGGGGCGACTGCGTAGCATGTGCGATTGTGGGGTTAGGAAACGAATCCAGAGGGTAATGTTCTTGGGCGGCGAACAGCCCATCCGGGGAAGGACCCAGCTCGTGGGGATACTGCTGGTCCGAGTGCGGGTGCCCGAAATCGGGTGCGTTGAATGTCGGCTGTAAAGGCGCAAAGTCTGGTTGATGGATCGGCGCAAACTGACCGTTTACTGCTGGTGAGTCCCCAAGGCCACCATGTAGGATAGACGAAGGAATCGCAATGTGGGCATCTAGCGGCACCCTACTTGGAGTGTCGAAAGCTTGAGAAGAACCGATTCGGGGCTCACCAACCACATCAACGCGGTGTGGAGGGGTGAAGTCCAGCTCGTCGGTCTGACAACCACCATCAACCATGGGAAACTGCTTCAAGGGTGTTTCCGTCTTCTCCTCCACCATCGGCTCATCTCTCTCTGATCCGTCCTCAGACCCTCCAATATCCGGGGTGGGTGACCGGCTAGCATATCTCCACGAGCTGCTGAAGCGGCTGATCTTGCTACGCTTGCGCCCTTTGCCTTTCGCACCTCCATCGTCATCGAAAATATCTGTGCCCCCTTCGAAAAGCGAGCCATACGACATGCGCGCCCTCTTCAGGAAGGCAGGCGAAGCAAATTCTCCAGGCTCTAGACTGCCTCCGGCTGGCCTTTTCGTTGGCAGAGTTGTCTCGGGGGTCGGGTCGCGGGCAGGCGATATCGTGGGCTCAGGTATGTTGTCGAGGATGGCGGCCGAGACGGCGGCAAGCTGAGGCGTTGGGTCCCGCGCCTCTTCCGGGAGTTGGTCGACATTCAGAAGCTTTGTCTCTTCATCGGCGACGAGTACGACCTGGTAACGTCAGTGCCCTGGTCAAGACAGCCGGTTTTACCAGTTGGACAGCCTACCTGCGCCAGCAGCTTGTTGCTGAACTTGAGCTGCCACGCGAGGGGTGTACCAACAACAGGCATGCGGGTATCTCGCTCAGCCCAAGCGACGCCATCAAGACTCAGTGTAACCTCGTCACCACCTCCTAGGCCAAGATCAACCACGGCCTTCGCGCTGGCCCCGGCGAACTCGACGCGGACTGTGCCCTTGTCGCGTCGCAAGCGGAAGTCGGGTTCGGCCAATATGAAGGCGACGACATCTCGGAGAGGGCTGTATGGCCAGAAGACGGTAATTTCGCCGCGAATGACGCGCTTTTGGATATCTTGGAGCTCGGGGTTCAATTCCGCTATGGGTGTGCCTACACCCGCGTGAAGCTGGGCAGTCGATTCGCTTTCCGACATGTCGTCATAGGTTGCAGTTCGGCCACAGGACGATCAGCGCTCGCGAGTGTTGGATGTTTCGGGTTCGTAGACCATCTGTTGTGTGGTGGGCGGCTTACGGCGCCGCGATATGGAACGCCGGGGATGGTGAGGGATGGGTTTGATGCGTCGTTGTGGTTGAAGGCGAGCAAGTGGTGAACATAATTGTGGAACAGGGAAGCTCCAGCTTAGCTTGCCTTGGGTGGGTACCTACTTGCCTGCCAGGTTTCGTGGATCGTGGCTGGCGTTCCCGCGTCTGTGCATGCAAGGGAAAGCACAACACGACCCGGGTTGGCAAAGTATCAACTAGAACGAGCTCCCCAGACCAATGGCCTTGCACTTGTTTTTATGTGAAATCATCATTCTTCGAATCGTCACACTGATGCTGTCAACGGCGTCAGAACTGTGTTCGTAGAGACGCGGAAGGCACTGCTAAGCAGCCTCGCTGCGCCTACGTTTCCTTCTTCTTTTCTTTACACATCTCGGTCCTGCTGCTGCCAGCACTTCAAATGCATAGCCAACTTCTCACCTGGTGAAATTGTCTCCAAGCAATCGCAGACGATGTTCACCACAATTTGCAGTCAGGAATTAAATGATAGACATGGCGCCGACACAAGATAGCTTACTATCCTCCTCAGACCTAGTAGATGAGTCAGCAGAGAGACGATGTCAAAGGAGTCATTGTCACGACTCAGGTCACGCCATCTGCGGGTTTTATGCCTGGTGAGTCGATGTTGGGCGCCTTCATCTGTATATGCTTGACGATCAATCAAGCCAATTTCTCTTTGCAACACACGACTTTTCCTTGAGATGCCAACGATCCATAGCGGCCAACACCATTAGCAAGACTGAGCGAGCCGATCAAGACGACAGTTGCCCGAATCCCACAGTCACGATGGGCTCTTACGCCCCTCTTCCGTTCGACATCAAGAGGATCGCAATCATTGGCGCAGGGCCTTGCGGTCTATCAGCCGCCAAGTATTTGTTAGACCGCGGCACATTTGATTCCGTTGTCATCTTTGAGCAACAGGACGAAGTCGGCGGGGTTTGGAACTACAGCCGAGATCCGCCCGGGTCAGTTCAAGTTCCCCAGACCGATCCGTTTGGCCCTCCGGATGCGCCCCTACCACCGCGGAAACCTGGTGGTGCACCGATCTTCCCCTCGCCGATGTACGAAACGCTCCATGCCAACATTCCGGGCTCCTTGATGAACTACAAAGACCGGCCATTTCCCGAGGACGCCTGGGCTTATCCCTCACGCGAGACCATTCAGGCCTACGTTACCAGATATGCGCAGGATATTCGGCCTCATATCAGATTCGATGTTCAAGTCGAAAGCGTTGAGCTGAGGCACGAGTCCGGGAGGGACAGGTGGGCTGTCAAGGCCAGATCCACAGTCCGTCATCAAATCATTGAAGAGACATTTGACGCTGTGGTAGTGGCAAATGGGCACTACTCGGTCCCCTTCATCCCAGAGGTCAAGAACATCAGGGCCTTCCATGAAACTCATCCGAACATCATCACCCACTCCAAGAACTACCGCACCCCGGAGCCCTTCTCGGGGAAAAGGGTTGTTGTGGTCGGGAACGGCCCTTCCGGGCTCGACATTGCGCGGCAGGTCAGTGGTGCGGGTGCCCAGACGCTCCTGTCAGTTCGCAGTCCAACGCCGGCGGACAAGCTTGAGCATGTCGGGGCGGCCGAGATTGCCGAGATTGTCGACTTCCTCCCCGACCAGCGGGCCATCCAGCTCAAAGACGGCACGGTGGAGGCCGGCATAGATGCCATCATATACTGCACGGGCTTCCTCTTCAGCTACCCGTTCCTCCCTGGGCTGGCGCCCAAGCTTCTGACGAGGGGCAAGGGTGTGTTTGGTCTTTACAAGCACCTGTTCCTGATCCAGCACCCGACGCTGGTATTCCCAGGTCTGCTGATGAAGGCGGTACCGTTCCCAGTGTCGGAAGCCCAGGCGGCCGTCGTGGCCGCAGTGTGGTCCAATGCGCTCCTCCTACCGCCGGTTGAAGAACAGAAGGAGTGGGAGCGAAACCTTCGCCAGGAGCGGGGCGAGAATCTGCACACGTTCCCGACACATGGCGGGGACGGATTGTACATTAATGAGTTGCATGACTGGGCGCTAGAGGGGTCGCCGGCCGGCCTGGAGGCCCCGTTTTGGGATGACGAGAAGAGATGGGAGCGGAGCATATTTGCAGACGCCAAACTGCGGTTTGAGCAGGAGGGTTCTCGGGCCAAGACGCTGAAGGAATTGGGGTTCGTCTACCCTGGGGAAGGGAAGTGGTGATGGCCCTATCATCCCATCTCTCGGTTGAGATGGGACGAATTAGGCTCATCTGCCCTGCGCGGTCCAGGTACCTTGCCTTACCTTAGTCAAAAGCTGGTGCAGACGAAGAACTTGAACGCTGTGTAACGCCAGGGGGAATGTTTTGTTGACGAGGTCGCGATCTGAGGTTATGCCGATCGGGTGCACCGTCCGTGGGCCAACAGGACAGGGTCCACGGGGTTTGTGAACAATGCATGTTCAGTGCACTTAGGCCTTTGTCCCCACCGATGATGGATCACCTCATCAACCCAGCGCGGGCAGTGGAGCTGAGAGGCTCGCATCGACCCCTGTCGCATAATGAACCATGGCCGCATTGAGATGCAAGATCCAATGGTGCTGGCAGTACGCGAATCAATCTCATCAAATCTCATTAAAACCATTTTTGTCTGGGACAGCCTGACCCGGTGACCGACTGCTGGCGACAAACCAGAGCCATCGTCGTCTCCTTTCCTTTTGGTCTTTCACTCCTGACAACCCGTCGTGTGGTACAGGTGTTCGTTCATTCCTTCTCTTCTCTGCGTCAGTGTCTTGCAGCGGCGGCGATCCCGGGGGTCGTGCTTGCTCACAGTACACGCACCACACCTGACTCTGGCGCCCCTCAGCCTGCTTTCATCCTGGTACCCGCATTGCATCGTGGGGAAGCTGCCACTCGCGCGTTGTCACTGCCTGGCGAACCCTTGCGACATTCCTCTCAGCCACCACTCCTGCCGCTCTTTCATCCCACCAACATCATCGCCCGTCACCACCTCCGCCATCGCGGGTACCGTTCCCGAACTCACTCGTTCCCTCCACATCCTGCCGCCTCCCAACAGACACCTCCGTCGTACCCGCCCATCATCTGCCGCCCGCCCGCACCTACCAGCGACACCCGTCGTTACACAAAGAAACGGGAGCGCCAGTCGCTTCGGGAAGGGCGAGCCTGATCGATTTCCCACATCCACTCGACCTGACCTGCAAACAGCCAGCGCCAGCGTCAACGCCCACGCCCGTTCCGAACGATCTCGACCACATCCTACTTCTTCACCTCGAACCCTCGTCCTACCAGCAACCTATTCACCGACAACGATGGCCTTCGCCAGCTTGCCCGCTGCCTCTCCGCCGATATAACACTCTGCGAACCATGCCTGACGCCACCGAACGCGTCACATCGGACGGACGACTAACCTGACCAACCAACAGCAGCAACAACGGACCATCACCAAACCGCCATCATGTCCGACCACAACCCTCCCAAGACACCCATACACCCGGGACCCGGCCACAAGCTCAATCCCGTCGCCAGGCGTCAGTACCGCTTGTCCGACGAGCACTCCCCCACACGCCAGCGCCTCCACGATGATCTCCTCGGCCAGCTGACGCCCCTCTCCGCCGTTGACGTCCTGCGACATCCCACACCCACCCTGAAAGCCTGCCTCGATGCTTCCACCTCCAATGAACAGGACTTTGCCATGCGGACGGCCGTGGCGAGTCAGAAAATCTACGAGTGGCTTGACGAGCTGCTTGATTGGCCTTGGCCTTCTGATGGCGGCTCCGCCGGCTTCGAGAAGCCCATTGCCCATGGGAGAAGGCTCTTTGCGAAGGAGCCGGTACGGCGTGACAGCCAGGGCAGCGATCAATTTCTAGGTAGTCTGCCTGTCGAGGACGTTTGGACCTACGACGACCGACTCGATCAGATTTCGCACGAGCTTGAGGATTTGGAGCTTGACGACATTAAGACCCACGTCTTGCACAACCACATTCTGCCGCTCTCACGACCTGGTACCCCCATGTCTGATGCCGGGCGCCCCATCGTGTCCATGGCGACTTTCAACCGACTGGACGACTTGGCGGCTGTCATAACAGCCATCATCATGCAGGCCTTGCCAAACCTCTCCAAGCTAAGCCGGATGCTCAACACCTGGCGAAACCGAATCACCGTCCTGCGTGGGATTCCCTCGCTGCTGGCTGCCATTACTGATGCAGAAGTTGCCCTGGAATCCGGTTGGAGTGTCATTTCAGCACCAGCTAGAAATTCCGTGTCTATTCTAGGCAGCCCTGGTCAAGAGCCTGGCTTGACAAAAGCCGAGTTCGACATCATGAAGGTGGTGCTGCAGAAGAAGATCACGAAGCCAGGTCGCAGCCTGGACGCCATGCTCGACAGTCTCGAGGGTCTGGCTGATACGGTTCCCGAGAGCTGGATCGACCGCATGGAAGCCACAGAGCACGGCTACGCTACCTGGTACGTGGCTTGTGAGCGGAAGATTAGAGAGGCGGACTGGGCCAAGACGGCGCGAGCCAAAGCTTTTGCCAATCCTCCACAGAAGCCGACACAGAGGGCTTTGGCTTGCGCCCACGATGGATCACAATCTCGAGACCCGGCGTCGAGTGATGGGCCTATTGCACCAGTTCCCATCACCATTCAGCCTCCCGTGGAGGAGGTGGTGAGCGACGGCTCTTCGGACGCGGCGGATTCCACCAGCGGTTCCGGGGTCCGGCAAAGAGATCTGACCCCGCCAAAGACGCCCGAAAAGTCGGGTCGACTCTCGGCAACGCTCGAACCAGACGCACAAAACGCTTCAACAACTGCGAAGACACGATCCGGTCGATCCCCCCTCCGGACGCCTGTGTCCTTCCATAAGCGCCAGGTCAGCTACGATGGATCAGCAGATGACGTGGACCCAGTGAAGACCGATGCGCCATCTCCTTCGAGATCCCACGGCGCGCAATCTAGGGGGATGGACCAAGTACTAGGCTCGACGTCCCAAAATCTTGAGCCTCTGCACGTTTCCAAACCATCGGATGCCCAGATACTCGATGACACCGTTGGATCATCTCCCCTGGACGGCCTGGAAGACAGCCCAGGGCTCTCAGCAGGTTCAGATGATGAGCCAGAGCTTCCACCTCTTATTCATGGAGGCCGACGTTCTAGCTCTGCCTCTTGCTCCTCGACCATCATTCATGCGTTCGCCAGTCAGGACGGATTCAGCGACATGCCCGAGATTTCGGCCTCGCCACCCCTGCCCCGCAAGCCCTTTGTCGAACAAGGCAGTGACTTGCTTTCACTGCCACCCTCCGACATTGGGGACGAGCCGGACGCATCACCTTTTCCGGAACTTGCTCGACGAAGAGACACTTCAGTAGCGCGTAGCCCCGCTAGCTCACCCCCCAGACACAGCTACAGGGATGAAAGCGCCAGTCCCATGGTTGGACCTCTCCGGGATGACGATGACCTGCTGTCAACATCCTTCTTGGAACCGTCGTCCTCGTTCATCGAGGATGATCTTGACGACACGGTATCGTCCATCGGCAGCCCCCATAGAGCTTCTGTCGGGGGTGACGAGCAACTCAGACAACAAATCAGCGACATCCTGCAGTCGATCCCCGCCAACATTAAACTCGGGTCTGCTCCAAGCAGAGTCAACCTTAACCCACCTCCACCAGATCTGCCTTTTCAAAAGGCCAAAAAGCCTCTAAGGGATCCCACCCGCAGGAGCGCTTCAAACCTGTCGTCCCGCGCATCAACGCGCGCTTCCACCCGTGCTTCCACCCCGGCCTTCTTACTCGCTCCGGCGTACGGCAAGAACCCCCGCCCCAAGCGTCAGCAGGGTCCCGACACCAAAGTCTACCACTTATCACGGTCTACCGGCGAAGCCCCGATCAAGCTGCTCATAAGATGTGTTGGCGAGAACGGCGAGCGCGTCATGGTCCGTGTCGGCGGCGGCTGGGCTGACCTGGGCGAGTACCTCAAAGAATACGCTACCCATCACGGACGGCGATCAGGAAACCCGGAGGCCAATACCAAAATTGAGGTTCGCGACCTACCGCGTGTGGCTACTTCTGCTAGGGCAGCAACGGCCAGCCCACCTGGTCGACCGGTGTCTGCCCTGGAATACTCTCCCGTCACGCCGTTAAACATTCGAAAAACTAGGCGGTCCTTCGGCGCCAGCGGACTCGGTGAGAGATCTACCGCCATGACATCGTCTGCTCGACCACCTGCTCTGCCAAAGACTCCAGCCCCGCCCCAAGAGACCCTGGCTCAGGATGGCCCGTCGTCGGATGGTTCGACGAGGTCAAGGTCCAGCTCACACCTTAGCTGGGCAGAGGAGGACACCTCGCTGGGTCTTGCGGGCCCCACAGGCCGCAAGGTGGAAATGAGTGAGGAGAGCAAAGCTTGGGTGGAGAGCGTCAAGCAGAAAGTGCGCATCGCTAGTGGAGAGCGCAAACCAGCTGAAGATGGACGTTTCGGCGACATGGGTCGCGTTGGTGGGACGAAGCGGCTTTTCCGTAAGGGCTGAGCTGACGATTGCGATCGGTGAGCAGACTGGGCATTCTTATCTTGGGCATTGGGCGGAGCAGGGCGGCATACTGGAGGAGCACGGCGCGCGTTGCATATCAAGAGCGAGGCGGCGTTTGGAAGCCGGCACGACATCACACAACACACCACGAACACAACACCTACTGAACTTTTACCGGCCTTTGTGCCACCGACACATACACCTACCACCCACATTCATTGGACCTTCCTTGCCTTTCTTCGTACGATCATTCCACAACACCATATCACTTTTACTTTTGTATTTTCCGGGCGCTACGCCTTGGTGGCGGTTCATTGTTCCTAGCACAGAGCATACAATACCCATTTTCATTTTTGTTGGAGCAGATACCAGAAAAGCTGGACAGCGGTGCAGATACACAAGCTTTAGGGCTCGAGAATTGAGATACCTTAGATGCGAGATGCAGTCGTCTGATGCGCGTGGATGATTTGGTGTCTCTTCATGTGGAATGCACCGGCACGGCTGCTTGGGTTCAGACGTGTTCTCGGTGTTACGGTGATAACCAGACACGTACATGCATTTTAAACTATCTGTCTCCAGCAGAATGCCTCACATATACTGTGACCTTGGGATGGCATCTACGAGTTGGTACCAGCCGCAAGCGCCTCTCGCATCTCCGCATAAATTGCCTTTGCGTCCCCCGCCAGGACTTCCTTCGTGAAGTCCTCGAGCGTCCGCGGCTTGAAGTCAGGATACAGCTCTCGAGCGTCGAGGTAGCCGAGGTACCGCGCCGTCTCGGGCGTGTTGTCCCCGCGCACGCCCCAACTGCGCCAGTACTCGAACTGGGCGCGCTTGAACCATTCGGGCGAGCCGAGGGCCGCCTTGGGCAGCGTGCTCAGGGTGGACTCAATGGTGTTCTCGTCGATGTACGTCCGGGCGAGGGTCTCGCCGCTGACGCGCTCGAGGAGGTCGTAGACCTGCGTCTGGGAGACGAGCTCGCCGAAGCCGAAAACGGAGCGGTTGAGGGTGCGGGGGTCGAGAATGACGCGGGCGAGGAGGCGGCCGACATCGGCGAGGTCGGTGTGGGCGGACTGGACGGCGCCGGTGCCGGCGATGACGTCGGGGGAGCCGACGTGGGCGTAGGCGTTACGCTTGGAGGGGAGCACGGGGAGGGTGAGCTGGTACCACCAGCCGACGTCGAGGACGGTGTAGGGGAGGCGAAGCTTCTTGATGTGGTTGAGGTTGTCTTCCTTGATATCACGGAGGGCGAGGACGTCCTTGGGGGGCGCGACGGTCGCGAAGAAGCAGGGGATGAAGCGGGAGACGCCGGCGGCCTTAGCGGCGGTGGCGAGGGCGGGCTCCGAACTGAGGCCGGCGAAGTTGACGGCAGAGATGAAGGTTTCGATGCCGGTCAGGGCGGTGACCAGGGTGGCGGGGTCGGCGGTCAGATCCAGGGGCTGGACGGTAATGCCGCGGGCGCGTAGAGTTTCGTTGGCCGAGCTCTTGAGGGAGGAAGGGCGGGTGAAGGAAGTGATTTCCTGGGTAAATTAGAACATGTTAAGGTCATACGGAGTATAATGGACTCACAAAGGGGTGAGGGTGCTCGAGGAGGGCGTTGATGATAGAGGTGCCGGTTTCGCCAGTGGCGCCGAGAACTGCGACCTTCATGATGAGAGGAGGGCAAGTGAAGATGAGATAATATGTGAATAACTGGCTGTGAGGGCTGGTTTGACGTCAACTGATGGTCGGGAACAGAAAGATGTCGATCAGTCCGTCTTTATATGACGGTATGGATCCCGCGGTTGCATCATTACAAAGCTAGTTCGACGTCGGCCGTCAAACCCCGCCAAGTCCGCAAAAGCGGGCCTCGAAAAGGCGGAGCGGGGCTGTCACCCCGCACTGAGGTGCCCGAGACCCCGAAACCAAGCTCGGTAGTGCTTCGTGCGATCAAGCACAGCTCGTTTTCGGTTCCAGTCCTATTACTAGTCAGAATCAACGCCACTCTGCTCCTTTATAGCAACCCTGATGTTCATGACCCACCATCGGTCGGCGCAAGCCCACACTGATACTCTCCATTAGATCGATGTGGACCTTCGCGGAAGTCCGGCGGCAACTCACCGAGTCAAGGATAGAGTCAATCACTCTAAGCTTTGGAAAGCCTTTGCGCGAGTCATGTACAGCAACTAATTATAGGCAACCTACGGTCTTCGGAGCGACAAATCGCAGTACCTTGACGCCAGGATTGAAGCAGCCAGCATTGTCTTCTTCAAAATGACCGATGAGATCATGGCGCGGAATCAGGAGAATGCCCACAGCCTAAACTTTGGGGCAGGGCAAGGAGAGTCAGTTCAGCATCAGGGGCAGTTTCTGGTCAATGAGATATTCTACTGCTCGCACTACCCAGCACCCGAGATGGTTGTGAGCGGCGCATAATGTGTCTGTTAAGTGTTATTTGTCCCATCTGGCTGGGGAGACAGGGCGGCTGTTGAAGTATGGACGCCATCTACCAGAGCAATTCGAAGCGGGAAGTACGCTAGTTGTTTACGTATAGATTCAAGGGTGGGTTCCTGATTCGGCTATGCGGGCTTGTTCAACAGTACATGGCTTATTTGCTTTCTTTTTTTCTTCTGGTCGTTTGTTTTCTTCATTTCGCCCCCCATTGTGCTGATCTACTCACTCGGCAAGCATTTCCCTGGGTACCTCAACATCCTGACCATTCTGGAACAAGACTGGGTAGCCTCTATCAAACCACCACTCCAGGATGCCAGAAGTGCGAATGGCCTTCCACCCCACGCCATCACTTTCACAGGGTGCTTGGTTGGTGACTGCCACAATAGCGTATCTTCCGATAAGCAATCTGGCATAACGCAGAAACAGTGTGCTCTTCCCGCGGAAAGAAATCGATTCAGCGGCCCAGTCTGGCCGAAACTTCCCGATACACTCGCGATGGCCGTTTGTGTAGCAAACTAACATCCCAATGACATGGCCAAGGGACGTGGTGCGTTGAACGCAAGGCTGAATCTCAGATATGCCTTGCAGGGAGCACGCTGTCCGCGTCCAGGCGTCAAAATGCGGTACGAGGTCGGGGGTTCCGAGAGCAACTGGAAGACTCGGTGCTCTGTAGGGGGGGGCGGCATCGGGTTGAGGTGCTTGTTCAAGGGCCAAGTATTGAAGCCCAGACTTGCCACCTGGGTAATCCCACCAATTGAGGTGGACTCTGGTTTTACTGCGCGGCACAGTAAAGACCTCGTCAGTGGCTGTGGCATACTCCCCAAAAACGGTATTCCGTCCTTTGTTTGTGGTAAACTTGACGCCATTTTTAGCGGTTTTCTTGCTTGCAAATCGACGGGATTATGGATGTCCTACCGTTAGGCCAATATGTACTACTTGGAAGTTGTCATCGTGGTCGAGCTGTCTTGATATATGCGTGATGTACTCGCCCTCGTCCAGGGGCAAATACATCCAGTGTGCAACATGGTCGGGCAAATCCTCGCAAAGGCTCGCACATGACTTCTCATCTCGCTTGTGAACAGCGATGTCATAAATCTGGAAGCCACAGGATGCTACCAAGTATCCAACAGCATCGGGATGGTTACATTCGAAGAACTTCATATGCCGCGGATATGGGTAAGTGGGTGGAGTGTCAAGGGTCACGATAGAGAGCATATTGGGAGGGGACGCCAGAGGAGTTTGCCAGAGCAGTGCTGAGAGAGGATCGCGTAGTGTTTGCTCTGGCGGGCCTTCGATTCGCCGCACCTTGAGACCCTGTAGATGTCGGATAAGATTCAGTCAACAGAACGGACGTGGTGATCAAAAGATGGAGAGATCGTTGTCGTTGTCGCACTTACGTCGCTCTGAATCTGGATGGTCGCGCAAAGGTCTATGGGAAGCCTTCGCCACCAGACTCCCGGTACTGAGTCTTGTTTGCTGCACCATGCATCGCGAGTCGCTGACGTGAGAAAGGCGACCTTACGAATGCCTAGATGGTCTTCCGCTATGTACATGTCCGTGTGTGTGGAATCCGCTGCTGCGCATGCCGGGAGGATGCAACATGCCCGCGTGCCAACACCACTTTTCAGTGCTGCATTGTGCACATCACGAACATAGATGTTTCCGTCGATCTTGAAGTATGATGCATAGACAGGCAGACGCGGGTCGATATCATGACTAAATCTCTCCAGATGACCGCGGTCTTGTTCTTGTGCTGTGATAGCGGCGCATTCATGGGTCAGGTATCCTGCAATCATGTGCCAAAGCTCTGATGGGAGCTTCGGGGCGAGATCGGATTGACATAGATTTTCGTTCATGGCATTCTGGAGATAGCGAGAGCGTCGTCTCTTCTCGGCTGGCGGCGGCATGTAAGCATAATCGGTGGCGGCAAGAAATGACGGAGCCATGTCGAAGAGCACTTGACAGCGGCAGTTTAGATGGAGGCAGTACGTTGTTGCGTTCTCATCGCAGAAGATACAATGACTTGGTCTGAGTTTCAGGTGAAATTCGATGTTTGCGTCCTCGTCAAAGCACCTTTGGTCTTGTTTTTCAAACTCGAATACGCAGGATACAATGTTGGCGGCAGGGACAAGCGCTGCAACGAAGAGGATGGTTAGAAGGCATCCTCAAGTCGAGGCTGGCTTTTTGGGCCAATACTTACCGAAGCATACTTTTTCACCCTTGATCAAGTCGAACTGGCATAATCGGCAGCGTGGTTTTATAACGCACCACCTTCGGTGCGACGGCCACGAGTTCACCGACATTCTGGTATGTCTTGTCGAGAGGGACCGTTTGGAGTATCACCGTGTCTGGGTGGGGGGCATGACTTACTTATGAGAGCCGAGACATGCTTACTAAGTCACGCAGTTCTCGCCTCCATATTGGACATCATATCATCAGCTCAGCTTCAACCCGACAGGTTACCTTACCGGTTGATTGATTTGCCACTATTATGCGACCAGTTTCTGTGTGACGTGACGAGTAAGACGCCTCACTTGAGCTGAGCCCGGATTCCATGCCCGGGGTGGGCCTCTCAATGTACTACAGAATCCTCAGAATCCCCTTCTTTTCTCTTCTGTATCCATCTCCATCAACGTCTAGCTGATATAAATGCTAGCCAAAGACCTTTTCTCGGCTCCATCGTTCTTACTAGGGTAGAGCTCATGGTCGGTGGTTCGAGAACCAGGACCGGCTGCTGCGCCGCAGGCTTTGCGGCGTAGGCGCCGGCTCAAAGGACATGCGTGCAATATCGGGCTTGGCAATGCCTCCATCCAGACGCCGCAGCCTGAAAAACCCTGGACCAAAAAAACGGCCTGGGCCCTGTTCTGAGGCCATCGCGTCACTCTCGTGATGCACGCCCCGCTCGCCTTCTCGCGATCTTGATAGGTCTCGCTTGTTGACCCGACGGGGTACAACAGTCGAGCAGGCCCATTCCAATCAAACTTCAACACCGACATGCTGACCCCGCCAACAACTCAGTACTTTGTCGGATACCTGCAGCCGCGAGATTACAATCATCGCCATGAGACTCGATCGCGCACTCATACAGCTCGGCGTGGCCAGCACAGCTCTGGCTGCCTTCGATCCAGCCGTCGACTCGCCCTGTGAAAGCGAAGGCATCTGCCTCTCGTCGTTCATCTGGTGCAGCTACGATTCAGAGCCCAGCTGCCTCTTCCCAGAGGGTGTCGACCCTCTCATACCGGCATCATCAACTCCGTACGCGGTTCTGTACCACGGGAATCAATACGAGATCACCTGGAGGCAGGCTGTTCCCGACCTGCCCGTCTTGGTCCAGTGGTTCTCTGCGCTAGAAACGTTCCCGCTCGATGCTGAGGACACGGGAGAGGCAAGACTGATCTGGAGTGCGAGTGAGTTCACAACAGAGACACTGAAGGGAGTTGGTCTATTCATTGAGCTCTAGACACTACCAAGGACTCGTTTACATTTGATCCGGAAACTATCCTCGAGAGTTTTCCCACGGCCGACGCTCCAAAGCTCTCTCGCTACGAGGCAGCTATGGGCACCGGCGGCATTGGCAACTTTATCTACGTCAGCCAACCCGGCTCGGGGTATCCGGAAGCCCGATCACAGCAGTTCACGATGCAAATGCGATGGTCGGAGATGATGGCCCAAAACATGAAGGATGACTTCCGACAGAGGGAAGCGCAGAGGGAGAGACGTTGGACGTTGGGCGTCGGCATCGGCGTCGGTATGGGCGTGCCGGTGCTCGTGGGCTTGACCTGGGTTGCTGCCAGTCGCAGGGCAGCCAGGTCGCCTACCAAGTCCCTTGCCGGGTGACTGCTCTTCTTTCGTCCATGATGAACAGCAGCACGTTGAAGAATTTGGAAAAAGGCTAGGGTGACCTGTCAACGGGGCTTGACCTCGCGAGACTTTGGATGCCAGGATCTTCCACATGTTGCTAGCTAGGAATGACTCCGAAGAGTAGGCCATGACAAGATGATTTCGGTCCGTGAATAAAGTTTGCCGAGTAGAAGCCGCGCCCACCGCGCTCACGGATCGCATAGCGGGAGTTTCAAATTTGTGAGATTCGAAGCTAAACATCCAGCACCCTCGACAACGAGCGACAGAAACAGATATCCCGCCTACTCCTCATCCGCCAGGCCCACCAGCTTCAGCGAGTCCCGCCACAACCTCCCTTCCTTCTCGGCATCGTAAGCGTGTGCCGCGTGCGTGACGGTGGAATGATCCAGCGGCGCCCCCGCGCTCGGCTCCGCGACGGCGCAGTTGGACAGGTACCTTCCCCCCTTGTCGGCCCACTCCCGCCCCACGGCGGCCCACACCGTAGTCGCGGCGCCCTGCTCCGGGCTCTTGAGGTGGGCGCCCACGTCCTTGTGGCTCGTGGCGGCCTCCAAGGCCTCGGCGGGGATGAACTTGGCAAGGGGCGTGATGATGATGCCCGGGTGGAGGCTCGTGGCGTGGAGGTGACGGGCGCCGTAGCGGCGTTCGATCTCGTTGGCCATGTAAATGTTGGCCGTCTTAGACTGACCATAGGCGAGCTGGGGGTCGTAGCCACCCTGCTCAAAGCTGTAGTTTCCTGACTCGTTGATGCCGTGGGCGTTGTGGGTGGAGGACGAGAGATTGATGACGCGAGAGGGGAGGGTGGCGGAGGCACCGGCGAGGAGAGCCGGCTTGAGGAGCTGGAAGAAGAGGAAATGGGCGAGATGGTTCGTACCAAACTGAAGTTCGTGGCCGTCTTGGGTAAGACGAAGGTCGGGAATGGCCATGATACCAGCGTTATTAACGAGGACGTGGATCTTGTCCGTCTTGGCGAGGATGGTGGCGGCGGCGGAGCGGACAGAGGCGAGGGACTCTTGGTCCATCAAGACGAGGCTCATGCGTGAGGGTTCGTAAATACCGTTGAGAGCGATTTCGGCCTTAGTAAGGTCTCTAGCCGTGAGAAAGAGGGTGGCGCCAGTAGCCGCGAGGGCCCGGACCGTTTCGATACCGATGCCGGAGGATGTGCCGGTGACGACGATGACCTGGCCCTTGAGCTTACCCTCGACGCCTTCGTCCTTGATGATCTGGAGTGCCGTCGGGCGAGCATCACCAGGTCCCTGAGGCTGGATGTGGGCGGCAACGTAGCGGGACATGGTGAGGTTCGATGTGGTGACAGTGGTGGTTGGAGGTTGGAGGCCTAGGTGTTAATGTTGAGGAGTGAAAAGTGGCGAGGGCTTGATGATCATGAGGTTAGGAACCGTGAAGTGGGAGATGCACATGGTATATGTATTCTTCCTCCTCTGATGTCCTACTCGACACGTCGCTCCCACGAAGCAGCGTCGTCTTCACTATTCCGCGGAACAAGACCACTTGAACATGATCAAGGTAGCTCACAGAGGTACGAATCACTGGCGGAGTTTACACATCTCGGATTTTATGTTCTACATGCTGCTCCTCATAGATCCCTAACTCCGGCCATCTGCGCCGCCCCACGGGATTTGGACATGAAGTTGAGCTGGTCGGTGATGGGGCCGTGTCTGTGTCGTAGCCTGGGGCCGTGGTCGCGATGACATTTTCACCACATCTGGCCTAGTGCAGCCAGGAGAACGAATCCACCGGGACCCGTCCCTTACCTAGCTCATGCGTGCCGCCCGGGGATGCCGCCGTCTCCATGACATTTTCTCTTCTTTCAGCCTAGCTTCTGACCCGGGCGTGGGGCGTCAGGGGGAAGCTTAATACGGGTCGGCACCTCATGCCATGGTGCAAAGGTGTGCCGGCGTTCGTTCCCCGTCCTTTGCATTGGGCGGCAGGCAGAGCGGAAAGCCGCCTGCTTCGTCCTCTATCCACTGCAAAGCCATCGTCCAGTGTCCTTAGCTACCTTGGAGAACAGAGCCATGGAGACGATACACCAGGCCGCCGAAGCTGACAAGCAGCGCAGAAAGATCCGGAACCGGAAGAACCAGAGAGCCCACCGTGAGTGCACCCCACGCCCTCTCATATCGTTGTTGTCTTGTCACGCCGTGATGTGCATATGCTTAGAGGCCGTCTCTCCAGGGCTGCGAAAAAGGGAAAAGGATGCCGCCATATCCATTCCGGGCACCCGGGCCCAAGTCGGCCACGGCGCGCGCCCATGGCAGGTCACCCGCTGGCGACTCGACGAGCCCGACGAGCCGGCCCCCACGAACCCCCCCGGCGGCGGCAAGACACTGGTGGTACCTGCAGCGAGCCGCCCGGCCCCGACATATCCCAACGTCCTCTCCCCCGCGGACGTCGTGCGCGCCTTGCGAACGCCGTTCATCGAGTTCACCTTGCCCCTCTCGGCCGACCATCTCCTCCACCTCGTCCACTACAACGTGATGCGAGGCCTCATCTCCAATAAGAGGATACTCTACGACGGCCCGTGCTCTGAAGGCGAGGCCGCCGCTGCCGCCGCCGTCCCCAGAGACCTCGTCCGGACGCCTCTGCAGAGGGCCCGCCCCCACTCTCAATGGATCAGCTTCATCCCCTTCCCCCGCCTCCGCGACAACCTCATCCGCTACGAAGAATGTTTCGATCACTGGGACTTCATCCAGGACCTCATCGGCGAGCTGTTCTTCCCTCCGCCGCCCGAGAGGAGACGTTGCGCCTCCCCCCCGGCTCACCCGCCGTGGCCTGGACCGGCGCCGGCGCCGCCACAGGTCGGCGCCCCCGGCCCCCGACTCGACCCCGAGCAAGACACGGAGGAGGTTACCGCCGGCCGCCTCGGCCTCATCGTGTGGGGCGAGCCGCACGACATGCGCAGCTGGGAGGCCACCCCGGGCTTCCTCGCCAAGTGGGCCTGGGCCGTCGACGGTTGCGACGACCTTATCATCGCCAGCAACCGCTGGCGCGTCGTGCGCGGCGCCGAGCCCATGCCCTTCTCTCTATCAGGAACCTCCACGCTGTCTCCTGACCTTGCCCATAGGCTGGCGGTCTGAGTGCCCTCCTTAATGGAGTTGTCCAGACAGATAGATAGTGGGCGCAGGCTGTGGGGATAGGTAAAAATCAAATCACAAAGCGGTAATGGGTCTCGGATGGTTCAAGTCCTTGTATTAGCCCTCTTGAGCAATCTATCTCCTGTCAGGCAGCTTCGTGAACATAAGAAGAGCCGTCTTGTAGTAAAAGCGAAACAATCTCAACTCTTGAGATCCGAAAGGTTGGTATCTTGGATATGCCTTCCCAATCCTGAGGATCAGGCGCTCGGCATCGCGTGGCGTCGCGCGCTCTGCAAGAAACCGTGTTTCTGCGGCGCAAAGTGGTCCTCCTCTTCATCGAAGAAAATCCAGGTGGCGAAATTCAAAACCCAAACGCCCTCCGCGGAGAGAACAATTCTCTCCTCACGTCATGTTTTCATCCTCATCCGCAGCGGCAGCACCTTCGGCAATCCCCTAGAAGCGGGCCTTCTCGGTACCGAACGACATGGGGTCGTACATGCGGTCCTTGATGTAGGCGGTCAGGGCGACATCACCCCACTCCTCCCACTCGACCCACTGCGACTCGGGCAGCTTGGAGACGCCTTCCCTGCGGGCGGCCTTCATGACCTCACGGGCGACAACCAAGCTGGCGTCGCGGACGCGCTCGATGTTGGGGTAGATGAGACCCTTGTGCAGCTCCTCGGCGTTGAGAGAGTCAGCCAGGGCGGCAGCCGAGGTGTAGACCATCTCGTCCGTGATGCGGGTGGCCTTGGACAGAATAGCACCGAGGCCAAGACCGGGGAAAACGTAAACGTTGTTGCCCTGGTTGGGGTGGTAGGTGATGGCCTGGCCGTCAGGGGTCTTCATGGTGAAGGGGGAGAAGGGAGAGCCCGACGCGAAGATGACGCTGCCGTCGGTCCACTGCACGGCCTGCTCAAAGGTGCACTCGGCCTTGGTGAGGGGGTTGCTCAGGGGGAACAGGATGGGGCGGCGGCCCAGACCACCAGAGTCGACCGAGGCCTTGAGAGCGCGGACGGTAGACTCGGTGAAGACGCCGAAGGTGGCCGTGAGACCAACCAGGGCCGACGGCTTGACGTACTCGATAACCTCCTCGAGGGTGCGGAACTGGTGGCCATTGTTGTCGGTGCGAGCGAAGTACTTCTTGTGCTCAGCAAGGTTGTCGCCACGGTCACGGGTGACCAGGCCCTTAGTGTCGACCAGCCAGAACTTGTCGCGCGCCTGCTGCTCGCTGAGGCCGCGGCGAGTGTAGTACTCGACGAGCTGCTTGGCAACACCGACACCAGCAGAGCCGGCACCCATGAAGACCAGCCTCTGCTCCTCGATGGGAACACCAGACAGGTTGACAGCACCAATGTAACTAGTCACAATTAGTCAATGTTCTCTGCATCTGATATTGCGTGCATCACTCACCCGCCAAGGACAACAGCACCAGTGCCCTGAACGTCGTCGTTGAAGCAGCGGTACTTGTTCTGGTAGCGGTCGAGGTAGTTGAAGGCCTTCTCCGTGTCGAAGTCCTCGAACTGGACAACCATGTTAGGGAAGACCTCAGTGGCAGCCTCCATGAACTCGTCCATGAATTCCTGCTGGGTCTCGACGGAGACACGCTTGGAGCGGAGGCCGAGGTAGAAGGGGTCCTTCAGGTTGTCCTCGTTGTTGGTACCCGTGTCGAGAACAATGGGCAGAGTCTTGGAGGGGTTGACACCAGCAGCGCCGGTGTACAGAGCGAGCTTGCCGATCTGTTGCGTGTGAGCAGGGTGGTCTCCTTTTTTTTTCCTCTCCTTTTTGGGGGGGTAGAGGGGGAACGAGTCCCAGCAGGTCAACTTACGGAAATGCCAACACCGTTGACACCAAGATCACCAAGACCGAGAATGCGGGAGCCGTCGGTGACGACGCAGATCTCGGGGTCGGGGTAGGGCCAATTCCTCAGCATGGTGCGGATGGACTTGCGCTGCTTGATGGAGATGTAGAGGGCCTCGGGGCGGGTGTAGAGGCTGGAGTACTGGAGGCAGACGTCGCCGATGGTGGGTGTGTAGACGAGGGGCATCAGCTCGCGGATGTTGTCGATGAGGACGCGGTAGAAGAGGTCCATGTTCTGGTCCTTGAGGGTGGACAGGTACATGTACTTGTCGATGTTGGTCTGGCGCGAGTTGATCATCTTCATGGCGCGGGCGCTCTGGGTCTGGATGCTCTCCATGACGTGGGGGATGAGGCCGGTGAGGTTCTTGGAGACGCGGTCATCAGGGGTGAAGGAGAGGCCTGGCGCTGTCAGTAAGGAAGAAGAGGTGGGGGGGACGAGAGGGGAGACGAGAGGCAAAAGAAGACGGAAGGGCAAGGAAGAGGAGGAAGACGAGAAGGGGAAGACGACATACCCTTGTTCCAGGACGGCTCGCGGAGGACTTGGTAGCCACAGGCCGACGACTTGGGGACGTAGTCGGTGCTGCGGTACTGCTGGACCTCGCCGTAGTGGTTCTGGGCGTAGCCCCGGTGCTGGTCGAGGGCGGCGGCCTTCATCTTGTCTTCAATGGCGGAAATGTCGACAGAGCTCATGGGGTTGAAGTCTGTCATCCTTCGACTGGACATGGACATACGCTTAGTAGATATAGACGTGCGGGAAGAGCGAGCGGAGATGACGGACGAGGAGGCGGGGGAAGATGAGCGAGGCGTGGATATATCAGAGCTAGCAGCACTGTAGGGATACGACGCCATTGAGGAGGTGGACGTAGTGGGATGGGGAGTAGGGGTGGAGGAGGCGGAGGAAGAGGGGGGGACGGTGTTGGTATTGGGACGGGCGCCGGGACCAGCAGCAGCAGCACGTAGAGCAGAGGACGAGGCAAAGGCTCGAGAATGAGACGGAAGGGGATGGGTGAGAGAGGAGGGAGAGCTCGTGACGATGCGCAGACTTCGAGAGAGGAGGAAAAGGCGGTTTTTGACCTGGCCGACGGCCGCGATTGGGGTAGGGGCGCCCATGGCCCGCCAAGTACCGAGACTTTGGCGCATCCCGGCGAGGGGATCGTGAGCTGCCTGCTGGGGCCTGTCGCAGAGCCTGTACAGGCGGGTTTCACGAAGGGGGTACAGGTAACAGGACGCCGGGACAGGTACCGGTACTTTGGGCAGGTGGAAACGGGGGGAGGGCAGGGGGGGTGGGAGGAAGGGGGCGAGATGGGATGGAAAGCGTGTGATGTGCCTCCGGGATTGGATGTCGATGAGGCAAGCTGAGGTGACAGGAGCGTCCGAGCCAGGATTTGGGGGGGAGCGACGTGTAGTAACAATGGAAGTAACAGGAGCAGGAGCGGGAGCAGAAGGAGCAACCTGAACCAAGAAGAGGAGCAATGGGAAGACAATCCGGAAGGAGGGGCCGTGGGAACGAGATGAGCGCCTGCCTGACTGTTCGTCTGTGCCTGTGCTCAGCCCTCGTCGGAGTCTTGTTTTCGTTCGTTGCTGCCCGAAGTAATCTTGGGAGATGGAGAAAGTCGGAACGAAAATCTGCAAGAGCAAGAACCCTGGTTCCTGTGCTTCCGTTGTCCAGTGTCTCTCCGGTCGTCTTGTCCGTCGAGCTCCTCCCTCTCGAGCGGCGCTCCGTGGGACGGCACCGAAATTTGAAGCTTGCAAAGGAAAAAAAAAGTACGGATCGATGACTCAGGTGCAGCCGCCAGCTGCACTGGTCCTGGGCCCTGGTCCCGGTCTTGGTCTTGGGGGAGAGGGAGGGGGGGGTACAACCATGTCGGCGGGGAGCATGGATCGGACTCGGGATCCAATCGAAAGGGCCAGCACGCCTCTAGCGCTTCCGCCTTCCGCAGTCTGGGGAAGAAGCAACCCCCCCAAAGGTGCCCCTAATGAGACGCTCACGACCCCCTCGACCCTCTCGACCCTCACCGTCGGTGA
The DNA here is from genome assembly GCA_002851715.1 of Verticillium klebahnii. Taxonomy (NCBI): domain Eukaryota; kingdom Fungi; phylum Ascomycota; class Sordariomycetes; order Glomerellales; family Plectosphaerellaceae; genus Verticillium; species Verticillium klebahnii. The sequence continues at coordinate 5,680,665 of NMXL01000003.1, read as the reverse complement.
AGGCCCCAATGTAATTGGTGACTGGATCCTCCTCGTTGGCCCAGCGCTGGCCCGTCACGGCCCCCCCTTCCCAGGCGACCGGACTTCTCTCCACCGGGTGAACACTCTTACGTACACCGGCGTCGCGAGGTCCGGCGCGCGTTGCCTGTGCTCTGCCTCTGCCTCGCTGTCCCTGGCAGGCATCTCGTTTTTGTTGGGACATTCCGGTCACAGGGAGCTGCAAAACCGGTGAGCGCGAATGGACGTCCGTTGCGCATCGCCAGGCTGTGGTCAGCCGTCAGCCGTCAGCCTCCGACCGTCCAGCGCCCGCCCCCGCCCCTTGCGTTACTCTGGCTTTGCAGCAGACGCAGCAGAAGCAGCAGGGTGCGAGACGAGACAATCGAGGATTGACAGGCAGGCTGTTGGCGTCGATGGATGGGCTGCCTCCAGTGCCCCGGTCACCGACGGAGCCCACACCGACAGGGCGTCCGATCCCTGTAGGCCTTGTTTGTCTGTGTGTCCGTCCGCTCGCTCGCTCGCTCCGTCGCTGTCTGGTCGTTGGCCGCTGTCCGACGGCACCGGGCCGGCCTCGGATTCATTTTCCTGATGTACGCGATGTCGCCTCGGGGGGGGAGGGGGTACTTCCAGGTTCCACGTCCATGAACGTGTACAGCTGTAAGTTCCGCGTAAGCAGCCCGCTCCCGGAGAGTCTAGACTGGGTGGACAGACCCGCCGTGCAAGTCGGAATGGGGTCAAAACGAGCGTTCCTTTCCTTCTGCGTGTTCGTCTTCGTCCGGACCCATCCCTGAAGATCTCGAAGTGAAGTCGGAACGCTCAAACGCAGGGCCTTTTTGGAGACGAAAATTTCTTGGGGAAAGGGGGGCCCAAGGGAGGCCAAGGGAGGGGGGACAGGGGGGGAAAGAATGCATGAGGCGCCCCTGTCTCGCGTGCTCAACCTTGAAGGAAGAGGCCAATGAGGCTACCGCGAAGTCATCGTGTCCGTCCCGATACGGTTAGAGTGATGAGTCTGGCGGGCCCGGTACGTCGGAGCCAATCCATGCTCCTGCGCCTGCTGCTGCTACTGCCGCTGCTTCTTGCTGGTGCCTCTGGTTTATGCTCCTGGTCGCTCCTGCTGCTAGGCTCTTGGCTTCAACATGGCAGGCTAACACCCTTCAGGCTAGCCGACCCCTTCCGCTCCTGAGGCGGTCCAGCCCGCTTCCCATTTCTGCTCTGCCATGCTGCCCAGGAAGACGATGCCAGGCCGGCGCATCCTTACGAGAAATTGGGGAATCAAGAAACGACACGACATGACACGGGCGCATCCACGAAAAGGCTTGCGATCACGAAAACCATCCTCCCGACTTATTCCGACGGCGTGAACAGGGGACCCGGCTAGCGGCAAACCCGCCGGCAGTCGTCTGTGCTGCCTTTTCGCCCACAGCAGCCACGCCTGCAGCTCGAACCGCAGCTCGAACCGCAACTGGAACTGCCAGATTGTGACAGGCAGGCTCCTCGACATGACCTCCGACACACAGACTCCGTCCGACTTGACTCGACTCGACCCGATCAAGAACGCCCAGAGGCGTGTGAAACACGGACTCAGATGCGTGTGATCGTCATCCACGACGTCTCCCCACCGCCCTCAAACAGTGGGCGGACGGCACGCTGGGAATCACGGCAAAAGGTGTTTCTCCTCCTGCCCTGTAACGACCGCGACGATCGGCCAAGGCTCGTCCCGTCTCACGCAACCTTGACTTGTCATGCTGGGGGCGGCTGCCAGGGCTGCGCGATACGATTCGGACCTTCCAGTCAGATGAAACTTTTCCATCCGTCCCATCTCGTCCTTGTCCATCCTTATTCTGCAGCCCCGATGCAGGTGCGGTGCAGGTCCACCGACAGCGACAGCGAAGAACTGCCGTTCTCGACGCCGTCCGATCCGCGCCGGCGGGGTCGATCCACGCAGTGCCCCCCTCGGGCGAGATCCGACGCTGGTGCTGGTGCTGGTGCTGCTGCTCCAAGGAGCTGCTCTCTGACGTGCTCGAGAGACGAACCAACGGGGCAGACGGGGCCAGAATGCCTGGCGGTTCCAGGTCCGGTCACCTCAGCCCTGCACCGGATCGGAGGACATCGGACGCACGACTTGCGCTGACGCGGAGCACACGAGGGCACGCGAGCAGCCCCCTCCGAGACACCACCCCCCTCCCTTTCAATCCATTGACCCCAATCGCGGGTTGGTGCTACCCCAATCCACCAGATTTGGGGGAGACCTCACCGCTCGATATCAACACTTTGCTCGCCGCCCTTTGGCTTCCCGGAGCTGTTCTGGTCCTGACCGTTTCTCCATTCCTGCTTTCCACGCAACGCTACTGCACAACTCGGCACCTCCTCGCTCAATCGATGCAGGCTCTGTCCTTGAATGAAACTCATCGTGGGCATTTCTCCGCCCTCCGACTTTTCCCGACTCCAAGCCAGCGAAGCCCCGTTGAGTGCGTCCCCGCATGTGGTGTGGCTCCAGCGCAGTGCAGTGCAGTAGTGGGAGGGGGGGTCATGGCCAAGCCAAAGCAAAGGTGGAGGCGGAGGCGGAGGCGGCGGTGGAGGCTGTTGAGCTGCCCCCAATGCTACTCCTCAACACCTCCTTGTTGGCTGGCTGCCGGCGACTTGCCTTCCCCGCACAGCGAGGCTTGCGGCTTGGGAGGATCGTGGCTGGAGGCTTCAGGCTAACCGCCGTAGCTCCCCGAGATTTCGACCCCGCACATCGGAGCTTGAGAGCAGCTGCCAAGCCAGCTTCGACGAGGAGGAGAGGAGCGGGGGCGGGATGCCTCGGCTGGCTTGAAGGAGACGGCTTTCCCCTGGAGTCACCGTGACGAGCTTCCGATGACGGACCTCACCTCATGGCTCCTATCTGCAGCTGATGCGCCCGTCAACTCTCTCTCCCTCTGCCTCACACACACCCCCCGAACATGTGTTGGGGCGTCTGCATTCCTGGCCTGGTTGGGGAACCGAGGTTGGGTCGACGACCTGCTGTGTTGTTGCCTGTGGTGTGATGCTATCACGGTCGCGAGCGCAGCTGCAGGTGCGAGCTGTCCAGCCGAGGTGGCATGGCTCAACGTCATCTTGCGGGACGGCATGGTGGCCTCGGTCGTGGTCGCTGTCACACATGTCTCGTCCAGTTTCCGCCGGGGTGTCTCTTGCGAAACCTGCAGCTGCGAGAGCGAGAGACCAGTGTTCGGCATTTGACTTTCTCACCACAACCTCCGAGGTCTTGCTCTTGGCGCGGCTGAGCTTCGAGTGAAGCGTCGGCGGCGGGATCAGCATCTGATCGCCGGAATATGCTTTTGAGCAGGGCCGCGGTATCAGACTTGCAGATCCGACCATCCGGGGAGAAGCATGTTCAGCCACGTCGGCGATCCGACGCTATCTGCCTGGGAAGCCAGGCGAGTGAGTGATTTGCTCCGATAGTTTCGAATCCCCGAGATGAAGATCACGGGGAGATCAGGGGCCAGTGGTCCACCCAGAGTTCGTCTATGCCCTCCATCGGATTCTCACGTCGATACGGCCTGGCTCCGTGCTGAACTCATGGCCGACTCGCGTAACCCTTAGTGATGCGAGGAGCAGTTGTAAGCTTAGTGCAGGACAGGAGACTGTCAGCAACATGTCGAGATCAGCAATGCTAATGAGAATGTTTTGAGAATGTCATGTTCATGTCTACTTGGTCTTGCCCATGGTCTGGTCTACAGATCTTGTGAAAATTCGCATCGTCATACACTCTAGCCCGCCCTCACAGCTTACCCTTTCCGGCCACCAGCTCCTCCACCTTGGCGAACTTGTAGTAGAAGTCCAGGCTCTTCGGGTTCAGCAGCGTCCCGCTCGGCTTGATCGTGTGTCCCGACACGATCTGCTTGACCGGCAGCTCGACCTTTTTCAGGTTCACCGTCGTCTACTTCGTCAGCACGATACTTGACGCGATGTGAAAGCGTAGAGGGGAAGGGGAAGCGGAGGGAAGGGAAAGAAAGGGGAAGGGAGGAAAGGGAGCTCACCGGAATCTCAGGCGTCTCAAACACCCACCGCGGCACGTGCCGCTTGCTCAGCGCGCGCCCGATGGCGTCCTTGACCTCGGCGACGAGGCGGCTGTCGAAGGCGCAGCCGGGCCGCATCAGCAGGAACAGCAGCACGCTCTCGTCGTCGTCGCCGGGCCGGCGCTGGCCGACGCACAAGCTGTCGGCGACGCGGTCGGCGAAGAAGCGCTCGACGACGGCGTAGATCTCGGCGCTGCCGAAGCGCACGCCCGAGGGGTTGAGCACGCCGTCGGCGCGGCCGAGGAAGGACACGCCGCCGGTGCGCGGGTCCACGGCGCAGAAGTCGCCCTGCGCCCAGACGTGGTCGAAGCGGGCGAAGTAGGCGCCGTGGTAGCGCGAGCCGGGCGGCGCCGTGGCGAGGGTCCTGCCGGGCGCGGGCTTGCCGCCGCCGCCGTCACCCCAGAGGTAGATGGGGATGTTGGGAAAGGCGGCGGTGGCGACGAGCTCGCCAGGGGTGCCGTCGGGGACGGGACGCCCGGGCCCGTCGGGCAGCTGGGCGTCGTAGATGGCGATGGGGACGCCGAGGGAGGGGCCCTGGGTGCCACCGCGGTAGACGGGGGTCAAGGGGTTCATGAGGCCGAAGCAGCCGGCGATGTCGGTGCCGCCGGAGATGTTGGCGAGGTGGACGGCGCGCGGGAAGCCCTCGTCGTAGAACCAGTCGAAGAGCTGGTCGGAGAGGACCATGCCGGTGGTGGAGACGAGGCGCAGGGCGGAGAGGTCGGCGAGGTCGCGGGGCTTGAGGCCGGCCTTGGCCATCTCGAAGAGCCAGCGCGGGCTAGTGCCGAGCTTGGTGATCTTCTGCTCGGCCATGATGCGGACGAAGGTCGTGAGGTCGGGCTGGAAGGGGGAGCCATCGTAGAGCACGGCGCGCGCGCCGAAGAGGAGCTGGGCGATGTTGGCGAGGTACATGATCCAGCCGGTGGTGGTGTACTGGAGGCCGACGGAGGACGGGCTGACGTCCTCGTGCAGACGGGACTCCTTGGCGATGCTGAGAAGGATGGTGCCAACGGCGTGGACGATGGCCTTGGGGGTGCCGGTCGTGCCGGAGGAGTAGTAGATGAGCAGGGGGTCCTGGAAGTCGAGGTGCTCAAAAGGGGGCGGGGCGGAGGTGGCGGACTGGAGGAAGCGGTCGAGGGTTTCGGCCTTGGGGACGGAGGTGACGTCAAGGGCCTCGTCGAAGCGGCGGATGGAGACGATGCTCGTGAACTGATCGCAGTCCTTCATCCCTTCAGCGACGCCGGCCATCTTCTCGCGGAGGTCGACCGTCTTGCCGTTGTACAGGGCGGCGTCGTCGAAGAAGATGAACTGGGGCACGGGTCAGCAGGAATCATCGCGGGGTTATCGGCCGTCTCGTGTCCTCCAAGAGGTGGCAGGCCGTCGAAGGGGCCTCTCACCTTGGGGTTCACCTGGACGGTCCTCTGCAGGATGCCGCTGACGCCCATATCGGTGGAGGAGCTGCTGAAGACGGCGCCCAGCCAGGTGGCGGCGGTCAGGACGAGAAGGGTCTCGTACGAGTTGGCGCCGACGAGCACGACGCGGTCACCCTTGGTGACGCCGCGGGCCTTCATGGCGGAGGCGAGGGTGGCGGCGTCGCGCCTCAGCGTGCCCCAGGAGACGTGGCGGACGGCGCTGTTGCCCTCGCGGACCTCGGTGAGGGCGATCTTGTCGTCCTCCTTGTCGCCGGTGCCGCGGTGGCCCTGGGGGTCGGCGGCGGTGCGGGCGAAGAGCAGGTTCTCGGCGAAGTTGAGGCGGACGCCGGGGAACCAGACGGGGACGGCATCGATGGGGACAGACTCGTCGATGATGGCGGTGGGGGTGCCGGAGTGGATGATGTTGGCAAAGGTGAAGACATGGGCGTAGAAGAGGGCGCGGTGGGCGCAGGACCAGGCGTAGAGGTCTTGGAAGGTCTAGGCGTGTCAGATGGTTCGATGTGATGCTGTGAGTGATGCCTTGCAAAGGCGAGGTAAACTGACCTGGAGGGTAAGGTTGTGCTTGTGGTTGACCTCTTGAATGAACTTGTACATCTGGGTGCTCTCGGGGTTGGGGTGCTCCCAGAGCTTCTTTGGTGTCGTGTCGGCCGCCATCATGTGGGAGGTCGATGTCGACTGTCGACTGTCGTGGATGTGGCTCTGGTGAGGTCAATGGCGATGACACTCGGCGGATGAAGGAGAGACTGAAGACGGGCGTCGTGAAGACGGGCGTCGAAGCATTTCAATGGGCGATCTGGGATGCCGAGGCAAAGAGGTGATGATCACCCATCAGGGCCAGGGAGTGCGGGGTGCCGAGCTGCTCGAGGCTTCCTCCCCGGATTTCCGCCCCCAGGTACAGCTCTAGGCCCAACTCCACCTCCAGCTCAACTCCAGCGATCCGAGCCGGTAACGCGGGGAAGCTGCGCGGTCCGACCAGGGTGGCTGCCATTTCGGTCCGCGTGGTCTTCAGAGGGTATTGACGAAATCCGGTGCTCCCTTTCCTGGTGGTGTGATGATTATTGGTGTTTTTCTTTCCTCTTTGGTTTTGCTCCCAGAGCCCTCCCGGGTGCAGACGCCTGGTGATCTGTCAACCTGTTTAACCCAGCCCCGGGTCAATCCCCAGGAACCTCACCCCAGGGACTCACGAGCATCATGACCACCCATCAGGCCGCAAACGTCCCCCCCCTGACGCCGTGCCGCCACCCCATGTAGCCCACCGTCCCGACGACGCTCCCCAGCCCGGCCACGCCCACGATCCCCCGCCACCCGAGCCGTGCGACCTCCCCGCGGAACCGCACCCCCGCAACCGCCAGCGCCGCCGCCGTCGCCCCGTACGTCCAGTCGTCCACCTCGGTCTGGAACGGGTTCGCCCGGAGCCGCCAGCTGCGGTCCTGCCACTCGATCTCCTCTCGCCCCCACATGCGTGCCACGGTGGCCAGCGCCGTGAGTCCCACCATCGCCGTCGTCGCCGAGCCCGCCGTGCTCAGCAGCCGGGCGGCGCGGATACCACTCGCGCTCGCCAGCGGCGGAGGGCTGGCAGCGGCAGCAGACGTCTTGGCCAGCGTGGTGGAGGCGCGGATAGTCGCGGCGTCGGCGGACGGAGGCGGGTAGGCGAGGGGCGGCAGGAGGCGGCCGGCGGTAGAGCGGACGGCGAAGATGCCGAGGCCGACGACGGAGCCTGTCGTCACGGCGCGCGTGAGGACGTGGGTCCAGAGGATGGTGTGTGCGAGGGGCTGGTCTTCGGCGAAGGCCGTGTGCGGGAAGAAGCGCGACATGGCGGTGCTGTGCTGTGCTGTGCTTTGCGCTGCGGTGCGACTGTGATGATGCTGTGGTGGTGTTAAAAGATGACTGCGTTGGTGACTGTGTCGGTGACTGTGGTGATACGTCGTGTGGTCAGTCGGCAGGAGGCAGGTCAGCAGGATGCGATGGCTAGAGATGAGAATCGTTTGGTGAAGGGGATGGCTTGTCGTCGACACTGGAGGAGGGAAACACGGTCGGGCACGGCGCTTGTCTCACACCTGCCCTCTCCGCCCTTTATACGGTATTAGGCCATGTCCTGTCTGTCTGGCCGTCATAGACGCGACGTAATCATCAGCCAACCGTCGGACCCTGTCAGCCGTAGTAGAGTTGCGCCGGTCGGACCTTGACGTGCCCCGATCAATCGCAGTGAACCTCAGCTCGAGGATCGTCCCATCCCTGGTAATTTACTTGCGTTGCCTATGCGAGTGCGAGTGCGATGGGGAGCGAGTGCGCAGGGAGCTCGGACTGGATGAGTAACTAGAGGCCGGCGAATCAGACCACTGGCAATGGTCAGATCACCTGGAAAGCTACCTGTCGCTTCGGCGTGTCTACCCTGACGCACGATACGGTGCTCTTTGACAGCACAAACCACACTCCAGCTGACTCAGCCAGATCCCCTACCCCAGATCCCAAGTGCCGGCCCCCCACACCTCCTGTCTCACTATCGCCAACCCCATGCTGCCGTCACCCTCACCCTCATCTTCGACTCCGGCAACACACCCCCGGCGTACCCCGGACCCTTCAGATGACCACACCTTCGCTGCCCCGGCTCACCTCACGCGGGCCTCTTTTTCGGCCCGTAGCGGGTCTCGAGTCCGAGCCTGACCACAACTCCCCTCCCCGTCTCGTGCCCTCCACCTCGTGCGGAGGCAGCCTTCCGCTCCAAGCGCCGTCCTTCCTTCACATGCCACGCTCACCGTCTTCTCCACGATGCCTCTCTGCAATTTCTTTGCGGGTCACCGAGTCAAGACATCACACACTCGCCTCATCAAAATGATGCGTGGGATGGAGCACCCGCCGGCGAAGCGCCGAAGGCCAACCCGGCCATGCTTCCCCTTCTGGCCGAGGTCCGGCTCGCCAGCAGCGCTCCACGTGAACCCCGCGCCGGGAAGAGTGGTAGCCAGGCACACAGGAAAGCCTGTTACCAAGCCGAAGCCTCTTCCAGCCCGACCGCCAGTGCCGGCATATGCTGCTGATCTGGTTCGATCGATGCGGTCCGCTGCCCTGCTTTCAGTCCTGCCCTACGGGTGACGCGCAAACCAGAGATGGTGGTCATCCCGGCGAAGACGTACTTCAGGCCTCGACGCCAACGGCCGCCTTACAGGAGCATGGGCTACCTCCCTCCCATCTGATCTCACCATAGGCAGGCCACCCACAGATGACGCAGATCGATCACCAGAGCACCCCGGATCCTGGAATCCCCCCGCGATCTGGCATCCCGGCCTAGCTCCGATGAGGACGCTCTCCCGTCATTTCCCTCAAGGGCCCCCCAGCACCCAGAGCACGCGACAATTGGCTCGACGCCTCGCGCCAGAGCCCCGATCCTACGCTGCCCATCATGAGATGCCAGCCGGCCGCCTTGACTGGCAGCCCCTGACATCTTTCCTCCGTGCCAAGCCCGCCCATTGGGTCGCATCAGACGAGAAGGCCCTTTTTTTTCTCTCTCCCCGTCTAGGCGGCCATCGCCGACTGCTTCTGCAGGCCAATGGGTCTGGGAACGTGATCTGAACGTTTGCGTCTTGTTCTGCAGGCCGCGACGAATCTCACGCCTCGGGATGGCGTCCACACGTTGAGAGGGAAAGGGGCCACCGGCATCATGGACAAGAACCTTTGCCGAGGAAGAAACGCCTTTTACGACGTCTATAAGTACAGCCAGAAACAATGCTTTCTTTCGTGATCATGCGAGAACTCAAACCACATTCCTCCCACGCAGCCCTGTACATAGGCACCTCTGTCGTCTCCCGCCGAGTGAGTCCAACCCCAACGTGACCAGATAATCCCCGAGCCACCGCTGACACGGCCCCAGAATGGTCTTCGCCCAGTTCCTTGCTGCCTTCCTGGCCCTCCCCGCCGTCCGCGCTGCCATCCCCTCGATCCCCGGCTTCTCCCTCACCTGGTCCGATGACTTCATCGGCGAAGCCTGGAGCCTCCCCAATCCCTCCAACTGGATAGTCAACAAGGGCATAGGTTACCCCGGCGGCCCGGACAACTGGGGCACCGGCGAGATCCAGGTCTACACCAGCAATCCCGCCAACCTCAAGCTGAGCGGCAACGGCGCCCTTCTGATCACCGCCCTCAGGGACGACTCCGGTGGGTGGACCTCGGCCCGCATGGAGTCGCAGCGCAGCGACTTCGTCGCCAGCCCCGGCGGCCGCATGCGCATCCAAGCGAGCCTCAACCTGCCCGACCTCGGCTCCAACGGCATCGGCTACTGGCCCGCCTTCTGGACCCTGGGCAAGCCCTACCGCGGCAACTACGGGTGCGCTCAGCCCCCCCCCCCCCCCCCTTGTCCTCCCGCTTCTCGACTGACGAGTCCGCAGCAACTGGCCCGCCATCGGCGAGTTCGACATCATGGAGAACGTCAACGGCCTCGACCGCGTCTTCGCCGCCATGCACTGCGGCACCAACCCCGGCGGGCCCTGCAACGAGACGACCGGCCTCGTCGGCAGCCGCCAGTGCCCCAACAGCCCCTGCCAGGGCAACTTCCACACGTACACCCTCGAGGTCGACCGCACCCAGGCCCTCGAGGCCGTGCGCTGGTTCGTCGACGGCGAGCTCTTCTGGCAGATTGCCTCGACCGACCTGCCCGCCGACGTCTGGTCCCAGTCCGTCCACGGCTCGCACTTCATCCTGATCAACCTCGCCATGGGCGGCGCCTTCCCCGACGGGAACTACGGGAGCAAGACGCCCCTGGCGAGCACCACCCCCGGCGGCACGCTGCAGGCGGAGTACATCGCCGTCTACAACAGCTAGCCGCGTTGTGACCGCCTGGGGGGTAAGAGGGGTTTGTTGGGGGTTGGACACGCAGAAGGGGTTGGTGATGATTGGGTTGTCCGATGCATTTTTTAGATGTTTGCATGATTCGTTGCATATTTTCTTGTATGTTTTCTTGCAGGCTTTCTTGCATGTTTCTTGGCTGCTTTCTTGGAAATCAGTCATGAGATGATGATTCTGTTGATACTTCTTACACATTCAAGTCTCAAAGTATATATATATAAATGGGCTGGTCCTGATCCTGTCTTACCTCCTGAGTCTGCAGCAACGCTTTCCCATACTTTGATGTTCATCACGGCCGACATCAAGATTTCTGCTTTATTTGCTTTCGACCTCACCTGGTCTGCTCTGACCGTCGGCGGGCCCTCGAACTTCAGCATTGTCCAGGTCCCAAGCGAGCTCAGGGTGAATGCTGCTACCATGGCTCTCCGCCGCCTTCTTCCCGGCCCCTCTCGCCACCTGGAGAACCGTCGCCCTTGAGCGACTACAGGCTGCCGGATGCTGCAGCTTCTCAGAAAGCTGTACTTCTCTTCACCAACTTCTCCCATTAAGGTCCACAAACACGGGCCCGGTGAGGGTGTGCGGGCAACATGGTCACGCCCGAAAGCCGGCGTGGAAGAATCCTCTGCTACCCTCCTTGCCGATAGCACTTGACCAAACTGCAACAGATCGCCGATCTACTCAAAATGCCCGAATTTACTGTCAGGCCCCTCCCTCTGCGGCAATCCCCCCCAACGCCTGTGTTCTGTTTGTCGAGGGTATGTCAGAGCAGCAGCTGGCGCTTAGCCCACCCTGGGCCTCGGAAACACAGTCTTCGCCATGATCGTCGTCGCTGAGATTCACCTCAAGGGCTCCCAGATTGAGACGCCGAGTTCATCCGCTAGCCTTCGCCATCGACGACACGGGACCGGCCAGTGCACGCAGCCCAAACGCTTTACTGTGCGCTGCCTCGCGTGCCCACACCAGGTTCCCTACACGCAGTCGAGTTCTCTGCAATGATTCAAGGAAACAGAGACTATGTGATAGTCTTACAGTAAGCTGAGGCAGCCTGACCATGCGAGCAGCCACAGCACTGACCTCGTTGTCGGCCCGATGGTCACATCGTCAGAGTCGACACCACAAACCGGGCTCTCGAGATATACCGTGACCACCCCGCCCTCTTCAGGCCCAATCATAAACGCCTCGGTCGTACAAGTGCGCAGCTGGCCACGCGCAAAGTTGGGGTCAGGAACAGAGCAGGCGGCGCATGCACTCTCCCCTGACGCTGCCCGACGACTCAGTCACCTGCCCTGGCGCAGATCTCAAGCCCACCGCGTGCTCACTGACGAGGTCATGTACGCCCCCGGGACCGGGTGACGTCGATCTGGGATGAGACTGGCTCCTTGCGGAGAAAAGCCCTAGTGTGGATGAGTCTGGAGCTCGCGGCAACGAGTACGACGTGAGCGCAGGCTTCAGCCGTAACGCCCCAGACGGCACAATCTTGTCCTCTGACTGATTTACCGTCAAGCTCTTCCAATACAACCCGCAGGGAGCATACAATTTCATATGCTCTATAAGGAAACTAGCTTTCGAGAGCATCACCACTGGTCCGCTTCCTGAGAAGAGTCTCGGGACCGCCCTGTTGTCACCGTCAGCATCGGGAGCTTGCCTCTCCCCGTTTACCTCTTGGGCACATTCGCCGCGCTGGAGTGAATGATTCTTGTGTCGGGTGATGTGCGCCCATCCCTACTGTCACACGTGTGGTGGCCCTTCACTGGTCTACAGGACGCCTGCCGCAACCCTCATCCACGCTAGGTAGCCGCCCAGATACACGACGTTACACACTCGGGCCCTGCAGGTTGTGACCCGTCACCTTCCGCGACCGGTACTGCGACTGCCGAACCGAAGCGATTTTCGAGGGCTCTACATCCCTCTGTTCGACTAATGGTTTTCTCCATTATGACAGCCGCTATAGCTCTTGCGGTGGGAGGCCAGCGATGACCCTTTGCAAAACTTGTCAAAGCGACTCCCGGGACAGCCACCGGACAAAGGACATCAGTCATCGGAAGCCGCCTTCGACATGTTCTGCAGCAACAGCTGCCGGGGCCCTTGCTCTTCTAGTCAAGTACAGTAACACCATTCCTGTTCTATTCGCGCACCCTCTTACTCATTCCACGTGAGGGTGCTCAACAACGTCTTCAACGTCTCCAGCATGAAGCGTCCACTTCCCATGCTCTCGGTTCAGACACTGAACCCGATAGTCTCGCACTCCCCCGTCCTCAAGTCTCTTAGAGAACCTCGCCGCCCAGCGCAGGTCCAACGCCGTCGCCCTCACCAGGAACACTGCCTCAGCGACGCGTTGCGAGCTATGGGCCAAATGTAAAGAGTTCATCAAGAATGCATCGAATACGACCTGTGCGTACATCGCTAGCAAAGTGGAAATGCCCTGCAATAAAGAAAAAAAGATGTCAGGCTGCGGGTGGAATCGAACCACCGACCTCCCGGGGAAGAGTAAACATGATTTTAGGTCTGCGGAAGCGCAAGGTTTATAGGAGAGGAGAAACCCGGGCGCTCTACCACTGAGCTACGCAGCCTTGATATATTTGTTAGGGGGTGTAAGGACGGAATTTGCTTAAAAAAGATGGGTTGGTCCCAGGGTCGTGATGCGGTCGGAGACATGGTGGCGGGTGGTGGCGGGCGGTGGCGCTTGTGGTTGACGTTGAACTTCGAGCCGCACTTGGACGGCGGCTAAACACCTGCATGCGATACGGCCCTGCGTCTACCGTCGATGATTGATATTGATAGTACCCCGTGCACTGGCACGTAGTGAAATCCCCATATCCTATATATGCTACCGTGTTAGCCCGTGCCGACGCCAGCCCCCGAAACGCAAGTCATTTGTGCCGTGCCTCGTGGGCATGCAATCAGTCGTCGTCAGTCATCTCCATCATGCTCTCCGTTTTGTCATCCTCATCCATGAGGATGCCCCTGCCCCGACCTGCAGCCTTGCCTTTGCCCTTGGGGTCGCCCTTCCTTCGGGGCCTCGCTAACTTTTCCTTCGCCTGCGCCTTGCCCACGTCGAGGTCGTTTTCAAACGCGTCGAGCTCGTCATTATCCGCGACGTCGATGTACACGGACTCCTGCAGGGCCTTGTTAAGCAGCTCCGTCGCAATGCCGTCCTGGGGGTGGATCGCCAGGGCTTCGTGTAGTGGGATGATGGCCCGCTCGGGCTGTCCGTTTTCCAGGTAAATCAGTCCCTTCGCGCTCAGGATCGCCCCATCCTTACCGCCGAGCCGCAGGACCTCATTAAACTCCTGCAGCGCCTCGTTCCACCTCCGGAGGCGGCGGTATGCGTGGGCAAGATTCGTCCGAGCAGAGAGCCAGGCGCCCGGCTCGGCATCAATCTCACCGGCAATCTGGATAGCGCGGAGGAAAAAACGCACCGCTTCCTCCGGCTTATCTTGATGGTATTTGACCACGCCCATCTCGTTCAATAGCAACGGGTCCGTCTTGCACAGTCCGTAGGCAGTCTTCAGAAACTCCTCAGCGAGCGTCATGTTGTTGAGAGCATGGTGCTGCATGCCTAGGAACACCTGTGGAAGATGTGTCCCCATGAACAGCCTGGCGGCCGTTGAATAAGCTGAGATGGCTTGGTCGTGCTCACCTTCGGCTGCAAATGTGTGGGCGAATCCAATCCAGGCTGGCCCGAAGTGCGCATCCATCATGCTCGCCTTGCTGAAATATCGGCGAGCCTCGGCTATCTTGTCAATGGAAAAGTAATAGGTGCCCACAGCCAGCCACGAGCACGGCTCTTCCGGGTGATTGTCGGCCAAGTCGTGAGCCACCAGGAAGAGTGCGTTCTTCATTTTCATTTCGAACAAGCACGCAAGGTGCAGTGGATAAATGCTGAAGTTGTACTTGTCGTCTTGCAGGACCGAGTCGGTGATGCCGAGGGCCTCCCGGTATCGACACTGCGTATAGAGAAGGTCGGCTTTCGCCAGGAGGAGGTCCGGGTTGTCTGCGAGGTGGTAATGTGTGGATAATGAGTCGTACGCTGTGGTGAAGTTGGAGGGATCTCGGTACTTCGACAGTCGTGTGGTGTACAGCATCTTGGTGAAGTCGGCAGCCTCCTGCGATGCCGACACGTCTCCTGGCACGCTGATTGCGTCAAAGTCCAGAGAATCCAGGAACTGCCACTCCTCATCTGGCGACAGTAACGAGTTCGTCATGAGCTGTTGGAAAGCCTCAAAGCACTGCACGTCGATCTTGACAGCATCCTTGTAGCACTCTTTTGCGCGATCGAAAGCATTCTGTTTGGCATAGCAGATGCCTCGAAGATAGCACATGGCCGCCTCGTATTTCCGATTTGCCGTTTCCTCTTCCGCAGCTTCATCTCTGGCCATTCGACCGCCTTTAGCGAGCGTCGCATGCCTGCTCTGAAGCCCACCGTGCTGCGCCTTGCGCTTGTTGCTCGCGTTCGCGATGAGATGGACGGGGTTTCGGTCGCCGAGAAGGCCGAGGGCCTCTTCGAATCTCGACTGCTTGATGAGGCAGTGTGCGGAGAGGTATCGGCATGACGTATTGCGACCGACGAGGTCCTGTTTCGAGAGGAACGTTTGCGCGCGCGTATAGTTTCCCGTCGCGAAGTGAACCTGTGCTAGCCAAAAAGCATCCTTATCATCATCTTGGGGGAGGGAAGGTCAGCTCGGGACTCGTCAATCGGGTGCGGTCGCAGGCCAAAACTGACTGGTCAAGGCAAGCAACTTGTCGCCGACGAAAATAGCCGACTCGTACTGAGCCTTATTGAGGGCATCCTGGCGCCATTCCCGCAGGAACTTCTCCATGCTGATGAATCAATGGAAATGTGAAGCACACACTCAGCGCATTAGGGTCGCTATGGGTGCATCGCGGAGAGCACGAGAAGTGTGGTGGTGGTGACCGTGTTGAAGCTGTTTACCGCCTTCTATGTTTGGTGGAGGCGCGACAGGGCGCGTCAACGAGGTGGGATGAGGTCAGAAGCCAGGAGCCGGGGTGCAATGCCAGCCGTCGGCGGGGTCCAGCCAGTGAGGTCATCCCATTGGACGGATGCTGGGATGGGAGCAATGGGCAGGCACAAAGCAAAGACAGGCCAGGGCGGGCAGGCACAGACGGTCGCGGTTTCCAAGCCACGTGGATTCAAGGCCAGAGGATTCTCAGGTAAAGGGGCATGTTTGAGGGTAGCGGGGTGAGGGCAGAAAGTCGCATGATTCTGCAGGTCGCCAATGTGGTCATGATGTGAACGGCACGGCAAGCTGGCCCTCCAAATCACTCCAAGAGAGCTTGCCAACATGTTCTGGAGCGTGAAATTGGGGTCAGGTCATTTCAAGTCAATCCAGTAAGTCAGTCAGTCAGCCCAGAAGCTGCCCTCGGTTGCTAGCGGACGGCTTTCCAACGAAAACCAACAGGGGAGGCAGAACATTCACCATTCCTGCTACTCGTAAGCAAGCAAGCACCGGCATCACGGACAAGGCCATGTTGATTCCCTTTGTTCGATTGTGTCGTATTCGAAGACAGATCTTCCGCTTGCACACCCAGGAATGCCCAGTAGCTGGGCCAGCGCACTCTGAGGGGACCGACCCACCGGCCCCAGGTACGTGCTAGTGACAAAGGGAAACGCTCTAAGCAGCGTACCATGCCTCTACCCGAGCAACCCCCCAGTGGTCGTGCGTTTTTCGTCAAGCCCGGGAGGAAGTTTCTTTGCTTTGACAACTGGAAAGTGAGCCCGAACCTCGAAGCACCCATCCGTACCTGCCTCTGCCTCTGCCGCCTGACCTACACCTTTGTGCATACCTCCTCCTCCTCCAACCAAAGAAATCCTCGCCGTACCTAATCCAGATCCAAACCCCAATCCCCATCCCAACCACATCCGTACTCACGCTTTCGCACAACTCGCCTCGCCTTGCCGAACCAGACGCATCCACGACCTTCACGACTGTGCCCAACCATCCAGATCAAATCTATCCAATCCCGCGCCCACATCTTGCATCCGATTCGACACGCCTCCACGCCTGTCACCACGACCCTCCCCGAAACCCGATCGATACATCTTGAATCGTCATCTCCCCCTCTTGCTCTCCCGCGGCTCCCTCCCCCGACCATCACGTTGCACATTGCCGACCGCGTCCATCACGCAAAAGGAGTCGTCCTTCGCAATCGAGAAGGAGCCGTCGTCGCAGCCAGGGAATTTTTAAACACGAGAGAAAGTGCAAGACAGTCCTCATGGATAACAACCTATGGACTCGCCGCACTAAGTAAGTGACTTTGCTTCTTCCTCGCTACCATTGTTGCGACGCCTTCGCATTCCAGCCCCCGCCTTCGAACAGCACCGCTGACCTCATGTCGCAGCTCAGGCAAGCTTTCCCTCTCGACCTCCAGCCATGGCAATTCGACGTCATCTGGCGGCGATCCCGTCCGCAATGGCTCCGGCTCCTTCTCCAAGAGATTCGGCGGCGCCACCTCCTCCCACGGCAAACCCGATCCCTTCAGCGCGCCTGCCGCTACCACCCCCGGCGGCACCTCTCTAGCCTCCCCCACCACGGGAGCATCCAATGCCTTCGGTCTAGGCTCCGGAGCTTTCGCGTCCTTCGGTTCGGCGAAAACCCCCAAGACCCCCGGCAACCCCTTCGAACTTGCCATGGGCAAGGCGCCTTCGTCCAAGACCCCCGGCGCCGATGGCAAAGTCTCCTCGATGACCTCCATCGCCGAGACGTCCTCTTCCACCAGCTTCCGGGCGGGCCAGGGCTCCCAGACCAGTTCCGCTCGCGGATCGTCTGAGGTCGCCCGCCCACAAGCCGGCCTCAAGGTGCACCCTCTGAAATACGAGTGGGTTACCTGGTGTCGGCCGTGTCAGCCCAAGGGTCAGCCGTACGAGGAGTATGCTAAGTCCTTGACTGCCATGGTCCACTGCAAGTCCGTGGAGGAGTTTGTTGTCGGTTTCCGTCACCTCAAGCACCCCTCGGAGCTGCCGGTGGGATGGGAGTACCACTTCTTCAAGCGAGGCATCCGACCCATCTGGGAGGACGAGATTAACCGCAGCGGCGGCAAGTGGGTTTTGCGCTTGAAGAAGGGCATTGCCGACCGCTACTGGGAGGACACGCGCTTCGCGCTTCTCGGCGAGGCCTTCCAGGACGTCAGTGAGGAGATTTGCGGCGGTGTGGTCAGTATCCGCAACGGAGAGGATGTCATCAGCATCTGGACTCGCTCGACCGGCGGCCGCGTGCTCAAGATCCGGTAAGTTCGCACGCTGCTGTTTGCTCCGCCCGCTCCACCCCATGACGCTAACGCATTCGGTCACAGTGAGACCTGGAAGAACTACCTCCAGTGCCCGCCCAACACGGTCTTCGAGTTCAAGTCTCACGACGAGAGCATCCAGCACCGGGCCGCAATCGAGGAGTCCCGCCGCGAGAAGCACCAGGACAAGCGCAAGCAGGCCCCCGGCGATGAGCAGAAGCAATCGAGTTAGGTACTTTCGAGGCGCTCTCGTCTTCCCAAAAAGGCCGTCCCCCACGACGCTCTCGAAACGCTTTTTTATGGCGAATATCATGATTTTCTCACATGCGACGACGCGATTTCCGAATCCCCCCACCCTCTGTACAACAACACCACCATTAGCTTCGTCGACCGGGGTGCGGCTTTACCACTAGGGACTCTTTACGGGCTTACGAGCGAGGCGGAGGGGAACCCGGTGACGACGGACGATTGACTGACGCATGTGTCTTTGGCATATCGGAGGTAGCTTTGGTTTTATTCGCTGAGAGTCAATGTACCATACCTACGAGGACGCGCAAGGCCGACTCCAGTGCGAGTAGCGATGCCTCGAACGCCCACGAGGCTGAGGCCTGAGGCCTGAGACTTGAGAAGGAATGATGTGCATCGCATTGTACCTGACAATTGACTGTTTCCGCCAGACTTGGTCTGCGCGGCAATCAACATTTGTCACCATGACTGCCTGTGCCCACCTGAATCTGCGTGATGAACTGCTCTACGGCTGCTGGTTTTATGGCTGCAGACTAGCTTATGAGAAGGGTTGGGTCATATAACGAGGTAGAGATGCTTGACTTGCTGCTTTCTCGACAGGATCAACAAGGTTCTTCCTGAAACATGCCTCGAGTCCTAGGGCTCAGCTTTTCGATGTTCCTTGAAGTGCCCATAGCCTGTAAACTCAGCCTGTATTGTTCCGTGAACCGCTGCCAACACTGTTCTATGTCATCTGGTGTTCTTCGACGTGGTCGCTCCTATCCGTCTCAACATGGTCAGCAGCCCCTACATCACAAACGGCAAAGACATGAAGATGACAGAGCTTCTATTACACGCTAATCACGCCTTCCCCTTGCTCTTTGGCGTCCTCCTCCTCTCCCAGACCTGGAGATATGTCTCGCCCAGGTACAGCAGCTCGCTCTGCACCTTGTCCACGAACAGGTCCTGGCACACGACCCACTCGTCGCGCCCCTTGTCCTTCAGCTGCACCTTCCACGTCTTGCGCTCCTCGCCCACGGCGTCGGCGACGTCCTCGCGCCGCGCGCGCACGGCCTCGTGCACGACGTTGGCGACGAGGTCGTACCAGATGGGCTCGCCGGGCGGGTGCTCCGCGGGGTTAGGCTCGACGTAGGGCGACACGTCGAGGTTGCGCGGGTCGAAGGTGACGATGGTGGGGTTGCGCTCCGAGACGAACTTGTTCTGGCTGAAGCGCTTGACGTGCATGACGAGATACGGGGGCAGGGGGTGGAGGAGGCGGTAGCGCTTGCGCTGGGCGAGGTGCTCCTGGGCGTGGCGGCCGTCGTACTTGGCGAGGATGGTGGTGAGGGGCACCTGGGGGATGATGTTGCGGTTGTTCTCGTCCTGGAAGAGCGGGGCCGCGGGCAGGTCGAGGGTGAGGAGGAGGAAGCGGGAGATGGCGACATGGACGTCGGCGGCATCCTCGAAGCGGAGACGGTCACCGGCATCGGCGCGGGCGGTGATAGCTTGCGACTCGACTTTGAGCTTGCCCTGGAAGATGCGGTGGATCATGGAGGAGCCGGGCTTGGTCTTGGAGCCGCCGAGGCCGAGGTGGAGGTTGTTGAGGAACCACGAGAGGAAGTCGATGGGGTCTGACTGGTTGGTGAGGGTGAAGCGCTTGTTGGAGTCGAGGGCGATCTGCTGGAGGAGCTCGTGGGGGGAGACGTGCGCCTTGAACGCGCGCGGGTTCCAGATCTTGCGGACGAGGATGCTCGTGCGCTTGGCCAACTCGGAGCGCGAGCTGAAGTCCTCCAGAAGGAAGTAGTTGCGCAATGGTGCGACGTGTGACAGCGCTTGGAGAATGACGTTGAGGTAGTCGTTCTCCTTCAGGTTGTTCATGCCGACATAGCCAGGGGCGTACTCCTTGCCGGCAAGTGTCCAGGCCGTCTGTGACTTGCGGTCCATCTCCATGACCTCTTGCTTCGTGTATCGTGGATCCGAGACGTATTTTATGTCGTCGAGAGACTTGCTCTTGACTTCGTAGCCTTCAGGCAGGACGTAGACCTTCTGGGTCTGCATGTTGATGTAGACATGGTGATTCTCGTCGAGGGCGTGAAAGTAGGCGTGTGATTTGGGGCCGCGTCCCTGGAAGTATTTGCCACAGACAAGGCACGCATACACGTTAATGTTGGACAAGCTGATGGAGCAGAGCTTTTCGAAGTCGAAGTCGAGCACGTTGCGATCTATCGTATCGAGGTAGAGGTCATCGTAGCCACTCGCCGGCGCGGACTGTCGAATCGGAGCCGCAGGTGTCTCGTCTTCGAAATCATCTTCGTCTTCGTCCTCCTCTATCCTTGCCTGCCCATTTGTTTCAGGGTTTCCTGTCGCATCGCCGTTGGATTCGTGTGTTGGTGATCCTTCTGACATTGTCGCGTCGCCGGTTCTTGACCTCTTCGACCGTGGCGAGTCGACACCTGCGACTTCATCGAGGGCATCGATGGCCTGTCGCTTGCGCCGAACTTGTTCCATTATGGAGTCTAGTCGTGTCGTCAATCTGGTGAGGGTGCAAGGTTTGCGCCGTGCGGTTTGTCGAAGATGTTGTGGTTGGTGTTGCACGGATGCAAGGCAGGCTGGCTGGTGACAGAAACTTTGGAGATTCATCACACTACGGAGACCCCACTTCCCTTTGTCAACACGCCCATAGCTCGACGAAGTCAGATTGAACTTCGGGTCGCCAGCATGCCGGGCTCTTCGACCGATCATTATCAGGAATTATTGAGAGCATGTTTTGAGTCCCATATCTTCAAGATTGGAATGCCCTCTTGATGGTGCTTTATTCATTTCTCTACATATACAGCCAAAATTTACGCCATGACAACGTCCTTCTCGCCGTCTCCCGCATCCCCCATGACAAGATCGTCCATCGCAGGAGCCAGGTTGTCCATCTCCTGCAGGGTATATTCCACCAAGTAACTTTCGTCCACAAGCTCATCCATCCTCTTGTAATGCCTTTCGGTGTACACCTTGAGCGCATTCAAGACCTCCTTCAGGCTCCTCTGCCCTCGAGCACCCTTGACGGACAGGTTTGATAGCTTCGAGGCAGGGTAGCTCTTGACCAGCGTCGACAGGATTCTCTGCGCGACGGGCGCCGTCCTGGCATTAGTGTTCCAGTCTCGCAGCCTCAGGAGGAGCAGAAAAATCTGTTCGTCCGAAAGACTTGCCAGCACTTGGTCCACAGCCTTGGAGCCGCACAGGCTGTCCGCCTCTGGCTTGTTTGACGTCACGACGGACGTGAAGAGGCTGAGGAGTCGGCCTGGGTGGTTGAGTTGAAGGGCTAGAATGATAGCCTCGCGGTACGAGCCGGCGTGAATGTGGTTCTCAAGCTCTTGCTCCTGCTCGATCAGCTGCAACGCAGCCTTCGACGCCTCCTCTTGCGTCTCAGAGCTCGTGTCCTTCCAGAAACAGACTGTGGAGTCGCCGCTGCCGGAGACGATGGCGTTGGTTTCCGGGTGCACAGCCAGAGCCCAAACTCTGTCGATATGGTTGTCTAGTGTGCACTCTGCCTCTCCCGACTGAGCGTCCCACACCTTAACAAGACCATCACCTGCCGCAGTGGCGAAGAGAACTTGCTTCCGCTTCTTCTCCTCAGGTTTGGGCACATTCAGCCACGCCACCTTCAAAATACTGTTGGAGTGGCCTTCAAATGTCCTGATGCAGGTGTAGCTCGTCAGACTCCACAGCTTGGCTGTCTTGTCACCACTGCCAGTCAGAATAACACCCTTGCCAGCTACTGGGCCTTCGTCTCCCTGGATGGTAGGGGTGTGTTCGGGCGCGAACTTGACAGACCACACACCTCGGCGGTGGCCTTTCAGAATGCCCTGGACCTCGCCCTCCTTGACCGACCAGATCTTGACCGTCTTGTCTTGCGACGCGGTGGCGAAAAGCTGGCCGGACGGGTGCACGTCGATGGCGTTGATATCCTTCTCGTGTGCTTTCCTCGTGAAAAGAGCTCTCGATCCGCCCTTCTTCGTCTGAGCCTGTCGAGGAATCTCCCACTTCTTGATTGTCATGTCTTGCGAGCCGGTCAGGAGGAAAGGCGGGGGATGGCTGAGAGGGTCCTTGAACTGCGCCGAAGACTCAGAGGGCACAGTTTTCGGCAGGCCAACTGCGCCCACTGATTGCGCATGACCAGTGAATGTGGCGTAGCAAGTGAAAGAGTTGTTGGCAGGATCGACACGCCATAGTCGAGCGGAGTTGTCCTTGGCGCCTGTCGCGATCCAGTGACCCGACCAGTCCACATCCATCGCCAGGACAATGTCGTCGTGACCCTTGAGTAGACCAACATCCTGGCCGAAGTACCGCGATCCCTCTGCCGTCCAATCATGCACGCCCGCATTTGACCCCGATTCAGTCACGGACACTAGTCGCACCTCCTCAGCGTTGGTGCCGAGGGCCATGATAGAGTGGTCAGGCAGAAGGTACGTGAGGTCAATGATCTCGTCGTGAGTTCCGGAAATGCGTTGGAAAGGTTCTGGCGCCGCATCGGTTGTGGAATCGTGCGCGGGCGTTCGGTAGAGCGCCAATGTATGGTCAACCTGGACGCAAAGAATGAAAGGCAACTCTGGCCGGTAGATCGCACTGGTGACGCCCTCCGTTTCGGCCTTGGCGGGCTGGTCCTTAGTCACTTCGCGACCCGTATCGGTATCCCAAATCCTCAGGCAGCCCTTGGAGCCGGCCGAGTATGTGAGCTTGCCCTCGTCGACAAAGCCAACAGCCTCGATCAGTTCGAGGCAGGGAACGACCTTTCTGATCTTCCATGACCTGGCGTCCCACCAAATGATGGTCTTGTCCCGACTTCCTGTTACGATGGCGTCTTGTTCTGGGGAGTAGTCGAGTCCTTGGACATCCGAGACGTGCGAGTCCAGGCTTGCGATGACCTTACGCTTGTTGAGATCCCAGACCCGGACCTTGCCATCCTGGCTACCAGAGATCAGGCGGAACTGCGTAGTGCCAGCCTTCACCTCTTCATCTTCCTCGTCTTGGCGGCCCTTCTTAGTCTTCTTTCCCGAGTCGGTCTCCTTGGCACGCGCCGCGACCTCGAAGAACTTGAGAGCAGAAACAAGGACGCTGGGACCACGGAACGTATGTGTGACATACCCTCCGGTGATGTCCCAGACCTTAATGGCGCCGTCGGTGCCACCAGTCGCAAGGAGGGTGCTTGTTCGGTCGACGGCCAGAACCACCACAGGGGTTCCGTGAGGCTTAAGAGATCGGACAAGAGTCGGTGTGACAGTATCGTCTTCGGCGGTCTTCAAGGCGTAGATCTTCATGGAGAGCGATCGAGAGCAGACGATGAGATGCGACGCGTTCGGGGTCACTAAGGAAATCGATTAGCGAAGGTCGGGCACCTTTGATGGATGAGACATACAGGTCAAGGTCGATATTTGCTCGCCATCCTAGGCTACTGTTAGACAGGTTTCTAATCAGGGTGCGTTGAGACTACATACTCCTTCGATCTGTGCAAGATGCCTTCCATTAGAGGGGTCTGTCAGGATCGCATCCTCGCCGAGAGCCGTGGCCAAGACCCTGGCGCCATTGTCCAATGCAACAGAACCTCCAGTAAATATGGGCCGAATGACCTTGTCGGCGTTGAACGTCGTCTTGTAGGGCTGTCTGTTCGCCATTGCGCCGGTATGCAAGTTGTCGCGAAACAGTACTGCTTGCTGCTTGCTCGGCCTGTAGCGGGTGCGCTTTACCTAGAAATTTTTCTCGAGCGGGATGCTGCAAATCACTTATCGATAACACCACTATCTTATCTTTTATCTAATGACAACGGCGCTAGGACGTCACAGTGGGCGACGACAGCTCCGTCTTGTCGAATTGATTTCCCGATCGTCAATCAATCGGGTACTTAAAAGAAACAGCACACATTTGCCGTTGCATCGCGATTCATGCCGCACTGACTGCGTTGCTGAGATGACAAGGCTAGGGCCGCTGACGGCACAGGCTCTGGTAAGCTATCCTGACTCACTATTCCACTACTCGATCTGATTGCATTGTAGGGCCGGTCGCCTTTTGATGACCTTGTCGAGGGCGAGGGCGAGGGCGACGATGATCCCCGGGAACGATCCCAACAGTACGACAGCCGCGGTCGACCACACAATACCGATACGAGACGGCTGAACCGCGACATGATAAGAGCTCACAATGAGGTCATGCAAGTCATTGGAGTTGCCGAGCCAGACAACATACCCACCGAAGCCGATATCGAATCCATGCGCCGCTATGTTGATTATGAGGAGACTATGGGTCACCGTTTGCTCAGGATCGGGCGGACACTGGAAGTAGGGGGTGTTTGGGGGGTTAATGGTCTTCGCGCCAGGATCCTGCTCTACAAACGATACGCCGACATATCCTTCTTCGACCTCTTCCGCTACGAGAGAAGCCAGCGTTCCATGTCGAATCTCTTCCTTGCCGGCCTGCCCACGTTTCTGGCTGGTCATGCTCTTAAGCTGGGCAGCCACCAATGGGCTCCGGCGCGGGCTCGAAAACAGTGGCTCAACCCCGTTTTGTCATACATACGAGTTCATCTGCAGCTGTACGTATTCATGCAACGGGCAGACATCATCCCCGCCAGCAAGTGGTTTCCGTCGTGGACCTATTTTGTTCCGGGCTTCCCATCGTCGCCCATCCCTGCTCCGGCACCGCCCAAAGACTTCACAGTCGCATCTTTGATAGAGTATGCTGGGGCCTGGTGCATCAACGCGCTGCCGTTCGCATCCTTCGTCCTCTGGGGCCATCTCTGGACGAGGGTGACTACATACATGTGGCAGGAATTCTACGCTCGACTTCCGAACACTGTGCACCATAGGCGACACCTACCCCCTCCTCCGCCACCCCAGGCAGTGGTACCCTTACCAAGTTTGCCAGACACACAGCCGGCACCTCCCCGTCAACCGGTTGACCTACCACCACAGAACCGGACCGAGGTACTTCGCGATATCGATGCGCAAGTGGCCAGCGAAAGCACGACGCCTCCTGACCCTCCACCTGCCCAGCCACTGAGGCGGCCGAGCGCGTTTTCGACCCGTGGTGATGACTTCGGCAGTGACGATGAGGACGAGGGCGGCGTCAGTGCCACGCTCATTAGCTTCGATGTTGAGGCCACGGACTCGACTGACGCGCCGCCCGGTCTTTGGTCTGCCGAGCTTCGTCCCAGCGCAGGACCAGAGGGTTCCCCCTATGGTCTGGCGGCAATTCAACCGACGTATGTGGACACGATGCTGACTCGACTTCCGGCCTGCCTGGCGTCCGACATCTTCACCGTAATCTCCGCTTATGTCATGGTGGCGCCATACGAAGCAATGGCTCTGCGTCTTGTCGCACGGGCGTATCGCGAGCGGATGGGACTGCCGGTGTTTGACATCCATGAGTGGAACATCGTCAGCGGGATGACCTGGCGAGGGGTGACCAACTTTGTTGGCCTGGAGTTCGTGCATTTGATTATTGCCGGTGAACTGTGGGCTGTTATATCCAGTCTATCACAGCTATTTCATATGACGGAGGACGAATGGAAGGAACTCGAAGAGATGCGCAGAGCTGAGATACGGAGGGAGAGGCAGGCCACCGAATCGTCAGAGCAGTGAACGGCGGGTCGAGAGAAAATGGGCAAATAGCATCAGCACGGCGTTATGGAGTTTTACTGAATACGTCACACCAAGCGAGGGCCATGCCGAGGAAAGCTTTGGGTTGGGATCATTGATACCCTGCAGAACGATAATGGAATTTGAGGTAGCGCTCGTAACAACATGCTAAAATGCAAACAGACGCATGGAACATCTACTGTTTTGACTTTCCTTTACCCTTGGTGGCTTTCTTTGCCTTCATTTCATCGACATAGTCCTTGATCAGGTCGTGCAAGTCCGGGTTCTTGCGCGCAAGCAGCACTACGTCGTCCGCCGTGACGGTACTACGACCCGCATGCCTGCTGAAGCCCTCGAGGTCGGTGGCCGTGGCCTCTGTGACGCTGTCAGCTGGAGAGTCGAGAGTATCATGTGGAGTATGCAGCTCACCAATCTGCTCCCAGACCATCTCTGTGAGGGCGCCGATGAACTGCGGCGTCGCATTCCGGTTCTTCTTCATGGACTCTTCATCGACCATTTGGCCGACGGCAAACCAAAGCGCTGCCTTGAGGCGCTTTCTATTGTTAGATCCAGGAGCTCGTATGAGAGAGATGCATCCACACTCACCTCCCGGGTGTCATCTTGCGAGGGGTCGTCCATAGCGGCGAATGTGTGCTGTTGTAGGTTGGGAGTGAATTGCCCACTTTACGCGTCGGAAAAAGCGCGTCGCGGGGCCGAGCGACGGAGGTTTATCCTAGGCCAGACTTTCAGCGAACCACCACGACGTCACCAGTAGAAGAGTCTGAGAGCGACCGGATTCTTCTGTAATGTGACTATGGCACAGAGATTCATTGGGGTCTGTCTGGGTTGACCGCTGTTGACAAGCTATACAGTCACGTGATGCCGTGATCAATTCGTGCTACGATTGCATCTTGCGCCAGACAAACAGCACAGCCCATCCATTTCACGAGCGAGAGCATATTCATTACAGGCGCTCAGCGAGATTCGAAAGATGGATTCATCTCCCTTCATTAAGACATCTGCTAGCCATACATTGACACGGTAGACTTCCAGTGCAGAACCACTGAAGTAAAGTATGGAGTAAAGTATGACTGAAGACCTCCTTGGGACCGCGCTGCTGAGTAGTATTGAAGGTCCACGGAACATTGGCATACCTGGACGTACGTCGGGTGCGCAGTAACTTGGTAGAGGATCTCGCACGACAACATTGTTTTGGCGGGTCTGATCCAGCCGAACCATACGGAACACATGAAGCACTCCCTCTTGGAGAAAATGTGTTACTTTAAGCTCGGTAGATCTACAGCTGTTGAAGCCAGAAACACTACTTCAAGCCTCCAGGCTGCCAATAGATCCTCAAATTCGTGAGTTCAGTTTCCAACAGTTGTTTTCCAGAAGGTGCGGCATTGTTCAGGGCCAATTTACGTCATATCCACCCCTAGACCCTGCCAAGCCTAGCGTATCGAAATGCCAAGCACAGCGCCCCGCGTGGGGCCGCAACTCCAACGCTCGGAGCAGCCGAACGCAAATCCCAATGCCGACGCATCCAGACCGGCGCTCCCATCGCGACTTTTTCTCTCCAACAACAACATCAAATCCCGCACCTCACCCGACCCTGCCGTCTTCAAAACCACCTGCCTGCCAGGAAAAATCACTTTGTTTCTCTCTTCCCACCCGAAAATCGGCTGCTGCCCGCGAAAGCCCTCCCTACCAATCCATCGCCATCTCTCGCGCCCACGCGCCATTCCCACCGCAAAAATGGACATTCTCAACCGCTCCGCCGCGAACATCCGCACAACCTTCACGGAACTCACGTACGAAAAGTTCATCCGCCTGGTCATCATCGTCGGCGCCTACGCACTCCTCCGCCCCTACATGCTCAAGCTCTCGGGCCGTTCGCAGATGGCCCAGCATACCGAAGCCAACGAGGAGGCCGCCAAGGCCGAGATCTCGCCCAACTCGCTGCGCGGGCAGGTCGACATCCCCGAAGACTCGGACGACGAGGGCGAGGAGGGCGCTGCGACGGGCGCGGACTGGGGAAAGAAGGCGAGGAGGAGGCAGAGGGAGGTGCTCAAGATGATGATGGACGCGGAAGAGAAGAGGCTGGAGCAGGAGCAGGAGGACGAGGAGGACAAGGACATCCAGGAGTTCCTGGTCAAGGACTAGATCGGCGGGACAATCATAACGGCGGAGATACGGTGCTCGGGCTGGGGCGTTGGCGCAATACCATTATTGTAAGACCCTAATCATCAGTTCTTTCAATTGCGCAAAGCCAACCGTGCGAGCGTACAGAGTCAGGCCTAGGACGATGCTACCAGTGTGCCGGCCGGTAGAGGGCACTGCCATGCACGAGCTGTTGCATGTTGCGTTGCCGGCTTCCCCGTACCCTCCGCCATCTGAACAACGGGGCCGACGTGTTGCTTTGATCCTTCGGTATCACTCCAGCGGCGCAGCCGACTGCGCCGCTGTTTTGTCACATTTTCACAAGCCTAAACGTAGCCTTTGCTATCGACGAGGCCGGAGGAATAGCGGGCCTGAGCTCTCACCGAAACTCCATCTAGTGACCTCCAATACTGCCGCCAGTGTGCGTCAAAGCTCACTCTCCGAGGCTACAACTTCAGCACAGAGCCGCGCTGTAGCCTTTCCACAAGGCAACGCACAACAAGCCCTTCGCCTGCAAGTGGCACATGACGGGCTTGCGGTGAAGGACGATTTGTATCCGGGTGGCATCATGTGGGACTGGAACTACCATCGGGCGGCCTCATGTTTGCCTCGACACAGTCGTTGCAACGTGCTACTCAGCATCGCCATATACCCCTCGGGTCTTCGGGAGGATGTGATCATTCGGCGGCGGATGACTCGGAAGAAGTGCCGGCGGAGAGGAGCACGTGGCGCGGGACAAGACAGACATTGTTCGACCCGGTGCGCCCTCAGTGTGCCTGGCAAGGGGTAAGGCTAGTGTAAGGGCCCGTTGACGCCGATTGCGGGCAGATGTTGGATAATGCAATGCCAACTGTGGTGATGCAACAGTTTTAAGTAAACCGTGGAAGGGCTCTAATTGTCTCCAGCCTGATAACCAGAGATTGGAATCCCGATCGACTCCGCTTGGAGCAATCCATGTGGGTTTTAAGAGGAGAGAAGAACATAGTAGGCACCCAACGATACACACGCGTGTTTGAATATCCTTGGGGGCCAAAGTGGGCAGTGTTGTGGCCTCGCTTTAAGTCATCGGTTGAACTCCGATAGCAAACCTCGGGCTGCCCTGAACCAGGCTGCTTGAGAAAATGCAATTTGGTCTTTTGTTCGTATGAAAATCGGAGACTAAAGCACTCATGACCAAAAGCATGTTTTATGCGAGAAAGGCCAGTTAAAACAGGTTTGTCTGGTCAAGCGCGCATAAGGTCGGACCCAAAGATCCAAAATTGTGGCGTACTTAATACGGGGTAGGATTGATGAAGAACGACTGATCTCCCCTCAACTTCAAGGCAACGCCAATCTCGCTGAATCTGACGGATGGTCATTCAAGTCTCTTAGATACGGTTGGACTCGATTAATCCATCCACCACGTGGAGACAGGTAAATAGTCGCCACATCAGCGCGTATCGCGGAACAACAGAAAACACCGGACGAAATGAACCCTACAGCAAAACAAACCATGAGGGGCAGAGAGGCGGACTAAGAGTCGGGACGGGGCGGGCGTAACGGCAGACTAGTGACATGAACCAGACCCTCGAGTTCACCTGGGGAATAGAGGGTCGAAAGTCGTTCATCAAGCCCAAGACAGCCCGAGTTCGTCAGAGCCTAACGGATGTGCAGGTCAGGTAAACCATTACGGTATCTCTCGCCGTCCACTTCGCATTGGGCAACATGTAAGCTGCAAGGCTTCGCCGATCTCGCAAGAAATGGTACGAGAGAATCCCCTGACGAACCCACATGCCCGGCCGTGTTACTTTAGGTAGCGACACCTCAAGTCGATCGGCCAGACTTCCATGCGGCGCGTGTGTCACAAGTGGTACCCAGCAGTATTTGTTTTTTTGTTACGTGGGACCAGTGAATTGTGAAGACTTTTCGAGCGGGTGCGGCGATTAAAAGAGCACATGCGGGAGTCACGGTGTATGACTTCATGGGAAGGGCCTAGAAGCATGTGGAGGGGTAGCAAAAGGTAGAAGGACGGGCCGGCTTGCGTGGCCCGGCGTCAAAAGCGACGGTCCGCTCCTCGTGTGGATGGGTCTAGAGGCCCCGAGTTGGACACGGCGCTCCCGAGTCAGCGACCCGCCCGCCGACCGTGGGGAGAGGCGTGTTTGGATGTCGATTTCAGGTGGGAGCGCATGCAGGGAGTGACGCCGTTGAACCTCTGGCGGCATAGGCTGTTGGTATTCGTCTGATAGGCTCCGTTTGGGCCGCTGTCGCGAGGGCCACATGTCGGCGAGCGATCAAGTAGGGCGTGCTGTTTAGCTATTTGCGAGGTGTTCTCTCGGGGAAAAGTGCTGTTTCTGGCCCAGTCTATTGCAGGCACTTGCCTGTGGTGTGCCTCAGCGGCGTGCAACCACGAGGTCACGGCAGAGACGGAGGAGATTATTCGAGAACCCAAAGCTGGGCGTTGAGGGGAGGACGTGGAGAAATGCAACTCCCAAGGCCTCCCAAGGCGAAGGCGAAGGAAGGCCGAGGAGGCCAAGGCGGCTCCGCCTCAAACGACACGCATTTGTACGCTGTAAGGCGAAGCCGGAGTCCGAGGAGCAGGAGCAGGAAAAGGAGGAGGAGGAGGAGGCGAATTGTGTTAGTTCCCTGCACGGGCAGACGATTGAAGCGTGCAGACGAACCGGAGGTTAACAAAGACCGACATGCCGTACTACCTTGCTTGCCTGCCCTTGAGATATCTGGGGCCTTGGCCAGCGCCCGTCAGCGTTCGTAACGTGTTGAGTGCAGGCGTCGTTGAGAACAAATGAAAACGAGGCCCAGATCATTGGACGTGGTGTTCGAGATGGGAGCAGACCGCTCTTCGGACCATCAGGTCAGTAGATCATACGCAGGCTAACAAAAAAAAATTCATGGTAAGGCGATCAATGGTCC
This sequence comes from Verticillium klebahnii, assembly GCA_002851715.1. Taxonomy (NCBI): domain Eukaryota; kingdom Fungi; phylum Ascomycota; class Sordariomycetes; order Glomerellales; family Plectosphaerellaceae; genus Verticillium; species Verticillium klebahnii. The sequence continues at coordinate 5,650,185 of NMXL01000003.1, read as the reverse complement.
TAGCGGTGGAAGTGGTGGTGGTGGTGGTGATGGCGATGGGGGCGCTCCTGCTGGTGGGCGGTTGCCCTGGTGTGGGTGGATGGTTAGGTTGATGATGTGGCCAGGAGGCGTCCAGTGTTGGAGGGGCAGCCGCTGGCTGGGTGGTCCCTGCTATGACACACCCTGCCCTGGCGGCAGCCCTGGCGGCACCTGCCTCGCCCAACGATGAGCCTGGAGTGCAGGTGCGGTGGGAGGAGCCCAGTGGCACCCAAATAGTGTGTGATGTGGTCACTGGAGCAGCACAGCACTGCTGCAGCAACAGAGCGGGAGGGGGTCTTGGATGGGGGAGGGAGGGGCCTCTGGCCCGTGCCCCTGCCCGTGCTCGTGCCTGGACCCCACCCCTGTATGTCATCCATAAAACATGGGCTGCGCCTCGCCGTCAGCAACAGCAGCCCGGGCCATCTGACGACACTGCTGGTTGGTTTGTTTGCCCTGGTCTCGGGCTGCTTCTCCCCCCTCACCAGTTTGGTTCTTCAGCATCAGCCCACGACACCTCATTCTGTAGTGCTGCTCCAGCGCCTCCAATTGAACAGCACCTCGACATCGTTTGACAGCCATCCTCGAACGCTGGCCACGTCGAACCCGACCGCCATCAAGTCCTACCCGCCTGGCCCGACTCCACTGCCGCCTGTGTGACTCGAGCCGGCTCTCCCTCCTAAGCAGATCAGACGAGGCTGTGGAGTGACGATCAGCGATCCTGTGTTGGGTTGTCTATCCCTTGGGACTGATTGAGACGATGCAAAGCACGACCTAAGAACCGCTGGTTTGCTTTGTTTGTTGTCCCCTCGACTTTTAACCATCATGGTCGACATGGAACCCCGAAACGACATTGAGAGTCTGCTCCAGACGGGCTACTTTACGACTTCGAGGTCGAAGAGCCCTAAGCCGTACGAGCCCTCGACACCCACAATGCGGGCTGAACCACGTTTGACACAGTACAGACCCAGTCCTCCGCCTCATGCGCCCTCCATCCCGCGCGAGCCCCCAAGACGCACAGAACGCTTCGTGCCCAGATACGTGCCTCGACCACCCGCCCCGACCGTCGAGGATGAAGCCGAAGCACTCTCTAAGGAGCATGGAAGCTCCGACGCCGTTTCCATCGATGCACCGCCGTCGCGAGGCGACGTTGATCAACAAGTTCTGCTAGAGGAGGTGCACGAGCATAACCCCGAACGACGATTCGTCATCATCCCCAACTCGACGGAGTCCACCGCATCCGCTCCTACTGCTCCCTCCAAGAAGGCTTCGGCAGACAAGGAGACTCCAGCTGAGCCAAGAGCCCGTGGGGGCAAAGACTACGAAGCCAACACAGCCAGGAAATATGGTCCAACTTCAGCAGACGAACCCCTTGCCGAGCCACGAGTTCCGTTAGAAAGGCGCAAGAGTAGACAGGATCTACCTCGTATCGAGACGGAATTTGAGATGCAAGAGCCCAAGACGAAGAACCATCACCGCAGCAAGTCGACAACCTTCGTTGATCAACCACCGGAGTACTTCACTCCCCAAACTAGGAAGCGGGTTTCGGCGACAAAGGAGGATCTTCTCTCGCCACAGGTCATCAAGCACTCAACCGGTGGCCGTGACAAGGTCTACTACGATTATTCACGAGGACAGGGTAGACCACTGGCACCACAAAGAAGTCGGTCGAACTTGGTTGGGGACAGGAGGTCAGACGAGACGTATGGTCGTCCTACACAATCCATGAGCCCGGGCGCGACCAGAAGGGCGACAATGAACGCCGATGCCCCCAAACCTGCGATGAAAGCACCGGACGACCAGCCTAGCGAGTCATCACGTCGCAGAGACGAGTACAGAGACGAGAGCTCTTCGCACTATGAGCGAAGGCGCGAGCGGCGTAACTCGACCTACCGGCGGGATTCGCCCCCGCCGAAGCAGCGCGATGGCAGCTCTTCCAGCAGCGATTACGCGACCAAGGTTCCCTCTTCGAACACTCGGCGCAGAAGATCCACGGTCATCCACGATGACCGACCATTCCTGCAGACCCCCATCCAGGAACGGACAAAGCCTCTCAATGGCCGGTCTAGGTCGAGAGCTCCAACATCGCCAATACCGTCACCGAAGATCTCGAACAAGTCGTTCGAAGACAGCCTGCAACCTCAAGGCCCCCGCAGCTCGACCACCTTTCCCACACCCCGAAGCAGCCGGGAGTCCACGCTACCATATCCCGAAGACGACATCTTGCCGCGCAAAGACATTCTCGGTCCCCGCGAGGAGGAGCGTCGTGTACCACGTTCCCGTTCTCGGGCACCACCCAGTCTCACATCTTCTGCGACCTTGCCGGCCATGATGCCTTTCATGCCTCCCGAGCTGAGCAACCCGATTGACATTATACGATCACCGCAACCAGGGACACCAGAGGCTCGAGCGTCGACCTCACAACCTGATCTACGCCCGGATCAATCATGGCCCCCTGCTCCTTTCGATCCTTTCAGCAACACGCTCACCGTTGACAGGCCTGTGGGTGCCTACCGCCGGTACTCAGAAGACACCGGCCGTGGCGGAGCTACTCAAATCCCCGACTGTCCCAGGACCAAAGGGGTTGCCGGCAAGACGGACTGGCTCAGTTTGCCTCGTTGCGACAATTTCAATATCTGCCCTGATTGCTACACCGGCGTGTTCTCGAACTCGCCGTTCCGGAACGAAGTCGTGCCGATGCCCTTCCGTTCCGTTGACAAGCCGATCAGCTGCGACTTTGGATCTTCGCCGTGGTATCGTATCGCCTGGCTTTTGACTGTCAAGAGCCATCAACCTGATCTGAGACTGTTCCATCAGATTGCGAAGATCGCTCAGAGCCAGCCGTGTCCTGGCGACCGCATTGTGGCGCGGGCTTGGTATTCTATCCAGAATCCGAGCAGAGAAGGCACGCTGCCCGACTTTGCCGTCTGTTATGAATGCGCCAAGACGATCGAGGTTCTCCTGCCCAGTCTAACTGGCATATTCGTACCGACTCACGCGACAGCAAATCCTACCAGAAACTGTTGCTCCATGCGGTATCACCCGGACCGCAAAAGGTTTGTTCTGTATTTCGATGCGATGGAAACGACATGCGACAAGGCCCTTGCGACAACGTCAGCGCCCAATATCCCGAGCCTGGCCAAGACCATCGATCGCATCTCTATGTTTGCAGAATGTCGCGAGGACCGCCCGGTGCCCGAGGAAAACTGGCATGTGATGCAATATCTCCCTGAGCTCACCGTCTGTGGCGACTGTTTTGACGACGTCGTGCGACCTCGACTCTTGCAGGATGGCCAAGTCGCCCGGAACTTCTACATGCGCCCGCAGCGGTTGAGCATGGCAACTTGTCAGCTCTACTCGGACCGCATGCGGGAGGTCTTTAAGAAGGCCTGCCGGCGCAACGACGTCAAATATCTCGAGGGCAAGGTGCTGGAGAGGCAGAAGATTGAAGCGGGCATCCACGCCGAGCTCGCTCGGTTGGATAAGCGTCGGGGACAAGATGAATGGACGGAGAAGGAGATGGAAAAGTTGATCAGCACGTGGAAGAAGTGGGAATGATTGCATTGACAGATGATTCGATGAATAATGAAATGGGCAAGGATACCAGATAGATTTGACAAGTTAGGTTAAGAACATTGACGTCTGTCGTCAAAAAAACATTTATGGCTATCTCATCGGGCAGTAACAGCGTGGTCCACCGGGAAGGACGTATTGGGATTCAAAGCTTACGGAATATGGGCGAGGTAAGAAGTGCCCATCAACCTAAACAGAGCCACCTGGAGACACTACGTCCGGCCTTGACCAAGCGTCTTTTTAAACCCCAAAGCTCACACCTCTGAACAGCAGCAACGAAAACACTTCACCCCAGACAGATATCTATCGGAGATGGGTAGACAGCAGAACCCCGGACCCACAGCCAGCGGCTCGCGGCTGCGTTCGAATTCCTATACCTTGCCATCACATGTGCCCCGTCGCTTAGCCATTATCTGCGCCGGCATTCGTTATGATATGTTCCAGCTCGAAGCCACATTCCCCTCGATGAGCAAGCCGACCAACTCATCCGAATAGGCGAGGAAGAAGTTGCTCGACTCGCAGAGAAAGGCTCACTTCGAGAAGGCAAGGGAGAAGGTGCTCCTCGGGTACATCGATTTAAAAGCTAGTATTACAAGAATTCCGTTCAACAAGACACCGCCGGCGCTCACCAACCAGTTGATCGCGACCATCGACTTGATCAAATTTCTCGAGAAGATGCGAGACTACGAACATATTGGAGAGAACGCGTGGCGGGAGGTTGCTGGTCGGTGTGGAATCGTGGCGAGGGAAGTTGAGGGTTATGATGATAATGATGAGTGATGGAAGGCTGCAGCGATGAGAAAGGCAGGTCCGCTACCCTCCCTGCAGGTTAATGAGGGACGGACTGCCAGGTCAAACAGACGGGTGCTTGGAATCATAGGCAACCTTTCCCTCAATTCATTTGACTTGCCTGGACCTCAGTTTTCCTGTGATAGCTAGCGACTGACATATTCAGGACTCATTTCTGTAAGTAGCATTTAACATTGATTTGGTGATGATTGCTTCAACGTTGCAATACACTAGGGAACAAGGGTCCATTTGATAGCACCCAGAAGCATGGTGATAGTGGAATGGTGTTTTGGCCTCATGTGGAAATATGGAGACAAGGGCGCACTGTGAAAAATGAACAGTGCTGGCGCAATAAGCACGGCCAAAATGTCGACCGCAGCACGTGACTACCCCACCACTCGCCAATTGTGGGTACGTACCGCTTAGGGTCTGCCCACCAAACCGGGCACCGCAACTGCAAGAAAATAATCTAGCGAATTTCTCTCGCGAGCCCTCCGAGTCGCATCCTTCACTCCCGTCACTAACCCAACAGCACGAAGTCCACCCAGACCCAGGTACGCACTTTTCAGCTTCTCGCTGCTCAACCTCAGCTTCATCTTCGGTCAGACAACTAATTTGCCATCCGCTCTTGCAGGGTCGATCACCAATTCACAATGGCTTCGCGACCTACTGTCACCATCATCGGCGGCGATGGCAAGGCCACCGGCAACACCCACACCTGGCCCGTCGTCTTCTCCAGCCCGATCCGTACCGATATCGTTCAGGATGTGCACAAGGGTCTGGCCAAGAACAAGCGCCAGCCTTACGCCGTGAGCGAGAAGGCCGGTGAACAGACTTCCGCCGAGTCTTGGGGAACTGGTTAGTCGTCACCTGGAGTCTGATGGGAGGAAGCAAGGGGCCGAATTTTCTTGGGCACTGCGCGGCAAGAGGAGGATCTCTGTCGGAGGGGACAGTTGGACGCGCGCAGGCCTCGACTTCGGTTGCCATCGGGGAAATTTCTGTCGTCGAACTTTTGACTGACGAAAACACCACAGGTCGTGCCGTCGCCCGTATTCCCCGTGTCTCTGGTGGTGGTACCCACCGTGCCGGTCAGGCCGCCTTCGGTAACATGTGCCGTTCCGGTCGCATGTTCGCCCCTACCAAGATCTGGCGCAAGTGGCACGTCAAGGTCAACCTGGGCCAGAAGTACGTCCTTTACCGCCATCACTCGAGGAGGAAAAGAAGAAAAGTTTGCTAACCAACTCCCAGGCGCTACGCTGTTGCCTCTGCCCTGGCTGCCTCTGCCGTCGCTCCCCTGCTGCTGGCCCGTGGCCACCGCATCTCCAACGTCGTCGAGGTTCCCCTCGTCATCGACTCCGATGCCTTCAAGAGCGCCGCTTTCGCCAAGACCTCTGCCGCCGCCGGTCTCCTGAAGGATGTCGGTGCCGGCCCTGACCTCGACAAGGTCAAGAAGTCCAAGAAGCTCCGCGCCGGCAAGGGTAAGATGCGTGGCCGTCGTTACCGCCAGCGCCGCGGCCCCCTGGTCGTCTACGACCCCGAGGTTGACGGCAAGGAGCTCATCTCCGGCTTCCGCAACATCGCCGGTGTCGAGACCTCCGCCGTCACCGACCTCAACCTCCTCCAGCTCGCCCCCGGTGGCCACCTCGGCCGCTTCATCGTCTGGACCTCCGCCGCCTTCAAGGCCCTCGACACCATCTACGGCACCACCACCAAGCCCTCCGAGCTGAAGAAGGACTTCCTCCTGCCCTCCAACATCATCTCCCAGTCCGACCTCAGCCGTCTGATCAACTCCCAGGAGACCCAGTCGGCCATCCGCGAGGCCAAGGGCGGCCCCACCACCCGCCGCTCCGCCGTGCAGAAGAAGAACCCTCTGCGCAACAAGCAGGTCATGCTCCGCCTCAACCCCTACGCCGCAGTGTTCGCCAAGGAGGCTGCCCAGAAGAAGAACTAAGACCGCCTCACGAAAGAGGGTGGTTTCGGTTTTGTTTTCTGCGTACGACGTCGGGAAAAGGGACGAGTTTGGCTCTGGCATGCATGGTTTCTACTCGGGGCGTAATGGCAACTAGGAATGTTGACCTCTTCATCAATGAAAGAAGATTCCCATTATGACTCAAACACGATTTTCCTCAGTGAAACATGGTGACTGTTGCGTGTGTACTACGATCTTTCGCGTGATGTATTGGTTCAGTGAGACGTAGGGCCTCGTGGGGTGTAGTCATTTCTCGTATGTACTGCAGAGAGGGTGTACGCACCCAGGTTCGTCAAAGTGTTCAGTCGCCAGTCATGCTCAGCACCCCATGCCCATGCCCATCAGGTTGCCCATGCCCTCGTCCTCCGGCGCCGCAGTCCCCTTGAACTCTTCCAGGAGGTCCTCGATCTCGCGCACGCTCTTGATCTTCCAGAACTTGTGCACGAGCGCGACGAACCTCTCGGAGCAGGCGTCGACCTCGTCCTCGGCCACGGCCGCGAAGCAGAGGCGGAAGTACGCCCAGCCGCTCTCCGCCTTGACCCTGTCGTCGGCGGCGAACATGAGCCCCGGGGCCGCGAGCACGAGGTGCGGGCGGCGCGTGCCGAGGGCCATGAGCGCGGCGCTCAGCACGGCGCCGTCCACGAGGGGCACGGCGCCGCGGCCCCGCGCCCGCCACAGCGGGTGCGTCTCGAACCGCAGCCGCAGCCACAGGAACATGCCGCCGCGCGCCCAGTCGAACTCGTACAGCCGCGTCTTGGTCACGACGCCCCAGTCGGCCAGGTCGTCGCGCGTCGGCGTCGACTGCTTGAGCTGGTGCGCCCCGTCGTCCAGGATGCGCGCCATGCGTCCCATGCGCCGCTCGTACTGCCCGCGGAGGCCGGCGAGCCACCGCACCCACCCCGACGTGTCCCAGCCCGTGAAGGCGTGCTTCTGCGCGGCCGGCAGGGCGGCGTAGGCGGCCTTGGCGGCGGGCTGGGGACCCATGATGAGCTCCGAGACCATGGCCTGCACGAAGCCGGAGGGCTGCTGGGTGCTCGTCTCGGCGATCCTGGGCTTGTTAGCTGGTTGACTCGAGACGTGTGAAGTGTGCATATTGGCTGACCTTGTGAAGCGCTCGATGAACTCGGGCTGGGCCGTGATCCAGCCGAGGCGGCAGCCCGGGGCGATCGTCTTGGAGAAGGTGTCGAGACGGATGACCCTGCCGTCCGTGTCGATGCTGAGGTAGGACGGCACCAGCGAGTCGATGAACTCGTACCCGGAAGACTTGGCCGGCTTGGGCGTCGGCCTGGGCTTCGGCACGGGCCTGCCCCGCGACACGGCCTCCTCGGCCTCGGCGGAGGGGTACTGGAGGTACCAGTAGGGGTCGTCCTCGATGATGATGACGTCGTACTTCTGGCACAGGGCGTAGATGGCCCTGCGGCGCTCGACGGACAGGACGCCGCTCGTGGGGTTGTGGCCCATGGTGACGGTGTACATGACGCGGGGCCGCTTGCCGTCGAGGTCGTTCCAGCCGCTGAGGACAGCCTCCAGGCCGCCGGGGCCGTCGGCGCGCATGCCCTCGCCGTCGATCTCGATGGGCACGGGGCGCATGCCGCGGGGCATGCTCTGGGCGAGGACGTTCGGGTAGAGGAACTTCTCGACGAGCAGGTGGGGGCGCTCGCGGGGCGAGTCGCGGGTTGCGTCCCACGGCGTCACGAGCAGCTCGAGCGACTTGGACATGCCGTCGGTCGAGCCGCAGGTGAGGATGACCTCGGGGCCGTTCGCGTAGGGGACATTGGGGTGGAGGTTTGTGCGGGTGAAGTGCCGGATGTAGGCCAGGAGGGGCGCGTATCCCTCAGCAGTGCCGTATTGGAGGGCCGTTGTGAGGTCGATCTTCTTGAAGGGGTCGGTTTGGGGGTCGCTCATGGGCACGGTGATGTGTTTCGCGGTCTGGGGGCCGTCGGTGTCCTTGTGTCTGGTCGACTTGGTCTTGTAGCCTTCGGCATGCTTGCTCCTAGGAGCGCCATTCGGGGCCGAGGCGAGGTTGGCCATGGCCAGGCGGTCGGCGAGGGCATCGGGGCTTGGGGGTTCGTTGGGTGAGGGCGTCCATCGTTCGGGTTTGGCGGCTTGCGCCTCGAGAGTGTCGAAAGGGAAGAACTGGGCGTTCGGGAGACCTAATTGGGAACTGCCTGTAAGCTATTGACCTCAATCGCGCAGGCCCTGGAGTTCAGGGGAGTGAGACAAGTGGAGGTGAAGCAATGGAAGCCGCCCTCGCCACCGAATCACGGGGCGGGCGGGCTGATTGCGCATGCAGTGAGACGGGTAATTTGCCATTTGGGTGTACAACAACAGCCAAGCTCAATTGAACCCACCTCCTGCCAGGTTGCCCAGTCCCGGGATCTGGAAGTACTTGTAGTACTTTTTGATATCGCTGGGCTGTCGCAGGTTGGTGATGGACGAGTAGTGGTGGCTCAGGTCCAGGGGAGGCTGCTTCGGCCGAGTCGTTGTCGATGGGGTCTCCATGTCGATCGATTGGGGCGGCAGGTCTCACACGCACAGCAGCTGAGGTGAGACAGGTCTGGGGGGTGCTTCTGGAAACGAACGGTCGGACGTAAATTCCACGTGGGCTCAACTTTCGCAGGTCGTGACAATGTCGACAGATGGGAAAGCTCTGGATGAAATGGAAGATGGTCCGGACAACCATGAATGCCCCGGCCATGACGATCCGGATGCTGCACGGGATTACAAATCGCCCAGTCACTATCTCCAGCGCTTCCTTCGATTGTCCGTGGATTGCGGAGCTGCGAGCTGCCATGGCGACATCGACTTTGGGGAGGGCGTCAGGCGGTCCGCATCGATCATCTATGCCACCAGGGTCGCTACTCGCTATCAATTTGCATTTTTATTCTTTTCGGATGTGCAAAATATTGGTGTCGTCTTTCGCGAGGTAATCCGAGCAAGTCTCAGTCCAACATGGCCTCTCGCAACAGCAGCTTGACAGTCCGGTGCTAATATCCGGACCCTCGCGAGCCACCCCGCCAGTGATACCGCTCGTCGTTGGGCCTTGGCCGCGTCGTTCATCAACACCACACAGGATGGCTACCGCAGAAAATGTGTTTTTTTTTCCCCCAAGGCACTCAGCCATGTAGATCCTGTCAGGAGGCACCGAAATTGCCGCAGCTACTCGGCACTCGAAGTCACGCATGTCTATGTCTACGACAGGGGTATGTTCGTTCTCCGGCGCGTATGACCCGAGCCTGTCTTAACGGTCCTTCTAGATCAAAGAGGTCAAGGATCCCCTTTTCGAGCCTCCGTAGATCCTCCACCGTGGCAAAGTGGTTGGAAGAGCTACCATCGCGGTGTGCCGAGATGGTAGGGAACAGACGAGCGTCGTCGAAGAACGCCCGGGCACGCTGCCGGTACAGCGCCACTTGTGCGTCACGAAGCTTGCCCGCGTCACGGTCCCAGTTCGGGCCCGACCAGACAGGGCCGAGCGAGTCGTTGGGGCGATGAATCCGCCAGCGCAAAAGCTCTGCCAGCGCGGGGACGTCGTTCCTTGCCGGCACGGGCGTGTCGGACCCTCGTCTTCTGGGATGGAGCCCCCAAGAACTGTCATGGAAGCCGGAATGTATGTGCACCTTCGGGTCTGGTTCCTCCCTGGAAGTAGTCTTCGCAGCCACGCGGCCGAGCCTGCAGAACTGCTCGGCGCCAGTCTCCGGATCCGACGCAAGTAGTCTGGTGAGAAGACCGAACCCAAGCGCGGCGAAATATGCCGGCGCCAGGCGCGTATCTTTACTGCACCTGAGGGATTGATGCAGGCGTAGAGCGTATCCTGCGTGGCTGAACAAGGCGTCAACCTTGGCTGGCGGCGGTCTGTCACCGAGCTTCGATGTCGCGGCATGGGCGCACCTCGCGAACATGGCACCATACAGTGAGCAGACGTAGTCATGCACACATCGGAGGGCTTCGATCTTCCATGGTCAGTGGTACGCCGTGAAAGCGTCTCACCTCCAGGTTTCCGACACAAGGGACCTGCTGGGGCCAACATAGCCGGGACAGCCCGGATCATGCAAGGAGGCCTTGCGAGCAGCATATGCCACGGCAAAGTTCGACGTCGCTGGGAAGTTCGGGGGGTGTCGGCCGCCGCGGTAGGATTGGCAGAGCAGCTCGTATCCGAGAAAGGCTCTCAAGAGCCGCTCCCTCTCGGGCCATTGAAGATCCCCAAACCCGACTGCATGTCTGTTCGGATTTCTGGGAAAGGGGAGCTCGTAGGATTCTTCCGAAGACCTGGGGCTCGTTGCTTTGCTGATATAATCCTCAATGTACATGGTGAGCATGATGTACAGCTTGATGAGCTTGGCAGTGATTGCCGTGTCGCGGGTACTGAGGGGATTGGAAAGGCGTCCCTCTTCCCGTAGTCGCAAATGGCGGGAAATCGGGCAATCGTCGCCGCTATCATGACCGGGAAATAATGATCGGGGAATGTGACGATGGCCAAGGCATCCTGCAAAAGTTGTCCGGGAAGAAGCTGGGGAAGAAAGGCCTGGGCGAGCTGCACCCAGGATTCTTGATACTGTTGAAACATGGCCGGAGACGCCAGGCGAATGGCCTTCGTGGGTATGTAGCAGCCGAGGCTGATCAATATCTGAATGCGCAGTTCGGCGGGCAGCTTGTCGAAGGGGTCCATGTTGAATGTCGTGAGATGGGGCGACTGGAGAGGTATGGAGGCTGGAGTCCGAGGGCCAGGCAACGGCCTTGCTCTTTCATGTTTACCCGTACATGGATCGGTCTAGAAAGTATCAAGTTTAGACTTCAGCATGCAGAGTACAAAGAGGTTCCCGATGCTTTAGGTACGTTGGCCCTGGGCGCACCTTGACGTCTGATTGTTTGACACATTGCGCTTGAAGTTGCAGCGACGAAAGCCATGCTCTCGGGTAAGGCATCGACCATTTCAAAATGATCGCGCGTCAAGATTCCAATTACATCACATGTCCGCTATAGACATAGATAGGATCGAGGCTGGAAAACCAGAAAGGCAGCATGGGAGGAACGACGGGCAAGCATCAAGGGAGTGTGAGAGCGGCAGGGTGATCGAACAGATAAGAACCGATAAGCCCAGTCTCCCTTCCCGGCCGCGCCGCACCTCCTTTACCCTCTGCCGAGCCTCCCTCGCCAGACCACACTCCACGCCGATTTCAACACAAAAAACTGCCGAGGTCACCCATCTCGCAGAGGCCGTGATCTCGATATGATCTTGTCAATTGCGAACCCAACATGCGAATCAGAAGTCGCTTCGCGCTTGTGTGGGGGCGCCATCTACCCGCCCCTAAACCCCCAGGTTGCCGGCGCTTAACAGCATGCTCCCATTCATCACATCTCATCGCGAAGGCCACTTAAGCGACCTCATCCGTCGTCTGCCCGTTTCAGCCCCCGCTTCACCAAGCTCGATGGCAGTGCACTGCATAACCTGGTACCAACCGCAGCTGTCCGCGCGCGAATCACAGGCCGACATCATGGGTGCGAACAGCTCCCAGTCTAGGTCGACCGTTCCCTCGGGTCCATCCCCACTCGAACGGCGGCTGTCCCAGTCTCTTAAGACGGCCCAGCGCTCCCGTGTGGAACGGCCCGCGCGCCGCTGGTCTCTCTCTCTCTTTCTCTTGTTCTTCCACGTTCGGATCGTCCGCCTGTCCTTCTTTTCTTTGTGGCTGTCAGAGGTTCTCCCTCTGGTGGCTTTCGACTTGCCTCGCCATGGCGCCGATGGACAAGAGGCTAGATGTCGTCCTTGAGGAGGTGTCGTTGCACCAGGATACCTCGCGCGATGCCTCCCCCGCTGAGAAGATGAGGATTGTTCGACATTCCGGGTCTCGCAAGTCAAGCTTCCCTTGGACGCTGAAGAAGGCGGACAGCGAGTGCAGTCTGGTCGGCGGTTGGAAGCCCCCATCCACTGGTCACCATTGTGAGAGACTGACCCAATCTAGAGCACAAGCATGGCTGGAAGCCTGTCACCCTCAGCCCCCCGGTTCTTATTCTCTTCGCCCTCTTTTCTCTGGTGCTAGTCGCCATCATCGAATTCCTTGCCCAACAGAGTCAACGAGAAGGAGGCCTGGCTCTGTCGCCTTCTGCCGACGACCTTCCAACATACGTCACCTTCGGTTATCTCTTTCTGCCAACGGTCATCGCTGTTTTATACAGCTTGTTCTGGAGTTGGGTGGATCTTGATGCCAAGCGGATACAAGCATGGTTCGAGATGTCGAAGGATGAGGGTGCCACGGCCAAGAACTCCATTCTTCTGGCGTATCCGTATGACTTTGTGGGAACTGTCCCGATAAAAGCTGCAAGGAGGAGGTTTGTTCCCTCACAATTTCAGTCGCGACGTCGCTCCTCTCTTTGTTGACAAGGAAACCTTCTAGGCATTGGCCAACCTTCCTCGCCGGGTCCGTTATGGTCATCATCTTTTGGCTTATCACACCTCTTCAAAGTGCCATCATGGGCACTGGAACTGTCTCAGTGGTGCGGAACATTAATTTGACCAGCAGCACAGACTTCCAGCCGGTCTCGGAGCACGACTTCCTGCTTGACCAATCTGTTCTAAACGAGGGATATGCGATTACATGGCTCAACCAACCTCTCCCTCCATTCACAGCTCCAGGATATACTGTAATTCCCTTCCAACCCTCAAGAAGTGTGTCACCGGCAAACTCCGCGAACTGGACCGGAATATCCACGAAGTACTGGACAGAACTTGATTGCTGGCCAGCCCAGGTGACTCAACAGGGGCCAAAAGCGAGGAAAACCTTCTTTTTCGACAACGGCCAAGGCTGCAATGTGAGCGACATTTCACCTCATCCATCTGGCGGTGGGGCAACTCCTTTCAAGATGCTTTACTTTGGATACATTGGTAGTCCATATGCCGACTACGCGTTGAGGAACCCAAACTGCTCCGCCAAAGCCGCCCATCAATTCCTAGCAACGTGGTCGACATTCGTCGACTTCGAAGAAAGCATAGACGACATCCAACTTGAGGCCGTCTTTTGCGAGACTAGCTACCACAAACAGAGGGTGCAAGTCACTGTTTTGCCGGAACACCAAGTACCGATAGAGTCCTCCCTTGTGCCTCTTGAATCACCGCAACCAGTCCTGAGCTCCGAACTCAACACCACCGCCTTCGAGTATCTTCTAGGCGCCGGCGTGTCGGCAGTAGAGCTCGATGTGCAAAGGGAGTTTCCGTTCGGACGGGTCTTGGAGCAATGGCCACATACCCGGGACCTTGGGCTGACATGGCCATTGTCTCCTATGGTAGGCTTTGCGGTAGGCTCCCAGCCAGTGACCTCTATGATGGAGTTCAACAACCAGACTAGGATTGCAGAAGCTTTCGGCGCAACGCATCAACTGATGTTTTCCCTAGCGGTCCGTCGCCTACTTTCGAATGGCACCACCGGCACCGAGACAGAGGGGACCATGACACATGACCTTCACGGTGTCATCGTCAGTCGCTTGTTCTCCGCTATTGTCGAGGGCTTGCTTTGCCTGGTCGCAACACTGACTTTGATGCTCTGCTGGACTTGCTACCGAGCACCAAGTAATTTGACCGAGGACCCTGCCTCCTTGGGAGATCTTATTAGAATCTGCCGAAACAGCTCGCCGCTTCTCGACCAATTTGCGGGAAAAGACTGCCTTACTGAAGAGGAAATGGAGACCGCATTTCCTCGGCAGAGGTTTCGACTCGTGTGCGGCTGTCGCACTAGGATCGGTGAGATGACCATCAAGATTCTCGACGACACTGGCGACTGCAATGCACCCGAGATCAACCTGGACCGCGAGGACTCTCTTTCAATGACCAGGGGCCACTATTCTCCGGTCCGTCCATACGTGATGAGACGCGACTTCGGTTTGGCCTTCGTTGTTTTCATGATTGGCGCCGCAGTGGGGCTCGTCTACTTGAAGAGCAAAGAGAGAGCTGAAGGAGGTAGGTTCCTGGGAGAGGGCAAATGCCGCCAGGACGCTGCCGCTGACGTTTATCAGGCCTCAATCAGCCAAATGCAAGCTTCGAAGTGTTACAGATCCTCCTCAATTATCTTCCCACGGTCTTCGCCACTCTACTTGAACCCATGTGGGTGCTGCTGAATCGGCTCATGTGCATGGTCCAGCCTTTCAAAGAGCTCTGGTCCGGACAGAGACCAGCCAAAGGATCAATCGACGCCAGATACACTTCTGTTCCGCCCCAGTTAGTCTTCTGGAGAGCTTTGGGTTCCCGTCATTTTCTGCTGGCGGCGGTTTGCTTTATCGCGCTGCTTTCGAACCTTCTTGCTGTCGGACTCAGCGGTATCTTCAACCAATTGCCCGTCAAAACGTTCAAGCCACAGTCGTTCCAACGAACGTTGCGTCCTAAGCTGATCAATGAGACAATTTACTCCCTAGACCTGCCTTGGAACAGCGTGGCCATTCCATACGATGAACCCTTCTACGTCACGATGAACAACATATCACAGGGTACACCCCTACCACCATGGATCAGTGCGAATTACTTCTTTCAGCCTTTCCTCGTTGGTCCAAACGGCACAGATTCCGAAGCCGAAACATACACTGCCCAATCAAGAGGATTTGGAGTCGTTCCAACATGCAGACCGGGTGGGACATTCACATCACAAGGCAGTGGCCCGGTACTCAGCAATGTCAGTAACCCCCTCGATGTGCAGTCCTTCGGCTGTCCCGAAGAATACCAGCCGGCCTCACTCAACACAAACACGACGAGATACAACCTGCCTTCTGGGCAGTCTTCGGCTGAAGTCATCGACACACCCACTCTGAACTACACTTTGGAAGGATGCGATGTTTCTCTGGTTCTGGGTTGGTCCAGAAGCTCTGCAGTTGAGGTCGACGACGGCGAGATGGAGACGTCCTTTGTCATCTGCCGTCCTGTCTTCACCACAGCCATGTTCGAACTCACTGTCGACCCGAATGGATATGTTCTTGACGCCAAACAAATCTCGGAGTCCGAGACGAGCCTCGATTATTCAGGCTCTGTCACGCATGTCGAGTCCATGATGATAGTACTGAACCTCATGCTGCGAGAGACGCAGATTCACTGGCACAACGACACGTTGTCCCGCGACTGGTTCAACTATCTTCTCAAAATCCAGCCTGGCCTGGAGGACATACTCGACCCGGACTCGACTGTCCCGAGTCCAAAGGACGTCATCCCGGCCGTCGAGAGGCTCTACCGTCAGCTATACGTCCTACTACTTGGCCTCAACGACAAGATCTTCGAGCACAGTGAGGAGCCCCTTCTCGTCGAGGGCACCAAGCGGCAGACAGAAGTCAGGATCTTCATCCCGATGGCAGCCTTCGTCATCAGCATCGTCGTTATGGGTCTCAACATCCTCACTGCCATGGTACTTTACACACATGGCGTCAAGTTCTTCCTGCCGAGGATGCCGACGACCGTCGGCTCGACGTTAGCCTACGTGGCGCCCAGTCGTGCTGTTCGCGAATACCAAGCGCCGGACCACGCTCTTGGCAAGCCCGCAACTTTTAGCTTTGGGAGGTATATCGGGGTCGACGGGCGCGCGCACGTGGGGGTGGAGATGGATCCGTTTGTTGTTCCCGTGAAGCTCTCGTCGTTGAAGAAAGGTGAGACACAGCCAGGGTCATTGTTGAGGCGGACGTTTACGAGGAAAAGTACCTCAAAAAGCGGTGACACATGGCTGTGACATAGAACTGGGTTTTAGGCAAAATGAGTACAATTGATGCATTGCACGCAATCTCTGGACATGACGTCCTGTCGACTTGGATAGAAGGGCAACCTATCGGTGACCGGCATTCAGCTCCAAGAATATGCACCTAGCCTAACCTTGGTCAAGGGCGAGGAAACCATGCTGCCTGGAGAACCGTTCCCGATAGAAAATGTGCGCAAGACTGAGACAAGCACAGACGAAGAAGCGTAATCATGAGCACAGGAACATGCATCAACGTTTTGAGGTATCAATGCATTTGATGTCTAAAGAGTGTGTCTGGCCACACAAGCCTGGCCGGCCGCGTCCTGACACAGCCGAAAATCGGCTGAGAGAGTTGTACAAATCTATTTACAGAAAAGGTTTTGAGAAGAAAATGTTTCCAGTCCACACAAGAACGCCCCCCTAAAGTCATATAACCCCCATCCATCCAAGTCCATACCGATGGTGCCCGTCGCCCCGATTCATGCCCGCCATCCCATATTTGCTCAGTTTCCACATACGATACACACCCGTGGTTTGTGTAAACCACTGTTCACTCAGACAGAAGTGCTGCGAAGGGCACGCTTCCTGCCGTTGCGGGTGACGATCATGTTGATGTTGGCACTCTGACCAGCCTCACAACTAGTGCCAGCAGAGAGCTGCATGACGACAGACCAAGCACCGCTGGCGCAGCGCTGGAAGGAGTTGCCACCCACACAGTTCCACTCTCCCTCCTTGGAGCAGGTAGAGCCAGGAGTAGTGGCGGTGTTGTCGTTGGTGGGAGGGACAGGAGCCTCGGTCTCGGGAGTATCCTGAACAGGAGTCTCGGTGATAGGGGCCACGATCTCAGGGATATCGGGCTTAGGAGCGGAACCATCAGAGCCATCAGTCTCGCCAGAGCCCTGATCGGGGGTAGGCTCCTCGGGAGCAGGCTGCTCAGTGGTAGGCTCCTCAGGGGCAGCAGTGGGAGCAGGAGCGCTGGAGCTAGGGACGGGGATGAAGACACCGCCAGGGAGAGTGGGCGCAGAACCGTCAGCGCCGCCAGTGGGAGTGGGTGCCTCAGTGGTAGGAGGAGCAGTGGTAGGGGCAGGCTGGCTGCCACCGCTGCCACCACCGTTACCGCTGCCGGGGGCGCCAGTGGGACCGCAGCTGCCGCTAGGGGGCTTGAATGCATCAGTGGCACCGTTGAGCTTCTCAACGACGTCACCAGGGTTGGGGAACTGGACATCGGTGTCTGAAAGAGTGTCACAACCGTTGCCAATGTTGGCAGTGAACATGTCGGGGAGAGAGTTGTAAGCCTCCTCGGAGCCGCCATCACCAGTGAGAGTGACGGGGCCGCAGTTCATGTACATCTCGCGGTTGCCAACTTTGTTGAACCAGGTCCAGGCAATGGTACCGTTGCCGGCAGGGATGTCACTGGGGATGTCGAAGGAGTACTTGAAGGGAGTCTCCAGGTTGGCGTTCTCGGCCAGGTTCCCGGGGGTGTCCTGGGCAGGGCAGCCGCCCTCAATGGACTTGATGACCTTCCAGACCGAGTTGGCATCAGGCTGAGCGTCGTAGGTGATGGACACCTGGCACGAGCCGCCACCGTGAACGGCAGAGCCAACGAAGGCGAGAGCGTTGCCGCTGGAGCCAAGCTCATAGACGTTAGAGGCGCCTTCGGCGTCGTAGGCACTGCTCTTGCAGGGGAAGTTGGAGCCGTCGGCCTCAAGAGGGCTGTTGTCGAGGCTGGAGGCACCGTAGGGGACGGGGGAGCTCATCTTCATGTGGGCGCTGGCGAGACCGACCAGGCCGCCGAAAACAAAAGTCTTAGCGTACATTGTGATTTTCGTAAGAGATGCGTAAGCTTGATGTGTGTTGCGTGAGTAGTCGTGAGAGTTGCTGAAGTTGCTTTAGAGTGTTCTGAACGTTCCGGACGTAAATTTTCTCTATTGCAGTGTCGTTCGAGATCCGAAGAGATTGTGGGTAACCGACGAGTGTCGAAGATGTCTGATTCTTATGCGGCTGAAGCTGTGAAAGCTGGCGGACGAGTGCAGATGGTTCTGGTCTTTGAAGACTTTGTCTGGCTCGTTTGAGAAGAGTGACGGGAATCAGATCAGTTCGATACTGGTCAGGTTGATGAGACTGTTTGCTCTGAAAGGATGGTAATGCGCCAGGCGGGTTGGATAGATAAGCAAGTTGGACAAGGGCTAGCCTCGTGTGAAGGAGTGAAAATGGGAAGGGTGAGGTCGAAACGACGCGACTACTCTGATCTGAAGCCCACGAAAGGAATGTGAAAGACGTGATGAACAAGAGAAAACGTCAGTCGGAGGTCGGGGTGGAGGAGGTACTTTATAAGACAATAGGAGGTTCTCAGGGACGCGAGGAATGGAGGGGACGTCAGTGCCAGTCGACCACAGCAAGGCCATGCCCCGGGAGCACCATGTCAGACCAGCGTGCTAGGCCGGCGGGCACGAATGCCGGCGTACGAGCGACACTAGAGGCGCAAGTGGAAGGAGAGGGCAAACAGGGACAGGAACAGGTGCGGGAACGGGCATCGATCCTGGAATGATTGGTGGTAAACGGATCCAGGGTCGGACGGGAGAGCGTTCCCTCGCAGGTCGGTGGAGGACTGGATCAAGAAGGTCCCACTTGGAGTGGTCGGGAGACATGGCGTCGCTGCTAGCCAGCGGCCCAAGACAGGCGGGCAGGACGGCAGGCCACTCAGGCCAAGACTTTGGCATCTGGCCATGGGATTTCGAGGCATGACGGATCGACCCAGGGGGACGGGGGCCCGGCCGTTGAGCGTGGGAGGGCCGGCGAGAGGCTGTGATAGGACGGTGCCTGGTGATGCCTCGCCCCTTGGGCTGTTTCGCCCAGGCTCGAAAAAGGGACTAGCCAGGGACTAAGAGTGGAGAGGCCGAAGGGGTGATGGCGATCTCCAGGGCGCCCCCCCTGACTCGGAGTGACGAGAACTCGCGCGGGAGGGAGGCTTGGGAGGCTGAGGTGAGCGAGCGCGAGGGTGGTGGAATGGGGATGCACTGACTGGAATTTTTCTTGGTGGCAATGGCTGGGATCAACCCCGCAACTCGCAGCCCAGCGCGGGAATGAGCGAAAGGGGCAGGCCGGGCATCAGACCAAACCACCAGACCACCAGGCCACCAGACCAGACCAGCCCAGCTGGTGACAGTCGACAGGCGGGCTACTGCAAGGCACCATCTGTGATACGACCTGGGGAACTCTCGGATCGTCGAAGGGGGGACGTCTGCAGCATCCAGCTGCAGCGTGCCTCAGGTAGGGAGGGGTTGCAGCCTTTCGTTCCTTTCCCCTCCCCTTCCGCTCCCCTCATGCTGTGCTTCTCCTGGCCTGTCGGTCTGCGCCGTTTGCTGAGTTTTCACGCACCGGAAGTCCCTCAGATGACATCTCGATGGAGCTGCCCAGCCGCCCGGTCATCACGAAGGGCCATCAGTTGACTCGCTCGCGGGCTCTCGTTCGTCGCCTTCTCGTCCACGCTTGTCAGGCAACATGTGGTAGTGTCGAGAATATCTCGATTCCTGAGTCGGGATTGGCGGTGGTCTCTCCAAGCGGCCACAGGCGGCCTCCAATCAGGGCATGTTGAACCGTGTCCTTGGAGCAATTGGAGGTCGCGACTTGTGAGCCAAGGCGGGCCCTCGTGGCCAGTCAGATGCTGCGCCAGCCCCTGGGACAAAGACACCAAGAGACGTCAGTGTGGACGCCGAATGGAGACGTGGAGTCCGGCCGCCCTCCCCCTCCCCACCCCTGGCTGCAGCCCCTGCCCCCTGCGGCTTCCCCTGGTGGCTTTCCTGGGCACCCCTGCCCTGTCGACCTCGCGTCGGCGGTGATCATTCGACATTCCCAGGGAGGGGGCCTGGAAGAGCGCGGAAGCCAGAAAGGGCACGGAAGGTGAAGAAGACAATGGATGAATGGGCTGGGGTCGCGGGGGCTCCGTGGTGTTACGTTGTAGCGAACTGGTGGCAGGGGCAGAAGAAGAATGGCCGAGAAGGAAGGATGGCGCGCAGCGTTACAGCGGAACGGTTCCTCTGCCATGTCTGCCGACAAGACTTTGCTTTCTTCTGCTAGTTTCGTGGTGACAAGAGTCGTGACGAAACGAATGGTCGCTTCTTTCCAGACGGGCGACGGACCGCCAGGTCTCGCGGCCCACAAGAAAAGAGTCAAGATGGCTGGCGGGATGGTGCAGGACGGTGGCCTGCCAGCCTGCCAAGGGGACCGGTCTAAGTCAGGCACAGCACCAGTGGCTTGCTTGCTGACAGCCACGCGCCGCCGGCTGATGGGCGGACGAAGCACGAGTCACAGAGACGGTGTTGTCGCCGGCCACGGGCGGCACACGGGAGGGCGCTCGATGGGCGGTGGTGGTGTGGTGGACGGACGTGTGGATGCACAAGTCAAGTCGTCCCATGTTCGTGAATCGTTCACAACCCACAAGCCAACCCACAAGCCAATCCACAAGTCGATTCATGGCATGGTTCCACCGGTCCACGGGCCACTCCGATGTTCTGCGCATGGGATGCGCATTGTTGCGCGAGGAGCGCAGCAAGAATGTGCTGCCCTATTTCTGGGGGCTGTGTGCCCTCGGCTGGAGCGAGTGGAATCTTCTGCAGCGCCCGGATCGTACCCAGACACACAGCGCAGGTGTGGGTGGAATGGGATGGAATGCGGTGAATTCGGGTCTTGGCTTTTGGAGGTCGCCAACGTGGCCGATGTCACCCTTCGGATTGTTTTTCGCTCTGTGGAGACCTCCCTGCCTCCTCGGCTCCACAAGTCGCTGGCACTGCCAGGCAGCAGAAGTCGATCATTGATGCGCGATACGATGCGTGTCGTGTCGGGTGCCCGATGCCCTGCGATGCGCCAGGTACGAGGAGGGAACGTGACGCCACGGGGAGCTGAATGCACGGCGACGGCAGGTTCTCGCCGTTTGTTCGTCGCCCTGCGATCGCCACTCGTGTTGTCCGCCAGCCACTGGATCTCCCTCAGCTCGTTCGCCCGTTCGTCACATGATGCCAAGCGCCTCTCATCGGTCGAACGAGCACCCAGTGAGCTCTCGTTGACAGCATGTGGAGGGCCCGACAGGGACAGGCCATCCAACACGCTACACCGGATCGAGGACGGCGTCCAGAGATGGCTCGTGCTCGCAGGGATGCCGTCCAGGGGTCGCCAGCCGCGATGTGACCATGCCATGGAGAGGAGGAGAGGGGAGGGGAGGAAGAAGGCTGGGAGGAACCGGGGATCAGGGTACACAAGCCCGGGAACTCGGCCTCGGGTCTTTCATTTGCTGGCAGCCACAACCCACCGCGCCGTGGCGTGACAGGCAAGAGAGTGGCGGGCTGCCACTGCCAGTGCCAGTCCGTGGTGAAACGCTGCCAGTTTCAGCAGCTGAGTCCTTTTTCCTCCTCTGGCTCTCGACAATTGGGCCTCGTCCCCATCGGGCCTGCCCTGAGAGCCGCTGCTGTCAGACCTGAAGGACGCCGGCCGACGGCGTGCATCGTGGTGAGGCGAGTGAGTCGAATGAGAGTCACCGCCTCTGGTCTGAAGCGCCAGCCTGGTGTTGGATGTTGTGTGTAAGCGCTGAATCCGAACTCGCGGGACCGCTTCTGGGCCCGAGACAGGTCAGATACCACTGGAGACCAGCACATGCGGCCAGACATGCGGCCTCTTCTCTGTCTCCCTTTGTTCGTTGTCGCTTTCCGCTCGTCATCTCAGTCGTCACCGCACTTGCGGTTTGCTGGCTGGTTTCCTTCTTCGCGAGCCGCCTCCCTCTCCAGCCGCTTTGGGCACCAGTGTTTACCGTCCCATGACACGACTTGACCTGTCCAGTCTGCCTCGTCCCAATGATCCGTCCGAATTAATCGCCCGTGTGTTCGCCCCTGGGGCCTACCCCGTCCGTCTGCCCACCACGGCCACTACCGGACGTCCAGAGGTGTGCTCAGGGGCTTGCCTTCGGGCAACAGAGCCACTGTTTTACTATCCGGAGCTGCCAGCCTGCCAGTGTTGCTTGGCATACGCGGCCTTCTTCAGACGACGTCCTGCGCGGCCCATGCCTTCGTATCCTGGACATAGACTGTCGCCTTGCTCGTACCCAGGGGCAGAGTACTCGCTACGAAACACACTCTGGCTGTTGCATGAATCTCCAATAATACCCTCCTGGGGCCGTAGGCCTGTCCACGCTGGAGCCTCGTGGGCGGTGCCCATGGTTCCTTGAAGACTTCCCCGGACGGGCCTCGGCATGAACTGACGATCACAAGCACGCTGCGGTCGACAGCGTTCACCCTCGCTCGTGCACTTCCTGCTCCGGTGAACGCGGTTCATGCCTCCCGCCTCGCCACACTAAGTGACGACGCCGTGGTCGGTCTAGGCCACGCACTCCCTCCACCTTCCTTTCGTTGCAGTAAAATTCGCCATCCTACCGTTAGACTGTTGCACCTTGAATGGAAAAGTAAAGCGGCTAAAAAAAGGACACCCTTCGACTGCTCCAGCCAGTTCCCAGGAATGCTGTCCAGAGCGTCCAAAAACAGGGCGCTCCTCCCCCGTATCAGAATGTCTTGGAATGACGTTCCGTGTCGTTGGGAACTTCACGCGGCCACGAAGCGCCCTCTCAGTCATGCCTCAGCGCGGTACATTCATTCCAGCAGACTGGCGGCACAAAGCGATTCTTCTCGCTGGTCAAGACTTCATCGTGCTGAGTGAGGCCCGGGCACTTGGTCCAGGCCCCGACCCGGCCTCATCGCTTCGGCCGGCGGTTACGCTGCCTCCAATACGCGTGTCGCTGGTATGCTGACCGCTTCTTTCGCGTGCGCGCCCTGTATCAGCCACGTCAAAGAATCCAGTTTGCAGCCTTCTTTTCTGTGAAGGATACTTGAATGTCACCGTGACCTGGATTAGCCGCTAAACCATGTCGAAGAAAGCTCACGGGATCGGTCCTGCCTGCCGTTTCATCTACTGCTTCACCGATATAATGTCTCTGTTGATATGGAGCCGACAGGTTGGTGTCATGCGTAGTATAGTACATTCCCCTCGAAAAGCCTTCGCGCTGTTCTTGAAACGATGCAGCGGTCGATTTCGGGGCCGGCCACGCCAGGCTTGGTCCAGACTTCCACGTCCATGGAGCCGCTGCCGTGGGTAATCGTCACCGTCTTGATGCCGTTGCCGTTCTTTCTGGGCGCCAACTCGCCAATCTCCTCCCGGCCGTGGCATGTCTCCAACAATACTGGGCTGGGTGTTCTCTCCGGTGTCAGCGCGTCAACCTCGCTCATACCAAGACCCCGTGCCACTCGATGAGCAACCGTACCCTCCATGGACACTGCACTCGCCATACATACTCCACCTGTTAACTGCAAGCTGGGATGCGGTTTCCCCATGCTGTAGGCCAACACCTGAATATCCGACGCTTGGGAGGCTGATGGTACAGGACGAGATACGTAGGCAATCTTGGGCGTGCCTCGCACCGTAGCCGCGGCTTCGATGTCTGGTGCGAGACCCATCAATACGGCGCCGCGCTGACGAATAGCTTCAGTAACTGTGATGCTGAGCGGTGAGTCCGGTTGTTGGCCATTGAGGAGCGGTGTAGTTGATCGAGCATCAACCAGGACGAATGGATTCGCAGAGTCGATGAGTGTAACGTCTACCGTGAAGGGAGGCAAGCCAGCAACTTCATCGATGGCGATGGTTTCGGCACGAAGACCCGTGGGGAACAGCTTGTTCGTCATGCTCCCGGCCGGGTCAACGAAGGCAACCTTGATCTCGCTACCGGAGCCCCTGACACCCGGGATGGTACAGCTTCCATCTTCTTCGAGTTGGCCATCTTCGTCAACCTCAACAGTCTCAACTATGAGTCTTGATGTGTTTGTGTTGAAAATGCGTACGTCCACAGTTCGTGCTCCTGCCGGGATTTCCACGAGCTTTTCTTGAACCGCAAAAGGCCCAACGCCGGAACACATGTTACCGCAGTTGCCGCTCATGTCGATCGTCTCTTTGCCCACGGCAACCTGAACGAATGTATAGTCCACATCCACCCCTGGACGGCTGGAGGGAGCCACAACCGCCACCTTTGATGTGACGCTCGTGGCACCACCCACGCCGTCGATTTGGCGAGCGTCGTTGTGACGTGATCCCATGGCAGCTAGTAAGGGGCCGGCCCAAGCTTTTTCAGAAGAGGGAAGATGAGCCCGGTGTATGAAGAGACCTTTTGACGTGCCAGCACGCATTAGGACGGCCGGCAACGAGCACCGCGTCCTTCGCGCTGACGACGTGGTGGGTGTAATTGCCATGATTGGGAAAGCTGATGGCCACAAAGAATGGTTGACTTGGCGACCGAGGCTTTCTTGTAAGAGTCGCTTGCTGGCGTTCATCTGTGGGTGTAACCTCTGGAGGATGATGTGGTCCGATTGCTGGATGGTCCTTGAGCCCACGGTACGAGTACCATAATAAAGGCTTTCCATCGAGTGTGGGAATCCAACAACGACATATTGAGCCCGAGCAGTGGCTCGGTGCTTGATGTCAACATCGCCGAGGCAGTGGTGACTATCCGGGAGAAGGGGGAGGCTTGCCGTGGATCGTATCGCGCGAAGGCCCTCCCGCGGGAAGCCACCGGGAGTTACCCGTCGACCCAGTTTTCTGGCCACGCCCTACTGAGACCTCGTTTTCACAGGTATTGCGGTCGTAGAAAATGATCTCGAGAAGCTGGCATCAATCCATCTCCGACTGTGCAGACATAATGGACCGTGGTGACCGCTCTAGAAAGGGAAACTATCAAGTGCAGAGCCATTGAAGCCGAAGAGTAGGTCATCGATCGAGGCCGGTAACCCATGAGCCTGAAAATCTGACGACCAGGTCGCAGCTGTGTGGTCGCTGGGGTGGCGATCGTCGGGAGGTCTTAATGCCTCGTTCCCGTGATAGAACTGATCACTGGGGTCATGTGCTGTCTGTGTTTGCAAGAAGCTGTCCATGTGGCCCAGATCGGCCTGGTACTCGTTGGTTCCGGAAACACCATCCTGACCGCGAACGAAGCTTTGAATAATGCCATCGATGTCGGACCAACCTGTGCTGGGCGAGACACCATCAGGTACTGTACGTTCATTCTGCCCCTTGGGACCTGGTTGCATGACAATATCGGCGTCTTCGGCGCTCTCACCACCTGTTGCCTGATCTGGGGGCAATGGTGCAGCTCGTGTGTGGTTATCGGACCCTATGTCTCCTTCGGCAACACTCACGCCGAGCCTCTTCATCAAGCTCCGCACAATAGCGTTCGCCTTCCTCACCGCCCAGTTGGTTTCGGAGTTTTCACGGAAAACGGCCAAGCATGTCTGCAGGCTACAGTGAGCATCGGATTCGTTACTGCGCTTTGCGGCGATACGCGCGTGTATTGTCGCGGCAACATATGTGGCGTACGACACAAGATAGGGGGCGCGCCGCACAGTAAAGGCACGGTCGTACGCTCTGAGAAGCGTGACAATGCTGTTGGCTGCAGAGGCGCAAGTGATGAATGAGTTAACTGAAACAGAGCGTGATGTGTTGTAGAGATGGCCGTCTGCAACGAAAGGTCTGTGAAGCAGAATTGTGAGGACATGATACATGGCGCTGTCATTCGTAAGCAAAGGTGTGTTCGACGAGGGATGATTCCACTAACTGCAGGCTTAATACGTGCGGCGGCGGTATTTTAGAGGACTTGTTCGGATCGAACACGAGATGTGACGGCAATGCCTCCTTCCATGCGATGAGTTTGGCATTCAGACTTTCGAGCATCGTTGATAACTCGATGGCAGATTGACTGAAGCTTCTCTCAGCATAAATGCAACCCAGAATGTCGCTCATAGCAACAGACAGTCGACACAATGACGTGAAGGTTGAGACGCTATATGCTGGCGAACCGGAGTACTCGTTCGACTGGGTCGAGTAAGCGAATGGTTGCCAGTGTTCGAATTCCTCATAAGTATCCAGGAACTTGATGGGTACCAACGTGTCCGATTCCTTGATGGTGACAGGTCGGCCTTGGTACAGGCTTTGAATCTTGTCGACGACTGTAAACATTGTTAGACGAGACTCTGACGAGGTCATTGTGACATAACAGGCATACCAAATGCGCCCCAGAAGACGCGCCTCCGTATCTCGAGGTCCTCGTCGGAAAATTTACGGCCCAGGTCTGGAGCATCGACGTGCATCCCCAAGTCGATAATCATGCGGAATGCGAGCCCGGCGTACAGCCATGCAGCGCTTCGCTCATCGCCGAGAGCAAAAAGAGAGTTCGTCATGACGAGAAGCGCCTGAATGGTGGTCACGTCACTGCGATCCAGTGCGCTGCCGAGCAATGTCCTTACTCGCTCACGGTACACCCAGCCAGCTGTTCGGACATCGTTTGGATGTTTGCGAACCTCGTGGCGGGGACTGAATTTCGAGGCACCGAAATATATAGCGTTCAAGAGTAGTTTTGAAAAGTATGGCCCGCCGCAAGCCATGTCACGCATGAAAGCAGGTCGATATGTGATCAGGAAGGAATGATGCTGGCGATTCCAGTGCAGAGATAGGAGATGCATCCCCAGCTCGGGGTCTACGCCATCAAAATCGAGAGCGCCGGACCGATAGTTGAATTCTTCGAGTTGGCCTGTGGAACGGTCAGCAGCAAGCTCGACGAAGCCCAGGTCGCAAACGAATGGGTCGCTTAACACGCACGTTGCGTGGCAGCCTCAGCTACCAGACCTTTCTCGATCCATGCTTCTGGCATCCTCGGGTGAAGATCTGCGGCCGATGCTCGTTCTTGGACATTGTCTTCGTAGAGAGCACTCGTGCGGCCATGGTAGCTTGACACACCGTTGGCCGAGACCACGATACGGGACACGCCGGTCCGAGGAGTAGCAACTGGACTGGTGTCCGTGTCGTGAGCAGGCTGCGCATGTTGAGCAACGATGCCATCGCGCCCGGCGACATCGATATGAGGCGCTGGGCCTGTATCGCCGGCATGGCGGACTTCCTGGCCTCGCGCCTCGGAGGACGACGGTGAACGGCGCTGAGGATCAACAGGCCTGGCCCGCTGCCGGCGCCGATTCGAACTCCGGGGCGGAGCAGGGGTGCTCTGTTCGCCGAGTGGCTCGTAGACACAGTCCTTTGCGTACGTTCTGCAATTGGCACACGTCGGCTGCTCGTTGTTGCACTTGATCTGGGGGTGGAGGTTAGCCGCGGGTACAGTACCTGGCTACGACGCAGATGCACGAACCTTGCGCTTCCGGCAAAAGGTGCATGCTTCAACGGCCCGTCTCCGCGGGCGGCCAGAGGCTGTAGTGGACCCGGACGGTTCTTTTTCCATAATTCGGGATCATGTAAGGCAAGACGGGAACGAAGTAGATGAAAAGTGAAACTATGTGAAGGATGGTGCGCAACAGGTGATCGAGGTGACGGGATCTGAAGTGCGGGCAAACGGGACGGGGGCTGTCCAAGAACGGGAAGGAGTCGCCTGGTCGTCTTCCCGCGGACGGGAAGCAGCATTTATTGTGGGTGGGTCCACTAGGAACTTAGCATGAACCTTTGCCACTCCCCCATCCGTAACCACCAAAACGGGGATCGTCTTCCCACGGGACCTTCGTCGGGACCCATACAGGCGTGTCGGTCTGTCGAGATTCCAGGTAGCGCTGGACTGAAGAGCAACATATTGCGCGGAGGAGACAGAAGGTGGCTATTTACTCTAGGGAACTGATAGATCTCGATCAATGTCTACGTTGCAGGTTTAGACAAAGCTCAGCCTTGAATACAGCCGTTTGACCGATTCCTCCAACACCATCTTCCAACAACCCTCTACGCATCTGCATCAATTGCACTCGGATCCACAGCAGACATGGCGTCGCTTACGACAGACGATGCCGGTGCCAAGCCCATTGATAGACCTGCGTCGTTGTTGAGCAAGGTGAACACGGTCAGAGACTCGGCCTCGAAGAAAAGCGAGAAGCGCAAGATTTCCCCTGCCTTGTCACTCTTCGCCGGCGGAGTCGCGGGAGGCGTCGAGGCCACGATAACTGTATGTCAACCGTTATCATACCAAGCTTTGCCAAAGTGCTAGGAGACGCTGACGGATTCAACGCCAAGTATCCCTTCGAGTTTGCCAAGACCAGAGCGCAGCTCCAGGCAAGTCGTTCGAGGAACCCCATGGCGGTGATCTCGCAGGTGGTGCGGCAGGATGGCTTTCGAGGTGTCTACACGGGATGTTCGACCCTGATATTGGTATGTGCAATGCGACGACCCTACTCTTTTGCCTCATTGACTGACGCTGTTCGCGACAGGGAACCACGTTTAAAGCCGGTGTCCGGTTCCTGTCCTTCGACTCTATTCGGAACATGTTGATGGACGATGAGGGCAGATTGTCGCCAGCCCGAGGGATTCTCGCTGGCATGATCGCCGGCGGTGTCGAGAGTATCGTCGCCGTGACACCCACCGAGCGTGTCAAGACAGCACTGTGAGGACTGACCGACCTCCGCTTCTCTAAGCCTCCTCTAATACCTACCCTCTAGGATCGACGATGCAAAGTCAGGCTCGCGAAGGTACAGGGGCGGAGCCCATGCTTTGAGTCTGATGATCCGTGAGCGTGGTGTCGGTGAAGTGTACCGAGGCCTGGCTTCGACGACCTTAAAGCAATCGGCAACATCGGCGGTGAGGATGGGATCATATAACGTCATCAGAGAGGTCACCAAAGAGCACAATTTACCCCAGAACAGTGTGATGACCTTCGCCTCTGGAGCTGTGGCTGGCATCATCACCGTCTACGCCACACAGCCATTTGACTCTGTCAAGACAAAAGCGCAGTCTGCGAAAGGAGCCAGTACGGCAGAAGCGTTCAGAAGCATCGTGCAAGAGCGAGGAATCCGGGGTCTGTGGAGTGGGAGCACAATGAGACTGGGACGGCTAGTGTTGAGCGGTGGCATTGTCTTCACCGTGTACGAGAAGGTTTCAAGTCTTCTCAGTAGGTAGATTAGTCTTATGGCGTACTAGAGAATGCATTGCCGAAGGTTTTATCATGGGTGCTCTTTTACTACGATCGATCCATTAAGAAGACGCGTCTGGCTGAACCACGTCGCGTCAAATGATCGAACTGTCAAGATGAGCTTAGCGAGAAGACACATGTATCGATAGATCTGCCCAGCCAGAGCCACGAGGACTGAAGTGGATCGCCTGGGGTTGGCGGTGCTGAGAACCTACGTCAACCACGGTAGGTATGTCTTGGTTATGGCGTGGCTGGGTTCCTCCATTGGGATCCAGGGATTCGAGAACCTCCAGAGCTTAGCAATGCCTCACAGGAGTACCATATCCTCGGAAGTCCAAAAAGCCCGCAACCTGCTGACATTGCTCTCAGATTATTTCATAATCATAGTCGCCGAGATCCCATGGGCACATTCTCCCCCGGCCCAAGTGCTAGCACACTCTTCCCGCGGGAGGGACGGGAACGAACATTCGCCTCAACCCCGCACCTCCACACAGATGTGTGTCCCCAGACGTCGCTTGTTCGACTCATGATCCAGCACTAGCCCAGGATTTTCCCTCGCTCGGGGCCAAGAGTTCAGGGAAAGTCGTCCGGGGCCCCGCACAACCTCCGGACCACGCTCCTCGTCGTGGTGCTTGGCGAGCGACTAGCCCTCAGCTTCTTCCCGCGCTACATGCCGTACATCTTGGAGCCATGGAGGGCGTGGGGAAACTCTGCTGTTTCACAAAAAATCATGTATAAAGCCAAGTCTCTTCGGCCGCCGAGAAAGTCTTGATTGCTCTGGGCAACTCGGCACTGGCTTTCCATCGAACCACAGCGCAATACGGAAAATCCAAAGCAGCATTCGACATGGCGAAGCAGGCTCCCCTGACGGACGCCACCGGCAAGGAGAACGCCGTGGTGGCAGAGAACATTGGCAAAGAAGACCAGATGGACGTCCAACTCGAGGACAAGGCCGCTGCTCAGGAGGGACAATTCTCGGCACGTGAGATCCAGGGGCGCTTCGACCTCCTGCGCGACCTCAGCGATGCCGAGATGGAGAAGCTGAACAAGAGTGTCGTCAAGAAGATTGATTGGCGCATGATGCCTTGCATCACCATCATGTTCCTCATGAAGTACGATCCCAACCCTAATCGTTTATCCAACCATCACTGACATGAGCAGCTATCTTGACCGCATCAATGTCTCCAACGCCAGACTTGCGGGGTTGCAAGAGGACCTGAATATGACGGACACGGTCTGGAACACAGGCATCTCGACCTTCTACATTGGCTACCTCATTGGTCAGCTTCCTGGCAACTTGTGGCTGGCAAAGGCGAACCCCCGCTGGTTTCTCCCATCAGTCATGATGGCGTGGAGTGCTGCGACCATCTGCATGCCCGCTATGACGAGGTAAGAGTTGATCCTTGTACAAAACCAAGAGCTTCCGCTGACTTGGCTCACAGTGGCGCTGGTTTCGCCGTTTGCCGCTTCTTCATTGGTCTTGCCGAGGCGCCTTTCTTCCCCGGTATCACGCTGAGTAAATTGCCCAACAGCTCCTCGCCCTGGGTTCACATGCTGACGGTTCAAAGTGACTTCGTCCTGGTACACCAAGGAAGAGAACCCCATGCGGATGGCCATCTGGCATGCCGGCAACACCATCTCCAACATTCTCTCCGGTTTCCTGGCTGCCGGTATCCTGACCACCATGGATGACATCGGCGGGCTGCATGCCTGGCAATGGTTCTTCATCATCGAGGGCGCTGCGTCGATTTTGGTCGCTCTTGCCGCCTTCTGGCTGCTCCCAGACTGGCCGCACAACACTCGCTTCCTGACCCCGGCTGAAAGAGAGATGGCCCAGTACAGAGTGCTATGCTCCAACGGCGGGAAAGACGAAGGCATCGGAGGCACCTGGGACGGAATCAAGGAGGCTGTCATGGATCCTTTCACCTGGTTCTTTTGCCTCATGCATTTCGCCTTGGTCACCGCACAAGCCTTCAAGGACTTTTTGCCTTCGGTAAGCCTATTCCGAATATGAGACGGCGTGTGACTACGACTGACAAAAGCCCCTGCTAGATTGTCAACACTTTCGACTTTGGTGAGCTCACCACCTACTTCATCCAGGCGCCGCCCTACGCTTTCGCATACGCCTTTGCATGCGCTTGTGCCTGGTCTTCGGGACGTCGGCAAGAATCGTTCTGGCACATTGTTGTACCGATCATCGGTAGCATGGTCGGCTGTGCGGTTCTCATCTCGACAGAGAATGTGGGAGCGCGGTACTTCGGCCTCTTCCTCCTCATCTCAGGCACGTACAACGGCCTCAACCTGCAGCTTTCGTGGGAGACGACTGTGGTGCCGGCGCCACGAAGCAAGAAGGCTGCGCTGATCGCCATCGCCAACTGCATCAGCCAGTGCAGCCATTGGTTCAGCCCTTACTTTTGGCCCCGGGCACATGAGCCCTTCTACCGTCTTGGTGGTGGACTTGTTTTGGTTGGCTGCGTGCTGGTCATTGTAGCGGCTGGACTGGCGAGATGGCGTGCCCAGAGGTTGAACAAGAGGCTGGACGCGGCCGAGGGATGGTCGGAACATTCTGGCGTGGAAAGGGGTTGGAGGTTCGTGTACTGATTCAGGCCGGACAATGTTCTCGTTCGAGACACAAGCACCATAGGGTTACGATTGGGATGGCGTTCTGCCGCCTTGAACTTCTGGAAATGATCGACGTAAATGCTGATGATCTATGATCGCTATGCATCTAATGCCGTTTGACTTGGTGTGACTGAGCATGAAAACGTGATCCTGCGTGCCAGCTTAATTCTCGAATCCTTTGAAACGGTCAGCAACAATCCATCTGCCGCCCGGACTCAACACCCACCTTCAGAGAAGAAGATCTCCTCGCGAGCCCACATGTGGAGTTTCTCCTTGCGGAAGTGCTCAAAGTCCCACTCGCCTCGCTCGATGCGGTTGGGATAGATGAAGATGTAGGAGGTAGTCTCCTTCTCTTCACCCTCGATCTGACCCGCGCCCAGGTCATCGCCCAGCTTCGTGACAAGGTTGACCTTGACAGCTCTTCTGTCATACTCACTGCCTTCAAAGCTGTCTAGCTTCTGAATATTGGCATCTGTCAGACCTGTGACGTAGCTACCTAGCACGGACCGGCCCTCCTCTGGAATGACGCCGGGGTAGTCTTCACCCTGGACGCGATGGCGGCAGTGGTCGTGCAGAACCGCAGGTGTGAATGTATACAGGCTCTTGACGATATCTGAGGGATGGGATGTGCCCTGGACAACCCTGAAGAAGACTCGAGGCTCCATCTGGGCGAGGAAGTTAGTGAACCAGAATCCTGCCTCGCAAGCGAATGCCAACGTTACCAGGGTGCCTGGATCTGTCGTTAGCATTTTGAATACTTGTAACCTTGATGTCCTCAATGAACCCCGTCTCGGCTTACCGTAGAAGAAGGCGGTATGGGGTCCACTCATTATGGTATCTTTCTGGACTAGACGTTTGAATGATCAACTTTGTAGAGACAGACTTCCAAACCCTGAACTGCTCAGACAGTCGATATTCTGGCTGAGGGAAGCTTGAAATGTTACCCGGAATACAGTGAGATGATCGAACGCTGAGTCCCAAAAAAAAGAGGAGCGGAAAGATAGGTGGGAGAGACGAAGTCATGGGTCTGCGTAGGGTGCTTGGCCAGAGTGGGTTCGAGCGGGACATGGAGCCCCTGGGGCCGATAACGGGGAAGATCCACCGATGGATGATCTTCAAGAACAGTCAGCAAACACAGATAAGATTAGATCTCTTCAACCAATAGGGATGTATTTGAACGGGCTCTAGCACCGACCTGCATGTCTAGTGCCGGAACAAAGTTATCACTTGGCCTAGCGTACAAATGATTTGGCGACCGGCGCCCCCAGCTCTGTTCGTCGCGTCGGTTCTCATGGAAATTTCACACCCAAGGCTGGTCACTCCAGGTTCCCCAAGCCCATCACCCGTCGAACACGTCCGGCAGTCGCATCTGGATTGACCTCACCCCCACCACAACTTACGTGTCAAATCCCATTGCGGATGACAGGTTGATACCGGAATGGTGTCTTGACACTTTCTCGTCGTCTTTCCTTCCGCCCGTTTCCTTTCTGTCGCCAGAGATACCCCTCCCATCGCGAGAAGCAAGGCAACCGGCGCAGCCTTGTGACGACCCATCGCACAACGACCTCGAACCGACCACCATATACCCTCATGACACACCACGCACGCACCTGCCTCGACAACTCCTCACCATGTCGGGAACTACGATTGACGATGTCGTGAAGCGGCTCAGCACTGCGGAAACGGGTAGGCTATCCCTCCCTCGACGCCATCGTGAGATCGCGCCCAGCTGTCGCGACCCCACGACTAACGTATTCGGTTGCAGAAACCAAGATCAAAGTTGAAGCTGCGACAACACTACGCGACAGTCTAGATCACTACACCGCTGGCCCTATTTACGCGCCATTCCTCAAGAAGTTGATGCCCATCTTCATCACTATCCTCAAAGGACCATGTATCTTCCAAAGCAACTCTCCGGAGCAGGTAGGTCAATCGAACACCGTCCTTGTCGGCCTGTACACCTAACGCGCCACAGAAACTCCGAAACTGCATTCTGGAAGTCCTCCATCGCCTACCGACCCATCCATCTCCAACCGAGCCGTTCGAACCATTCGCTGAAGAGATAGTTGACCTCTTGATGCATCTCGTGCGCACCGACAACGAAGAAAATGCAACATTATGCGTCAAAATCACCTCAGACATCATGCGCCATCAACACAAGGTTCTGGCTCAGAAGGTGCAGCCGTTCCTGACACTCATCCAGGAGCTTTTTGAACAGATGGAAAAGGTCGTTCGCGAGCAATTGGACAACACATCAATGCCGACGACCAACGCCCCAGGGGCACCCTCAACCCCTGGCTCTTCTCAAACGAACTTTCAGTCCCCTCGTCCAGGTTCTCCAGTGGCTTCCGTGACAGATCTCGGCCCTGACCCGCAGCAACAGAACCGACTGCTCTTGAAGGGCATGTCGTCGTTCAAGGTCTTGTCGGAATGTCCCATCATCGTAGTCTCGATTTTCCAGGTCTACAGGAACACGGTTGGGTCAAACGTCAAGCTTTTCGTTCCCCTTATTAAGGGTGTATTGTGCCTACAAGCCAGCGCGCAACGACAAGCACACACCGACGCCAAAGCAAAAGGCCAGATATTCACGGGGGTCAGCCCGTTAATCAAGAACCGAGCAGCATTTGGGGAGTTCATCACAGCTCAGGTCAAGACTATGAGCTTTTTGGCTTACCTTCTACGGCAATATTCACAACAACTCCAAGATTTCCTTCCGACCCTCCCGGAGATCGTGGTCAGATTGCTCAAGGACTGTCCGCGAGAGAAGTCGAGCACACGAAAGGAACTTCTGGTTGCGATTCGCCACATCATCAACTTCAACTTCCGCAAGATCTTTCTCTCCAAAATCGACGAGCTTCTTGATGAGAAGACTCTGATTGGGGATGGTTTGACAGTCTACGAGACGATGAGGCCGCTTGCATACAGCATGCTTGCGGACCTTATCCACCATGTTCGGGATCAGCTCAGCCCGGAACAGATCCGCAAGACCGTAGAGGTGTACACGAAGAACCTCCAGGACAACTTTCCGGGCACCAGCTTCCAGACGATGAGTGCGAAGCTTCTCCTCAACATGGCAGAGTGCATCGCCAAGATGCAAGACAAGGTCGACGCCCGACACTATCTGATGATGATTTTGAGCGCCATCGGAGACAAATTCAAGGCCATGAACAGGCAGTATCCGAATGCGGTGAAACTGTCCAAGCTGTACAAGCAGCAAGTCTCTGAAGGGACTGCAGACAACTACCTCGCAGACAAGGACCATCCCCCTGACTGGGATGAAACTGACATTTTTACTGCCATGCCGATTAAGCCCACGAACCCGAGGGATAGGGGCTTGGATCCGGTCGCCGACAACAAATTCTTGTTCAAGAACCTCATGAATGGCCTGAAGAACACGTTTTACCAGCTTCGAACCTGCAACGCCGGCACCAACGTCAACCTTCAAAATGCCCCCGCTCAGTGGCAGGAAGTTGCCTATGGCTTCACCGCTGAGGAGGTTAAGGTCATCGTCAAGCTCTTCAGAGAGGGTGCCTACGTTTTCCGGTACTACGAAATTGAGAAGCCTGCCAACGAGTCCCAGTACATGTCACCTGTCGAGTACATGGCCAACTTCTACATGGTCTCTTCTAGCAAGGAGGAAAAGGACTTGCTGGAGACTTTCGCTACAGTGTTCCACTGCATCGATCCCGCGACCTTCCATGAGGTTTTCCAGCAAGAGATCCCTCATTTGTACGACATGATCTTTGAGCACACAGCCCTGTTACACATCCCCCAGTTCTTCCTCGCCAGTGAAGCTACATCCCCCAGTTTCTGCGGCATGCTGCTGCGTTTCCTGATGGACAGGATCGACCAGGTCGGATCGGCGGACGTCAAACGATCCTCCATCTTGCTCCGGCTCTTCAAGCTCGCCTTCATGGCGGTCACACTCTTCGCCAACCAGAACGAGCAGGTCTTGCTACCGCACGTGGTGGATATCGTGACCAAGTCAATTGATTTGTCCACCCGTGCGGAGGAGCCTATGAACTACTTCTTGCTTCTACGCTCGCTTTTCCGAAGCATCGGAGGAGGCAAGTTTGAGCACCTGTACAAGCAGATCTTGCCACTGCTGGAGATGCTTTTGGATGTCCTCAATACCCTGCTCATGGCTGCGCGGAAACAAGCCGAACGTGATCTTTACGTTGAGCTGTGCTTGACAGTGCCTGCCAGGCTTAGTAACCTGCTGCCACATCTCAGCTTCCTGATGCGCCCCTTGGTCGTTGCATTGCGCGCAGGGACCGACTTAGTAGGCCAGGGACTTCGGACTCTGGAGCTGTGTGTCGACAACCTGACAGCTGACTATCTAGACCCTATCATGGCTCCCGTCATCGATGAGCTCATGACGGCATTATTTGAGCACCTTCGCCCGCACCCTTACAGCCATTTCCACGCCCATACCACAATGCGAATCCTGGGCAAGCTCGGTGGTCGGAATCGAAAATACATCACAGGGCCTCAGCCATTAAGCTTCGAGGAATTTGCCGACGATGCGACCAGCTTCGACCTGAGGCTTGTGGGTTCGAAAAAGGACAGAGCTTTCCCTGCGGAGCTAGGTGTTGACTTGTCTATCCGCAAACTGATGGAACTCCCCAAACCAAGCAAGGGCAACCAGTCCCGCCAGTACGACGGCTACTACAAGAAGCAATCGTTCCACTTCATCAAATCTCAACTCAAGCTACGCATCGGTTTCGACAACTTACCAGACGATTTACCGAGGCTACTACGCCTTCAGGCACAAGATTTGCTCTCACGAAAAATTGAGGCCGACCTATCTGCGTTTGAGGCTTCTGATCGAGATAGATCTATTGCCAAAAAGGACCAACAAGATGAGCTTGTGAGGCGTCTGCTGAAGGCTGTGATGTTTGCCGAATCTCTCCCTGAGTTCAAGGACGAGGCGGAGGCTTTCCTTGCCAACGTTGCCAGGCACTTCACGATTGTCGACATTGGCCGGTCACTAGTTGACGTCAAGCACACCTACAGCCAATTCAACCCCACAGCTGGCGAGGGCCCCTTGTATATCGATACCAGAGTCTTTTCTGACGCCATTGTCGAGTCGCTGTCGTCCGAGCATCCAGAAGTGCGAGATTCCGCGAGACGTGTCATTCGCGAAATCTACAACACAGCATCGACAATCTTCGGCTCAGCACAATCGGCCGCTCGTCTCCCGCTCTTCGGCAACCTCAGCACTACCTTCTGTCATGCCTGTTACGAGGAAGAGTGGTTCACGAAAGCAGGTGGCACACTCGGTGTTAATTTCCTGCTGACCGAGCTGGAGCTGGGCGATCAATGGGCAATCAGCAAGCAGACCGAATTCATCAGGGCACTGATGTATGTCATCAAGGACATGCCGCAAGACCTCCCAGAGAAGACACGATCCTCTGCTCAGCTCACGCTTGAGCTTCTACTAAAAAAGGTGACGAAGAACGCCAAGAAGGAGGATGCCTTACCCACGGCCACCCCAGGTCAAGCCCCGCAGCGCCATCGGCTCGCCCAGATCTGCATGCACTTCAACAACGAACTTGCGCACATGAACCGGCACGTGCGTGAGACGGCAAAGAGGTCGCTGGAGCTCATTGCCAAGGCAGCCAGCTGCGAGGTTTGGGAATTGATCGAACCGTACAAGGAGCGCTTCCTCCAACCGATCTACTCCAAGCCCTTGCGTGCACTGCCGTTCCCCGTGCAGATCGGCTACATCGATGCGATGACATACCACATGACTCTCAAACATGACTGGGTCACCTTTGACGAGCATCTCAACCGTCTTCTCATGGAATCTCTTGCATTGGCCGACGCAAGTGACGATTCCCTTGCAAACAAACCAGCAGAATTCCGCACCCATGACTACATTGTCAACCTCCGCGTGGCATGCATCAAGATGCTGAGCACGGCCATGAGCTTTGATGAATTCGCGAAGGGCACACATATGGCAGCGACTCGCGCCAAGATAGTCTCGGTCTTCTTCAAGTCCCTGTACTCGGAATCGCAGGCCACTATTGACGCGGCCAATGACGCGCTCAAGTCCGTCTTGCAGCAGACCAACAAACTACCCAAGGACCTTCTTCAGGGAGGCTTGCGACCTGTTCTCGCAAGTCTTCAAGACCCCAAAAAGCTGACTTCCCACGGCCTGGATAATTTGGCCCGCCTACTGAAGCTGCTCACGACCTACTTCAAGGTCGAAATCGGAAGTCGTCTTCTCGACCACGTCAAAATCTTGGCCGACCCCGGCGTTCTGCAGTCCATCTCTTTCACCTACTTCGAGCAGCACCCCCAGATGAAAGTCGTCTCAGCCGTCTTCAATATCTTCCACCTTCTGCCTCCAGCGGCCGAGACTTTCAAGGAACGCCTGATTGACTTGGTTCTGGACCTCGAGGAGAAGTTGCGTCGTACCCACGTCAGCCCTTTCCGACCGCCGCTCTACAAGTACCTGAATCGGTATCCTGCGGAGATGTGGGCTTTCTTGATGCCAAAGATCAGCGATGTCAAATATGGTCGATTCCTCGCACAGGTTCTGTCCCATCCTGACAGCGGACCACTTCGTAAAGAGGCATCATCAGGAGTAGACAATCTTGTCAAGACTTGCAATGAGATCGTCACGCAAGACAAGGATACCAAGTTCGTTGCTATCATCAACACCATCCATGTCCTCGACTCTCTGGGCCAGTGGACCGGATGCGACGCTTGGATGGACAAGAAGGAGATTCTGACATGGATGAAGCAAGTGGGCAAAGACCTGGAGGCTCAGCTGCGGAAGTACACGCTGTCTCCTAACCTTCGCATGCCTGCAGCTCAAGCCTCTGAGCAGCTCATGAATATCCTCCTTAAGTCCCTTGAGAGAAACCCCAAGGATCTGGAGTCACTCTTCAGCATCGTCGAAGCGGTGACGTCTGAGGACTTCCGAGATCCCCAGCCGCTAATCTCGTACGTCTTCAAGAACATCATCAACAGCGACTCAGTTGAGATCGGCGTCGCGGCCATCTTGAAATGCCTCGAGGCCTATTCCTCCAGGAACGTTTCTCAGAAGATGAAGTGTTTCCTGCTGCACAACATTGTGAATCCTACCATTGCAATGGATGTGCAACGGCACTGGAACTCGTCCCAGCAGGGTCAGCCACGCTTGATCGACCGAGCTGTCATCGACGCTGTTGTGGCAAAGGTCTGGAAGTCGAACCAAGACACTAGCCAGCAAGACCACGACGATCTGGCGCAACCCGGCATCGATCACACCAAGTACGAAGTGCTCCAGCTATCAGCGCTGCTGCTCAAGTACCATTATCAGACTATCCAGGAGACCAGGAAGGACATCATCAAGAGCTGCTGGACATTTATTCGTCTCGACGATGTCATCAACAAGCATGCTGCCTACGTTGTCATAGGGTACTTCATTGCACTTTATGATACACCCATCAAGATTGTCACTCAGGTATACCTCTCGCTCCTGAAGGCCAACCAGAACGAGGGCCGGGCGCTGGTGACGCAAGCCTTGGAACTTGTGGCGCCTGTTCTCCCCAAACGACTCAACACTCCCCAGAACGACCGGAATGCCGCCTGGGCCATTGCACCAAGAAGGGTGCTGGCCGACGAAGGCCAGAACGCACAGCAAATGACGAGCATCTTCCACTTCCTCGTTCGACACCCAGAGCTCTTCTATGACTCTCGCGACAAATACGCCATGCTGATCATCACGTCGTTGAGAAAGGTTGCCACGCCTGCTAGCGCTTCCAACGAGTCCAAGAAGCTCGCCCTGAACATGATGTGGCTCATCTGGCTCTGGGAACAGAGGAGAGTCGAAGGAAAGGGCGACGCCCTGGCTCGCTCGCAGTCGCAATCTCCAAACTCGAAGAAGAGGAAACTCGACGGCGATCAGGCCATGTCATCACCGCCCTCGGTCAAGCCGCCGCAATTGGCGCCAAACGACTATCAGATCCCTCCGGTTGGGCGTCTGAAGATGATCCGATACCTGATCGAGTTCATCGCCCAGTTGAATGAGCGGTACCAAGTTCCGTCTGCCAAATTCAAGGACGCGCCCACGTCTGCAGGTTCTGGCTTGCCGACGGCGTCATCGACAGAGCTCTGCAAGAAGTCGATGTCACTCCTGTATCACCTACTTCAGCCTCAGTACTGGAGCGACCTTGATGTCGACCTATTCCCTCATGTTACGGATGCGGTACTTGCCAGCGACAGAACACAGACTGTGCTCACAGCCGATCCAAGCGACAAGGAGAAGTTTGACAACAAGTTCATCACCAACATTATCAATACTCTTCAGGTCGTTCGCATCATCCTGAACGTCAAGTCGGATGACTGGGTCCAAAAGAACATGTCGTCCATCCAAAAAGTCCTCGATAAGTGCCTAAAGAGCGAGAATCCAGAGCTTCAGGACTGCCTCCACGCAGCGGACGCAGAAAATGACGATGGTCGCGAGCTGACGGCTACGATCAAGCGCGTGCTGGAAGCCGTTCCCGAGGACGTTCCCATGGAAGATGCTGACGCCGACGGTGAGACAGAGGCGCAAACCTCTGAGATCATTCAAGCATTGTCGACGACGGCTGGAGAGGCCATGGCAGCAGGCAACTACACCTCTGGAGTAAACATTTTGTGGTCGCTCGGCAATCGCAAGCCGACAATCATCGACCAGCACATCCCCGTCCTTATGAAGGCCCTCCAGAGCAAGCTAGCCCGCGAGCATGTACAGCACTACAGTATCGTCGCGAACCTGCAAGCCGGCGGAGCTCCTCCGAATAGGGGCCCGGATGCACCCCCGTCGGGCGAAATGTCAACATATGATCTGGAAGTGTCCACTGCTCTGATGCTCAAGGCAATGCAGGTTGTTGCCCTCAGGATGGAGGTTCTTGGTGACAACCGTCGACCCTTCTTGAGCGTCCTGGCCACACTTGTTGAGAAGTCCATGCACATCCCATTATGTGAGGAGATCTTGAACATGGTCGAGGGATGGGTGTTCCGATCCGAAGGCACATGGCCAACACTGAAAGAAAAGACTGCCGTTCTCCACAAGATGCTTTCTTTTGAGCACCGACAGGATCCTACCATGCTCACCAAGTTCCTCGAGCTTGTCATTCGCATATACGAGGACCCCAAGATAACGCGCACTGAGCTCACAGTCAGGATGGAGCATGCCTTCCTCATCGGTGCGCGAGCCCAAGATTTCGAGATGCGCAACCGCTTCATGGCAATTTTTGACAAGAGTCTCTCCAAGACTGCAACTGCTCGCTTGTCGTACGTTTTGACGGCTCAGAACTGGGACACTCTTGCCGACAGCTTCTGGCTTGCTCAGGCATCTCAACTCCTCCTGGGCGCCGTGGAGCTGAATACCGCTGCTCAGATGCACTCTGAAGATTTCAGGACCTTGCCCGCCAGCCAGCTGTGCGCCATCTACGCCAAGGACACGAGAGAACCCGCCAACATGGCAGATGACAAGTTCGACACGCTGATCGCGCAGCATCGTCGGTTCATGAATGAAGTTGCCGACGTCAAGGTCCGCGACCTGGTTGAACCACTCAGCCAGCTGCAACATATCGACACCACCTTGGCCCACCAGCTTTGGGTTGCGGTCTTCCCCATCTACTGGTCCGCAACAGCCAGAGATGAGCGCGTCGAACTGGAACGCGGAATCGTGACTCTGCTGACCAAAGACTACCACAGTCGTCAGATCGACAAGCGGCCCAATGTCGTTCAGTCACTGCTGGAAGGTGCAGCTAAAGCTTGGCCTAGTTGCAAGATTCCTCCGCATGTTCTTAAGTACGAAGCTAAGACCTACGATGCTTGGTACACGGCGCTGGTGCAACTTGAGAATGCCGCAATCAAGCCGGAAATGGAGTCTGCAAAGGTTCGCGAGAGTAACCTAGATGCCCTTGTTGACCTATACGCTTCGCTACAGGAAGACGACTTGTTCTACGGAACCTGGAGACGTCGCTGCCAATTCGTCGAGACAAACGCGGCCCTCTCGTATGAGCAAAATGGCATGTGGGACAAGGCTCAGAAGATGTACGAAGCGGCGCAGATCAAGGCGCGAACCGGTGTTATCCCCTTCTCGCAGGGAGAGTACATGCTCTGGGAGGATCACTGGGTTCTTTGCGCTCAGAAGCTCCAGCAGTGGGATATCTTGCAAGACTTCGCCAAGCACGAAAACTTCCAGGACCTGCTCTTGGAGTGCGCGTGGCGCAACACGGAGATGTGGCAGGACGGCAACCAACGAGACGCGTTGGACACGCTCATCAAGGGTGTTATGGACGCCCCCACCCCTCGCCGGGCATTCTTCCAGTCTTTCATGGCCTTGCTCAAGTTCCACAACAAGCTTGAAACGCACGCCGAATTCGCCAAGTCCTGTGACGAGGCGATACAGCTCTCCATCCGCAAATGGCACCAACTGCCTCAGCAACTCACCAAGGCACACATCCCGCTGCTGCAGAACTTCCAGCAGCTGGTCGAGTTGCACGACGCCCAGGTCATTTGCCAGAGTCTCTCAAGCACCAACCAGTCAAATCTCGATGTCAAGTCTGGCGAACTCAAACTTCTGCTCGGCGCATGGCGCGATCGCTTGCCCAACGTGTGGGACGATATCACGGCCTGGCAAGACCTGGTCACATGGCGCCAGCACATCTTTGGACTCATCAACCAGACATACCTGCAGCTTCTCCCACAGCAGGGCGGCAACCAAAACACAAACGGAGCGTCCTTCGCCTACCGCGGCTACCACGAGACGGCTTGGATCATCAACCGTTTCGCCCATGTCTCGCGCAAGCACAACCTGCCTGATGTGTGCATCAGCCAACTGAGCAGGATCTATACTCTGCCCAACATCGAGATTCAGGAGGCCTTCCTCAAGCTTCGCGAGCAGGCCAAGTGCCATTACGAAAACCCTGAAGAGCTGACGAGCGGGCTGGATGTCATTAACAACACTAACCTCAACTACTTCAACCCGCCGCAGAAAGCCGAGTTTTACACGCTTAAGGGCATGTTCTTGGAGAAGCTCAAGCAAAAGGAGGAGGCTGACGGTGCGTACGGCACTGCGTTGTACTTCGATATCACAGCGGCCAAGGCATGGGCTGAGTGGGGATACTTCAACGAGCGCAAGTTCAAGGAGGATGCGAACGACGTCAACTCTGCACGACAGGCCCTGACTTCATACCTGCAAGCGGCCGGGAGCTACAAGAACGCCAAGTCGAGGAAGCTCCTCGCGCGGATCCTGTGGCTTCTCAGCCTAGACGATGCCACAGGAACCATAGCCGCAGGTTTCGACGACTTCAAGGGAGAAACGCCGATCTGGTACTGGATCACCTACATTCCCCAGCTGCTCACCGGCCTCGGTCACAAGGAAGGTCCGCGCGTGCACCAGATCCTCACCAAGATTGCGAAATCTTACCCTCAGGCTCTGTACTTCCAGCTCCGGACTAACAGAGAGGATATGGCGGTCATCAAGAAAAACCAAGAGGCCAAGGAGAGGGCACGCCAGCGCGCCCAGTCGGCCGCCTCGAATCAAGCCAGCGCGTCCCCTCAGCTGCCAAAGAACGAAACGGCATCGGGAGCCGCGTCGAGCTCAAGGCCGGGCACTGCCAACGGAGACGGCACTCTCATTAAGACGGAGGGTGGTGATGCGACTAGCAAGTCATCTTCGGTGCCGCCCCCGCCTGCTGAAGGCAGCGCACCCGCTGCACCCGCATCCTCGACCACACCCGCGCCTACGCCTGCGCCTGCACCCGCACAAGCCCAAGCACAGGGTGATCAGCAGCAACAGCAACAGCAACAACAGCAGCAGTCGCAGCAGTCGCAGCAGCAGCAGCAGCAGCAGCAGCAGCAGCAGCAGTCGCAGCCGGGAGCTGGCCAGAAGAAGCCCCCTTGGGAGCTCACCGAGGAAATTATGAGTCATC
This sequence comes from Verticillium klebahnii, assembly GCA_002851715.1. NCBI lineage: Eukaryota > Fungi > Ascomycota > Sordariomycetes > Glomerellales > Plectosphaerellaceae > Verticillium > Verticillium klebahnii. Next base: position 5,606,628 of record NMXL01000003.1, on the reverse strand, counting down.
TGAAGTCAGCGTTCCCTCTCCTGGCTCTGTCGATGGAGACAATGGTGGATCAGATCCAGAAGCACTTCAAGTGTCCGCCAGACGAGGACGCGTACCGACTGATCGTGGCGCTACTTAACGATGCTCTGGCGTATGTCAGCCGCATGCCGTCTTCGTTCGCCAAAATCAAGCTGCCATCGGCAACCGAGACGAACATTACACGGTTCGCCGAGACAATTCTGCCTGCACACATCAAGAAGACGTTCGAAGCCGACTTTGTGCAGACAAAGCCGACGATGGACGACTACATCTACAAGCTCCGACGGTGGCGCAACAAGTTCGAGGAAAAGCTCGACCGGCGGCCCACGCGCGTATCCCTGGAGGCTTTCTCGCCGCACCTCAGCGAGTTCCGGTACCAGCGTTTTGACGACGTCGAGATCCCTGGCCAATACCTGGAGCACAAGGACAAGAACCAGGATTTCATCCGTATTGAGCGCTTCCTGCCCAACGTGGACCTCGTGCGGTCGATCAGCGCGTCGTACCGCCGGCTGAAGATCCGCGGTCACGACGCGAGCGTCCACTCGTGGGCGGTGCAACACCCGGCGGCGCGTCACTGCCGACGCGAGGAGCGCATCCTGCAGCTCTTCCGGCAGCTCAACCAGACGCTCAACCGCAGGAAAGAGAGCCGGCGGCGGGACATGCAGTTCACGCTGCCGCTGATGGTGCCGCTGGCGCCGCACATCCGCATCGTGCAGGAGGACACGTCGTACATCACTCTGCAGGGGGTGTACGAGGACCACTGCCGCCGCCACTCGATGAAGAAGGACGACCCAGTGCTGTTCACGATGGAGAAGCTGCGGGGGGTGCTGGACACAAAGAACGCGGTAAGTGCGGACGCAGTTGGTGGCAGAGATGCGCATGCTGACGGTCGGACGCAGAAACACGGCGAGCAGACGGCCACGGCGCGCCTGGAGGTGTTCAACGCGATTCAGGAGAAGTGGGTGCCGCACACGGTGGCGCTCGAGTACTTCCAGAAGATCTTCCCCAGCTTTACCGATTTCTGGCTGTTCCGGCGGCAGATGTCGTACCAGATGGCGGCTCTGACGTTCATGACGTACATTCTGTACATGCACAACCGGTACCCGCAGAAGATCAACATTGCGCGGGCGTCGGGCAACATCTGGGGCTCGGAGCTCATGTCGTACATGAGCGCGGGCAAGCCGTTCTTCCACAACCCGGAGCCGGTGCCGTTCCGGCTGACGCCGAACCTGCAGACGCTGATGGGCCCGCTGGCGATGGAGGGCATCTTCAGCTGCTCGCTGATGGCGATCGCGCGATGCCTGCTGGAGCCGGAGCACGAGCTGGAGAACGCGCTGACGCTTTTCGTGCGGGACGAGATGATCTTCTGGTTTACGAGCTCGCACAGGGCGGTGCAGATGACGGAGCACCAGCTGCGCGAGTCGGTGCAGGTCAACAGCGACTCGATCGTCAAGCGAGCGACGAGCCTGGCGCAGAGTCCGGCGAGCAACCTGCCGGCGAACCAGACGGTCATCGACCTGATCGCGAAGGCCGTCAACCCGATGAACCTGGCGCAGTGCGACGCGCTGTGGATGCCGTACCTGTAAGCGAGACTCGAGAGTGTAATGGAAGGCAAGGGTTTGTTTATCACAGCACGGCGTTGGGGAAACAGGAAAGGGGATGGGGTTATGGTCAGGTGAGAGGTGTGTGGAAGCCCAACGTGGTGGTTCTGGCCATACTGTATTATAAGCGGTGTTTACGAGCGCCGGACACGGTGTCCGTTTCTTTTTTAATCCATTTCATGTTGAGTTCATCGTTGCGAGAGTTCTGACACGCTGTTCGGGGCCTACCATGATAATAATTCAGGAAAAAGATGTATCATGGAGTCGTTTTGGAGGTTGACAGTGATATACAGTGCGGTCAATCTGGTAAGCGAAGAGACACTGTAGGAATCCACTTGAGAGGGTCCAATATCTCGCATCCTGACTGACATCTCATCTATGCCAGTCTCCATGATTTCTCACTTACCCGCCTGATCTCAAGACTCGCTGTGTTGTCATTCAAGTCAGCTACTTTTCTTTCATCACCTTTTTATTTCCCGTAGCACATCCCATTCGTATGCCATCATGCCGTCCGACGAGCTCAACGACGAGATTGAGGCTCTGAACTCCATCTACGGCGAAGGCACCCTCTCGCCCTCCACGTCGTCGGACGCAGTAGACGTGTACGTGCTCGTGCTTCCCGCCGACGACGCAGACCCGGATGCCGCCTCGTCCGACCTCTCCGCCCGCGCGGCCCTCCGCCTGTACATCCCGCCCTCGTATCCCGCCTCGGACCCCCCCGCCGTGCTGGCCACGCACTCGGCCGGCGTCAACGCCAAACCCGGCGCCGCCGCCCACGCCCTGGCCCTCTTCCGCGCCGCGCTCGGGGCGACGTACGCCCCGGGCCAGGTCTGTCTCTTCGACGCCATCGAAGACTTTGCACAGCGTCTTCAGGCCTCGGCGCCCGAAGCAGCAGCAGCAGCAGCGCCGTCACGGTCCCCGTCGCGCTCCCCGTCGCCGGCGGCGGCCGCGGACCAGGCGCCGCCGCCGTGGACGGTGTCGAACCCGCTGACGGAGCTCAAGTCGACGTTCCTCGCGCGGGCGGCGCCGGTGACGTCGCCGGCGCAGGCGAACGCGTACGTGGCGCACCTGCTGGCGACGGACAAGAAGGCGCGGAGCGCGACGCACAACATCACGGCGTGGCGGGTGCGGGGCCCGCGGGGCGCGAGCTTCCAGGACTGCGACGACGACGGGGAGAGCGCGGCGGGCGGGCGGGTGCTGCGGCTGCTGCAGATGATGGACGTGTGGGACGTCATGGTCGTGGTGACGCGGTGGTACGGCGGGCAGAAGCTGGGGCCGCGGCGGTTCGCCGTCATCAACATGGTCGCGCGGGAGGCGGTCGTGCGGCTGGTGGGCGAGGGGACGGGGGCGGGCGGTGCCAAGGGGGGGAAGAAATAGAAATGGGCGGTCATGATGGGGCAGCCTGGGCGAAGAGAGATGGTGATGATGATAAAAACGATGGAATGATTGAGGCTATGGATATCTAAGGATACACGACGCAGGCTCGACTGGGGTGGCCCCCGCATGTTTATCGCTGCAAACTAGGGGAAGGTGCCCCTGGGGGAATGCTTCTCGGGGAAGGTGTTCCTCGGGATGTGTTTCTCGGGAAGGTTCTCGAGGAAGGTGCTCCCAGGAAGGTGCTTCCAGGAGGATGCTTCCAGGAAGGTGCTCCTCTGGGGAAGCTACGCCTCAGGAAAGAGCTGCCCAAGGGGAACTGCCTGCCACGTCTGGCTCCCAAACCTGACTTGCCCCTCCTACTTCTCCTGGACAGGCGTCTCGACCACTCTGGGCCTGACCATCATCGCCTCCCTTACCGACCTTGAGCCACCGGCATCCCGATGTCCATCCTCATCCTCTTCGCAACCTTCAGCCAAAAAGAATCAACAACGCTAGCCACCTCTGCCGCATTTCACTCCTTGGACAGCAGCGGCCGCAGAATCTCCAGCGCCCGCCGCGCCTGCTCGGGCGCCAGCACCACCGTCCCCGCAAACGCCGTGGACAGATACGACAGCCCGAGGCCCGCGATGACGGGATCCTGGACCAGCCGCCCCGCCACCCCGCACACGATGCCCGTCGCCTCGAGCGGCAGCCCCGCGAGGTCCAGCGAGATGGGCACCAGCTCCTCGTCCACCGACCCCACCAGCGCGTCCCCGAACAGCGGCAGCAGCGCCCGGTCCAGCAGCAGGCTCGGCGGGTCGTCCACGGCCAGCGTCAGCGAGAAGAACCGCGGCCGCGCCACCAGCGCCGACACGATGGCCGCGTAGAGCCCCGCGTCGGCCCCGTCGAACCACGTCGGCGGCGACGCCCGCCGGCCCCACGTCGACGACGTCGTCTGGCGCGAGAGGCCCGGCCGCGAGGGCGGCGGCGACGCCCGTGGAGGCGTGTCGCGCGCCGAGAGCTGCACGAGCCGGAGCGTCGGGTCGATGACGGGGTCGACGGCGCGCGTCTTGAGGAGGGCAAAGGTGCGGTCAAAGAGGGTGGCCAGGGTGGCGGGATCGGGGGCCGACGCCTTCGCCGGCGCCGGCGGGTAAGGGCCCGCGGGCCGCGACGCGACGAAACGGTTGTCGTGGTCGGAGGGGCACTGGAAGCCGCGCGCCGTCAGGGCGGCCAGGACGGTGGCGCGGTCCTTGGCGGGCACGAGGATGAAGTCGCTGTAGTAGGTGGAGATGAAGAAGATGGGGATGCCGGCGAGGGCCAGGGGCGCCGTGAGGTCGAGGATGCGCGCGACAATGTCCGCGTCGGCGCCGCCGCCGCCGCCGCTGATGACGGAGAGGACGAGGTACGTGTCGGGCGACAGGAAGACGGGCTTGCGGACGTGCGGCGGCAGCGTCTCGAGGATGTGGTCGATGGCGGGCCGGAAGACGGCGCGGGCCCAGCCGGCGTGGCAGACGACCGACGCCTCGAGCGGCGTGACGCTGACGTTGAGGAAGGTGTGCTGGTGGTCCTCGGTGAGGCCCGGGAGGTTGTGGTGCGGCCAGGGGCCGGCGCTCTGGTCGGGGTCCGTCGCGTTGATGGTCTGCGACTGGGGGAGCAGCGCCTGGAGGACGGGCTGCAGGAAGTGGGCGTAGAGCATGGGCGGGAAGTGGATCAGGGAGTACTCCCCGGGCTGTGTCTCGTCAGATATGTGAAGCATGGAGTTCGGAGAGGAGTCTCGTCTTACGAGGATGGTAATCTGGACATTGGGAGCTGACGCCATCGTGTGCGTCTCATGCCGGGTCGATACGACGTGATGCTGAAGTGAGAAGACGAGGTGGTGCGAGGCAGTTGTGAGTCAGGACTGGTCGTTGGTGTTGAGGCAATCCAAATTCCATAAACGGAGGAACTGCTTCGGAAAATTTACTGTTGGCTCGATCTGGCGCCGGAAAGAAGCAAATTGACTCGGGCCGGTCACTGTGCGTTTGTCTGTCTGTCTGCCTCTCTGCGTCGCCCAGCCGACTCGGGGCTGTCCCGGCGTGATGCGGTCGCCCAGGCGTGTAAGTGCCGCCAGACCGATGGCGGGCCGGGCGAGATAAGGCCGGGATGGATGTGGATACGGGGCGTGCAGGTGATGAGCTAAGACTGTCACGTCACCAGCAAGGTATAAATGAGCAAGCCGGATATCGTGAGATGATGGTTGGTGGCCGAGTTGTGACGAGAAAAAACAAGCGGTGTGAACTTGGTCTGCCCAGCACAGAGGCTTGGTATTTCTGAGCGAGATATGGGAGATCACGATGATTTTTCAAACGGGGAGAGACGCAACAAAGGCAACAGAACAGAACAGGCGGCACAGCGCTGCGGGAGGAACCCCTTACATAGTTGCGGCCGCGCGGGCGACCCTTATCTGCATGGCATCTGGGGCTAGCGACAATGGGGTCTAGACCCGTGGTGCTTCGCTACATCGCGCAGGCGTCCATGGCGGGGCATCTGCCTCTGCCTCTGTCTCTTGTCTCTCTCTCTTTCTGCTCGACGGGGGCACGGCTGGGTTGGTTCTGCTCGGGGAGCTGAAGAAGGGAAATCGGCAAGGCGTCGGCTTATTCGGGGGAGGTGCAGACTTGTGTAACCTCGCTTTGCTGTCCGATCCTGATCGAGAGGGGGGTGCGGAGGGGCCACAGCTGAAGCGTGTCTGAGCTGTTGGAGGGTAGCAGACAGCCAGACAGAGGACGGCGGGCAGAGAGGACAGTCAGGCAGTTGGAGTGCTGTCGCTCTGTCGTTCCCCCCACGCTGCAACCCTTAACCCTGTTCCCAGCCCACCCCTCCGACACCATCAACTGCCTCGCGACCCCGATGAGCCAGATTGAATGAACGAAACCGAAGTCGGCCTCGGCCGAAGGGACCGGTCCTCTTCTGCTTTAGCAGTCGACCCGCCGGTGCCTGTGTGCACGAGTCATGGCGGCCTTCGAACTTGGCAGACGAGGATGAAAGGACAGAACCAGGGCCACATCGCCAGGACACGGAGACACGGGGACACGAGTGCCGGACACGAGTGCCAGACACGGGTAAAGTCCCCCGCCATGTCGATTCGATGGCATCACCTATAATAAGATCGCTGTGTCGGCGCTGAACCCCGCATTCCATGCCCCGGCGCTGCCCACCACCATGCCCATCCCATGCTGCCGTTCCATCTTCAGCTGTGGCGTCCCTCACCCGGCCCAGACTCTCGGTCCAGAGCGACATGGCGCATCATCATCGTCAATATTCTCCTCGCGTGCCTACATCATCTCGTCATCAGGCATCATGCCCGAGTGCTGCCACCTGCAGACCCCACGCCGTGCCATCCATGCCGTTGCAATATGCGTACCCTCCCTTTTCTATATGCCAGATGCCAGATGCAAGACGCCTGTAGCTGGCCACGCCATCCCATGCTCAAAAGACCCAACCGCGTGCCATGCCCAACGCCCGCTCCGTCATGATGTTCCTCTTGCCTGCCCAGCCCTCGCGCCTTTCGACCTTCCCCTCGCGGCACCCTCCCACCGCCGCTGCAACGCTTCCAGGCCCCGTTTGACATACCCTCCACCGCCCCCGAATCCGACAGGTCACCCGCGGCGCTGACTGTCGCTCGCCCGTCTTGGCCGGGTCTTGCCCCTTCTCGGCCGGACAAGACGTCACAGCACGCCACGGGTAGACCACCCAAGCTCTCCGACCGTCCGGGCGAGCCCTCGATCCCACAGCGCATGACTTCGGCTTATGCCGTGACGTGATGATCGCTAATGGCTTCGCTGACGAGAGCGCTGGCGATGACTGCGGGTCCCGTCTCACGCGACCGACCCCATCACGCTCGTCATACGGCTACGGTGAGCCCGGTACAGGCCGCGTGACAACCAGCGGCTAAGCTGGGTTTACCTGGTAATTTGGTGATGCGGCGCAGCCCCTTGCACACGCTGGCGCCGGGCAGGAAAAACAAGCTTGACGTTGGTCGCGCGCGTCGCCGATCTCGACCGCTCCACCGATCGCCGGCCCAGCGGCGAGGCGGGGCAAGCCGCCGATCCACGGCCGCCCCGGCGGATGCCGAACCGAACGCACCGTGAGGTACGACAGGGCCATCCCCCCTCCCCCCCAGCGAAGTCGCCGCCTGACTGCTACTTCTTGATGCCGACGACGACGAGGTTGCGCGGGCTCTGCTTGTAGTCGAACACGGTCTCGACCCAGGCGTCGCGCACGGCGTCCGACTCCTTCAGGTACAGCCACCGGTCCGTGACGATCAGCGACTCGACGATGCTGGCGCTGAAGGCCATGAGGCTCCAGATGGCCGAGACCTCGCGGCCGCGGCTCGCGAACCGCGCCTCGTAGTCGGCAATCTCCTCGTCCGTCACGTCGCCCATCTTGGCCTGCACGATGGCGCTGTACTTGGTGTACTCCTTGTTCGTCGTCAGCTTCTTGATGGCCCCGCGCACGTAGGCGTTGAGCGACACGTAGCACCGCTTGTTCAGCGACCCGATGGTGACGGGGTTGGTGCTGACGTCGAAGGGCGTGTCCCCGTCGCCCTCCTTCCGGGCGTCCGCCGTCGTGGTCTGGCCCTCGCCGCTCGGCCGGTGGTACACCTTTGTGATGACGCCGCGGTCGAGGAACATCTTCTGCAGCACCGCCCGGAACAGGTTCCGCGTGAAGAAGCCGTGGCTCTCGGCCTCGGTCCAGTTGGCCGGCGCCTGGCACGCCATCATGCGCGCCGTGATGTTGAAGCGCACGCCGTGGCCCTCGTAGTCGGTCAGCCGGCGGCTGATGGGGAAGCCCTCGGGGTCGAACCTGGCCGACTCGGCCATGACGCGGCCGTTGACGGCCTGCAGCGTGGGGCGCACGTAGGGGAACTTGTACGTCGGGGGGCCCAGCTTCTCGGTCATGAGGTTGTAGCAGCACCCGACGATGGCCACGGCGTGGATGGCCGGGTTGAGCACGAGCGACCGGATGCCGTAGTGCGAGAGGTTGCCGCACGAGTGAATCGACATGGCCATCATGCGCAGCTCCGTCGGCGCCGCGTCGCCCTCGTCCTCCGTCGTCACCTCGTCCCGGATCTTGTCGATGACCGTCGACAGGTCGCCGCTCTCCAGCCGGCTGACGACGTACGACACGGACCCCCGGCCGGCCTCGCGCACGCACTCGTGCACCAGCTCCTTGGCCGGACGCAGGTCGGCCGCCGGGTCGGCCGCCACGGCCCGCCCGCTCGCGGCCCGCGCCCGCGCCTTGGCGTCCAGCTCGACGCCCTCGTCGCCCTTCTGCCCGTCCACGACCTGCAGCCACATCTTCTTGTTGCGCATGACCTTCTCGCGCGTCGACAGCCCGGCCTTGACGTCGAGCCCGCGCGAGGCGTCGATGTTGTGCTCGCGGCCCTCGACCGCCACCACGTGCCGGTTGTACGGCGGCAGCGCGAGCGTGCGGCCGAGGTAGTTCTGCCCGCTGCCAAAGTCCACGAGGTGCGTGACGTCGCCGTCGCCGCGCGCCGCGATGCCGCCGGCCAGCTCGTCGACGTAGTCGGCAAAGTTGGCCACCTCGTGGATCTTCTTGGGGTTCATGCCGATGGCCACCTTGCGGCTCAGCGGCGGGCCGGCGCCGGCGGGGGCCCGGCGGGGCGCGAAGCCTCGCCGCAGAGAAAGGCGGCGCACGTCGCGGATGTAGTCGGCGAGGGCCGCCGGGGGCCGCGACTCGGCGGGCAGGGCGTCGAGGTCCTGGCGCAGCAGCAGGTCCACGAAGGCCATGGGCTCCTGGGCGAGGATGTACGGCTGCCAGTCGGCCGGCAGGCTCATCTCGTAGAGGCTGCGTTCGTTGGTGAAGAAGTCGAGGAGGTGGACGCCGCCGGCGAACATCTGGAACGTGTCGCGCGTGTTGGCGAAGGCGAGGAGGGACGAGACGTATTCCTCGGCCGACGAGAAGTCGTCCGAGTACGGGAGGGGCTTGTCCGGTATCATGGCGGCGGTGCTTCCTCTTCCGGGTGATGATGCCTGGTTATGAGATTCTTCGGCTCTGTGACATGAGATCGAACGAAGTGAAAACGATGACAGAGTGAGTGAGTGAGTGGCCGAGCGAGTGAGTGAGAGACTTGGGTGAGTCGAAAACTTACATGCATCGCCGCAGTCGCATGCCCCTCGAAAGGGAAATTTTCGGTGAACCCCCACCTTCACCGAAATCTCTCGGTGAACCTCGGTCAGTCCGGTTAGCCAATTCACCCGACGAACTTCCGGGTGCCTGGAGATCGCCCGCGCAACGTCATCCCGCGCTCCAGCGACGTCGCACCGAGCTCCAGCTTCACCAAAACCACCAATGCCGCGATATCTCCCCCCCACCACATCACGACCACCAGGATAATGGCCTCCCCCAACGACGAGGACCCCTTCCTCCAGGTCCAGCAGTACGTCTCTCGCACCACAACCCCCTTTTCCCGACCTCACAGCTGACCCCCCATTCCCCCCCAGGGACGTCCTCGCCCAGCTCAACCATACCCGCCCCCTATTCAAGTCGTACCTCCGCATCCGCTCCCTGTCCACCGCCGCCTCCTCCCCCGAGCTCGCCTCCGCCCGCACAGACCTCGAGTCCGCCCTCGCGTCCCTCGCCGAAGACCTCGCCGACCTCGTCGACTCCGTGTCCGCCATCGAGGACGACCCCTCGCAGTTCGGCCTCGCCGCCCACGAAGTCACCCGCCGCAAGCGCCTCGTGCAGGATGTCGGCGCCGAGGTAGCCTCGATGCGCGGTGAGCTGGCCAAGACGCTCGAGTCCTCGGGGGATCTCCCGGACCCCAACGCCTTCGCGCTCGAGGGCGACGGGGGCGAGGGCGACGACGCCTACGCCGAGTTCGAGCAGCAGCAGCAGCAGGAGATGATGCGCGAGCAGGACACGCACCTCGACGGCGTCTTCCAGACGGTCGGCAACCTGCGGCGGCAGGCCGACGACATGGGCCGCGAGCTCGAGGAGCAGCGCGAGATGCTCGAGGTCGTCGACACGGTCGCCGACCGCGTCGGCGGCCGCCTGCAGACCGGCGTCGCCAAGCTGCAGCACGTCGTGCGCCGGAACGAGGACCGCCTGAGCAGCTGCTGCATCGGCGTGCTGATCCTCGTGCTGTGCGTCATGCTGGTGCTGCTCCTGATCTTGTAGCGGCCGACGGCACGAGAGACGAAAGACGGGGAGGCCTCTGACCGTCACGAAAGAAGGGGGAGGCGGTGCTACGAATATCCTGTTGGGCATGAGAAAGCGATTGTTTTGGGTAGGGCGTGCTGGGGCCGCCCCTTGTTATTTCTATGGGACGGCGTTCTTGTCATTCGAGCAGAGCGTGAACCGGCCACGTGCCGCGGCGGCTGCATCTACGATATGGGAATGGAAACTCTTGACTTGATCACCTGTGCTGCTCTCGCTTGACTTGATCACCTGGGCCGCTCTCACTTCGAGCGGGCCATATGTCGACCATGTGCGACAGACTCAGGTCTGAATTGTCTTTCTATCTTTGCAGACGCCGTCTACCTAGGCACCAAGCCTCGAAGCAAGGGGCGCCGCGACAACCCAAGGTCGCGGCGTCATCAGCACCAGGTCGGACAGCAGTGCAGCTGTCGTGCAGTCATCCAAGGCCGTGCCCGTCTCCCCGTACATGTTGCATGTCTGCCATGTATCCCGAACGCCAGTCATACAGAGGCCCTTGGCCAAAAGAAAAGTGGTAAGTGGTAAAAAAAAGCCTGCTGACGCCGCGTACCTTGCGGCAGCCAGAGGGCAAGACAGCCGTCGACTGCGTAATGTGCCGCCGGGGTTCAAAGAACCTCCGCTCTCACGACAACGTACTCCCTGTCCTTAGGCCAGCGCCAGACCAGAATCGCGCTGCAAGACCTGCCCCAGGACCTGCAGCGCCTGCGCGGTGTGGCTGGAGGCAGGGGCCTTCTTGGGAAACTCGACCAGCGCCGTACGCAGGGCCTCGATGGCTGCGTTGCCGTAGAACTGCAGGAAGCGCGACTCGTGTCCGTCAATCATCGCCTTGAGAACCGTGTACTGCGTGTTGGAGATGAGAGGCGGGGGCGAGTTGACGATCAGAGCCATGGCCGTCCAGTAGTGGCTCGGCGGGTAGGGGTTCTTCTTGGACGCCTTGCTGAAGTCGCGCAGCGAGATGGACGCGAACCCGGCGCCCAGGCCCGTCATGCGGTCCGAGTGCGCCTGTTCGGAGATCCAGTGCCCGTCCTCCTTCTTCCAGCCGATGGCGATGCGGCCGGCCTCCGTCCTGTCGCTGCCGCGCGCCCCGAACAGGACGGGGCAGGCGACTCGGAACTTGGCCATCAGAACGTCAATCATGGACTTGCCGCGCCAGTGGAAGTCGGGATTCGAGAACAGGTGCGCCGCCACGATGCCGATGGGCTCGGCCGATTTGGGGTTCGCCCCGACCTCGCTCGCGAACTGGTGGATCATCGCCTTCGACAAGTGGTTCAGGAGATAGATGAACACGGCCGGGAGCTGGGGTCCGTTGTGGACAGCCCCCTCAATGGGTTCCCGCGTGTCGGCCACGAACAGGGACCCATCAACGAGGAAGCTTGGAACCGAGCCGTCAAGCGACTCTTTCAAGGTGGCAACAATCGTGTTGATCTGTGTTTTGCAAGTCAGAAACGCCAGGGCACGATTCGCTCGTCACGATTTGTACTTACGGGCTTTGCGTTGGCGCCCTTGCCGGCGGTGAGTTGGCCCATCGCCTTTCGCGCTTGACGACGCATGTCACCGAGCTTGCCCTTGAGCGGCGAACCGACAACCTTGGACTGCTTGTCGAGCTCTTTCCGAAGCTTCTTCAGCTCTTGGTGGATCTGAGCATATCGGTCGGAGGAGGACAGCCCCGTCGCTGCGGGCGCCGCAGGCTTGGCCGTCGCCGTCGCAGGGGCCGCGTGCGTCGGCTGCGTGCCATTGACTTTCGGCGTGACAGCTGCAGTGGGAGCCGGCTGGGCGGGCTTTTGCACTGGCGCAAAGGGCGAGGGCGTCGTGAGCGGGTTCGATAGGGGTGTCGTGGTGGGAGGCGCTTGCGTCGAGGTCGCGGGTGACTCCTCCTTCTTCACGGCGGCGCCAGTGCCGTTTGTTGCCGGCGCTGCTTGAGGTTTGCTTTCTGGCTGCGGCGGCTGTTGCTGTTGCGGTTGAGGCTGCTGCTTCGGCTGGGGAGGCAGCTCGGGGACTTTGCGGGCTTGCAGCTCCCGGAGCTTCTGTTGCTCCGCCCGCACTCTTTCTTCCTCTTTCAGTCTTTCCTGCTCCCTCTGCTGCAGCGCCCTGAGCCGCTGGGCCTCTTCGGCGATCCTGCGTCGGTCGTCGTCTGCGCGGCGCTGCTCCTCCTGCAGCTGGTGCAGCTTGCCAATGCGGAGGGCGTTCAGCCTGACCCGCTCGTGCTCGAGGCGAGCATTCTCGAGAGCCTCGCGATGGCTCACTTCAGAGTTGCGGTCATCGTTCAGGTAATCGGAGACGGAGTGTCGGTCGGGACTCGATCGAAGGGGGCTGCCGTAGTTCCTCTTCGCCGCGGCGGCGGGGGAAGGCGGGGCGCGAGCCGCCATGATCCAGGTGTCGAATGCGTCCTACAGCATCGGGCGGCGGGGTGGATCGCGAGAGTAGAGCGCGCGAACGAGCAGGTGTGTGTGTGTGTGCAAGTGCGCAACACGAAGCGGGGGGTGGTATCTCGAAGGGGTTGGAAGGGGTTGAAGGCGAAAGGGGGGGTTATTGACACAAGCCAAGGTCTGACGATGGTGTTGTGAAGCAAACCGAAGGTCCGTGATCCGCTGGGTAAGGTTGCAGTCGAGCCCTTCGCGAAGCGGGCGAGGGGTGAAAGAGGGTCGGAAAGGCCGTGTCAAGGCGCGCTTTGATGCAGGTGCCAACACAACAGAGGTGAAGAAACGCCCCTAGTGTGTGTGGCCAGCGAGGAAGAGAGCAACGAATAGACCCAAGAGGCGTCGTGTCGTGTGTCGTGTGTCGTGGGATAGAACCCCCCTCGAATGTCGTCAGGGTTGATCTGTTGTCTGGTGCCGACTGCTCTGCGCCTTATCATATGCAGGGTCGTCAGGTCAATCGAAAAAGATGGAGGCCGGAGATCGAGCGTGGTGAATCGTTACGCCGCACCCGAGGTACAAGGGGCGGAGGGGGGTCCAGGCGGCGGCTCTCGGGGGGTGAGCTTCCAGTGGGGTTAGCCGCTACGAGGCGCCCCGATGAGGAGGCCAGCGCGCTGCATCTAGGGACGTACCGACCTGGCCTCAGGAGGCAGGACAGCGGGCGGTCAGTGACGGCAGTCCCACTTGGGGCTCGGGAGGGCTTTTAGTGCGCAGCCAGGAGCTCCCAGGCGAATCATGAGCCCCTCTGGAGGCAAGGGGGTGGTTCAGTCTCGCCCCCAAGACCCATACGTGCCCCCCAATCCGGTTCAGAGCACCGGTGTCCTCGACACAGGGGTGGAGCTGTTTGTGGAACACGGGCTGCCCTGTGCTTGCCGTCGCTGGTCGCTGCTTCCTGCTTCCACTGCGGGTTGCTGGCCGTCCCTTCCAGGCCTGGCGTGGGTAGGTGCTCCCGCTGCTGCTGCTGCTGCTGCTGCTGCCGCACTGCTGCCGCACTGCTGCCGTCGTTGCTGCCCGGCCAGTGGTGTTGCTTGGGCTGGGCCGGGCTGGGCTGATGACGGGGTTGCTGGCCGCCCGCCTGGTTCTTGCTTCTGTGTTCTCTGCTCAGTTCGGCCGGTTGCCCATTGCCAAGGTGGACCCGGCCTGGCCCTGCTGGCCTGACCCCAACTTCCCCCCAGCTGCAGCAACCGCATCCAAACCTTCCCTCCACCTTGCCTTTGCTTTCCTCCGCCCTCGCCTTCACCCTCGCCCTCGTCCTCGCATCACCACCACCATTGCAGCGTCCATCCTGCTTCCACACAGCTCCCTCCCGGTCTCTCCAAGAGAGGGCCATCCATCCTTCCCCATCATCGACCTGACCTGACCTTCTCTTCAAGTCATCCCACCCACCTACCCACCCCCGTCTTTGCCGTGTCTCTACGCTCCTTGCAGAGCTCAAGCTTCGTTCCCTTTTTGCCCTCCCACCCACCACCACCACCACCACTACCATCCAACAGACCACGCAAGATCGGACAACCACAAACAGTTGCCATCCATCCATCAAACACCCTCCTTGGATCCCTCTCCACCGCCTCGTGTGCAGAACATCCGAACGCACACTTCTCTACCGTCCTTAGACCACACCAATACGTCGATACCCGGCGACCAACATCTTCCAACAAGAAACTACACCACCACACACATACCAACCATCCTCACTGCCAACCAGCAAGGATAAATCCCACAAGCACCACCACGCGCACACGACGTGCAATTCCTGCGCCATCTTCATCATGGACCAGCAGCAACAGCAACCTCAGCAGCCCCAGCAGCCGGCCCAGGCTACGGCCCAGGCGCAGCCGACAGGTGGCGTCCATGGCCCTGCTGGACGTAGGCTGCACATTGCGCACCGCAGAAGCCCTTCGGAGCTGACGCCGCTGGTGAGCATGTTCCAGAACCCTGGCAGTAAGTGATGCCTCCTCGTCCCAATTCCCTCCCCTCGACGATGCCCGCTGGCTGTAGTGGACGTCATCCATTAAGCCCCCCCCCCCCCTCCCCTCTCCGATCGCCCCTCCTCGTGCCGGCCCTCGAGTATCACATGCTGACTCGGCCATCGCCTCACCAGTGGAACACCTCGCTATCCAGCAACAGATCGAGCTCCTGCAGCAGCAGCAGCAGCAGATCCAAGCTACTCAGCAACAATACATGAACATGGGGATGATGCCCCCTACCCAACAGCTCGGCCCCGGCGGCGCTTTCAATCCCTTGCAGCCAGCCATGCCCGGCATGAACCACCAGAACGCCTTCCAGTTCCCTCAACAGATCCCCCAGCAAAACGTTGCTCTGGCCCCTCCCACCCAGCCCATGGCCCACCGCCGCAACCAGTCGGCGCTCCCGAACGTGGGCATGGGACCGCCCCCTGCTCCCTCGTCCGGTGCCTCCGGCTCTGCCTTTGGTAGCTTCGAGAACCAGGGCGGCGCCCAGGGTCGCGAGAATGCCGGCGCCAGCCGCGGCCGCGGAGGCGGCGGTGCTGGCGGCGGCGGCGGCCACCAGCGTAGACACTCTTTGGCGCTCGCAGACGCGAAGAAGGCTGCAGACATCGCTCAACAGAAGCGCACAACATCCGGCTTCCAGTTCCCTGGCCCCAATGCCGCTCCTGAGAATGGCGCCGAAGGCGCGAGCGCCCCAGCCCAGCCCGAGATTGCTCAGGGCACCTCTGGCGCCGGTCGTGGCCGCGGAGCCCACGGCCGAAGCCAGAGTATGGCTGTCGGTGCTGCCGGCCGCGGAGGCGGTGCCGGCCGCGGTGGTGCTCTGAACTTCACCCCCGATGCGGCTGGTCAGTCTAACGACTTCCAGCGCCGCGGTAGCGCTACCGGCGGGCATGCCAGGACTGGATCCCGCAACTTCGAGGGTAACTGGCGCAACCAGAGCCAGACCCAGGACCAGGCCGGAAACCAGGGCCAGCAGGGCTTCCAGCCCGGCCACCGCTCTCGTGGCTCCGTGAACCAGTCCATTTCCAACTTCCAGTTCCCCCAGCAGGGCCAGATGATGCAGATGCCTGGTCAGATGATGCCTTTCCAGATGTACCCCGGTCAGGCCCTCAACCCCATGCAGATCAACCAGCTCCAGGCTCTCCAGGCTGCCCAGATGGGCGGCCAGCAGTTTGTCGGCCTCCAGGGGAGCCAGCACGCCGGCGGCGCCATGGGCGGCAACCAGAACCAGCAGCAGCAGAGGAAGACTCTTTTCACTCCTTACCTCCCCCAGGCTACCCTGCCTGCTCTTCTCGGCGATGGCCAGCTCGTGTCTGGTATCCTCCGCGTCAACAAGAAGAACCGTAGCGACGCCTACGTCTCCACCCAGGACGGTCTGCTCGATGCTGATATCTTTATCTGCGGTAGCAAGGATCGCAACCGTGCCCTGGAGGGCGACCTGGTCGCCGTCGAGCTGCTCGACGTCGACGAGGTGTGGTCGCAGAAGCGCGAGAAGGAAGAGAAGAAGAAGCGCAAGGACATCACCGACACCCGCTCGGGATCCACCAACCAGGGACAGAACCAGTCCTCCAACAACGCCGACGACAACACCCCGGCCGAGGGTGGCATCCGCCGCCGTGGCAGTCTTCGCCAGCGTCCCACCCAGAAGAAGAACGACGACGTCGAGGTCGAGGGTCAGAGCCTCCTGCTCGTTGAGGAGGAAGAGATCAGCGATGACCACAAGCCGCTCTACGCCGGCCACATCGTTGCCGTTGTTGAGCGTGTTGCCGGCCAGATGTTCTCCGGCACCCTGGGTCTCCTCCGACCCAGCAGCCAGGCTACCAAGGAGAAGCAGGAAGCCGAGCGCGCTGCCAGGGATGGCGGCAACAACCGTCACAACGACAACCGCCAGCACGACAAGCCCAAGATTGTCTGGTTCAAGCCTACCGACAAGCGCGTTCCCCTCATTGCCATTCCCACCGAACAGGCTCCTCGCGACTTCGTCGAGAAGCACCAGGATTACGCCGACAGGATCTTTGTGGCTTGCATAAAGCGCTGGCCCATCACTTCTCTGCACCCCTTCGGTACCCTCGTCGAGCAGCTTGGCCGCATGGGCGACCTGAAGGTCGAGACCGATGCTCTCCTGCGCGACAACAACTTTGCCTCCGACGAGTTCTCCGAGGCTGTTCTGCGCAGCATCGGCCTGCAGGACTGGTCCCTCGAGAAGGAGGAGGAGACGGCTCTGGCCGAGCGCCGCGACTTCCGCGACGAGAAGGTCATCACCCTCGACCTCGACGGCTCCGTCGAGCTTGGCAACGCCATTCACATCAAGACCCAGCCCGATGGCAAGATTGACATTGCCGTCCACGTGCCCGACGTCACCCACTTCGTCAAGGCGAACTCGCTCGTTGACCGTGAGGCCAAGAAGCGCGGCACTGCTGTCCACTTGGTCAACCGCACTTGCGCCCTGCTCCCCCCCAAGATCAGCGGAGAGGTGTGCTCCCTCGCTCCCGGTGAGGAGCGCCTCGCCGTCAGTGTCCTCTTCCGCGTCAACCCCCACAACGGATCTGTCGCCGAGGGTGATACCTGGGTCGGCAAGAGTATCATCAAGAGCACCGGCAAGATCACCGTCCAGGAGATTGATGCCGCCCTGAACGGCCAGGCCGATTGGACGCACGACTCGGTCCAGCTCAAGGACGTGCAGATTCTCAACGCCGTCGCCGAGAAGTTCCGCGAGGCCCGTCTCGGTGCCGGTGGTGAGCCGATCGCGCCGCTCCGCCTGCTCCAGCAGCTCGATGACGAGAACATCCCCATCAAGCACAACATCTTCGACTCGTCTGCCGCCACCGAGCTCGTCGAGGAGCTCATGCACAAGGCCAACACGTACGTCGCCCAGCGCCTGGCCCAGGGTCTTCCCGAGAAGGCCCTTCTGCGCCGCCAGAGCCCCCCCAACCCCCGTCGCCTGCAGACCTTCTCTGAGCGCATGAACGCCCTGAAGTACGACGTCGATGTTTCTGGCAGCGGCGCCCTGCAGAACAGCCTGTTCAAGGTTGACGACCAGGACATCCGCAAGGGTATGGAGACGCTTGTCTCCAAGTCGATGCTGCGCGCCAAGTACTTCATCGCCGGCAAGACCAACAAGCAGCTTTGGCCGCACTACGCCCTGAACACCCCGCTCTACACTCACTTCACTTGCCCCACCCGTCGCTACGCCGACGTTATTGTCCACCGTCAGCTCGAGGCCGTCCTTTCCGAGGGCAAGATCGAGTACACGGAGGATCTGGAGAACCTTGTTAAGACCATCGAGTCGTGCAACACCAAGAAGGACTCGGCACAGAACGCTCAGGAGCAGAGCATCCACATCGAGTCGTGCCGCGACATGGACAAGAAGCGGCAGGAGGCCAACGGTGACCTCATCACGGAGGGCATCGTCATCTGCGTGTACGAGTCGGCCTTTGATGTGCTGATCCCCGAATGGGGCTTCGAGAAGCGCGTGCACTGCGACCAGCTGCCGCTCAAGAAGGCCGAGTTCCGAAAGGAGAAGCGCGTTCTGGAGCTGTACTGGGAGAAGGGCGTGCCCAGCTCGGCGTACGTGCCCGAGGACGAGCGTCCCAAGGCGGCGGCGTCGCAGCGGGTGACCAACGCACGCGCGGCGGCCCGGCAGGCGGAGGAGGCGGAGCGGGTCCGCAAGGAGCGCGAGGAGGCGGCCCGCAAGCAGACGGAGACGGGCACCATCTCGACGGACGACGTCGACGCGCTGTTCGACGACGACGAGGACAACGCGTCGGACATCACGGAGGCCATGGCCGGCGCGTCGCTGGCGGAGCGGCCGACGCAGAGCGTGCCGGGCTCGCCGACGCGCACGTCGTCCAACGCCAAGGGCCTGCAGAGGACCCGGTCGGACTCGAAGGTGCCCGTTTCGGAGGCGCCGGAGACGCGCCTGTCGAACAAGGAGAAGTACCTCAGCCTGTTCAAGCTGCGGGAGGAGGGTGGCGAGTACATCCAGGACGTGACGGAGATGACGCGCGTGCCTGTGATTCTCAAGACGGACCTTACCAAGAGCCCTCCGTACGTTTTCCCTTTTTTTTCTTTTTTTTTCCCGTTGTCTGTTGCTCGGAAGAAGCCATTGCTAACTTTGCGCAGTTGCCTGACCATCCGGTCGCTGAACCCCTACGCCCTGTAAATGAGAGGGTAGGAGACGTGGCCAAGACGGCAGGGAAGCGGGGGAAGCGGGAGAAGGGGGAGGAGATGAGACGAAACGAGCAGGTAGTGGGTAATGGGCCTCACGAGGACAGTATATGATTTATCTCGGAAGGCCACCACGGCGCCCGGGTATGTATGTACGTACGTGCTTGGGAGCGTGGCGAAGGGGGAAAAAAAGCGGCGCGGAGCGTGCGTGTCGCCGAAGTGACAGACGAAGAGCACAGAGCAGCAGATAGTGGACAATGCGTTATGCAGTTAGCTTGCCTTGCGAGCGGTTCGGTCCCCCCTCCGGGTGAAGCATGATTATTACTTTTGCGCGCGGTGTGCTTCGCGGGCCACGGCGATCGGAAGAAAGCAGGCGGGCCGGATGGTAAAGGAGGGGGGGGGGGGGGGGGCATGACAAAGCCCGGCGGCGGAGAGGGACGAGTCGGCCATGCAGCGGCTGGTCGCGTCGCGAATCGTGGCAAGAATCGTGGCAGGATGGGACGGAAGGGTGGGAAGTGGTGGTGCCGTGAGGGGATCTGCGTTTCAGCCCGACAGCCGGTTTGGGACTTGTCACGATGAAGAGGGATGCCGGCCGCCAGCAGCAGCACATGGACATAGATGCACAGCAGGGACGCGGGCGAGATGAGATGAAGGGGGGGGGGGGGGGGGGGGGGGGGGGGGGGGGGGGGGGGGGGGGGGGGGGGGGGGGGGGGGGGGGGGGGGGGGGGGGGGGGGGGGGGGGGGGGGGGGGGGGGGGGGGGGGGGGGGGGGGGGGGGGGGGGGGGGGGGGGGGGGGGGGGGGGGGGGGGGGGGGGGGGGGGGGGGGGGGGGGGGGGGGGGGGGGGGGGGGGGGGGGGGGGGGGGGGGGGGGGGGGGGGGGGGGGGGGGGGGGGGGGGGGGGGGGGGGGGGGGGGGGGGGGGGGGGGGGGGGGGGGGGGGGGGGGGGGGGGGGGGGGGGGGGGGGGGGGGGGGGGGGGGGGGGGGGGGGGGGGGGGGGGGGGGGGGGGGGGGGGGCAGAGGGCGATTCATTCGGGCATGGGAGGCATGAGCAGGCAAAAGAGAATAGGCTCTGGGATTGCTGCCAGGATTCCCCAAATCAGGCCATTATCCCATGCTGGTGCCGGTGCTGGTGCTGAAGGGGCGGCGGCGCGATCTGGCGAGCGTCGCAGGAGGGAGATCGTCCAGGGCGGGTGCGGTGCTAGCAGCGCTGGGCAGGAGGTAGGAGGCAGGAGGTAGTAGGCAGGAGGCAGAAGAGGCAGGAGGCACAGCAGGAGTCAAGATGCAGTAGGCACGGCGCCTGGGCCGTGATCACTTAATGGGGGGCCGTTATGGAGGAAAGGTGCCACGAGGGGTGCATCGAGGGTACCCTCACAGGGGGGGGCGTCATGGGGGGAGGTGCCATCGGTGGTGGCTTCCCACGGTGAAAAAGGCAGGAGGGGCGGGGGGCGCTCCTGCGACGGCTGCACGACGCCGTGTGTCAGGACCGTTTCGGCGGGCGGCCTGTGGGCGACCCGGGGGCAGAATGCTACGCGCCCCACCGTGGGCCGGGCTCTGGGTCCTGGCTCCTGGTCTGGAAACACTCGCATCCCCAAGGGCACCGCCAGACTGCTTCCCCATCCCATCTCCCATCTCCGGCCCGGCTGGCGATGGGGTCGCGCTCGACGACGACGGCCTTCCGATTCGCCGCGCTTGTTTGAGCCTCTACCAAACGCGCATGCCATCTGAACTCTGCGCGTGGCCCGGCTTGCACAGCACCGTCGACAGAAGGCCTGTCCCCTGCCTCGTCCGAAGCTCGACGTCCTCCCCCCCCTTGCGAGTCGACGGCGTCCCCCCCTGCCGAGTCGAATATACGCTCGAGCGCAGATGCTACCTCGCCGTCTCCAAGCCGACGGAACGCTGGCGAGCCGCTGGGTTCGCCTCGCACCTCTCCCGCCGGACCCTCTGCCTCCCAGCGGAAGCGCGGCAACCTGCCAGACACAGATCACAGATCCCGGGAGCCCCATGGCGCAATGTTTGGGCTGTGCTTCGACGTGCTCTATTTGTTGGGCTGTTTCCCGCCCTTCTCAGAGTTTCAGTCCTCCTTCTCTCTCCCTCCTCATCCCGCTCTTCGCTTCTTCGCCTTGCCCTCTACAACTCCCAAAGCGCTGGTCTGCTGCTTCACTCTCGTCTTCTTCGCTTCGCTCTCTATATCAAAAGTCAGGGACTTTTTTATTTCATCTTCGGGACTCACTGTCATTTACTCTAGTACGCCCGCTTACTTTAATACCACCGCCAACACATCGATCTCTACCAGTCTAGACAGCAGCGCTGGTCTTATACTCTCGACGATCTACCAACAGAAAGAGAAGAAAGGATTTCACCAGGACAACTCGTCATCTTCACCGTCACCATCGTCATCATCATCACCGCCACCATCAACATGCCGTTCACGATGAAGACCGCTCTCGTCGCCGCCCTGGCCGCCGTCGCCACCGCCTTCCCGGCCGCCCCCCGGCTCAACGCCGACCAGATGAAGATCTACAACCTGGCCAAGCGACAGAACGAAGGCGCCCAGCAAGGCGGCCTCACCGACATTGACATCCTGCAGTTGTGAGTCCCCCCCTTCCTGTCGTCCTCTCTGCGCCGTGACCGAACACGGCTGACCAGAACAGCGCCCTCACCCTCGAGTGGCTCGAGGGCACCTTCTACCAGCAGGGCTTCGCCCAGTTCCCGCCCGAGCAGTTCGCCGCGCTCGGCCTCAACGCGAAGCAGGTCGACGACCTGACCCAGGTCGGCGCCACCGAGTTCTCCCACGTCACGCTGCTGCAGTCGGCCATCGCCCAGGCCGGCACCCAGCCCGTGCAGCCGTGCCAGTACAACTTTGGCTTCACCGACGCCGCCGGCATGGTCGCCACGGCCGCTGTCCTCGAGAACGTCGGCGTCTCCGCCTACCTCGGCGCCGCGCCCCTCGTCGCCGACAAGTCCATCCTCGCCACCGCCGGCAGCATCCTCACCGTCGAGGCCCGCCATCAGACCTTCATCCGCGCCGCCTCGCAGCAGGTCGCCATCCCCCAGGCGCTCGACACGGCCCTCGGCCCCCGCGCCGTCTTCTCGCTGGCCGCGCCCTTCATCACCTCGTGCCCCGAGGGCTCCAACCTCGCCGTCC
The DNA here is from genome assembly GCA_002851715.1 of Verticillium klebahnii. Lineage (NCBI taxonomy): Eukaryota > Fungi > Ascomycota > Sordariomycetes > Glomerellales > Plectosphaerellaceae > Verticillium > Verticillium klebahnii. The sequence continues at coordinate 5,584,742 of NMXL01000003.1, read as the reverse complement.
AGGCCTTCCCCCCGCTGCAGATGACGGCCCCCGCCGCGCCCGCCGCCGTCGCCATCGGCTCCACCATCCAGCTGCAGGCCGACACGGCGCCCCAGGCCGTCGCCTGCGGCTTCACCACCGGCGGCGTCTCGCCCGGCGGCACCGCCTTCACCGCCTTCAACCCCCAGACCGGCTGCGAGGTGCCCCAGGGCCTGGCCGGCGTCACCTACGTGACCCTGACCAGCTCGGCCCCCATCGACGGCGTCCTGACCGACGACATCACCCTGGCTGGTCCCATGGTGCTGACCATCTCCTAGTCGTGTCGGGAGCTGGCAGGGGGGGCGGGCACGCGAGGGGAGGCGTGGGAACGATAGAGGGACCTAATACGTTCGAAGATAGTTCAAGCCAACGACACCCGTCCTCTCTACCTTCCGTCTCCTGTCGCCGGGCTGCATCATCTTGCATCACGTTGCAGCATCTTGCGTTTTATTCTCTTCTCTTCTACCTCCGGCCGGCGGACGGGCTCAGACGGGTCCTCTACTTAATGCGCATGGCGGGGGGGGGCCTTTTCTCCTTGTTTGAAGTCGAGAAATTTTCTTTTGTCGTCGAAATACCTACAGACGGGGCGCTGCGTGTGGGAGTGGTAGTGGAAGTGGTGGTGGAAAAGAGGGCATGTCTCATGATACCATTTTGTCTTGACAATAGAATCCTTGCGGAAGCAAACCCTGGACTTGCGGTGATGTTCTCTGCTGTGCTGCCAACTCGACCCGGGTGATGTGGTGATGGATGCGAGGTGGAAAGGGGTCTCGGTTCTGCCGCGTGAAACGAGAGCCGTCTGACAGGAACGTGATGATCTATGCCTCTAAATACAGCGCCGGGTTCCCGGTGGGATGCCGTCTGCGGTTCTCCTCGGAGTGCTGCCGACTCATCTCGTCATCTCTCAAGGCTGCGCACCGTCTGACCGCATTCGACGTCCTGGCGAGCGGCCGCCGGCTACATCCTGAAGAGACTGCCGCCCAACAACCCAAAGAGGCTGTCGCCAATCCTACAAAGACTGCCACCACATCCTACCAGGACTGCCGCCGCAGCACCCCAATGGGAGCCGTCCCCCAGACGACGTCGCGGCCCACCCCGGGAATCTCCCGCAGCTCGGCCGACACGACCTCCATCCGGCCGCGCGGCTCCGCGAACTCGTCGCAGCGGAACGCCTCGCCGAACCCGTCCAGCCGGTCCGCCGCCTCCCTGCCGTCGTCGTCAAAGTCCGCCTCGGCGCCGTCGTGGAACATGTCGACGACGAGGGGCGTCGCCGCCAGCAGCGCCGCGCACACCTCCCCGCACAGAGGCGTCGCGTGGCCGAACCCCGGCGGCCGGCGGAACAGCACGCGGAACATCAGGTACGGCGCGTCGCGGAGGCCGGCGTGGTGCTGCACCAGGTCGTACAGCTGGCCCATGCGGACGCCGGAGGAGGGCGGTGATGGCGGGACGAGCGCGCGGAAGATGGTCTGCGCATCTATGGGGTACGTGGACGGGTCGGTCCAGATGACGCCGAGAGACGGCGGCGGCGGCTGCGAGACGAGCATGCGGCGCCAGCTGGCGCCGCGGCGGGTGAAAGGGCGGCGGGCGGCGGGATCCGGAGGCGACGACGGGGCCTTGAGCTGGTAGACGGGGCGGAGCGTCGGGGTGGCCTCGGCGGCGAGCCCGATGGTGTGCGGGGCCGGGGTCCAGGGGAGGGCGTGGAAGGACTCGGCGGCGGGGCGGAGGAAGGACGCGGTCGGGCCGTCGTCGAAGAAGCACGCGCTGAAGTGCTTGGCGAGCAGCGGGTTGAGGACCGGCGGACCGTCGACCGGGCGCGTCGTGGGCTGGAAGTGCAGTGCCTCCTGGAGGGCGGGAGACGTCGAGACGACGTCGTGCCAGGCTCTGCTGACGCGGGGGGTGGCTGTGAGGAGGGTCTGGAGGTCGAGGTGGAGGAAGATTGCCTCGAGGATTTCGGGAACGGCGAGAGCTGACTCCATCGTGGCAGATGTACTCGGTCGTGGCAGATGTACTCGGTCGTGGCAGATGTACTCGGTCGTGGCAGATGTACTGCGATCGTGACATGTCGTCCGGAGGAAGACGTGAGGGGGATAAATATGGAGAATCATGTCGTTCCCACGGATGGCTTACATAGCAATGCACTCAAATATTGCAGCAACCAGCCGGGGGCATCCAGCGGTTGAGCATGTCGATGCTGGATACAAGTCTCGCCACTCTATACTGTTCATAACATAAGGTAGCTAGCAAGATGGCTGGGATCTCACCTGTTCAGACTCAGACGTGATATCTCAAGACATCCATAGTCAAGACAAACATATATTCAAGACCCTGTTAATCCCAGCACAGAGCAGACAGATGAGCACCGTGGCCAACACGCCCAACAAACAATGACAAAACATCACAGCCGCCCCTCGGCCACCCGCTCCCCCAGCAGCTCCAGCGCGTCCCGCCGGCGGCCCAGCGCGCCGATGGCCGCCCGCACCACCTCGGCGCCGTCCTCCTCCCGCTCGTCCGCCTCCTCCCAGGCGCTCCTCTTCCTGAAGTTCAGCCCCGGCGTCGGCTTGTAGCAGTTGCTCTCGCTCCGCGCCGCCCGCAGCTGGCACAGCTCCCTGTCCTTGCACTCGCCGGCGCACTGCTCGGTGCGGTAGCCGCGGCTCTTCCGCGCGAGGTAGCGCGCGAACAGGCCGTCGTCGCGCTCGAACGCCTCCGTGACCTCGTGCCAGAAGCCCGCCGACAGCTCGGCGCCGTCGGCCAGCGGCGTGGCGACGGCGGGGCCGTACGCCGCGCGCGCCGAGTAGTACTTCTTCCACGCGGGGCCCGTGGCGAACGACGGGCTGCGCAGGTCGGCGTAGTAGGTCGTGGCGTCGACGACGGCAAAGGTCGCCGGGTCGACGTCGTAGACGCGGAACGCCGGGTTGCGGCCCGACTGGGGCGTCAGCGAGGGCGCGATGTACGAGGCGACGAGGGCGCCGGCGGCCGTGCGGTTGGCGTAGTCGGCGTACGTCAGCTGCCAGTGGTCGGCGTGCGTGTGGCCGAAGAACATGGCGCGCACCGAGCCGGCGTAGCGCGCGACGAGCCGGTCGAGCGACGTGGTCGGGTCGCGGAACGCGCTCGAGTCGCCGAGGGCCTGGTGGCCGACGATCCAGACGTGCTCGCCGCGCCGCTCGGCGCCCGCGAGCTCGCCCGCGAGCCACGCGATCTGGCCGTCCGGGTCCGGGTCCATGGTCCGCTGGTACAGGTGGTAGTTGTTCTTGTAGTAGAAGTTCGTGTTGAGCGTCAGCACGCGCAGGTTGGTGCCCGGGTGCAGCACCGAGTAGCCGCCGAAGCGCCGGAGCGACGCCGCCGCCGAGGCCCCGACCCACCGCGACACGGACGCCGCGACGGCGTCGTACATCCACTGCGCCGCGTTCGAGACGGCCTTCGGCGGGATGAGGTTCGTCGGGTGCATCTCGTGGTTGCCGACGGCCGGGTAGACGCGGGGGAGGGCCGCCGCCATGCGGTTGTACGAGTCGGCGACTGGGTGGTCAGCGGGCTGTGGAAGAAGATGAAGTAGGGGGCAACGACTTCACGACTTCACAGGAGGAAGCGTGGGAAAAACAGAGGGGAGGACAGGAACGGCACCCACTCGTCTTCTCGTTGTAGGGTCGCGACGTGTTCCAGACGGCGGCGTCGACCATGTCCCCCGTGAAGAGCACAAAGGCCGCGTCCGGGACGAGCTTCTTGATGGCGGCGTGCATGCTCTCCTCGAGCGACGCGGGCGTGTTGCAGTTGGCGTCGCCGAACCGTCGGGCCGGGTTGGGCGTCTGCCCCGGCGCCTCGGCCGGCGTGTACGGTCTTTCCCAAGTCAGCTGGCGCTTCCGGCGACGGCGCGAGAGAAAGACAGACAGAGAGAGAGAGAGAGAGACCACTCACCGGCAGCAGATGGGCTTCGAGCACTTGGTGTTGGCGCCCGGCACGTACAGGCGGTCGATGTGCGTGTCGGCGATGTGCACGACCTTGAGCGGCGCGCGGCCGCTCGGCTTCGGCTTCTGGAGGGCGGGCCTGGGCGAGAGGGCGGGCTCGAACGGCTTCACGGCCGGGTACGGGCACAGGCCGAGGAAGGTGATGCAGAAGAGGTCGGCCGGCTTGGACCCGAGCTGGATGTTCTGGACGGCCTTGCGGATCGTCGGGGCCTGGAGGCCGATGGCGCCCTCGCAGACGTCGTCGTCTTGGACCTGGATGGCGTATGCCGTCAGCTAGACTGGGATGGTAGACTGAGAATGGTGACTGGGATGGTAGACTGGGATGGTAGACTGGGAATGGTGACTGGGAATGGTAGACTGAAAGGTAGCCTGGAAAGGAAGAGGGCGTGCCGTCCGGTGCCGCGACTCACCTTGGCCAGCTTGCAAATCTCAATAATGGTCCGGCTGAAGACGCCGTCCCCGAGAACGGCGAGGCCCTTGAGCAGGGCGAGGACCGACTGGTGATGTGAGCATGTGATGCCGTCTCGTCCCGTCTCGTCTCGACCGGACTCACCTGGCAGCCCGAACAGCTCGCGGCGTCGGTGATGGCCTTCCAGATGTCCTCGAGCAGGCCGCGGCCCTCGAGCGTGTGCAGGGCCACGGTGCTCTCGACGTGGGCCGCCGACACGGCGCGCGCGACGAGGTCGTCCTCGGGCGCGGGAGAAGCAGCCGCCCTGGCCAGCCACAGGGCGGCCGTCAAGACGATCGAGAAACGCATCTTTTTCCTTGGTGATGAACCGTTTGGGTGATGAACCAGTTGGGTGATCAGGTAGCCAGAGGCATCGTCGAGGGGACTCGAACCTAGTCGTCGAAGCAGGCCATCATCGTCTTATACCTATCCCAGTGTTGCCTCGTCCGTATCCCCCTTGCCAGCTCCCTCCCCTCCCCCCCCTTTCGCTGCGACCTGAACACCTCACCACCGTCCATCGACATCCCCATCAGGTAAACCAAACACACCCTCTACCCTCCCCATGTGCAATGTCCGTCCAATGAGCGCCGCAGGCCGCCCCAATCCGAGTACCGTGGCCCTCCTCCCCGCGTCTCCCAGCGCCACCAATCCCCTCGCCGCAGCGCCTCGAACCCGTCTTCACGTGGGACAGGGATCATCACCACTCGCGCCCCCGCCGAGGTCCGTCGCGCGGCGTGATTGGCGCCCAGCCCAGATGCGGCAATGCGACAAGACAGGACCGAAAGCAAGGCCGGCCCAATCTCAGGCGGCCAGCAGCGGAGGAGGAGATGATGCCGGAGATGAAGGGGGGGCCGGAGCGCGAGGAGCAGAAGGAGAGGCAAAATGAGGAGGAGCAGAAGGAGAAGCAAAACGAGGAGAGGCAAAATGAGGAAGGACGACAACTCACCTCCCAAGACACGGCCGACAATGCGACCCAAGACGAGACCACCAGGCCCTCCCCCCTCCATCAAGGCACGTCACCCGGCGCGGCGAGGTAACCCACCGCATGCGCCCACGTGAACCGACACAGGCGCCATCACCTGGCTTTACTCAAGACACGATTGAATTCGATAGACCTACTCGCGACAACTATAGGAGAGAGGGAAGGAAAAAAAAAGGGGGTGGGAGGGGGGGAGACAACGCGATGGATGCATCGTTGCCTCGGAGTGTTTCTATCGAACCCGAGGAATACCTCCAATGCAGACACCCCTTTCGGCCGGCCGACACCACATGCGCGCGCCCGCCGCCGCTCGCCGCTCGCCGTCGTCTACTCGTCCATGACCGAGGCGAACTTGTCCAGCAATTGCTGGTGGATGCCCTCGTACTGGTCGCGCCGTTAGCACACGGCTCGTCTGGTCTCGTCTCGTCTCGTCGTTCTGGGTCAGACCATGGAAACACGTACCTTCTTGCAGATCTGCTCCTCGCCGTCCGACGGCACCTCGAACTTGAGCTGGCGCAGCTGGCCCTGCAGCTCGCCCGTCGCGTCGCGGACCTTGGCCCAGCTCTGGCCCTGGGCGATGGCCTTCTGCGCCTCGTCGTGGAAGCCCATCATGAGCTTCATCATCCACTCCGTCTTCCAGATCGGGCAGAACTGGTCGTAGTCTGAGTAGCCGTTCTGCTGCAGGAAATCCTCCTTGATGATCGACGCCATGTCCAGCGTGATCTTGTCCGGGTCCGACAGCGCGCTCTTGCCCACCAGCTGCACCACCTGGTCCAGCTCCTCCGAGTCGGACAGCAGCTGCTTGATGCGGTCGCGCAGGCGCGGGAAGTCGGGGTAGTCCTTCTCGTACCACTTGTCCAGCACGCTCGTGTACTTGGAGTAGCTGAGCGACGTGTTGATCGACGGGAAGTGCTTGCGCTGCGCCAGCTTCTTGTCGAGACCCCAGAACACCTGCACGATGCCCAGCGTCGAGCTCGTCACCGGGTCCGAGAAGTCGCCGCCGGGCGGGCTGACGGCGCCCACGATGCTGACGCTGCCCAGCCGGTCCGGCGAGCCGAGCGTCTGGATGCGGCCCGCACGCTCGTAGAACGACGCGAGCTTGGCGCTGAGGTAGGCGGGGAAGCCCTGGTCGGCCGGCATCTCGCCCAGGCGGCCCGAGATCTCACGCAGCGCCTCGGCCCACCGCGAGGACGAGTCGGCCATCATGGCGACGTCGAGGCCCTGGTCGCGGAAGTACTCGGCGACCGTGATGCCCGTGTAGATGGAGGCCTCACGGGCGGCGACGGGCATGTTCGACGTGTTGGCGATGAGCGTCGTGCGCTTCATGATGGGCTCCTTGCGGCCGTCGACGTCGATGGTCAGCTCGGGGAAGTCCTTCAGCACCTCGGCCATCTCGTTGCCGCGCTCGCCGCAGCCGACGTAGACGATGACGTCCGAGTTGGAGAACTTGGACACGGACTGCGAGATGACCGTCTTGCCGCAGCCGAAGGCGCCGGGGATGGCCACGGTGCCGCCCAGCACGCTGGGGAAGAGGGCGTCCAGCACGCGCTGGCCGACGACGAAGGGCTCCGTCGCGGACAGCTTCTCGGTCGAGGGACGCGGCACGCGCACGGGCCAGACCTGCATCATGGGGTACTCGGTCTTCTTGCCGTCGAACTCGACCTCGAGGATCTTCTCCTCGACGGTGTAGCTGCCCTTGCCCGAGATCTTGGTGATGGTGCCGCGGGCGCGCGGCGGGAACAGGATCCTGTGGGTGCTGATGAAGGAGTTCTCGAAGACGGTGCCCCAGACGTCACCGCCCGAGATGTGATCGCCCACCTTCATGGTCGGGGTGAAATCCCACTTCTTCTCGCGGTCGAGCGCAGGCAGGGCGATGCCGCGGGGGATGTAGATGGACTTGGACTCCTCGCTGATCTTGGCCAGAGGGCGCTGGATGCCATCGTAGATTCCGTTCAGCAGGCCGGGGCCCAGCTCGACGGACAGGGGCTTTCCGGTTCGCAGGACGGGGTCGCCGACCGTGACACCGGCTGTTGGCTCGTCAGCATGCTGCAGGGAGGGAGGAGGGGGGGATGATGTCGGTCGGGCGGAGGCGCGACGTACCGGTCTCCTCGTACACCTGAATCGTGGCCTGGTCGCCGTTGATTCGGATGACCTCACCGACCAGGTTCTCGTGTCCAACTTTGACCTAGATGCAGCTGTCAGAAGGAGGACGCAACCAGCGTTGGGCTTCGCGGAGAGCAAACCCACCAACTCGTACATGGCAACACCAATCAGGTCCTCGGCGACGATGACGGGTCTGCGTCTGGGTTAGTGGTCCGGTTCCAACTCGCGGTGGCCGGCGGCCGGCTGGGAGGGCTTGGGAACGAACCCGGAGACGGAGAAGATCTTGCCTGCATCATCATCATCTGTCAGACGCCGGGAGAGCAAAGGAGCAGCATGCTGCGGAGGGGGAGGTCATCCAAACGCACCAGAGTTGAGCTCATCTTCGCCGCCCTTCTTGCCTTTCTGCGTCGCGAAGCCAGGTCAGTCGTCGGTCATCGAGTGTCGTCGAGCAACCCGGTGGGGCGGCAGCATCATCTCCCGCACGGTGATGGGGGGGGGGGAAGCAACGGGGTAGGCAGAGCAGCTTACGGGAGCCATGCTGGGCGGTGGGGAGGGCGCTCGTTCTTCGGGTGCTTCGATGTCTTCGGGAAGCACGAGCTTGGGCGTCGGGGGGATCGGGGTCGAAGCGGTGGATGGAGGGAATCGGGGTGTTTTGGGAGGAGAGGATGGTAGAGGTTGAGCAGAAGCTACGTCGAGAGCTGCAGCGACAGCAACCGTAGCAGTGGCGGCGCCAGCAGCGGGCCAAGGCAAGGCAGCGCCAGAGCCAGCCTGGGCCTGGTGGGCCGGGGGCACGAGAGGCTCGGGCAGGCCCAGCACGGGGGGGCTTGGCGGTTCTGTGGCTGTTTCTGTGGCTGCGTCTGTGGCTGGTGGCTCGTCCGTGCCTTTCCCTGCGCCTGCGCCGACACGCGGTGGAGGCGCTGCTGCTGCTGTAGGCCCAAACGACGGCGACAGCGGGTTCGATTGGTTCTGCCTCTCGCGTACCAGTAGATCGACGAGCGAAGGCCGCGCCTTGAGTCGAGGGCGCAATCCGGGCTGCATGCACCTGGTGGCACCTCGCGATGGGGGTTGAACGTTAAGGTAGGGAATGGACGGTGGGCGCTGCGTGGTCGCGTGGATGCTGAGGTGCAGTAGCAGGTCGCCGTTCGTCCATGTTGACGCCGGTGATCAACACCAGACTGGAGGGGCGCAGCCTGAACCCCCACGCCGCGCGCCTCCTCGCATTCTGCACCCCTCTTGAATCACATGAACCCCCGATCTGATCTACTCGACATGCCATCGTCACATTCACCAGCCGTGCCCGCCGACCATCATATTTGCTTTCCGATCGCCTTCTTGGACCGCTCTTGATTATCATTCATGCATCATTATCATTATCCTACAGGGCGCTCACGTCCAAAACATGCAAAACTCCTAGAGACACCAAGAGCACCAGATCCACCCCCCAAGCGAGTGCTCGTCTTGCCTCCAGACCTGAACCGAACCCCCCTTTACCCAAGCGTTCCGCGCTCGGCGTCATGTGTTCAGGAAGGGCCTGCGCCCGGTGTTGCCGTTCTGTATGTGATGTAGCCCAGCGGGTTGCCGTTGCCGGGGCTTGCCCAGCCATGTGTACCGTTGGCACCGTCTCTCCGTTGCGTGTCGTCGTCGTTGTGTTTTCGTTGTTTATACATACCGGAGAGGGTGTGCGAGCGAACAGGCGCCTGCTCACGCACGGTTCTCCTTGAACTCGAGTGAGGTTTCCCCCTCCCGAGGGGGCGGCGTGAGGCTCTTCTCCCACTCATCCATGAGGATGTTGGCCGTACGCTTGATGTTGCTGGGAGACAGTCGGTTGACGACGTTGGGCAGCATCTCCTCCAGCTTGGTCGGCGAGAGAATCGGCGTCCCGGTGCGTGCCACCTGCGTGTCGATCGCCATGGCGGCTCGGGACGACTTCTTCTTACTATCGACGAGCCGTGTTAGCAGGATGCTGATAACCCGACTTGAGTTGCGGGGCTGTGCACTTACAGTGGCGTCTCGTTCTCGTCAGCCTTCTCGGGAATGGACGCTATCCCTTCGCCGCCGCTGACCGTCGAACCGCTCCAGCGAGTGGATTTGACGGACGAGGCCGAGGGCGACTCCCAGTTGGACCAGTCGTTGTCGTCGATGGAATCGAACGTGAGCGGTGTCCAAGAGAAGTGCTTTGCCTTGCTCTTGGCCTTGGCGAGGGGCCGGTCCAACGCCGTCGAGGATCGAGAGGGCGTCTCTGCCGGGGACCCATCAAAGGCCGCATCCAGGGCTGCCCTGGGGCGCATGGCGCTCGATGCCTTGATGGTGTCCTGGTCCGCGGCGTACGAGGCTGGCCTCTCCCGCCTGGCCGGCATGTCGTGGGTGCTCTGTCGGAGCGTGTGGCCGTTGATGGGCTCGTCACCCACGGTGGCCTGGCGGATGTCTTCCACAAAGCTCCAGAGGCCCGACTTAAAGTCCTCGGCTATTTGCTTGACGCCCTGTTGGTTGGGGTGGTAGGACCGGGGCTGCCACGACGCACGTTTCGACAACGCCGGGTTGACAAACGGCTGGGCAATGGGTGTGACTTCGGGCGACGTCAGGCTGTCCGAGTCCTCGTGCACTGAGAAACCGCCGTCTGTCTTGGTCGGGGACAACAGAGACAGGGTCCTCGTGTGGCCGCCTCGCATGACACGCCTTCGGTACTCCTTGGGCGTGTTCTGGCTCTGCAGGAACGCTTTCCGTCTGTCAAAGTCCACGCTGCGCCTGGCAGCAGGGTGCTCTTCGGAGGCGTCCCCGTTGAGCTGAGGCCCGAGAGGACGTAGAGGCTCAATGTTGCGGCCGCGGTTTCGTTTTTGGTACGCTTCTTGAGCCGTCCACTGCTTCTTCAGCTTGAGGAGCTCCTCCTCGGCGCGTCCCAGCTCTTCCCTCAGTTCGAGCACCTTCCTCTCTTGTGCTGCTATCGCAATGATGAAATCGTTGGCGTCGACCGGGGAGGCGAGAGCCGAATCGATCGGCGTCGCGGGGTAGGAGGACAGGATGGTGGAGGGCGGTCTCGAAGGGTCACTGGTGGGAGGAGCAATGGGGAGTGTCAACGAGAGCCGGTGGGTGTTGCGCGACGCGTTCGACGTCGAGCGCGATGATCGTGCCACGCAGTAGTCGTCCGCAGGAGGAGGCGGCGGCGGCATGGCTTCGGCATCATTGTCGGATGTGCTCCCCCGCGACACTTCGGAGGCTGATCTCGTCAGGTGGCCCGGCCGGGGGGGCAGAGCGGGCGTCGAGGTGCACGCCACGATGTGTGTGTCGAGGTCTGTCAGGGGAGCTATGGCAGTGGAGGAGGTACGGTCGGCGACGGAGGAACGACGACGCAGGTGTTGATTGGGGGCGTCCATGTCGGTGAGGGTGAGGGCGAGGCCCAGCGCGAGATGCTTCTTGTACTGCTGCTGAAGGGCGGCGGGGTCGACCCGGCTCTGCGCTCGTCGGTGCTTCTGTAAATGAATGGCAGATCGCGAGGAGTGCGACTTCTTGTGGTGCCGCTGTCTCCCGGCGGAGGAGTGAGCGTGGTTCGTTCTTCTGGCGACGAATGCCTTGGTGCTGTTCAGATGCTTCTGATGGTCATGAAAGAGCGTGTTGGAGCAGGACGAGACGAGGGCGAGGCGCAGGAGGAAGATGGCTGTCATGGAGAGAACGAGAGGAAGCTCCTCATGATGAGTGGGAGCGTGAGCGGGTGGCAGGGTAGTGTAGCAGCGATTGTGGACGGGCTAGGAGATGACAATCGAGGATGTGATGCCCTGACTGAGTGAGAGCGTGTGCGGCGCGGCCGGGGGGGGAGGGGAGGGGGGGTCCAGGCCTGACGGGCGCGGGCGCGGGCTCGACGGAGAGAACGGGGTGGTAGAATGAGCTTCCAGGCCGATTGGTGGTGGTGATTGGGTGAGGCGGAGGGCCTGAGATTGCGACCCTTCAGTGGAGGCAAGGGGCCGACAGGGGGGGAGCTGCCTGTAATAGTGGTCCGGCAGGTGCTCGAGGTGGTCCTAGCGAAGAAGCCCGGGTCTGACGTCTGGGTTGCTGGTGGAATGTGATCTCGCGTGTCGTCTCGCCTTGGGACGATGAAATGACGGACTGGGCCACAGCTTTCCTTATGGACGAGGATCAGAGACAGGAGATGGGCGGGAGAGCTGGCGGGAGCATTGATGCCAATTTGATGTTTCGTTTCCCGTCGAGATGCTATGACGCAGCACTCGCCTGATTGGGATGAACCTTGGAAGGAGTGGAGAGGGCCAACGGTTGTGCTTTGATGTGCAATGTTGATGTTGTTGAACAAGTCGAAATGAGTGCAACCGGACAGGCCAGAAGAGAAAAACACATCAAAAAGGGAGACCTTCGCCTGGCCGGACGTGATCTGGGCAAGGTGTTTGCTTTAAACGACACGACGAGACGCACGTCGGTGGACTCAGACACGGACAGACCGGATGGATGCTGCTGCAGGTCTCACGAGACGAGACCAAGTGACTGGACGGGCTGACGGCTGCATGGGGGTTTCCGTTGCCAATCCTGCCAATTCCCTCAGAAAGTCGGCCGAGTGTCGTCGTTGCTTGGGTCGCCGGGGGAGCAACGCCAGAGTCAGCTGTTGTTTTGCCCGTCGTTCACCACATCAACCGGTGGAGCTTCGTATGTTTGAGTTGCGACGATCCACCCCTTTTTGCCGTTGCTCAGGGGCTTGCATCAACGAGGCGTGGAGAAAGCGAGAAAGCATCGCGGGAGCCAGGGGGTCGCCGCTTCGACCGTCCAGTGCCGTCCCAGTACCAGCCGTTCGTCTGCTTCCTTCGGGCCTAGCGGGCCAGCCTGCGTCCGCCGGCCAAGTGGACGGACCCGGAATAGATCATGCACGTAAGGCTGCTGCTACTGGTTTCCAGGGTGATGTCTGCAGGTACTTGCTTCTCTCTGCTCCAGTATGTTGCGTCTCTGCATATCGGATCGGGTTTGTTCAGCTCCTCTGGGCTCGAGCTGGTGTCGGGCTGGGGAAGGACCATTCAAGGCAGACACACAACTAGATAAGGGGAAGAGACAGGGGAGGAGTCAAAGTACTGTCAGGATGGCGTTGAATGCCTGCTCAGGCTGACGACAAGCGGTGAACCGAATATTGTGTCGAATCTACCACGGCTCCGCAAAGATCTCCTCCCCCAATTTCCCTCCAATGCAGCCTAACCAATCACGTGACAAGCTAATTCTCCGCAGACGAACCAAAGCCTCCGCACCACGTGACTACACGTCACAGTCGCGCCTGTGCATGCCAGCAGTGCACAAAGCGTTTGTGCTGCATCGCGGGGCTTGATTCACCTGACGCGACTTGGAGGTGGACACGCGCCTCATATCTCACGTGCATCATGCCGTCCAGCCCTGCCCCTCACTTGCCCGCAAGTGAATGCCTCATGGCCCACACGGCAAGAATCAGAGAATGGCCTGCAGCCAGGCATCAGGCCTCTCGATCATAGCAGCCTGGTACTCTTGGTTGCTGTCCTCGGACTCACTGACTGGACCTTCATGTTTCTTCTCCCATCGTGCCCTCCCATCTTCTTTGTCCTTCATCCTGACGCAACATGATCGCCCGACAACATGTCCTTCTCCTTCGCTCATGTGTGTGATCTACTAGATCAGATCCAGCAACACCGGCTGCCTGTCGACCGAGCCGCTATCCGCAGTATTGTCGTATCCTGGTTTACGAAACATCGACGATCGATCGATCGCTCTCGTGCGACTGCACCAGCACTCTTCTCAACTCTGCTTCCTGATACCAGAACCGATCGTGTCTATGGGATCCAAGCCCCCTCCCTGCAGAGAATCATAGGCCGAGCCCTCTGTCTCGGCAGTTCTCGGTTTGCAGACTTGCGTCGGTATGAGTGCCCAGGGAGTGGCGAAGACTTGGCCGACTGTGTAGCAAACATCCTCACGGAGACTGTAAGATCAGTTATCGTCGCGTAGCGCATACAGCCCTAACAACTAGCAGCCCAATCCCGTCAGCCGCCAGAATGTGGTCACGGTCGAGGACATTGATGTTCTACTCAACGGACTTGCGGCCAAATGTAGGTTTAGTTCTCGGTCTGTCCGCCAATCCCAACGAGCGACAGGCTACGGAAGCAGAGAAGACCTCGGGCAGCTCTATCTGCGCCTGGATGCGAGGGAGGCCAAGTGGTTGACACGCATCATCCTCAAAAACGTCCAGCTCACTTCACTCGATCCTGGCATGGTCTATGGATGCTATGACTCCCGCCTGCCTATTATCGCTAAGGTGCAGGAGGACTTTGATGTTGCTCTCGCGTCCTTGCGGGAGTTCAAGGCAGGAAATCCACTTGGAATCGGAAGGCAGAACCTGATCCACCTCATCAAACCTACTCTGGGAACCAAAGTTGGCCGTCAAACGTGGTTGAAGGGCAGAAGTATCAAGCATTGCCTCGACATACATCCAAAACGGGTTAGTTGTGAGAAGAAAATGGACGGCGAGTACTGTCAAATTCACGTAGATTTGAGCAAGGGCTCCAGGAGCATTAAAATCTTCTCGAAGAGCGGCAAGGACAGCACACGCGACAGAGTGGGCGTTCACCGGTATGCCTGTTGTCCCTCGATCGTTATCGAGTGCTGACAATAACATAGGGCTATATGGGACTCTTTGGGTATTGGAGGCTCGAAACCAAAGATCTCAAAAGGGTGTATCTTGGAGGCGGAGCTGTTGGCGTACAATGACAACGTAAATTCCACTGCCAAAGTGACTCGGCTTCCACTAACGGCCATCAGACAGGAAAGATCCTCCCGTTCCACAAGATACGCAAATATGTTCCAAGGTCAGGCGTCTTATTGGGTGTACAGCAGGATTCTCCGTAAGCAGAATGTCCCGGGTTCCAAGGATACAGCTACTGATCGAATAGACCGGACCTCGACGAGCACCTGATGATCGTCTACTTCGACGTGTTACTCATTGACGACGAATCTTTACTCGGGTGTCGACAGACCGAAAGGTTTAACCGGCTTCGAAACCTCATCACTTGTCGCACAGGGCATGCTCAACTGGTTTCAAGACAGGTGATTGATCTTGATCAGCGTCGAGGAGCTTCGGATCTTCGAAGAGCCTTCGCAGAGTCCATCACGCATCGCGAGGAAGGCCTCGTGCTGAAACCTGACGATCCATATTTTGACTTCAGCGAATCCAAGCGACCTTTCGCTGGGTGTCCTATCAAGTTGAAGAAGGAATATATTGGAAACTTTGGGGACGTAGGAGACTTTGCCGTTATTGGGGCCCGATACGACCCCGTGAAGGCTAAGGAGTACAGTATTCCAGGCCTCAAGTGGACACACTTCTTCCTTGGGTGTCTTACCAACAAGGGCGAGGTGCAGCGATTTCAAGCCACACCCAGCTTCACGGTCATTGACGAAGTCGTGATAAACGCGACAATGCTAGGGACGGTGGTGGTTTTCGGCAATCCGATCGAAGTACCCGTTGAAAAGAACAACATCTATCACCTGAATATTCCAGCTCGGATCGCCAATGGAAAAATGCCGACTGTCATCTTCCAAGAGCCTCTTGTCTTCGACATTAGGTGTTTCTCGTTTGAGAAGCCTGGAAACACGGGGTTTTGGGTTCCTCGTTTTCCACAGGTGTCTAAGGTTCATTTCGACCGGGCCTACATGGACACCATTACTTTCACGGAACTTCAGGCCGTGGCAGAAGATGCCAGGACCGTGCCTGTGATGGAAGACAGCCAGGAGATGCTACACTGGATCAACCTCCTCGAAGGCGCTGACCCTAGGGGTGTTCCAGTCGACTACCTCAGCCAGTCGACGGTATCATCCATGGTGACACCGTCTCCAGAACGCCCTTGCCGAGCATCTCAGCTCTCCAGCGTCGCATCTCCGGAGGCTGGCATCATTGCTCCGCATCTGCCTCCCTTGCACTGCACTATAAAGTCTGCTCTCGCCACACCTCCAACATCGTCACCTACACCCGGCGAACCTCTCAATGCCGGGAAGGATATCCGTACAGATACCTACCGGCAGCAACAGGGCTCTGAAGCCGAGGGGGCGAAACGAAGCCACGATAAACCTGATATCGATGGTGCAGCAAGTAAACGACCGAAAATTTCTGCCACGCCGGGCTCGGTTCCCTCTCCACAGCTAGCGAGCTCGCGGTCAACTCAGGATCATCGTCGGTCTGGCATGCATTCGCGTGAACCGCTTTCGGGGCTCAGTATCAATTTGTCACCCGTTCGCACCAGGCTTTCGAAATCATTCTCACAGCAGCCTGCAAGAAAAGAGAACCAGTATGGGGCGACCGTACACAATATATCGGCATCCTTCCCCGCCCTGACCATCCGAGAGGCTCCGTCATCCAAGTCGCTCGTGCCGTTGACTCAATCTACGAAGGCTGCACCAATCACTTCATCTGCTGCGGAGGGTAGCTGCCAATATGCAGGGCGACGTTGCATCATGCGGAACCGCGTCTACCTCTTGGCTCCTTGCATCGCGAATCAGGTCTTGATCACCGAGAACCTACTTCCTGTGCACGGCATCAAGTCTTGGACAACAGACCCGAAAGACTGGCGCCACGATGAGCCAGTCCATGCCACGACCACTGCGCAGAGTATGACGGCTCTGCCGCACCGTCGTAGAAGGAAGGTCTGCTTCGTCGAGCGAAGACGTGCAAAGGCCACACAAGATCTCATCAGCCAGATCCAACAACTCGACCTGCGGCTGCCTGATGGCGAGCGTGAGCTGGTGGAGATATACGACTGGCGTGTATTGGAGCACATCGACCAGTACGAAAAGTCGCTGAGGGGCTCGACGCCGAGAGAAGCACAGCCAAACCCGTGGAAGAAGTGGTGGGTTGGTTTGGTTTAGAGGAAGTTTATGAATTATGAGCTCATGCAGGATACGAATAAATGAGTTGCCAGCACAGGGGCGCGTTCAGTCTATCACGTGTTGCCATGCGCCTACCCAATCTTCTCCCTCTTCGCGACAACGCAATTAGGCCTTTGACCCTTCCTCCTTGTACAGGTCCAGATAGCTCGCCTTCAACCGCATGTGCAGGTGCTCATCCGCCGTCATGACCTTCCTCTCCGCATAGGGGTTCGCATTCGGCGTGCCGGCTTCGGGCTGGAAGTTCTTCACCCGCTCGCTTGGGACGGCCTCCAGCGCGGTTGCGCCAACGGGGTGGCAGAAGAAGGCGATCGAGTACCTCGGCCCCGTATCCGACTCACCCTCCACGGGCGCGGCGTCGCCGGAGAAGACGACGCGGTGGACTGTGCTCCGGAACAGGCCGTTCGTCCAGTAGCTCAGCAGATCGCCAATGTTGACGAGGATGGGCGGTAGGGCGTCGGACTCGGTGCCCGGGGGCCGGACGGGCACGGGGGCCCAGGCGTTGTCGCGGGTGAGGATCTCGAGGCCGGCCTGCCCAGCGAGGCGGAAGAGGAGGGTGAGGGAGCCGTAGTCGGAGTGAGCGCCTGCGCGGACCGCATCGGGGGCGGCGGCGGCGGATGAGGTGGCGGGGTAGTAGAGGAGACGGAGGATGGTGCCGGAGGGGCCGCGTTCCGGGAGGTGGGCGGCGGAGAAGAAATCAGGCGGTGAGACGTCGAGGCCGAGCCCGAGGAGGTAGAGGATGCGGAGGCAGAGCGAGTGGCACTGGTCGCGGAACGCGTTGACTTGGGGCTCGTCGGGCTGGATGGTGGCAGGGAGGGGTTGCTGGGCTTTGCCGTTTGCGAATTCCCCAAAGTTGAAGGCTCTGGCGATGGCTCTTGTAAGGGAAGGCCCAGATAAGGAACCGTAGGGGATTTGACTTACTCCTTGTAGTCTCCGACCTGCTATCTGTCAGTCTAGAGCCTTCGGCTTCAAGATGAATGCGGCTTACCTTCTGTGTCTTCGGGTCCAGGGTCTCCGAGTGCATGCCTGACCAGCCGCGGTTGTTGGTCTGAATGGAGCAGGCCGCCTTTTCTTCCACAGGGGCCTTGAAGAGCTTTCGCGACTGCAAGAAATTAGGCAGGAGTAAAAACTAATGATGACTCGGGGACCGCCTCACGAGATCAAAGGCACCGTCAATATCGGAGAGGCCTATGAAGTCCCCAGTATTCTTGATGTAGATGAAGCCATGCTCGGCAGCTGCCTCGACTACCTGACGGGCCACTGCCGCCTCGTCAACGGCCTTTGAGACGTCAATGATGGGGATGTTCGCGTTGGGAGCCATATTGATGATTGACAAGTTAAGCCAAGCTTAGTATGAAATATTCTCAAGTGTGACTCCCTCGTTGAAGGTGGTGGAAAGCGAGGGGTGGGCAGTCAAAGGAGTAGCTAGCCTTATCGCGATAAGCCGAAGTGGGATGGCAAGGAGGGGTCGAATGACAACTTGTACCTCTTGGGGGGCAGCCCTTTGAGCGAGCTATGCCTTGCCACTAACCATAGAAAAAATAGAGCCTCGCAAGATGATTTGCTTGAACTGGCCTCTCAATCAATGTTGCCAACATGCTGATCGCTGATCAGCGAGGACCTTCGGACCTCAATATCTTCCCAGATGCGAGGCGAAGCCGATCGCGATGCCGTTGCCGGAGCTCACATGGGGTCCATGACCAACGGGGATTACACGACTCGTTGGCTCTCCGGGCCGTTCCATGCAATGCAATGTTGGTGTGGATCAAGCTTCTGCACATCGACCTCATGCGAATTGATGTGCAACACACGACGTGATGTGTGTCTGGACCTGCATCCCGCCTGATGGAAAGCGTTGCCTCTCATTGTTGAGCTCACACCCACTTGCCGTGACAAACGTATTCCCACTCGTTATGACCAACGACAACCAGTTTGAACCCCCCACCGATCCCCGGCATGTAAACCCCCCCCCCCCTCCCATGATCTCTTCTAAAGACTGACAGTCGGACGATGCATCATGAGCTCGCACGGACCATTTCAGCTCTACTAGTCCGACTGTCTGGCCAGATCTCAGCCGCGGGCAACCCCCAAAAGCACCGCCACAACCCACAGGTGCCCCCCCCAGGCTAAAACACCCGCCCGGGCACTTCCCTTTCCCCCCCTAACAATCAATCGGTTAGCGCCCCGAAATTCAAGGGTTTCCTCCCCCCGTCAAGCACCCGCCCCCGGTACTCGCACCGTGCCGCGCACCTTTGGCCCAGGCACAGCAGGCACAACCGAAACAGTGAGGTAGGTAGGTACCTGAGTACCTAGCTGGCTGGAAGGAACGAACTGGATTGGACCTCACCGGACGGAAGGTCTGCCCAAGCCCCAAACTTCTCTCTTCGAATACCTACCTCGCCTTAATTCTCGTCGCCTCGTCGCCGGCTCATCCCCCTCCACTTCGAAGGACGACTCTCTTCTTCCGGCGTCATTGGCCCAGCGGTCGGCCGTTTCTGTTCATGACAAGCTCAGACGTTCTTTTGGGAGTCTTCTGAGCTGCCGTTTCCTTGGCCACGGCCACCCCCCCCCCCCCTTTGTTGATCTCCGACGAGGTCTCGCGACATAGCTGAGCTCTGCTCTACCAGGAGCCTTCTCCTCCGCTCGAGCTTCGGAAGCTCCGCCGAGCTCGCGCAATCCGAATCAAGATGCCTTGTGAGTGCCTCTGCCATTGCGATCCCCGTCTCAGCTCTGCCACCCTGTCTTCAATGCGCCCCTCTTACGACCACCGATCCGATCTTTCTCTCGACAAGCTTGCGGCGTCACATGCCCACGAGGCTCGATGCGTCACACGCTTTGCACTCGCCCGCCTCTCGCTGCCCCCGATGCCATCCGCGAGAAGGGCTGGTGGACTGGGGAGGCTGGAGCTTCCAGGAGAGATGCGCAACCGCCATTGCCGTCATTGGCAATGCTCGATACCTACACCTGCCGAAGCATTCGTCGAGGCTCATGGCTCGCGTGCCATGTTGCACCAGCTGAATCGCAGCCAAGTCGAACTTGTCCAGACGATCCGCATCAACATCTTGACCCAACATCGCACACGGCGCTTTTCATCAACGTGAGGAATCCTGGCTGACGGTTCGACCTTAGCTCTCGTAGAGGACGCTTGGATCAATGGCCAGGCAACGTAAGTTCGACCCTATCAGCCACCTTGCTCGTTGACTGACCCGGTGACCGCAGGACCGTCAATGTTTCCGACCTCGAAGACTGTGCCATTGCCGTCGATGCGACCTACTATCTGCAGCTGTTCCTCGATACCCCTCCATCCCACGAACCTCTGCTGTCCGCCCTAGGAGGGCTTACTGGGCTCGACTACCACATTCGCCAAGATCTTGAACAATGGAACGCTCACAAGATCACTCCATTCTTCATCTTTGATGGCCAGACGCTTCACGGACAGGATGACGTGGCGGTCAAGCGCGGTAGAGCGGCCAACAAGAAGACGGACGAAGCTTGGGACCTCTACGCAAAGGGCCAAGCGACGCAAGCTGTGTCGGCGTTTGGTGTCAACAGCGGTATGGAGACCGAGCCATCATCACCTGGAGATAGTACTGATCCATAGCTTCCAGGTGCATTCCGAGTCCAGGCACTGTACCCCAAGCTACAGTCGATCCTTCAGGAGAAGAAGCTGCACTTCCTCGTTGCTCCGTACAACGCTTCAGCTCAGGTGGGTCCCAAGCCCATTGCATGCCCTGCTTTGCTCTCCTGACCCCTCACTAGATCGCATACTTGGACATGGTTGACTCTGATCAATGCGCCGGTATCATGGGCTCGCAAGAGCTGCTTCTTTACCCGATCAACGACGGTGTTATTCGATCGATAGACTGGGAGAGCCAGAAGGTGAAGGCCATTTTCAAGAAGAGCCTTATCCGCTCCCTCAACGTTACCGACACCACTTTCACGGACGCGCTCCTCATGACCGGCACCTCGTTCTTGTCCACCTACCCGCCGCTTCAGGATACGTCGTACGTCCGGCGCCAGCCTCACACGATTAACGATGCGGTGAACATGCTCCGCACGGCCGACAAGTCCGTTGCGCAGTCTGCTTCTGCCTTTAGCGACGTGCTGCAACAGCAGGATCCTACCTGGCTG
Source organism: Verticillium klebahnii (assembly GCA_002851715.1). Classification (NCBI taxonomy): domain Eukaryota; kingdom Fungi; phylum Ascomycota; class Sordariomycetes; order Glomerellales; family Plectosphaerellaceae; genus Verticillium; species Verticillium klebahnii. Next base: position 5,564,224 of record NMXL01000003.1, on the reverse strand, counting down.
GACAGGTACCGCCGCGCCAAGATGGCTGTTCTTCACTTTGTTTACATTGCGGAGACGGGCGAGGTCAAGGTCAACGACTTTGAGCATCTCACCAAGGACAACCTGCAATATATGGGACTGCAGCTTCCCGCAGAGCTCTACCACTACCTCAATGTCGGCTTGATCGGTGGCCGAGTCTTGAGCGGCATAACTCATCTTCAGGTTTACATCACACCAACCCTAGATGGCATCGTCTCGGAAGAGTACAAGAGATTGGTGACCAGCCAGCTCGTTCCCATTCGGGAGCAGACGCTTGCGCTCCTGGTGCCACGACTGAACCGGTGGATCTCGCGCCAGGACATCACCATGAAGGTGTGGTTTGATGACAAGTTCTCCCACAAGCTCAACCATGCCGGCGTCCAGCCTAATGCGATAGGGCGCGCCGCCACTTGGGACGTCAAGGAGGCGACTTTCAAGAAGAGCGAGGTCACGGACTCGAAACCTGGTTCCATCTCATTCGAGGTCCTTTCGCTGCTCTTCCCCGACTTCGTCAAGGAGACGTTTGCCAAAGAGAAGCGCGTCAAGGGTATCAACTCCGCCGACGAGATCACCTCACTCAGTATTTGGCGTTTCCTGCAGCTAAGGGGCTATGTCGATGCTGCCCACGGTCTGACGAGCTGGGGAAACGCACTTGCCGTTGCGATTATGAGTCTGAAGACTTGGGCGAGCCAGAGCCAGACTGATGGATCAGAGGCGTATGAGGCTGTCCTGATGGCGTTCGAGCTAATTCGACTCGGTGTCCTACACGCGCAAACTGGCTACGGAGAGGCGAACGGAAACTCACACAATGGTGCTGATACGGATGAAGGTAGCAGCCTCCTTATCGGTCGTTGCGCCTCGCTGTTGAAACTGCGCCACGAAGCCAACGGCTACACAGGCCCACTCAGCAAGCCCCTTCTGTACTTCCGTTCTCTGTCCACGGCCGTTCGCGAAGCAGACAGGGACCTCATTGAGGCTATTGTCGCCTCGATGTTCCTACACGCACAGTCGAAGAGAGACAGGGACGACTTCCTGACATTGAGGCAGAGGTCAGTGGAGCAATCACACGAGCCTAAACGTTTGAAACCAGCTAACATTCTGCAGACTTCCCTTCCTCCATAGCCCAGATGTTTCGTTAGGCATCGCTGTCAAGACCTTCTTGACCGAAATCCAAGGTTCCGACACGCAAGAGGTACGGCAAACGAGGTTGAATGACTTCCCAGGAAACTTCGTACCCAATGCGATCAACTTCGCAGAGGACCTTGAGATGAGCTTGGCGTTCTTCGATGCCATCAGCGCTGGTGTGGAAACATTGAGCACAGAGCTGTCAGCGGACGACAAGGCTTCGTGGAGGGCCGCCCGAGACTACCGGGAGGCGCGGCGAGTCTAAGCATTCTTCAAGCACGACGTTGGAGAATAGAAGACATCTCAGTACACGGCAGGCATATCTATGGTGGAGGCATCAGGCGGAAGTTTCTCTGCCATAGTGTGCTCAGGGCTTCCCAGGCGCGGCCACATGGTCGACACGCGCCGAGCTCAAGCCGATGGTGAGGACTGGCGAGGCACTGAGGGCGGAAAAACCGGTACAAAAAACTTGTACTTCAACATGGGTGGGACGAGGCCTCGTCGGTGTGGCTAAGTGTTGAAGGGCCGGACCTGCGCCGGGCCCAGAGGGGGTTGACGAGAGGCACAGTGAGCTATGTGCTGGCTCTCGCCTCCATCTGGTTTTCGGGTACCATACAGTAGGCTCAGGATCCTGGGCCCGGCGGGCTACTGGCAGACAATATGAACAAACCACTCGATACTCAGGTGGCCAGCCAAACGGCTGCACTTCTTGCCTCGCGGTGACAACTACTCTCGAGGCCAATGGGCCTGTCTGTCGTGACCCGCCCCGTAGTAGGTTCGTCTGCGTAAGTGCTGAAAAAGCAGGTGATGTATGGTTCAGTGCCAGATTGGGCTGACTGAAGGTCGCCTGCCGGGTCCGAAACCAAGTGAAATCATATTTACCAAGCATACAGGGCAATTTTACAAGCGCGCAGGACGAGGCGGCGAAGAGCAGAGTACTCTGTACACTTGGCATGGGAGTATCATACTTGTTCTCTGCTGTCCGAGGGATGGACAAGGTGCAAGGCTATCTTGTGTATACCTCACTGTGGTGGCCAATTTTGCCACATCCCAAACGCGTGCCCAAATTCCTGAATTTCGTAAAGTAGCTAGGTCGGCAAAGTCATGTCATCCAGTCCATGGGTACCCAAACGCCGACGTAATGTACAGGGTATCGTCGCATCGTATCTCGCTCCGATGCGGCAAAGCGAGGAGCAAAGTGAAAGCAGATCGTAAACGACATGATAATCTGCGTGCTCAGACGAGCAAGCGGCGCTTAACTGGCTGGGGAACGGGCTCGCCGTTGATGGTCTTCTGCTGGCCTTGGACGGTTTTCTCGCCCATGGCACGGATCTTTTCGAGGAGGTGACTGGAAGACGTTAGGACTTCTCTTCTATTTCCAATCGAAGAATGAATATGCGGCCAAGGAAAGGTTAAGGGCGTGAGATGTGAAGGGCAAAGCCGAAGCTCTTCGCCAAACTTGCTGATCCGCCTGCACGGCCAAACGCAACGTGATCGGCCAGGGTATGTATGACTGGGACGTGGAAGGTGCGGGCGGGAATGGTGAAGGGTATCATACTCAACGGGTAGGTGGCCCTTTCCGGCCTCCAGCTTGGCCAGGTTCATGATGCTGTGCAGCTGTTCATCATGCGGCTCAAAGTGCGCCTCCTTGATGTGCTGCTGTATCCTCTCGCGGCCGTCGCTGTCCCCTGAATTACGCTCCACAAAATCGCAATCATCCTCCTGGTCACAAACCCAGGTACCGTTGGGGCCTTTGGGTGTTGTGTCTGGGAGAGCTTCCGTGCGGATAACCACCTTGACGGGGGGTGGGGCGTCTTCTGGGACGTCGTCTTCTTCCTCATCTTCCTCTTCGTCAGTATCAGAGGCGCTGTCCTCGTCCTCTTCATCCAATATATGGGCCTTCTTCGCCAGCTTTGCCGCCCTCGAGTCTTCCGATTCGTCATCAGACAGGACGTGCTTCTTGTATGATGGCCTAAGACCAGACATTTTGCCAGACGGTCGGCCCCGTTTCCGTGGGGGAGTCTCGAAGCTGTGAGGGTTGTGGCTAGTGCTCGGAAATTTGCCGATAGGCTTCCGCTGCTGTTCGACCCCGGTGCCTGTAGCAGTGTTCTTAGCTCGCATTGTGGTGTACTCGTTGATCATGGCGGGGTTGAAGTTTGTCGGCGTAATGCGTGGCTGCCCGGCGGCCTCCTTGATGGCTTGGTACAGCCCAGAAGCCCCCCAGACCTCCTCGTCTAGCAGAGGCATGATTTCTGTGGCATAGTAGCGGAAAATCTCCGCAGGCGCCTCGTAGTTCTTCATCTTGAACTTGTAGTATACCTGTGCTTTCATGCCGGCCAGTGTCATCTTATGAGCTGGAGTGTTGTGGTTATTCCTGACATATTCGAAAGCATCAACAAGTTTTCGTCCGGTGGACCGCGTGTCGTCGTCAGCCTCAACGTCTGATTCGATAGGATCACCGCCTGCTGATTCAGAAGCCTCGGGGGCCTCAGGCACAGGATCGATATCCATGTCTCCAGTTGTAGCGCCCACCGGTTTGTCTGTTGACTTGGACCGACGGGAGCCGCGTCTCCGGGCAAAATCTTGAGTGTCAACCTCATCGTCGGCAATGCTCGTCGAACGGGTCGCCCTCCGCAGTGTTGCTGTCGAAAGACCTTTCTGAGTTGGCGGATCGGCGGGCGTGGTCTCTGTCGGTGATGGGTTGAAAATGCCCATTCTCTTCTTTCTCTCAACTTCCTCAACCCTGGCAGTAAGGTCTTTATGCCTGCCTGTCAACCACTTGAAGAAGGTTGTCGGAGTCCAATCAAAGTTCTCCTCCTCATATATGTGAGCTATGAGGAACGAAGCATGCTCGTCGCAGGCGTCAACGACCTCGTGATACAAAGAGCCGTCGCCGGCCGTGACGGAGTACTGCCCAAGCGTCAGTGAACGGTGTCCGAACGAGAAGATGCCGGCTCACCTGGAAAAGCATCGTATCGACATCGAGGCTTCGGTATATCTCCTCATCACTTGGTCGCTTGCCCTTCCTTTTGCCCCTCTTCAGGTTGAAGGTCGTCTTATGCGCATCGTGGACCTCGAGCATGTTGTAGTAAAGCGAGACAGCCTGGGCCATTTGGTTGTAGATCGGGGCGTATTCGACGGAAGGGGGCCGGATCTCAAACCAGCCGCACTTGCCGCCCGCCCAGACACATGGACTCTTCTCGTCGCCTTCGCCGATGCCGACCGAATATCGCACGCAGCCCTCGATCTCGATGTGTGCAGACTTGGTCGTGCGTTTTCGGACTGTAGCGATGCATGTCAGTCAAGATGGCGGGTTCGGCTAGGAATCCCAATCTTACACATGTCTTGTCGAGTCTCTTCCGCCTTGATCAGACCTCGGACGACCACAGGTCCGTCGAAGTAGACGGACAAGAGATTGGCCATCTGGCCGTCCTTGCCGTAGACTGTGACATCCTCCAGCACGAAGGTTTCCTCGAAGCTCTCCTCTTCGAGAACCGCAAGCTTCAGCACGCTCGTCTCTTTGGCGTACTTGATGGTGTCCTCGTCGACCGTTGCGACGGTGGAGTTGGATGATCTGCGCTTCCTCCCCATGATGCCGTGCCGTTCGGATTCGGAACTTACGACATGAGTTATGGGAAAGGGTGCTTGATGTGATGGATGTCAGAGATATGCACTGACAAATGCGGGGTAGATGTTGGTGTCGGGGTCTGTTGTTGGTGACGACGTCGCCTGTGACTAGGGGAATCTGGGGAAGCAGGTAGACAGGAAGTGGGCTGCCTACGAGGGGTTCTTGTTGGAGGGATCACGGCACGCGCCAGGACGCGATTCCATTAAGGCCGTCCAGCACAGGGGGCGTGCCGAGACAGCTGGGACAGGGACTCAAAATTGTGGACCGTGGCTGGCAAGAGCCTACCAGGTCGGAGAGTCGGGGTGCCAGCACCTACAGTGCCTGCCTGCCCAGGTACCTCAGGTGTGTGTCTCTGAGCCCGTGCATCTAGCTGCGACGCCGATAAGATAACAAAACGGCCCCTCCAGAAAAAATCCAATGCGCTGCCTCTTTCCTGCAGAGGAAGGAAGTTCGGAAGGGAAGGCAAGGTCCTACCAGTGCAACCTCAACCCGGACTGCTCAATTCTTCCAATTCGCCACCAACACTTCTACGGAGCACTTGGTGATCTGGCTTCGCGTCAATCGCTTGTGCCCTCGACCTTCTTGCAATCTCCACGCCATTCAATTAACGTGTAGCGTATGCGCTTGACGGGAAGTCTGTGGAAGATGGCGAAAGACACCGTTCTCGAAGGCGTCTTCGGTACGTTGCGCCAGGCCCTCCCCTCTCCCTCCCCCGCGGGAGGAAGCCTTGGTCGAGAAGCCTCCCGCTCACATGCCTATCCGCAGCCATCAACAAGCCTCTGGGCATGAGCTCCGCTCAGGTGATTCGCGACTGCCAGCAGCACTTCAACCCCTCGACCCTGTTCGCGCCCCTGGTCCAGCAAGAGATTGGCAAGCGACTTAACGAGTCGGGCTCCCAGTACAAGCGCCGTGGCATCAACAAGAAGGGCGCCCGCGTCAAGATGGGCCACGGAGGAACCCTCGACCCCCTCGCGACCGGCGTGCTCATCCTCGGCGTCGGGTCCGGGACCAAGTCCCTCCAGGGCTTCCTCGACTGCACCAAGACGTACGAGACGGTCGTCCTGTTTGGCGCCGGCACCGACAGCTATGACCGCACGGGCAGGATACTGACCCGGAGGCCGTACGACCACATCACCAGGGAGATGGTGGAGAAGGAGATGGACAGCTTCCGCGGCAAGTTCGAGCAGATCCCGCCCCTGTACTCGGCTCTCAAGATGGAGGGCAAGCCCCTGTACGAGTACGCCCGCGAGGGCAAGCCCATCCCCCGCGAGATCATCGGCCGCGACGTCGAGGTCAAGGAGCTCGAGCTGCTCGAGTGGTTCGAGCCCGGCACCCACCGGCACCACTGGCCGACCGAGGAGGCCGAGGCGGCCGAGAAGAACCTCGCCGAGCAGGTCTGGCGCGTGGAGAAGCAGCAGGGCAACGCGCGCAAGCTCACGCCCGAGGAGGAGGCCGAGGAGGAGGCCGCCGTCACCAAGCACGAGGACCAGAAGAAGAAGTTTGAGGAGAGACAGGACGAGCTCGTAAGGGACAAGCCACCACACAAGCGACGCAAGACGTCGTCTAAGCACCCCGCGCTAATGTCGGGCGCGCTGGGCCAGCTCCCCGCGGCCCCTCCCCACACAGGAAAGGGCGCCAACCTCGTGCCGCCGCCGCCCTCCACCGCCCCGTGGTCCGACAAGGGCCCACCGGCGGCCCGCATCCGCATGACCGTCACCTCCGGCTTCTACGTCCGCAGCTTCTGCCACGACCTCGGGAGCAAGGTCGGCTCGGCCGCCATGATGGCCGAGCTCAGCCGCGACAGGCAGGGCGACTTCGCGCTCAAGCAGAACTGCCTCGAGTACGACGACCTGGCCAAGGGCGAGGCCGTGTGGGCGCCGCAGGTCAAGGAGCTGCTCGCCGACTGGAAGGAGAAGCACCCCGACCCGCCCCAGAAGCAGGACGCGTTCCGGAACGACCGGAACCAGGTCAAGCCGCGCGTGCAGAACGCCGAGCCGTCGAAGAAGAGGCAGCGCGACGAGCAGCCCGAGGGCGCCAAGCCCGAGAAGCGGAGGAAGAACTCGAGCTCAGGCGACGAGGCGCCGACACTGAAGCCCGCGCCGGCGAGCCCCAAGGCGGAGCAGGCGACCGAGGCCAAGGCCGAGGAGGTCGTCAAGGCGAAGACGCCGGAGAAGGCCAAGGAGGACGAGTCGGAGTGGGACGGCATCAAGGACTAGCAGGTCTGGGTTCGCGCCATCCGCTCCCGTCCGGTCGGCCGGGGCGGGCGTTATCGAGGGGCAGTGATGCCGCACGGAGCGAGCAGATAGGATGCCTTGGTGATTTCGGAGCGTTTAGATGAGATTCTCTGGCCGCGGGTTTGAGCTGCTCTCAAACGGGCCAAAATGATACCAATTGAACAGAGCCTACGTGGGACGGTGACGCAACATGGCGCACCTGGATGGCACATCTAGGCCCGCACTAGAGCACCAGAAGCAGTCGACTTGCCTGCGATTTACTCTGAACTTTTCAACCTCAAGGGCTCACGTGAAATCACTAGAAATCTGTCACGCGAAAGGCGAAACTTTCCAGGAACGGCATGAGACTGCATTACAACATTATATCAAGATCCGAGTCTATATGGTACAGGTGATGCAGATCCGCGCAGGGAGATCTAGAACTTGCCCCTGACGAGGTTGCCGATCATCTCACGGGCGGTGATGCGCGTGGTGTGGTACAGGGTGGGGAAGTCGACGGTGCTGGTGAAGCCGTCGGCGTATCCGAAGAGCAGCATGGGGGGGATCCAGCCGCGGGCGTACTCGAGGGCGAAGCAGCCCTCGGGCATGCTGTACTGCTTGACGGTGCCGCGGACGAGGTGGTGGACGGAGCCGGGGGTGTAGACCTCGGGGGTGTAGACGCCGGGACCGGGGGAGTAAGCGAGCTGGGTGCCGGTGAGGATGTGGAAGTAGTCGTTGGATGTGTGGCGGCCGCTGTGGCCCTCGGTGCCGATGGCGGTGCCGAAGATGATGAGGTACTCGGTGATGCCTGGGCTTGTCAGACACGGCGTCACAGTGGTAGGGGGGTTGTGAGGAAGAAGGGTGGGAAAGGGGGGAAAGGGGGGCAAGGGGGACAAGGGGAGGGGAGACTCACTGGCGTGGATGATGTACATGGCGCCCATGGCGCCGCCGGCGTTGTTGAACACCCACTCCTCGTGCAGGTTCACGACCTCGGGGTGCTTCTCGTTGAGCTCGGCGACAATGTAGGTGACGATGTCGGCCGTGTTGTTGCCGTGCTCAGCGATGGCGCGGAGCTGGAGGTCGTGGAGGTGGTCGAGGTCGAAGACGTAGAAGCTCTCGAGGTTCTTCTCGAGGACGACATAGATGGGGGTCAGGACGCCGAGGAGGGTGGCTAGGAAGAAGAGCCAGCCGCCCAGGCTGTTGTTGCGCGGGGGGGACATTTTGGCAAGAGTCGATCAGACCGAACAAGAGAGATTCTGGAAACAAAGGAGTGTGGTAGCGCGACTGGCTAGGAACGGGGCGGGAGGCTCGACGAAGGTGACGGCGTAGACAACCCTTTTGAACTGTCGGGAACTTTCAGGGTCCGGCGGGTGACCACAACAACCGTTGGGGGATGTTTTTTCGCGAGACCCCTAACGGCCAAATTCTGCCTGCCGTCACCGCCGGAGACGTTGCTTTCCGGTGGCCTGAGAATCGTACCTGGCTCGCCCACGGTTCCGAAAGGTCCTGTCAGACGTACGCGTTCCAGTGCATGTAGTGGGGCACCAGGCACCACAGGGCCTTTGGACACGCTAACGCGACCCGCGGGAAGCGATTGCTGCGTGCTTGCTGAGACCTATCATAAAATTTCCCACTCACTCACTCATTGGCATCACATTGGTAACCACAGCCTGAGACGATCTCATCTCACCCACACACCGCCCACCCGCACCCGAACACGAATTCGAGGTCACCCCCTCACCCACCCGGAACCTCCGGAACTTTTGTCCTCCAACAACACCCACAACGACCACACCATGGCGACGGACACCATCCCTCAGACGGCCGTTCCCGGCAGAACCCTCGGCCCAGCCTCCCGCTACCGCTCCGGCGCCGGCACGCACATCCACGAAGGCAACGTCGTCTCCTCGCTCCTCGGCCGCGTGACCGTCGACACGCCGGCCTCGGCAGCTGGGCCGGCCAAGCGGCTGACGCGCATCGCGGGGGTGCTCAGCTCGCCGGCGGACCGGGCGACCATCTCGGTATCGCGGCACGGGGCCAAGAAGCGCGAGGCGCTGCCGGACGTCACCAACATCGTGCTGTGCCGGGTGCTGCGGCTGATGCCGCGACAGGCCATCGTGTCCATCCAGCAGGTGGGAGACACGGTGCTGCAGACCGAGTGGCAGGGCGTGATCCGGTCGCAGGACGTGCGGGCGACCGAGAAGGACAAGATCAAGATCCACGAGGCGTTCAAGCCGGGCGACATCGTGCGGGCGCAGGTGGTGCGTATTCTCTTGTTTCGCGAGCGACGGCGTGTCGTGAGAGCGGTGCTAACGGGGACCAGATCTCGCTGGGTGACCAGGCGAACTACTACCTGTCGACGGCGAGCAACGAACTGGGCGTCATCATGGCGACGAGCGAGGCGGGCAACGACATGGTGCCTGTGAGCTGGAAGGAGTACCGCGATCCGGAGACGGGCGTGGGCGAGCTGCGTAAGGTCGCGAAGCCGAACTGAGGGCTGCGTCTGTCTGTCTGCCTGCCTGCCTGCATGGATTTGACGACGGCAGCGTGGACGATCAACGACGTGCTGCGCCGGGGAGGAAGCCGTCTGCCCGTCGGTGGACGTTGCCATTCGAATCGATACCCAGGGGAGAGAAGCTTGGGCAGGCGGCACGCTATCCGACCATGGCCAGAGGGCTTGGTCAAGGGATACGCCTTGGTCGTCTTGTGTGTCTGAAACACGGCAGCATGAGCATGGGCGCCGTGACGACATGACAGCTCGCGGCAGTGGCAGCATGAGCGTAGGCACGAGCACGGGGCAAAAGGCAAAAAGGCACGGTCAGCAACCCACAGTGTTGGGGGTGAGGGAGTCAATCATTTGAGGGGCATGAAGAAAAAAAATCCGGATACCACCTCAGTGATAGAGGCCGGACTTAATTGACGGGGGATATGAGTCTGGGCTCGTTTGAAAGAGATGATGCCCGACTTTGCCCTGTCAGGCTTGATACCTACGTTCCCACAGTCAGAGCTTCCCCGAGCAACCGTTGAATCAAAACAAGATGGTAAAGACTTTGCAAAAGCAATCACGATTAACTGGTGCCTGCCCAATATACCCCCCTCGCGAGCTTTGTGCCAGGTGCCTCCTGGCTCGTCGTCGTTGACGGCTGCCGTCCGTGGTGGGAAAAAGTGCAGTGACGGCCGGGAATGTGGGGCACCCCTAGTGGACGCACTACGATGATCCATGCTTCCTTCCTCCTTCTTGGCCTGGTCCCCGGTTCCTTCCCATGTCATTGGAAATCCCCCATTCGTCCATTCGTCCCTGCCGCCCAGTGCCCAATTGATCTTCGTACCGCAAAGGGGCGCAGTTGCCCATGTGAGAAATGACCAGGGACCTCACCTTTTTTAGACGCTTCCCCCGCCACCGAACACACACCTCAGCCCGGCTCAAACAAAAAAGGCCCAGCCCGCCTGCTTGGTCCTAGAACTCAGCCCAGCCATCGCCCTACATGCTAGTCCGAGAGAGAAGAGGACAGAATAAGATGCCCGGCGTCCCCTCTCACCCCCACGCGACACCATATTCAGTATCCGTAGGAGAAATCATCAACGCCGTCAGCCTCACCGTTCACCGTCGTCTCCCCTCGCGCTCGTCTACGAACTTGCGGTCACGACATCTCTAGACGCCTTGTCAGACCGCTTCCTGGATCTCTCAAAAGCGACCATTGCACCACACGCACACCATGAGTGCAACCCTCACCATGACGACGACAGCGACCTCGCCGCCAATCCCGGCCACGTTATCACTATCAACAGAACCACCATCCCCGCCTCTCTCCGCCTCTCACTGCTGTCCGGGCTGTGGCCTCGCTCTCCCGCCATCACTCGACCAGCCCGCAACAAAGGAGGTCGACCGCGCCGGCCAACGAGACAGCGCCTACATTCAGGAGGCCGCCGCCTCCCTCCTCGAGGCCCAAGCCCGCATCGCCGACCTCGAGGCGCAGGTCCGCCTCCTGAACCACAAGGCTACCGCCGCTGTCGACCGCTGGGCCGACTACGAAGACGAGCTCGCCAACCTTCGCAAACAGGTCGACGCGCAGCCGCAGCCGCAGCAATCGCCACCGCAGCAGCCTCTGCCGTCGCCGAGTAGGTCGTCGTTTCTGCCCACCGCGGGCGTCGCGAACCGCCTCTCGGCTATGCTGTCGCGCAAGTCGACGCCCAACCTCCGGCCGACCTCCATCCCCTCGACCCCGACCCTGGTGAGGACGCCAGCGTCAGAGGGCGAGCCCGCTGAGGACGAAGGACCGGCGCACCCGCTGAACGCCCACGCTGACCTCCTCTCTGCCCTCCACCACGAGCAGCACCTTCGCCGCGCTGCCGAGTCGCGTCTGAGCACCACCTCCCAGGAAGTCGAAGAGCTGTCCGTCTCGCTGTTCGAGCAGGCCAACGAGATGGTGGCCACCGAAAGGCGCGCAAGAGCTCGCCTCGAGGAGCGCGTCGAGACGCTGGAGCAGAGGGAAGCAGATAAGAAGCGGAGGCTCGATCGGCTCGAGGGCGCCGTGGGCCGGATCGAGCGAGTGAGATCCTTGCTGGGAGAGGAGAGGTTGAAAAAGATGAGAGAGCAGTCAAGAGCGGAGGACGCTGAGACGGGACGGACGACACCGCCGCCAGAGGATGAAACCAGGACGGACACAGAGCAGGCCGATTCGCCCAGAAACCCACAAGGCGGCATATGATGCGAAGAACATGATGACACGAAGCATTTCAAGCAGGACTAATACGATACGAAGGACATGGGCGGTAATGGAAGGTTGGGAAAAGGCTGCATGGATGGGCATCATTGGCATCACGGCATGGGACAGGGTGGCTTGGGTTGGGCATAGCATCGGCGGAGTTGTATCAAATTTGCAATGTCAAGATTCAGATCCATCCACGCTCACTCGCTGGTCCTATACGCAAACTCGCATCTCGGGGTTTTCGACTTCACCGGGGAACAACAATTCACTCAGTCTAGGGTATTGGTCAGGTCTGTCACATCCGTCTTTCTGCAAAGCGATCTGGCTCCAGACCTCACCTGACGTGTCTAGGTGGTGACCAGCGCATTCGGGGCAAGGCAACAACACTCACAGCCACTGCGAGTCGCATCGATGCTTGAGCGATAATTCGTCAGCCTCACACTGTCAGTCTGCGATGCTGGCCTCATTGTCTACCCCGCTTTGTAGACCCCGACATCTACGTGCAGCACGGTAAGTCAGAAGAACCGCATAACTGTTATAACTCAGCCCTACTTGCTGTATCTCTCGGCTTATCCAACGCCACGCCATGTCCACCTACTGCTACGATCGCATAGACCTATCAACCGATGCCATTCGTCTCCTCCTTCTCGTCCGGGGCTACCACACCGACCCCATCCGGTGCCAGCTCTTCGAGGCATTGCCTCATGCCGAGGAGGGGGTCCCTTACGAAGCTCTTTCGTATACTTGGGGTGACACCTCCAACAAAGTCCCCATCTCCGTCAACGACAATGTCCTACACGTCACAAGCAACCTCTACACTGCTTTGAAGTGTCTGAGGTCTGATGATGAGGACAGGGTCCTCTGGGTGGACGCCATCTGCATCGATCAAAACCACCTCCAGGAGAGAAATCATCAGGTGGGACAGATGAAGCTCATATACGAAAACGCCAAAAACGTCATCATCTGGCTGGGCCCCGGCAGCCAAGAGATTGACGTCCTCTTCGACATGGTCGACAAGCTCGATAAGCGCGGCGGAAGAGACCCCGGACGGGCCTCGGTCGAGGTGTGGAAGCAGCACTGGTCGGCGTTGCTGAAAGCGTCCGGGGGTCCAACGGCGCCGTTCTACCAAGTCCGGCGCCAGGCGCTCGAGGGGCTCCTGGCGAGGTCGTGGTTCGAGCGTATCTGGGTCATCCAGGAGGCGTGGAGTGCGAGGCGTGCCGTCGTCGCCTGCGGGTGGCGATCCGTCACGGCGCGGGCTTTTGCCCTCACACCGTCCCTCATGGGCCTCGAGACGGGATCACGCCGGCGGGCTCTGCTGGAGGCCATGCCGGGCCCGTTACGTGCCAAGACGTGGCAGTCCGAGGCATCCGACCTGTGCACCGTCCTCCGCACGTTCGGGGACAGCAAGTCTTCGGACGAGCGCGACCAGATCTACGCCCTGCTCGGCATCTCCTCAGACGCCTCGCGCGATGGCGTGCTCCGTCCTCGCTACGACCTCCCCATGAACACGACGCTGAGGGATACTATCTCGTACCTAGTCTTCGGGACCATCCTAGACGGCTCGTTCCACTTCCCCTCCTGGTCCCTTTCCGAGCTGCGCCTCAAGCTGCACCAGCTGCCCGAGGAGCTCCTTCGATGGGCTCTGCAAGACCACAGCGACGAGCTGGCGGCCCGGCTCGTGACCGAGGAGCGCATCAACATGGGCGTTTTCACTATCGACGGGAAGCCGGCGCTGCACGCCATGGCAGCGAACCACGGCTCCGTGACGAGCGCATCCCTGATCGTCGCCCACAAGGACGTTGACGTCAACCGCTGCGTCGGCGGGCGTCCTGCGCTGTACGAGGCCGTGCGATCCGGCCACATGGCGATGATCGACTTGCTCTCCATGGCAGAGAGGTTGGTTGTCGACACGAGAGACGGAAACGGGCTGACGGCTCTGGAAGTCGCCGCGAAGGCTGGCAGCTGCGCCATCGTCGACCTGCTCCTCACCAACCGGCCTGTGACAGGCGATGTCGACCCCTGGGGTATGGCAAACTCGCCAAACCCGCCCCTGATACTGGCGGCAGAGGGCAACCACGCGGACTGCCTCGAGGTCCTCCTCGCGGCCGGGGCCCAGCCAGAGGTCATCGACCTGCGGGGGCGAACGGCACTCTGGGAGGCCGCGAACCAGGGCCACGCATCGGCGGCCCGCGTCCTCCTCGAACATGGCGCTGACGCCCAGACGCGGGAACCCTACCACAAGCACAGCGCGCTCTTCGCCGCCGCCGCCGGCGGACACCTCGACGTGGCGCGCCTGCTCATCGACAAGGGCGCCCGTCTCAGCGAGGCCGGTGACGACCCCGTCTTGACCGACTCCTTGACGCCCCTGCCCGAAGCGGCGTGGCACGGTCACGAAGACATGATCAGTCTGCTGCTCGAGCGCGGCGCCCACGCGAACGCCCGCACGCCCCACACAGGCACGACAGCCCTCTGGATCGCGGCGCGCCGGGGTCACACGGAATGCGCCCGCCGGCTCCTCGCGCACGGCGCCGGCTTGGAAGTCACAGACTTCTCCTACCGCTGCACGCCGCTGTGGATCGCCGCGATGAACGGCCACGCCGCGGTCGCGCGCCTGCTCCTCGACCACGGCGCCGCGATAGAGTCCAAGGACGTGCGGTACCAGGCGACGGCGCTGTGGATCGCGGCCTGGGCGGCATGGCCGCGGGTCGTTGAGCTGCTCGTCGAGCGCGGGGCGGACTTCGAGGCGCGGGGCGTGGGGTTCAATGCGCACATGGCGGGCTCGACGCCGCTGCTGGTGGCGCTGACGCCGATGTCCGGCAACGTCGGGCGCTCCGAGGAGGTCGTGCGGCTCCTCCTGGACCGCGGCGCGAATGTGGCCGCGAGGAACGAGCTCGGCATGACGGCCTGGGCCTGTGTCCAGCCGTACATGCCGTGGGATATCAAGCAGGCCTTGAAGGTGGGCGACGGGAGCATAGATGCAGGAGGCGGGCGGGACGCGAGCGGCATGGATTGGCGGCCATAGACCCTACCTACTACACCACAGAATACCCAGTAACGTCTCCCCTCGGCACCCCCCGTGCCTTTGCATGCCCGTTCCGAGAACCGGGTGCGTGATCTCGACCCCTGAGCCGGTGTTGATAACAAGTTAGGCCGGGAAGGGCAGGTCCCGAGCTATACGGGAACGAGGAGATCAATGCCAGCCCGCCAGTAAAAAAAGTCTCCCAGCGTCGATCAACGTGTACCGGGCCACAAGCTCGTTGTCTCGCGGCTGACACGCCCGCACGTCGTTTGCCTACGTGCGTCGGACACTACCACCCACGTCGGGCCCCATCATCGGAACAGGAAATATCCTCCTCCCTCGCAAGAAACAGGAAAACTCCCCAGAGCCCCGGTCCGCCTCATCGAGAGGCGCAGGCCGCGAGAGTTCACCCCTAGGCCAGATAACGAACGCCCTCGCTGGCGCTCGTTATCTCGTCTGTCACCACTGGCCAGAACGCTCGCTCGCGGAGACGGACCTCCCACGCGCGGGTGGCCATCCCATCCCATCCATCCATCCAGTTCCCCCCACGCCCGCCGCCGGACCGTGCAGCGTGACAGGCCCCCTTGGTAGGTCCGCCTGCCCTGCACCTCTGGAGAGGGCCTCTGGAACGGGGGCTTGGTATATATTCTGCCTCGAGGCGCCGGTCGCCGTCGCAGGTCGCCGTCCTCCCTTCTCTCCTCGACATCCCTTGGCTGCTACACTGTCGTGCGCGACACGCTCTCCCAGAGCTTTCTGAACAATCTCGATCCAGTCGCAGTCGCAGTCGCAAGTCACAGTCGCAGTCACAGTCGCAGGTCACAGCCAAAAGGTCAGACGTAAGAAGCAACATGCTTGTCCATTGATCCTCATCTTTACGATCCTATCTTCATGAAATGAATCTCATAGCCCGCTTCCTGCGTGGCCGTATCCAAAGCCAAGATACCTTCTTTCCAAACGCAAGACACCAACACCCGGAGCCGCGGTGTGCCTGTCCACCTTTTTTGATTTTTTCCCCAATACCCAAACGCCGCGCCAGATCAGGGAATCGAGATGTCGAACGGACTATTACGCTCGCTCACAATATGCGTCGAGTCAATCCGCTGCAGCCGCTATGCAAACGCACGCCATCGTCGCACCGGCGTTCCAATGCCTTCGAGTTCATCCAGGTCATAACCCCAGTTCATCCGCGCCACCCACGACGCAGTGGCCTGCAACCACGAAAGAAAATAGACGGACATCCGCCGAACATGTCTGGGTCCAGGTGAGTTTGGCGTTTCTCCCGGTGGCCAATGGCCTGATGATCATCGGAGGCTCGTCGTCGACGGTCATCGATCATGCGAGCCATTGCTCCTCGTCGCGCTTCAGTCCCCTCATCACGAGTCCCTCGTCTTCGTCTTCATCCTCCTCCTCCTCTTCTTCTTCGTGGGCTCTTTCTTGAGAGACGGTATCGTTCTGAGCCGCTTCTTCGTGTATCTCGTCCTCCTCCAGCATCCACGTCAGGCCGTTTGCCTGCTCCTCGAGCGGGAAGACCTCCCGCGCATACTCCTCCAGGCCCCTGGGTCCTTCCCAGAGCGCCATGGACTGTTCCGGGCAGCTGTCGTCGAGCTCGGCGTCGCCAAAGTAGGGCGGCTGCTTCTTGGGGTCGTCGTGGCCGAGGCCAAAGAGCTTCTCCAGAGCCTCCAGCTGTTCCCGGTATCCAGTGGGGATCTTCACCTTCAGGTGGATCGGCGCCCTGACGTACTTGACGGGACGACCGACACCCTGGGCGAAGAGCTCGCAGGCCTCGCGCGGCGTCAGCATCTCCCAGGCCAGAGCGACACGACGGCCTCGCCACTTGGGCGCGCCGTCCTTGAAGATCTGGATAATGGCCGGCCCGACATCATGCTCGGCATCGATCCATGGCAGCTTGACGTCCTCGTGGAAGGGGGCTTCCCAGCGGAAAGACCCATCGGCTTGGAGCTCCATGCAGAAGAGAGGGTACAGCAAGGACGTGAAGTTGTTGTTGTAGATGCCCGTGTACACAAAGGTTGCCGGCAGTTCGATCTTGCGGATGTACTCTTCAATCTGATGCTTCGAGGCCCACAGAGGGAGCGACGGCCACTCGGGGTTGTACGCTGAGTGGTCCGGCATCGAAGAGTAGATGTAGTGCTGGATACCGGCCCTCTTGGCTGCATCGGCAAGCGCCTTGCCGATCTGGAACTCATCGCCGTAGAAGGTGGTGTTGATGAAGGCCAGCTGCGTGCCTCTGAAGAGGTCGCTGATGAGGTCGTGATTCACCCCGACTCCGGTGATGGGGCCATTTTTGGTCACGTCGCGGTTGTCGGGTGTGGGCTTGTGCCGTGTGTAGAGCTCACCCACAAGAACGGTCACGTTGGGATTTGAGTTCACCTCAGTGGCGACGACACCTTCGAGATTGCGCAGCTGGGCGCGGACATGGTAGCCGACGGCGGTGGCGACCCTGATGAAGGAGGCGGCTTGCCGACCGCTGGCGTTGATGACGGCAATGGTCTTGTCGGGTGAGGACATGAAGCGCTTGGGGGGTCGGAAAGTGAGAGAGTTATTCCGGGAGACGAGCGGGGACGACTCGGAGTAGGAGGAGCGAGAGTGCTTGTGTGTCTTGTTGAGTTCACCGGCGGCGGGCTGGTCGCGCTGGTGGTTGATGTGGTGAGTGGCGGGGCGGATGGGAATCCCGACCCTGCTGAGTTGAGAAGGCATGAGGGTCACCATGGGAGGCTTGGAGACGCGGCGACGAGCTGTCTCCTGCAACTAGATGACAGGCGTTAGGGGTGAGGGCGCGGTGTTGTGATGATCAATGGAGAGGTGAAGGGTGAGAAATTCTGCGACGACCGGGCAAAGAGCGAAAGTCGGATTGTGTGGAAACCGTCTGCGTAAAAGACGAGAGAAAGAGGGTTGTCCCCGCTGTTCCCCGGATTCGATGGTGTAAGTGAAAGGGTCTGGCGCAGCAAAGGTGTGGAGAACCGTAGGGGGGGACGGCGGCCGAGTACAGGTCGGGCTTTGCTCTTAGCTCTTAGCTCTTAAAGCATGGGAATCTCGAATTGGACCCGGGCCGGTTGTTGAGAAAGCGATACGTAAAACGAGCCTATGATAACGCTCTAAGCTATCGCCAGCAGGAACAGGACAGATAGCGGTCCGATGCAGCGCGACGCAAGGGGCAAGCGAGACGGCGCAAGGCGTTCGGTTGCAGCGCAGCGAAACGCAAAGGTTGGACAGAAGATTGCCGTGCGTGACTAGGTGTGAGATCGGGTGCGTTACGGTGCGGCGCGGCGGCCGGCGTCGGAAGGAACCTTGAGGGGTCGCGCAATAGGAGGGAGGGATGGTGAGCGGCCGAGGCGAAGCGATAGTAGTGATAAGGGTGGAAGGGGCGGAAGGATGAGGGGCGTGATCCTGGTCAGGCCAAGCTTTCGCAACGATTGCGATAGACCAGGCGGAGGGCTGGGAAAGGAAGCCTAGGAGACGTCGGAATCCGGGGTCAATGCGAGCTAGGAGGCAATCGATCGTGTGGCCGCGATAAGGGGTGGAGAGTGAAGTCGGAGTTGGGGGTTGTCTGGGGAGTGCAACAGTAGACCAAGGTTGGCGGCGGCGTCGACCTTGGCTGGAATGCTGCTGAGCTTGTAATCGTGAAGGTCTCGGACGGCGGGTGGAAACCAGGGCTGAACAGCAGAGTCGGCGGCTGAATGGGGATCAGGCGGAGGTGCAAGAGGCGGACGGGCAGAGGAGGGGGCCGAATGGGTTGGTGCCAAGTCGCCCTGGGATGCTGGCAAAGATGACGACGCGGAGAGCTTTGCGGTTGGCTTGCATCTATCTGTGTCTGAAGCCGAGTCTCGATGAGGACGGTCCAATCGGGGTCAACGCTGGTCAAGCGTGGCTGTCACCTAGTCGGCCGTTCGATGTGACCCGACTCTGGGAGCTGCAGGTGCTTCGGGAGGGGGCGTGGCTGTGACGTTGTGATGAGTGCCCGGTGCTTGGGAGGGACTGAGAGAGACGGAGGCGCAGAGGCAGTGAAGTGTCGGAGCGCCGTCTGTCGTCAGGTTGATGATGATGGCTCTCGTGGTGGTATGAAATCAAGTGTACAAGCTGAGGTTGGGCGAGCCGGATCCGGATGGGAACAAGTTGAGCGCGAGTCACTGATGACGGCGCAATGATTCGGAGGTGGTGGTAACTGCCACCTCTTATCTTTCGTCCGTTTCGATCTCGAGAGAGAAGGAGCACGTGGGCGTTTGTGCAAGAGGGCCCTCCACTGACTGAGCAGGAGCAGGAGCAGGAGCAGGAAAGAAGAGGGGTGGTCTCTGGATCGTGGTTTCCTCAACTCGAAATCCTCCTCAAGTCGAGGGTTGCTCACGCAAGGGCCCGCCAGGTCTTTATCCCTCTTGCCCCGTTGTCGGGCTCTTGTGCCCGTGGCGGCCGGCGGGCTTCTTGCTGGAGCAGAGGAGAGCAGATGGACCAAACGGGCTTCCGGTTTGCAAAGCCTTTACACATTGACTAAATCACGAATTGCGGCCCCCCAATCATCCGCGTTGTTTGTTATTAACACATTGGTCCCTAGTCCTACCCGGCCGCCCCTGCCCGCGGTGCCCTGCCTGGCCCGTTCTGTGCTGCCCGCACTTGCCATGATGCAAGCGCAGGCAAGCGCGAGCACGAGCGGAGGGCAAACAGGCAAGGTCGAGCCCGTGGCTCCACGAGTGGACTGGCGTGCTGGGCTTGTCCATCAAGCCCATCGTGCCTTCTGTTCCTCTGCATCAACCCTCCTGTCCTTGCCCGGCCACAAGGGTGGAACATTAGGTAAGAGGTTGTCTGTCGTTGGCTGGACCCAGCATTTCGTGCCTGTTGCGAATGCCCCAAGTCGTTTCCCCCCCAGTTGAGCAAAGTCGCGCTTGTTGGCGTGCTTGCTGGACGAAAATTTTTCCTTATCTTTTCACCTTCCATCCCAGCGCGAGGTACCACCTCACCATCCAGCCAGCCAGTCCACCACCAGAAGTCATGCACACGCTCGCTGACCGACCCGCAGCCCCCCTCCCCCCTAAAGAAGAACCCATCACGGTACCTTGCTGCTCGCCCACCTTACCTCATGGTAGGTAGGCAGGTCGGTGGTAGGTACCTTGCTCACTACTGTACTGGTACTGCAAGCCTGCCTGGCCCACCCTGCCGACAGGGCCGCCTCACATCATCAGCCCTGGGACCCAACTCTATCATCTGGGAGACGCTCATCAAATTTGCGGCACCCGCAGAACCTGCCCGAACCCCCCCCCCTCCTCCCCCATGCCGTCTTTCATCGCATCATTCGTCTCCGTCTGTTCGTCTTCTCGTTCAGTCCAACGACGTGGCCGAACGACATCGGTCGATCTCTCGTCATGCCTTGCCAAGGCCTTGAGCTTATCATTCGTGATCTACATGGTCAGGGATCCTTACTCACACCGGACCATGCAGCCTGACATATTCGGCTTCTAGCTTTCTAGAAATGTTGCGACCTCCTTCAAACGGCAATGTCCAAAGGGGGGTGGGCTCAGGAATATCGCCATTTGGTCCCCGTATGGGCCAATTCGCGCCGCGGCTGGCTATCTCTGCCCATGAAACGCCTTCCGCCCATCAGCCATCACGCGCCCCATCGGATCCCCCCAAGCAGCTAGCAAGGACCCAGCACCCGCCTCCGCATCTGCAGCTGCGTACCAGGACCACCTTGTTACCTTGCCGGTCGGCCTGCATGCCTCGACTGCATAGAACACCGGTTCCTCTCTCGACTTTCATCAGACGACGCACCTTGGCTTCGAACCGTCTCCTCTCACTAACCTCCACGGTCGGAGGGGCAGCCCGATCCCCCGCTGCGCCCTGAGTGGGTAACCTCATCTGGCACTTAATGCCAGCTTATCCTGCCTCCTGAATCCGTGTCTGGAAGCCTACAGCAGAGGGTGGGTGGGCGACCGACTGGCTGACTGATGCCCAGTCGTGATCAGGCTTCCCCGGATCCGGCGGCCCAGTGCCCTGGGACACGCAGCCTCCTTCGGCTTATCGGGTGACGACTGATGAACGTCTTCAGGAAGAATACCCGAGACGAGGCGCATCGGGCGGTTGGAGACGGGGTTGCAGCACATGACGCTCCAGACAGACACCCGCATGTTTGCTCTGCACATTTGATGAGCGTTGGCGCTGGCATTGTGCAACCCAATACTTTGCCCACCCAGAAATCCGGCACCTTTTCATTACGTACAACGCGGCCAGCCAACCAAGCCAACGTCTTCGCCCTCTCGAATGCCGTCATGTATCGAGCCGCCCGGCGCCAGCCCTGTGCCAGCCTGTCTCTCGTTTTCCGCCGGTCTCAGCATCTCCGCGGACCCTTCTGACCTACCAAAACCCCCAATTCAATCGTCGTCTGTTTCCCATGACAGAGCGCACCATGGACAGCTGGTAGCACCACCACACCCAGGCTCCTGGTGATACCACAACCCTGGTTCCCATGGTCGGTCGAGCCCGCGGGAGTTGTTCGATTCTGGCCGACCCCCCGCCATGGGCTTTGCGGGGAAGAGGGGCTCAACAGACACCACTGACCGATGCCCACGACCTGGAGGCTGGGCATGTGCCATCTCGACCTCTGTCGGCCTGCCCGGTGGATATTGTCCACTAGACGCCCAACCCCTCATTCTCTGGGTCTCACCACCATCCCCCACCTCCACTTTCGCTTCACGATGTTTTTTTTTTCACGTCAGGTGGGCAGACGCAGCTCGGCCCAATCCACTCTACAGCGGGACCAGCGCCGCCGTTGGATCGGAGACCAACGCGTTCGCGCAAGCGACATTGCTGGGTGTCAGGCGACTTGATACGCGACATGATCCCGAATCATCGTGAGTCCAAGGACGGCTCATAATGTTGTACAAGCTGGACACATGCTCAAGCCGCCGAATGCTCGCCAATCTCGCGAATAACGAGAAGTGATCTCTTGAATGTTCGATGAATTTCACCAGGGTGTCGTTCTGCGCAAGAGGAGCGAGTGTATTCTCAACCCCTTAGCCTGAAAAGCCATTACTGCTACCCCACCCATTCGACGGCGCCGCCATTCCACCTCCCATGTCACCATCAGAGGCAGATGGCCCGAACCAAAGCTGCGCTCCCGCCTCCGGGTCCATGGATAATTGATCTTGGGTCGTGAGCAGATTAATGTTGTCAAAATACCCCTTTCAAAAATTAGCAGACCGGTCAGCTACTGCACACCAGGACACTTACCCAGTCCACCTCAGTGCCCAGGCCAGTCCAATTGGCGCCGAACGGCAAGTCGTTTGATGTCGCAGTCGGGCTCGCGAAATCCGCGGGAAGGAAGCCACTGCCTGGGGCTGCTTGTATCGGATCGGTGATAGCCGCTGTCGATTCTGCGCCATGTGAGCTCATGAAGAATTACAACTACGGACCGGAGCGACTGACCGTCGATCGAGAGGTCCATCAAGGATGCGGAAGTCAAGCCTGTACTCGCGGTACCGCTCGGTTTTTGTGATGATGATGACTCCGACTCGAAGACGCCGTTGTCTTCCGGTGACATCCCCGGCGGCGATCCAATCTTGCCCAGCATCGTCTCAACAATATCTGCCGTCTTTTTGACTGCCGGAAGATCTCTGGCGACGAAACGCCAGATGCCGTGAGCCCGCTGCAACAGGCTCACCAGATCTGCTTTGGGCGGCACGGCGGTGCTGCCGAATCCGCTGTCTTCGTGGGGATACCTGTCGTTGCCGATCACCAGAAACAAAACCGTCGCCGATAAGAGGAAGTCGTGGACCGTGACCGAGGATACAAACCATCCGTGCTGATTGAGGATGTTCCCGGGCTGGCACATATGCCAGATGTGGTATTGGTGTTCCAGCATCATCACAGCGGCGTCTAAGCATTGTGTTCGGGAGTAGTCGTGCTCTTTCTTGATGACCGGCTCAACCAGGAATCGACGGTGGAGGACGCATCGACTCTTGTTGTATATGGAACCCAGGCCAAAACGTTGTATGATTTGCGTCGCCGGGTCCGTCACGGACTCCTCCATGGGCCGCACCATCATGAAAGATGGGACGGCTTTCCAGGCGTCCTGGATCATGCTATCGAGTCTCAGCACCTCCGAATACGGCGGAGGAGTTAACAAGTGTGCCAGCCGCGCCACATGCCCAAAGCATATCATGAGTTTGTTCTTGCAAAGGGGGTATGTCAAGTCCGTGTAATCGGTCATGGGCACTGCGGCGGGCAGTACCGTGGTCTCCGGGCCGAAGTCTTGATCGGGCAGGTTTCGCGGCAGTTCCACGTCGCTTTCGATGCCGAGAATCATGGCTGGCAGGCCCATGTGGAAGGAGACGAGCAGGTCCAGCGTCATACCGGTATGCCACATCCTTCTTCGCATCTCGCCATCAAAAGGGCTGATGTGGGCTAGCTTGCTGGGATCCCGGTGAAAGCCCATCTTGAGCATGAGCCTCATTGCGGTGGACGCCAACAAGTAGCAGTTCATCTGGGAGTTGCGGTTCAGGAGAAACTCGGCCTCGGCAAACATGATGACAGGTGCTATTGTCTGCTCCTTGGGCTGGGTGTACTTTCCCCGGACGAGACACCAGGCAGCCGCGGATCTAAGGCGCTTGATCCTGTCGATTGAAGGCTCGGGGGAGTCTCGTGCGAGCTCATGAGGCGCCATGTACGTCGAGAAGTGTGTCGCCAGACATAACACCATGAAGAGCTGCGCCAGCCAGTGTATGTCAACGCTGTGGGGATCATGCCAGAATTCTCGGTACTGGGTTGAGCAGCATCAGCAGGCGAATCCAGGCGCAAGAGCGTTGCGGTGCATACCTGATTCAGGAAGGTCGGTCGATGGATCAGATCTGGGAGGCTAGTCAGCGAGTTCGACATGACAAGGTCGAAGCACGGGAGTGCCCGCGGCGACAGCAAAGAATCGCAAAACACGCACACTGCGAGGGACTCTTGGCTGCGAAATACCGCATCGCCAGACGATCGACAATCTGCCGGTCGGGCAGGAAGTCCAAGACCTCATCCCTGTTGCGAGGGGATCTGGGGCCGCTGTGTGAGAAGACGAGGAGCCCGGGCACCTCGAACTCGTCCCAGCCCTGGGATCCCTCATCAGGGCTTTCACCTTCTGCGGCGTCTGTCTCCTCGTCGAAGTAGCTCTTGAGGTCCTCGATCTACCGATTTTCATCTCGTCAGCACGTCTTACCAGACTCACGTTGCGGAAAAGCAGCACAAGGCGAAAGCTCACATCTTCCAGCATGGCCATGAAATGCGTGGCACCAATGTACGTCGACCCCCTCTCACCATGGACCACCTGTCCGCTGGCCCGGCCGCTCTCGGCCGCTTTCACAGCCGCAGGAGCGGCGGCCTCGCCCAGGCTCTGCGCCGGGTCGCTCGCGGCGCCGTCACCCTCCTGGATCATGGTCCGCACCATGCCCTCGAGGCGCTTGAGCCGGGCGGCCATGCTCTGGTTGGGCTTGGCCTTCTGCGGCTTTGGGGCGTACTGGCAGGCCTCAGGGCGGCCCTTGCGGATACACTGGCCGCAGGGGGCGGAGCGGTCGCATTTCAGCTTGGAGGCGCGGCAGGTGGCGCAGGATAGGAGGACGCGGGAGCGCTTTGCGGAGGGGCCGGAATCGAGACGCCCGGCGCTGGGGCCGTGGGGACCGGAGCCGGAGTTGTCACCGGTGGCCCCACTGACCTCCGTGTCCTTGTCGCCGGAGGATCGGGAGGAGGTGCTTCCGTCCATGGCGAGTTCTCCTGGAGTGCAGGTCGGACGTGATTGGAGTGGGCGTGGGTGTGAGTGGAAAACCGGGTGCAGGCTGACAGGCGGGTAGTTGGAGGACTTGGTCGCTCTGGGTCTGATGTGAGGATATCAGATGAGGGGGTAGGCGAAACGCGATGGCGAACTCGACGAGTGTCTGGTGTGGGCTGAGCTGACTGCGGGGTACTACTGGTGAGCGCAGAGTCTCTTCCGATCTTAGCTTCGGGGTCCCAGTTTACGTCTCCTAGTGACGAAAGGCATTCATGTGATGATGGCGATGGCAAGATACCAAGACGGAGCGGAGCACATGCAACGGCAGAGCTGCGCGCAAGACGGAGCAGGGACAAAAACCACGGTCGCTGAGTGATCCCCGCCCAGGCAGCCATACCGACGTTTCACAGAGTAGGGTTTGAACGGGGTTAAGTGCTAACTCCGATGCGGCTCGCAAGGACCAGGTGGAAATGCAGTATATTGGGTAGGGAGTAAAAACGCCGCCAAAAGGTAAAATAGCAGACCAAGAACGCCAGAACCATGTAGTCTTTTTTCCTCTTCACGAATCGGGCGCACCGGGCAGCCTCTCTATGAGATACTTTCCTCTTGTGACTTTGAGGATGGGCACACCGGGGATTTTCCTGATACGGGACTGCAGACCCTTGTCCTGCGTCGCGACGATGTAGATTCTCTGCGCGCCAGGTCAGCATGTGGGCCTCGGGGGGAGGCTCTGGAGGGGGTTCTTACGTCCTTCTGGACCTTGTCCACGATACAGTCGTCGGCATAAATCTGTCTCGTGTGTCAGCAAATATCGACGACAGCGCTCGAGGCCCGGCGGAGAAACACATACGCCCTTGTGCGTACACCTTGCCTTCTCCCACCTCTCGTCCCTCGCGACGCGCATGGCCAGGCGGAATTTGGGCCCCAGCTTGGACAGCTCGGCCATGACACAGTCGGTGACGATGGGGGTGCAGCTGGCGTAGAGGCAGTCCATCATGGTCTCGAGCAGGGGCAGCTTCATCTGGACGGTGCGACTGAAGAAGGACGTGTCGACGAGGACGCTGTAGGGGGGTACGAGGGAGGTGTTGGCGGCGAAGAACATCTGCGAGGGCATCTGGGGCACCTCGCGGACGAGCTCGCCGTCGGCGCCGGCCTTCTTGCCCTTCTTGGCGGCCTCGAGGGCTTCGGCTTTGGCGAGGTTCTCCTTGCGGCGGGCGTCATTCTTGCCGATGACGCGCTTGACCTGGAAGGGGGGGCCGTCAGCGGTTTTTCGGGAGGACGGAGGGGAGGGGAGGGGGTGCGCACCTCCGCGAACTTGCGGGTCTTCTTCTGGACGCCCATGGTGGTTGTTGTCTTGGATGGGCGGAAGGTGGTCGTGGGAGAAAAAAGTCGGGCGAGGCTGGATCGCGAGGCTGATGTGATGGGATTTCAGACCTGATGCGGGATGGCCGCCGTCTGTCGTTGACGGCGGGGTGCGAAAAAGTTTTAGTGGGGCGATAACGTGAAGACTTACTGGCGGCTGCCGCCGGGTGGTGAGTGACAGTCTGTCGTGTTGAGCGATGGGAGGCGGGCGGGCGGCTACAGACCACGCCGCCCGCCGCGCTAGACCCGTTGAGCCCTGCAGCCACCGCCAGCTGGGACGTTGGTGCAATCTGCCATTGGAACCCGTTTGCCGTTTCTTCCTTTTGTGACTACAGACCATCCAAGCCCTTAGCCTGTCCTTGAGAAAACAACAGCGAGGCCGGCACAGGATGCAGAGGGAATGCTGCGACGTCGTTTGTGCCCACCAGTACAGCCTGAGTGCCTTGTTAGATGCGCAAATAGTAAGCTCGACGAATACCATGCTGGGGCTGAGTGGGCTGTGCCATTCGAGGGCGATTTTCAGGGAGACGCTGGAACGAGGGGATGCGCCAATGCCAATACAATACGAACACAGTGTGCCAGGGTCTTGAGCCCGCCGATCTCCCCAAGGCCCGTCACAGCACATGACACAGTGCGCCAAACCATCACACAGTAAACAATCCTGGGCAGGGCGGGCAGGCACCCCCGAGACCCCCTTTCCACCTAGGGGCCCTCACTCACCCTTCGGACCTGCCTGCCCTGCCTGCCCTGTCCTGCCAAATGTCGATGCCCGTGCCCCTGCCCCGTGGTACCTGCCTGCCCTGTCGCTGCCGCCGCCGCTGCCCGCCGACAGATCCAAGATCTCCAGGTCTCTTTCTCTTGCTGAGCCCTCCTTGACTCTTCTCTCACTCATTCTCGTACTCATTCGACCACCCACGAGCCTGTCCAACCGACCACGGCAGCAACACGACACAACCCACGGCATTGCTTCGTCGCCAGCTCTGCTCCACGTTCTCTTCCTCTACTTCTTCTTCTTCTTCTTCTTCCTTTATTTCTTTTGCGCATCTCTTCCATCACCATCCCATCGCATTCCGTCTCCACAGCAGATCCGAATTCAAACCACCATCCCACCCACCATACGCGCCAGGCCAACCAGCCTCGCGACACCCACGCCCTCTCCTGCCCACAGCCTGCCTGTACCACCCCGACCGCATCGCCCACGCCCACTGTTCCGGTTCCTACGCCCGCTCGACCATGGTGCGCATACCGTTTGCCGCCAGCCGGCGTTCCTCCACCCTCACCTCCGCGCTCGCCGCCCTCGCTCTTTTCGGCACCACGGCTCTGGCTCAGAATGGCGGGAATAACGACGACGACAACAACGACCAGCCGTCGTCCGTCGAGGGAGACGGCGCCGCCGCCACGACTGCCGGGGGCGACGAAGAGACGCCTACGCCATCGGCTGCTGATGAAGAGACGCCCACACCATCCGCCGCCGACGAAGAGACGCCCACGCCATCGCCCGACGACGACGAGGATGTGACCATCAGCGGTGGTGAATCCGCGCCTGAACCGACCCCCACGCCCTCGACCACCACGACCGAGCAGAACCAAGGCACGACGACTTCAGACGGCGATGTTCGCATCACTGGAGGCACTGACGACGGCGAGGCTATCACCACCTTCCCCACCGTCGAGACCATCCTCGGCATCCCCACCTACGCCCCTGCCGCTGTCCCTCCGACCATCCACGCCCCCTTTATGCAACACTCGACGGCCCCCGAGGGCACCGTCTTCATCGCTGTTGGTGCCATCCTCGGTGCCTTCGGTCTTGGCATCCTCATCTGGCGCGGAATCGTCGCCTGCCTTCTCCATCGTTCCGTCCGCCGCGCCGCCATGGAGCAGCACAGCGCCAACGACAAGGCCGCCTTCCCTGCGCCGCCCGCCCAGTTCTACAAGTACAGCGACCACAACTCATCCCTGTCTCTCGCCGCCGCCGCCGCCGCAGGCCGCGGCACCCGACGCACCAACCGTGGGCCCATCCCCTCCGGAACCCCCAGCCAGTCCAACCTCTTCTTCTCCCCCACCGCTGCCGGCGGCGCTGCCAACGCGGGTACCGCCAGCAGCCGTGACTCTCGCTTCCTTCCTTCGGGCTTCTACGCCGCCGGCAACTCGTCTCCCGGCAACAACCCCCACCAGCACTCCATCAGCATGACCAACCTGCCCCCGCGCCCCGATTCGCGCGGCAACGGCCTCGGCGCCCCCGCCGGTCGTGCCGTGCCCCAGCACACCCCGCCCGAGTCGCCTCAGTTCAACGCCCGCCGCGACCTGAGCACCAGCACCCTCAACCTCGCCGCGCCCGCCCACGGCGGCCGCGCACCCAGCGCCTACCTCGAGGACCTCCTCGACGAAAACCCGCAGGCGTTCCCCCCCAGCAACATGCCGCCGCCCAACCCCCAGCACCAGCGCTCGCCGGGGTCGCGGTTCTGAGACGTGTCTCGGAACGAGCTAGGTCTTGTCGGTGGCAGTGGAGTTTTCAGTTCAGTTGGGTCCCTCGCGGCCACTCGTAGGGCTGGTGTATAGGGTAATTGTCAGTACGGCATATGGAGCGGCGTCCCGGGACCAGGCTTGGTACATTCTTTCTACTACAACTAATAGAATCCTTCGATATCCTTCACTACGCTTCTCTCTCTCTCTCTCTCTCTCTCATTGCTACTGTCTCACGTTGACCCGGGCGTGAGACGATGTTTGTGAATGTGACCACGGAGCATCGTGACGAAAGCCGCAAACCCTCCTCCTGGCTAATGCAGCCCCGCCGTGGTGTCTCAATATCTTCCTCTCCGCGACTCACCGCTCCCATCTCGTCACGGGCGGAAAATTCCTGCTACCAAAGACTTCACAGCACGCAACCCGAGACACGACGCATCAGCCCGTGGACTGTGCCGGATCGCCTGTCCGACGTGGCACCGCTCACGTCAGGCCGCACGCCTGCTTGGGCTGTGTGTCCGCTGGCGGACATCCGGCGTCCCGTGCAAGGCGAGCCAGGACGAGTAGCCCCGTATTGGTGGTTGTTTACGATGCAGATGCGTCATGGAGATGTGAAGGCTCCCAGACACTTACACTGACTGGAACACGTCGTGAAGCGCCCCATGTACGTGATCCACAATGCCATGCTTATTTTGAACGACCAGCCCGCTTATTACTCTGCTCACCACTGAGACATGAATGCATCCAATGCCAGGGGTGCCCGCCCTGAACGCCATACAAAAGCAAGAGAGATGCAGCCCGCAGCCGCGTGCGTCTCCGCGGTTCCATATCCTGAACCCTATCCCTCGTATATTGAACCCCGTCTTCCGCCCAAGTGCGAGATAGAGATGCCCTCTCACTCATGGCTTTTCTTCCTTTTTCTCCTCTGCCTGCCCGGACGGCTCACCGCCCGCCTCCCAAGCCGTACCCATCTCGGCGCTCGCGCCTCGGATGTCCTCGACGCGAATGCCGCTCCGGTCGCACATGCCCCTGAAAATGCCGTCCCTCTGCCACAGCTCGAGCGGCGTGCCCAGCTCAGCAATGCGCCCGGCGTCCATGACGCAGATGCGGTCGTACCCGATAATGGTGCGCAGCCGGTGCGCGATGCATAGCAGCGTCCGCCCGCGGAAGCCCGTGGCGATCGTGTTCTGGATCTTGTCGTCCGTCTCCATGTCGACGGAGCTCGTGGCCTCGTCGCACACGATGATACGAGCGCCGCGCACGAGCGCGCGCGCCAGAGCCATGAGCTGCCGCTGGCCCAGGGAAAAATTGAGCCCATCCTCCTCGACGACCATGTCGAGGTGCACGCGCGGGGAATCTTTGGTCCTCGGCTCATCGTGGCGCGCATCGGCCGGTACGAGATCAGCCTGCCGCAGTGCCGACCAGAGCTCCAGGTCGGTATGCTCGTGGAAGGGATCGAGGTTGGAGCGCACGGTGCCGCGGAACAAAGTCGGGTCCTGCGGGATGATGGCGAGGCGGGAGCGAAGATCGTGGAGTCCAATGGTAGAGATGTCGATGCCGTCAATGGTGATGTGGCCGCCCGACAGCTCGACGAGGCGGAACAGCGTCGACATGATGGAACTCTTGCCTGCTCCCGTTCTCCCCACGATGCCCACACGCTCACCGCCTGCGACGTGCATCGACAAGCCCTGCAGCACAAGGGGCAGCTGAGGACGATAGCGCATCTCGACGTTGTCAAAGACGATCTCACCCTTCTCCGGCCATGAGGGCCGCACTTCGATCGTATGCAGAGGCGCCTCCTCTTCGAGCTGCGTCCCGTAATACTGCAGCCGCTCCACCGCATTCATACCATTCTCGACCTCAGCCAGCTGGCGAACAGTAAACTGAATCATCTGCACAACGCCCAGGATGTAGCTGAGCACGAGACCTCCGATGCTCGGCGACACGCTAAAACGCGAGGTGACGACAAGGATGCCCACCGTCAGGACAAGCAAGTTTCCGATGAGATCGAGCCGCACAGATAGCCACCGTTGGTTCGAGAAGGTCAGATAGTACGCGGCGTTCATCTCGTCGATGGAGCTCCGGATATCTGCGATGAAGTGCTGCTTCAAGCCGTACGCCCTGATACTGGCGACGCCAGTTAGACCTTCGCTGAACTTGGCGAAGACGGTAGAACGCAGCACCGCCTCGAAACGCTTGACTTCTCGAGCCGACGCGCGGTAGTAAGCCGCAGCAAAGATGAACATGAAAGAGAGTGGCACCAGCGCGATGGCGAACCAGTGGAAGAAGGCGATGATGAGCGCGAAGACAGAAAGGATCATGCCCAGCGTCAGGAAGTACATCCTCATGGCATCTGTCAGCGTGTTGTCCATGACGTCCACATCCCTCGAGAAACGATTTGTTATCCGGCCCAGGGGTGTCGTGTCGAAAAAGGACATGGGGGCCCGGAGAGCTCTCGTTACAGCTTGGCGAAGCATGACTCGGCTGGACGCGGTGCCGAAGATGGAGAGGCAGATCGAAAAGCCAAACATCAACAATGCTTGGAGGACGCCGAGTGCAGCATACACTCCAATGTATGCACCTGTTGTCATGCCGAATTCGTCACCGGTCCAGTAGGAGAGCCAAAGACCCGTCATCAAGTTGGCGCCGAGCGAGAGTGTCAAGAGGAAGATGACCAGCGGGGCGTTGAGTATCGACCCCGAGGCGCGGATGTATGCGCTGTAGACCGACCAGGGCACGCTCGCGACAGCCTTCTCTTCCTGCTGCATGAGCGCAGCACCTTTCTTCTTCTTATCATCGCCTTCGGCCGCCGGCGCATTCGTCTGGGGATGGGTCTCGTCTTTGGTCTCCTCAACCGCGGTTGTCTCCATGAGTTGCTGGAAACTCTCATAGTTCTTCATCAAGTTGTCGAAAGTATCCACGGCCATGATCTTGCCGCCCTCCATCCAGATGATTCTATCCACGCGGTTCAATACCCACAGCTGGTGGGTGGCGAGGATACGGCACTTGTCCTTCAGCAAGCCAAGGATTGCGTTGTCGAAGATATGGCGCCCGACGTGGGCATCGACGGCGCTCAGGGGGTCATCCATAAGGACGATGTCCGAGTCGTAATATATGGCCCTGGCGATATTGAGGCGTTGCTTCTGGCCACCGGAAATGGTGATGCCTCGCTCTCCAATCTCCGTCTTGTCGCCGTTTGGCAGCATATCAAGATCAGGACGAAGAGCGCAGCTATGAACAGTTGGTCAGCCTTGCGCAAGACATGAATAAAAGGAAACTCACGCGTCGATGACCTCTTTATACCAGCCCCGATCCATGTCCTTCCCGAATAAAATATTCTCCCGGACCGTGGCATTCTGGATCCAGGCGTACTGAGGGCAGAACGCTCTCGACGCCCCCAAGACGACTTCACCAGAAGTCTTCCTCATGTCGCCCGCCAGAGCAGCAAGAAGCGAGCTTTTGCCGCTGCCTACCGTTCCGATGACAGCAACCAACTCGTTGCGGTCGACCTGGAAGTCCATCCCCTGCAGCTTGAACGGCTCTCGTTCCTCTTCGACGAGGGTGCTGCCGCCAGAGCTGTCGCCAACCGACGGTGGCCGCTGCCCGGGCTTCTCAGCCACGTGTGTCGCTTTGGTCTTCTCGGCGCCCTTGATGCCCTTGGTGGCACCGGCAGCCTTATCAGAGTCTTGTGTAGGCGTCCTCTCCCAGGTGAAGCTGGCCGCGTGCATCTCGAGTGCGTGCTTGCCGTCGGGCTTGTGTACAACGTCCTCCTCCTGCTCTTCGGCGAGCAAGAATTCTTGGATACGCTTTACGGAAGACCAAGCATCCACAACCTGTCCGAGAACCAAAGGCAGCAAGTTCAGGGGCATCCTCAGACCATTGAACAGGGCCAAAGAGGAGAAGATCTCTGCTGGGTTCATATTGTTGTTCGTCAGAGAGTAGGTGATGAACGCCAGCATCGAAGCGAAAATTGGCAGCGACATGCTCACCGCATTGATCGCATTTCGGATCACGAGCAGGATCTGGATGCTGTGAATCTCGCGCTTGCGAATCTCCTTGAGACGGTCAAGGAACGACATCTCCCAGCCAAAGTACTTGACGAAGCGGACGGAAGACAAGACTTCTTGGGTCAGGCTGACTCTCTGATCTGTGATCTTGTTGATGGCCTTGCGCCTCCTGAAGAGACTCCTGATGGCCTTGGTCAGGAGGGGGATACCAACAACAAGGAGGGCGAAACCGGCCAATGCGCTGTAACCCAAGTTAACGACCAGCACGGCCAAGGTGATAAGGATGGAAATGGGCGCTGTCCAGATCATGTGGAAGAGCGCTGAAGCCTGATCGATACGGTAGGTATCAACGCTCATCAAGTTGACAATCCGTCCGTTGCCCCAGCCGGTTCCATCGCCTGAGATGCCAGGGCCCTTGGAAGGCTCTGCTCCGCCCTTCGTCTTCTTCTCTTTCTTCTCTTTCTTCTTCCCTTGGTCTTTTTCCTTTCGTGTCTCTCTAGGATTCGCCTCAGCGCCACCTGCGATGAGCAGTCCACCAGCCTTGGCTCTACCCGAGATGGACATGGACTTCTCAAAAATGACGCTGATGAGCACAGCCCTCGCCTGCCCTCCCACCATCATACCGCGGTAGATGAAATGGTTCGTGCCGAGACTCTGAAAAACCTGCATGAAGGTCACACCAAGCACGAGACCAATGCCGTGTGCGATTGGAGGAGGGGGGGCGTTGCTGCGAGCGGCGTCCCAGGCGTCGTTGGCGAATTGGATGAGGAAGCGAAGCGTAAAAGGGGACATGACCTGAAAGACCGTCGACATGACCTGAAGGATGCCACCGAGCCAGAACTCAAAGACGAAGGTTTCATGCATGGCCCAGAGCAGGGGGTACTTGTCTCCCCTTTTGACGCGCTTGTCAAACGAGGCCTGGAGCTTCAGGGACATCTTCTCTGCTGAGCGGTCAGGGTTGACGTGCCAGAGATCGTTGTGCTCCAATTGGCGCTTATAGCCGACCTGGAGGTGGTCAGCATGATATCTGGATCGCCTGCGTTTGAACCGCAGGGGCAGAATGGCTTACGTTCATCAGGGGTCCCATCCATTGGAAGACCAGGAGGCTGAAGAAGCCTGCATGGTACTCTCTGGACTCCCCGCGTTCCTTCGGCACAGGTGGTATCGACCCCCAGCGCAGCGGATTTGGCGTCTTGTACCAAGGCTTTTTTTCAGGGGGAGGTCTGGACGCGGTGGTTGTCGCGCTGGCATCGGTGGCGTAGCTCCTGGTCCGCCTGAGGTTTGCCGCCGCATTCTTCTCATCGTCGTCACTCAGGCTTTTCCTGCCCTCGATCGTCTCATGGCTCTCATGAGCGAGGCTGGCTGGATCCGCGGCGGGTTCATTGGGGTCGTTGGGTTGAACGGCAGCAGCAAGGGGATCGGGAGCCTTGACCTCCTTGTCTGCAGGTTCTGGCATTGCCTTTAGCGGGGCGGATGTCTTTGACACTGGGTGGTGATTGTGTCTCTATGAACCTTATGGCCGAGTCGAGAGAGAGGTGAGAGATCGGCGAATCGGTTTCAACCCCGATCCCAACTAGTCGGGTGTTTGTCGAACCAATGCGAAAGGGTACAAACGAGGTGAGGATATTTCCGAGTCGTTATGCCATGAAGACGCGGGACGGCACGATGGGATCCCAGCTCGAGAGAATATGCAATGATATTCTCCGTAGATTACGTAGTATGGTATCCTAGATGGATGAAACGTGTTTTGGCACCATCAGAACATAGGCGTATCGTGCAAAGAATGGGGTGATCCTCCAAACAAAATCACGACAACGTCGAAATGCAGTGTCAGTGTCATGGATGTCACCAGCAGAATAAATGGACGAGGGTAGGGTCACCCATCCCCTATGTATGCTGGATCCACGCCACGCCAGGACAGGGACCCCGACTTGGCCTGGCCTGGCCCTGCCTCGCACTTTCGTTTGCCTGGGCGCCCTGGACTGCTCTTGCCCCGGAAAGAACGTGCCGCGTCGGCGCCGTGTGTGAGGGCCGCTGTGGAAAAGAGCAGCTCTGGCAGGGGCGCCCGACCTTCATGCACCGCACCTCGCACCTCGCACCTTCCAAGGGCAAGCAAGTCCGAGTCTGCCAATTGATAATCAGACGCTACACAAGGCGCTAGCGCCTGCTTGCCCCACATATCGGCACCAACGGGCCTCCGACAGTCCTTGCCTTACCTCCGCAAACTCCACGGTACTCAACGGAAGCAAGCGAGAAGAAAGGCTTGCGGCTCGTGGCTCGTCACTACTGAAGCCTAGAAGCCCATCGCAGCACTGATTGGTAACGATGGTCTGGAGTCGACCATGAGATCAAAGTCGCCTGACGAAACGGTTGAAACCACGCCGTGGCGATACGCCTGCTCCAGGCACCAAGCATTAGCACCGTTGAGGAAGGGGAGGGTGAGGTGAGGTCATGATTCATCCACCAAGCCCACAATGCCCATGTCCGAGTGCGAGTGCTTGCCGATTCGGTCCCGAACCCGCGCGTCCGTCGGCATCCACCCGATGACAGCCACATGGGCTCAAAGCCACACACCGTCCACCCAGGTACACCGAATACGGTCAGAACATGTTCATCGACTGACTTTCTGGACGGACCCAAATAAAGTATTCTGCCATACAATCTACGCAAGTCAATTAACGCCAGTCTGGATGAAAGCATCCCCCTAATACCTAGTACAGAACGAACAAAGCGTCATCCATCCCTCCCCGACGCGCTGTCCTCCTGCTGAACACCCACCCCGCTGTGCCCAGTCCCTCTTGTTCGTCGAATCGTATAATACAGGTGATACGGTACACACAGCTTCGCATGCCTCGTCCCGTTCCTTTTTTAATCCGAGTCGGACGAGTCGTCATCATCGCCGGGTGCCATCCCCAGCAGGGACCTCTCCATGTCGTCGAGCTCTTCCTCCTCTCCGCCGCTGTTGCCTCCCAAGGCTGTCCTGTCTGCGTCTTCCAGCTCGTCGGCCTCATCGCCCTCGTCCGCCATGGTCACATCGCCGTTCGCGTGTCCGTTGGCCTGCTCGACGCCGTTGGCCCCGTCCTCGGCCAGCTGCGTCTCGTCGCCAACCTCACCGCCTCCCTCGTGCTCTTCCACCCCGTTGGTCAGCTTGTGCTTCTTGACCGGCGCGATCACACCCTTGCCAGTGCCCCGGTACGACGCCCACCGCACCAGGCGACGGTTGGCCCGCCGAAGGGCTGCGGCAATGGCCGCCGACTCTTCTCCAAAGTCGTCCTCTTCCGACTTCAGCGGAGCGAGGCCTGCCATGCCCCGGTGGCGGAACCGGCCTGCGTCCCGCATCGGGCCGCCCGCTGACAGCTCACGTCGCACCTCATCCTCCACATCACTGTCCTCGAGCGGATCCTCCATGTCCTTGATGCGTCGCATTGCCCGTAGAAGATGGCCTTCCACCTTGCGGAGCTTTCGCGACCTGCGGTGCTCCTTGCGTAGTCCCTGGTCGAGGATGTGTTCCACGCGCTGGCTGCGGTTGCGCTCCACCGCCAGCTGATGCGCCGTCGGCGGTCGTGGCTTCCTGGCGATGATGCCTTCCGCCGCTGGGCCGCCGGGTGACGATGCCTCGAAGATCTGGTACTTGAGTGGCGCGCCTCGTCGACCTGAGCTCTTAGCCCCTATGTTGCCCAGCATCTTCGGCGGCGGAGTCGACCGGGTGCTATCCATGTCCGACTCGTTGCGCGATGGGCGGATCCTAGGGAGAATCGCGGGTCCATCCTCTGCGATCACTCGAGACGCCCGTGAACCACGCTTGTTCTGGCTGTCGAGGAATTGTTGGTCGGCCTCGAGGATCTTGGCGCGCGTCTTTTGCCTTTCGAGGCCGAACTCGACCTCCTTAGGCGTGTCGATGTTCTCTCGAGCCTCCTCTTCTGCCGTCATCTCTTCCAGGCGAGGCACGCCCTGGTTCGCCACATCGACACCATAGTCCACGCCACGACCAAAGGGGTTCTCGTCACAGCCCTCTTCAGTGAAATCAGACTCCAGGTAGAACCACATGATCCACAGGAAAGCCTTAGCCCTGGACTTGCTGGAGTAGTTGGTCTTCATCACGAGGTCGTGAAACTCCTGCCCCGGGGGGAAGTGTAGCTCTGCCACTTTAAGTGCAGCATTGCAAATGACGAACAGAAGATTCACCGGGTTTGTCCGAGGACAGTCACGCGCCTTGATCTTGTTAAGACTTCCAGGCTCCTGTCGGTCCTCGGCTCCACCCTTCAAAATGGATTTCAGCCGGGGCGCATCTTGAAGCTGCTTGTATGCGTGGGGATCTTGGTGGGCTTGCAGTGAAGGAATCGCGTGGTAGGTACGAAGCTGGGCTCGCATCTCGGGGAAGACTGCGTGTCACATGTCAGCGGAGCTCACGGCTTGGAGGACCTCGACGACTCACAGTTCAGGGTCGTGTTCATCCGTCCAATGTTTACAAGCAAGCACACCATGGCCATGCCCTTTGCGGCATCACGGTCGCTGAGCAGTTTGTCGCGTAGGACCTTGCTCGTCTTGCTACTCCTGGACATGGTGTCGATGTAGAGATCGGCAAAGTTTTGGCTCTCCCGTCCGGGCTCGTACGAGTTGGTGAAGGCGGGAGTCGTGTCATCGAAGACGGCCTTTAGGAAGTCGTGTTGGATGTCCTTCCGCCACAGCGGCTCGCCGTCATCCTTCTTCAGATGCCGAATCTTACCAACCGTACCACCGTCTTTGTCCTTGCCTTGTGACTTGCCCTTGCCTCGGCCTACTTTTTCTGTTGGCTCAGGCGTCATGTCCATCATGCGCGTGTCTTCGTCTTCGGTCATGGCCTGCGACAAGAAGGATTTGCCCTCGTCTCGCTGCAAAGGTGAGCTGGGCGCTTCCATGTCGGAGGCAGGGCCGGCGACTGCCGAGCTCGTGGGCGATCGAGACGCCATGATGCAGGCGGGAGGGTCGATGGTCGCCCTCAAATCAAAGTGTATGTTCGATCCGATGGTGCGTCTCGGTGACGAGGATGCGTTGGTTGATAAATTGTCGCGATTGCCGATACTTGAGTAGGTTTGTGTGACGGTCGACGAGGATGGACGACGATGAAGTCGCGCGCAGGGAGGTGTGTCGATGGGGTGCCGACTTGACAGAGGTGGTAGGTGTCGTCGTCAGGGTATCGTGCTGATCGATTGCAGTGCGAGTGTGAGAGGGGGTGATGTATGAGGAAAGACAGTGGTGCTCGCGGCGAACGGAGAATTGACAGGTAGGCCGGGTGCACTGCGAAGTATTTTTAGAGGTCACGACTTACCGTAGTACCTGACTTCGAGTTGCGCGCATCGCAAGGGCCAAGCCTCGTCGGAGCTTCTCACCGACTCACCGAGGACACGAGCCATGCGTTTTGCACCAATCGACGCGTGTCATAAAGAGACCCACTTTCTTGCATCGTGCTCGACATGCACCACCCCAGAATAAAGCAACTCGAGTCAGATGGACGTGTGCGTGTGACCTTGCTGGTCTCTTCACCTCGCGGCCGTCGGATTCAGTGGACAGGCGTGGACTTTAAAAATCACATATATCTTTTCTGTTCGCAGCCCGGAGTTCCCTGTGGTGCGGTGCTGCCTACAGTTTTGCTAAACAGCTGTCACGGTGATTGGGCTTCATCAGAGGCCTGAGGTGCACTGAGCGCCTAACAGTTTCGTACCGTCCATGTGTAGCAGCAGCCCAGGTTCTGTGGGAGAGGAACCAACACGATGCGGCACGTTTTTATTTAGGCTATGGCTCCTACGGCATTCCTCGGTGTGCCTTCAAGTGGTAGAGCACGTAAAGTTAGGAGGAACTCGATGGGTGTTTCGCGGTGTGCAGCATATCAGAACATCACGATTGGCGCAAAGTAATCAGCAAGTGTTTTTATTGAGGACTTCTCAGTTCATACTAGCTGTCCATCTCCGGAATCCATGGTCTGGTCCGCGTCGCGCCCTCGGATTCCGCCCCGAGGTTGCGCAATGACCAAAGACCTGCAGCCTCTCGACCCCTCGCTGTCGCACGCGAGGGTCGGAAGACTAGTGCTCGTTCCAAATGAGCCGCTGGTTTCTGAAGAACAAGAACTTTTGGTATCCCTTCCGCGAAAGCCCCATATTCGGATGGGAAGGCTTTCGTCTGTGCTCTCGAAAAACGCTCTGTCAACTGTTCCGTAGTTGCCAGTCCGTTCATGATGCCGTTGCCGCCCTCTGAAGGCAACACCCTGCCTCACAGAAGATATTATCGACCAGAGAACCGAAAACCGAGAACCGAGAAATCCACTTTTGTCTATGATGCACGGCAAGATGCATGAGCCCTCTATCCTCCGTCGAAAGGCGAGAAATGCCTGTCGGGAAAACTGGGTAGAGAGAGCAGACACATGCATGATCTCCGTGGCCGTCATACCACCATCCTTGGTGATGTGGGTGAAGGCCGTAGATCAGGACGCGCTAGCCCTGCGCGTCTCTCGTCTGCCGTGTGCTCTGCCTCTCCTGAAGGTTTCCCCCTGCGGTCTAAAGGGTATCATCGGTTGGGGGACCAGCGAAAACAAACGCTCTATCGATGGAAGTCGTTCATGTCCTGACGCCCTGTTCAGCCTCTCATCGCAATGAGAGGCCACCGTCTCGCGGATTTGGGTCATGCTGCCGTGCTGAAATGCAGAGTCGCGTTGAAATGCGTCAAAAGGAAAAAAGAAGAAAGGTCGAACCAAGTGCCGAGGTCGAAAGAAAGCAGCCCAGAAGTGGACGGGCGGTCTTTTGAGGCGAAACGATGCCTCAAGCCGCCTGGTAACCAGATGTACTAGGTGGGTTTACCACCACGACTGGCCACCAGCACCGCTGCCGGGGTTGCCGTAGCTGCCGCCACCACCACCACCACCACCGTAGCCACCGCCGTAGCCACCGCCGCCGCCGCCGCCGTAGCTGGGGTTGGGGGGAGGGCCGCCGAAGCCAGCACCACCACCGCCGCTGTAGCCGCCGTTGGGGGGGCCGCTGAAGCCGCCACCGCCGCCACCACTGAAGCCGCCGCCGCCAAACTTACGGAAGTCACGGTTGGCACCTCCGCCACGGCCGCGGCCGCCAGCGGACCTACCGCGACCACCACCGCCGAAGGATGACTCGCGGGCGATGGTCTCGAGGAACTGGGGAACCTCCTGGTTGGCCTCCTTGAGCAGCTCGAGAAGGTCACGGACGACACCACGGTTGCCACGGTTGAAGAAGGCAGTGGAGTGACCAGTGTTTCCGGCACGACCGGTACGACCGATACGGTGGACGTAGTCGTCAATGTCGGTGGGGAGATCGTAGTTGACAACGTGGGTGACGTTGGGGATGTCGAGACCACGAGCAGCGACAGCAGTGGCAACGAGAATGGGGCAACGACCGTTACGGAAGAACTCCAGGGCGCGCTCACGCTCGCGCTGGGTGCGGTCTCCGTGAATGGAAGTGGCGGGGAAGCTCTGGTTGATGAGGAAGTCGGAGAGCGAGTCGGCCATGCGCTTGGTCTCAACGAAAATCAGGGTGAGACCAGCACCGTGGGTGTGAAGGATGTCGAGAAGGACAGAGCGCTTGTCGACGTCCTCGACGTACTCGACCTTCTGGGTGATGTTCTCAGAAGTGGAACCAACACGACCGACCGAGAGGAAGACGTAGTCCTTGAGGAAGTCACGGGCCAGCATCTGGATGTCGCGGGGGAAGGTGGCGGAGAACATGAGGGTCTGGCGGTTCTGGACACCAGGCATGTCCTCGCCCTCGACGATGCGGCGAATCTGGGGCTCGAAACCCATGTCAAGCATGCGATCAGCCTCGTCGAGCACAAGGTACTTAATGTTCTGCAGGGAGATGCGACCGCGCTCGATCAGGTCGACAAGACGACCGGGAGTGGCAACCAGAAGATCGCAGCCGCGCTCGATCTGACGAAGCTGGGAACCGATGTCGGCACCACCGTAGACGACGCAAGGACGGACCCACGAACGGTAGGCGAACTTGCGAGACTCATCGTAAATCTGCGAGACAAGCTCACGAGTGGGGGCGAGGATAAGCGAGGTGGGGTAGGCCTTGCGCTGGCGGCCGAAGGAGCCGCCGGCGGCGTTGGCGGGAACGGGGGAGGGACCGTTGATGAAGGCCTGGGAGAGGATGGGGAAGAGGAAACCACCCGTCTTGCCGGAACCAGTCTGGGCACAAGCCATCAAGTCACGACCACCCATGACAATGGGGATGGAGTACTTCTGGACGGGAGTGGGGACCTTGTAGTGGGCAAGACCAATGTTGGAGATGAGGTGGTCGTCAAGGGGAGGGTTGGTGAAGGTGAGGACAGGCTCAGGGACGTCGTGTCCGGAAGCCTCGACGGGGATGTCGTCGTACTTCTCGAAGTTGATTCCGGTGTGCTGCTTGGAAGGGTCGTCGGGGGTACCGAAGAGCTCACGCTCGACACGGGGGTTGGCGGGACCAGCGATGTGCTTGCCGTCGCGCCACTGGCCGTCGCCAGAGCCACGTGTGTGAGCAGGGGCTCCGCCAGCATTACCGCCGTAGCCACCACCGCCGTAACCACGCTCACCGCCGTTCCAGCCGCCGCGGCCACCGCCACGGCCACCACCGTAGGCGTGAGGGGGACCGCCGGCAGGAGCAGCAGCAGGAGCGGGGGGGCCACCAGGGCCGCCGGGGCCGCCCATGGCGGGCCAGTCACCGCCACCACGACCACCGCCGTAGCTGGGGTTGCTGGGAATCTGTCAGTACGCGCTTCGGAAGACGGTCGTGGGGGTAGAGAACTCACCCAGCCCAGGCGCTGTTGTTGAGGCCGCCGTTCATGTTAGGGGGAGGGGCGCCGGCGTTAGGAGCGGGACCGGGTCCGGCAGGAGGAGCCTGGCCCATCTTTCCTCGCATATGAGGGGGGATGTAAGAGGAGCGACCGGTGGCCTCCTGGGTGGAGCCGATGTTGAGGCCGTTGATGTTGAGCTGATCAGCCATGATGAACAGAGTTCGTGGGTTGATGAGGTATCGTCGGGTAGGATAGATTCGTATTCGAAGAGTGAATCGAGGATGCTCGTGTGTACTCTCGGAAAGAACGAAGAGTTCCTAAAGAGAGGCGTCGTACTTGGGAGGGAGGGAAAGACCGGCTGTGGAATGACAGTCGAACCAAAAGGCGAACGATGGATGAAGAGGGAAAAAAGAAGACGGCGGATGTCTTCTGATGTCTCTCGAGGTTGGTGTATCGTCTAAGCAGGTGCTCTCGCTCGGGCACTGATTAGGCTAGGACGTCAGTACCTTGTGTTTCCCGAAGAAAAAAGGAAAACAAAAGACAAAGATGACGATGCGGAGTCGTTGTTTCGCGAATGGAGGATGAAGGAAACGAGTCCCTTTTTGGTGGTTGAAGGAGGGGAGGATTGTGGGAGGGAGGTGGTTGTGGGAGGGAAGGTAGAAAAGAGAAGATTCGCCGGCTGGAGGGAGGCAACAGAAAAAAAAATCGGTTTGAGGACTGTCGGAAGGTGCCTAACCAGACCCCTGCGACCCGCAAAAATTTAGGGGCGCTGTGACGCCCTGGCCGGCCGCAGGCTGGGTGCTGGAGGCAGGTGCGCTCCTTCTCCTGCCGGTGGAAAAGTGCTGGGGCAGGGGCGGCCGCCTAGTGCCTGCCCTGTGGATGGTGCTGTGGCGGCCTTCGCGGTGAGAGCGAATGAGCACGGGCCCCGGCACCCGGAATGCCTGCGCTGTGAGTGGCCAGCGCGCCCCAGCACCTGCACCATTTTGGCCACCTAAATGCATGTGCTCGCCGTTTCGAGGGAAAACTGGGCCAGGCCCCCTACGTCGACGTGTCTCCACGACTCAGTTGACCGATGACATAATGCTCTTGAGCCGCCGCTTGCTCGACAGAAACCCCGTCTCGAAGTAGGGGATGAGGCGCTTATGGGTGGGCTGAACGAAGACGCGCTAGAAAGGGGCAAATAGTCGACACGACTTACCTTGCTATTCCTAGTGGGAGAATGCGGAGTGGTCGTCACCGTCTAACCTTGGTTTGTGCTTGTCAGGTGCTTGCCGACTGATCGCTGTTGTGGGCGGCTGCGTAGATGCCAAGCTTGCGGGTCTGGTGACGGTCCTGAGTGATACCAGCCACTGTCTGCGTTGTTGCTAGTCGGGTCAGAAGACGGGGCGACGTGTCAGGAGGGAGAACGTCTTGGGATTTCAGTGTGAGTGGAGGCTATTCTCCTCTTCCTCGATGACTAGCAGCTGGTCAGCGTAATGCCATAAGAGGCCACATACGCATGGTATGTCTGTTTTGGTTAACATCCCAGGTTCAACGTCATGGTTTTCGGGGTCCACCGTCGTTGGATGCTACTTGGTGTTACTGCGCGTGATATCTGCGACGCAAAAATATCATTAATATCTATGAGCTTCTTGCCAGTAATTGCAGTTTCGAGTCGATCAGCCCAAAGCATACGATGCACGGCCGGATATCTCTCGTGTTCCTGGTCAATGAAGAACGTCTAAGCAACCTACCTTAATACCAGCATTGTCGGAATTCTCGGCATCATCATCCGATCATCAAATGCGCCTCGAAGTCGGTGAGACTAACAATAGTGGCCACTTGCCGACTGGCATGTAGCCGAATACATGGGCACTTACTAGCAGCACCTCAAAAAAGGAGGCATGCTGATACCAGCTGACCGGCTGACCTCCTAATGCGATGCATCGAACACCGTCGAGGTCTGAGCCGTGTTCTACCAGAAAGATTCGGTACTTCCGAGTGGTCGCCATCAACATGATCTAATCAAGTTCTTATTAGTGATGCTGGTCGGCCTTCTCATCGCCAGCAAGTCACCGATGCTGCCCAAATTTCTTGTAACAACGGAACGATTGCTGACGAAAACGTCGATGGGTGGGCACACGGATCCCCCTCATTTCTTATGATGAATATACGAGAAGCATCTCAGTTCGTCCTGGATCAGTGATCTGTCCATATCGCGGCTACCGGACGGACACCTTTCGGTATCACCAGTCTGCTGGTTGCTTATTCATTCTCGGACATTCGACATGTGACGAGACCAAACACGCCAAACTGGACCGAGAGCTGGACACAGCCTCACTGACGATTATCTGGGTGAAGCACATCGTTTAGCTCCTAGTCCTGTCTCGACTGCAGGCGTACTGGGCAGGTAGTGAATTCATCGAGAGGGCGAGAGGCGGTAGAGGCAACATCTCAGAGGAATAGCACCACTGTCCCTCCCAGGCCCATGCAGGCAACAAAAGAACAGCGACGGGACGCCCAGGCGTACCGTCCGAGGGGGCTGCCTCAAGGTCACAGGCACGTCACATCAGCCCATCTGCAAGCGAGCCTCGTCCTGGCAAATCGACGCCTGTATCAT
This sequence comes from Verticillium klebahnii, assembly GCA_002851715.1. Lineage (NCBI taxonomy): Eukaryota > Fungi > Ascomycota > Sordariomycetes > Glomerellales > Plectosphaerellaceae > Verticillium > Verticillium klebahnii. Next base: position 5,520,567 of record NMXL01000003.1, on the reverse strand, counting down.
TTACCGACCGAGTCTAGTAGTACATGCCATCCCTGATGAAACCTTCCCCCCTCCACACGCCGCGGCCCCTAGCCAGCCGCCTAGGCGCTCTTCACCACCTTGTCGTCGTCGAACTCTATGTCGATGACGCCGTCCTTGGTGATCGCCTTGACCAGCATGCCCTTGAAGTCGATGGGCATCCGCCTCTTCAGCTCGTCCGTGCACATGTTCAGGATCTTGATGCCCTGGCCGAGGGTGATGTCGGGGTGGTGGTGCTTGTCGAGGATGGAGAGGCAGTAGTATCTGGAGCGGAGGTCAGCAAAGAACAGTCAGGCCTGGGATCTCCGGGTCGGGAACGTACTGCGCGTAGCCGTGGGCGGCGTACGGCACGGGGGCCATCGACGCGAGGTAGTCCATCCAGTACAGGGCGGGCTTGAGGGTGATGGGGTCGACGCCGCCGAGCAGGAGGTTGACGTTGTAGGGCTTCCGGGAGCGCAGGCTGGAGGCGAGCTCGCCACGGATGAAGTGGGAGATGGCGGAGGGGGAGAGGTCCGTCTCGTTTCGCATCGAGTAGAGCTGGGCGTTTGCTTGAATGTATTCGGCGAATTGTACTGGGAGCGACGGTCAGCCGGGGCATCATCCGCAGGGCCGCGACGCTCGGCTGGGGGGAGCACACACCTGTATCACCCGCCTCTCCCGAGAAGGCCATCAACGTGTGCTTGTTCAGCTGCCTCGTCTTGTCGTCGGACGCCTTGAGGACGGTTGCGCCTCGCATCGCGGCCTTGGAGGCGGCGATGATGGTGAAGTCCTTGCCCGTGATTCCGAGAAGTACCTCCCTGCGACGTTGTTAGCCCTCGCCATCGATGTTCCGGCACAGCAGCTCACATTTTGGCTGTTGTTGTCGTGGGTGGAAGCTAGGTGGTGGTTGTTGGATACAGGCGTTGTTGCTTCTTAGGTGCATCAGCCCTCTAGGTGCTGGTTCCTCCCACGCCCCAGCCCAGTCGAGCTCCCGGACCTGACGCGCGCAAAGCTACAGCCTGGCCGCCCTTTGTCATTTCTGCCGCTGCCCACCGCCCACCGCCCAGAGCACTCAGCATCCAGCACCCAAGGATCAGGTTCTTTTTTGGCGCGAAGAGAGCGACTGAGACGGGCCCCACCCACCCAGACCGTCCCTCCCCCGAGACCCACCCGCTGCAGGCCTTCTGAACTTTTTTTTTCAGTCCCTCCAAAAAGTTCGTGAGAGACAGGAACGGCGGGTCACTTTTTGCTGGAAGCCAGAACAGCCCCAGCACGCAGCGACGCAAAAAAAAGCAGACCAAACCGCCCTGCCGTGCCCAACCATGTCCTCCTTCTTCACCATCCCTGGGGCGAACAAGAAGAGGAAGAGACCCGAAGCTTCAGACGCACCCAAGAAGCGAATTGCGGCGTCCAAGACCCCCGGCCGGTCCGCCCCGCGAGGAGGTGCCAGAGGAGGCGCCGCGTCCAAGTCCAAGGCGGCCGCGCCCGCCGGCAAGAAGGCGGCCGAGGACGACGACGAGTCGATCTCCGGGAGCGATGACGAGAGCATTGTGAGCGTGTCGGACAAGGAAGAGGAGGGATCCGGGTCGGAGGGCGAGGGCGAGACGGCGGCCGAACGCCGCCTGAGGCTGGCCGAGAGGTATCTCGACAATGTCAGGCAGCAGGTGGACGAGGTGGGCTTCAACGCCGAGGACATCGACAGGGACCTGATCGCGGAGCGGCTGCTGGAGGACGTCGCCGAGTCCAAGGGAAAAGTCTACCGCCAATTGGCATCCGACCTCGCCTTCGACAGGGCGACGCACTGCTACTTCAAGAACAACGCCGAGACCTTCACATCCGTCGCCGTCAGCGCCCCCTACGCATACACCACGACCAAGGACATGTACCTGCACAAGTGGAGGATACAGGACCTCCCCAAGGACCAATTCCCCCAGACGAACAAGAAGAAGAAGAAGTCAAAGTCCAAGAAGCCCCCGCCGCCGCCCCGGAGGAAACCCCAGCTCGAGCAGTGGGTCAAGGGCAACGACAACCCCAAGAGCAAGTCCTCGCAACGGCACAGCGAGCGCATTCTCTGCGTCGCCGTGTCGTCGGACGGCAAGTTCCTCGTCACCGGCGGCGAGGACAAGCGCCTCATCGTCTACAACGCCGAGACCCTCAAGCCCCTCCGCGTCTTCACCCACCACCGCGACGCCGTCACGGGCCTCGCCTTCCGCCGCGGCACCAACCAGCTCTACAGCTGCTCCCGCGACCGCACCGTCAAGGTCTGGTCCCTCGACGAGCTCGCCTACGTCGAGACCCTGTTCGGCCACCAGGACCAGGTCGTCGACATTGACGCCCTCGCCCAGGAGCGCTGCGTCAGCGTCGGCGCCCGCGACCGCACCGCCCGCCTGTGGAAGGTCGTCGAGGAGTCGCAGCTCGTCTTCCGTGGCGGCGGCAGCGGTGTCGACAGGAAGAAGCCCCTCAAGGACGTTGACCCCCGCTCCGTCGCCCACGAGGGCAGCATGGAGCGCGTCGCCATGCTTGACGACGAGCTCTTCGTCACCGGCAGCGACAGCGGCGCCCTCTCCCTCTGGAGCGTCACCAAGAAGAAGCCCATGCACATGATCCCCATGGCCCACGGCCTCGAGAAGCCCCTGCTGCCCACCGAGGCGTCGGCCGAGAAGGCGCCGGGCGACGACATCGTGCCCCCGCCGCAGCCGAGGTGGATCACCGCGCTGAGGACCATCCCGTACTCAGACATCGTCCTGAGCGGCAGCTGGGACGGCTACATCCGCGTCTGGAAGCTCAGCGACGACAAGAGGAAACTGGAGCCGCTCGGCGTTCTCAGCGGCGGCAAGGAAACCGCTGCTGACGTCGACGTCGACATGGAGGGGGAGCCCGCTCAGCAGGACGACTTCCTGATCAGGGGCATCGTCAACGACATTGCCATCTTCGAGCGGGGAGAGAAGGCCAAGGACGGCCTCTGCGTCGTTGTCGCCGCCGGCAAGGAGCATAGGCTGGGCCGCTGGCAGATGAACCGAGGGACGGCCAAGAACGGAGGATACGTGTTTGAGGTGCCGCGATCAATACCCCTGAAGCCCGAGGTGAACGGGGCGCACGATGAAGCATCGGAGGAGATGCAGGATGATGAATGAATCACAGCGGCGGCCGGCGCATGTTAGACTGAATAATTGGAATCGTGTACATTCATCAGCGAACGGTCCCTGGTCGGAGCACGCCCCTTACTACTTTGCTCAGCAGCCCTTCTATCACTCAATACAGACCTCCCACCGACCAGTGTATTTCACCACGAAGCATTCTCAAGATCACAGTCATGCGTCGGTCGTTGACTTACGAGGCTAATTATCGTGAAGCAGTTAATTATAATCATCAACGCCTCCCGGCGCTAGAGAACCGCACGCCTGCGCATCAAATAACACCCGTTTACTTGTGCTGAGATGCAAGAACGCCAGCCTACATGTACAGGCAGGCGATCAAAAGTGCCGCGCTATGCCCAGTCGACGATCATATCGTGTCGCACTCTAAAGCCCAAACGCCTGTCCGTGATGTCGTCACACGCAACATGCAAACCTTCGTCATGTCCGCTCGCCCTTTTCCCGATCGAAATGCTAAATCAAAATCCTGCCCGCACCGGGGTATCATGCATGGGGGCAACCGCTCTAATCCTCATTCGTAAGGTCAATGTTCTTACCGTCGACCGCGATGATCGATCGGTTTCCACTCGGCCTTGATCGGTCTTGTGCAATCCTGCTGCCGTGGGCTGGGCGGCGCCCAGTACCACCATAGACAATTTTCTTTTCGTCGTCCCGTCTAGGAGGCGGCTTGTCGGGTGATGCCCGCATGTGTCGCAGCCTAAGTGCCGCCGCAGGTTGTTGTGCGAAATGATGGCTGGTCGTTCTCTCCTCCGATTTCTTCTGGCTCTTCGGACTGTCATCAATAGTCACGGTAATAGGGTCGTCATCCATTTTGCGCTCATCCTTCTTGAGCTTCTTCGGAGGCCGTCTGGCCGAGCCACGCTCTGTGCCTGATGGCGAGCTCAAATATGACAACGTCTCAGGCCCACATGATGGTCCGTCTCCCTCCGAGTGTATCTCCCGGGGCGCACCATCCCCTCGCACAATGTTGCTCCCCGTCACTGACCAAGCAAGCTCATCAATCGATCGTTTCCGCTTAGGAGTCTTCGGTGTTGCAGGAGTGCTGGTTCGTATCGGCGGAAGCAGCACCTTGGTAAACCCGGTTACTGCCTCTTCAACTTCTGAAGAATTGATCAAAGGCTCAACAGCTTGCGTGACAGGAGGCCCTGACCCGGGCGATTTCATTGAACTGGTAAGCGACTGAACGGGTTCGGTCGGGTTGCTGATGCCTTGTTCGATGGGGAGCTGGCCAGCGTCTTTGGAGTCTGCGGCGGGGAGAATGCCGGCCTTTCCACTAGACGGGAGGTCAGAACGAGAAGCTTTGTAATCCTGCGTTGCGTCGCTTGGGTCGATCGTACCGGGAGTCTGAGGAGTTGGTACCGGTGGTGAGTCCACGGGTTCGGCACCTTGTTTCTTTTGCGCAAGTTTGGCAGCTTTCGCATCCTTTTTTGCCTGTTTCTCCTTTTCGCGCTGAGCGTTTTGTTCTCGGCGAAGACCCATGATGAGGTCTCGGATCTCGCCACGCATTGAGACGGGATTGATGTCCGACCAGCCGAGGTCAACCTTGCCAACGATCTCGCTGATGACTTGATCCGGTTGCTTGAGGAATCTTTCGACGTACGCAAGCAGGTACACCCCGCAGCTGGTGTAATCGTCTTGAGCTGGGATGCCCTTGGCGGTCAGCCCGAAGCGTACTGGGGTCTCGATATCAATGTTGCGCCTGTGCTTGATTTCCTGGACCAAATAGTCCCTGAGGTTGGTGCAAGTGGGCGAATGAGTGCTTCCAAGAGAATCCAGCGTAATGACTCTAGCGTCGCCGGGGTCACTCGGACGGTGCACAGGACCGTTGAGCTTGCGGCGTTGATCCTTCTTTGTGATCGACGCCTTTGAATGTCTGCTCGAGTTGTCCGGCGCAATGTCAGAAACAACAAGACGAATCTCATCCTCACTGCCATCATCCGCATTCGAAACCGTGTCCGTCGGCTTTATCTCCTTTTCTTCTGGCGAGGCTTCGTCTTCGACGTCGACCGGAGGTGTGGTATCTTGATCAACTGCCACAGCAGGAAGTAGCTTCCCAGGATTGCAGATGATAGCCAGGTACCAGTGTGCAGCTTCGTTAACTGGGACAATAATGTAGTCCTTGGATAACAGGTCGACCTTGGCAGTCCAAGATTTCACCGCGTCGTAGTCGACGCCTCGACTCTTCCGTTGGCTCAGCCTTTCGTAAAACCAGGGGTTCATGAACAGAATTCGTTCGGACCACCCCACGTTCTCCCTCTCCAACCGATTTTGAAGGTACCGGAGGTAGAAGACGATGATGTTGTCGTTCAAACATTCGCCTTCTTCAAGTCTCAAAATGTCATCTTTGGTGACCTGCGCCCGGTTTTTGCCATTGGCGGGGTAGATGAGGGGCTCTTTGTCCCAAATCTTTGCCCAGTCCGGGTGCTCGTCGACCCAGCGCTTGGAAACCGGAGCTATGGGCGGTGGACTCTCCAAGCGAACCCTTGTACGTCGCTCCAAACGGTGGCTCCGCGGTGCTTCGAGGGAAGATCGCAGACTGGCGGCATAAGTGGGAGAACCAGCATCGCCCTTCATTCGGTCTTTGAGGGACACGTGCCCAGAAGGACCTGCCATCTGGGCGAGTGGTGGCGAGGAGGGCTGCTCTTGTCGGCAGAGTCGAGGATCAAGACCGCGACTTTTGTCTTGCTGAGCCAAGATTCCCGCGGAGTTCGGAGAATGCGCCTCAAGATCACCAGGCCTGCGTTGATCAGGGCTCGTTGACGTTGCGCTGTTCTGGAACATATGATCGAAGGTCTTTTGCAGCTGCAGTCTGAAAGCCTATTAGCACACGAGTCAAGTTTAATCAGATTTCAAGCCATACGCTGGTGGATTTTCGAGCTTCAGACTGCTCAAGTTGAGGCTCTCTTTCGCATTTTCCAGCCATTTAATTGCAGTGACAGCATCCTTGACCGATGAGATCTCGAGTAATAGCTGTGCAGGCGACCCTCTTTTTGAAGGTCGATCGAAGAGCAGGTGCGGAGAGTCCGGTGAGAACCTGACCCTGTGGCACTCCCCGAGTATCAGCGTCAGCCACTGGGAATCAAGCTCCACCTGTTCTCCGGATTTGTTGACGGGGATCAAGCTGAACGTTCCTTTCTCGCGTAGTTTAAGCCGGAGAGTTTCACCACTTTGCTTCGTGTCAAAGAGGAACTTGCCGGATACGGCACGAGAAAGGGTAATTCCTGGACATTTGGTTCCTTTGAATGTGGTCTTGACCATGTCTCCCTTGGATGTTTTGTGGCTCAACGGCGAGCCCTGTTCTTTGACAGATGTTCGTGTACCGCCCGAGGACCTCGTCCCCTTTGTTGGCGGTGTGGCGTTGAGCTCATCGTCGCTGTCGACGCATTCGAGTGCGCGCTTCTGACTCTGTTGATAGGTCCGAGACGAAGAATTCTTGCCTTCAAGCTGATCGGTAATCCTCCGAACTTCGTCGGCGTCACGGTTGGCAGTGGCCCTGTCTCGCATGCTCTCCAGCGCCGCGACATCTACTCTGGGCGATGACCTCGGTTCCTGCGTGTGGCGTTGTCTCTTTGGATGGGAGTTTCCCTCTTCGGCTAGCTCGTCCGTCTCTGGCGATTGTCGTCGTTTGCCGCCGAGCCCGGACCCTGAAGCTAACTGGGACACAAGTCCATTTCGATGAGGCTTCTGTGTTGAGATGATCGCGGGTGCCCTATTTTGCGTACTCATCTCTTCGGTATCGGTCTTTTTCTTGACAAATAGCTTAGCCACCGTGTAACCATATTTTCCAACCTGATGTCCAACCTTTTCCATCAAACTCCCCTTGGACTTCAGGCCATTCTGAGGTTGGAAGTCGCCCTTCAGAGCCCTATTCTTCTGCCCCATGATGCCTCAGGGTCATGAGGAGGCGGGCAGCGTGTGTGTTTCGGCTTGCGCTGCGCGTTGAACGAGGTCAACGGTCCTGGGATCGGTTTGGCCGCTGTTCGTCGTAACCGAGACCGCTAGAGGAAATACCAGGACCATGCTCTCGCCGGTGGGACTAAAGTTCCGTACGCTGGACAAAGAATCCAGTCGGCCCCTGGAGAGTTCCTTCTACACCAAAGCCCGTCTGGCAAGTGCTGACCCGTGGCCAGGCTTTGTTCACAAGAGGATCGCTTTCGGTTGATGTGGTGTCGGACTGCTGAGGACTGCGAGGATTAGCTGCTACAATCCGAGCTGAAGCTGTTTGGGTAAAGGTATTTCTCATACTGGCTTTGCTTCATGGCACTGACAGACAAAAAATGGCCACTTCGCTGTGCAAGTCTGTGGCTGTTTTGTCGGAGTGTTCGTTGTACTCGTGATCTGCCCGTTTGTGAAGGTGCAGAAGATTGGTGGGGTCCTGCATTTTACCATGACAAGGGTGTTGACCTAATCAGGACTAGCGGTGTTAGCGCTCCGGCTCAAGTTGGAGCCCCAGCGATGATGCAGTACGAACAGACAGAAGAAATGATAGAAATGCATTTTAGCAGCTCAACCTTGAGAGCTTGTATCCACTCTCACAGCCTTTTTCTTCCCATGATTGCCTTCTTAACCCCGACGTAGGTATGCGGTGAGGAGACTGTGGTTTCCTTTCCGCATCCGACTGCAGCCAGGCCAGTTGTACGCCAGCCCGTCAATGTCTTATAAGCAGCCTTCCTGGAAGCAAGCGGCGAGCTCCTATTGCATACCCCACACTCCGAACATCTATATTGACCATATTGGCGAGTTCTAGCCATACTTTGAGGACTGTTCGGCCCCAACCAAGCATCCTGGAAATGCTCCTGCAAGCCGGCAATGCGTGCGATGACCCTCACGCTGAAGAAATCCTTTTCGAGTCAGACTTTGGCAGGAACTGCCCTGAGGAGGCCAGCCTGTACGACGTTGCTCTGAATCTTTTTGAATGCTCTAATTTCAGCGTCTGATGACTACGAGAACCGATGTGCGAAGGTATTTAATAGAACGGTCTTGGTATGTACAGAGAAGTCCCTCTAAAGCAACCCCATACATAAACCCAACCAAAAAGGGTTTGCAGGAATACCAGAGCAGGATCCCCGTCGAGAACAAACCACCTAGACACCTCCGCCTTTCACCCTCTAAGTGGGAATGCCCTCAAACTCCGCGTAACCAAGCGCGAGATTCATGTTTTCTGGTGAACCTCGTTAGAGTCCGATAAACATCTTCAACAGGGCGGGGGAACACTTACGCAAACATTGAGTACTGGCTCCCTTGTTGAGGTTATCCATCGAGGCGCAGCTTCGCATAATTAGCACAACTCGTCCCTTCAGGGGTCGTCAATTACTCACACAACCACCCGCTTGCCGCTACTGTCGACGGCAAAGCCTCCTATTTCGCAGTGGTGCAGCGACGCAACCGACCTGACCAGGGGCGGTTCACCCACAACCTTGACAAGCTTCTCGCCGGCGTAACGGTCCTGGTAGATCTGGCGGATATCGCGTGAAGTCATCGTCTTGTTGAGAGGGATGTTGATGGTGAGGTGGAGGGAACGGAACCAGCTCGCCACATGCGGGATGAAAGAAACAGAAGTACCAAGGTGGTGGCTAATCTCGCTTTCGTGAACATGACCTGTTAGGCTGTACGGGATCATGTTGTCTCGGAGAAGGTTGGTGTCGTTCTTGGGCGACGGCTTGGTACCAGCGCCAGAGTATCCTGAGACACCAAAGACAACAGGTTCGCCTCCAAGGTGGTCAAGTAGGGGAGCTATGCTGAGCTGAGCAGCAGTGGCGTAGCAGCCAGGGTTTGAGATCCGGGTGGACGGGTAGATGTCAGAGCGCTTGGTGAGCTCGGGGAGTCCATAAGCCCACGACTTGTCAAATCGGTAGTCAGCAGAGAGATCAACGATGACGCTCCTGCCTTCGCTACCCTTCTGGACTTCGTTGATGGCGTCAACGTAGGGCTTGCAAACACCGTTGGGGAGAGCCATGACCCAGCAGTCGACCTTGCCATCCTTATCCAGCTGAGCAGCGTCCTCGGGCGTCAAATGTTCGTAGATGATCTTGCGCTTGGAATATTGCTCAAGCTCTTGGCCAGCGAGCTCTCGTGAAGACACATGGCGAAGGTCCATAAAGGGGTGCTTATCAAAGAGTTCGATCAAGGCTTGACCGGTGTATCCTCGGGCTCCGATCAGACCGATGCGAGACGGAGCGTTGTTCGAGGCATTCTTCTTATCCAGGGGTGGGTTAGGGTTTGTTGTAGTGGCGTAACCCCGTTGCTGCTGGCTTTCAAGCCTGCCACCAATGCTTGCCACAGCCCTCTGAACCGGCGAAGCTGCTAGGGTCCTCGCGGATGAAAGCCTTCGGGTGTTGTTGAGGTTGCGGACTCGGCCGAGACTCGAAGCAGGGCCAATTGACGCAGGTGATCGAACAATTTGGCGGGCGCCGGTGCGCATGGCCACGGAGGTAGCAAAGGGCATGATTTCGGGTGGCTTCCAGCCCAATGGACTCGGTGGTGAAGGGAGGTCGGCGTTGTGGTGATGCTAAGAAAGAAAACCGAGAGTGCCCGAGACCGGCGGTGACTGTATGAGTCGACGAGAGGGTTTCCTGCTGTGGCTAAAATCGGCCGGAGCGATAAGATAAGATGTGGCGGGGCCGAGGGGATCTGGAGGCGGATCACGTGTTGAGTTATTGCAGCCACTACAATACCTAATAAGGAAGTGTGACTTGTTGAGCAGTACCAGCCAAGTCGCAGCAACCGTAATTAAGGCAGCTCGGTGTCGGCTCATGCTACGAGTTGCGAGGCTTCGGGACGCATCAGGTTCCATTAGGCTTTACAGAGCCTGCCTTTCCGAGTACAGGGAAGACAAGGACTGGCCAAGCCTGGCAAAGCGCGTCAGAGAGGGGCTCCAGTGACGGCGAGCCACGAAACCCGGGGTCTAATACCCCGCTAGCCGGTAAAGGCCATTCGAGTTCCACTTTACGCTGCCGGTACGTCGATTCCATGCGAATCCTCTTGAGAAGCAAGGAAACAGCTTCCGTGGCGATGCAAGAAATCTGCGCGGAGACCGGAGGAATAACCATGTTGTGGATTTTTCTCAATCAAGAAATAATACGATCATTTTTTTGTGAGAGGATCAGAGTACAGTTCTGTAAATTCTGGCCCAGCACCCAAGACTTCAAACGCCCACAAGGATTCGTGAACCGATATTGAGGTGCTAGACCCTCTAGTGGAGTACTCGTCTGGTCCCGAGTCGAACACCAAGCAACCCTCGGCCGATCCGACAGGCTCACGATCACAACGACCTGAGGAAACCGCTCTACTCACCTCAGATGTGGCCCAAGTAACATATCCGCATCATTCGTAAGATTCATGAACGTAAGTGCTAGTCTTACAATGGAGCCCCTGTATCTCGCCAGCTTCATGTATGGGTATCTTCACATCAACCTTTTCCCCCTTTTCTGATCATCAACTTTGTCCCAGCTTTTCGCCGGTCAGCCCAGATACGGACCAAAGCGCTCCAAAAACGAAATTAGCCCCGAACACTTAACATGCCCTGTCGGCTCCCTTTCCCTTCGTATCTGTTGTCCTCAAAAGATCTCGCAGACTGCCCTCGGCATGGCTCGTTGAGCCACCGCCGTGCGCCGACGCCGAACTGACCCCCATGGCGGGAGGGAACGACCACGTGGGCATCCAGCCGCTGAGCCCGCCGAGCAGGCTACTTTGTGCTTGGGTCGCGGCCTCGACCGGATGCGACGAGTGACTTTTCTGCCCCTCGCCTTGAGCTTTGTGGCGGCTTGGGTCAACGTAGCTGGTTTCTTCAGGCTCTGTGCGAACCTCGAGGTGGTTCCTAGATGTCTGTGGCAGCGCCGGCTCGCTGAGCAGTGTCGAGGAGGCGCTACGCGGCGTCGTAACATCGCTGACCACTGGGTTCGACCGCGCGTTCCCGATCATGGCTGTGGCGAAAGAGTAGGATTTTCTTCTCCTGAGGCTGACCTCGCAGGTGGCGCGCTCAAGGTCGAGGCATTCTTCAGCCTTATCCTCAGCTGATACAGTCTCCTGAGTGACAGTGACTTCGACTTTCCGTGCTGCTCGGCCTCGAACCTCTTGGGTGATTTCTTCTGCTGACTTCTTCTTCGATTTGCCATCCTCCGATGAACCACTCGACGACATGATAGTCTCGAGGGTGCCCATTGCTATGCTTCTCCGCCGGCCTCCACCGCCTCTTCTGTTGCGCTGTCGGCTCATGTTCCGCTCATCGTCTGAGGTGACGGCCTGCAACGTGGGCCCATTGGCTTTCTGATGACGCCTGGACGAAGCTGCGGCCATGAAGGCGGCGCCAGACCCGTGAGGAGCGACGTGGACTTCATACTGGTTGCTGAGGGAGTATCGAGACTTGGCGCAAATCTCGGCGATGCGATCCAGATCAGCGTTGATGTCGCCATCTTCTTCGGCCTCCATGTTGGCCATCATGTGCTTGAAGCTATACGCCTCGATGGGCGGTAGCTTTGTCGTTGCGTCATACTGCCCAAGCCCCTTCTTCGACTTTGCCCTCGCCATACTCAGCAGTCCATATTGCTGACCGCTGAGCGGAGACCGAAACGCGATAATGCGCCTGACTGATGCGGCGGGTCCGCTGGCGACCGAGTTGCTCACACCAGAGCTAAGAGGCTGTCCTCCTGCTGTAATGCTTCGAGTAGTGCTCGACTGTCTGCTCTGCGTCCCGGAATAGGTTCGCACAAGTACGGGCTGGGAGTAGGTGCTGTTCTGAGCCCCAGTCGACTTGGCGTAGCGGCCGCGCGATGGATAGTTGGTGTTGAGTTCCCGGAGAGCCGAGGTGCGGTGTGCTGCTGTGTCGTTATCAAGCGGGATCGGCTTGCCTTCTGCTGTCGATGGCACAAGAGACGTGGAGGATGTGTTCGGCTGGAAGAGTGGTGGGAACGAGAGGGGTACGGAGCTGCGTTTGGACGTCTTCAGCAGTCGAGACGCCGAAGGCCGAGTCGAAGCAGCAGAGGAGGGTTTGGAAGACGGGCGCACTCGAGGGTGAGGCGAGCCGTGTTGGCTAGGCGGAGCGGATGTGGCCTGGTCCATCTCGACAGTCGGGCGTCGTGCGGCGGGTGACAGGTTATAAGAGGATAGTCGAGCAGAGAGATGGGAGCGGGCGGGCGGGCAGCACCGGGGGGCGGGCCACAGGGGCCGTTCTCGCGTCGTGCTGCAGACGGGATGTTCAGTTCAGACCAGCGGCGGCAGACGCATGGTTCCAGAGGCTGCTTGTGGCCGAGCGCGGGATTCCGATCCACACGGAGGCAGGCGGGCGGGCGAGGAAGTGCCGCGTTGCGTTGAGTCGAGTCGAGTCGAGTCGAGGGGAGGGGAGTCGAGCTGAGTCGAGGCGGGACGAATGGGTCGGGGGTTCCGCTCGTGAGCTGCTCGCGGCGGGAAAGTGGAGAGCGGACAGCGACGTCCAGCAGGTGGGAGATGCGATTCGCAACACCCCGGATTGATCGTATGGGGACGGGATCGCAGTATCTGGAGAGAATGAAGATTCGGGCGAGGAGGAGAGAGGAAAAATGAGCATTTGCTGGACCCAGGAAGACGTGCAGCCGGGCGCAGGAGAGCACTCGACGGTGATAGGCGACAGCCCTAGCCCAGCGAGTGCATGCTGCACGTCTGTCGTGGCTGCCGTTCAAAGGGTGGTCGAGGACGAGGGGGGACGCCTGGCGGGGAAGCCTAAGAAGCCGCCTGAGCCAATCGCCGCTGCGGGGTTCCCGTGCGGGTGCTGGACTGCCGTACAGTGCGAATCGCCGACGGTGTGCTCCGTCTAGTCGACTCGGTCGATCTTTACGCACTGTCTCCACCACTTCTTTCCCTCTTGGGCTGGAGGTACCGGTCGTCCCTGCCTGCCTCGCCTGGAGGTCGCAGCTCGTCTTGCCCCAAGCATGCACGTTTTACGAAGGATGACAAGTTACTGCTGACCTCAACAACTCCAAGTGTATCTACCGACCTGTCTACCCATCAATTCGACGCCCATTGGCGTCTATGCATGCTGGCCAGCTGGGACTCAAACCCGAACCCGAAGCCGTATCTCCTGTCTTGCATCTCACCTTGCCGCCGCGGACGTGTCTTGTCCGAAGTGGCTCGGGACAGCCGCCGGATCCAGGCATCTCGAAGTTCCCAACATTTCCCAGCACTGCCTGTTGCTACCGTGGCTCGGCCCATCCCTTGGTCAATGGTGACAGCACACATGGCGCCTATGTGTCGGCTCTATGCACCCGAGATGTATGCGAAGGGGTGCCTCTGCGTCTCCGCATGGCGCCACCCGTCCTTCTCAACCAGCACAGGATAGCCACGACCACGCTGGTCGTGCCATGGTGCCCCTGAGGAGCATAAGTGACTGGACGCGGCCGACTTCAGACAGATCTGTTGGACACTGATAGGTCGACGATTACGACCCACCGAAATCAGGAGACCGGTTTGGGGGCTCTGTCTCTCCTCTCTATCTCAGGTCCCTCGTCCTGTTTTCTCACAACAACGGGCGAATATTATGTCTGGCGGCCAACTCTACCCATGCATATCAACGTCCCGCGATACGAGGGCCATGCCGAGTTCCGCAGCTGGGGAAGAGTAACCTATCGCCACAGATCATCGGCTCGACGAGCCATAGCACGTCCCCTTCCTGCTAGCCTAGTCCCACGGCCATCATCGAGGCAACCTTGACATGTCCGCCTCGAGCTTGTGACATCGTAGGCAAGCCATGCTCTGACAAAGAAGTTCAGCTAGGACTCCCAGATTCGAAGGTTCGCGTGCACCCACAGGAATCACACGAACGAATAAGATCTCCTCGGGCTCGACTGAGGGGCAAGCTCCTCATCCCAACCCTCAAAGCTGACGCCTCCCTTTACTGGACCATGATCAATGGTCTGATCATGTATTCTCCCTCCTCTTCCTCCCCCCCCCCCCCCCCCCCCCCCCCCCCCCCCCCCTCCCCGCCGCACTCCTCACTTCCTCAACCATCCATGTCGTCGTGCAGAATGTCTGAGGTGCGTTATCTCGCAGACATGCCATGCCATGCCAGACGCACTTTGTCGACCCATGCCGTGTGACCCTGACAAGCAATACTCGTGTTGCATATCATAACAGAGAAAAGCTATTCCTCCGCCCATGCCAGTAAGGCGGGAGTGGCGTTGTGGCATTGGCGAAAGACGTTCGACATGGCTGTCTAATAGGGTTCACGACGACGCCGCGCCACTGCAGCTTGCTGACTTGCAGAGCGCTCGAGAACCCCGGATTTCGCCACCTGACAAACATAAACACCACCACTTTTCAGCCTTGTAGGTGAATACAGCGAGGATCATAAGCCGTAGCATGTTAATAGTACATGCCGGATTCGTAGGAAACACCGCGTCAAGCGTTCAGTTTCCATGGGGAGCGCTTTGTCACAGGCGAGCACTAATAGACGTGGGTGAAAGTGCCCTCAGATCATATGGTCGAATCATATTTTAGATTACCTCTACTCAGGACACACACGGGGATCCATCACTGCCGACCCACGGTATCTTTACCGTGAGCACGAGCTAGTCACGATAGCACCTCAACCCCACGGGGTAGGGCGTCTTCCCCGGTTACACAGCCGTCTCCCGGAAGGGTGCAATAGCTTCGCCCGGATGGGTGTGAAGGCAAGGCGGGGTTTGCGTTTCTCGCCCCTAACCCCATGCTGCGTAACGCGAGAAAGGCCGGCTCCGTGAGAATGTCACGTCCCGTACTTGTGATCTTACGATGTCTCGTGAAAGTGGTTAAATTGTGCGACGGCCCACTCCAGTTTGCAATGAAGATTCTCGTGTCATCTCGCAACCCACAAGTCCGACCGCAGGCCGTCTCCTCCCGGGTTACCCCTGATTCACGTTCACAGCACGAACTTCGGCACAACATGGCCACAGACACGCGGGGTTCCGGCACGCCGCTAGACAAAGCCCTGCTCGCAGGTCTGTAAACCATTGCCCGCCAGCTTGACCCCGTCATGTGACGAGACCACCCCCATCTTGCGCCATCACAATACCAGATATCGTGGCTGACGGGTTGTTCGCAGTCCTTCCTGCTGGCGGCAGGGTCGTTGCGGTGTCTCCCTCAGGCTTGAGCGACTACTGCAAGACCTCCAGAATCGACGTACAGCTCGCGGATGGGCGTATTTGTGTGTTTTTCGAGAAGGCATCTTTCAATTCTCCCCACTCCGATTCCTGACACAAAGAGTGGTAACTGACAATCGGACGGCAGGCCGCCAAAGGCATGGGACTCAAGGGGTTCAACCTGATACAAGCCCACTGGACGTCCGAGACAAGTCTGTACCGCTTCATCCCCGACTTCATGCCCAAGCCCGTCGGCACCGGCTCGTACGAGTCCCAGTTGGACACGTACTTCTTCGTCATGGAGTTCGTGGACATGATCGAGGACGATCTACCCGAGCCGGAAGCCTACATGGCCGCTCCCGTCATGCTCTACCAGAAGAGCGTCGGCAAGTCTCCCGGCGGCGAGTTCGGGTTCCCCGTCAAGACCCGGTTCGGCAGCATGGAGCAGGACAACGACTGGGAGACGTCGTGGGAGGCGTGGTGGACGAACCACATGAAGATGGTCTTCGAGCGGGAAGAGCGCATCTGCGGACCCCACACGGCCGAGGTGGCCCGGCTGAAGAGGGACTTCTTAGAGGTGGTACTCCCCCGCTACCTGCGCCCGATGGAGACCGAGGGGAGGCAGCTGAAGCCCTGTCTCGTCCACACTGACCTCAGGCCCGGCAACGTCAAGTTCCGCTCCGACGGCAAGACGGTGGTCGTCCACGGCGCCAATGCCGTTTGGGGCCACAACGAGAGTATGGCCCCGACACCCTGACCGGAGCAGAAGCATTTTTGGGGGTGTCTGGCTGACGTGTGTGCAGTGGAACTCGCTCTGTTCAGAAACCCCAGATACCCATTCAGTGAACGGTACATCGACGAGTACCGCAGACACGTCCCCCCCACTGAGCCGGCGGAGGACGCTGACAGTCGCAATACCATGTATATGATCCGGCACCAGGTGTGTCTGGCGACGCTCTACTCGAACCAGCCCATGCTTCGCGAGATGTGAGTCTCGATCAACAGCGGACTGCCCGCTTGCGTACCGTGCGGTGAGCTAATCTGAGTTTTGCAGGTTCATCAATAACATGAGGACGATGGTCCATCACGTCATGGACGAGAGGGAAGCCAATGCCAGAGGTATGGGCATGGGCATGGGTGTGGATAGGGGTGTGGGTATGGGCATGGGCATGGGCAAAGATTTGGGCCTGAGCGGCTTCCAGTTCGATGGGCGTCGGCACGTGCAGGACACGCACTCCGAGTGAAGAGGTGAGCTGAAGGGTGGGAGATGATGGTGATATGTGTGACTGTTTTGATGGTGACCACCGGATGCGTGATGTTTCGTTGACCTATTGGATCAAATTGTGCCTCGATCCAAGCAATTTGGATACCAAAAGTTTGTGGGAAACAGCGTTGATAGTTTGTGAGGGCGTGGGGCCTACGTAATTTGATCAACTCGTGTCACTGATCGTGTTCATATGAACACCACATGGCGATGATGCCTGCTGATAACGTCGTGACCTTGACTTTGGATTGTGCCGGCCGACTAGACTTAGATTGAGATGTAACCATTTCATATGCTGGTCACCCCAGTGATTACATGCAGCAGTGTGCTAGAAAATGTATTGATTCTATCCTGACGCTTGACCGATCCTAGGGTTTCGAGACCTTCGCTCCCAAAGCCAAAAAGTTCATGCATCCGCCCGCCCCGACTGAAGTAAAGGGTATCACATCGCACTGCTCCCGTCGAGGCGGCGTGCCCATTCAGGCATTCCCTCAAATACGTTGAGAAACCACCCGCACCGTCAGAGTAGCCCCTTAGCGCATGGTACCGTAGCTAGCACCGCCACCAGTCTGCACCTTGTCACTGTAGATGCCTGGCGCACGGCTCGACGAAATACGGCCCGTAGCGGCCTGCTCGCGACGGTCGTAGTAGACGTAAAGAACGTAGAGACCGTGGATCATTCCGGGGATGAAGCCGAGGATTGTAAGGAATATGTTGACAACGAGATCCATGCCGCAGCCTGCAGTGAGGATCACGCCGACGGGAGGCACTGGGGACCGGGGTTAGTTATGCGGGCTGGGGAAGGGAGTGATCGACACTTACCGAACAGAGTCACAAGGACGATAAGAAGGGCTGTGATTCCGCCACTAGCCATGGTGTTCGATGGGTTAGGTATTCGAGGGTGTTTGATTGTGTTATTATGAAGGTGAGGTTGATGACTTCGTTGTATGACTTGTTCGGTGTGGTGATGGTGACAATTATTGCAGTGCAAAATTAAAGAAAACAGTAGGACCTTAAAGTGGTCGGGATGAATCAGAATATTTAAAGCGTCCCGAATTCCCCAGTGGCCAACCTACTTGGCTTGCCAATTCAGATGATTGCGCGTCCGTCTCTGTTTGCTGGACCCTTCTCAGCCTTAGCACCTAACATCGTGACGTGGGCGTAGACAATTAAGCTCTACATGACGTAGTCGTAGGCGCCAACTCGGGAGTTCGGATTGTGCAGTGCTCGGCGCCGTTGTCTTGGGGCTGGACCCTCGCACGACAGTCGCACTCCTCATGCGCCGGCCCGGCATTCGCCTGCGCTACCATAGACATCATGAGTCAAGAAGGCGAAGTTCAGAATCTGATCGAGGATGTGATGCTGCCGAGCGCACTGGCGGGCTCTGCTAAAAGCCTTTTTTTGGGGGGGGGGGGGTTCAACCGGTTCGGGCAGATGCCATCCATGAGTTGCCAGAAAGACTGTATGCGAGTACCAGACAGCGGGATCTGGGCATTGACCGACGAAGATTGTCCTCGGAGCTTCGCCATGTCCCGTTGATATTCACGAACGTCTCTGGATTTCGGCCTCCGAAACCTCGAATGACCCCAAAGCCGTCGATGCTCCAGCAATTGGCCATCTGCATCTCGAAAGGACGCCGTCCAAGAGACCGTTCAGCGACATGCCCAGTTTTGCAGGGGTTGAATGCTTGGCTGTTCCCTGCTCCTCTTCCACTACCAATCTGTGATATGAGCATGGTCGAAGTGCGCAGTAGCAACGCTCGCTTCGTCACTCGCAGACCGCATCGGCATGGCACTCGCAGCATACAATGAATACGTCGGTAGGGCGGCTTGCTTGGCATGACTAGCCTGTGACAGATCCATCAAACGTCAGGAGACGGCATTGGACAGATGTGATGAGCATGGTGATACTCGCAGAGCGAAAGACTCCCCGGTACTTCCGGACCTGCCAGGGAAACGTTGCCAGGCCAATGTTCACGCTGTCTCGTTGTCAGGCGAAGGAAGACGCGTGGGTTGACAGGCGTCTGACGGCGAGGCAGCCTGATTTTGACAAGCGCTGGGGCGGCTTGGGTAGGCTCCTAGAAAGTAGTGTGCCCACTGTATCGTTGCTAGTGCATCGTAGGCACAAGGGGACACTCATTCCGTGCTTTCTGGAAGCATGAGCCCTGTCGGCGACGGATTCGTGCCCGATCCCGCCAGATTCGGGGATTGGTTGATAGCCAAGTCAATCAAAGCGTAGGTGGGTTCCGTCGTTGCGACGCCCCTGAGTGAGTGCCTTGCCTTAGGGCCAACTCGATGAATCTGTTGATTTCAGCACCCGTCATCTGCCGCAACAGTCGATAGCGATAGAGCAGAGTTTCATGGTGCCGCGACGTGCCGTGCCGTTAGGTGGCAGTGCGAGCAGGTTGCCTGGCACATCTGATGGCTGCTGGTACTGACGCAGCGCCGGCGGGCGGTTGAATCCGAACAGGGTACAAGGCAGGAGATGATACATCATTGTGGACTGATATTGTCGGAGCGAGATGACACCTCGCCGAACGCTAGCACCTCGAGGGGTCAACAGGTTGGCTCCCACAGGCCTCCGTCGTCCTAGGCAGCTTGCCCTTCCTTCCAATGCCAGATTGGCTTCACGGTCCGGCTCATCAGTCGCCGATGGCACATTGGCGTTGGCGTTACCGGCGAGACTGCGAATGTGACGCTGCACTACAAGCGCAGCGCGTGGCGATCCGGGTCGACAGCGCGTTTCGAAACAGGTGAGCTTGCTGCAACCACTGGAGGTCGAGACACGCTTTGGTGCGTCTTGAACGGTTTGGAAGGCTGGCAGCCAATCCATCCCGTGGGGGTCTTGATGACCGGCCGGCTTGCAGGCCTGCAGGCTCCAGGTCTGCCACCCCAGGCTCACCAAGCACCTAGCTCTGGAGGCCGAGGCTGGGGGTCCAGGGTGCTGGGATGGGATACTGCCGTGTTGATCAGGACGCTGTCTGGCCCTCGGGTGTTTGGCTGATGAGACATGCTGAAGCTCGGCGTGGCGGACATCGTTCCCTGACACCGATGATCTGGAGGGAGCCGGCGTGGCTATGCTCAAGGCAGATGAGATCGGCTGGCAGTGGCACGCTGATGCTTGATGCTCGAGATACGTGTGCGCGGGACGACCAAGGTTTAGAAAGCAGCTCGAGGCTGCTAAGAGCTCCACAGCCGGTAGCGGAGGCTTCTCACGCAGGTCGACCGTTGCCCATGACGGAGCCGATTGGGACCGTGATCGCGACTGTTTTTTTTTTTTTTGGCTGTGGCGACGAGGTAAAAAAGCTCGGCACTGGTACCGCGCGATCGGCCTGACCACTGCTGGAGTCCTGCTGTGCGAAGCGCCTTCTCCAGTCTTATCGAAGGCAAGGTGGCTCCCGGCCTGCCGGGCGGTCGAACATGAGATTCCTACAGGCCGTCCGCGTACCGTTATCGTCAATCAGTCTGTGTATCGCATTCAAAACGGGGCTCAACGTCCAGGTGTGTGTGGTGTGTTTATCCTCCACTCGAATTTCTGATTTCGCATCCGAACCGTCTGGGGCGGAGGATGTGGCCCACCACCCATCACCAGAGCCAGTGTCGATTGAGCTTCAACCCCCGCGAGCGGCTATGAAGCCAGACGAAAAAGGCTTGGCTTGATGATGTGGCCTTCCGTGCTTTGGCAGCATGGCCGCAGTGGGAGTTGCATGGCAGCATGGATGGACATGGACACTAACACCGGGGACGGCTCGTCAGGGATCCCGGTGGAGAAGGCCCCCTGTGGGAAAGCTCGTGGGACGAAGGGAGTCAGGGACCCGAGGCGTCGTTTCTCATTCCGCGGCGGTGGATGCGGGCACCGGGCGTCAGGTACCTCTAGCGCTGCTACCCGCCCGAAAACCCGTCAGAGGTACGTGGGAGGGCGGATGCCAGGGACAGCACTTCACCTGTTGGAGGCTGAACCCCGGGGCGTCACAGTGCTGAACATGGTCGAGCCACCCGGGGCTTCCCATCACTCATCAGTTATTAGCACCCGACCCGCCCTGCCGCCCCGGCGCGAGGGGCGAGGCAGGAGGTGCCCGTGCCCGTGCCCTGTCGTACCTGCCTAAATGAAGGTACCTACCTGACTACCTACCTAACCTCCAGGGCTGCCTCTGCCACCTCGCTGACAGTGCCTGCCCTGTCGCTGCCAGTCTTGCCAGTCTTGCCGGGCCCATTCGTGGAAGGAGGTACTCCACGCCGCGTCGACCACGTCCTATCCCCGTCCACGTCCCGAAAAAAGGTCAACGACCCAGGCCAGAGGTACTTTCCCACGCCAACACTTGTGACTGGACCAGGGCAATTTTGTTTCTACTCCTGGC
This sequence comes from Verticillium klebahnii, assembly GCA_002851715.1. Taxonomy (NCBI): domain Eukaryota; kingdom Fungi; phylum Ascomycota; class Sordariomycetes; order Glomerellales; family Plectosphaerellaceae; genus Verticillium; species Verticillium klebahnii. The sequence goes on along the minus strand of NMXL01000003.1, from coordinate 5,499,708 downwards.
TTCCACTCTTGCTGCCTCCATCTTTCCACCTCGCCTGGCCTGCTCTCTCGCTTTTCCTTCCTACCACCTTACCTTCCTTTTCCCGGATCCCATCCCCACGGCTGCCAACCGCGAGGGAAGAAAAGTACCTGCGACCTGACTGCATCGACCGAGGACCGCGTCAATTCCGTCCTTGCTGCTCCTGTCTGTCCCCTTTCGCGTTGCTTGCTTTGGTTGTGCTTGCATCAGCTCCGCCCTGCCGCATCATCTCCTGAAGCTACCCCGAACTTCATCCGCCAGCATCACTCCTCGCGGTTCCCGTCTCATCGCCCAGAGTCGAGTCTGTCCAACTCCAGCTCCCGACATACCTTCGCCTTTCCCCCCCTCGACAGCCGAGATACCGTTCCAAGGCAGCACCGCGGCACGCTCCCCTGCTTCCAGTCACTCCGATACCAGTTTCAGTATCGGTCTTTTCCACTGTACAGTACCTGCTCCTGCTCCGTTCCACGGCCGACCCGACCCGACCACCCAACATGTCCGGTTCGCAAGCGAGCTCTCAGCTCAACATTGATCGCTATGTTGTGATCCACGTCGCAACCACTTGCGACGAGCATGGTGTCTACGTCACCAAAGATTCCGCTGAGGTTATCGAGCTCGGATGGATCTTGCTCGATGCTAAGTCCCTGGAGGAGGTAAGATGCCATCCCCCATCCATCCATCCCCCTCCCCCTTTCTTGATGACGTATATCTAACCAGCCTTCTCTGCCAGATCGTCCGCGACAGCGCCCTCGTCAAGCCCATCAACACCCCCATCACTCCCTTGTGCAGTGAGTCGAACCCCGGCCCATTGGTCCTGGCCGCAGCCTCGTCCTTCCGGCGCCGCTGCGTGCTTTGGCCGGGCCACCCCTTTCAGAAAACAACAGCTAATCATCCGGGCATCAGCGAGTCTCACCACTCTGACTTGGGAACACGTCAGGAACGCTGGCACCTTTAGAGACGCCGTCAACCGTTTCGATGCGTTTGCCAACGAGCACTTGACCTCCCAGAACCTAGACTTTGTCTTCGTCACCCTCGATGCCTGGGACCTTCGGGTTCAGCTTCCCCGTGAGGCCCGCGACAAGGCCGTCGTTCTGCCTCCTTACCTCCAGCACTCGCGGACCTTTGATCTCCGCACCGAGTACCAGCGGTGGCAGCAGCACCACCCCGAGTCGCTGCCGTTCGGCCCCTCGATGCTCTCCAACATCTGTGCTGCCCTGGAGGTTGAGCCCGTCCAGTCAAGCGCCCCCATCAAGCACAACCTGCCTTTCCATCTCCAGGCTCTGGCGCCCGCTTCTCCCCGTCGCGCGATGGAGGAGGCTGTCACTCTTGCCCGAGTCCTCCGTGGCCTGATTCGCAAGTCGCAGCCTGCCCATGAGCACCCTGACGTCCTGACTCGTCCCATGGATGCTCGTGCCGATGTTCGCGCATTCTTGTCCGAGCGCAGCAAGGTCCTCCACATGTCGGGCCTTCCCCACGACACTACCCAGTCGGAGCTCGAGAGCTGGTTCACCCAGTTCGGTGGACGTCCCATTGCCTTCTGGACTCTCCGCACCCCGGAGCAGCACAAGCCCACCGGCAGCGGCTTCGCTGTTTTCTCCTCACACGAAGAGGTCGGTTGCCACCCCCCCCCCCCCGGTTCTCGACCACGTTGCTCCCCCTCCGTGCATGAGCTAAATCTTTCTACAGGCTGCCGAGAGTCTCTGCATGAACGGTCGTGCTCTTAACGAGAAGGCGATCGAAGTGTCTCCCTCCTCGAGCCGTGTCCTGGACCGCGCCGCCGAGATCCTCACGCCTTTCCCCCCCAGCAAGAACCGCCCCCGTCCTGGCGACTGGACCTGCCCGTCTTGCGGATTCTCCAACTTCCAGCGACGCACGGCCTGCTTCCGATGCTCGTTCCCTGCTGTGAACGCCGGCCCGTCGGGCGAGATGGGATACGGTGGCGGTGGTGGCGGTGGCTACAGCGGTTACGGGCCTCCTCAGATGATGCCCCCTCCTCAGCACCACCACGGCCACATGGGCCACGGCGGTGGCCGTATGGGCGGCAGCGGTGTGGTTCCCTTCCGTGCTGGTGATTGGAAGTGCGGAAACGAGGTGTGTGGTTACCACAACTTCGCCAAGAACGTGTGCTGCCTTCGTTGCGGTGCCAGCCGTGCCGGCGCTGCCGTTGTTGCAGACTCGGGCGGTTACCCGTCCCCCATGGACCCTCCGTCCAACTACAACATGAACCAGGGGTCCATGGGCGGCACTCCTGGTCCCGGGCCTTTTGCTTCCGCCGCTGGTAACTTCGGCTCGGGTGGCGGCTACGGCGGTGGCCAGCACTTCGGGGGCCCTCCCAGCACCTACGCCCTTCCCTCGGGACTCGGTGGTGGTGCTGCCGCGTACCCCTCATCGCTGAACACTCACTTCGGCCCGGCCCCTGGAAACCACTCGGCCGGTCCTTTCGACAGCCGCGCTGCTGAGGCGGCGTTCCAGTCTGCCTCGAACGGCCCTGCTTCCGCCGGTCCCTCGAACAACTTCTACTCGCAGAACGAGAACGACCCCTTCGCCTTCCTTTCTAGCGGAATTGGAGGCCTCTCCGTTACCGGCGGGGATGCTCGCCAGAACGGAGGCGCCGCGCCCCAGAGCAAGTCCCCCGCCTAAGCGGCCCGCGCAAACACCAGACGGCTATGGATCGACCGCCGTCTGCACCGGACGTTGACGAATCCCCCCCGCGGGACGAGCTTTGAGACGAGACGACGATAGAGCATCGGCTTTGACATCAAGTACCTCGACCCTTGGCCATCGAGGAAACCATTTGCTTCATGTTTCGAGTATGGCGGTCGGCGAGATTGGGAAGAATCTCGGACCACGGTTGTTGTCAGAATACCATGAGAAATGGGAACAAAAGTTTGTGAGGCAGGAAAGACAAAAGAGTGTTACTACAACTGGACGGATTCGGAACACTTCGGGCGGAGTTGCGTTTGATGCCGTTGAGCATCAGAGTCCGTACAAAAGGGCTGGCTACTTTGGGGGACTGGACTGCGGAGTCGGACTTGTGCCCATTGGGTTGGGGTTGCGCGCGAATGGCTTGTTGGCATGACAGCCCAGGGGGCAGGACGGCGGGAGAGATGCATAGCGAAGGAGTGGGAAAGGAACCTCGGCTTCGGTGTGCGATCTCGCTCTTCTACTTTCTTCGATGTCTGTCCTTTTTTTGTCTCTTTTGATCCTCTTGTCTTCTCTCATACACCCACCCCCCTCCCCCCCTCTTCCTTTCTCGTTTCGTCCTTGTTCTCTTCCCACTACTTTCAGTTTGCTTGGGCATTTGGCTTTGGCTTTGGCTTGAGCTTTGCCCCCTTCGAGATGGTTTCACGGCTTGGATGGGCGGCAGAGTTGGGGGAGTCGGGGAGTGAACATGGTCAGGCGGGCTGACTGCTTTAATTTCCCTTCGCGTCCAAGAATGCGAACAATGTTGCTTTGCTTGATTTTGTCTGTTTGTATTTTGTCTTTCTAATGTTGCATACCGTTAGCCAGTGGGGTGTAAAACGGCATCCTGCAGGCGGCGTTAGGTATGTAGAACATTATCACTCGATTTCGCCGTCTTGTTGAAGCTGATGCGTCGTGATCTGGAATGTGCCGTCTCATGACTGATGCTAACTGGCTCCTTTGCTTGATTCCATCTAGGCAGAGCTTGCTGCCTTTCGAGCTCAACAGGCATGGATGCCGACGGGACTCAGTGCTGGGCCGTAGTAGATCAAGTCAATTCTCACATTTTGTAAGACATACCATCTCTCATTGCTATACTAGAAGCTTAAAGCAAGCCAGCTATGAACCCGACGTCCCATTTCGCTGAATCACGGATCCGTACGTACCTAGCAAAGCAAACAAACAAACGCCCTCTGTTCCCAGTGCCAGCAAGGGACCAGACCTTGAACTCTCGTAATCACTCTCCATCGTCCCCCGCAGCATCACCGCCCTCGTCCTCGCTCTCGGCGTGCCGCTCGTACAACTCCAGGTCGTCAAACTGATCGAAGCTCTCGTCGTCGGGCGCGTTGATCTCCTCCACGTACGCGCGCCACTCGGGATCCGGGTCCTCGGCCTCCCAGTCCTCCCACGCGTCGTCGGCCCGGGCGTCCTGCTCCTCGTCGATGATGCCCGGGCCGAAGAGCACGCCGTAGACGTGCATGCGCACGCCGTCGTCGGGGTCCGCGTCGGTCGTGCGCTCGGCGGCCCGAATGGCGGCCTGGATGGCGGGCGTCAGGGTCGCGGCGGGGCCGCTGCCGCTGACGTCGGGCTCCGGGCTGGCGACGGTGCGGGTCCACGTGCTGGGGTCGTCGGCCGTCGGGAGGGCGGCGAAGTCGATGCCGTCGTGCGGGTGGATGGCGGGGCTGGGGGCCCTGGGCGAGGCGGCGGCGACGGCCTGGGCGGCAAGATCGGCGCGGGCCTGGCGGGCGAAGAGGTACTGGCGCTCCGCGTGGTACGTGTCGATGTTCTCCTTGAGGAGCTCGGCGCGCTGGGCCTGGGAGAGCTCGGCCCAGGTGGTCGTCTCGCGGACGTCGGCGTCCGGGAGGTCGTCGACCTCCTCGTCGTCGGGGACGTCGTCGTGGCCCCAGAGGATCATGTAGATGATGTGGCGGTCGATCTCGAAGCCGCGGCGCAGGGCCTCGTCGTAGATGAGCTCGTCCGGGCGCTGGAGGTGGCCGGTGCCGCGGCCCCAGGCCTCGAGGTGGACGACGCCGACCTCGCGGGGCGGTACGCCGTAGATGGACTCGCCGAACATGGCGCGGCGGAACTGCTCGTGGGCCGGGAGGTAGTCGTAGCGGACCTTGAGCTCGACAATGTCGCGCAGGCGGGTGAGGCCGTGGCCGGTGAGCATCTGCCAGAGCTTGTGGAGGCCGCGCTGGCCGAGGAGGAGCTTGACGAGCGTGTTGAGGCGCTCGGCGGGCCAGATGGGGTCGCAGAAGTGCATGCTCAGCTTGACGAGGAAGAGCTGGACGTTGTACAGGTCGGCGCGGGTCCAGAGGGCCTCGTTGCTGATCATGGCGGAGCGGCCCTTGGTGGTGGCAACGTCCATCAGGAGCCACATCTTCTTGAGGGTGCGCTCCATACCGCGAGGCAGGGGCTGGTCGGCCTCCTCGAGGGCGTCGACAATGTCGTTGACGCAGTCCTCGCGCAGCACGACCATCTGGTACCACTTCAGGGAGGGAACGTGGCGGACCTGGGTCATGGCGGCGTCGAACGGGTCAAACTGCGAGGTGCCGAAGGCGTTGGTGCGGCCGGCGGGATCACGGACGCAGAGGTCGCGGTAGAGGCGGAAGGAGAAGATGTCGCCGCTCTCGGGGGCGCGGCGGCGCACCCACATGCGGAGGGTCGAGGTCATGGCGGCGCTGATGGCGGCGTGGAACGCGCGGCTGATAGTGAAGAGGGTGACGACGTCCCTGGGCTCGAGGTGGCTGCCCACTTCGACAGCGAGCTCGATGTGTTGGGCGAGGGCCTCGATGAGGCTGAAGCGGACGTACATGTCGCCCATGCCGCGTTGCAGGGCGAGGACGGGGTCGTCGAGGCGGGCGCGCTTGGCGTGCTCGCGCGACCTGTGCTCGATCTCGGCGGCATCGCGCCAGGGCTGGGCCTCGGCGCCGTGAGCCAGCGAGTCGTTGATGATGGCGTTGTCAGGGATGACGCCCGACATCTGGAGGTCCTCTTCGGTGGCTCCAGCGCATTCGTGGTGGCCGGCGCGCTCCATGGCGTCGAGCTCGGCGCGGGCGCGGGTTTGGACGGCAACAACGAGCATCTCGTTGGTGATGGTTTGTGAGGGGTATCGAGACATTAGAGCAGCCCTGGTTTCGGCGATGAATTCGTCAAAGTCGGCGAGGGTGGCGCCCTCAGGGGCCGGGGGGACGCCTTCGAACGGTGCCGAGTTCATGGTGCCGGTTGGCAGAGAGGTGAATGAATGACCTGGCTGATGTGAGTACGTATCGAGGAAGACGGGCTAGACCTGCAATCAAGTCTCCGAGTTGGGTTGGAAGGGAATGTGGTTGTGTTGAGATGCCCTGGTTCTGTGTGTCAACAAAAGACGTATTGTGGTTCACGGGCTGTCGTGTAAGTTTACCAGGTGAACGTGGCAGGCCGGCAACTCTGCTCAAGGAAGGAACTGCGATATAGCAAAATGGGTCTGAATCCAAGCTTTTATACTGCCTTAGGTGTTCGAAGGTCTACCCCTTTTAGCCGCCAACTTGTAGGTTCTCGTTTCCTGGTTGCCGTTTTCTGTTTTCCGTTTTCTGTTTTCCGTTTTCTGTTTTCCGTTTTTCGTTCCCTTTCGGACTTGCACCTTCATCGAATTCGACATTAATCCACAATGAACACACGGCGACTGAGTAGCGATACAGATGATAGAGAAAGGGGCTTGTAAAGACGGAAGGTGGTTCTGTGCTTCGTGCCGTTGTTAATGTTCCATGGAGTCGGTCACCCACATCACCATACTGGCTCCCTCTTACGATCGCTCGTTGACGAAAAGAATTGCTATCCACACGTGGACACTCGAGCTGTGACGTCCCCGTCAAAGCAATGCTCAAATAAAATCGCCTCCTGCCGCCCCAGCCCTTCTCGAGGGTCTGGTCATGACCTGGCAGAAGACCCAGAGGCCTACCTAACCTCCGCTGATCCCCCCAAAACGCCGTAAACTGCCCTGCCAATGGTCAACACGTCTGCTCCTCCTCTCGCTTGACCGGTCGAGATTCGCGGGCTTCCTGAGCGTGCCTGGCCTGCTTGAGTCTGTGAGACCTTTGCTAGCGGTCAATCTCGTCCAGGCTCATATCACCGTCGTCACGGCCCACGATCGAGTCCGCCACCCTCCAGATCTGCAGCAGGTTGTCCTCGGCGGCGCTGCACACGAGCCAGGGGTCGTTCGGGTTCCAGGCAAAGTCCGCGAGGTGGTTGGTGTGGCCTCCGTGCATGAAGAGAAGCTCCGGCGGGCCGTCCTCCTGGTCGTCCGGCAGCTGCTCGTCGCCCACCCTCGACAGGTCCCAGAAGATGATCCGTCGGTCGTAGCTACCGCTGCCGAGGATGCCAGCCTCCTGAGGGTGCCAAGACAGAGACGTGACGGCGTCGTTGTGGCCCTCGAGGGTGTGGATCTTCTCCTTGACGTTCCTCAGATCCCACACACCCAGCGTCTTGTCAGCGGACGCAGTGGCCACCAGGACCTCCGAGGTCGGGTTGAACGCGAGGGCGTTGATGGCATCCGAGTGGCCGCGCTTGGCGGAGAGGGACGCGACGTTGGTCTCGGGCGAGCGGACGTCGATGATCTGCATCGTCAGGTCGTCCGACACAGTACCGATGAGCGACTTCGAGACCGGGTGGTACTGGACGTCGTTGACAATCTGGGTATGGTGGGTGTACTTGCGGGCCGGCTTCAAGGTGCGGCTGCCCTCCTGCAAGGTCTTGATGTCCCTGTGGTGCCCGTTGTCAGTTGCGAGCGTGCATACGTGGAACGACAGTGTCGGGCTTACCAGAGGCAGACTGTGGTGTCCTCGCTACCAGACGCCAAGCAGCCCTGCTCATGGGGGTTCCAGCTGAGTCCATATCCTTCCTGCTTATGGCCGACAAGCTCAACTTCGGGGCTGACCTTGCCATCGGCCGTCATGCTGTGCTTTGTGCGGTCAAAGACGAGGATCTTGCCATCGACACACAGGGTAGCGATGAGATCAGGGTTCTGAGGCTGGTACCGCGCCTTGTTCACCTCGCCGGGATGATCGATCTTCTGCACGATGTTGAAGCGGATGGGCGCGAGTCCTCCGAATTTTCCATAGCCGCCAATCTCTCCCCGCTCCTCGTCAAGGTCATCGGTGCTCGGCTCGATCGATTTCGGGACTTCGACTTCGGCGATCTGGACATGGTTCGGCATGCCCTCAGAAGTATGGGTGCCGAGAAGCAGTCGGTGAACGCGGTAGTTCTTGCCCTCGGGCTCCTTCACATCGGGGAACCACTGGGTCGTCAGGGTAGGCCACTCGAGGGCGGTGCTGCGGGTGATCAGTACGTGCGCAAATGTTGTGCAATGGGTCTCTGGTACCTCAGGATCATGTCGTAGAGGAAGGGGCTGTTCTTCTTCCACGTTTTGTACTCTGTTCGCGCGGGTCAGATGGCTCGACGGATGTGAAGGGGCGGTAAGGCGACTGACCTTCGTTGATGAGACGCTGCTCCATGTTCTCATCGTCCTCCTGGTGCATGTCGACTGCTTCTTGTTAACGATCTGTCCTCCCGAGATTGCACGCAGCGCGCGAGACTCGGCTTACCGTCGACGTCGTCAACCACCTGCGCTGGCGCCATTGTGCCGTTGGAAACTCTGGTGACGCCGCAACAGATGAGTAGGTGGAGGGACCGGCAGGTATCTCGAGGGCCAGATGCGATTCAATTGATATGACGATGATGCGGGGTTGAACACCAGGGTGTGTGTGTTTGATTGCGCGCGAGAGGTTGGTTGCCGGGTGGGAAGTCCTCGCAAAGCCGTGCCGCAGACGTCGAGAGTGGAGGAAGACGCGGTCCAGGTCCAAGGTGCAAGACGCGAATCGCGTAAAGTGTCCAAAAGTGGGTGGAGCAGGAGGGAAGCTCTGCCGCCAGAGAGGCAGTCCTTATCAGCAAGCTTATCTGCAGACTGAGAGGTGTGTGGCTTGTCGCGCTTGATGCCACCCCTCGCGCTTACGGCGGCAAATCTGCGTCGGCCCACAGGATTTGCCCCTCCCCCGGCGACTGATGACACCGGTGACTCCCCCCGAGGGAACCACCCTGGCTGCGCCGCTGGCCTGTCTGTCCGCAACCAGCGACCTACCCTGCGTGCCTTCCTGGTCCTGCCCGAAGCTCCCCCCGTCTGGTTCTGCATCCTCCTACATCCACACCCGCCACATACTGCGCAACTCAACATCAAAACGAGAACACAACTCGACAGTCGAGTTCCCTGTTCTTCGGAAGAAGCTTTGAGTTTCTTTACGTGTCGCATTCTGCTCACGGCTGTATATCGATCTTTCACCGTTCACTTTCCTTTCCTCGTTACGCCTCAGACGAAACGACCTGGTTTTGCGCCTGCATCCAGACTTACTCCGACAGCTACTCCCAACTACGGCCCGAGAAACTCCTGCTTCCCGGACTCACGCAGCACTGTTGCGCCTCAGTGTATCATTCGGCACAGCGACTAGACCTCAACTTGACCTCTATCCACCATGGGGTGCGTTGCCCCATCATCACCCCCCGTCGCGATCTGCAGCAGCCAGAGCTAACCACCAGCCGCGCAGTGTTCCCAAGTTCTTCAGGTGGCTCTCCGAGCGCTACCCTGCCATTTCGCAGGTCATCGCCGAGAACCGCATTCCCGAGTTTGACTGCCTTTATGTTCGTCCCGACCCTCCCGTCCTGTCGCATGAACACGCGAGACTGATAGTGGTGCACAGCTGGATATGAACGGCATCATTCACAACTGTACACATAAGGATGCCGGCGAAGATACGACGTTCCGCCTCAGCGAGGAGGAGATGTTCATTCGCATCTTCAACTACATCGAGCATCTCTTTGGCAAGATTAAGCCCAAGAAGCTGTTCTACATGGCTATCGACGGTGTCGCCCCGCGCGCCAAGATGAACCAGCAGCGGTCGCGTCGCTTCCGGACGGCCCTCGACGTCGAGGTGGCGAGAGAAAAAGCCATCAAGGAGGGCGTCGAGATGCCCAAGGAGGCGCCTTTCGACAGCAACTGCATCACTCCAGGTTGGTTCTTTTCTTGCTTTACACACACTGCGGAGCGCGCCATAGCTGACCTTGCCAGGCACGGAGTTCATGGCCAAGCTGTCTCGCCAGCTCAAGTACTTCGTCAACAAGAAGGTGACTGAAGACGCTGACTGGCAGGAGTGCGAGATTGTGCTCTCTGGACACGAGGTTCCAGGTGAGGGTGAGCACAAGATCATGGAGTACATCAGGAACGCCAAGGCGCAGCCCGACTACGACACGAATGTTCGACACTGTCTCTACGGCCTGGATGCCGATCTCATCATGCTGGGTCTGCTCAGCCATGACCCTCATTTCTGCCTTCTCCGTGAGGAGGTTACCTTCGGCCGCGCATCCAAGACCAAATCGAAGGAGCTGGAGCACCAAAACTTTTATCTCTTGCATCTCTGCATAGTACGCGAGTACCTCGAGTTAGAGTTCCAGGAGCTGAAGCAGGACGGAGTCTTGAGCTTCCCTTTCGACCTTGAGCGGGTTATTGACGATTTCATCCTGATGGGCTTCTTCATCGGCAACGATTTCCTTCCCCATCTTCCCCGCCTTCATATCAACGAAGGCGCCCTTGCATCCATGTTCAGGATCTACAAGAGCATCCTGCCCGAGTGTGACGGCTACATCAACGAGGGTGGTGTTATTAACCTCCAGCGTCTGCAGCGCCTGTTGACCGAGCTGGCAAAGGACGAGACGGATCAGTTCGAGCACGATGTGTCGGACGAACGGTGGTTCCAGTCGAAGCAGATGAGCGAGCAGCAGAACAACGCTGCGCAGTCAAAGCGGGGAGGCAAGGGGGTTGTCATGACCTCCGCGCAGAAGGACCTGTGGAAGAACAGCATCAAGCCCTATCTCACCAAGCCGACCCCTGAGCCCCTTGACCTGGGCACGGGGCTCAACGCCGCCGACCGCAAGTTTGTTCAGGATCTTGCCGACGCCGTCCACGTCGACTGGAGCACCAAGGAAGACGATGATGGTCACCGTCATCTCATCCTCACCTCTCCCCAACAAGGTGACAACAATGACGAGGAGGAAGAGGGAACCCTTGCCCTCTTCCGCGTCATGAAGAACTACGACAAGGCCACTGTGGTCGACGTGACCGCCGATGATGCCAAGCAGCACTACGCGGACCTCTACAAGCAGAAGTATCAGGGTTGGAAGACCAAGTACTATCTGCAGAAGTTCGAAGAGTGGTCGCCGGATAATTACGAAAAGTCGCTCACCAATCTCTGCGAGAACTATGTACAGGGCCTCCAGTGGGTCTTGTACTACTACTACCGTGGAATTGCCTCCTGGCCCTGGTTCTACCAGTACCACTACTCTCCTCTGACATCAGGCAAGTTTTGTTTGCCTCCTGATGATTCGTGTGACATTGCTAACACCTTGACAGATGTCATCAAGGGTCTTGGCGCCGACCTAAACTTCAAGCTGGGACAGCCGTTCCGCCCCTACGAGCAGCTCATGGGTGTTCTTCCCGACCGAAGCAAGTCGATTGTCCCTACTGTCTATTGGGATTTGATGACGAACCCCAAGTCGCCCATCATCGACTTCTATCCTCGAGACTTTGTCCTCGACATGAACGGCAAAAAGATGGAGTGGGAGGCGGTCGTTAAGATTCCCTTCATCGACGAAAAGAGACTTCTCGATGCCATGGCCCCAATCAACGACACACTGAGCGATGACGAAAAGGCCCGAAACCAATTTGGTGTCGCTCTCAAGTTTACCTACAACCCCGAGGTTACCTTCACCTACCCATCATCCATGGTGGGCGTCTTCCCGGACATCCCTCAGTGCCGGTGTGTCGAGAACATCTTTGAGCTGCCGAGCACCGACGGGCTGCAGTATCGCACTGGCTTGATGGACGGCGTCAAGGTCAGCGTTGAGGCCTTGGCGGGCTTTCCCTCCATCCACACGCTTCCCTACACGGGTCAACTCATGGAGGGATACGGCGTCAATGTTTTCCAGCAGGACAGCCGAAACCCTAGCATGATCATCACCCTGAGCAATTCTGAATTCAGCACCAAGGCCGAGCAAGCCAAAAAGAAGCTGGGTAAGAAGTGCTTCGTTGGCTATCCCTTCCTTCAGGAAGCAAAGATTGTTCGTGTCGTGGATGAGCTTTTCGACTACGAGCTCGACCACAACGGCAGCACTATCGTTCAGAAGAACCACGGACCCCGAGAGATTGAAGGCTTCTCGAGGGAGGCCCAGTACATTGAGAACTGGCATGCCAAGCGACTGGGATTCACCATTGGCGATGTCGAATCGCTGGTGCATGTCCATATGCTGAAGGGTCTCATCAAGACGGAGGAGGGCGCACTTATTAAGGAGTACGCGGAGAACCCGAGCATGAGGAGCGTGTACGCTTCCCAAACCATCGTCGACGAGGTTGTCAGCCAGGATGATCGCTTCATCGAGAGGGCTTCAGTCCCCATTGAGGAAGAGTACCCCGTCGGCACGCGCGCTTTCTTCCTTGGAGACTTCCACTACGGCCGTCCCTTGGAGGTTCTGAGCCACTCAAACAACAAGGCCGAGATTGTGGTGTCCGTACAACAGGCCAAGGAGCCGGAGTATGCGAAGCCAATCATCCAGGAGGTCAACCGCCAGAACCGCTACACGCCCTCCTACGCCGTGGCCAAGATGCTTGGTCTTCACCCTTTGATTCTCAGCAAGATTCTGTCATCGTACCAGGTCAACACTGTGGGCGGTCTCAGGGTCAACCTGGGTCTCAACCTCAAGTTTGACGCCAAGAAGCAGAAGGTCCTGGGCTACTCTCAAAAGACCCAGTCTGGCTGGGAGTTCAGCAACGCTGCGATTGAGCTGCTTGCCAAGTACGTTGCGGCATTCCCCGATTTCTTTGTGGCCATCCAGGCCAAGGCGCAGTCGAGCGACATCAGCGACACCGACATCTGGCAGGATTCAGCCGTGGCCGCTAAGCGCGTCAAGGAGATCGGCCAGTGGCTGAAGGCCGCGGAGACCAGCAAGTTCGAGCGGGTCCCCCTCGACGCCGAGCAACTCGACTCTGTGACTGTCATGAAGCTGGCCGAAGCCGGCGAGCAGGCCTTCCAGATCTCACAGAACACCACGACGAAGAAGCTCAACAACGTGCCGCGCTCAGCGCTCCTGAAGCCGACGGACGCCGAGCTCCTCATGGGTAACCAGAGGTTCGCTCTCGGCGACCGGGTGACCTACGTTGCTGCGACCGGCAAGGTCCCGATCGCGAGCCGCGGTACCGTAGTCGGCATTGGCCGGACTGCCACGGCTATCCTGCTCGATGTCGTCTGGGACGTGACCTTCATGAGCGGCACCACGCTGGGCGAGCGTGCGCCTCCTTTCCGGGGCATGACCGTGGCTTCGTCTTCCGTCCTCAACACGACGAGCAAGCAGGTCGTCTCGGGCTCCAAGGCCGCGACGCAACGACGAACCGTACCCACGACCAGCTCGCTGACGACGGGCTCCTACAACCCCAACGGCACCCCGCAGTACAAGGACGCGTCAGCACCCGGGCCTCTCAAGGGAAGCTACCGCGGTGCTATCAACGGCCAGCCCAGGGGCGGCGGCCGCGGCCAGCACGGCGGTACCGCCCCCAACCTGCTCCACAGCACTCTGGTCTACCGCCCCCACCCCAACGGCAGTCAGGGAGCGGACGGCCAGGCTTCCCGCGGACGCGGTGGCCGTGGCCGGGGCCGTGGAGGGCCCGTCGCGAACGGCGGCCCCGCTCATGTGCAGCACGAGTCTTCCCCCCAGCCGCAGCAGCAGATGTACGGCAACGTGCCCCCTCCCGCGATTCTCGACGCCCGCGGCAGGGGTCGCGGACGCGGCGGCCGTGGCGGCCGAGGCCGCGGCGGTCCCCGGGGCGGAGCTGCGCCCACGGGCCCTTCACAGAACTAGCGGTCCGGAGGCCTGGTGCACAGGGATGGATATTATCTGTAGAGTGTCGTCGACGGCTGGCTGGTCACGGTGGACGGGATCCTGGACTGGGGAAGATGATGATCTTGGGTTTGCGTTCACAGGGTAACGCGGGCGGAATGTGTTGACGAATGTCCCTCGGAGCCTTTTTTTTTCCCATGTGTAGTATAGGCGGTGGATTACGAAGGCGACATGAAGGCGTCTTGTGGTTGATGACGCAGCCGGGCAGTATAGGCGGCCACGCAATTGAATCATCGCCTCACGTTGGACACACACACAAGCACACTGGTGAAATCTGGAACCTCTTCGCTCAAGTTTTTTTTTTTTCCATCCCGTCAGTGGCTAATCACGGCGGTCCTGTCGAGTCGCGCATTTATTTCTCCTTCTTCTTGATGGCCGGCAGCTTGAAGAACTTGCTCGTGCCGCCCTTCAGCGCCTTCCACACGCCGAGGTCGACGTCCTGGTTCCACGTCAGGAGGCCGACCCACGGCTGGACGTTGTAGTGCAGCCGCAGCAGGACGTTGTCCGCCTCGGCGAGCTTGCCCGTGGGGTGCGTGATCTGGTACTTGGGCTTCTGGTTCTTGAGCTTGAGCTTGCCCCTGCTGCGGTGTCAGCCGACGGGCCCACGAGGCGTGCGTTTTTCTGGGTCAAGGGAAGGGAAGGGAAGGGAAGGAAAGGGGGCAAAAGGGGAACGCACCGGCTGGGGTCGACGCTCTTGCCGGCGGCGCTGGCCTTGAGCTTGCGCATGGAGACGGGGCCGAGGTTGGCGAGGTGGTCGGAGCTGGGGCTCGTGATGATCTGGTCCCAGATGACGGCCTGGTTGGTGGCGTTCTGGCCGGCGGCCGAGGGCCACTCGGCCGTCACGTAGACGAAGACCTGCTTCCTGCGGGAGAGACGGTGTCAACTGTGGAGGCGGCGGCGGGGGGCATCTCGCGGGCTGTACGCACGTGTTCCAGGTGAAGAGGTCGGAGAGGTCGGCCTCGAGGGAGAACTTGATGATGGCATATTCCTCCTTCTTGCTGCTGTAGTAGTGGGGGCGGCCCTTGACGACCTGGAGCGAGTCGGCCTTGATGACGCCGGCGGTGGGGGCGCGCGGGGTGACGACGTCGGAGAGGGCGATGAAGGTCGCGACGACGAAGGCGACCGTGGTGAAGAAGCCGAAGGTGTTCTGGATGCGGTTGAGCGAGTTGAACATGATGGCGGTCGGTCGCGGCGCAGGGGCGCCGGTCGAGCTGCGGGGAGGGGAGGTGCTTCGGTCAGGGAGAGGTCGGCGGGACGAAAGGGGTTTGCACGAGTCCCAGGATCGGGCCAGCGTGGTGGTAAAGGTGTCGGCTTAAGCTCCCCTCGATCGTCGGGTTGGAGTTGTCGCGACGTGTGGTTTAGACGCAAGGGGACTAGCTCGACGGAGCTCTGCTTACGTACGCTAAGACCCAGTCGCTGAAATGCATCCACCTGAGCTTTGCCAGGGGAGACGGGGACGGGCTCCCTCGAGCTACCTCAACCGAGATCTTTCCGATCTCCTCAAATACGTTGATTGATATGTCGATGCGTGGATCAATGGCACAGTCGACCGCGCTTGGAAGTTTAGTTTCTTGGTGTGCGAGGGGCATGGTGAGGATGCTCTTAATCAATCGACAGCATGCTGTGCTGGACTCAACACTACCGGACCTTGATACGTGATTTGCCCGCTGGTCTTCTCAATATTGCTTGTATAGTTCTCCTTCGGACCTGAGTTCCAGCCCTAGTCCAGATATCCAGTACTCCGAGAGCCTTAGGGGGTAGGAGGCGACGACTGGCTTCCTCACAAGAAACCATCGTCCGGTCGACATGAACCAGTCGCTCCACTGATTTCATCCTATCGTCGACAGACGTATCGCAGAGGCGACTTGAAGCACCTCCTGACGTCAGCATCGTTCCAGTCATTATGCGTCCCTCTGAGAGCCCCGATTACCCACTCCCCTGTGCCGGGTTGAATGAACCAAACGCCTGACCGGGGACGTGCCTTGCTCCCTTCTCTGGAATCATGCTAGAAACACAGGTGACTTTCGTCAACTTAAAGACGCCGACTACACGGCACGACTGGACAATTCCCAGGACAGCCGTAGGGGACTCGGTGCCTATCAAGTGCCATGTGGCTTGCCCTAGCCTGACAATGGTATGGTCGACATCATAGGACTCTTCTGATGTGATGATCGGAGTGCTGGGTCACGACAAGATGCGGAGGATCTCATCGTCGCGGGCCACGGTGGGCGACATGGCGCTGCCCGCAGCGGCGCCTCGCTGGCGCATGCGCTCCACCAGCTTCCACTCCTTGGGAAGGGCGAACGACGCCGAGCTGTTCGCGACAAAGGCCACCTGGACGCCGAGCGCGAAGAAGCTGCCGAAGCAAGTCAGCCACACAGTCCAGGGCCACTCAGGAGGAAGCGAAGGGGGAATTACCTTCTCCAGACATTGATCGGGTGGAAGAGCAACGGCAGGGGCTCGTGAAGGAGGCCGCTCGAGACCGAGTTCATGAAGGCGGCGCCGACGGCCGTCCGGGCCCCGGCCTTGTCTTCGTCCGAGAGGTGCGACGGGTTGCAGGTGTGCAGGACGCGGTAGATGTACGGCCGGTATATGATGGACTTGGCCGCGAAGTAGCGGGCCATGAGGAAGCCGCGGAGCCTCTCTTCTGTCGTTCGCGGCCTGTGGGGTTCGGGCGGCACGCGTTCTTCCGACGGGGCGTAGGCGGGGAAGTTCAGGCTGGCGGGCAGACACGCTCTCCATTCCTCCAGCTGCCTGTCTAGCTCTGTGATCATGGAGTGTGACGCGGACAGGAACAGGGTCGGAGCGTCGGCAGAGGGCGAGCCGGCGGAGTGCGAGTCATCGGGCTGATCTGGGGGATGGTATGAGCAGGTAATCGGCGGGGGCAGTGCAAGCAGCCGACTTACCTCGACTGTATAGATAGAGCAGAATCCTGTTGAGCAGCTTCCGTATGGCAATGAGGGCCAGGAAGAAGAACTGGTACTGCGCAAGGCGGGGGTCCGTGGCGGCGTTGGGCACGACCGGCAGGGGGACCGAGTTGGCGAGCTTCCCGAGCCCGCTCGACGGGAAGCCAAACTCGGCCAGCAGCTGGCTGAGACGCTGTTAGTCTGGCTGCCCGCTAGGACTGGTCATACCAGAGGTGACACACCTTTCCTGCAGATACGCGATCCAGAAGAGCTGGCACTGGTGGGCGTCTAGGGTTGTTTGGCTGCAGATCCCAGCGTCAGCGACCATGACAGAAGTACCGGAGGATCACGAGACTCACAGCGGCGCCAGGATGAGGATGGTGCAGCAGGCGCGGTGCGTCACGTGCCAAGCATCGTATATCCTCAGCTTGGCCGAGTAGAACATGCTGCGGGGGTCACTGGTCAGCCATCGAGTCACCAGGAGGGGTTCGTCTACGTACCCCATGAGCAGGAGGCACTGCACGCTCCACCAGTCGGCGGCCTCCTGGTGGAAGAACTTGTCGCGGGCGAGGTTGAAGAAGCCGAGGCCGACGTCCTGGTCCTCGGCCTGGGCCCAGTCGCCGTGGCCGTCGTGGTAGGCGGCGAAGGAGCCCAGGGCGCAGACGAGGAGGACGATGCAGGCGTGGGCGTCGTCGAGGAAGTTGCCCCGCATGGCCTGGGTCAGGTGGACGCTGTAGAAGGTCGACTCGTTGAGGACGAGGCAGCTGGGGTGGAAGTGGGCAAAGTAGTAGCCGGTCAGCAGGTTGATGTGGGACATGGACAGGCCCGAGACCCAGTTGGCGTCGGCGATGTGCTTGACGAGGCCCCTCGGGGGCGCGGTGAAGCGCGGCAGGGTCGGCCTCCGGATCTCGAGGTCCATGGGGTACTGCAGCTGCGTCTCGGTCAGGGTCAGGGGCGAGCAGGCCCAGGTGAGCAGGTACTGGGGCGCGACGCTGTGCTTCTGGGTGAGGGCCAGCTCCTCGCGCACGCGGCCCGTGTCGAGGTGCCGCGGGGACGCGGCGTAGAGGTCGTCTCCAGGTCCTGACCGCGGTGTGAGGCCGGGCGCCTGCTGCTGGGCGTTCGGGGAGGTGGTGGTGCCGGCGCCGGGGGCCAGCGTGGATTCTGCCCTCTTGTCGCGTGGGCTTGATGCGCTGGGTTGGCCCTGTCGCACGAGGTCGGTGAGAACCTGAAGCCTCTCGTCCATGCTCTTCAACGTCGTTTCGAGCTCGGCCACGGAGAGGTTCTTCCTGCGGCGACTGTCAGGCAGATGCTCGATGTACCGTCTTTCTGGGCGGGGGAGGAGAGAGCACGACATACTTGTACGCAACCGTGTCGACGTAGGCGCAGTCGAGGCCTAGCCTGCCGCATCGGCCGCAGGTAGGTCTGTCTTCATCGCACTTTGTTTTGCGCCGTCGGCAGGCGTCGCAGGCCTGATGTCGTCAGTGATTGATTCTTGATGGCTGGTGATCCAAGGTAAAGAGCGCGGGGGGGGGGTCGCCTTACATTGAGCGCCTGTCGACGGGCGGCGACGCCGGCGCGTGTTCTCTGGACATCACGACCTTCCATCGCAGCAGCCCACGCCTGTGACGACGTCTCGCTATGATCGGCCGGCTCGCGGGAGTGTCACGCTTGGTGGGCTTCGTTGGTTGCCTTGCCTGTCTACATGAATGACCATTTTGTGTGCATCATGTGAGTGAGTCTGGGGAAACAATCGAAGTAAAGCAACTAATAAGTAGGTACCCTACCTAAGGTACCTAACCTAAAGTATCTAGGGTAACTGAGGTACCTAAGCAAGGTACGGAACTAGGCAGGGTTAGGTACAGTGCCCAGGCAGTCAAGTGCCTGAGGGTAGCTCCTACCCCACACTCCACATACACCCACCCCCCCCTTCCCTCTTCCCCCCTTTTCGCACGCTTCTTCACCAGGGAGCCGAACACTCGGGACCAGCCAAGTTCAACGACAGACACGACCGGCACACACTGCATCATCTTGGGGTCATCATGCGTCTGAAGCCATCCATCCAGTAATTTCAGGGGATGATCTCATATATATGCTAACGAAATTTCACAGCAATCCCGACCTACCCCTTCGATGACAACCCGACTCCCAACACAGAAGCCCTCACTCAGCGTGTCCAAGTAATCGTCTTGGGTGATGACCTGAACGTGGCCGACACGCCCGCATCTCTAGAGTCCCTGGCCGCCGTGACCGTGAACTCCGCGTTGCCCTCGATCACCCACGCACCGACAGAATCATCCCAGTACGACACGCTGACCCTGTCGAGGACAACCTTGGCAGTCTTCGTCTCCCCCGAACGAACCAGCACCTTGTCGTACCCCTTCAGCTCCCGCGGCGGGCGTGCGAGGCGCGGATTCGACTGCGTCACGTAGAATTGCACAACCTCCTTGCCGTCCCTGGATCCCGTGTTCGTGACGTCCACCTCCACCTCGATGCGCCCGTGGCCCGCGAGGATCGCGTCGCTGAGTCGAATGTTCGCGTACCCAAAGGTCGTGTACGAGAGCCCCGCGCCGAACGGGAACAGCGGCTCGATCTTGCGGTGGTCGTAGTAGCGGTAGCCGAGGTAGATGCCCTCGCCGTAGTGCGTCACGTCGTTCTCCCCCGGGAAGTTGTCAAACGCCGGCGAGTCCTCGATGCGCCGAGGGAACGTCACCGGCAGCCTGCCGCTGGGGTTGACCGCCCCGAGGAGCACGTCCGCCAGGCTGTTGCCCTGCTCCTGGCCCTGGTACCACGCCTGCACGATCGCCGCCACGTCCGCCGCCCACGGCATCGCGATCGGGCTGCCCGTCTGGTTGACGACGATGGTGTTGGGGTTCGCCCGCGCCACCGCCGCCACGAGCTCGTCGGACCGGCCCGGCAGGTGCAGCGACACCATGTCGCTCGTCTCGCTCTCCCACTCGTGGTCCTTGCCCACGACGACGACGGCGACGTCGCTCGACCGCGCCAGCTCGACCGCCTCGGCAAAGAACCCCTCGAGGTCGCCTGGGTTCTCGAAGAAGCCGATGCGCCCGCCGTCCTGGACCTCCTCGCGCTCGAGCATGGCCATGTAGTCCAGGTCGTACGGCTTGGGCTCGCGGCTCACAGACTCGAGCACCAGCTCGTACGCCCGCCCCGCCTCCATGTGCACGTCGACACGCTGCTCGGGGGAGCCGTAGCTCATGAACAGGGGCGACTTGGGGGACCACCAGCGCCTCTCAATGTCGATGATGACCTCGCCGTCGAGGATGAGCTTGCCCGGGCCACACGACGACAGCGAGAACTGGTGCACGCCGGTCGTCCGCGGCGTGACGATCGAGCGGCCGCGGTAGGAGTACCTCTCGCCCGTGGTCAGCTCGGGAGGCAGCCCGTCGTAGCAGATGAGGTAGGAGCTGGGGCGGTCTTCGGTGAGGAACGCGTCTCCCTCGTGTTTCGTGTTCCTCCAGAATGAGAGGGTCCAGCCGCTCTTCCCCGTATTCGGGTTCCGCATGATGGCGGGCTCGATGAGAGGGAGATATCGGTGCGTGATGATGCCCGGGTGTGTCTGGACCTTGGCGGAGGGGAACTTGCCCGAGACCTCAGCCTCGAGCGAGGTGTAGGGCGTAGTGCGGTAGTGGGGGGAGAGGTTCGAGCTGCCGCCGCCGGTGGCCACCGACCGCGCAGCGTTGGGGCCGATGACGGCGATCGTCTTGCCCGCCAGGTTCTCCAGGGGCAGGGTGTTGTTGGTGTTTTTCAGGAGGACGATGCCCTCGGCGCCCGCCCGACGCAGGATGGCTCGGTGTTCCGGAAGGTCCACGGCCTTTTCTGGCCCTTCCTGCCAGTCGGGAATCCCGCTTTTGCCGACTTTGTGGACAAGCTCCAACACGCGGGATGCCGAGGCGTCGATGAAGGACACATCGATGAGACCCTTGCTATGAGCGTCGACGAGGTGCTTGCCTCTCCTGCGGACCGGTCCTGGCATCTCGAGATCCAAGCTGCAAACCAGCGCCGTTAGAATGAGCACCTTCAGGGGTGGGACGAAAAGGAGGGGAAGAGGAAGACGACGCAGAAGAAGACGTACCCGGCTGTCACGGAAGGAATGATGCTGTTGGTGCCAAACCAGTCGCTCATGGTCAGGCCGTCCCAGCCCCACTCCTTGCGCAGGACATCTTGTATCAGGTACTCGTGCGCCGAGCAGAAGATGCCGTTGACTCTGTTGTAGGCGGTCATGACGCTCCAGGGGTTGCTGTCCCGGACGGCGATCTGGAAAGGCTGGAGGTGGATCTCGCGGAGGGCCCGGTCAGGGATCTTCTCGTCGATGAAGAAGCGGCGGGTCTCTTGGTCGTTGGCGACGTAGTGCTTGATGCAGGTCGCGATGCCGGCATCCTGGATGGCGTTGATGTAGGCCGAGGCCAGCTTACCCGTCAGAAAGGGGTCTTCGCTGTAGGCCTCGAAGTTTCTGCCGCCCAAGGGCGTCCTGGGAATGCAGACTGTCGACCGGTCAGAGGTGCTGTTCGAGTCGGGCGGCGCAGGCGAGGAAGGGGGAGGCTACCTGTTGGCCCGAGCAGGACGTCGACTCCTTTACTGCGACACTCGGAGATGAGGACTTCGCTGACCTCCTCCAGAAGCTTGTTGTCCCAGGTGGCTGCGAGAGAGACGCTGCGCCATGGTGATTAGCCAACGTGATCATGGTTGGTGTGGAAACAGGTAACCAACCCCGAAGGAAGAGATGCCGCCGTCTGGCCGTCCAGGAAGATGCCGCCTCGCACGCCGACCGGCCCGTCCGATGTCTTGAGCCTGGAGATGCCCAGACGGGGCACGGGGTTGGTGCGCCACAGATCTTGACCGGCCAGCAGAGAGACCTTCTCCTCCAAGGTCATCTGGGCAAGCTTCTCCTCCGCCCATGATTTGGCGGTGCTCTGTGTGACATTGACAGGTCTGCTGGTGCCGTTGGCGGGATGGGGAAGGTCGCCGTCGGCTGTTCGTAGGTTCATGATGGTCATGTTGAGATGCTGCAACGGAAGGACTCAGCCGTTACAGCTCCTAATGTAGAGATTTTTCGGCGAGTAGGGAAGGAAGAAAGAAAGGAGGAGTGTGAAGGTGGTCCTTGATGTGTCTGCCATCTGGGAGGAGACGATGGTCGACTTTAAGGCCTGGAACGGCATGAGGAGCCGCAGCTGCAGAGGTGTGGAAGTTCCCCGCCGGGCCTTTCTCTGTCAGTAAACTCCATATCGTATTCTCTGCGATATCTGACATGGCTCGGCCTAGCTGTCGTGGTTGAGGATGACGTGGTGCGTCTTGATATAGAGGGGTGGTGTGGTCTTCAGGGATCTGTGGGTTGGGTGTTGCGAGGCAGCTATAGGCAGGAGCGGTGCTAGTCCGTCTCTCCCCGCTGCACCACCAACCTTTGCTGTGCAGGGGTCCTCCTTCTCCTGTTCTCCTCCTCCTTCGCCTGCTCACCTTCTCCTCCTCCTCGCCTACCCCCGTCTGACCAGCAACGGGGAGATACGGACTGCATCCCATCGTCGAGAGAATCAGCGGAGTCTGACCGTTTCTCCGCCGTACTTCCCAAGCATGACACGACTCTGGGGAAGCATGCATCTGGGGCCCCGGACGAAGCTCTCTCGTCTGCACCATGATCCAGCCATTGGGTCCAGGGTATTACGCATCATGGCTGGCAAATGATCCGAGATTCAGGTCTAGTCAACACCCAACGTGGTAGCAGCACCTCGGTGGCATTCTTGTCTGATGCCGACGCCAGCCCCGAACAGCCAACCCAGGCTGAACATACGAGTGGCGATTATAAAGAGAGCTCTCGCAGCACCTGTCGTCGCCAGGCAAAACTCTCGATCATCATTCGGACCTACGCCCAGGCACTGGTGCCGAGAGTCAAATTCCGATCCCTTCTTCCATCACGTTGAGGCTCGCCCGCCTCAGGATCGACAGAATGGCCAGCCAAGTGCCTACCGTCCGCCCGCCGTACACCGTTGCCGAAATCCTGGCCCAGGATACGACTCCCTTCTTCAAGTTGTCGTCCTCGGTCATCCATCTCTACGCTCTCCTCGCGCCGGCCTGTCTGGTTGTCTGTGCCACAAACGGTTATGACGGCTCCGTGCTGAACGGTCTCCAGGGCGTCGAAGCCTGGAAGGATCAGTTCAGCAACCCGACGGGCGCCTTGCTCGGCATCACGAGCGCCTCCTACCCGCTCGGTGCCATCCTGTCCACCCCCTTCTCGGCCTTCATCTCGGACCGCTTTGGTCGGAGGCTCTCCATCATACTCGGCAGCTTCATCATGATCATCGGCGTCATCATCCAGTGCGCCAGCACCTCCATCGGTCTCTTCATCGGCGGCCGCATCGTTGTCGGCTTTGGCATAGTGAGTACTCGCATCCCGGCTGTCTCCCCAGGACATGGAACTGACCCAGGCACAGACTCTGGCTCTAGCCGCCGCGCCCATTCTCATTTCCGAGCTCGCCCACCCCAGACACCGCGTCTTCTTCGGCTCCCTTTACAACACCAGCTTCTACCTCGGATCGCTCCTCGCCGGCTGGATCACCTTCGGCAGCTACCGCATCCCCAACGCCTGGGCATGGCGCCTGCCCACATTGTTCCAGGCCGCCCCCGCCGTTTTGCAGGTCGCCTTCGTCTTCTTCCTCGACGAATCGCCGCGGTGGCTTTACTACAAGGACAGGGGCGAGGAGGCCTATCGCATCATCGTCAAGAACCACGGCAACGGAGACTTTGAAGACCCTTTGTCCCGAGCCGAATACTGGGAGATGGGCGAGGCGCTCGAGGCCGAGCGGGCGGGCAAGAACCAGGGCCTCAAGCTCTTCATCACGACACCGGCCAACAGGAAGCGGCTCGCCATCCTCGTCACCCTCGCCGTCTTCGGCCAGTGGTCCGGCACCGGCCTTGTCTCCTACTACCTCACCAAGATCCTGTCCGAGATTGGCATCACCGGCCAGCACGACCAGACCATGCTCAACGGCACCATCAGCACCGTCAACTACGCCACGGCCCTCTTCGCCGCCGCTCTGTCGACGCGCATCGGCCGCCGCCCCATGTTCATCGGCGGCGGCATCGCCATGTGGATCACCTTCTCCGCCCTGACCACCAGCATCGCCGTCTACAACGAGACGGCCGCCCCCTCAGCCAGCCGCTCCGCCCTGGGCTTCATCTTCATCTACTACGCCGCCTACAACATTTGCCTCAACCCCCTGCTCTACCTCTACCCCACTGAGATCCTGCCCTACCGCATGCGCGCCACCGGCATCAGCATCCTCGTCTTCACCAACAAGGCCGCCCTCTTCTTCAACCAGTTCGTCAACCCCATCGGCATGGACGCCCTCGGCTGGAAGTACTACCTCGTCTACGTCGCCTGGCTCCTCGTCGAGATCGCCGTTTTCTGGTTCCTCTACCCCGAGACACGGGGCTACACGCTCGAGCGCATCCAGGAGGCCTTTGGCGAGGACATCAAGACGGACGGGCTCGAGGAGAAGGGTCTCTCCGAGGAAGGGGCGTCGCTGCCCAAGGCTCGCGACGAGAACGGTGTGCACGTAGAGAAGGTCGAGTGATGTTCTGACGAGGCAGACTTGAACTGAATGATACCTCGAGACATTTGCAACTTGCTGGCGAAAATATGCACAGGCAGTGACCATTATGTGAGCTTTCTCAGGGTACCCCGTGCGCCCTGTGTAGCTCCTGTCTGTTCGACAATATGGCTTTGGGCACTTCTCTCGGCTCTTTGTAGACCATCATGGAGAGCCCGGAAGCTGATCTGCCTCTAGTGACCCGTCGTTGTAGACTTTTGTCTTCCATGTTCGTATTCAGGGTCATTACCAAGAAAGCTGCTAGCTAAATGTTTACCGGAAACGCGGGCATGCAGGCGTAAAACATTGTCCACAAGCATGTCGAGACTTGGGACGGAGGTTGGATCGTGGGCCGGCCCGTTTGAAAGGTCCAATTCTCCTGAACGGCCTCTAGGCGCCAAAGCACCGATGCCTACCATTCAGTCGACCGCTGCGACGTGGATGTCAAGGATCGGCGCCTGGGCAGCCGACGTCTCGTGCATTTACATAGCCCCTTGGCCGAAGTAGTCTGCGAGCCGCAAGACTACGCCAAGTTGACCCCCGAATAGTACGCAAGCCGCGTATAGTTCGCTGTTGTGTCCGAGTAGCCGCCAGGTGTTCCTGACAGACTTGAGATCAACGGGCACGCGCCCACTACTCAATAGAAAGAGGCTGGCCTTTTTCACCTATTTGGCAAGAACCCCATGGCTCCGAGGATGCCAAAGGAGCCGTCCGACAAGTCGATCAAGTCGCCAATGTTCCCCAGCCCGTTCACAATGTCGGGCACCTCAAAGTCGTTCAGCGACGTCATGAAGCCCGCGGCGCTCCCGTGAGCCCCGCCGTCTGCGGGTCCGAAGCCGCTCCCCGCCGGGGCGGGCGTCTCTGTTTGCGAGGCGTGGTGAGAAGCGTCGAGCATGATTTCCAGGAACCGTGCATAGCGGATGGCCATGTGCGTGTCGTCCGGGGACCCGTTGCGGATGGCCACGATGGAGGCCCTCAGCAGCCTCACGTCATCGCGGGACTCGGCCGTGACGACCTCGTCCGTGAGCGTCGTCTGCGGGGGCAGGAAAGTAAGCCGGGGGAAACTTGCTCTTCCGAGTTTATCACACTACTCACCTTGAGGAGGTGCAAGTTGGCAGCGACGACAAATTGCCAGCAGCGCACGGGAACGTATTTGAGCATGTTAGAAGGTTCGAGAATGTTGATGAGGGTGTTCAGCATCTCGCGACCGGCCGAGGTGGCTCGATCAGCCAGTGCGAGGAGAGCCTCGGATCTCCTGCTGCGAGCGGGCCTCTCGCTCGATTCACCGCAGTCCGTGTCGTTGAAGGTCATGTAGCTAGCCGGCGCGAAGCTGTACATGACCAGATACTGATACTCGAGGTCAACGCAGGCACGCAGGAGGCTTGCGTCGTCTGTGGGCACCACGTCAGTGCCGCCGCGCCAACTGGGAGCGAGTCCCGGCCGGGAATCTGGCTTACCTGCAACCGCGTATGAGTAATGACGCTTCCAGCGACCTAGTCCTCTCTCGATGTGTTCCAGATCAGGCAGTATGGAGCCGGCGGCGACTGTCGGTCCCGCCCTCTTGAGCGACTGTAACAGTTCCCGGGCCTTCTTTGCCTCGAGCGTGAGCTCATAGTAACTTTCCCAAAGGACGCTGTCGGGAAGCAGGCTGGCAAAGGAGGACGAGAGTCGAGCGCGCACTGCGTCGGTGGATTTGCTAGGCGATAGGGTCTCCAGACCTAGCCGTAGGGACAGGCTCTCGTCGGCCAAATAGATGAAGACACAAATCAGCTGGTTCCACTCGTGTTTGAAGGCTTCACCTGCGGAGAAGGTGCCTTGGGACTCTCGCGGGACCTGCTCGAAGCAGCCGCTCTCTTGCGCCAGCGCGATTGCGTTGGACAGCAGCATCCTGGGGTGTATCGTGAGCGACTCGGGGGCTGGCTCGGCATCTGGGGACTGGGTCGAGGGGTCCATGCTTACCACGACATTTTGTTGCTGCGGTAGGCCGGCGCAACGATGTTCAACTTTTCGAGGAGCGTTGACATTCCGAACCGTTGCCGGCCGGCCGATGATGAGATGGTGCCGCGGCCGTTCTCGTCGTCATATCTTTGGCCGGACGCGGGGATGCTGAAGAGGTCGTAGTCATCGCCGTCGCTCAGGCCCAGGGGGTTGTTGATGGACTTGGAGTGCCACTCGATCATCAGCAGCATGGCGGCGATGGCACCCAGAGACCGGGTGACCAGAGAGCCCCAGAGAGCGGACTGTAGATATTTCTGGAGCAGCCGCCACGCCTGCCAGTGGATTCTCTCGGATCTGATCTCGCCGTGGGCTCCCGAGAGGATGTGATAGCGGGACGCGAGGGTCACGAGACATGTCAGCAGCAACGGCTCTTCCACGACGAGCAGGACATATCTGGCGCTGTCGCGATAGAAGGCGTGGACGATGGGACGCAGGGGCCAGAGGACGCCAAAATAAAAATCGAGATATTCCACCACCTCGAGCTTCGTCACGACGCCCTTCTTGATCAGGATGAATCTCCCCCAGTCGGTCTCGTCAGTGGGACGGGGCCACGTCTCGCCAGCAGCAACGTTCAGGTGTGCCGAGGGCATGGACGCCGCGTACGGGTGACTGGGGTTACCATCTCTCTGCGCGCCGGAGTCCTCAGTTTCGTTCTGCACCCCAGCAGCAGCAAGCGTCAGGAGGTCGAGGGCATCAGCCGTATCGTGCAGCCGCGTCGTGATGATCCTGCTGCGGGCCGTAGACTGCGCGGTGACTTTCGCTGTGTATGGTGACCCTGTGGATGCGGACTGGCCGCCGACATCCATATCGCACATTGCCTGGAACCCATCCATGACGGAGCTTTCGCCCGGCGAAGCAAAGGGCGGCTGGAATCCTGGCCTTGGCTGCGGGCCTGAATCCTCGCGCATGGTTGCGTCGTTGGCTCTCCCACCGACTCCGGCGGCCGGCTCGCCTGTAATCGAGCTGCCCGGCATGTCGTGGATTATCGTGACAGGCTCCTGGCCAGCAGGCCGTTGCGAAGCCCTGGTAGGGCCTCTTGCTGACAGCCGACCGCGGGTGGTTCGCCGCGTGCCTATGCCTCTGGAGTTCCGGAACTGACAGACCCTATCGTCAGCGACGCAACGACGGCAAGGGTGGTTCTGGCCGGGCGTCGCCGGCACGCAGCGGGTTTTACGCTGCCGACAGGCGTCGCATGACAGGTAGGCCCGTTGTCGCGTTGCTTCAGCTGAAGAGACGACCTGGTTGACTGGCAAGAACTGGAGCCCGCCCTCGCGACCATGCTGTGTCTCTGGTTGAGCTACTTCGTCTCCTCCTCCTCCGGCCGGCGTCGTCCCTTCGGCGGGCTCATGTTCCTGCATGTTGGCTGGGGCAGGCGGGTGGGCAGAAGAGGTGACATGTCGAGGATGGCCGGATATTCCAAGATGGGAGATGCTGGGGACGATGCCTTGTTTTAATTAAAATAGGAAAGGGACCTACAGTGCCTACCTGCCTGTCTTTCCGGGGTATAAACCGCTGGGAGATCCACTTCCCCCGCCCTAAGCACCCCACACCCCGCAGATCAGTCGACGGCACAGTACAAGGCCAGGCTCACCTAGATCTTAATAACCTACCTACCTGGACTTACCTACTAGGTGCCTTACCATGGAAGGCAGAGTGGCACTCCTGAAATTCCCCCCTCTCTTGCAGTTTTTACACGTCTCCTCATCTCTCTCGGTTAGCCTTTGGGACTCGTACCGAACAAGTGAGGGACTAGAACAGAACACGCAAGAATATCAAGACTCGTACAAGCCTCTGTCAGCTGTCTGGAAAGCCGAACCCAGACCTCATCTCGAACAGCGGCCATGTATGATACTGCTATGTTCACGGCTATGTGTGAAAGCACGCAGAGTCTCTAGGAGGCAGGAGATGTCCTGCAAGCTCATTGCCTTCTACTGCCACCGGGCTATTCCACCACCACACCAGAGAAGGCTCTATCACCACCGTGCCTTTTTGAGACCCGACCTCTTCGGTACCCCAGACTCTGCAGCCGTTTCTCCTAAGTACAAAACAGCACACATCTACTCATCAAACACCTTGCCGGGGTTCATTAACCACCTATCCAGCCGAGCGTCAGTACTCATCAACACCTAGCAATGTACCTCGTCTGACATACCGGGGGTCCAGGCTCTCCTTGAGGGACTTCATCACGTTGAGCGTATCATCTCCAATCTCTTTCTGGAGACAGTGCTGCGGAAGCATGTAGCATCAGTCGTGCCCAACATGCATGGTCTGATCATGGTAACTTACTTTTTTTCCCAGGCCGATACCATGCTCTCCCTGACGCATCCAGAGTCAGTCGTGATACAGTCAACATCTCCATGTATAGGTAGGTGGACGTACCGATACGGTGCCCTCGAGCGCGATGGCCTTGTGCATCATATCGTCAATGAACCCCTTGACGGCTTGCTTCTCATCCGGCTTATTAGGGTTGTACATGATCATCTGGTGAAAGTTGCCGTCTCCGACGTGGCCCAGAACACTTGAGAACAGTCCTAGACGCGCTGCGTCGGTTTTGCACTCATCTGCCCCTCGTTAGCCAATCGTGCTGGCACTACAGACTCGGAGCAGCTATGCAGTAGGGAAAAAGACCGCACCTATCAGCTCTGCCATTCGTGAGATGGGCACCGCGACATCCGTCGACCAGATCTCCGTGCCCTCGGGGCGCACGGCGAGGGATGCCCACAGGGCCTGCTTCCTCGCGGACCACAGGGAGTCCATCGACGCTTGATCGGATGCTGACACGAAGGACTGGCAGCTGGAGCTGTTCGCGATCTTCTTCACCGCCGTGACGCTGTCCGCGATGGCCTGGTCCGACCCTGAGAATCTAGTGCTTTGGTGAGCATGCACGCACCGTCATGTTTTTTCTCCCGGAGTCCTTCTTGCAGAGACACTTACTTCAAGAACAGGGTTGCCGCCTCTTCCCACCTCCTCCCGCCCGCGCCGCCACTCTTGTTGATGACCTTCATCTGCACGTCGTCCATGAGCTCCAGAGCCGCGAGGTTGACGCCCTTGCGGATCATCGAAGAAGCCGCGCTCGCAGCCGCCTTGACAGAAGGGAAGGTGGCGATCGCCACGCTGTACTTCTCGGGAACGATGGCCAGCTTCAGAGTGGCTTCCGTGATGATGCCCAGCGTCCCCTCCGAGCCGGTGAAGAGGGCGTTCAGGTTGTACCCAGCCGAGGTCTTCCGGGGGCGATGTCTCGTCTTGATGACGGAGCCATCGGCGAGGACGACCGTCAGGTTGATCACGTAATCCTTCATCGTGCCGTACCGCATCGCGTTCGTCCCGCTGCAGTTGGTGGAGATCATGCCACCGACCAGGGCCGTCGGGCTGGGATCAAGCGGGAGGAACAGGCCGCTGTCCTTGATCGCCTCGTTCAGGTTCATCCAGTTGACCCCGGACTGCACGACGACGTCCAGGTCGTCGGGATGAAACTCGACAATCTTGTCCATCAGAGACAGGTCTATGCAGACCCCGCAGTAAGGCGAGGTCGAGTTGCCCTCCACGCTGGAGCCGGCACCGAAGGGCACCATGGGGATGTTGTGCCGCGAGCACACCTTGACGACGAAAGAGACCTCCTCGGTGCTGTTGGGCCGGATGATGGCGACAGGCCGAGATGCCGTGTGGGAGGTAGACCACTCCGAGTGGCCGTGATCCTCCACATCGTCAACGTCGGTGCTCACCGCATCACGGCCGAGTTGGCTTCGGACTTCCTCGAGGGCCTGGGGGCCGCATACGTTTAGCAACCGCACTGGCATTCGCTGGTCCGGGTGCTTGTCGTACATACCTCCAACGTGGTCTCCCTGCTGGCGTAGCGCCGCTTCTGCTGACCAGACACGTGTTGCTCGGCAGCCGCGGGCGTCGACTTGGTCTGGAAGCTTTGGCTCAGGAGCAGGGACGCGGCTATGCCGCCGACAGCAGTGCCCGTCGCAGCGTATAGCAGCTTCGAGTCGCCTCTTGGTGGAGAGGCACGATTGCTCTGGTGCCGCTTGCACGATGACGACGTCGCACGTCTCATCCTCTGGCCTAGCGGTCTCCAGATTCGATGCATGGCTTGGGTCTTCATGGTGAGTAAGGAAAGGAAGAAGAAGAAGAAGCTGAAAGGCC
Organism: Verticillium klebahnii; assembly: GCA_002851715.1. Lineage (NCBI taxonomy): Eukaryota > Fungi > Ascomycota > Sordariomycetes > Glomerellales > Plectosphaerellaceae > Verticillium > Verticillium klebahnii. The sequence continues at coordinate 5,469,386 of NMXL01000003.1, read as the reverse complement.
TTGAAACGGCAAACGGCAGATGCGAACCGTAAACAAGATGGAGGATTGAAGACTTGAGGGTTTCAAAAGAAAGTCAAAACCACAGAGCTCCAAGACGAGCAGTGCTCTCGGGATCGTCTTCTCCGCAGCTAAGCGGCTCACGCCGGCTTGGGGGGCGTCGATCGGTCGTGTCGGATATTCCCGAAACAGAATATCCTCGAGCAAGCCGCCCGACCTCCACAGAGACCCCCGCATCCTTCACATCCTGGGCCGGAGCAGGGCCCGCTGGATCTGGAGACCCCGGATTTTAGTTGCCGGAAGTCGGACCCATGGATGAACTCATGGTGGCTTCTGCTCCCGTGTATTTTATCTCTCGGGGCAGCCCATCTCTCCCCTCAACTTCTGTGACAGGCCACCCTAGACACTCGCAATCCCTTTCATTCCTCCTTATTGCAAGCCTTGGAGCCCAGGTATACGGAACTACACATAGCCAGACGCTGGTGCAAGCTCATCATCATGGACCCCGAAGAACAGAAAGCCCAGGCTACACATTTCTGTGAGAAGCCTCCCTCTGCTGGCAATGAGACCGACGAAGGCCGCATCACCATCGACCCCGAGGCAGACAAGAAGCTGCTGAGGCGCATCGACTGGCACGTCATGCCTGTTGTGAGTAGCACGCGGTAGGGTATCGCTTGGCACAAGAGCTGACCACCGAGTGCAGCTCTGCTTCACCTACGCTCTCCAGTACTACGACAAAGCTCTGCTCAGCCAGGCTGCCATCTTCGGCATGCGCGCGGACCTCGGCATGATGGACGGCCTGCGATACTCCTGGGCCTCGCTGATCTTCTACTTCGGCTACATGGCCGGCACGTACCCCATCTCCCTGCTCGCTCAGAAGTTCCCCACGCGCTGGGTCATCACCGCCATCTGCCTTCTGTGGGGCATCGTGGTCTTGACCACGCCCGCCTGCAAGACGTTTGAGCACTTCCTCGTCAACCGCTTCTTCCTCGGGCTCATCGAGGCCGGCGTGTCTCCCATGTTCATGATGGTCGTTGGCCTCTGGTACACGCACGCCGAGCAGGTTTCCCGCTCGAGCCTGTGGTACTCGTTCAGCGGCGGCTCCCTGCTGGTGTCGCCCCTGATCAACTACGGCCTCGGCCATGTCCGCGGAGGCTCCCTGCAACCTTGGCAGTACATGTACCTCATTGCTGGCGCTGCGGTACTGCCTCCCCTCACTCGACCCTCGGCCCGCCCTTTCTTGTTGCTGACAATTCCTTAGACGCTGCTTTGGGGCGTTGCCCTGTGGTGGCTGTTCCCCGACACACCGCAGCTGGCCAAGGGGTTCTCCGAAGAAGAGCGGCAGATGATTCTCGAGCGTGTGCGCGGAAACAATGCCGGATCAGAGAACAAGCACTTCAAGGCCTACCAGCTCTGGGAGGCTTTGAGGGACTACAAGCTGTGGGGCATCTGCATCCTGTCCACCGTCTCGTGCACCGGCTCCGGCGCCGTCACGACGTTCGCCCCCATCGTCTTCAACGGCATGGGCTTCAGCGTCTTCCAGTCCCTGCTCCTCAACCTCCCGATCGGCGCCCTCGCCTTCTTCTGCATCCTGGGCTCTGGGTACTTGGGCCAGCGTCTCCCCAACGCACGTCTCCACATCGTCTCGGCCGCTTGTCTCCCCGTCATCCTTGGCTGCTGTCTCCTGTAAGCAACGCGTCCCGTCCGAGACCGTCCTTCCGAGCTAAACTTTGTACCAGTTGGCAGCTTGACTCGTCGGCGAGGGCTGGTCGTATCATCGGCTTCTACCTCCTCAACTTCTTCTCGTCCGCCTGGACCCAGTGCATCGGCCTCGGCACCTCCAACGTTGCGGGCCACACCAAGAAGGCCGTCTACGCCGCAGCGACGTTCATCGCCTACTCTCTCGGAAACATCATCGGGCCCCTCATGTTTGACGCGTAAGTGACACCTCGGAGTGGCTGATTCACGGAGCTGACCGGCGTCGCGCAGCTCTTACGCCCCTCGCTACGATCCTAGTTTCACGGGCATCCTGATATGTTTCGTTGTCTGCTTTGTCTGCTCTGAGATTCTCCGCCTCCTACTCGCCAGAGAGAACCGGAAGCGGGAGGAGCAGTTCGGCCCGGTGGACTTCACCCAAGGTCTGGATGACCTGACGGACAAGGAGAACAAGTCTTTCCGTTACCATCTGTAAGAGGTCGGCTCAGATTTAGGTAGCAATCAAGATACCATGGAATCGCTGCACGAAGTACACAGGGGGCCTTTGAAGCGCTGGCGTGGTCACGTCAGTTTGCAACTTCCTGTAGGGAGTCATGGGCTTCTGGTGCAGTCGAGCTTTAGAAATACACCAGTCTGTCCGGGGTGGCGGAGTCTCTCCGGGTCTCGTTAGGGGAAGCTGTTAGATGCTTTCTCAGAGATACCCGGCAGGTTCTTGTGTCCATTGCCAGTTGGCACGGGCGAGCAGCGATGGTCGGACAGGCACTTTCACTAGCGACGGCGTCGGCACGGCCAAATCTGGATTATCCGGATATCGGGTACGTCAAGACAAGAAAAGCCAGGCTCCACCAACCCAGCTCCTATTCGACTCGTTCGGCCCACCTTTCGTGGCCAGGCTTCACCTTCACCCCCTGAGACCTTGTGCTGTGCGCAAAGGCGCGCCAACAGCATGTAGCAACACATCAAGCCAGGAAGAGTGGACAGCTTGGCCAATCCATGAGTGTGACACAACAGGCGTAAGCAATTTGTGATCTGGGTATTGCTATCTCCCGTCCTCATCATCAAAAAAGCGTACGGCCACAAGGAACGGAGCCCTAGCACCAACGTGCCGAGATTCACCAGCTGCGTTCATCCTCGGAGTCGACGTCAGGCAACCCGAGAGCCTCTCTGAACTCCCCTCTCCATTGGCGAACCGGCTTTTCGCCCTCCCTCAACTCTTGATAGAACATTCTAAGCGGTTCCGGAAGCTGACTCGAGTCTAACAACCCGTCGTCGTCGACGTACTCCTCCATGTATCCCATCATGGCCATGGCGAAGGAGCCTATGCGTTTACCGGAATCGCGGGCGTATATCCGTAAGAAAGCCTCTAGCAAGATGTGAGACCTGGGGACGATGACCGGACCCTGGGTAGACTTAAAGGCGCCAGACCTCCGACCCGGCCGCCAGGGCGGGAGGCTGCTTCGGTCGGACGCGAGGACCAGGTGCGCGGGCAGCTTGAGGCTCCCAGGGACGGCGAGAGCACCATCAAGGGGCGGTAGAAACCATAGCGTCTCAGATTGCGGATAGAGACCCACCGTGACCTCTGAGTTGATGATGTGGAGATGAGCTGCCGGCGGCGGCGTGTGACGGTCCTGGGAGCTCGCAAGGCAAGTACGGTCGTCGGGGCACGACGCGAGGCTCCTCAGTTGAGCGAGAGCATTCTCCCCGACCCTCAGCTTGGTCCCAGGTATGACAAAGTCAATTGACTTGCAGACCGTCAGTTCAGCAACCCGAGACTTCACGATCAAGGAGACATACATCGATGATAGACGGGACGCCGTGAACGTTGAGAAGGTAGTGTCCCCAGAGGACACAGGGAATCTGGGCCGAATTGAGAATCTGCGCAATCGAAACCACAAATGATTCTGAAAGATCTGCCGTCTGTTTTATTCAGCTTTGTCATTTATCAGGATTAGGCATGTTTCGAGTTGTTACTCAGATGGAGAGGAATGGAGATTGGAATGGGAATGCGAAGGGGAGTGAAAGAGAGGTGACAAAGCAGCACTTATCACGCGGGCACGCTCTCAATTAAGCGCGTTGCTCCTCAGCCCCCAACGACAAATCTTACCTCCGACATCATCATGCAACCCCGATATTGAAGCGCGAGACAAACAGTCCAGGAACTGGCGGGAGCGCCTCGGGCTGCCCGCGAGACGGCGATGAGTATTGAGCGTCGATTTGTCGAACAATGTTTTAGTATCGTTACTGTGTGTGCCTCAATACTTCTAGGCCTTGTTACCTGCCATGAGGCTGCTAAGGGGGCAGCCATTCATTCATTCTGTCTCAGTTCGCCTCAAGAAAGCTATGTTCATCCATTATTGTTTTCACGAAACACTCTCCAGGGTGCAAGCATCGATATCACATGTGTTATCTTCAAACGGCGTCAAACTTATGATAGTTCGGCCGGGCGGATGATACCCACAGACGGGTCAGCAATGAGCGTAATCATACGTTCGTTGATCATGCGACTGGGCATATCTTTGGATGGCCGCCTAACGAACGCCATGCTCAGCCATCGTACGGACCACGAGGTTATCTTACAGGCTTCCAGTTCAATTGAAGCTACCTGACTTCGAGCATACGGGTTGCAAAATATTGCTGAACCGTTGTGAGCGAGGCCAACGATACAATGTTAGCAAGCTTGATATTCCTCACAGAGCAAGGCAGGTATGGGACCTGATTGCCTATGGAGCATGTTTGTTTACGCATCTGACTTGCCCCTGGTCACCTACCTCCTGACCACCGCGCTCATGTGACCCCTCCAAGCGTCGTGTGCTCAAACTTTGATCTCTTTCGTCTCCTATTTGAAGTGGATTCATAACTCAACAACCATCTGCTCGTCATATCCCTCCGACTGGGAAAAATAATATCCCTTCTGGTTGGCAAGCAATCTCAGCGGCCCCGCACCTTCGCCCCGGTCGACGGCAAAGTCGCAGTTGTAATGGGTATGGCCAAACGCCCAGAGTTGGACCTTGCCGCTCCGGAAACATGCCTCCTCAGACAAGTCCGTCGAGAAGCCGCTCGTGATGGCGCTCCCCGCATGCATCGGCTTGATCGCACGGCTGTCCGTCGAAGGACTCCAGTGCGAGAAGATGACGATACGGACGTCGGACTGTTCGAGGTCTGCAACCTGTTCGTTGAGCCAGGCGACGTCTCGCCTGTGCGCCTCGTTGTGCGCTCCAATGTCCCAGCCGTCAATTTGGTAAAAGTCGTTGAGCCCAAAGCTGACGGCCTCGTGGCTCTCTGGCGGGACGTGCGAGAAGAGGCTGCACCCTAGGATGACGACGTTGGTGTCCGGCAGGCGGAAGGCGGTCCGGTCGAGTAGGATGAAGTCGCCGAGGGTCGTGTTTCCGCGGACCTCTTCTTCGAAATCGCGAAGAGTCTGGAGAGCGTCAGGCCAGCTGGAGTGGTATGCCTCGTGATTCCCGGCGACGAGCAGTACTGCGCGGAATCCCGAGAGCTGCTTGGTCAAGAAGGAGAGGTAGTCGTCCTTGTGCGCCGCAACGTTACCAATGTCGCCGAGAAGTGCCAGGTACGGCGCTTTTGGGACGACCTCGATCAAGTCATATGCCTTTGGTGCCTCGAGGTGTAAGTCAGAGAGTATCTGGACCGCCATTGCAAGGGATGATCGGATGACTCGGTCCAGGTGCTTGAAAGTCGAAGATTTGGCCGTGAGCCCTGATGATTCCAGGGCGGAGGGGTAGTACTGACCTCTGTAAAAGTGGGCCTCTTCTTTTTGTTTAAAAGACAAGGAAGGTAAGGGGTTCAAAGAGGCATCGCAGGACAAAGTTCAGCACGCCAGCGCGAAGGTACAAAGCAGGCCTTCGCCGGCACTCCCCAAAACAAGCTCCGACCTTGGGCGCAGCTTGGGGGTGTTCTGGCGAAGCTTCATACCGGAAAGGTTCAGTTCAAGTGGTAGCGATGGTGTCATCAGCGACCGCCACAAAAGTTGCAGAGCCGGGATGACAACAGAGAATCGCAGTGACCGATCCTCACGGTCGGCTCCTCATGCACGTCGTGGGTACACCAAACTTGAAATAGAGAGGAAGTTTAGCAACGAGTTTGTGGCCGCCGTCTTGATATACAGGGTATATAAACACATCGGCGATGCTCCGCTCCTCCTTCATGTGGCGAAACTCATAGAATCATCTCTGCCTTGAAAGCAACCAGCCGACTATCACGCGTTCATCGCAAGACGCCTCCTCCGCCCCTGTAGTCGCGGTCTATCGCATTTCTCCAGACCGGGCATCCTCAAACCCACTTCCTCGATGGCGTTGTTCTGGTGTCATACTCAACAAAGTTGAAGAATGACCCTCAACAGTCCATCAGCCTCACCCTCGTGAGTGACTTTCCCCGGACGTCCCCTCCCAAAATACAATGCAACAGCGAACCGCAGCCAGTCCACCCCCGTTGACGGCTCAAACAAGCCGAGCTTATAATCCTTAACGCCTTGCCGTGTGCATGCAATGATAAGAACTTAACGAAATCATGAGTCGCATGGCCGAGCAAGTTGCGCGGCCGTCTACTCGAAAGCGGAAGGGCATTAATGAGATCTCCGTCGGATGGCCCTGAGAGTCTCGCAAGTTTGAGGCCGCCTCCGTCAGGCCTTGTGTACTGCGGCAGCGGTGGCGGCGCGATCCACAGGCTGCGGCGGCTTGCCCTCCACATGGAGTCTCTTCGCATCGCCCCTCTGGTCGTGCGTCTCGTTCTCCCGCTTGCGATCTTTCTCCTTCTGTCGGCCGTCTTTACTGCGTGCTGCGTGCCGGGCCTCTCTCTCCTTTCGCTCGTTCTCCTTCCGAAGTGCTTTCGACTCAAGCTCATGCCAGTCGCCGTCCAAGTTTGCGAGCCTGCTTGTACGTTAGTAATGCACAGCAAGGTGCCTGTCATCGTGTGCGACTTACTCAATGGCCTGACGAGCAGGCGGCTCCTCGGTCGTGAAGTATGCATGTTCAAGAGCTTCAGCCGCAGTCGGACGCTTGGCCGGGTCGTACTTGAAGATGGAGCAAATCAGGTCATAGGCCGCGGGTGTGAGCTTATCCTTGTACTTGGCAGCGAAGGAGCTGGCTCGCCGATAGCTTGGTCGGAGGAGCTCAAACCAGGGCATATCGACCAGGCCGGGCCATTCAGCCTTGTTTGGAGTGCCAACCACGTTGTAGATCTTATCGAGCTGACTGATCTCGCCACCATCACCGGGGAAGGTGGCATGACGCGTGAAGATCTCCATCATGATGCACGCAGTACTCCAAATGTCGCAAGCGGGGTCGTATCGCGTTTCTCCCAAGAGGAGCTCAGGTGGCCGGTACCATATCGTGATGACACGGTTCGTGTAGTCGAGCTGGTGGCGTTTAGCGTAGAAGCGAGCAAGACCAAAATCGGCAATCTTGAGTATTCCCTCGCTGCTGACGAGAATGTTGGCCGCCTTGAGATCCCTATGAAGGACGCCACGGACGTGAAGGTAATCGAGGCCTTCGAAAATCTGCCTGGCAAGGTGCTTCCTCTGGGAGTCGTCGAGTTTGAATGTCGGATGGTTAAGGAGACCAGTCAAGTCATGAGAAAGATACTCAAAAACCATGAAACAGTCGTTCTTCTCGACCATGACCTCCTTGAGCTCGACGACGTTCGTATGCCGGAGGGATTGGAGGAGTTTGATCTCGCGGACGGCGGTAACCGGAAAACCGTCCTTTTCACCCTCCATACGAATCCTCTTGAGCGCAACCAGGTCCTTGGTATAGCAGTGTAGGCCCTTGAACACTTTGCCATAAGTGCCGGAGCCAACGACGGACTCATTGCCAGGCTTCCGGAAGTAGACTGAATCAGATTTGACGAGATCTGCAGGAAGAGTCTGTCGTGGCTTGAGACGCTTCATCTTTTGTTTGATGATTCGAGTCTTGGGAGCGGCGGGTGCCGCTGCCTTTGGACCAGGTGGCGGTGGCAGCTGGTGATGCCTCGAGTCTTGCCTTCCTCTAGCAGATGCTGGCTCGGTTGGGGCACCGCGTGGGATATCCCGCTCGCGATTGTCTCGTTCGCGGTAGTCCCGCTCACGCCGATCGCGTTCCCGATGGTCACGATCACGACGATCTCGCTCCCGGTCGCGCTCCCGGTCTCGCTCTCGGTCCCTGTCATCCCGAGCTCTTTGTTCCCGCTCCCTCTCATCGCGACCACGGTCGTCGGCTTGCTGGGCCGGCTCCCTCTTTGGAGGCGCAGCGTTGAACTTTTGAGATATTTCTGGTTTCGGTGCCGCCGGAGTAGGCTTCGCAGATGCCTTAAATGCGAAACTGAACTTCGACCCCGATGACGCTGGAGACTGTGCTGCTGGGCCAGACGGAGGGGGCCGAGTGGGCGGGGCCATCTCATTCCCGTCCGCTTTCTCCGGGGGTGAGGTGTCTTCGACTTGAAGGTCTTTAGACGGACGGAAGGGATTCTGGTGGTCATCGGCGTCATCTTTGTCCGACTTCACACTCGCAACGGCGGAGTTTGAAGACTTCTGGGATCTGGCATCCTCTCCCTGCGTAGAGGAGCCACGAGGGCCTGCCGACTGTGATGCGTTCCACTGTGCGCTTTTGAAGTTGTTGCCGCGGTAGCCTCCTCGGGCACCACCAAACTGGTTACCCCGGAACCCGGCACCGCCTCCGCGAAAGCTGCTGCCTCTGCCATATTGCTGCATTGGACCTGTGGGGGCAGACGGGGGAGGCGAGTACGAAGCGTTTGGTGGGTATTGACCTTGAGGACCGTTCTGCTGTGCGTACATCCCTTGCGAATACTGAGCCGGATACTGTCTGTTGATCGATTAGCAGGAGTCCATGAGATAAATCAGATTGAACCGCTACCAATGAGACGTACTGATGGGGAGAGCCACTCCAGCCGCCCCTTTCATAAGGAGACATGTTGGGCGAGTTGTGGTAAGGATTTGGGGTGAAGTGAGGGGAACGGGTGTACTGGTGGGGGTCACTGTACCCATGATTGCCAGCAAAAGCATTGTGTGCCTGGTGGCGAGCGTTGAAGCCACCACGGTGGCCTCCTCGTCCGGACATGTTGTCTTCGTAGCCGCTGCCACCTGGCGATCTTTCACGACCTGCTCTTGTTTCGTCGCCTCGCCTAGCCCTTGTGCCTGATCCCCTGCTAGTGGATCTCGACGCACGACGGGATCGACTGTGGTGTGGGTGGTCAGAATCTTGGTGTGAACCGTGCCTGGAACCAGCTCGCGGCGATGAAGGAGACCGTCGAGCCCGATGCGATGGCGGTGTTCGTGCCCTAGGCGATCTCTGCCGACGATCTGCTGGTGAGCGGGAACGTCTTCTTGTGCGCGAATGACCGTGAGATGCTTGAGAGGCCTCGCCTCGGGTCAGGGACCGCGACCGGCTGCGGCGTCGATCGTGCCGCTTGCTGTCTTTGGCCCTGGGACGAGACTCGTCGCGGACAGGCGAGGGGGAACGGCGAGACAGTGGTCTGGATGCGTTATGTGGCTGTCTGCGTGTGACCAGATCAACCCTCCGGTCTCTCGAGTCTCGTCGAGGGCTGTTGTCTCGACGGGGGCGTTTGCTATCCCAGGAAGATGAACGGGGACTTCGGCTTCTTGCGCGTTTCGATGATGGCGATGGCGATGCTCGGCGAGCACGAGACCGGCGTGGGCTCGGGCTGCGTGGTCGGCGAGTGTCACCCCTGGGTTCGTCTCTACCACCACGTCGCGTATCGATGAGTTCTCGGGGTCGGGAGGAACGGTAGCGATCGTCTGCGCGGTCGTCGCGGCGGCCGGAGGATGTCGAAGGGCGGCGAGGTCGGTCTCTACTGCGGTCGCGTGGTTTGTCGTTGGAAGGAGGGTTCGGTCGCTCAGAAGGCTTGGGATGCGGGTCTCGTGGGCGGACGTCACGACTTCTGTCGTCGTCGTCGTCGGGCCGACGAGGGGGAGGCGATGCAGACCTGCGAGAGACTGCCGCACCTTGACCTGGTCTGCCACGATCTCTGCGCTCTTGTGCGGGTCTCCGGTCGTCTCTCATTGCGACGTGTCGGGCACGACGTGAATGACCATAGAGAGGCTCCATCGCGGCAATCCAACTCGATTTGAGTTTTCTGAGAGGATGCCTATCCGACGTTCCTCCGATTCCTAGCGCAATAAGCGCGATAAGCTCCAAGCGCGGTGTTGTGGGGCTATGCTGTGAGGCACGTGCGTTGACAGGCGCGCCCCAGCGTTTCGACTCGGCTGAGAGGAGGTTAAGGGAGGGTAATGGGTGGGAATGCTGGTGTCGTGAAGGTGCAGGCAACGTAAAGGAAACGGCTCCAAGACCAAAAGTGTGTTGGTCACGGAATAAGGTCTGGCCTTTGCCCTCAGAAGTGGAGGACAAAAGTACTACGGACCCAGAAGGTTCAGCTGGTGCCAACTTCTGAAGCCTGATGGAGCTTTTTCAAGCTGGTAGGCACATGTGGCGCACTCGCATACCACATTTAAGGCTTTCCGCTGTTTGCTCAGCATATCCTCCAACCCCTAGCACGGCTGGTGCTCGCCCGCGTCTGAACTAACTAGATAGTTGCCCGGCTCAACTCCCAACATGGAGAATCCAATCATGCATGGGTTTTGCCGAACCCGGCTTCTTTACGGATGCCGCCAACCTTGAGGGGACAAGAGATGTCTGAATCATCCCACGTCTCTTGCTTTGCTTTCCGGAACACTTGGGTATGCAACAAGTCTTCGATACATGCAAATAAACCTGCAGCCTATGCATGTCGTCAACCACCAACTTGTCGCCAAGGCAACCGATGCTGGGTGAATGTTGCGATGAGGTGCTGTTGTGCCAGCTGACTGGTTCCAGAAATCGACAATTCTCCTCGCAGTGAGAACGGCGAAAGTCGCTGTCTGGCAAGACTCCGTGGTGCTACACCAGCTGTAATGGCGGACTGCAGGCGAGGTGCTGACCATCAGACCGAGGTCGCTGCAACGGCGCAGAGGCAGGGTCAGCCTTGTGCTCGACCGGCCGGTTGATATCGATAGCGTGGCCGCATGTGCGTGATCCAGGACACGATCTGGGTACCAACAGCGTGCACAGCTGAGAGCGAAATAGCGGGCGTTCAGCCTGCTAACGAAACATAGCGAGATGCGCGGAGCCATCGTTCAGATGCAACGCAGGATGCCAACAACCGACGGCCATTCTTGGTCAAAATCGTAGCACAAGCAGCGGTATAGACGTCAAGGGTCGCCATGACCACGGACTTCGACAGCACAAGGCTGTCAGATTCCCATTCCATCCATCCCACTGGGCCATATGTGCCTGCCTGCGCTCAAACGGTACGTGCCTCGCGCGGGATATTTCTGATGAGGCAAGGACGCGCATCGATCAAGTCGCTGATATCGTTGACGACTGGCTCAGGAGGGAGCAGTAAGGTTGGCCGGCGCGAGCAACACGTGGGTTTGACTCGCATCTTCCGGCGATGCAAAGTTGCGGTGAGATAGATTATGGGTGGACGCAGTCGCGCGAAGCACTGGACGTTGTCAAAGGATCATTCCATCGACAGCATGTCGCAAGGCCTCGTTTCCGTAGCCATGATGCAATTTCGACAAGTAACGGGGTCGCCATGGATGATCACAGAGCGTGCGTTGTCCACCTTCGGATGTTGTCGTGTTCAGGTCGCTTGATTCGTGGCGGACAGGCCGGGTCGCTGCCTGCAATCCTCCTCCACAACCCATCGAAACGAATTAAAAGACAACTGCGACATTGTCTCCAGATAAGAAATTACGTGCGCTGATGATTTACGGAATGCGTGCGTGGGGATGTGATGGACAGCCAAGAGCGAAGTTGGTGATGTTGCGGTGGACGGATGACGGGGAAGGAAAACCTTGACCAACAGGATTAGGCTGGCGCTTGCAACAGTCATGTGACCTGTCGAACGCTATGGCTGGAAAATATCAGGTCAGGAGGCTGATTGTGGCCAATCAAAGCGCTTCTTGACGGCGCCAATGAGATTGGAGCGATGAGCCCACCACAAACATCATTTTCAACGCTGCGCAAAGTTGGTGAAGGCTAACTCATCAGCTGAGTGTGCTGTCGACCCCGAGCATATCTACCTAGGCACTCCGTGAGTACGATGTGTCCTGCTCATTCAGGAGCATGGGATGGAGTTGGAAGTTTGACGCTTGTTCTTTTACTTGTTGAGCTCTATTGCATCCCTCCCTCTGGAACAGTTGAGACTTTGTGGGTTTGGCAATTGGGGCGTGGCCCGGTAGGAATGTAGCGCCGGCCAGAGCGAGGCGTGGCTTGGGCTGCGACTCAGGCATTCCTCTCGCTTACGACACTCGCGCATCCCTCTTGCCTGTCTTGCCTGCCAAACTGTCGGATCAAGACGTGAGTGAGGCTACCAAAAGCAAGGAGGGCATTCCAGATACACCCTTCTCGAGCTGCGGTTACACAAATGCCAGCTCAAACCTTGTTGGCCAGGTCTCGCATTGGTCACCTCGACATGCCACGTTCTAACGCAGCAAAACGTGTTTTTCTTTCCTTACTATCCCAAACCGAACCTCGGGAGGTCCGTCGACCAGCAGAGCCGGAGACCCTGCCTGCGTTTTGGCTGTCTGGAGACCCCGGAGTATCCCCAGATTGTTGGTCTGGTGACGCAAGGGTGATTGGCTGTTGTCGAGAGCCGTCCGAATGCTCGCTGCATATTTCGTCACGTTCGCTTTTTCGGGGCTTCTTAGCTTCGTCAACCCCGCATTCATTGTCGTCATCCTGACTAAGGACGGCGACAAACCGCCCACCTGCCTCCCACCTTGACCAGCTGGACTGAGGGCGAGGGTGGACTGTGCTGAAGCTCCTCCCGCACAGAGCCCCCCACTGGGTCTGAGAGATTGCCCATTCCGTAGGGTCGCAGGTACCTTTCAGCTACGCTCCGAATTCCCTTCAATCCCAATTCCAATTTTCACCATCTCCCAACTCAAGGGAATCAAGATTGCAGGAGCACCGGAAGAGGCGCCCGGGCTGGTGTTTTACTACCTCGTGGGAAAAGATTTTCAACCAATATTGAGGGAATTGTCATACTGCTCAACCTATTTTTCTCTTTCTCCCCCAATGCAATCAGCACTGTCGCGGGATTAATCGGACTTGGACGCGTCCAAGTGGCGGACGTAGACGCATCTCGCCCTGACAGGACGATGAAGAATCTCGTTGGGGCAGTGATGGTCAACACGAGGCCACCCGGACCAAGCGAGAAAAAGGCTTGACAGGGTCGACAAACTCGAGGCCCAGACTGGTATCGACCAAGTATCGGCCAGCCGGAGTGGGTTCCCGCCATGAATGTAGTTGCTCAGCGCCCCTAGGCCCCGGCATGAAATGGCTCGCGACCCCTGTACGGTACCCACCATGATTGTTCCACGCTTAGTGCAGCCGGACAGCTTGCCCCCTCCAGGCCCCCCGGCTCGATGCCATTGGATCGGGAGGATCGAGAATTGGGTCAGCTAGGAGCAGATAGTCAGACAATGAGGTGGGCTGGGCAGCACCGACGTAACAGAGGCAGGCGCACCACCATGGCCACTGCCCGTTGCCGTTGCTCCCACAACACCTCATCCAACTGCGCAGGTGCTACCGTCCGCCTTCTCCTTACCTTACCCTCCAATTGGGTCACCCGCAGACATCTTCCCATCGCCTAAAATCTGCCCTCTCCCCCGCAGCTCTCCTTCCTCCACCAGCTTCCACCTCTTCCCACTTTGTACCCCGTACTGTCGAAACTCGAATCCGCACCGCCCCCTCTACTGAAGTCATCGACGCATCACGGGAGCCTCGCGAAGCTCTTGCTCCCTGGAACACCTCACTACCTCATCGCTGGTACGTAGCTCTGCACGGCATGTCGTGAGTCGAAATGCTATCCCTCATCCTTCCCGTCGCGTCTCGGTGGCTCTGGTGGCCCTGTATCACATCACTGACCGTCTGCTTGCCCTTCCAGCCTCCCCGAAAGCTCGCGCCAACGAGCAGCAATGTCGCAAGACGAACGTTCACCCCGCGAGGTGAAGGACCACCTTCTCTTCGAGATCGCAACTGAAGTTGCTCACCGAGGTTAGTCAACGAGCCATGTACCCGCGTCAGACGCCCATCAACCAATCGTGATGCTAACCGCTTCCTCATAGTTGGTGGTATCTATTCTGTGATCAAGTCGAAAGCCCCCGTCACGACTGCCGAATATGGCGAGCGCTACACCCTGATCGGTCCGCTGAACCACCAATCCGTACGGTTTTTCGACTCAGTTGGGCTCTCCGGTTGCTAACGAGCGCAGGCTGCCGTCGAGGTGGAAGAGCTGGAACCCACCGTCCCTGAGCTGGCCGCTACAATCAACTCAATGAAGGAGAGGGGAATTGGCATCCTTTATGGCCGTTGGCTGATCGAGGGTGCGCCCCGGGTGCTGCTTTTTGATACCAAGACCGCCTACAAGTTTCTCGACGAGTGGAAGACGGATCTGTGGAATGTCGCCAGCATTCCCTCCCCTCCTAACGACGACGAGACGAACGAGGCCATTGTGTTTGGATACCTGGTTGCGTGGTTCCTTGGAGAGGTGAGTGCAAGCATGGCTTCCAATCCTGCCACGCCGCTGCTGACTGTTCCTCTAGTTCGTCTGTCACGAGAAGAAAAAGGCCGTCATTGCGCACTTCCACGAGTGGCTGGCCGGTGTTGCGTTGCCCCTCTGCAAGAAGCGCCGGATCGACGTGACTACCATCTTCACCACCCACGCCACCCTGCTCGGCCGTTACCTCTGCGCTGGATCCGTGGATTTCTACAACAATCTGCAATGGTTCGATGTGGATGCTGAGGCTGGCAAGCGTGGTATTTACCACCGGTACTGCATCGAGCGAGCCGCTGCCCACGCTTGCGATGTCTTCACGACCGTCTCCCACATCACAGCCTACGAGAGTGAACATCTGCTCAAGCGCAAGCCCGACGGTGTCCTGCCCAATGGTCTCAATGTCACCAAGTTCTCGGCTGTGCACGAGTTCCAGAACCTGCATCAGCAGGCGAAGGAGAAGATTCACGAGTTTGTGCGGGGTCATTTCTATGGGCACTATGATTTCGACCCGGAGAACACGCTTTACTTCTTCACCGCTGGGCGCTACGAGTTCCGGAACAAGGGTGTCGACATGTTCGTCGAGTCGCTGGCGCGCCTCAACCACCGCCTCAAGAGTGCCGGCAGCAAGATGACGGTCGTGGCGTTCATCATCATGCCTGCCCAGACGACATCCCTGACTGTAGAGGCGCTCAAGGGCCAGGCTGTGATGAAGTCGCTCCGGGACACCGTGGACATTATCGAGCGCGGTATCGGCAAGCGTATCTTCGAGCGCTCTCTCAAGTGGCACGATGGTGACCCTCTCCCCGATGAGAAGGAGCTGATCACTGGTGCCGATCGTGTTCTCCTGCGACGACGCCTGTTCGCGATGAAGAGGCACGGTCTACCTCCCATCGTCACCCATAACATGCTGAACGATAGCGAAGACCCGATTCTGAACCAGATCCGCCGGGTGCAGCTCTTCAACCACCCCTCCGACCGGGTCAAGGTTGTCTTCCACCCTGAGTTCCTCAACTCGGCCAACCCTGTGCTGCCCATGGACTACGACGAGTTTGTCCGCGGTACGCACATGGGCATCTTCGCGTCCTACTACGAGCCTTGGGGTTACACCCCGGCCGAGTGCACAGTCATGGGCGTGCCCAGCATCACGACGAACCTGTCTGGCTTCGGCTGCTACATGGAGGAGCTGATCGAGAACTCGAGCGACTACGGTATCTACATTGTCGACCGGCGAATGAAGGGTGTCGACGATTCGGTCAACTCGTTGACGTCGCACATGTTCGATTTCTGTCAGAAGAGCCGTCGCCAGCGTATCAACCAGCGCAACCGTACAGAGCGCCTTAGCGACCTCCTGGACTGGAAGAGAATGGGCATGGAATATGTCAAGGCACGACAGCTGGCGCTGCGCCGTGCGTACCCGGGATCCTTCCAGGGCGACGAGGAAGAGGACACGATCCTCGGCGTGGAGCAGAAGATCTCGAGACCTTTCTCGGTACCCGGATCTCCTCGTGACCGTTCCGGCATGATGACGCCTGGCGACTTTGCCAGTCTGCAGGAAGGTCGGGAGGGCTTGAGCACGGAAGACTATGTCGCGTGGAAGCTGCCGTAAGTTCATGTTCTCGAACACGCCATGGGGAAACAGTAATACTAACGATTCGTAGTGAGGAGGAAGATCCTGAGGAGTACCCCTTCCCGCTCACTCTGCGCACGAAGCGTGTTGGCCCGCCGAGCCCTCTGGACGGCGTGCCACTGCAGCCCACCAACGGCAACGGCGCCGGCAACGGTAACTAAGAGTCCACCGAGAGTTGCGGCGACCGCCGTACATGATGAATTTGGACAAGGAAGTGCGAGACGGGCGGCGATGCATTGCAGGGCGACACACGAGCAGCCACGAGCCATGGCCCCAGGCCCGACACGATTCCAACCACGGGGGTGCATGAAGAATGCATCGATATCAGGCAACAAGAGATATCAGGAGATCGCATCTGGCGATCGTGTTGTCGAAGTGTACAAGATTGGGACGAACTTGCATAGTAGAAGACGCAGGAGGTGAAGACCGAGTCTGGGGTGGAACAATGGTGACCTACCTTACCACACCCAGGCAGAGTCGTATTTCTGGGCCATCGTCACTGTACTTTGCCCTGGAGCACGACAATGGTTTATAATAATGGAGCACCAGGCGCTCACGCAAGAAGACGAATCGCATACTGTGATTGAAAACCCTGTGGTCACACAGGTATGAAATTCGATTGGCAAGGCGAAAGTGACTGCCCGTACATGGTGGGCGACGCGTTTTGTTTCGTTTCGGGGAACCAAGACCACCGGCGAGCGGGAGAACAGATGCTTGTCAGCAGCGGCCGATGCCTGGCCATGGGGGATGCTTCCATTTCCTCCGTGCTCAGTTCGGGGGTCAGGGGTTAACGCGCATGGGGGTCGTAATAGGGAGGGAGGGGGCCAACCAGATTCGCCTGAGGGGCCCCATCGGTCAGCGAGTCACGCTCAATGCGGGATGGGATGGCATCTCCATCACACTTTCCTCAGGGGGGCAGGAGGGGGGGCAGGTACCTGCCTCAGGGTTGTTGGTTGGTGCTGTAGGGGCTGTAGGCTGTACAGGTAGGGGGTGCCCTCCCCGCACGCCCAGTGATGGAGCCCCCGTCCACTGCGAGCCCCGTGGCTCCTGCTCTGGAGGCGTCAACGATGGAGTCGTTTTTGGCTGATTTATTGTCGCGTTCCTTCCAGGAAGGATCTCAAGTGAGCCGTATGCACCTGCCTGCCTGCACCTGGGCCTCACCTGTAGGTGGTGGACAATTGTCTTTCTTTCTTCCTGATTGGGCTGACATCTGCATCCCGGTCTTCCCCCCAATCCTTCTCCTTCACCCTTGATGTTTAGACTTAATATCTGGATGCCTCCCTCCGTCCAGTCACAACCTCTCTCCCTCCTCGATTGTCTTGTCTACATTCCACCTCTGCGCGGTTCGACAGTATTCGCCCACAATCCGCCGGGCTTCGCTCAACCTGGTTTCACCTCCCAGCCAGTTCCAGACCCAGGCACCACAGGCGGTGCACCTTGGGGCCAATCGACGGTGGTGCACTGCATCTTACGCGCCTCTGTGGGTGGTGGAATTGCCAGTACGGCACGCGACGCGCCACGTATACGCCTGCCGACCTTTTTTACGACAAAGAAGCCCCTCCAACCGGCCTGCCTGTCTGTGCCCCCCTGGGAATCCCTTGATCGACTTTTACCCACCGTCCAGTCGCAGCATCGGCCGAACAATCCCACTGTCCCTCCTTCTCGCGCGCCCACTCCCTGTCGACGCCTCGTGTCCTCCCTCTTGTGGTGACACAACACACATCACCAAAGAAAGGAAAAAATAGGGGGGCCGCATACAGAGTCGCAGCTGGTGTAATCCAAGCTGCCTTTTTAGCACCACTTAGCACAAAGAGCTAACTGGGTGAGACACCCTGCCTCAGACTGCAGCTAGCAGCCGCCACTACGGTCAGACAACCGACGATCCTAGGCCCAAAGAACGCACCCAACCCACCCAATCGGCCGCTGCGTGCCTTTTGGACCTTGACAAGTCCGCCCGACCCTGGGCCTTGCGGATCACCTACCCCGACCCCAGGTGCTTAGGATTAGCCCGACTTTCGTCGTCTCTCCTTCCTCTCCCCCTCCTCTCATCTTCTCCTCCTCAGCATGAGGCTTCCATTTCGCAAAATGGGCATCTTCAGCTTCAGACGCAACAAGGACAAGAAGAAGGACGCCGTCGGCGTTCCCTGGGGCCCGTCTTACCCCAATGGCGAGAACGGCCTCGACGCCAAGTACAGGGCGCCCCTCTATGCGCCCACGCGCTTCTCCGCCCATCTGCTCGCCGACCTCCCCGCCAATGTCCTCGAACGCATCTTCATCGCCGTGTGCCCTCACACCCAGGATGAGACCTATGAGACGTGCGAGCAGAGCGCTCTGGAGGACAGGTGCATGCTCTGCGACCTGCGAGACCTCGCCCACTGCGTCCAGGTCTGCAAGCAATGGCGAGCCGCTGCGAGGAAGGTTCTGTAAGTCAATCATTGTGCCCCCTGCTACTGCTGCTGCTCCCTGCGCGCTGCTTTCCTGTCCCTCTGAAAGCTTTCTTGTTCTGATCCCTCTCGTATCGCAGATACCACAGCATCCGAATTGACCCCGTCCACTACTGCGCTCGCGAAGCCCACCTCGCCGACCTGCGCAAGCGCCGCACCAAATTCGACCGCAATGGCGAGCCTGAGGATACCCCCAGCGCCCGCCTGAAGCTCCTGTGCCGCACCCTCCGTGACGACCCGACACGCCTCGGCGCTCGTGTTCGTTACTTCAAGACGCCGTACATGCTGCGGGAAGCCGCCCAGGCCGACCTAGCCCGCACCATTGCCGTGCTGCCCAACCTGCTATACGTCGATCTCCCCGAAGGCCTCTTCTCCGACGACTCGGTGTACGCGACCCTGCGCCTGGAAGTCGAGGCTCGGTGCCCCAAGCTACTAAAGATGACATACCGCGGCGGGGCAGAGCGCAGTTTGGCAAAGCTGTCGCAGGGGACCATCTGGAGGAACCTGGAGGTCCTTGAGCTCGTCAAGATCAACATGGATCCTAACGTCTTGCGCCACGCACTCGCCGCGCTGCAGAATCTGCACGCGCTCAAGGTGACCGAGAGCAGGGCCTTCAACGATGACGTGTTCGCCTACAACGAGATGCTTCCACCGTTCCCAGCCCTAGAGCAGCTCGTGCTCACCAAAACACCGAACGTCACAGCCGCCGGCTTGGTCGACTATCTTAGCTACCCGGAGACACGCGCTGCTCTCAGTGTGCTCGCCCTCAACAAGACTGGCGTCGAACTCCCTACCCTTCATGAGGTTGTCTCGGCTGCGACGTCTCTCAAATCTCTTGTCGTCCAGTGCAGGGTCGGCGGCCCCTTCAAAAGTGGCCCTCAAACGCAGAGGCTGTCCTCCAGGTCGTTGGAAACTTTACGATACGAAATCAGCAGCGACCCGCAAGCAAGCCCCTACTCCGGAATCACCCAAACCTACTACACCTACCTTGCCTCCTCCATCCTCGCAAATGGCCTCACAAACCTCCGCGCCGTTTACGTGCTCGATGCCGAGTTCGCCGACCAGCTTTCTGGTCTCCCACCTCCTCCCCCACGCGCCTCCTTTGCCCAGAGCGGCCGCCCCTCCTCGTCCGGCTCCGGCCTATCCAAGTCCCCGCGCGGCAACTTCCTTGCCCCTAACTTCACCGGTTCCAACGGTGGTCTCCAGCCCCCCATGCGTCCTTTCGCCCCGTCCGGTGCCCCGGCCTCGAATCGTTTCAGCTCCAACAATCCCTTCGCCGGTACCGGCTCTCTGACGCACACGCTCGAGGTCTTCGCAAAGAAAGATGAGGCGATGAACTGGTCCTTCGTCAAGGTCTCGCCCACGGCCCAGCTCGGCCCCGCTCCCTCGCGCTACAGCATGGTACCTGGGGCGTTGCAGAGCGAGAGGCCCATCAGCTCGTACGGGCTCGGCGCTGACATGCTTGGGAACGGGTGGAACACCGCTGGTGCGCGGCGGAGCGTCATGGTCGGGAACGGGATTGGTGGCTTCACGGCGCTACCTCAGGAGATGCCGCCCATGCCAGGTGGTCTGCAGGCCGGTGGAGATCTATGGCCGCGGCCGGTGAGTAGTGCTGGAGAGAAGAGAGGCGATCGGGACATGTGGCGGTGAGGGTATGATGAGGTATGATTAATGGATCTGGGCTGATGAGGGGCGGTGGCTACTGGGAGACAGAGGCTCGGGGGCCTTGAGAATACGTCTCCCACGCGTCCGTCGCGCCAGAGGTCGGCAGGCATGGCGATGTATGCCTGAAGCAGCCGCAAGGGGTGCGGGCGCAACGCGGGCGGCTGGTCTACTTTTTGCCGTTTGAGTTCCTTCTACTCTGGGGGGATTTTCCTTTTGTACGATAGTATACCCCCTTAGCTTGGAGCGGTGTAATGACGATCTGATTCGATAAAGTCCACGTCTGGTGAAGTTTGGCATGGGACTACGGAAGACCTTGAGAGGTCCGAAGCCATGTTTCGTGCTGCGGCCGAGTCACAAGGGGATAGTCGCTCCAGGTCATGCGCTGGAGGCGAAGTGTTTCTGGTAGTAGGCGTAGATCACTCGGCAAGCATGTTTGCGTCTGTTCTGTTTTCACGAGATACGGCGTGGCATCATTGTTGGTGCGAGAAGAGGGCGGCTGGCTCCAAGTCCGGTCTCTCGGCATGTCTGGGATCCGGGCAGTTGGCTGAAAAACGACAGTTCCACTGGCCTTGCCTGCCTTCTCGTTACGGTCGTTTCGATTGACGGTCGTGGTTGTCTACAAGTCTCTTACCGTCGTCGTCGTCTGATGAGCTACTGCCAGGGCCCTACATCGTGGAGCAGGTTGGGGTGTTTAATACAAACAAGGAAGCCGAAGACATTGCGATCAGGGTGCAGACTTTGACTCAGCAAGGCCCGAGGTTACGAGCACTCAATGTCCATCGTCAGGCATCGTGTTCCCTCGTCTTGGTCTCAGTTACCCGTGGCTCGAGTGACTCCTGGCCTGCAGCACCGTGCATGTAGGGTCGAGCGCACAGGGTCCCGCCACTTCGAATGCTCGCAACACCTAGATGTCAAGCCTTTGCTGTGCTATATCAAGACCGACGTGCGCATTGTGGTGGCCGTTGAACAACGCTGCGTAGGCCGGCAACGTGATGGAACAACAGCTCGAGACTGGCTGGATCAAGTCCTTGAAGGCAGCGCAGACGAAGGAAGCCTCGTGGCTGCGACAGCAACGACGCCGAGTCGTCTATTCAGCTTCAGACGTCGGGATATGGCCGTTAATTGGCGTTCGCGCTCAAGATCAACAGCTGCCGGCGACTCATCTCCACAGAAGGAAGGAAGATGGGAAGGCCACATGCCGGCGATCCTCTATGTATAGACTCCCCGACGGCGTCGAAGTAGCGTCCGGTCCAACGTTCTCTCGTAGCGTCCGCCCCGTGGCAAATCGATCAACATGACAGATCCAGGGCCCGCCGCGGTGCCTGGGCGTAGTCGGGACAGGCACACGCGCGGAAGTCCGAAACGTGGTGAAGCCTCGCCATCCCGTACAGGTGGTCACCCGTCTTCATTCGCCCGGCGTCGAAGGGAACGAACCTCCCCCCCGCCGCCATCCCGATCCTGACGACGATTTCTTCCCTTCTGCCGGGGGCCACCACCACCCACGCCCAGGTCTGCATCATCGCCGGCAGGGCATTCCCGCGAAGATCAAGGCCCCAAATCCGCGAGCCAACGCTCGTCAGGGTTGATGCGTGGGCCTGCGTCCTGCACGGGAGGGGAAAAACATCGCGGTACATGAGGGTTCAGGGCAGCGTACTGTGTGACTTCATGGGCCGTGGCCGGGGGGGAAGGGGAGATGTGTGGGATGGGTGACGCAAAAGCCGGTTCCTCAGGGAGCGGGATCCCAGTCTGGACCCTGCAGATTACGACACCCGGGGATGGTTCGGCGGCGAGAGGCAGGATTCCTGGATCGGCGGAGGATTGCGGCGGCGAGGCCCGTCTTTGGCTGTTGGTTTTTTTATGTTTCAGCGAAAGGATGGGAAATTCGCCTTTACTCGGTCGATCTTTGCGTGTTCATCAACAATTGCGCAGAGTCTTCTCATATCGTAGAAGGATTTAGCACCGGGGAAAGAAAGACACTGCAGCAAAGAATCCAATGTCGCCCGTCTGACGGCGCCGAGCCATGCGGTGGAAAGTGAGGTGATGTAGGACCATGCCATGCACGACGTCACAATGCAGGCGCCGCGATAACAGAGGCACAACCTGCACGACGAATGCCCCTCACGGAGGGGACCTTCCCCCGTCACGACGCCCGCTTGGAATTCCGCTCTCCCAAAAAGCCTGGAAGCTGCAGAAACGAACCCCGGCGCCTCAGCGGTGGCTTGACGTCTTGATGGCGTGGCTGCGCGCCTTCCCCGCTGGAGGCGCTCCGCTGAAAGTCATCGACGGGGCAGGTTTTGGGGCCGCGGCCGATGTCACCGTCTGACTGTCGTGGGCGGGAACCCACGTTTGTGAGGTGATGTGGGGTTGGATTTTGGGCATTCAGGGTCTGGTGCCATGTGATGTCATACCCCACCGCCGCGGGGGGGCTCCGGCGCCGGGTGGGTCTTCGCCGCGGGCGGGCGGGGCCGAATGCTGGAGGTTGAGTCCTGTGGACGTTTGGACTTTGTATGTGTTGATGCGAGACTCGAAAGCCATCTGGGCGATGACGACGCGATCAATCAGAGCCTACAGATGCACCGGACAGTGTCCTAGATGTCCCGAGTCCGGTCGATACTGGTCAATGCAAGCTCAATGCCAAACATGCCCGGGCGTTTAATATCGGAGAGTTGCGTAGGGTTAAGTGGCGGCGAGGCGGATCAGACTCGGGTATACCGCGTTCGACAACAAAACTAAGGCACCCAAGTAAGCATGTAATCATCCGATCTATTGTCGCAGTTGTGCATTGATTGCTTCAATATGGTATCAGGGCATTGATCGTCACTGAACGGCAACTGGACGCTGGCTGGTGTGCCCCACGGAATAAGTGGTGGAATGCTGTAATGCAGTCCGTCTGAACTACTGAGCGACGCAAAGCCCACTGCGCATTTGCGTG
The DNA here is from genome assembly GCA_002851715.1 of Verticillium klebahnii. Classification (NCBI taxonomy): domain Eukaryota; kingdom Fungi; phylum Ascomycota; class Sordariomycetes; order Glomerellales; family Plectosphaerellaceae; genus Verticillium; species Verticillium klebahnii. Next base: position 5,446,435 of record NMXL01000003.1, on the reverse strand, counting down.
TCTCCGGCATTTGCTAGGGCCAGCTAAAGTTGCGAAGAGGTCAGCCACCCTAGTGGAGGTCCTCGACCTATACATCCCTCAGATATAACTGCACCGACCGTACTGTGTTCCCACTGTCCATAGTGAGATGCGGCATAAGCACCTAAACTGCTCACCAGAGTAGACCTGCAAGGGACAGAAACCCACGAGTCTCGACGGCTGGCAGTCTTGCGCGGTCGACTGCCTCCTTCTCTGCCGATGCCACTCGCCATACTCCGTTCTGCCGGCCGCCTCCCTCGCCTGCCGGGGGACGCAGTTCCTATGCTCCGTCGGGGATGAGCCTAGCGTCGGCTGACTGCACTGCAGGCGGCGGTCCCAGTCCTATTATTACACAGCCACAGGGCTCTCTTGTGTGACGCTATTCTCATCGGACTTGGCTTGTGTGGCCGTCGGTTGGCTGGAGTTTGCAACGGCGCTCGATCCTGCCGCAACTCACATGCGCGTCACATTCGGCCATCGACGAAAAGACATGTGCAACGTGTCGGCTCTCTGTAGATGACGATCCATCGGCATCCTTAGGTGCCCGACAATCCCACGCTGACGTGCCATTCGGGGGCGAGAGGCTGCCCACGGTGTAAGCGCAGCCCAGCTTGATGAAATCCCACAACCCCCCATGCCAATCCGCCATGTTGATGTGCGGCACCGAATTTAGCAAACCGTGCCAATTGAGACACAGTCAACGAACTTAAAGGATTCAACCCCCAATTCCCTCAAGAGGCGGGCCAATCCATCGCCGACGTGGTGTCGGGGGCGGCTTCGCCCCCGTCAGCTGCGGCTGTGCGGGCTCGGGGGCCACCCTGAGGAGCCAGGACCCTGCGTCCGACTGGCAGCCCGGAAGGATGGGACTTCGGGGCTGAAAGCCGGGGAAGGCCGACAGCCTGCCTTTTACTCAGCACTCGGCCAGGAGAACATGGCTGGCTTACTTTCCTGATTGCACGAGAACACACGTACGCACGTTTGGGGTCCGGGGGCTGAAAAGCTTACAGGGCTGCCGCACCAAGGCTCTATGCGCCCAACAGGCCGCTCAGCTTGCGGCCGCCCTCTCTGCCGTCGCGCCTGCAACACGCCGTGCAACACACCGCGCAACAGGTGGTGTGCCCCTCCGACAAAGTCATCGCTCTGCGTCAGCCAATATCAGGCGGCAGCTAAGATGATGGGGTGAACGGGCGATGCGCCAGGGGAGGATGAGACGGGGGGCGGACAAGCACCCCCCAGATGAATGCCCGTAGCAGGAAACGCCAGGCAGGCAAGATCAGACGGATCGCGCAACGGTCGTGTTTCCGACCAGAACCCTGCGCGACGCCGTGATCGGGAGCCGGTTGTCGATCAGGCGGATGGCACGCGCATCAGTGACGGGGGGAGGGGAGGTCTCGCGACGGTCTGAAACTGGCAGACCTGGATGCCGGTGACGTTGGCAGGGATAGCCGAACGGTACAACCGTAGATCGCAGGCGAGGGGCAGAGCGCAAGGTGCGTTGGAAAGCGCGTGCTGGCGAAGACGAGACGAGTGGCAAGAGAGATAGAGAGAGCAGCGATGCAAGGACGCGAAAAGAGCCGGGGCAGCGCCGCGTGATGAGCCTGACGTGAGGTGGTTGAAGAATTCTGTACATTCCAGAGAGGGCCCTCGGCGAAGAAGATGCGACGCACAGTAAGTACAGTGCACGCCGTCAGGGCCTTGCTCGTACCGCGGTCAGCCCCAGGAGCCAAGCCCAGTAGAGCGGTCAGCGGCGGCCCCGGAAGCCGCCTGCCTTGGTGATCAGATGGGCAGATACATCTTTCATCGAGGCCAGGTTGAACAAAGCATTCGGTTCTTGACTCGCAGCATATCCATCCTACTTCTCGTGATGGAAGAAGATGGCGTCCATTTTTAGAAACCCAACGGCCTAAAGCGACAGCGCCTAAGCCGTGGCGGGGTTAGCGGGATCTGAGTAGTGAACGACGGAGCTCGTGTCCGCCTGGCGTGTGGCTGGTGGCTGGCGGGCTGGAAGCTGGCGAGCCCCCGGCAGAGGCTGGAGTGGTGGCTCACAGGCTCACAGCTTAGGCTCCCAGCTTCGCCTCCACTTCATCCACCTGGCAGTCTACCAGTAGCTTCGAGCTCCCAAAGCTGGGTGGTGACGATGATGCCGGGCCCGTGCTCACACGGCTGCAGCAGTTGGTCTCAATGGTAGCGAGCCCCATCCGCCCGCTGCTGCTGCACCGTAGTGGACACGGACGAACAGACGAGGCGAGCAAGCGCAGTGATGAGTTAGTTGCGTGAGGAAGTGGACTCGCAATGGACCATGATCTGGCAATGCAGCATCATGCGCTTGCTGGAACACGTCTTCTTTCAGGTGGAGCATCCTGCTTCTGCGGCCATCGGGCCAGTGGCCGAAAGCGCTGTCTATGGTCCGCGGGCGATGCATGGCAGGGCATCGCAGGTCGGAGTACGAAGTTCGAGCAAGCGACGAGCTGCGGGACGGTGCTGTTGAAATTTTTCTCTCTGATGAGAGGGGGCTGCAGATGCAGGCGAGCCTATCCTCAACCCTGAGCCTGCACCTGCAAGCTGCAACATTCGGGGGGCCCTTGGGGGAGAGACCCCACGCACTGTACCGGGTTCAGCATGCGGCCGCCACTGTCCGCGATCGAAGAGACCCCAGCACGGTGCGCGACAGAGGGCCAAGAGCCAGCAAGACCATCGTGCTCGTTTCTTCCACACGAGCTCCGGCCAGCGCTTCTACCGCTCGGCACAGCGCCGAGAGCGAAGGCGATCATTCATGCCGTGCCGCCGTCGCAGTGCAATCGCGCCTTTTTCGTCCCGTCTCGTCGAAACAAAACATGATGGCAAGTGAAGCGGCCCGGATCTCAAGAGTGTTTTGTCAAGCCAGCCAGGGCACCTAGAAGGGCCGTGGTCTGGTCATGCTGGACAGCGTCTGTCAGAGAAGATCAGACGAACGTCCAAGTGTGGTCGGCAAGGGCCAAGACCTGTCTCCCGGGGGGCCCCAGGACGATGCTGTTTCAAGTCGGTGAGCGTGGTCTGCGCACCCCCTTGACCCTTCAGTCTTGGCCCCCGGCGCTGGCAGTCGACAGGCCTGAAGGCGAAACTCGACGAGGAGGGGTGAGGGGGCGCCATGGGTGTTGGCACCGGCGATGGGTGATGGCGGGCAGCATCTGCGAGGCTATTTCGACGGGGGTCCTCGGAGCGAGTGACAGGAAAAGGGGAGCCAAACGGCTGCGAGAAATGGCATTGCGCGAAGGTCGGCTGAGGGAGCCCGGTTTTTTCGATCGCGGGCTATGCCAGGGCGAGGATCCAGGAGATTCAGGAGACGGACGGCTCGACTGGCGGTCAGCAGAGGGAGGAGGGCGAGCGAGCGCATCGGCACGTCCTCTTCGGGCTGTGATTCGTGCAGCAGCGAAGCTCGGCCGAGAAGATGGTGTGGTGGGCGGACAGCGCCTCGAGTCGACGATGCAGTCGCTTCTGTTCGTGGTGCACCAGTCAGAGGCCGCAAGAGCTCCCTTTTGACTGTGCTGGGCGCTGCACGGTGCAGGCAGGTACCAGGAGGCACAGACGCTCGCGATCAAGGGGACGCCAGCACCACGATGCGTCTCGTGCTTCAGAAGCCTTCTTCGTGTGTGCCCTCGCTCTCCGGAATGCGTCCTGTCCGTGCCACGGCTGGCTCGGTGGAGGGGCAGACCAGGGCAGAATCGGGCAGCAGAGAAGGGGGGGGGAATCTATCTGCAAGCCATTTGACATGGCATGATGCGCATCTGCTCGATAGTGCGGCCGGGGGTGCGAGAGAGCCTGTCTCTGTTTGAGGGTCATCATCTCTCGGAGGAGGGCAGGGGAAGCTCCGCAGATCGCAATCCATCCGACGTTCGTGACCAGGAGATCTCTTTGTCGGCAGGTGAGATGAGTAAGGTGAGAGAGGGTGAGAGGGTGAGCGGGCGATGGAGGGATCCGTCGGCCGCCGAGATTAGGCGGGCCTCGTGGGCGCGCGCGGCGGTGGACGGCGGCGGCGGACGGACGTGAACTGGCCACGGGTTCGCGACTTTAATTGGGATTTGAGTCTGATCATGGCGCGAGAAATCTCCCTGGAAATGATGATGAGGATCCCGTCGCGTCAGTCGGTGGGAAAAGCACCGCGCCTGACTCGAGTCACGATGTCTCTCGATAACGAGGCAGATTGGACAGACAGTGTAATGCAGTGCAGTGCGGTGCAGTGCAGGTGCATGTGGTGGTGGAGGCTGGTGGCCTGGCAGGTGAGTGATCGGTCCTGACAGTGGCGGTGGTGGCTGCTTCCAGCTTCCAGCTGCTCCCCAGTGGCAGAGCAAGAGCAGCAGCCACCACTGACCGAAGAGTCCTGCTTGGGGTCGGCTGAGTGCAGCCACTTGGCTTCTCTGCGCTAACTGTTCCTGGCCGTCTGATGTATCGGCTGTGGCTTGGGATCATCCCCCCCCAGCCATCCCTCTTGGCCGTCTGGCTGCTGTCCGTCGTCATGATCACCACCAACTTCGATTGTCCAGAACCAGGAAGAATGAGCCTGCCTTCGCCGGGAGCGAACGATCGATCAATAGAGCGTGCGTCGGCCAGTACCCGGCGCGTTGGTGTCCCCCTCCCTCGGATCCCGTTTGACAGCAGCAAGCATCAGCAGTAGCAGTAGCAGTAGCAGCACAGTAGTAGCGGCCGTGACCTCGCAATGACCATCAGTGGCCCATCTCCATCTCTCCATGATCAAACGCGCTCATCCTAACCACGACCCCACAGCGCGCCCAATCTATTTGACGAGCATTCTAATCTTTGGCGTGATCGAGGGATGGCGGACGCGCCGCAACGCGCAAGGAACTCCCTTCTCCCATTCCACACTCTACTCTATCGAAGGGCTAGGGGTGAGGATTGCATGTTTCTTAGATGAAACAGACATTATCGCCCTCCCCTCTTCCACCGGGCTGCAGGGCAAGACTGAACAGGACAGGCACCGGTACAGGCACAGGCACAGGCACGGGGCACAGGAAGAGCAGGGGGGAGGGGGGGAGGGAAGCCACCACGGGGCAGCTCTGGCGGTGGCGGCAGGGTCAGCCAAGGCTGTAAGGTTAGCTCGGGGGGTAGCGCGCTCTGAGAAGAAGGACCAGCCCCCTGGTCCTGCCGTACGAACACGAAAAAGAGCACTGTGCTCGAGGTACCTCAGGGACCCCTCCATGGTGGACCCGCCCGTTTGTGCAGACGCTCTGCCGGGGTCCCCCTCCATCATGCGTGCATCCATCCCCTTGGCACCTCGTCCATCGTCCTTTCCCCCCCGTCGGTGGTCTGCCCACCATGCCTGCCACGCTTGCCCAGCACAGAACCCAAAATGTTGCCAACCCGTACATAACCAAGGGGGGCTGCACCTTCGACGCTGGCCCCCCATGCCCATGTCAAGTCCAACCAGAATAAAACATCTCGCCAACCCCCTTCGCAAGTGATCACGATCCTACTCTGATCCATCTCTTGCTCACGTACCATTCCATCTTCACGATACTATCCTCTTTCCCATTCCACATCGCGGCTGGCACCACCTCTTCACACCACCCACCAGTTGGCTGTCGATCAGCCCGTTTCTTTGCCGTGACCTCATACTCGACTGAGACCTTCCCGTCTCAGGATTCTCTCTAGCACTTCTCTCTCAAGTCCCCTTGCCGAGGGAGCTGGGAGCATACAGAGCACAAGGTCCTAGTGCCCTCGCACCACAATGTCTCTGGTCGACCGCGCCATCCCTTCCAGGGAGTCCACGCATTCCACAACCCACGTCGAGGACGAACCCCACACCCAGAACAAGAAGCCCTCAAATAACGAGACTTCTGCCCCCTCCAACAGCTCTACATCCTCTCACACAACCGATAACGACATCAAGTACGAAGACAACATGCTCGACGAATACTACGACGCCGACGACATGATGGTCTCCGAGCCCATCAAGGCTCAGGACTGCCTCAAGCCTGACGCTGCACCCGCCCTCCCTCCGAGGAGCAACCTGAGGTCATCCCGACTCCTCGACGGCTTCTCTATGAAGCTCGCCGCCGACGAACAGACCACCACCCTCTCTCGTGCCACGCCGCAGGACGTCTACCTCTCCTCCGAGGAGGATGCCTCTTCCTCTGCCGACGAGTTTGACGACTTCTCCGATTACGACTTCGAGTCGGACACCGAGGAGTCTGCCGGCTCTCCTCTGAGGAGGAAGAGCCACGAGGACACGGCCAAGATCGTGTCGGTGGTCTTCATTGGCAAGCCTTCCATCATCGACCTGCCCGCCACCCGCCGCTCCACCTCGCCCACCTCGTCTCAGGGCAGGCCACAGAGCAGCATTGGCACTTCGGTCACCGAGCCCTCGCTGCGCCGCCTTTCCATCTCGTCCTCTTCCACCGGCCTCTCCTTCCAGGCGTCGCACCCTCCCAGGTCCAGCAGCATGTTCACCAACATGGTCACCAAGCAGAAGCCTTCCTTCCTCAGCATCGACCCGTACGCCGGCAAGACATACGAACAGACGCTCGATGAGGAGCGCGACTCGGAGCTCCCCGTCACCCCTCGCACGCCGACCGCCATCCTGAAGAGGGGCCTCAGCATCGTTCGCAAGCGAAGCAAGCCCGCCCTGAAGGACCACCTCGTCTCGACGTCGACAATGTCTCTTCCCCTCGAGCCCGAGCAGCCGAAACAGCAGCCCCCTCCGACGCCCGTCGGCCCTGTCAGCTACAACGACATTATGAAGGCGGCCAAGAGGAATACCCGCGACTCGGCGCTTCTCTCACCGGCATCTCCTGCCGTCTCCTCTCCCGCCTCGTCAACGGGCAAGAGCAGGATACTGAGCAGCTTCCACCGGAGGAAGAGCATCAAGGCGTAATCACCGCCCGGGAAAGAAAGCAACCCGACCACACATACACCACCACTACTACATACTTAATCGGATCTTCGGACATTTGCATTTGGTCACTTTATCTGGCACGGCGTTCTCTGTACGGAACAGGGCGGAGGGGCGGGGACGACTGATTTACTGGCGTTTTACAGTCTAGTCCCAGGGTACAGGGCAGACGGGGGGAGGTGATAGGGCTCACCATGGGAACGGCGTCCGCGGGCACACACAACACAATCCTTTTGTTCTATTTTGTCTTTGGTCACCAGCGCCGTTGATTCGGGCGGGCGGTGGAATGCATATGCAACTGGGCGGGAACAACCCCCCGAAGACGGTCTCCTGGCAACACGCCAATCCGCGGCGTTAGGCCGAGGGATCGAGAGACACTCACTCACAATGATACCACTCACGTTCTTTCTTCCACACTCTGCGTCTGCGCTCTCCACCCGACTCTTGTCTTGTGTCATCCGTCTCATTGCATGTGAAGTGGTGCCTTGTGCGACCGGTCGCGACGGATGTCACTGGGAGACCGATATCCGTCCGCCCTTGGCCCCTCTGTTACACGGGCATATCTAAATCGAGTTTGGACCCCAATCGGGTGCAGCATGACGCCGATGCTGACACCGACACTGACACGGCCATCTTTAGGCCAGATGCCAAATGCCAGATGCCAGCCGCACCACGCAGGAACGTGGCCCGGGCGGGCACCAGCAAACGCAGCTGGGGGCGGGCTGACCACGCGCCGCACGCACCGACCGACGCTGGGCCCTGGGATGTGACTGTCCTACGAGGTGACATTGCGAACGGGGGGGACCAAGGACAAGGTCGCACCGGGCTGAGCAGCCGAGTCTGGCTCTCTTCATTTCGACAATCGGGCGTTTCCCCAGGCGACGGGCTCTCTGGCGAGATGGCATGTCTTGCGAGCCACCTACCTGCCTGTCAGCATCTCCGAGCACACCCGCGGTTGGCAGCAGCAGAAGAAGCATGCACAAGTGCGAGCGCCTTGGCGGCCGGCCGCTGTCTGGCTCGTTCCTGGGAGAGGCTCACGCCGGGTGCGCCGCTCCGTTTCAACGCCAGACGCAGGGAGGGCGTCTCGGCGCGCCGACTGGTGCTGGGGGCGGCATCTGGGGAGGGGGTCACTGGTCAGGCATAAGTGGCGATGGTATGGCCGTGCTGTGTTTGGGGGATTCGATCGAGCTTGAAACCGCCGGTGGCTGTCAGATGGGATGTGCTCTGCTTTGGGGGAGACCTGGGGACTGGCATGCGTGCAGCGGTCCTGATCGGCTCGCTGCCGTTCATCTATCTGGCTTGCCTGCTAGTCTCACTCGTACTTTGTCGGTGTCCACCTAGCGCGGCGAGGAGCACAATCCCATCTACCTTAGCGATGTGACGGGGGTCTTGGTGGTGATGTCGCTTCGTGACCTTTTTTTTCGTTTTCACTGTGCGGTGTGACTTGGACCCCCCTATCCCGACATGACCGCCTCGCGGTCCCTGCCCCCCAGCCGGAGATCATAATCGTCTTCATAAGACGGCAGAGGGACCGAGAGGCAGAAAAAAATTAGGAAAGCCATGTCATATCCACACCACACGCCGCCAACGGGGGGGTTATTGGCACAAGTGCCCGTGCGACGTGCAAATGGTCTGTCTGCCTCAACCGTCCGGGCGCCGTGTCCGCCCACATGGCAGACTGGCTTGACGTGGGCCGTTCTGTCATTCATTCCAGCGCGAGGTGGGAAAAGGGGTCGGTCGGGATCCGCTCTCGGTGAGGGCCGGCCGAGTAGAGGCAGACGGGGCTCTCAACCATTTTCTCATCCTCCCCATCTCACGCCATCGCGGACATCCAAGTGGCAGCTGTGCATGTTCCTCGCGAGCACCCCCGTTCGAGAGATGGGGGGCCTTCCATCTCCGGTAACGTGCAGGCTGGCCCCCTACCTCCTTCGTCTCTCTCGGCCGGGATCGCAAACGAAAACCGATCGGCGTGCCGAAATGAAGGTGTCGGTGGAGGAGCGTTGATTAGGGGGGGGCCCTTGCGCGGCGAGGGTTCAGGGGGGAACCCTGGACCGTTGATGGAGCCCCCCTTGCGTGTGGGGGAGCGATACGAAGCGGACATTGGGGGGCGTTGGGTGTCTCGTCTGCGCGTTTCTTCTCCCACGGAAGGTCTCGTTTCGCATTGAGAGACGGCGTGGGCTTCTGGAAGGATGGGGAGATTGCACCAGAGCACGTGTCGTGTCTGACCTGGACGAGGTCGGTCATCTGTTGAATCGCGAGTCCTTCTGTTCACCCGCCGTCGGAGGATTGAGAAGCGGCTGCGTCGCACGGAGAGAACCAGTGCCGCGACGTGTCCGCCTCGTTGCTCGGTGGGCGAGGCTCCGTCAGTCATGGTGCCCCTATTCTGGACGGCTCGCTGACCTCCTCGATAGATGTCGTGCAGCAACGGGCGATCTTCATCTTCGCGCCGGTACTTGTCCAGTATTTGCCCGCACAGTACCACGTCTCGTCGGCATTCGCAATGGGCATTCTCATCCTGATCTTCAGAGAGAGACCGGAGTCTCATCCTCAATCCCAGTCTCGCATCCCATCCCGCGTTGCCCAAGTCGACGGGCCCCTGTTGCGACGCTCGCGGATCAGCCCCCGTTGTGATTGAAGCTGTCCAGGACAGTCGGACGACAAGGTCAGGAGCACCGGTTTCCGAATGCATGCCCTTAAATGTGCAATGGATGCCAGATGTCGTGTCCAAAGTTGAGTCGGCCGTGAGGCATATCCTCGCACCCTAGAGCGCATGCCGCCTCACCGCTGGTCGCCCGGCTGTATATCGCGGAGCACCGACCTCCGCTCCGACCGCGGCCCCGGCTGCGGGACCCACCACGCCGCATTCCCGGCGTCGCCAACACCAACCCGCAAACAAGCCAAAATGCAAACAGACGCAGCGAACACGTTGAGCAGTGGAATCAATCAGTCGTCACGTCGTCGTGACGAGTGCTGACCTAACCAACATTCCATGCCCCCCCCCCCCCCCCCCCCCCCCCCCCCCCCCCCCCCCCCCCCCCCCCCCCCCCCCCCCCCCCCCCCCCCCCCCCCCCCCCCCCCCCCCCCCCCCCCCCCCCCCCCCCCCCCCCCCCCCCCCCCCCCCCCCCCCCCCCCCCCCCCCCCCCCCCCCCCCCCCCCCCCCCCCCCCCCCCCCCCCCCCCCCCCCCCCCCCCCCCCCCCCCCCCCCCCCCCCCCCCCCCCCCCCCCCCCCCCCCCCCCCCCCCCCCCCCCCCCCCCCCCCCCCCCCCCCCCCCCCCCCCCCCCCCCCCCCCCCCCCCCCCCCCCCCCCCCCCCCCCCCCCCCCCCCCCCCCCCCCCCCCCCCCCCCCCCCCCCCCCCCCCCCCCCCCCCCCCCCCCCCCCCCCCCCCCCCCCCCCCCCCCCCCCCCCCCCCCCCCCCCCCCCCCCCCCCCCCCCCCCCCCCCCCCCCCCCCCCCCCCCCCCCCCCCCCCCCCCCCCCCCCCCCCCCCCCCCCCCCCCCCCCCCCCCCCCCCCCCCCCCCCCCCCCCCCCCCCCCCCCCCCCCCCCCCCCCCCCCCCCCCCCCCCCCCCCCCCCCCCCCCCCCCCCCCCCCCCCCCCCCCCCCCCCCCCCCCCCCCCCCCCCCCCCCCCCCCCCCCCCCCCCCCCCCCCCCCCCCCCCCCCCCCCCCCCCCCCCCCCCCCCCCCCCCCCCCCCCCCCCCCCCCCCCCCCCCCCCCCCCCCCCCCCCCCCCCCCCAGCCTCCCACCCCGCCATCGCGACGACATCCTCATCATCACCGTCGCTTCCCATCCGCATCCGTCAACACCAACCACCGAGCCATCTCCAACCCACGCGCCGGCCGACGAGCATCCCCATCCCATCCTCCGCCAGATATCACATTATTCCAAAAAAGAAAGATACATCTCCAGCCCCCCGCGCCAACTGTGCTCACTGTGCACGCCAGACCGTTGCCCCTCCCCCATACCCACCAGCCTGGACCTCTCCAGATCCCAAACCCCCGGGCTCCCGACAGAGGCCCAGACCAGCCCTGGTACTAGCCGCCTCAATGCGGCGGCTCTGGCCCTGAGGGCGCATCAGCCCCCTCGTGCGTTCGCCGCGACCTATCTGCGCGGTCCGTCAGGTCCCTGGCCCAGGTGCCCGGTCGAGGCGCAGGGCAGCAGAAGGGGGAACAAAGAAACACGGCTCTGGGGAGTAGGGGGAGATGGGGAGAGAAAGAGAGAGAGAGAGAGCCGGGGAAAACTCTAATGGGCGCGTGTCTCGGGTTCCAGCCTCCTCTGCGGCGACCGCCGGCCGTCGATCATCAGCGGATGGGGGATGGGCTACCCGCGCGGGAGAGGCACTCCAGGTGGTCGGGACCTGGAGAAGCCTCAGGTCCCATGCGCCGCGAGGGCTGGAGCCGCCGGATCCGGAAGCGGGGGGTTGGGACCTGTGGCGGCCTGGAACGTGGGCCGTGGCTCACGAGGGGGTGGTGGCTGGGTTGCGTGAAGGGGTTTCTTTGTTTCTTTGTTAGCTATTCTCGAGACTGGAGGGGGAGCTCCGGTCTGTAGGTCGGTCGATTTTTGACGCTACCCGCCATGGACCGGCGGGGGCTGTCAGCTGCGGTGACTTGTGAGCATGGCTCTGCGGCTAAGGGTGGTCGAGAGTCATGCTCGATGCTGCGGAGGCATCTCAGCTGGGTTTGCTATGGAGCCGTGTTTGCCGTGTCGGCGGGCTTGCCAGCACGCGCAATCTGGGATCTGGGGACTCGCATGATCGTCCAAGGGATGTTCGAAAAGCGCTGATGAGAGGGCAAGTGCCTGTCGTTCAGCTGAGGGTCAGCATACAGCTCATGCCCGATTGACGAGGCTTGGCCGAGCTGGCCGCGTAGTCGCCCCTCCAATGGCAATGCGCTCGGAGAGGTTACCGTCACAGGCAATGAGAGTCCATTCTAGGTAGTGAGTATGACCTCCCATGCATTGAGGGTCTCCTCCCAGGTAATGAGGATGACCTCCTAGATATCAAGGCTGCCTCTTTCGGCAAACAAGGATAGCCCGCAGATAAGAAAATAAGCCTTCACAGCATTCAAACACCTTTCCACGCACTGAGGGTCTTGTCACGGTGTTGTCTCTCAACAGTGCAGTCCACAGTCAGTTTGTAGGCATAGCGAATAAAGACATTTGAAAGCTGGCTTTCTCCCGCAAGAAGGCCCTCCGTAGCTCCAGATTCGGCGATCGGGATGCCTTCAATATTCCCGTAATCTCGTTGGTATTCTGACCGCATCTGTTCAATATCTGATCCGCAGGTGGTGCCTTGAAACATACCTATCAAAGCACTGAAAAGTGCTCCCCAGGCCACGATGAAACGTCTCAGCCAGCAAGGTCAATTACACAGCTAGCGAGTGTACTATCCTAGATGATGAGCGTACCCTTGAGGCTGTGACAATACTCTCCTGGGCAAACTGGGCAATTGAGATACCCATCCATACAGTTGCGATGCCCTCCTACACAGTTTTGGTACTCCTCAGGCAACAAAGATACCCTTCCAGGCAACGAGAATACCCTCCCAGGCAACGAGAATACCCTCCCAGGCAACGAGAATACCCTCCCAGGCAACGAGAATAACGTTCCAACTGGTACGGAGAACCTACCAGGCCACAGAGCTTACTTGCCTTGGGCACCAAGAGATCTCTTCTTTGAAAAACAATGCGAACCTGGCATATTGTGTGGTTTCATCTGGATAGACAGACTATATCGCGAGACGATGCAAAACAGTTACTCAAGCCATTATAATTGGGTCCCAGCAAGTGAACTTATATTGGCCAGGCGACCAAGGCACGCCGGTACCAAGCTATACTTTTGTAGTGTGCTGTAGATTCATCATGGGAAGACCTTCCCAGGACGACCTTCCCAGGACGACAGCAACCATCTACACAGATCTTGGCGAATTGGAAAATTCGGCCAACCCTTGTCCGGAACCTCATGACAATATAACGAAGACGACGCCTGACATAGCTTAACGGCATTCATAATTTAGCTCGCCCTTGCGAGGGACTCAATTGCCGAAGCTCACGGCGTCGGGCATTCAAAAATCCAATATTCATCAGATGGTCGAGGGAACACCTGTGTCACCGTCATGTTCGATCTTCAACAATGTTGGTATCATTCCGCTTCTACACCTGAATCACTCACCCTGATACAGCAGACACCTAAGCGATAGATAAGCCTACCAAGTGCCCGTGTGATGTGTCTTCGAGGTCCTTGGCCACAGCCCCCCCCCCGGTGTCTGATCTCGTTCGGCCGCCCGTCCCCCACCAGCAAAAAGGGGCGACAACCAAAAACATACAACACCAGGTATTCGCTGGTGGTCACCCACCCAACTACTGATCCGGCCCTTACTGGTTTATCTAGGGGAGAGCGGACGGGATCCCGAGTTCTCCAGTAGGTATGGTCGTATGTGCTGGTTAGACATGGTTCTGCGGTACATGAAGGTGCAAGCTCATGGGTTACTCTCCAGCCGGCAAGGCTGGGAAGACACGGCGGCGGCGAGATCTTTAGTTCGTCGGTAAAAAATATTTTCACGGTGAGTCGGTGGATGGTGGCAAGTGACTGGGCGGCCCAGTAGGTTCCAGGCATCTCTCCGAAGCTGGCATTCGTTTTGCATGCCGCCAACGTTTTCTTTTGGGGGGTGGGGGGGGGGGGGGGGGGGGGGGCGTCGAGACGCGTCTACTTCGCACCCATTATTAGCAACTTCTAACAAACTCTTAAATGATCCTACCTCTGAATATGACATTGGAACTATGTTTGTTTTTTCAAACCCAAAGAGATACTCTGGACTCGTCACCGTTGATGAGCAACAAGCAGGTGATCGGACTGGCTGCTCCTGTTGGCATCATGTCCCTCGTGAAAGGATGTCTTTCGTCTGTTCTGGTCGTTTTCAAGCGACAAGAACCTCGAGAAAGCTTTACAAGGGTGATGGACAGTTGACCTTCGTGAACAGACGGATCACGGAGCGGTGGCACCCTTGCTTGGCCCATGCATGCTATACATTCACCGAGTTGACCGTGACATACGAGGTTACCATATTGAAACGCTGATTGAGCTCCAAAAAAAAAAACCCAGAGCATATGCCGTCTCTCGTCGCTCGAAGTGGATCTTACAAGTAGCTGGTATATTGATCTCCATCCTGCGAATAATCTCTTGAACAGAGGACGGGTCCATTTACACATACCAGAGAGCAGCACATCGTGCGGCGCAATGGCCCGAGAATACAATGTCAGATTCCAAGGACTACTATGAGCTGATACTGTTTGCTCAAGGAACTACCTCTCCAGGTCTGATACGAGCCACATCACTTTGTAGAGATGGATGGAGTATCGAGGGCACATCCTGCATGCATCGAAGGTGGCAACATAGCCGCAGACAGCACGCCACCATAGGGTACGTTAGCAGACTTTCTTGGACCTGTTGGCCTGCAATGTATGTCGTGCAACAGTATTAACTACCTGGCCTGCAAGGACCCATCCTGTCAGCTTGAGGCTGAACTCAATCTTGTACGCCTCCCCTGGGAGCGACGTCGTCATGCACGGCCTCCGTCAACGACCAGCAACCGGTTTGACAGCCCGGGAGCCTCCACCACCGATGTAACACCAGCGTACCATCCTTCAGATGCCCGCGGGACAACCATGTAACGTCCGGAAAGTCAACACAAACACATTTCCACAGGCGCTACTCGAGCAAAAACACATGGATTACTATCATTTACGACGTCACCCGTCGGAGCTATCGCCGCACAAGACAATGACAACAGTTATTACAAGGCATTACCAAAAGGGCGATCCCTCGCAGGCGCAGGCCTCCAAAAAACAAAGCCGAGGCCCGCTGCCCGCCCAAGGGCCTACCCCCACACCCTCTCCGTGACGTGATGTTGCCTGCCTGCCTGCCAGCCCAAAGACCCCCTTTGCCCCTGTTTCGCCTGAGATACACAAACACATACATAGGTCGTCAGCCGCCCGAGTCGTCAGGACCATACACGTGCTCTTGTACTCGACAAGAGCCAACCCGTCCCCTATACACCGTTTTATCCCGAAAGCCGTTCAAAATGCCAAGCCATGGGTGGGCAGCCCGAGGGCGCTGCGCATGGGTGTCCCGCGAGCCGATTGAGGATGGCAGGCATGATGGATGTTAACCTAAGACCGGTCCAGGCCATCGCCGCGTGGGGTGCATGCTTCCCACGTGTATACACCCCGACCATGGCCGAGGCCTTGCACCGGCGTATCGATGCGACGCGCTTAAGCCTTGCGCGAGCGGGGGGTGCCGCCGTTGGCCTTGGCGCCGGTGGTCGACGCGGAGCCGTTGATGGGCTTGCTGGGGGAGCCGATGTTGTGGGGGTCGGGCAGGGGAGCCTGGGACATGCGGCGCAGCGACTTGCGGGTGGTGGTCTTCTTGCCGTCCTTCTTGTAGGTGGCGGCGTAGAAGGAGATGAAGAGCACGAGGTAGGAGCTGAGAGTTCCCATGCCAGCGAAGGCAGCGAACTCCTCGCCGGCGCACTTGCCCGAGTTGGGCATCCAGGGGAAGTAGGTCGAGGTGAAGTAGGTGTACGAGGCGAAGTAGACGAAGCCTGGGTTTCTTGTTAGTCCTGCGCCCTGCTCTGTTGACATGGTGTGCGGGCGTGTACGTACCGAGGTCGATGACGAACTGGATGATCTGGAGACGAGTGACCCACTCCTTCCACCAGATGCGGACGCCACGGGCGCTCTGGAAGTAGTACCAGTACATGACGACGTGGACGGTGAGGTTCAGGACGATGGGGACCCAGGAGACGGCGGTGGAGCCGATGAGCTGGGTGTAGCAGAGGAAGGCGGTCGCGCCGTGGTGATAGCAGTGGAGGAAGGCTGCAGGCGGGTTAGTGACGGGTCTCGTGTCTCACGTGCAGCACGCGAGAGGAAAAAGGGGTCGCGCGTACTCAGGGGCTTCTTCTTGAGGAAAAGGAAGCAGGTGTCGAGGAGCTCCAGGTACTTGGTGAGGTAGTTCAGCTGGAACATGCGTGTCAGTAAACGTA
The DNA here is from genome assembly GCA_002851715.1 of Verticillium klebahnii. NCBI lineage: Eukaryota > Fungi > Ascomycota > Sordariomycetes > Glomerellales > Plectosphaerellaceae > Verticillium > Verticillium klebahnii. The sequence goes on along the minus strand of NMXL01000003.1, from coordinate 5,430,498 downwards.
TCAAGCGGCCCCGGGAGAACGGATGGAACATACGTAGTAGAGAACGACGAGGGGCTGGGTCCAGCCGCCCTCCTTGTGGCAGATGGCATGGAAGATGCCGCCGCGGACGATGGTGGGCAGGAGCTGCTCAACGAAGAGGACCAGGAGGATACCGGAGATGGCGGTAAGGTAGAAGTTGTGGATCAGGAACAGCGTCTTGAGCTTGAAAGGCTCGCGGTTGCGCATCCACTCGCGGCCGCCGAAGATGATGGTGTAGTAGATGACGATGAAGATCAGGGTCTCCTTGAGGGTGGACATGGGCGTCTCGCCCTGGGCGAAGCGGAACTCGCTGGTGGGATAACCCACGACGGCGGTCCAGGCCTTATCGAAGATGGGCCATAGCTCGATGCCGAAGGGGCGGTCGATGGTGGGGAGCGGGAGCTGCTCGTAGAAGGTGGTGGGAGTGACGGTCGCCATTGTGACGGATGGACGGACGAGATGGCTCGGTAGGCCGAATCGTTGGATGGTTCTGGGTCGGGGTGTGGACGCGCGAGAAGACGCGTATCACCGGGAGGAGAGGAATGCGCAAAGGCCGGGAGGCGGATGCGCGGAAAGAAAGGGCGTACCTAAGGAGTGACGAGAAGGAAGACAAAAGATGTCCGCAACGAAACCAAAGGACGGAGTCGATACGGAGAGAAAAGGGGGGGAGAGAAGGAAGAAGTCAGAAGTGATGGAAGGGGATGGGATCGTGGAGAGAAAAAGGCATCTGGAGATCGAAAAGGGGACGTGGACGGGATTTTTCCAGAAAGCCAATCCCCCAGCGTCAACCAATGGCCCAGGGCCCATTGTCGAGTCGCGGCAGCGGCAACGGCCAAGTCGGCCCAAGTCGTGGCAGGTACTCGGTACTTAGGCCCTTGGACTGGAGTCTGCCTGGCCTCAGCAGGAAATGAGCCGTGCTTCTACATGTGATTAGCTGGGCACGGAGCCTGGGCCAATCATGTCGCGTCAGCGGCGTGGCTCGTCTGGGGCGCCGCCAAGGGCCTCATTTACGGCACGTGACCTGCCACCTCGGCGGTCGGCAGCGAAAGCAGTGCTGCAAGTACCCGGTACTTTCAACACTCCGCAGCTGGCCGGGTGTGCTGTAATCTCCGTGTTCATGTGCGACCGCAGGGACGACGTCAGCGGGCGAGAGATACGGGGCCGGAGATGCTCGCCAGGAGAAGCCTCGGTCGAGGGCCTGAACGAAGAGCATGCCCTGCCCAGCCCCAGTCCAGGTACATATACCTCGTAGTAAGGCAGCCCGAGCGAACAAGCCCATCGATTGGGGAGGGGGTGGATGATCCCGTCCCGAGAGGCCCGGCCGACAAGTCAAGTTCTTCCCAACAAACTAACCTAGGTAGAGGAAAGGGAGAGGACGGCCCGACCAACGACTCGACTCGACTTACTCGGGACCCCAGGCACTGGCGCAGCGAGGTGCAGTGCAGTGCAGTGCAGAGCAAGGCTTGGGCGTGCATGTGCCGGCCCTTCCCACGCCCAGCTCAGGGAAGTCAGGCGGGCGTCTGACCTGCGTGGGGTTGACGGGCGGGAGCTGGGAGCTGCTGTCTCCCCGTCGGGCTGGTTGGTGCAGTGAGGATGACCATGAACCATGTCAGGGGGGGGAGAGTCGGGGGGGCAGTAGCGCATCAGACGCTCCGGCCAACGCCTGCTCCAGCAACCAAAGATGACCAGCTGTCCACACGGTAGCCCGAGGAAGCTCTATGCGTCCGCTCGCACTGTCTGGTGCACCCTGAACTGCCTCTGCAAAGGCCCGAGTGCCCATGTTCTCTCATCACAATCCGCACGGCCTGGGGCTAAGCTCCTCGATCCGGGCAAGCGCCGATTAGTCATCCAATCAAAAGGCCGCAGAATCCAATCCTTTCCCCCCTGCACCCAAACACAATTGGAACCGACATCATTCGATCCAGCCGAAAGCTGACTCTGCTCTGAGCCCGGCATCGTGGAACCTTACCTGAACGCAAAAAAACCGGAACATCCTCAATCCACCACCACCACCACCACCAACTCCATCACCACCACCCTAATCACGACGACCATCCCACCCACCGTCGCCATGTCTGCCGCCCTCCTTCGCGTCGCCGCCCGCCGCGGCTTCTTCAACGCCAACCCCGTCGTCCGCTCCGCCCCCCTCGCCGCTCGCGCTGCCGTCTTCGTCCCCATGGCCGCCGGCTCCGCCTCGCACTTCAGCACCGCTCCCGCCATGCGCTCCGAGCACCAGGAGGAGACCTTCGAGGAGTTCTCTGCCAGGTACGCCCTGTTCTGGCATCAGCTTGACCGTCAATTGGGACGCGGGCAGACGCCCTGTCGGCGTGGTCGGGTCGTCGCAGGGCTGCTCGGCAAAGGAGCGTTTTTCTCCCTCGACGAAACGAACCACCACCGCCCGACATCGCGACGCCCGCCCTTGCCCAATTGACCACCGAGCCCCCGCCATCGCCAAACGCACTCAATTGCATCGAGCATCCGCTGACGATTCGCCTCTTGCAGGTTCGAGAAGGAATTCGACTCGGTCAACGACGTCTTCGAGCTCCAGGTACGCACTCCCCCCCTCCCCCCATTCCCCCGGTGACCCGGAAAAGTGGTCTGATCACCCAAAAACAAAACCGAACCCCCGTAGCTAACCCGCGACCTCTTCTCCCCTCTGACAGCGCAACCTCAACAACGCCTTCGCCTACGATCTCGTCCCCTCCCCCACAGTCGTCGCCGCCGCGTTAAAGGCGGCCCGCCGCGTCAACGACTTCGCCACCGCCGTCCGCGTCTTCGAGGGCGTCAAGGCCAAGGTCGAGAACAAGGGCCAGTACGAGCAGTACCTCGCCGAGCTCAAGCCCCTGAGGGAAGAGCTCGGCCTCTCCCTCAAGGAGGACATCTACCCCGAGCAGCAGCAGCAGTAAGCGCCGCGCCGGCGCTGCTTTCTGCCTGCCGGGGCAGTCGGGAATCTCCGACCCCCCAGTCCCGCTCTCTCTCTGTCGCCGGGTGCCGTCGGTCGAGCGAAGGGAGTCGGGGGGAAGGAAGGACTGGATGGAAGAGCGGCGACCTGGTGATGGGTCGGCCGTCTCGCGAGCGTGCGGGTGAAGTCGAGGGACGGCTTTGTATATTCTACTACTAGAGGCTAAGACCAGAAACACGCCGATTCGGGCTTGCCTGCGTGTTGTTGTGAACCTTTAGCTGATAGAAAAGAACGGGGAGTTATTTTGGTACCCGAGGACGTTCGATGCTGCTTCTAGCGCGACGGCAACCGTGAATGTCAGGCTGGTGGTGTGGCCTTTTTCTCAGAACGAACCAGTACTGACGCTCGACAATGGCGTGCTTCGGCATCAAGGTGCAGTCGCTCGCCGTTTTAAACACGATCAGGTCTGCGCGACTACCTCGCCACGCTTCGATACATATCAAACACCGAACGACTGCGACTCCATACCGACCGATGCTCACCTGCGATTCGACACGACAGTTTCACGACTTTACATGTTCACAGCCAAACGATGAACCGCAGGTACCTCGGGGGGAAGCAAAATCATTGTGTGAGATCATCCTGTAGCGCCTCACTATCATCTAGGCAGCTAGCAAAGCATGCCTCTCGCCATGCCTGAACAAAGGAGAACCCGAAAACAACAAAAAAGATGGGAGACCCTGTCCCTAGGTAGTCTCTCGTATGGTATCATGATACGGACGAGACCACAAGTCTCCCCAGAGACGCATGTTCATGACACGTTTCCTCCCCCAACGATATCGAGTCGTCACTCGGCACACACCGCATCGTCTCCTCCCCTTCACATCATGTCCCGCAGGTGATTGAACCGCCCGTTCGCCGACGACGGCACCCCAAAGAAAGGCGTGGCCGGAGGCGCAGGCGTCTCCATCACGTGCGAGGGTGACGTGCCCCTGCTGCCCGGCGCTCCGCCTGCCGAAGCACCCAGGGTGCTGAGCCCGCCGCGTCCGTTGCGAGGTGTCATGACGCCCATGCGCGGGCTGCGAGGTACGCTCGTCCCGCGCGTCTCGCGTCGCCCGTTCTTCAGCGACCTGAGCTCTTCGCGGGCGCGCTCCAGCTCTCGCTCGCGATCCCTGGCGAGCGTCTGGGCCTCGACCACCAGCCGCTGCAGGTCCTTCTGGCTGTTGGTCGCGTTTATCTGCTGGATCTTGACCAGGGACTCCGAGAACTGCTGCTTGAGCTGGGCAACCTGTTCTTTGAGCTCCTTGTTCTCCTGCAGCGTGTCGTTGACATGCTGCCGCTCGTCCTGGTACTGGCCTCTCGCGAAGTCAAAGTCGCTCTCCTTGCTCTTGAGTTTCTTTTCCAGAAGCCGGATCTCGTCGCGTGCCCCAGCGAGCTCCCTGCCCTTCTCCTCCAGCCCGGCAAGCACGGCATCTTGAGAAGCTGCTTCTGTCAGCCTCGCCTGCAGCTCAGATATCGTGGCGTCCCGCTCTGCGACGCGCGCCTGTGCTGCCTGCTCTTTCTCGACAGCTTGGTTGCGTTCCCTTTCGAAGCCAGCGCGCTCGCTGAGAGCACCCATGTGCTGTTTCTGGATCATGTTGGCAGTAGACTCGTGGCTCTTGATCTGCTTCGACATTCGCACGATCTGCTTGCGCGTGATCCCTTCGAGCTCTATCTTATCCCTCAATTGCGCCTCGAGTTCGGCGTTCTGGACAGCAGATTAGCACACATGACTCCTACCGAGGACACAAACAGACATACCTTTTGTGTAAGAGCCCCCCATTCTGCCTGGGATACAACGATTTGCTCCTTGGCTGGATCGGGGTCAATCAATTCGCGAACTGTTGTCTCGAGTTCTGCGGGGGTCTGCGCCACAGATTGAGAGCGGCGCAGGCGTTTCGCTGATCCCTCGGGTGGTCCGATGTGCTTTCGTTTGAGAGCAGAAATCTGCCGGGCCTCAAATTGGGACTGAGGTTGGGTTTGGCTTCGTTGAGCATTGTCGTAAAAGTCCAGAAGATCACTTGGGATAGACTCCGGCTCCCATTCAAAGGTCAAGTCAGGCTCCAGGAGATGCTCCGCAAACTCAGCCACGACCTTCTCGACATCCTGATCGCCGTAGTTCGCTAGAGGTGCTCTGCTCTGGAAAATCGAGATCAGGAGCGCGTTCTTCCGATCAAGGTCCCCAAAGTCTGCTGGGATGACCAGTTCAAAGTGCTCGATCGAGTAGGTGATGGCCAGACTGATAACGACGGGTCTCTTGTTTGGCTCTGCATCCTCCACTTGCTGGGCCACTGCAGATGCTGGATAGCCAGAGTCGTATCCAACGACAATGTCAAATTCGAGAGCATCCACCTTCTGATCGGTATGTGCCAGCTGGATGACGAGCTCGGATTCTTCACGATTGCTAGGCTCTATGGTGCCAATGATCGCCTGAAGATACCCAAGCAATTTCTGGCTTCGCGCGACGACGAGAACCTTCTTATCCGAGGAAGCGAGACGCTCCAGGAGTCGGCCAACAAAGTAAAACTTGCTGTTCGTCCCCATGGCGTGTTTTTGTAGATCTATGGGGTCAAGTTGACGAACTTCATCCACTCCGAGCGACGCCGGGTCGTCGCAGATGTCAAACAGATCGCTGAAAAGCTGATCGATTTGAGTCGACAGTTGTGCGTCTGGTGGGGTACCCTCGTTGCTCTGTTGGTTGTTGAAAGCTTCGATTTCGCGGCGATAGCGAAGAATTGTGTTGAGATATACCTCCTTCATGTTTGCGGGGAGAGGCAGGGTGACCACGAAGTGGCCTGGGATCACCGACTCGGGCGACGATGATGAGGAAGAGATCTCAGGTCCCAATTTAGCGGGGGATGGCGCAACGGCACTCGGGTCAACATCCTCGATGGACATGGTTGGGGGCTCTAAGGGTGGCTGCATCAGGTTCTCTGGCTCTATCGTTCGACTTATCTCCGAGGGGGAAATTGTCGCCGGGAAGAGCTCAGGCGCAGACTCGGGTTGAAGGAGAGCGCCGGACATCTCATCAGATGTCGCCATCTCGAGGATTGGTTCGTTGCCATCCTGCAGCTCCTCGATCACGGGCATTAAAGGGAGTGCCATGGGCTCTGACACGGCGAGGAATCCACCGTCGGCTCCAGGTGAGGAAACTCCTATTGTCGCCTCGTGGCTAGGACTTTCCGGCTGGGCTTTTGATCGATTTGAAGGAGGCATGAAGTCGAACAGGTCGTCAACATCGGCGTACTCGGATTCGGGCTTGCGCTGTCCGGACGCCGCTTCGATCATCAGCGCCACCGGGTCCTCGTCGGCAGGCAAACTTCCACTCATTCTGACAGATCGGCTGAGCTGAGAGCGTGGTTGGTCCGTTAGGGTGTTCGTAACGTCGGCAGAGGACAGTATCGCCGAGCTAGCCCTTGGCTTGTTCCGACTTGTAAAGGGGGGTGGCAGGTCTCGACCTGACTTCCTAAGAACTGTGTCTGGCACGATATTATCAGGCAAGCTGCTGTCGTAAGAGACGTGGCTGTGCGCAATGCTAGACTGTGCCGGATCCACCTGGGCAGCTTGCTCGGTAAGACAGTCCTGGCTCTGGGGTATTTCAATACTGCCAGACGTCTGCAGGCTGGTGGATTCGATCTGTCCCTGGGCTTCGGTCGTACGCACAGGTGGTGTGATGCTAGATTCCGGCACAACCTCTCGGGATTCTGGCGCAGAGCTTGCGATCGACTCGAAGTCGAATCCGAAATCGGGCTGCGTGAAGAACCGCGGAGACGACGGCTCCAGGGATGGGAGACGAGACGGGAATTCGCGTACAACAGACCTTCCCACGGTGAGCTCGTTCAGTGAGTCGACCTGGTTGTCGGCGGGTTCCCGGGGGTCCGCGATGTCTGGCTGTCGCGAGGGAATCTCAGGTTCCTGAGACTGAACTGAGAGGTCCTCGTCTGGAAGTTGGTCGCTTTGTGTCTGCGTAACGCTGTGCGCGGAATCGGTCTCGGTAGCGTGGTAGAGAACAAGCGATTGCCCTAGGCTCGAGTCCTTCTGTGAGTCAGGAACCTCCAGGAGGGGTTCGCCAGGCTGATGTGCGACTGCTTGAGATCCAGTCTGAGTGTCGTCCAGCCAGTCCTGTGAGTCTGGTATGGTTTCCTGGCTTGCGAAGGCTGAAGGAATGGTGATCTGTGCGTCGAGATCCTCAAGGGCTGACACGGATTGCGAGTGCGAGATCGAAGTGTGCTGGGAAGATTCGGGATAGCTGTGGTACAGGGATGTATCAATGGCGACCTTGCTCGGTAGCTCCACGCAGATGCTGGTTCTGACAGCGATGAAGATGTCCGAAGCGGCGTCTGTGTTGGCTTCCTCTGAGAGAATGGATGACAGGTCAGCGCTGAGCCTTCGACGTCTGAACGCGCGAACGTCGTCGGCGGCGAGGCTGGGCAGGGAATCGGCCGGCGATGGCGCCTGGGCAGGACGTTCGAAGAGACGCTGCCTCTTGCGGCGATTGGCCGGGAGGACAGGCTGGCTGCTGTCAACGGACTGCGGCGATGCAGTGGCGGAGGCTGAGACGGGAGCCTTCGGGGTGCCCTTGCGTGTCTTCCGCGCCTGTTTCTTCTGGCGCTGCTCTTCTTCCTTTTGGGCGTTCCACTCGTCGATGGCGGCTTCAGTTACGGCATGCGCAGCTACCTGCGGCACTGTTAGCGCAAGGGTCCCCAGCGGCTCGGATGCGCTCTCGACGTGCCCACTGTAGAGGGTACTCCTCGCCGGTCCTGGGATGAGATGCCCAGCGAACGAGGTAGGAGGTCTTCTTGTTCTTCTTCTTCTCCTTGATGATGCCAGTGATCGGCCAGAAGTCGCCTTCCTCTGTGTCCTGGCTGGCTTCCCGTTCTTGTTCGTGGTCTGGTTCGTCTACCAAGTCCGATACGACGTGATGCTCCTCCAAACGGCTGGTCATTGACGGCGAGCCGGAAGGCGGACAGATTCGTTGGTCGTGCGCGCTTGGTTCATCGCTTTGGCCGAGGAGCTGTGACGGAACCGTGTGCTGGACGCAGTCGTCGGGGTGCGTGGCGGGCCTCTGTCGTCGTGCTTCGGTCTGGTTGTTGATGGGGGGTTTATTAGTCGCGGTTGTACCAGAGCTTCGAGGCCGGCTGTTGCTGGTCTCGAGCTCTGGGCCAATCACACGTGACGAGAGTGGCATCGTGTGGCCTCCAAGGGTGCGATGCGCCTGCCAATCAAGAATGAGGTGTCGTCCTGTGAGGGAGCGGAAATATGGGTCCGGACAAGGGCCCAAGGGAGGTACGTACCTCACCTAACTGATGCTTCAGGGAGCCTGTCATGAGAGGGACGTCGGCTTCCCGGTGAAGCCGTGTTTGGTTTGAGGTTGAGATGTTGAGAAAGGTATACGTTTGAGACAGGTGGGAGAAAGGCAATTTTTCAAAGAGAGAAGACCACCTCTAGCCGGGTTCCTTTCATAATGTTTTAGCTGGGCCGGCTTTGTTCGTTGAGAGGCTTTGTGGCCGAGTGCATTCACATGCTGAGGAAGGAAGTATAATCTTGGCCAACGGGTTGGGTTTGGAGAGAAAGGTCGACATACAACCTTCCCAAACTTTTGACAGTCAACGGCTAGCATAAAGTTCGGCCTATGCAATATGTAGTTTCTTATGATGCCGACCATACGGCGATGGCCCTTTTAACAGCTTGCGCCTGCCCTCTAACTCACCACCAGAAAGCCACGGAAGACGAAGACTCTGATCCTGCAATACGAGATGATATTTCATGCGATGAATGATGTCTATCGAGCGCCAAGGTCCAACCTAAATCTGCCTTGCATCCAGATGCTGATGATATACGGGTATGGGAACAGGTGCAACCAGAAAAATGTCCAAGCAAGACCACCTCTATTCGAGGAAAGTAAACAGATTGGTGTGCAGAATGTTCATCGCCCGGGTCGCGTCCCGCGCACCGATGACACACGAGATGTTGATCTCGCTCGCGCCTGACGGGTGGTTAGCCACACGCACTGCGTCTCCGAAACGGGGGTCCCGTGACTTACCTTGCGAAATCATCTCCAGGTTGACCTGGTGCTCGCCCAGGGTCGAGAACATGCGCCCGGCGATGCCGACCATGTTCTTCATCTCGGCGCCCACGAGGCTGAGGATGGCCATGTCGTGCAGGATGCTGACGTCGCCGCACTCCTCCAGCTCCAGCCGCGCCTTGTCGAACTGGCCGGGTTCCGCGTTGCCGACGTGGATGGCCATGGACACGTGCACCTCACTGGTGGAGATGAGGTCGACGGAGACCTGGTGGTTGTCCAGGATGGAGAAGACCCGCGCGAAGAACCCGTGCGAGATGGAGCGCTTGTTCGAGTGCACGTTGATGACGGAGATCTTGTCCTTGATGGTCACCGCCGTGGGCCTCTTGGGCTTCTTGAGCCGCGCCGGATCGGACCACGGGTGGCGCTGGATCTGGTGACCCGCCGTGAGCACGGGGTCAGGCACGACGATGGTGCCGACGCCGGTGGGGTTCTTGACGTTCTTGATGCGGATCGGTATCGGGGGGCTGGCGTGGATGACCTGGTCCATGGTGAGGTGGTGGATGACCTCGGAGCCGTAGAAGGTCAGCTCGGCCGCCTCGGACGGCGTGATGGAGGGCAGAAGCCGCGCGGTGGGGACCTTTGTCGGATCGGCGGTGAAGATGCCGTCGACCTCCTTCCACACCTGCAGCTCGTCTGCCTTCATCGCGACGGCGCAGAGGGCGGCGCAGAGATCCGTGTACCCTCGGCCAATGTCGCCGTCGATCAGGCTGCCGGGCACGTTGCCGAAGAAACCAGTGACGACAGGCACCCGGTCCTCGCATGCGACAATCTTCTTCCTCAGCAGCGCGGTGGCCTCCTGGTAAAAGCTCACATCCAGCCGGGCTGCGGCGTCGTAGTGGAAGACGTCGCTCAGGTCAACGTATTCGGCGGCAACCCCCTGGTCCTGGAGCAGGACAGCCATGAAGCGGCAGCTGAGTTTCTCGCCGAAGCTGATGACTCGGTCCTTGGATCTGGCGTTCACCTCGAGGTTGAAGCGTTTCGCGGCGACAATGTACTCTGTGAGCTCCTGGCACTCATCCTTGATCTGCTGAGAGAGGGCGTTCTGGAGCTCCTGGTCACGGATGAAGTTGTGCACGGCGAAGACGTGTTCGCTGCTGATGTCGCTGATGAGGCTCTTGGCCTCCTCCATGAGCTCGTTCTGCACATCCTCGTCGTTTGTGGCAGCGGCGATGCCCTTGAGCTTGTTGTAGATGCCAAGCAGGCTGGAAGGGACGGTCAGGCGCAAAGTCCGGGTTCAGGGGTCGCGAGGCGCGAGGCAAAAGTGACTCACCGACTTGTGGTACCCTCAGCCTTCTTGCCCGTACTCCTGGCTGAGCAGACGACGACGACTCTGTGATCAGATAGACTCGCCCTACAGAGGTTGGTGAGTCAATTGAGGTCCCCAAGTAGTGGCGCATGTGGTTAGCAGTAGCGGCTCACCTCACAATGTCCTGGGCGATCTGGGAATCGGTGTCAGCGTGAGAACGGCAGGCTATGAGGTCGATGCTGGGTGAGGGGTGAGAAATGATAGAAGCGGACGGGAGGGACGAACCTTGTCTGGAAATTTGCCGACGCTGGTGCCGCCGAACTTCTGTACAACCCATCCGTGGTCGGACGAGTTGCCCGTCAATTGGCCGCCCATGGCGGTGGTGCAGTAAGAAGCAATGAGTGAGACAGGCGTGATCGTTGTGCCTAACAGTACACCATGGAACAAGGGTTGCAATGGGTGAGGATGCCGCGATGTGAGCACGCGAGGGCTTCGAGCGGCGTCTGTTGTACGTAAGGCGTCGTGAGAAGGCTCCGGGCCAGTGACTTTCGGTGGTGGAGGGGGGACGAACAGGTGAAGATGTCGTGTGAGTCGTTAGGTTCGGTGGTAGCCAAGGTTGGACTGGACGAAATCGGCGGAGATGCTGCTGCTAATCGCTCGCTGGCAGGCGAATGGACGAAGCCGGACGCCGGTAGACCGGAGTATGGGTGTCTGGAGCACTAATAAAAATTTCTCCAGCATGCCGCGTCCCCAATGACAGCGCCTGAGTGTGACTCCGATCCACGTTTTCAGCCGTCGCGGAAGATCGGCGGGTCTGCCCGTTCTCGGAACCTGCTGCTCATGTACCTGTGTCAGGTCCCAAACCACTGGAGACGGGGCATGATCTGGCCAAAACGTCGCTGTCGAACACTGTTCCATGTCAATTTGCATGGGCGATTCTTCTCCGCTGTGGCCAGTCATGCATTACTGTATAAGGCACTGCAACCCCGTCTCACGGCAGCTCAACCCCTCGAGCTCCTCGAGAGGCGAAGCATGTCATGTATAGAGGTACATGATGTGGGGTCGAGTCAGTCTGTGGGGTGGGGGTGGGCAACTTCAACTTCATGTCATTCACATCACCAATCGAAGCCCATCAACTGGTCAGATTTTCTCGATAACAGCTTCATGTCGTGCGAGGCTGGCTTTCCATTATTCAGACATGTCCTCAGCTATAGGCCCACAGCTGGGTCATCCTCGCATCTCATCCTTCCTCTTTCGAACAGCATCTCCTCCGATCCTTGGGTACTAGAGTCAACAAAGCATCAAATCGCCACCGTCAAAACCAAGTAACGCCCCCTTCAGCCCTTTCAGCCCGAAGCCCAAATCCAGAAAGCAAATCGCCCACCCCGTCGACGCCACCCTGGCCCCAGCAATCCTGACTTCCTGACCGCTGGCTCTCTGCCAGTTCCCCCATAAGACCCCAGAAAGTCACGAGTGTGGCCTTACTCATTCGTACATTCGTCCCGTCGTTACCACAGAAAGCTTTCGTCATTGCTCAATGCCCTGCCCCGACAGCAAGGCCTGGTCGACCTCGTTTTGCGAGAAGGTATATTTGTCCATCGGGAACTCTTCGTCTGGTGTTCGGATGCCAATCCCGCTGTCGTCAGGATTGCATCCTCCCCCGAGGCCCGCTGTTTCTGCCTGTGTTGTGTTGCTCGTGGATGGGAACGGCGCCCTGTCCGGTTGCGCGGAGGAGAGATTGGAGAAGTCGAACTCTTCGCTGCCGCCACTCTGCCGTGAGCCCTGACCTCGCGCCTCACTGCTGGACATCGGGGCCGCCGGCATGTCTTCGGTCACGCGCGTTGTCTTCAGCTTCATGAAACCGCCTTGCTCCGCCAAGAACGAAATCATTTCGTCAATCCAGCACTTGGTCACCCACCATGATCCAAAGCTCTTACCTTGAGCCATGGTCAGGTCGCGCATGACAGCCGTGCCGATTCTTTGGACGCCGTACACAATGTCGGCATGTCGCGCGTAGGGGAAGCGGATGGCAAGGGACTTCAAAAAGTTGACCCATCGCTCGAGCACGTTCTGCCCGCTGGATTCTCCGGCGTTCTCGTTGATCTGACGTCCTTTGCGTGCGGCAAGATCGCCGTAGACGGTCAAGCACTCCACCTCCCAAGGAACGTTCTGCGGGTCAAGCAGGTCCCTGATCTCGGAGACAACGAGGTTTACAAAGTCGTCCATTCCACGTGTCGGGATGGACTCTGCCACCTTCCTAACGGGAACCATGGTGATCCAGTCGAGATACATCTGGTCCCGGTTGGCGGGGTTAGAGAGCATGTTGGCCGCCGCGTGTGCTGTCAGGTTGACTTTGAGTGCGCGATCAAGTAAGGCTGCGAACACCGTTGCTGGCGCCTCCTTGGCGCGGATGACATGGAGTGGCTGTCCTTGAAAAGCCTCTCGAATGTGAGGCACCAGTCGAGTAGAGATGCTGCGTAGCGTGTCCAGAACAGGCTTCGGTACGACTTGAAGAGTGAGACCAGACACAATTTGCATCATTCGCTGGTAGAGAATAAAGTCGCACTCTTCGATCCAAGGGGCGACACTGGCGTTGCCCAATAGCTTCTGGACGGGCATCGTGAGAGTGCCCTGGAATGACGTGTAGAGGTGGAAAAACGTCTTCTCCTTGCAATATCGAACGCACTCCACAAGAGATGTGCAGTGAGAGCGGTAGAGGGCTGAGAGACTCTTCGCGGCATCAGGATCCGTTCCTTGCGGAAGGAACGGCTCGATGCGAGGCAGCGCAATGGCTTCTGACTGATTGAACATGGCTTCCTCCAGTTCAGAGGGGAAGCTCAGTTCGAGCGATGTTTTGCTGGTGGTGGTGTGAAGCTGGTCTGCGGATGTGATGTTTGGCATGCTGTAGAAGCTGTGGGAGCGAGAGTGGCCCGATGTCAACGCAGCAGGGCTCTTTGCACGAGGCTGTGTGTCGGATGGCGCTTGACTATCCTTGGCGAACGAAGCAGTGGGCGGCTTGCTGGGAGCGACGCTGTTGCTGCGGGAGAAACTCGCAGCCGCAGGAGCAAGAGGAAGCGGCGCTTCGGGCTCGCGAATGTCTGGTTGGTCGTCGACCAGGGCAAAATTGACGTAGTGATACTTCGACTCGCCACGGACGCCTAGACGTCTAGTCTTCAAGCCCGGGAACAACACACGAACCAGCTTGCCGAAGCTTGCCGGGTTGAGAACTGTGATCCTCTCTGTCGCACATCGTGAGGCGTAGTTGGCGTAGACCCGGCCACGAGGAACAGATCCCTTGCCTTTGGAACAGACGGAGTTAATCCACAGCATCGCAAAGACCTGCCTCGTGCGCTCCGAATTGGGCCCCCTCTCGTTTCCATGGAGCTCCTGCGCGACCTCTTGGAGCTTGCGATGTCTGTTGGCGCCAAAGAGGTGGCGCATCTCGAGCTCGTTATTGGCACTCGACTTGGCTGCAGTAGATTTGGCCATACCAAGGGCACTGGCAAGCGAGTCTCCCTCCTCGTTGTCTTCACGGTCAAGCATTTGGCTGTCCTCTGTGAAACTGTTGTTCATCATGCCGTCCATAGGTTGCGAGTGACTGGAGATCGACTGCCGGTGAAATGACATGGCGTGATTGACGGGAGCATGTGTCGCAGGCGGCATGGAGTAGTCTCGAATACCCTGCATTTGCGCTGCTGCCTGCATCATCATGCCGTCGGGGGAGATGCGAGGGGCTGGCGCGAGTGGTTTCGGTTGCCTCTGATCGTTGTTCACCCACTGCGCCGAGTAGAGATCTTGTGCGTCCGCGAGTCCATGGTGGTCGAGTCCAGGTTGTGTGGTGGCCGAGGCAGTGGACCCTCGAGACTGTGGCCTCTTCTTCATATGAGACTGGGCCATCGCAACTAGAGGCGTAATGGTCAGTGAATATGCCCTAGAACCACAGGCGCGCGACTCGGTCAGCCTGAGGAGGCAGACTCCGTACCTTGATCCATGATCGCCAAGGTCGTCGGGTTGTGTTGAAGCTATCAATGCGACAATAACACGCGGCACGAGCAACAGTCAATCGAGCAGATGATCTGAGCGGCGAACAACACGTCAAGGTGCTGATGTGGAAGCTAGAGACCAGGAAGCTCAGGTGCAGGCGATGTCGTTTGTTGGTGTTTGGTGCGCTGCGCGCTCTTGCCGACGATGCTGACCTGGTGGGAAGGTTTGGTGAAGAGGAAAAGCGATGTTTTGGCGTGGGCGTCGAGTTGTTGTTGTTGCTCGGTAACCAAGTCCGTGCTTCGATTGGCCGAGCGGGCGTTCTGTGGAGTCTCAATCTTGTGTGGCTGGGACACACGTGATGAGCCGACAACGTTACTGGACATCGCCTCGGACGTGCAGACAGCAAAGGCACGCTGGAATCTTAAACCCCACCGGCCAATTTTAAAGAGCGTCACCGAGATCATCATTTTCAATGTTATGTTGTTGCCGCTCACCTGGTGTCATTGTGCAGTCTTTTTTTGATACTTGAGGCTTACCGCGCTTTGAGTTGCTCCCGGTCCCCCGTCGCAGCCAGCGCAGGCGCAGCATGCTGCTGCTAGCGCAACCTTGTGCCGTTCACCGCCGTTCCTGCTCATTCCTCAGCAATCATGATGTTCACTTTTCCAGCGTTGTGATTTCCCGACAAGGTTTGGGATGACCTATGCCTCATCAAAATGTACGACATTCGCAAATCTCAGCACATGCAGGAGGTCCCTTGCTGCCGCTGTTTACAACGCGCCTATCTTATCGGACCTTGCGGAGCTCGCGGACCTTGCAGCAAGCAGACAGCCACCTTGCTGGGGGCTGGGCCGGCGATCGAGTGGCTGGCTGTACACTGTCGACGGTACCCTTTCCCCCAGCTACGATTGGCTGGCTCCCGAAGTACCCGAGATCCCTAAGCGTTGCCCCGCCTCTGTTTTCCCCTCCCAAGCTTGACGCAACCATCGAGCTTGGGCCCCATTTCACCTTCCAGCTGAACACGTCGTCATCCGACTCCCTCGCTCCCTCGACAGTCGTCGCAGTCACCTGCTAAATTCCCCAACTTCGAGTTCACAAGGCATCCTGCATTACCTCCTGCGCTCCCCAGTCAATCCCCACCAACCCGTAATCCATCATATTTTCCTACAGCAGCCTCTTTAGACCAGGTTCTCGTGCATTTTGGGACGTCAACAGTCAGTCGCTCTGTCACTTCGAGCCTTATCGCGACCATCTGTGAAAACGACTCTAACCCTTCCCAGCCCACAAATCCTCCGTCAAAGATCTCATCAACCGACAAAATGTCCGCCCAAGACCGCGTCCAGAACTATCTCGGCCAGCTCGACAATGAGGTATTGCCGCCTCCGATATGCCCGCTTGAGCCCACAAATGATCTGACAACTTCCACTCGCAGCTTTCCAAGTACCCCATCCTGAACAACCTCGAGAAGACCACCAACGTCCCCAAGGCGTACGGTGTCATCGGCTTCGGCGCCCTATACTTCTTCTTCATTATCTTCAACCTTGGAGGGCAGCTCCTTACCAACTTTGCCGGCTTCGTCATCCCGTGCTACTACTCGATCAACGCGCTCTTCACGCACAACACTGATGACGATACGCAGTGGTTGACCGTAAGCTCCGCGACCCCGCACCTTGCGCTTCCTGGAGTGAAATGCTGACATGCGCAATACAGTACTGGGTCGTCTTCTCATTCTTCACGTGAGTTGCCAATCAAGCTAATCGACCTAGACAGGATCTCTTTGCTAACCCGCGACCTCCACAGCGTCGTTGAGAGCCTTGTCAATGTCATCTACTGGTTCCCCTTCTACTTTGTTTTCAAGTTTGCGTTCCTCCTGTGGCTCTCTCTGCCCGTCTTCCGGTTCGTATCTGCCATCCTTGTACCGCATCCTCATCACTAACACGAACGCAGCGGGGCCGAGATCATTTTCCACTCCTTCATGGCCCCCATGCTCTCCAAGCACTTCACTGGAGGCAGCAGCTCGACCGCCTCTGGCCTTCGCGCCAAGGCCCAGGGTCTTGACAAGTCCGACTAAGCAACACGAGTGCACAATGCCATGCGCACATCCCTGCCTTGGGTGTCATCTTTGCGCCATGGCAGCACTCCTCCTTTCCTAGATTTCGGCAGCTCACTGCGCCAGGCGGAATGGTTCTCTCACGCAATGTGGCCGAACAACGATACCACGAGGCGGCACGAATGGGACGGGGGTCACGCGACAACGGAGACATGGTGATGACTTTGGCCGCTGCGGCCCGGGATACGAGACGGTCAAGGCAGGGCAGGAGTCTCGAATACGCCATATATTGTACTGTAGGGTTTTGGGTGCGACCTCAATGATCACAGGATTCTTCGGATGCAATATTTAACTTGAGTGGTGTCCTCAAAGCGTTGCATGCTAATAGCGCAGTATGAACCAGTCTGAGTAGCTCAGAAATGTTCTGGTCGTATCAGTGAGAAGCCGTTGCCTGCTCAGGTGCATCGCAGATGAGTAGCAACGATACGAACCGACAGCGCTGGGGCATATTCAGACGCGCAGTCGAAGCTGTCGTTCCTAGCTCGCCAAGTTAACTGCCCCATGTTGTCCTGGTGGCGATCATAAAGTCATGAGCCCACTAACGAAGAAATTGAGTCGCGCATATAGCTCTGTTGCCAGGCGGAGGCATCCGGGGAGGATCGCGTTCTGAGGAGTGTGGCTGGGGAAGGGAGCTCCGCTGCGCCACACATGTCAGCATCCCCTTGGAGCTGCGTACGCAACGCAACGTCCAGGGTCGCTTTTCAGCTGTTTGGGGGTGGAACGTGAAACTCTCTGGCCTCGACATCCGACCCTCGCGACCCCTGATCGTCAATCCTCCAAGCGCAGCATTTGATACAGCTATATAGCATCCGATTGAGCGTGGTCGACCATCGCCGCCAGCGCTTGCAACACTTTGGCATGCGACCATGCCAACTGTACGCGACCGAACCTACCATCGCTGATATCCGCGTCCCTCGAACACGACCAGCGCAGGAAGCAGCGATCCCACCGCTCGATCGCGCTTCCTCAGCTACTCTGTGTTGAGCACACGAGCAACAAGACACGCCGAATCCGCCCCTGGAGGGCATGACCCGGCTATTCAACTTACACCTCTACAATCGCGACTCGCAGCATCACTAGGCGCCTCCATGATGTTGCTACTCTTGTATCTCCTGCTCTTGTCGCCGAGCGTTGCTCAAGCATCGCAGCTTGGCGATGTGCCGGGATTTGTTCTGGTAGAGCAGGATGTGGGAGAGGATGACCTCGTTGCACCAAGAACGGACACGGACAACTTCGACCTCACATACGAACCCGAGTTTGCCCCCTTCGATCGCAGCATCATTGGTAGGGCGCCTCCGGGAGTGACGGGGCTCCTGAACAATGTTAGAGAGAACCGGAACGTGAGACCGGGGACGACACAGCAATTCGTCTTCGAAGCCTCTCGTATCTGGCCGAATGAGGATAGACAGGCGAGAAGCGTCATTGGGGCGCGTGGGGTCGGCAACGAGACGCTGGCAATGGGACCTGCTGCCGCAGATGACGAAACGTCTTCGGAGGATGGCGACTCGGACGGCAAGTCGGCTCTTCGCCGTCGACAAGAACGAGTGAGGACGGTCTACATCTCCGCCACCACCTGCATCCAACCGCAACGGAGGGGAAATAACACGTCTATGGACCCACCTCAGATCAGCCTATTTGTGTCAACATCACTTGACAACCAGCTCCCGGGAGCTGACGTGGCAATGGAGAACCAGACATACAGGGCCTTTGATGAAGGGGCTGTGATGTTCAGCCTAAACGCCACAGGCGACGTCTTCTTCGGTATCTCAGCTCCGACCAGCAACGAGGCCATGTTTGACGGCGAATGGAATTTTGATGTGGCTGTCTCTACTGACGACTTCTATCACACCTACGACGATGGCGCCGGCGGGCTTCTGTGGGTTGACAGCGACTCGAGCGCTGCTCTGCTCATCACGCCCAACATGACGGATAGCACCGACGAGGTCCAGATCCAGAAAATCATGGAAGAAGGTCCACAGTACGTCATGTTTGTCGAGAACGAAGACGGATGGGGTACACGGGGCGTACGGCACTCCATGTGTGGTCTCTCCAATTACGCTCAAATGTCGGCCAAGACAGGCGGTCATTTTGGCGACAAGGCCACGACTGTCATGACTACGAGAGGACCAGGAGGCCTTCCGAAGCAGCAGTTTCACTTCAATGGCCTGAACGCGAGCTCTTCATACAATGGCTTTCTCGCCTGGACGGGCTCAGAGAGCCTGAAGCGGCAGACGCCAAATCGTGCTGGTGGAGGAGGGCAGGTCTTCCAGAGTACGCAGTTCGAGACCAAGTCGGGTACGTTACCATCGTCACTTTCGAACCGTGCTTTGCTAAACGACGAACAGGTGACAACTGCAAGATCATAACTGACCTTTCCTTCTGCAATGAGACGGAGTACGCGGTTCCGGCAAATGACGAGCGTTTTGACATTGCAGAACTGGCGCAGTTCTATGACGACTATGCAAGAAAGATGTACGGCTACTTCGAAAAGCAACTCGCGCAAGTTGCCTGCGAGGCACCTTCCCACCAGCAATACTCGCTCGCCCGCACATGCAGGGATTGCGAGGTAGCCTACAAGAAGTGGCTCTGCTCCATCACCATCCCTCGCTGCGAGGATATTTCGAGCACCAATGAGTTCTCCTTCGTCCGCAACCTGAACCAGTCATTCCCCAACGGCACACGGGTGGCAGAAGACGTTGCCACGCAGTTCCCGGGTTTGACGCACCAGAAGTCGCGAAACGATCGCATCGATGAGGAGGTGGCGCCCGGCCCGTATCGCGAGATCTTGCCCTGCGAGGATCTCTGCTACGACCTCGTACGGAACTGCCCCTCGTCGCTTGGGTTCCAGTGCCCTCGGCCCAAGCAGGATGTGTTCAACTCGAGCTACCAGATTCGCGGCGATGGCCTGACATGCAACTACCCCGGCTCGGTGCATAATCCGTCAAGCTCATCAGCGCTGGCCGTTTCCTGGCTCACGCTGTCGGTGCTGGTGTCTCTGGCTTTCAGCCTGACGTCAGCCTAAGCCTGCACGCTCTGTCATTGTTGTTGGTTTGAATGAGATGATGATCATCGTAATGAAGTGCAGGGGGGCTGGAGATGAAGAATTGTTGGTCTATGCATGGCACCGGCGTCTTGGGATACACATCTGCTTCAGGGGTTGCCCCTTCGGGGCGAAACTCACATATACCTGCACAGGTTTTGATAATACAACCGATAGATTACCCTGTCCAGAATTATGCATCATGATTCAGAGCAGCCGGTTTGACAACATGTGAGATAGCCTCCACGTCAAGGAAAGGCTGTTAACGATGAAGGGCTGCCTCCGACGCACTCTCGATGAAGTGAGTGCCTTCTGCGTCAGCTTGTACCGCTTGCACGGGTGACACGTACGACGGCAGAGCTGCTGTTTTTGATTCTTGGTGATCTGAACATCCGAGCAAGTGGTATATTTAGGCGTATATCGTACATCGGGCTAATTTGCCTTTGTAGTTGCAAAAGATCTGGCAGGCCCATTGACCTGTATCGAGCCGACCCCGCCCCGCCCCCCCTCCCTTCCACTCATAGAGCATCTTTGTGACCTCTCATCCCGTGCGAGGAGCTCTGCAGAGTACTGCCTTCATTGAGGTCACGGCAGTTCTATCATCGGGTGATGTCGCCCCGCCCCTCCTGGAGACAGGCAGTAGCGCTCTGGTTTGCCACCCGCGCATCACCATCAGGCCATGTGATACACGCTATCCTATCATTTCTTCGTCGACATCTGTTGTTTGTTTTGCAGCTCTTCCAGCTTCGCCTCGAGCGTCTCGACCTCCTGTGTCCGCTCAGCTTTGATCTCGTCCAATTCGAGTTTGGTCCACGCCAGGTAGGCGATTTGATATGTCAGCGTCGCCATGAGAAGTACCTTCAGCGTCGGTCGCGTGAAGGACTTGTAGAAATTGGCCTGGAAATGGTATGTTAGCCAGCTGGTATCGGTCGGCCAGTGTCAGGATCACATACAACGGCAGACGGGGGCTTGTTGGTTGTCGCGTATGATCTTGTAGTTGGACGGAGCAGCGTCTGGGAAAAGCGCGTCCTCGCCATTGTCGTCATCGGTCTCGTCCACATTGTGTGAATCGTATTCTGCTCGTGTGCAGGCTAAGAAGAATGGTCGATTCTCAAGCCGGATGGCTGCTGGTATCACAATGGTGGTCGTCTACTGCTCGTCGTCATGTAATGGCTCTCGGTCTCCATCGCCGCGCAAAGCCGAAAATGCGCCAGACGGTTCTTGGGAGGCTCGAGCTCATGCTTATCAGATACACTGTACCTACCTACTTGATAAGCCGCCGAGGACCCTGCGAGCCTGTGGCGGTGCAATTCTCCCCGCATTCCGTGCATTTCCCGTCGGCAGGTGGAGACGACGCGGTAGGCTCGCGCCTTGGGTGTCCAATCAACGCACAGCCGACCCGAGAGTGCGTTCGAGAGTCGACGGGGCCGCCGGACACGAACACATGTCCTCCCGAGCTCGAGCTTCACCCCCCCCCCCCCATCAGCCCTGTCGAATTTCCCAACTACGATCACGCTGTTCTTTGCGAGTCCCCCGAGACCTCGACCACCTGTCCCCTTCAACGACATTCGACTTCCTTCTGCCACCACGTCGACGAATTCGATCAACCGCTCCTGCCTGCCTTGCATCACCGCGCAGTCAGCTACTTAAGGAGAAGCAGCTCGCGATCTTTCCAGGTCAACGCACCCTGCGCCATCGATACCTGCTCGCCTCCCCCAAACCACACACAACCTCACATTCCACAATGGTGAGTCCTCCCCAGCTCGTGCTTGGCTTCCCGAAAACCTTCGTCGTGCCGGTTTTCCCCATTCGCCACGAATTGCAGTGCACCGGCTAACACGGCCCTCCGACCAAAAGGCCCAAACACCGACCCAGCGCCGCGCAAACGCCAAGTTCGCGAAAGGCAACGAGGCCCGCATGGGCAAGTCCGAGGACCAGATGAAGGTCCGCGTCAAGGAGACGCCCAAGTCCCCCATCTCCCCCATCTGGCTCGGTACGCCTCTCGTTTGCTTCCTCCCCATTCAACCCTGTGGACGCATCGCTAACGGAGAAACCCCCCTGAAGGCCTCCTCGCTTTCATCCTCGTCGGCGGCCTGATCTTCGACCCCGTTTCCCGCATGCTCGGCTTTTAGGAGATGAACCGCCAGTCACGACAATGAGCGCGTGAAACCACAAAAGCGACAGCAGTTAGGACGGGAACGGCCCCGGGGTCGCAAAAGGGGTAGTAGGCGTGAAGCAGGGAGCGAAGGCATGAGACGGCGGACAAGGAGACGGGAGGAAGGCTCCCAGCCGCCAGCACGCAGGACCGAAACAAATCCGCAAAGGCCACACAAACCTGGCTCAAGATCGGTCGATAGATACCACGTATCCGGGATCAGGAGCAAACCGGCGCAACATTACTTCACAGCTACAATTCATGATTTTTCTTCAGAGACGTCAAATTCAACTGAACATAACCCTAACGCGACAAGCAGACCGTGAACCTCTCCGCTTTTGGTGGTACACCCCTTTTTGATGTCCTCTAACGCCATGGCTGATAAGGAAAAAGACGAGCGAAATGGAGTATCAGGTGCAGAAGTCAGAACTCAGGCCAATGAGCGCGACACATTCGCATCTCAAGCACCCAGTCCACGGCGTGGGCCGCCGCCGACGTCGAACTTCATATGCATGCCCGCATTGAACTGCTTCTCCAGGTCATGGTTCACCTGGCCGATGTCGGACTTGGCCCGGCCGGCATGGGACTGCGCCGCAGCAGCACCCTTCTTGCCGCCTCCGAGGAGCTTCAGGAACTTCTTCTGGCGATCGGAGCCGCCGTCAAGGCCGCCAACGTTCCACTGCTCGCCCTCCTGGGCATCAGCCTCCGGCGCGGCCTCCTCGGCGGTCTTCTTGGACTTCTTCTTCTTGCCCTTCTTGCTCGCGCTGGCGTCCTCGCCGGCAGCCTCCTCATCTTCGGCTTCGCGCTTGCGCTTCTGCTTCTTCTCCTTCTTCGAGACGGGGGCCTCCTCCTCAGACTCAGACTCGGAATTGGACTCGGCAGCAGCCTTGGACTTCTTGACCTTCTTCTCCTTCTTAGTCTTGACGGGCTCCTCCTCAGCCTCCTCGACAGCCTCGACAGCCTTCTTGCTCTTCTTGTTCTTCTTCTTGTTCTTGTCCTTGACCTCCTCCTCAGCCGGGGCCTCTTCCTCATCGTCCGAGTCCGCAGCCTTGGCCTTCTTGTCCTTCTTGTCCTTCTTCTGCTTCTTCGACTTCTTCGTCTCGGGTTCAGACTCGACCTCAGCCTCAAGTTCGGAGTTGGTGGCCTCCTTGGTAGGACCGCTCAGTCCCTCGCTCTCGGCGCGGAGCTGCGAATTGGCCGACGCCATGACGGCATCGACGGGGGCGCCGCCATCCTCGTCGGCGGACGAGTCGCTGTCGGAGTCGCTGTCGGAGGAGGAAGAGGAGGAGGAAGAGGAGTCAGACGACGAAGAGGCAGGCGAGGCAGCGGCGTCCACACCGCCCATAACCGCGTCGGCGGGACCGTCATCGATAGAGATGAATTCGCCCTTGTCGGCGAGGTCGGCCATCTCCTTGGCCTCACCAGCTGCCGCCTTCTCCTTATCGGCTTCCAGCTTCTTCTCAGTGCGTCAGTAGGCTGATTGGTCAACGAGGCGCTGGGGTCCCCGAACGTACCTCCTTCTTCTCGGTCAGGATCTCGTAGCGGGCACGCAGGACCTGGGCCTGGTGGATCATCTTCTTGCCCTGGGCCTCGAAGCTGTCGGCCTTCTGGAGCATGCGCTTGCGGCGCTTCTCATCCTTGAGGGGTCGGGTGATGGCCTTCTTGACCTTGTCCTGCTCCTTGCGCTCCTCGGTCCACTTGCTGGCGCTTCGGGCTTTGGCCTTGCGCTCCTTCTTGGCCTCGGCCTTGAAGGCCCTCTTGGCTTTGGCGGCACCGCGAATCTCCTCCTTGCGCTTGAGCTTGCGCTCTGTGGTGTGTCAGCTAATTGCTCGGGCGAAGGTTTGGCGTTGCATCCATGTTGCGACTGGTGGTGTCTGAGCCGCGGAGGCGCAAGGCATGACTTACCCTTCTGATCAGCCTCGGCCCGGGCCCGGGCGAGGTCGACGGTCGCCGGTGCATCAGACATCTTGATCGTCTCGAGTTGATGATCTGGATGGAGTGAATGGGAATTGAGTAACTCTGGAGTGGCTCGTCTCTGGCGGCCGTCGGCAGCTCGGTGTAGAGGGGCGCAGGAAAAAATACTGGGAAACTGCCGGGCGGTGAGTCGCCAAGCACCAGTAACTGCTGATCAGAGCGGGATGGTGCCGCGGGGCGGGGACCTGCGGGGTCCTGAGGGTCGATTGTGGGATGGCAGGTGGAACCCAACCCCAAGCTGCTTCCTGCCTGTTGCTGATCCTGCCATCGATGGATGGATGGTACTCGGAGCGCTTCCGGACCCTTCCTCTCATCACAGGCTCACAGGATGTGACATCCTGGGAATTGCTCAGCAGTTCCCCCATGTCATGTGATTCAGGTGCCTTGACTTCGTGTCCCAAACCTCCTCCTACAGGCTTGACCTGAGCCTAAATGAGAGCACCCCTCCATCGGCTTTCTTCTCACCCAGACACTCCAAGTCGGGTGGGAGGCAGCACCCACCACAACAGAGAGCTGGCCTCAGGGGGGCCTAACAACCAGGGCTCCTCGCCAGGGCCTGCGTCATCGAGGACGACCCCGATGCCTACGCAAGCGTCACGATCATCAGCCGTTCCCTATTCCATGTTATTCCACCAAACATCCGCCTACCGACAATCGATGTACCCCCGTGAATCACACCAGTAGCCCCCCCAAAATCGCCTCGCCCTTATAGCGAGCGTGCAGTAGCGTGGGCCAACTCCCACCCGCCGAAGCCGCCGCCCCCAACTCGCATTCGTCGGGTTCGACACCCTGGTATGCCGGGCTGGACAGGTGGTGCCCTGCTGCGCCTCGGAGCGTAGTTCAATGGCGCGCCCCCGCTGCCCCCCCTCCCCCCTTCCACCGTCTGCACTGCACTGCATGTGCCAGCGCGTCGCTGGGCCCAGGCAGACGATCTTTTGCTCCCCTGGTAAACGCCAGCACGACGCCGCTCGGGGCTACTGGTTTTCTTCTGCCGTCCCCGTGCCATCTCCCTCCCCCCCTGGCGTGGAACGTTGACGACGCCGCGCGTGAGTTGTCCCGATCGCCGTTGAGATCACTAATCGATCCTATTGGCCCAGCGCCGCCTGGGCGTCGCCGTTTGCGGCCTACGGACCATGTAGGGCGTAGTGGCAGCATAGAGGAAGAACCGTGTCTGCCTAAGGTATTCTAGACCAAGCCAAACCTTGTTGTGGCTGCTGACGGTTGACGTCGGCGGCAGACGTGAAGCAGGGGACCGCGAGGGAGAGACGTTATTAGAGCGGCCTATCATGGGCTGATGCTAACCAAGTCCGCCGCCAATAGAGCTCGGACGTGACCTGGGGGACGAGAGACGAGACATCGAGGGGTAAACACAGGGACTCGCACCCTCGAATGAACGGATGGATTCGCTCTCTAGCTAATCACGAGCCCTCGTTCGTACACCGGTGACCCTGACAAGGCTTGGTGGAGGGTAGGTTACCTTTTGCTGGCCCTTGGCTTAGTGCCGGTACCGCTCCCGCTTCCGCCCACATGGGACCACTCGTGTCTTTCAACGTGAAGTTCTAATTAAAGAGGAGTTTAAGACAAGGAGAAAAAAAAAAGGAGAGGAGAGCACAACGGTTGTTCATGCCCCGTTCCCTAACCCAGTCATCGACGAGAGCGAGAAAAGAAAGTTTCCCTTCTAAGCGTCCCCCAGCTCTGCCCGACCCCATCCACCACTCCCAGTTACCCCGCTGGCCTCCCCCTTTCACACCGACAGGTCCTAAAATAGGCTCTGCCCATACGCTCCGTACCCGCGAGACGAGATGCTGCTGCTGCCCGGGGACGACGATCCGTAGGTATAGGACTGCATGGACACGCTGCTGTCCGGATAGCCCTGGGCGTAGAACATTGGACTTTGTCCACCTTGGTAGAGCTATTGTTAGCAACCCGCCCGTGTGTGGCCGCCACCCCGCGCCGGAGACTCGAAGGCGGAGGGGTAACGTTACGATGGCGCACTAACTGTTCTGCCGCCTCTGCGACTGGCCCTGCTCCCTGTGCTGCTGGCCGTACTCGTAGTCGAAGCAGTACGGGGGCTCCTCGGTGTAGAGCAGCTCCTCGCCGCCGCTGCTCCCGCCGCCGTAGCTCGTCGCGTGGTGATAGCCTCCCCCCGAGTAGGTCGCTGTCCCGTACGGGCTCAGCGTTCGGGACTCGTGTGCCGGAGTCTCGTGCCCGCGTCGACTGCCGCGGCGGCTCTCGTGCTCGCGGCCCCTGGACACGATGTGACGCATGCTGGGGCCGCCCCACGGAGGGCCCGTCTCGTCGTTGATGCTCTCGGGGTCGGGAGTATCGTAGGCGAGGTGGGAGTTGATCTCGTTCTCGTAGTCTCGGTCTGCCATCTCCTTGTTCTCTCGAGCCTTCTCTCCTGGTGCAGCGTTAGTTCCAGCGTTGCCTAGGAAAGGAGAGAGGGTGCCTTACTGAACTTTCGCTGGGCGATGCGGTTTTGGATCCGCCTTCGCTCTTCCGGATCTGTGACGTCCGTCCAGTCGTCCGTCTTGGAAGACCTAGACTTGGATTTGTGCTGCCCGGTCTTCTTCGAGCTAGAGCTCGACTCTGTGTGCTTGTGGGATCGGGAAGACATGATCGTGGCCGCGGTGAGGTTAGGCGAAGGTTTTTGGAAGAGTTTGGAGTTCCTGGTTTAGGATCCTCGTCGGGTCGGTGTGGAACAGGAGAAAAGCTGCGGTCTTTCAGGGTGGGCCGAGAAGATGCTGCTGGCTTTGGCTTGATAGTCTGATGATGAACAAGACCATGCTTCAAGACTCGAAGCCCGACTTATATAGACAGAACTCTGGACCAAGTTAGCTGGGGATGACATCTGGGTCCTAAAGGGGACAGACATATCCACGAGGCCAGTTCTACCAGGATCTGATTCTGGAGAGCCTCGACAGAACGTAGGGCAGATTTTGGATAAGACTGAAGCCTGGAAATGTCGAACAGAATCTGTCGACGAGGGTGTCGTCCCAGGTGTGTGCAAGGTGGCATCCCTTTTGAGCCAGGGGATCACACACACACGCGCGCACACATACACACCATGCCAGGCCGGGCGATATCTGTGTGGGTCAGATGCTGGGATGTAACGGTAGTGAAGAGGTTCGGGTCCATCAGACGACGACTCAAGGACTTAGATGCAGAAACACCTGCAGACCAGCAGCCCAGTCCAGGAATTCGAGGCTGAAGAGGAGGGGGCGTGCAAAGCACGCGCCTCGGCGGTACCAGCGGGATGCTGCCATGAACAAACGGAGGGGTAGGGGTGACGGGATGAACTCCGGCCGGGACCTGCTTTCGATAAGGTGGTTAGTCCAGCCTGTCGCTCGTCCAGGCTTAGCAGAAATTGTCAAGCTGGTACGTCCTGCGTAAAACCCGGGTCGTGGGGAAGTGGGGATCGGAAAGTGATTTGCAAACAACAAGGGGTGGTTGTGACCGCGGTGAGCTCCTTAGTCAAACCGTCTGGGTGCCTGCAATCTTGTTGGGCTGACAAACCCGCACACAACAGCCTCGAGGAGGCAGGGGTTTAGGTTTGGTATCGAAGTGCGGGCTTGTCAAGGAGAGCCTCTGACCATACGAAATACGATGAGCCGGATGGGGTAAACGAAGTGGGCTGGGGTTCTCGTCAGGTCCCGGACAGTCTGCCGTCCTTCACAGCCCCTATCCCAACCCATCGCGGCAGGGCAGATGTCTCGAACTGGTACATAGTCTGCTGTGTGAGTACATTATGCCTCACTGACGACGAAATGATGTTTGACACAAGGTCAACCTGCCGCACTGGAATGGCAGGCGGGGGGGGGGGCTCAGCCTTGGACCCGGGGAACCGGGGGGTGGGCTTCTGCAGGCGTGCCACTGCAATCGGTTATTAATGCATCAATTGGGACACCGAAGACCTGCGGTCAAGACCCCTGACATATCGAAACAGACAGCGGCTGAAGAGAGTAAAGGTTGAGACCTCTGACGAACCTGCCCAGCGCTTGCTGCCTGCGGCCATGTTGTCTTCGGCACGATGAGGGGAAGTAAGTGGTACGTCAGAAGACGGCGTCTCCCTCTCATGCGCCGCCGGAGTTGATTAGTCGTTCGCTTGTTGCCAGAATAGTTCAAATTCACAGTCGGGACATCTCGCCGCGTACCGTTGACTGACTGGGAGTGGGCTGGGGGTCGCGAGTCCAATCAAAGCACCTGGCCTTCGGAACCAATTGTGCAGTGAATTAGAGCTTCCGCCCGCATCCATCGTCAGCCCTAAGCGCGAATGTCCAGCTTGTCGATCCTCATAAAGGCCTCGTGCATTGACATTGCTTGGAGCGTCGTCTTTCTGTTGGCAGAGGGAGGCTGCGTCTGGGGACGGGCGCGGGCGCGGGCGCGGAGTGACAGCGCATGTTTCTTCCAGCCTCTCCCGATGCGAAGACCGTACTATTGGGCCAGGTTTGAACGCCACGCTGGGAGGCTGCGTATGGGCTTGGACTTGGTCAAGGTGCCAATATTCCGGAAGGATCATACAGGCAAATGTGTGGGTGTCGACACGCCGAAGGCTTTTCGGCCGACCAGACACTTGGTGGTGCGCTCATTGGCTGATCCCCATGCCCAGCTAGCAGCGGATTTTGTGGTCTGCACTTCCTGCCCACTTCATGGCGAGGATAGCCTTGCCGAGGTCCAGCAACGCCAACGGCAAGCAATCGTACTGTCAGCAAACGGAGTGCAAAGCAAGATGGGCCGTGCCATGGCATGTTGCGAACGGTGGGGGCCGTTTCCAACGTGGTGGCCTAGTTGGCTCCATGGCTGACGCGCATCGAGGAAGCTTGGATGCTGGCAGTTCCGGGGTTCTGTGCGGTCACTCGTCCGAGCATGCTGGTGGAGGTGCTGTAAGCGAAGGGCCGTGATAAACGGTAGCCTGATCGACGGGAGCATGGGTGGATCGTGGACCTGACCAGAAAGTGTCGCAAAGCAGGGGCCGGCCACAGACACCCCGGCGGAGTGTCGGGCAAAACTGCCTGCCTGTCGAGCTGGAGCATGGAACACAAGGGTCTTGGGCCCGCTGCGCACCGTTGACAGGCTGCTTGCAGCACGATGAAGCGGCGGTGTGTTGAGTGCCGGAGATGTCTTGGACATGGTCAGTGACATGCCCACCGACCTAGACATCTCCAGGTTAGACCCAGGCTGAATCGACGGATGATCATGCATACTGAGCGGCAGTGCTGGGGTTGGTGCCACGGCCCTGCAGCTGCAATCGATCTTGTCGGTCGGGTCTGGGAAGATGTTGGCAGTCGGGTCCTGGAGATGGCTTGCTTGTTGTATGCTATGCGTGCAGCTTCCAACGCCCACCCTCCCCCGAATCGACGACGTCTCATCCCATGCAACGAATAGACGTGTCAACCTCCCGCGAGACGATGACAGAGTCGTTCGGTTGTTTACCAGTGTTTTTCGATCACCGGGGTAGGCCCAAGTGAAGTTGGGTTAAACATGAAATCTGCCTTGGCAAGCACGGATTGCCAGGGTCCTCTCCGTCAAGGTACCTTGCCTGAAGCTTATTGACGGGAGCCCATGATTGGATCGTGGGGGCAATCGGCTGATCATCGGGTCCCACATCTCAAGGTTGCCAGGGAAGTGGGGTCCTGTCAGCCCTGTCTCTCCGGTACCTGAGGTACCTGAGGTACCTGTGGATGTGGGTGGGCGTGGAGGGCCCGAACACCCGCTTTTCAGGGAGCTGGCACATAACGTTCGTGCTAGACTGCCCCAAACCGTGACCTCGGGGAAGGGCGTGCCATCACGCGCTTTCCCGCCCAGCCATCACGTCGACCACTGTATCCATGCACCACCCAGGCATCCAACCGTACTCTTTCGGCGATCCCGTCCCTGTCTCGTATCCGTCCAGCGCTGAGTGGCCCATACCCGAAGCCAAGATCACCATGTCTTTGATGAAACCCCTACAACCCACCAACGGTGCCACCACCACGGCTCCGTTACCGAACCAGACGTCACAGGCAGAGGCAATAGAAAGAGTGATAGTTATGGGCTTGGCTACGGAACGACGTCACTTGGTACGGAAGAGGGGTGTCTCTACGAGACAATCGCTGGGCGATCATCTAATGGTCAACTTGGTGTGATGTTAGCCATACTTGCATGCGCCTTGCCAGGTTTCAGAGGTGTTGCGCCCTGTCCACATATCACTCATCTTGGCCACTGCAGCCAGTCGACAGCTGGTGCCCTAGTCCTGTCGGAATCCGCCTCAGGGCATGGCCTTGCGGTCCACGACAGTATGGCTCCCACTGCAGCCACTGCGCACCTGGCTGCAGGTAAAGGGTAAGCCACCACGCGTGTCTGCCCCTGGCGCTGGGGTTCATCCTTCAGCTCCCTACCAGGCCAGCGGGCCTTAGTCACGCTGACCGATACACATCGAGGACGCCCGTGGCGTCGAAAGGCCCTCCCCATCACTCTTTCGTCGTTGATTTAAGCTTTAGAGTACTGAAATCGGCCCGTTGCCAGAAAAACACCCGACGAAAAGGAGGTTTTGATATTGATCTGGTAGGCTGGAATATCTGTCTCGCAGCCGCTCGGACAGGTTCATGCAAGACCGGCCGCGACGGCCCCACTTGCGTGTACTCAGCCGGGACCGGACCGGGCAACAATCTCGGCCATCCACCTCACAACCACTTCGAGAAGCAGGGAATACATGGGTGAGAGACTCAAGGCTGCCATATTGACGCAATACACCATCGATGCTTCAGTGAAGGCCCCCATCATCCGACTTCGTTTCCAGTGCTGTGCTTGCCAGGCAACAGGTCCCCCTCGGTATGCCAGCCCTGGGCCGTAAGCATATCGAACATTCATCCGACTCGCCCGCTAAGGTCCGCATTCTGCGCCTTCGGCCCCCAAATTGGTAAGAGGGCGCAGCATCTCAGCCTTCCAGCCGACATCGTCACCCGTGCCATACTTCGGTACTTCGTTCTCATGTACGGTGGTGTGTCTAGGAACCGGACCGGCCGACGTGACTCTTCGCCGAAGGTCTGGTCTCGGATCTGCCAGAGCCCACGGAGGCTAGTTTCTGTCCAGGGGGGAGCGAGGCGTTCAGTTTTCCAGGAGCCGTCCAGACCTAGCCAGAAGGTTGCGACGATGATGACTGCCGAAGGTCCCAAACACGACACCTAAGGCTGACAGTATGTATGTCAAGGCTCAGCTCTTACGCCTCGTGCATCGGGCGTGCCTCGCTCGAGACTGACGACTCATTGTGATTCTTGGAACAGGCAGCCTCAATGCGTCATTTCTTTCCTCGGTGCTGATTCGTAATCAAGGGCGTGCAGGCATCATGAGGCTGTTTGCGTGAGAGTGGGAAGAACGTACTCGTTTTTCCGTCCACCGTTTCCTGTCTGCGGGAAAGCAAAGAGGGCGGAACTTATGTGACCGTGTTTCAACCCGAGAACGATTGACAGGGTATGTGAAATCTCAGATCCTTCGTTGTGAACAGTGTCTCTGGATGAGCCGAAATCAGCCAAGCTACCATTGCGCTTAGAGCCACCAGCGCTAGTTACGACACTTTCATCGTTCTCGCTGTCTCGAATCGTTCGCATTTCCTATCTTATGACACAGTCCTTTGGCAAGCTAAGGCTCCCGCTATTTACCTTGAGGGCTGGCTTGTAGTGTGTGGTCATCGGGGAGATATCCAGACCTTCCATGTTAGGCCCGCAACTTGATTTTCTCCGGCATGGAGGCAACTGAACATCGTTTTCATACCGCGCAACCAAATCGGAGAAAATGCATGTCTGAATATATCCAAGCACTGCAAGACCAGGTCAGTCGAAGACAATAACGGCACCTAATGGTAACTGTGGCCTCTCAACTGGTCTCACCCGAGTTGATACCGGCTGATTGGAAAACAACCAGAAATGAGAATATAGACATCCAATGGACTCGGCCTGGTATTTTACATGATGACAAGGTTATTGTACAATCCATCTCTCCACAAGAGCGTCGCCTCTAGCCCCTCCGGCTGGCCTCAATCTCGGCCTTGCGCTGAGCAATGCGCTTCTTGTAACGGACCTCAGTCCTCCTCCTCTCACCACCATCAACCTTGATGCCCTGCTTATGCTCCCACATGCCCTCGACGATCTGTACCCTCGCGCCCTCGCCCGCCTTCAAGGGTAGCGCAAACGGGCCGGTGATTGCGTTAGCGCCACGCACTTGATACCCCCGAACACGGTCGTTCGGCCCCTGTACGCTGCCATCCGCTTTCTGGCCAGCAGGCACATTAACAACCCACTTCGAGCCCTGCGCTTCCGTGGTCGCGACCTGGAGGTATGCCTCGCCGTTTTGGACGTGCTTGAAGTCGCCGCCCGGTCCGAGGGCGCCCTGGCGGTATCGTTCTAGCCAGCCGAGAAGGTAGCGGCGTGTGCGTGGGGGCTCAATTCCCAGCTCCTTCATCTTCATCGAGTCGGAAGTGAAGAGGGTGTTCCAGGAGGGAAACTTGTCGGAGTACTGGCTGAGGCCGCGGCCGAGGACCTTCAGAAAGGTCGGGACGTCGGGGACGAGAGGAATGGGCTGGGGGATCGCCGGCGTCGCTCGTTTAGAAGCCCATCTTAGTTGACAGGTGCTGGCTGTGGGAGCTCGGGGAGCAATTGAGCTCAATGCCGGGATTCGGAGCTGAGGAGCCTTCATCGTGGATCTGATGTCGCGTGGAATTGTCAGATTTGCGTTGCTGAAATGAGTGAATGCCAGCAGACGAACCGCGTGAAGCGCACCAACTCACTCGGGATGCCAATCGTATTTCCGAGCCGGCTTCCGAGGCAATGGTGCGAGAGAGTGGCCGAGGAAGTCGTGTGTCAAAAGAATGTCGTGATAGTTGTCAAGCCAGAGCCAGCTTCACCATCCGTCCATCTCAGGGAATTTGCAGATCGAAAATCCACTTACATAAGCAAAATCGGGATTGAGGAGAACCCGCTTTCCGGTCTGAGGAGCACGGATCACACGACAGCGCGTCTGGTTCGCGAACCAGAGTCTTCGGTAAGTTCGGTGAGCCAAAGTCCACCCAATGACGCCACCCCCCACGCTTGCCGTGACTACTGCCCCTCGACAGGCACCAGACTGAGGTTATCGATAAGGAAAGGCAACCAGAAGCCTTACAGCTGCCTCCGGCTTGAATCCGTCATTTGATCCGAGTACTACCTCCATTCCCATCCTATTCTTCTTGCCTTTCTTCTGCAAGGCTTTTTATTTGATTTACTCCAAGCAGCGACGCGCCCCTTCCCATCATGCGCTGCATTCGATCGCGCTGCTAGTTCACGACTTCCCGCGCGATCGCCCCCATGACTTCGCGATGCCACGCCCCAAGCCTTCCG
Source organism: Verticillium klebahnii (assembly GCA_002851715.1). Classification (NCBI taxonomy): domain Eukaryota; kingdom Fungi; phylum Ascomycota; class Sordariomycetes; order Glomerellales; family Plectosphaerellaceae; genus Verticillium; species Verticillium klebahnii. The sequence continues at coordinate 5,397,598 of NMXL01000003.1, read as the reverse complement.
CGAGGCATCCTAAGCCTTGTCCTCACATTGGCCTCAATGGTTACCTGCCTGCTGTCTTATTTCTTCGTCATGGAATGCTAACACCTGCTTTGCAGATGATATTCCATCGGTCGTAATCAACAGCTTACTGGCCCTTCCAGCTTCCGATAGCACCGAGACCGACCTCGAACGCCCTCCCAAAAGACCCAAGCTCGCCCACGAGATTCCTCCCGCATATTTGATCACGCAACAAACACTTACTTTCTCTCGTCGATGCGCCGAAACCTTTCACACACCTGAAACGGCAAATCGAGATAACGTTAGTGATCGCTTGCGACTATCGTATGCGAATAGCGAATGGAACCCAAACCAGCTGGGCCTTTCAGTGCCGTCCACGGGCACCTCCACCCGAGTGACTTTTGCACTTCGCCCTGATTCCGTCAATGAAGCATTGAAAACATGCATCACAGTCCAAGGCAAAGAATCAAGCACTGAAGAGGGCGCCATCTGGACGTCTGTAGATCTGCGCCTCGAGACTAAGGGCAAAAACATAAAGATCACGTTCGACATGCGGCTTTACTGGAACGCTACTTCTTCTCCTTTCAAACTGCGTACAAAGCGCCAGCGAGAGCTGAGCCGGATGGTCATGTCAACCTTCTTCGATGATGGGACATCAACGACAACCGATCCAGCAGAATCGACGTGGACACCTCTTGATTTTTACGACGCTGCTTTTGTTCCTGCAAATGATGACGACCAGGCATCAACAATAGAAGTTCCGGGCTTGAATGCATCACTCTACCCATACCAGAAAAGGACCCTGCGGTGGCTTCTGCGTCGGGAAGGCATGAGTTGGTCTCGCCCTGCCGACGGATCGGCCCCAGGACTGAAGAACATGGTTGATAGCCCGGCCTCAGACGTCGCCCGTAGCTTCGGCGCAGTTTCGGGCTCAAACGGCACAAAATGGTACCTCAGTCGCTTGTACCACGCGATTGCCACGGGGACTGCGACGTTCACAGAGGTTGAAATGTCGGTCAAGGGAGGCATTCTTTCGGAGGAGATGGGTCTCGGCAAAACCCTCGAAATCATCGGTTTGATATTGCTTCATACCCGGCAGCTTTCCGACGACGAACCCCTCATCAGTTTCAACGGCGATAGTCTTATCAAGAGCGGAGCGACGCTCATTGTTTGCCCCGAGTCTCTGAGGCAGCAGTGGATGGCAGAACTCGAGCGCCATGCGCCACATCTACTCGTTAGCTACTATGCTGGTCGTGGTCACTTTGGCGACCAGGATGAGAATGAAGTCGTCCGAAATATGGCAGCCCACGATGTAATCATTACGACTTACAAGACACTGTCCGCTGAGATTCACTACGCAACGAAACCTCCAGAGAGGTCGAGACGCCGCGAAAGAGAGTATGATCGACCCAAGTCACCTCTCACCTTGATATCCTGGTGGAGAGTGTGTCTTGATGAAGCCCAAATGATCGAGACTGGTGTCAGCGCGGCCGCCTTGGTGGCACGGGTCCTCCACCGGGTTAATGCGTGGGGAGTCACTGGCACACCCGTCAAGAATGACGTGAAAGACTTGTTGGGTCTTCTCCTCTTCCTGCGCTTCGAGCCATACTGCTCATTTCCCCACGTCTGGGAGGCTTTGACCAAGCATCACAAGTCGCTCTTCCACGGCCTTTTCGGCGATATCGCGATTCGACATACCAAAAAGCTCGTTAGAGATGAGCTCGAACTTCCGCCACAGAAGCGATACGTGATCACGATGCCTTTCACTGCTATTGAAGAACAGCATTACCATTATATCTTTGCCGAAATGGCCGAGGCCTGTGGTCTCGACCTCGACGGGACCCCTATGCTGGCCGACTGGAACCCTAAGATGCACGAAGAAGCCATGCGAACCTATCTCAACCGTTTGAGGCAGGCAGCACTGCATCCAGAAGTCGGCATTCAGAATCGTCGTGCCTTAGGTCACAAAGCCGGCCCTCTCCGAACTGTCGATGAGGTGTTGACTGCGATGATAGAGCAGAGCGACGCTTCCATCCGGACAGAACAGCGAGCATACTTCAATGCCAGGCTCAACCACGGCCAACTGCTCGAGAACGGCCCGTTAGTGAAAGAGGCGTTGTCGATCTGGGAGGAGACCAGAATTGAAGTCGAGAAAGTAGTCAAAAAGTGCCGGGAAGAGCTTCGGGCGGCCATTGAGGAGGCAAGACGTGCCAGAGTCGACAGGCAATCAGACACCGATGCCGATAATGGCGCTGACGGAGACGTAGATGATGAGCTGGAAGAGTAAGTCAAGCAGGCCCTTCAGCTGAGTCAGAGCTGACAGCAATGTGCAGGTACCAAACAAGTCCCCAGGTCGGCGACGCTCTCATGCGTCTTCGGACAGTTTTGGAAGTTCAGCACCGTGCTGTCTTCTTCTGTGCAAACGCGTATTACCAGATCAAGTCTAACGTTGACTTCACTGAACCGGACTCGGCCGATTTCACTGCTCTGCAAAAGTCGGAGGAGGAAGGTTATGAAACGGCCAAAAGTATACGACGAGAAATTCTCTCAGAGGTAAGACAATTGGCTCACTCGACCTTGAGAAGTAAACTGATAACCTCGTGCAGAATCATAGAAAGGCGACCAAGCTTATGGCAAAGTTGGAAAACGACGCTGCATCCCAAAACTTTGTTACCGTCCCGGAACTCGTCCCCAATCCCGTCAAGGGTCTGGAAAGCGCTGCCGTCATCGAGAAGGTCGAGGAACTTTACGGTTTCTTGAATGTCCAAGCGAACCTCATTGACGAATGGAGGGAAGAAATCATCCGCCTCCTCTTGCAGCCACTCATCGACGAAGAAAATGAGACAGAGGTCACCGGTGATGAATTCGTCAATTCAACAGCAACACAAGAACGACTGATGGTCCATGTTCAGGTCCTTCGAGCTGTCATCGCGGATCGGCAGGACGCGATCTCTGGCCTCGAGAACCTGCTTGTCAAGCACGAAACGCAGACAACAAAGATGCTGGCTATTCGAGAAGAGGGCCCTGCTCCCGAGACACTACTCGAACTGCTCGCTATCAGAGCGAAAGTCAAGCCCTCGCTTGAGCGGCATGGGTGTCTCCGCGGCGCAATTGGCGAACTTCGTGCCATTGCTGCCCGGCTTCCCCAACCTGACCCTGAAAAGGAGAGTCGTGTGAATATGGAACATGAAGTTGTCAATCGACAGATCAGGTCCATTCAGGCTCAGATTCAGGCTCAGACCAAAGCAGCCCAACGACTGGAGCGCGAATGCGACGAGTTCACCAACGCCATGAACCTACGCCTCGACTATTACCGCCAGCTACAAGCCATATCCGACAGCGTCGATGTCTACGAGGGCTCGAAAACGCAGGATGTCGTAGTGAGATGGGTCAGCATTGCAGAGGCCGCTCATCGGAAGTTCACATCTGCTGAAGCAAAGCATCGATACCGTAAGCCGACCCGCAGATTCTGTCGCTCAGCACGATGGCAGTCTTTCCTGCGCCGTGTGTAGGTACTAACCGAGTCGTTGCTCTAGTTCTCAGTCTTCGAGATGTAGGAGCTTCCAAAGCAAACGAGCCCAAGATATGCATCATCTGCCAGACGGACTTCACGATCGGGGTATTAACAGTGTGCGGTCATCAATTCTGCAAAGAGTGCATCATGCTGTGGTTCAAAGCGCACCATAACTGCCCAATGTGCAAGAGAAAGCTGAAGATTACGGACCTTCACACGATCACTCTCAAGCCGAGGGAATTAACGCTTCACACCGAAGACAATGCTACACTGTCCCCAGGAAAGAAGCGCAGCACAGCTCGTAACAAGACGGCGATCTACACCGAGTTTGGCGCAGACAAACTGGCACAGATCAACAACATCGATCTCGAAGGCCCGTCGTTCACAACCAAGGTTGATTCAATCGTTCGGCACCTGATCTGGCTACGAGACTCTGACCCGGGGGCAAAATCGATCGTATTTTCCCAGTAAGAGATGCTGCCAACTCCAGCTTGCCGCCACAGCTGACCGAATTATAGGTACCGGGATTTTCTGGAAGTGATGGGTGCTGCACTCTCTCGATCTCGCATTGGGTACACGTCTATCGATAAGCCCAACGGTGTTCAAAGCTTCAAGGAAGACGCCGCGATGGAGTGCTTTCTGCTTCACGGCCGAGCCCAGTCCAGCGGACTCAATCTTGTCAACGCCAGCCATGTTTTCTTGTGCGAGCCGCTGCTTAATACCGCCATTGAACTGCAGGCTATTGCTCGCGTGGACCGGATCGGACAACAGCACGAGACGACCGTCTGGTTGTACCTCATTGAGGGAACCGTGGAGGAGTCCATCTACAACCTATCAGTAAGGCGGCGTTTACAGCATTTGACATCTGTGTCGAAAGGAAAATCCAAAGAATCCACCCCTGATGTCCTGGAGCCGACTCTGGAAGCTGCCAACACTCTAGAGATGGAACAGGCAAGTCTCTCGAAGCTGATGAGCAAAGACCGAAGCGCAGGCGAAGCAGTTGACAAGGACGACCTTTGGGAATGTCTTTTCGGGCATGTTGCAAGGATGGCAAACTCGGAAGCGAGAGATGAGCGCAGAGAAAATCCCGCGGTCATGGGTTTCCTGGCGGCTGAGGCAGCTGAGGAGCGGAGGATAACGGAGGAAGTCGATTAGCGTGATGCGTGAGCTTTTGACCAGACGCCAAGATACCCATATTTTTGTTACAGACGAGCACCGGAAAATCGTCCGGAGAGTGAATTCCACAGGCAAGTCTCAAGCAAGTAGAGGCTTGTTCACAGACGCCCGGTGGCCAGAGAGGCTCCTATTTGACCGGTCGAATCTGCACGTCCGCTCAGGGGTTCAGGGGGGGTTGCCGCCAGTGCTTCTGCCAGCCGGCGGCAGCCGGCGCTGGGCGGCTCCTGGGGGACCCCGCTGGCAGCTAAGCTAACTGACCTGGATGTGACGTTCTAGGCTGGCTTCGAGCCCGTATCGACCTGGGGCGGTATGATGCGCACCTCCAAGCTGACCTTGCTCCATGTCACTATCAACATTGCCAACCCCCGAAGATTTCAATTCGCGAACAAGCTAGAAGCTTCGGACATGGCATAGTCAACGGAGAACTGTATTTTTACATCAATTCTGCCGCCCGACAATCCCCCACGAGCTGCCAGCCACATTCAAACGCGATGCACAAGGCGAAGGGCAGGGGGGGTCCCCCTCAGCGGACCAGCATCCTCAGCGCCTTGAAGGCGACGGAGATGCTGGGCTCGAAGCCGACCCTCCCGGCAGGTACGTGCCATACTTACGGTCGCTTTTTGGCCTTTACTAACAGAAACAGAGATTCTTGTCGCCATTCTCGATTACCTACCCGTTTCCGACCTCATGCGCGTGGCGCGGTGTTCCTGGCGAATGCAGGAGATGGTGTACGATGACACAAGATGGGTAGCCCGGTTGAAGAGCATGGGATGCTGGGACGAGCTAGAGGCGAGGCAGCGATTCGAAGACGCCATGCGGCGTAGGCGAGAAGCTGCCGAGCAGGCGAAGGCTGCCGCCCGGCAACCTGGAGCCGGAGCGAACAATGCAGCCTCGAGGCCGCCGGGGGACATGACGATATTCGATGCGTCGGTGGAGGAGGATCGACAGAAACGGCTCTCAGAGCTCGACGGATTCGAAAAGATGTCGCTGGCTCCAGCGCAGTCGAACGACCCGTTCAAGGACCCCCAGGCACTCCTCGACGTGATCAAGAATTCAAGAAGCATAAGAGGGCACGCGAGGCAGGAGTATGGCAAGATATACGGCGCATTGGGTCCATTTTATCACGATCTAGCAAAAGCGAGGAGTCATACGGACCCTGTGGTCTTCCAGGTCTTTCGAGATCCCGAGCAGCAGGCTCAGATGCTGTCTAACTTACACACCTTTGCCAAGAGCGACTGGGCGCAGGGCTGGAGCGAACGAGAACAGAAGCTGCTCACCATGACGGGCATCTTCGAAGGCGCAGTACTTCGAGAGTTTGAGCAAGGCTACGAGTTCTGGGACGTGGATGGAAGGATGAGGCGCTATGCGCATGTCCTGCACACGCTCAACGGCGGCACTGCCAGCGTCGACCTCTTTATCCAGAAGCATCCGATTTTCAACGACAACGAGATCATATCAGCCAATTCAGTGGACTGTTTGAACCACGCAAGTGCGGACGACGTCAGCCTCGAGCCGTCACAGGCGTTCTTTGACCTGTTGTTGAAAAAGGTCAACGAGCAAACATCCATCATGGAGCGCATCTTCCCAGAGGCCGAGACTTCGTTCTGGGAGCTTGTTGAGAAAATTCGAGATGACATCGTGCTGGAGTACGCGACGTCATTATTTGATGCCGCTCATCAGCGAAGCCTTGCCGCGTACCTGAAGGCGGTGTCGGGCATCTTTGAGCAGACGATGCTGTTCTTCGGGTCTCTCACACCACCAAAGGCCTCGAAAGAGACGGTAGAAAGCAAGGCCAGGGAAATGACCATCAGGGTATTCGAGCCGCACGTGGACCTCTACCTGCAGGAAGAGCTGGATTTCTTCACGAAGCACGCCGAGACGGAGGTAGGCACGTGGGAGAAGAGGTTATCCGAACAGGACGCCTCTGTAGAGTCGTTCTACATGTCGAATATCAACCGCCAGGTCGACAAGACTGACTTTCTGAGTTCATTCAAGAAAGTTGTCATGATGCCTGTCAGTGTTCTCCCCAGTTTCCAAGCGCCCTTTGGCAGCGCGGCCAAGCCCGCAGCAGCGACTCCAGCCAACGGGTCTGGCCTGAATACGCCACAGCTCTCTCATCCCGATACCCCAGGGGTCAGGGGCAGCGTGGATGGAAGGCGTAGTCCTCTGCCGGACAAAGCGCCGACCGATGAGCTGGCGGCTAAAGCGGCACTGATGGCATCCCGACTCGAAGGCATCAAGTCTTTGTTCAGCATCGAGGTTGCCCTGAACCTAGTCCACGCGGCGCAGACGAGCCTAGGCCGGGCCGCGCAGTTCATCCGACTCAAGGGGCAGTACGGCGAGGAGGCACGAGAACAGTGCGAGACCATCTTTGTCGTTCTCCTACGGATCCTCGGAACGAGGCATGTCCAGGTGGGCTTCGAGAAGGCCGTCGGGCATCTGTCTCACTACAACCCGCGAGAAGTTAGCCACCACGACCAGTCGGGCGTGGCCCCGCTTGTGCAGTTCATCGAGCTGGTCAACGTCGGCGACCTCATCTCGCAGATGATCGATGTCTTCTACGAACAGCAGCTGGCGGCACCCAAGATCGCGGACAAGAACGACTTCCTCGACCCGGCGGGGCTCGCCAAGCGGAAATGGGAGCAGATGCTCGACGAGAGCGTGGCGGCCGGCCTCAACAAGGGCATCGACGTGCTCATGGACGAGGTCGAGTTCCTGCACGGGTCGACGCAGCTGCCGACCGACTACAACCCGCAGCTGGACGGCGACGGCGCGGGGATCCTCGCGGACCCCGGCCCGACGGCGACGGCGCAGCGCATCGTGGAGCTCGTCTCGGCGCACACGCGCATGCTCGTCGGCAGCACGGACAAGTCGATGCTCGACGTGTTCAACGGTGAGGTCGGGCTGCGCCTCTTCACGGCCGTGTGCAAGCACCTCAAGCGGCAGCGCGTCAGCACGGCCGGCGCCATCAAGCTCATTGCCGACATGAACCTGTACTTTGAGTACATCCGCACGCTGCGCAACCAGGACCTGCTGGCGTACTTCAAGGCGCTGCGGGAGCTGAGCCAGATCTACCTCATCGAGCCGCAGCACGCCAAGGAGATGGCGACCATCATTGCCGACGGCGACCGGTTCGGCGGCATCTTCCGCGCGGAGGAGGTGTACGAGTACGCGCAGCGGCGGGCCGACTGGTACCAGGTCAAGACCAAGGTGGAGAGGGCCATGTACGGGATGGAGTGTCTGCTGATGTGAGCGCACGGAGGGAGCACGAAGCGTATGAAAGCATGGAGCATCAAGCACGAAGCGGAAGCGAGGCGGAGCACTTGTGTCACGAAGAGAAAATGAAAAGAATCTTGAATCCATGGTATGCAGCCAGACCCTCCATGTACCACTGTAATATCACCTCCCTTTTCCCAAGCCGAAGACTCCGATACGCCGCGTGATGCCCCAATGCCGTCCATGCTTCGCGATGCGCCTCCCCCTCCCCCTCCCTCCCTTTCCCCAGGGCAGCTGGCCGGCTACATCTTGCCAAAGTCGAGCTTTCGCGCGACCTTGCTCCCGCGGTCCTCGTCGACGACGCCGGGGCGGCGCTTGAGGTCGGCGCCCATCTGCTCCTCGCCGCCGGCGTCCTTGCGGGGCAGGTTCTCCTTGCGGGTGGGCTTGGGCTGGGCGTGCCACCAGGGGTGGCGGAGCATGTCGCGGGCGGAGATGCGCTTGGAGGGGTCGAGGGTGAGGGAGCGCATGAGGAGGTCGACGCCGTCGGGGCCGGCGGAGGAGAAGAAGGACATGAAGTAGTCGCGGCCGCGCGGGGGCTCGGGGTCGCCGTCGGGGACGGTGTAGGCGGGGAGCTTGGAGACGCCGGGCCAGTTGGCCTCGGTGGGGGTGCCGACGGCGTTGCAGATGACGGCGATCTGCTGGACCTCGGTGTCGGAGGGCATGAAGGGGTGGCGGATGATGAGCTCGGCGAAGACGCAGCCGACGGACCAGACGTCGACGGCGCCCGAGTAGTGCTTGGCGCCGAAGAGGAGCTCGGGGGGCCGGTACCAGCGGGTGATGACCTGGTTGGACATGAGCTGGAGGGGGTCGGCGAAGGAGCGGGCGAGACCGAAATCGGCGAGCTTGACGTCGCCGTCGGCGGCGATGAGCAGGTTGTTGGGCTTGATGTCGCGGTGGAGGACGAAGTTCTCGTGGCAGAACCAGACGGCGCGGCAGAGCATGCCCATCCAGGCCTTGATGTCGGCGGCGCCGTAGCGCACGTTGTCCGTGTCCTTGATGAGCATCTCGAGGTCGCCGAGGGGCAGGTACTCGAGGACGAGGTTGAGGTTCTGGTCCTTGGAGGAGAAGACGGAGAGGAGGGAGATGATGTTGGGGTGGTGCAGCTCCTGGAGGTGCTTGAGCTCGCGGACGGCGTCGGGGGCCATGCCCTCGCGGTATTCCTTCTGGATCTTGATCTTCTTGATGGCGACGAGGGAGGAGGGGTCGGAGCGGAGGCGGCCGAGGAAGACGATGGCGTAGGTACCCTCGCCGAGCTTCTTGCCCTTGACATACTTTCGCTTTTCCTCCTCGTTCATCTGCTCGGCGAGATCGAGGGTCGGCGGCAGGGCGATCACCTTGGTGGGCTTGTCGTCGCCGGCGCCGGTGGGCTGGGGGGTGGCGCTCGCGGAGGCCTGGTTGGAGGATGCATTTTTGAGAGGGGACGAGACGGCCGAGGTGGATTTCGGGGGCTCCGTGGGCCGCAGCACGAGGGGTGAGGCCGACATGGCCGTCGTCCTGGCGGTCTGTCGCGTGAGGTCGGGAGGATGGGGGAAGACGGGGGAAGGAGAGCTGGACAGCTGCAGCCGTGAGGCGACATGCGAGAGCTTGGGGAAGCGCTGCTCTGGAGACGAGGCGGGGAGCGATGTTCAGCCTTGCGACGGAGGAGATATTTGATTGGCCAGAAGCTGCCAGCTGGCCGTGACGTATGATTGGTCCACACTTTGCAGCGCCGGGACTTGCCAAGCTGCCAGCGAACAGTGGCTCAGCTGCTAGCGCGGCGCTTCGGTACGCGGACTCATCTTACCTGAACTGACCGGAGCCCAGAACTGCCCAGTCGAGCAGGGCCCAGCAACGCCAGCACGCCTGATGAAGCAATAAGGTTTCATGACGCAATTTTCCATTGGCACGGCCAGGCATTCTTCAGACGATCAGACGACGGCAGTGGCTTCGAGGCGGTCGTTGATGTCACCCGCTCGGCCGCTTGAGGGGCGTTGGCGCTGGCGTTCGTGTGTCGCCAGGAACCCAATCGAACACCGGGGGACGAAGCATCGTGGAACCACAACGAAAGGAACGTCGACAATCGTCCAAGGCAGCCTGTGGCTTGCACATAGCTACGCGTACCGCAGCACAGCCGTAACGAAATGGGATCAGCAGGCCCAGGCAATCCTCGGACAGCACCAAGGACCCGTCTCTCGCCCAAGGCCCGATCCGGAGGAACCGCGGGGTTAACACAGACTTGGTACGATGGGTAAGCGGCGGGCAGGCCGCAGGGGGGCGCATGGCAGCCAGACCAGGGGCCAAGCGCATTGTAATCACCGCGCCGCCCCCCGGCCTACGTCATGGACAACATCGGAATCAGTCTCGACGCGGCCTTCGCCTGGCGGAGCGACCGAGTCATCGAGTCGAATGTCTGATCTCTCTGGCGAGAGCCCGAACACCGCCCGCGCGCGAGATCTGCCGATCGGGCCTTGCGGGCATGCGACGGGCCCAGCAACATCCCAGCCGGACTTTACATCCTTGTTTCCCAGGGCCGCCAGGGACTTACCACTCCGTCCTCACTTTTCAATTAGTACTACTACCCTGCCCGCCCCTGGGGTCTGTTGGCTTGGATCTTGAGGATCTTTTTCGTCTCGTGAATCATTCCTAGCACTCTACCCCCGAAATCCACCGCCAAGGGCACGACCCCTTCGAGTCTGCCTCAACCCACCACCAGCTACCATCTACGACCCTGAAAGCAACACAGTAGACAGACACAGACAGACCACCGCCATCATGAGGTTCTTCTCCTTCTGGGTATGTTTTCTTCACCGCTGACCGACCGGACACCCGACTGACAAGCACAGATCCTGCCCCTCATCTCGGGCGTCGTCTGGCTCGGCATGCTCCTCGCCATGCTCCTGTACTGGATCATCCACACCGACCGCCAGCGTTACAGCTCCATGTCCGACAGGCAGACCATCGCCTACATCAGCGACGTCGGCGCCTCGACGCTCAAGCCCCTCTTCATCGCCGGCTGCGCCGTCACCGTCGTCTTCCTCGACCTCTCCTTCCTCGCCGACCTCTGGCTCCGCCACCGCGGCCGCCTCGTCCCCAACATGAGCGTCGGCGAGAAGGTCCTCAAGGGCCTCACCATCGTCTTCGCCCTCGTCGGCACCGTCGGCCTCATCTGCCTGGCCGTCTTCGACACGGCCCGCCACCCCCAGCTCCACCGCATCTTCCTCGCCCTCTTCATCATCGGCTACCTCCTCTCCGCCGTCTTCATCTGCTGGGAGTACCAGCGCCTCGGCATCAAATACCGCGAGCACCGCGTCCTCCGCATCTCCTTTTGGGTCAAGCTCACCTTTATCTTCGTCGAGGCCGCCCTCGCCATTGCCTTCGCCGTCACCATGCGCACCGGCAACTCCGACCCCGCCGCCGTCCTCGAGTGGGTCATCGCCTTCGTCTTCAGCTTCTACGTCTTCTCCTTCATCATGGACCTCTGGCCCGCCGTCCGCACAAAGTCCTACTCGCGCCGCTTCCACAAGCCCGGCGGTCTCCCCGGCTCCGGTAGCGCCAGCCCTCCCGCCGACGCCACCGAGATGGAGGACGGGCCCGTCGTGCCCGGCCAGGACTACCCGCGCTTCATGAGGCAGGAGAGGCAGCAGGGGCCGAGCAGCAACTTCTGACACGACTCCTGTTCACGTGTACACTAGAGCCCGGTGATAAAAGGGCGGTGGTAATTTTTTTTTTTTTTTTTTTGCATTGACGACTAGAGCGGGCATGATTGGCGTTTGGCGTGTTTTTGGCCCGGCCCCATTTTACCGGGTATGATAGATACCATGCTTCGAATTTCCAGTAGACACTTAATGTTCAATGCCATCTCAGAAAGCGACGTGCTGCAATCAGCCCGTGACCATCATCTCATCACTGTGCTAGCCGTCTGATCCGGGGCGATGATGTCAAGGTCGCGTTACCATGACTTCCATGATTTTTTCCAACTAGATCGCCCAGTGACGATCTCCAAGTTCCCGCAGCCGGCCTAGCCGCAACGCTATCGCACGCTAAGGTCACCTAGCACGAGCTTCTCAGGCTTCGGACGGCAAACACCACGGCATGGATCGATCGCGATCGCGATGAATGCGCTTGCAATGGGGACTTCGTACGAATTATTAGTTACACTCTAGGAGAGGCATATTGTCCGAGACCGTCTCATCATCCTTGCAGTTTCCCGACAGGTACCCAAAACACCTCCAAACACCCAAATTCGCTCCTTCGTGACCATGCCGTAACAATCACTCTACAGTACCTCCCGGAACCTCGAGTCCCTCGTTGGACTGCCGTTTGCCTCCTCATTAGGGTCCCGAATCCTCACCGGCGGCGTGATCGTCCGCTCGAGATCGTCTCGCGCGTCCTTGAATCCCTCGCCTTCGGAGCTCACCGTGCTGACGGGCACCGAGTCTCGGGTCGTCGTTGTTTCAGACCGCCCACGTCCCTTGCCGGCCAAGGCGACGTCCCGCATGCTGTTGGCGCGGTTGTCGAGGCTCGTCGTGCTGTCGTTGAGGCCCCTGTGGAGAGCCGCGCCGCCGACGAACCCCTTGGACTGGTCCTCAGCGCCTGCGGACGACTTGCCGCGGGGCCGCGAGAAGCGTGACTTGAGCCACGACTTGACCTTGTGCGTTGGCGACCCAGCTTCCTTGGGGCTGCGCGCCTCGTCTGAGTGTTTCGCGGCGTCCGTGTCAACTATGGGCTGCGGGTGGATGTTCGTCATGCCCTCGTTCTCGTCGCTGTCCGTGTCGTCGGCGGGGTCGTGGACGGCGCCGGGGTTTTCGGCCTGCTTCTGTGCAAGCTTGGACTTTCGCTTCTCTTCCTTGGCCTGGCGTTTCTCTTCAGCCTTGATGGCGTGCTCGGCGTCCTTATGCGCCTTCTGTTCGGCCTTCTCGTGCTGCTGGCGCTCTCTCTCCTCTCGCTTCTCGTCGTCTGAGCTTCGTCAATCAAGTGTCATACTAACGAAAGAATTACCCAGAAACTTACCTTTGATCTGCTTGTTGATTGCCTTGATCTCTCGATCACGCTCTCTGCTCTTCTCCTCGTCCTTCTTCTTCGCTTCAGCCTCCATTCGTATCACCTCCTGCCTCTCTCGCTCGACGGCCGCCTTTTCGTTGATCTCGTCGAGTACAGGCTGAACCTTCTTCATGGCGATGGCATCAACGTCTTCGGGACTCATGAACATGCCGCCACCCATGTCAACCTTGCCATGGTTCTTGTTCCGCGAGGTGTGCATCTGTTGGGCCGCCTCGTGGGCCTTCAACTCCCACTCGCTAAGCTTCTTCGGCGGTCGGGACTTGCCCGTGTCGGCGTACACCTTGTCGTCCATCCCTTGCAGTCGCGCCTTGACGTTCCTCTGCGCAGCGGCGAGGAGCATCTCCCGATCCTTGGATCGCTTCTGCTCGTCGACCTTGGACAGATTTGTCGAGAATATGGACATTTGCTGCCGGATGCGCTCCGACTGCTGACGATCATCACCTTCGCCCTCGCTGGACGAGCGCCTGCGGAGCTTGGGCTTCAGGGTGAATCGTCGCTGGAGAGTGTTGCGGCGGCCAGGGGTAGATCCACTGTTGCCATAGTATTCCTGGTACTCTCGGCTTCGACCGTGCTCAGCCTCAAGCTTGGCAAGCCTCTCCTGGGCCATCTTGTACGCGGCCTCCTGGAGGTTGACATATGGCTTTGGCTGGTCGTCAATGCTTGCTTCGTCAGAGCCCGCTGGCTGGTTGTTTCTGGCCTGAGTGGCCATGTTCTCCTGGTGGGTGTACATCTTCTTGGCCATGGCCACAGCTGACGCGTGGAGGAGATCGGCTCGCTTCTCATCCTCCGTCTTGTTGAAGGTGGGGTTAGACGTGAACATGCTGCGAGGCAGGGAGATTACGGCAGATGCGCCACCGGCACCAATGGATGACTGGGGGCGTACAGACGGCCCATGAGCTGCGGCAGCCGCGCTGAGAGCGTTGGCAGCTGCCCGGGCCTCGAGAGCGTCGCTGTCCTTGATGGGAGTGGAAGCAGATCGTGGCCGTCGCCTCGCGGGCATGGCGCTCTGGGCGGCCGACAGTGAGCCGAGGCCGTTCCTCTCATTGCTGTCTGCTTGGTTGGAGGTGGGGGTTGTGGGCGGTCGTCGAACGGACTGGCTTGTCCTGAATGCCTGCGTGGCAGCAGAACTGCCAAAACCAGCCTGGGATGATGAGATGGAGTCGGTAGCGGCGTGCTTCTTCATCGCGGCAGCTGCCTGCAGGGCGGCTGAATTGCCATGAGAGGATTGCGTGGAGGGAGCTGACTGGGCAGCTGTCGAGTGCCGTCGCTGGTTGAGCGCAGCCTGCGTAGCCTGGGCGGCGGCCGAATTACCCCAACCTGCGGTTGACGAAGGTCGCGCCGTGTTGGATGAGGCTTGCGACTTGCCGGCGGATTGCGTCGCGAGTAGGGCGGCTTTTGCGCCGGCGGAGCTTGCGTTGGGCTCCCACTGAGGTGTCATCTTGTAGTCCTTGGCGAGAACGGCGGCGGCGGAAGCTGAAGACGACTTGTCGGGTCGCCAGGGATTGATGGGCTTCTGGTTAGCCCAGCCTAAGGACGCTGCGGCACCGGCTGCTGCGCCGTCTTGCGGTAGGCCGTGAGAGGGAAAGCTGGGGAGATCTTGCGGTTTGGCGTACTTGATGCTCCCAGCGAGGCCGGCTGTGAGGTCAATGTTAGAGGATCTGCTGCAAGGTGGTGTAGGTTGTTGTCTGGGGGAGAGGCGTGATCATCTGTGCAGCTGCAGGGTTCGTCCAAAGGTATATCAGGCCCACTGATGGATGGATGGGTGAGCGGAGGCTTCGGGCCATGATGCCCCCCTCCCACCTCCTCCTGCCTTCCGAGTCCCGCCTCCCGCCTTCCAAGCCGTACAAACGTAGATTACGTACCTGGGGTCACAACTTGGTACTGTGTCTCAGCCATGCTGGCATCCTGGGCAGTGGACCGCGACATGTTGGGACGTGAGGGCGGGCGAAGTGCATACGCCCAGGGCCCACACAAGCTGTTTTTCCCTGATATCGACCAGGCAGCCGAAATATGTCAACGAATGGACGTCGTAAGGTGGGTGCGTAGTGCCCTGCAACCAAGGTGATTGTGAGCAGGAGCTGAGCTGTGTGCGGAGACCACCGTGGAGGATGTTCGTATCGTGAACCGGTAACGAGGATGGGGACAGGATATTTTTGGGGATCTGTCGAGTTCGGGACTTGGCCATACCCAGGAAGGGAGGAATCAGGACGGGGGCTAGGTTATATTGTTGACAGCTGGTTCGAGGAGCGTGATGAGACTAGATCGGTTGCGTTCATGGGCCGCGCACAGGTGCGGCGGGCAGTGGGCAGTGGTGATGGCATGGCTCAACCGAGTGTCACGGCGCGCATTGTTAGACTGGCGAACCTGGGCGATGGGGCCCTAGTTGCTCCTGCCTGTTCGCTCCTGTTGTCTGGGACGCTCTTGCGAGACATGACCATGACGTCACGCTCCGACGCCGCCACTGGGGGAGCTGTGCCTAGCGTCGTCTTAGCGGGGTGTTGGGGCAGTTTGCTGCGCTTTTCGGGGGCATTGGGGGAGATTTGGGGGAGGAACCTCCCGCTGAAATCCCCTTCTGGTCCCATGAACTTGGACGGGTCAGGCGCGACCCCGCAGTGCAGTGCCACTTCAGGAGGGCACGTCTCAAAAAGGGATGCACCAGAGAGGGGGAGTAAGACCTCTCCATCCATGGAAGGCAGGTAGGCGCGCTGCCTGCCTCATGGTGGAACAGCCAGCTACCGGTGGCCCGTCCAGTCGACGATGTCGTCGATTCATCCTCTTGAAGAAGACCAGCTTCAAGGTGAGGTTCGAAAATTCACAGCATGCTCTCCGAACCTTATTCTTCCCATCCAAGTGCTCTAGCTTCCAAACGGCAAAGATGATAGTCCTCAACCGGACGGCAAGATTGTGATCTACCTTGGCGGGCCAGACCAACAGCCTGGTCTAGATCGGTTCGTCTCTGATCCGTCGCACACCGTCGACCAGGACCCTGCAAATCGCACCGCCTCGGCATCCCCCCGAAACGGAACACACACGACCGAGTTCTCATGACATCAGCTACCCGGCCCACTTTCCACTTACTGTAAGGTACCCTACCTACAAGTGCGCCTCAGGCGCAGGGTCCCCCGTCTGAGCTGGCGTGCGCAGCGCAGCGGCTCGTTCGGCCTCCCCGCTGGGCGAGCAGCTACACCGGCAAGCAGACGTCCAGTGACAGGGTCAAGGCTGCTCGCCAACGTGGGTCTGTGGCAGAGATTGGCAGGGGTTCGCCGACGACGTGTCGAGCTGACACGGCCAGTCAGACTGGAACAAGATCGCACTCCATACCTCTGAAGTTATTCGCGGAGAGCCTCTGCTCGTATTGTTGAGACAGCGTGAAGGTTCACAGCCATGGACCCCGCTGAAGCTGTCACCTCGATCTCGAACCTGCGCGACGTGGGCAAGACAGTCAACACGTTCCTTGGCAAGAGGTACCTTCTGCGTTTCAAAAACAACGCAGTGCGATGCTGACCATCTCCCTTCAGACGAGTCAAAGAAGGCCTGCTCTTCCGCTCAGCCCGGCCCGGTATGCCCATTCCATCGATAACCGTAACTGCCGTGCTTCCACCATCCTCTGACACTATTCAGACGAGGCTTCTGCTGAGGACAGAGCTCGTTTGAGGGATGACCTCGGCATCCAGACCGTGGTAGACCTGCGCACCAAGTTCGTCTCCGCCACGACTAGCAGCATGTATCCCGCACGTAGCTGAACGACCGCCAGGACCGAACACCTAAAACAGATGCAGAAGCGCCAGCCCCAGCTCCATTCAAGTCCCTCAGCTGTGGCCGAGACGATCAAGATTCCAGGACTGCAGTACATCAACATCAGCTTGGCTGGCAAGGGGCTTGAAAGGCATCTAGCGTGGCAATTGTCATGGTGGAACCTCTTGTGAGTGTCTTTTGTTGGCACAGTCATGCAGGGTGCGAGTTGCTGATCCAGAATCATCGGGACAGCCAACTCATCTTCTACCACGTGATCGGGTACCGTGTCCAAGCCATGGCCATCATGGGCCGAGAGGTCCTGCAAGTGCGAGGCCTCGTCGGGTTGGGACTCGACACTCTCGACTACTGTCCCGGAGAGACGGTCACAGTAGGTGGTTCAGTTTACGGATGGGAGTGAAACATCGGCTCATACCGTCACAGGTTCTACGTTCGTTCCTGGATCCCCAGGGCCTCCCCTCCCTCGTCCACTGCACGCAGGGCAAAGACAGGACTGGTTTGATCATCGCTCTCGTTCTCATGACATTGGACATCCCTGTCGCTGCCATCGAGCATGACTATGCCCTGACCGATGCTGCGCTCGGTGCTGACCAAAACGAGCGACTCAAGGAAATACGAGAGATTGGTCTCACAAAGAGCTGGGGGAGGACCGATCCCAGGATGATCGCGGCGATCGTGGAGCACCTCTCGACCAAATATGGTGGTCTTCAAAGTTACTTAGACACGATCGGCTTTGACCAGGAACAAAGGAACAAGCTGAGGGAGCTTCTTTTGTACTGAACAACACCAAGACATCTGCGATCTCGGAGGACAATTAGTTTAACGATTTTGTATTGGATAGAAGCCTATTTCTTCTTGAATTTACCCTGCATCCAGCAGCGGTACATCCTCAGCTTCCGGGCTCGATTAACGAGCATCCGTCTGTCAACACCGAGATCTTCAATCTCGAAAAGCTCCTTGGAGCTGCCAGCCTCACCCGCCCCCTCCACAACACCCTTCCAGATCGTCTTCAGCTCGTCCAGCTCGAAGAAGTACACTCGCGTGCCATCACCCCGCACGTAAAAGTTCTCGTCTAGGTAACGACCCTTCTTGAACCTGACCTGGGCAAGATCACCTCTTCCATAGTCTCGGAAGCAGACCTGACCACCAGGCTTCAACAGGCGGTGGACGTTCTCGACAGCCTTCTGCCACTGACTTGGGTTCAGCGCGGAGAAGATGAATACCAGGATCGCAACGTCGACAGACTCCTCGCCCAGGCCCGGGGGAAGTTCGTCGCTCGTCACGTCCCACACATCGGCCTGCATGTGCTTCGTCTCATACTCCTCATGGCCCCGCATGACCTCTACGGCCTTTTTGGAATAGTCGCACGCATGCACCTTGAGGCCAGGGTTCTTGTTCTCAGCGAGGATAGGGAACGCCGTGTTGCCGGCACCGGCGCCAATCTCCAAGATCACGGCAGGGCCAGCGTCCTCCTTGGTCACTTCACCGAGGATGGGAAACTCCTGCTGCAGCCACTTGCGGTTCTTGAAAAAGTTGGCCGTGTTGTTCTTGTAGAACAGATCCCACATGCGGGCCGGGTTGGCGTTGAGCCTATCTGTTGTCTGGTTAGTTCAGGTCCAAGACAGAGCAGCTCGACGAAGAAACAGTCAAGAGGTTTGAAAAATCAGATGGGAGCGAAAGACTATAACATGAGCAGTCTCATCACAAAGATTCAGGTGAACTATGCGTAATTGGTGGGATCATCATGAAACCTGGGGGATGGGTGCTGAAGAGGAGGAAAGAGGTAGAAACTCACTTTTGTCAAAGTCAGAGACGGGAGACTGACGCTGCATCTCATACTGCTGCTCAGCATACTCCTTGTATGCATCGTCAGTCTCGACATGGTCCCAGGCGTTAAACTCGAACACGTCGTCCCCTTCATTGAGGAGGCGACTGCCGAACTGGAAGGGGTCGCTCCGCTTCAGGTTGTTCTCCGGGTCGTGAGATCTGTGAGCAGGCAGCGACTCCTGGCTCTGGGCCTTCGCCTCGGGCTGGGCGAGTTCGAGGGCAGCCGTCTTCTCGACGAGACCTTGCTCGTCAGCCGAGGTGCCAGGGGCGGGAGCCAACGAAGACGCCATGGCTGCAGTCGAGGCCTCGATCACCGGGACTGGTGAGAAGCGCAGCTGATCCTGCGCAGGTGGCCCTGTCGCGACGTCTCGAAACTGGGTGGGAAAGGTAGAAGAGTATCTAGGGAAGTGAAATTTTTAGCCGCCAATTTTGATGACCTTGAAAAGTGGTCCGGGCGCAAAGGTGGGGCCTAGCTGTCACGGCGGGAGGAAAGTCCGAGGCCGTTAGCCCTGACCAATAGCACCTAGTTTTGGGCAGACCAATCAGAGACACACATCAACTGAGATCACGTGGCCGGGCGGAGGTTTGACTGGACGCCGCTTGACGCGGTACCTGCCCATTCATGGCAGTCGTATTGGCCTGTCCCGAATCTCGAAAGCACAGCTGCGACGGTCGGATTGAGGGCCAATCCACCGAGGTAGGGAAACTGCGCTACTCAAGCTGGAAGCAAAATGTTACTCATTTAGCCTAAATCGAGGCACAATTGATTTAGGAAGTCGTTGGGGAACGGGAAAAGGAACGCGGGGGAGGGGCTCGTGATCCCATTCTCGGATGATCCCTCGGGATTGATTGAGATCCCCCCCTCTGTGTCCTCACCATATGCGCACGTTATCACCGCAAGCGCCAGGTATATCTCGAAGGCTACGTACAGGTAGATGTGAAGCATGATTTTGTCGAGGAAAGGGATTTATTATTCTATCCTCTTACCTTCCGCACCCACTTCTGTAAGCCAACGGCTTTGTCCCGCCTACTCCTTCCATCATCATGTCAACGTCTTGTCGACTCCAAGCTTCGGCAAATGGTCGATCCGTTGACACTCTGCGTCCGTTCTGGTCTCAGGTTGTTGGCGCCGGGCGTGCCAACGAAGGTCTGCGAGCGGATTGGCAACGTCACCTAGCGCAGGCCAGTTCGGCGTGCGGCTTCCAATATGTACGGTTCCATGGTCTCTACCATGATGATATGCATGTGTATCACGAGGTCGAAGGCCAGGCTGTGTACAACTTTCAGTACATCGACGCACTGTGCGATGCTCTTCTGGATACCAACGTCCGCCCCTTCGTCGAGTTCGGATTTTGTCCGTCTATCCTTGCGACCGAGACTGGGACGGTACGTCACAAACCTGTCACAGATCCAAGTATTCTCTGACATTGCAACATCAGGTCTTCTGGTGGAATGGCAACGGTAGCCCTCCCAAGGATCTGCAGAAATGGGGCCACTTGATTCATGCCACGGTACAGCACTGGGTGGACAGATATGGCATCGACGAAGTAAAGACATGGTATTTTGAATGTTGGAACGAAGTGAGTTTCAAGCTCGAAGACGCAGAAGTGCGACCAGTTCTGATGTCTGCACCAGCCGAATTTGCATCCATTCTTTACTGGGTCTCGATCCGACTACTATGCTTTGTATGAGGTAACCGTAAAAGCCGTGAAATCCATAGAGTCCTCTTTACGAGTCGGCGGGCCGTCCACGAGCAACTTTGTTCCGGACACGCGCTTCGATGGTGAGTGGGAAGACAAAGAAGTCCAAAAGAAACTGGCCGACGTGAGTTTCTCCTCCTCCTATTCCTCCTCCTTCTCCTCTTGCTCCTATTTCTTGTACGAAAGTTGGCTTACTTTTCCATGCAGATAGAGGATATCGACTCGTTAGATTGGAGGCCTGTCTGGTTCGAACACTTCTTGCAATGGTGTCACTCGCGAAGCCTCCCCGTAGACTTTGTCTCTTGCCACCCATACCCCACCGACTGGGCACTTGACTCCAAGGGCGGCGAATCGCGCCGGGTCCGTGGACTTGACGCTACGCCCACAGACCTTCGGGTCGTGCGAGCCATCGTGGCCGCGAGTCCATATCCATCAGCGGAAATCCACTTAACCGAATGGAACTCCAGCCCATCGTCTCGCGACTTCAGCCACGACTACGTGCCGGCGGCTGTTTACATTGTGCGCACGATGCTGGCTTCACTTGGGCTGGTAGAAACCATTGCCTACTGGACTTTTACGGATGTTTTCGAGGAGCTTGGCGCGGGCATGACCCCCTTCCGTAAGTTCAGCAAAGGAACTTCTACAACTGCCATCGCTGACCCATTATGTAGACGGAGGCTTTGGTATGATCAACCTGCAAGGTATACCGAAGCCAACCTTCCATGCTTTCAGGCTGTTGAATCGTCTTGGGAATGAGATTCTCCACCAAGACACAGACAGCGGAATCGTGACTCGCGACAGCAAGAGCGGGCTTTTATCTGCCATACTTTTCCATTACCCTGCTGAGTTCAAGACTTCCCCTCCACCGACAGACGGTGACCAAGCGGCGGCAGAAGCCATCGACAAGATTGGGACTCCGCAAGCCAGATCACTTTCTGTTGAAGGTCTTGTTCCTGGCACCAAGTTTCAAGTCGAGCGTCTAGCGCCGGGTATTCGAGGAGACGTGGTCTCCGAGTGGAAGAAGCTCGGTTCGCCAGCGACGCTGACGCGAGATGTCGAGCGGCACTTGAAAGAATTCGCCAGTCTGGATGTCTCGCAACTGACTGTGGACGACTCGGGTAGGTTGTTTCACGAGGAGGAAATGGCCCCTTGGACTTTGCTTGCCTTTTCTCAGGTTGAGATTTAGATGACGAACCCGAATTGGGGTAGTCAAGGAGAAGTGCCTCGACGTTCCTGTGCTACTGAATATGCCGAACATGCAGTCTTCTGGAGAACTCTCTAATGAACGCTATTTGACGTTCTATTAGCAGTCGAGTCTCTTGTTGATTGAATATCAATTCATGTTAGACAGCTTATTTGCCAAGAACATGGGTGTTGCGTATCGGAAAGCGCCGCAAACTCTAGGCACACTTTCCCATTGCGGTACTGTCTCGCCTCATGGCACCTGCGAATGCATAGTGATAGTGATGACCCATAAGTAATATGCCAACTTAAACTGACGAGCAGGTTGGCTCATCCGGGCTTGAATTCATCATCCTGCTCTTAGTCCCCCACCCTTACACACCTTCGACATTAGCTGCGATTGTGTCCGCCAGACTCGTCCATCCCGGATGTCCCAGTTCCTGCAGAAGTTTCTCCGCCTTGGGACGAGGCTTTATCTCAGTAGGGTCTTCCCCATCCGAAAAGTCCTCAGGGAGCTTGCGTTTAGGGTCCAATGCCCGCATGATGCCCAGGACTTGATCCCAGTTGAAGCGGCCTCCCATGGCAAAGATGCGTTGATCCTGGACATGCGACAAGACACCCGCAGCCACGTGTAGAAGGGCGGTGTCTTCAACGTTGACAAAGTATTCTAGCACGGAGTTAATCATGATGAGTCGAGTGTAAGGGCCAAATTTGGGGACTTACGTCTTCGGATCCCGTGGTGGACGGGCTTGACCTCTCCATTCCAGAGAGATGTAATGAAGCCGTTGCTGGTGCGGTGTCCTTGGCCGACTGGGTCGAGGCTACGCCCCAAAATCAAATTGGGGAGGACTGTGAGAGCAGTCAGTTAGACCTCTCAACCATTGAGGCGGCACTAGTTGCAAGACGAACATACTTGTGTTGACAACAAGATCGGGTCGTTTGCTACGATTTTCCTCGTGGAACTTCCAGATGGCCTGCTCGGCCTGCGCCTTACTCGCTTGATACACAGTTGCTGGCCGGGATGGCTCAAAGGGTGCGCCCGACCATGCCCTCTCGATAGACGCCTCATTCCATGTCTCTTCGGTAACGATAGTGTCCTGAGAAAGCAGTCCTATAGCGGCGGCTGAGGAAGACGTGAGAACGAACCGCTTGACATTTGGCTCGGCATACGCGGCCTTGAGAGCGTTCAGTGCACCATCGATGGTGGTTGGGATGACCTTGTTGGGGTCGTTGTCGAAAAGCATTACGGAAGCCGAATGTGCGAAAATAGAAACCCCTAAGAGCGCACGTAAACCATGTTCAGCGTGTCTTCAGCTCTGCCAGCGTCGTCGCTCAGCACGCTCTTGCATTAGATTCTGAGCTTACCCTTCACAACTTCGTCAAATGCCCCTTCAAGCTCCATTCTGGGGACAGCAACGAGCTCAAAGTTTTCCTTGCCATATTTCCGAGTAAAGAAGTCGGCCACCCAAGTCTGCTTGCTGGGGTCACGCACTGTAGCGCGGACCTTGAACCCGAGGCGAAGGAACTGGTCAGCGATATGGGACCCCAGAAAGCCGTTGGCTCCCGTGACAAGGACTGTCGAGCCTGCCGGGACTGAAGTATTGGCGATAGCTGACATCGCGGGCAATGTTGGAAATGGCAGTTCAGATGCAGTCTGTTCGTTTGCTGTAAGTAAGAATTCTTGGAAAAACCAGTCGCCCGAAATGCGCCATGAAAAACAATCTATATGTGAGAGCCCCTCATATGATCTCACTCCTAACTACCCGCCTCCTACCTGCATCGGCGAGCCATTTTGAGCGATGACCCATAAATTGGCTTCCTCAGATCCTTCGGCATTGGAGACCCGCGGATTTGCATGTCCTGCTGCTGATGTCCCGCCCAAACCCCACGACTGAATGCAAACCGTGTGTCTCTCCAACTGTGGTCTCGGATTATTAACAGTCGGTAGAATTCGCGTGATACCCAGGGGCCGGGTCGCACCGTGCGACGCTTGTGACCTGCAGCTGCGATATTGAGGTTTCTCATACGCTCCAATGCCGCGAACTTGTCAATGTCTTCAACGCTATGTCATTCCAAAATTTTGCCCCTGTGGTCGAAGAATGCTGGACCACACGATCTGAAACAAAATCCTGCCAACTAACACGTTGCATGCTTGACGAGATAGCTCTTGCCAGCCTCCGAATTCAACTTCACGAAAGCTCCCTTACCATGGCCCTCGACACTGACACGGGTTCCATTCGTCGTCCCGATGAGGTTGTCACCCAGCGTCACCCAGGCAGTATTTCCATTCAAGCTCTTCAACGTTGCGTTCGTCAATCGGGCTTCCTCATCCCAGAAGACGTCAACCTCGAATCCACCGCGGACCAACAAGCCTTTCGCATACCCGCCACCATTCACGGCCCATTGCTTAGGAAGAGCAGGTAGCAGACGAATGATATTGGTGGAATCTCCATCGCCGACGTAGGCAGAGGTTGTGCCATTCTCTTGCTGCGACACACGTTCGTGGCTCTGTACGAACGCCTCGATGATGGTAGCCGTGCCGCCGTAGTTGCCGTCAAGCTGAAAGACCGACGGCGGGTTGATGTCCAGGAGGGAATAGGGATTCGTCAGCTTGACGAGCAAGTGATTGTAGCTGTCCGCCACGCCGGTTCCATTGAAAAGCCTTCCCTCTAATGCAATGGCCCAGGCGCGCGACCAGCCCGTGTCGCCACCACCATTGTCCAACCTTCGGCGGACCGAGGATCTGGCTGCTTCGAACACGGTAGTGTTAGCTACCGTAATCTGACTGCCCGGATAGAGGCCGAATAGCTGCGAGAAATGACGGTGGTCGGGTTCTGTCTCCTCAAAATCCTCGATCCACTCTGCGATGCCGCCGTACTGGTTCTTTCGGAGGGGTGGTAGGCGCGCCCTAGCCTTGGTGATCCTTCGAGCAAGGTCATAGTTTTCCTCGCCTACCAGGCTTTGAGACTCGAGAACGATGCCGAAGAGCTCCCATATGATAGAGTTGTCGCAGGTCGGGCCGATTGTTAAGGCTGACGTGTCATTCGAGTTGGGAATGTGGTACTCAATTTCTGGGGACACGCTGGGGTTTGTCACGAGGAAGCCGTTGTATTCTGTCATGAAATCGAGAAAGAAGACGGCAGAGTCTTTGATCGCTGGGTAGTACGTCTTCAACACCTCGATGTCGCCCGTGAAGAGGTAGTGCTCGTAAATGTGGGTGACCATCCAGGCGAGGCCCGTTGGCCAGAATGTCGATGGAGTATAGTTGTCCTGCGGTGCTGTGTCACCCCACATGTCGGTATTATGATGACATACGGCTCCAGATGCATTGTACATCTTCTTCGCTGTTGCGAGACCGTCTTTCCTCATCCGCTCAATATGTTCAAAGAGTGAATGGTGAAGCTCTGGCATGTCTGAATGATTACCACATCGGTAAGTTTCATGCCTCACGCTAGGAATCCAGAGTAGCAGGCAAACTTACTAGTGAGTAGAGAGGGCCAGTAGTTCATCTCAGTGTTGATGTTGATGGTATACTTTGACCCCCATACGGGATCTAGGTTGTTGTTCCAAATGCCCTGAAGATTAGGGGGTAAAGTGCCCTCTCTTCCACTAGCGATGAGGAGGTAGCGCCCGAAGTAAAAGTAAAGGGTTGCAATCTCAGGATCAAACGCCTGGGGCAGCTTCTGAATTCTTTCAGCCGTCGCCATGGCTTTTTGCTCGTCCGTCGACTCTCCTAAACTCACTTCGACCCGGCTAGCCAACGCCTGGTAGTCCTGAACATGGTCGGCGTAGATGGTATCGTAGTCTTTCTTCACAACCACATCCAGGTCTTGAAGGACTGCGGAGCGCATGTCATCCTTGCGGTACGATGTCCAAGCGGCGAAATAGATCGTGGCCTCGTCTGCTGCTTCAACAACAATGGTATCCCCAATAGCTTGAACTTTACCACCAGAGGCAACGGCTCTGGCTCCAGTGACGTACAGAACCGCATCGGCGCCGCCGCTGCCACTCCCGGAGATGATGGTGTTGCTGTTGACGTTCTTGGAGAAATCCTGGAAGCGGTTGAGCGAGTTTCCTCGTCGGAACTGAGCCGTGAAGGAAATGGACCCGGGCTTGTCTGCGGTGATCCGCATTGCGATGATGTTGTCGGGAAAGCTGGCGACGTACTCTCGCTGGTACGTGACACCGTTGTAGGAGTAGTGCACACCCGCAGTGCCGTCTTCGAGATCTAACCAGCGCTCATAATCGGCAACCTGGCCTCCAGTTGCACTGGCGCCAGTCATGGCAAAGCGGAGGTCCCCCATCCAGTCGTAATGGCGTAGTGACCACGGAGTCCCGGTGTATGCCAGAGACGCAAGTTTCTCTGCCTTCTTGACCTTGCCATTCACCAACAATGACTGAATTTCGGGCAAGTAGGTCTGGGCATCCTGATTCACGCGATCCATCTTGCCCCCCGACCAGAAGGAATCCTCGTTGAGGGTTATGGCTTCGGACAGGGCACCGCCAGGGAGCGAGAAGCCGAGGCGGCCATTGCCAATGAGAAAAGACTCTTCGTACTTCGTGCCGGGAGATGTTTGCCAAATGCGCAGTGGATTGCTAGCTGAATTTGGATGAGGCAGTTCGAGCGCCCTGCCCTGGTAGGCTAATGAGGAAAGAAGAAAAACGCATGTTACGAAAGAGCCAAAAGAACGGGGCATGTTGACGAGGACGTGCTGGATGATACTACTGAGCCATGAGTCTGGCCGCATCATCTGGACGAGGGGGACGAGATGTGGTCTAGCCTCTTTCTATTTATGCCGCTCGTCTGGGGGACAACATATAGGGGCACCTTCACAAGGACCACGGAGAGACTGTGGCGCCAACCTCGTGTGGTAGTGGTCGATCGTCTTCCTTCGAACGCCGGGTTTCGAATCCCCCCCCAAAAATGCGGGGAACAGTAGGCATGCGCAAGAGCGACATGGTTCTTGTTCGAGGAGCTAACAATGGATGAATTATGCCGGAAATCCCGAAAGACCATGGGGTCATAGGCTTAGAATCACCCCGCAACTGAACACATCGATCTCGTGGACGGAATCAAAGAGATCCATTGGTAATTCGGGTAGTTAAAAGCCTTCTCCGAACTCGGGGCGGAGCCCGAAAGTACTTCCGATGCTATCCCGCTCATCATCAGGACCAGCAGCCTTGGACACACGATAGCTCACATATGTTAATATGAAAAATACAAGTGGAAAAGTTTTTTTCACAAATTCTTCAAACTAGAAATCTCACCAGGTACTTCATGGCTGGAAGTGAAAGTCATGGGAAACAACACGGCAAATTATCCACACCACATGGCACATGGCCTGTATGATGCATGGCTGACTATTCCATCGAGCCATAGTCTTGCCAGCTGAAGATTCTATTATACATTGTCTCGGACTCTGCCGATATGACCTGGGTTACACTGGTGTCGCCATCCTGCCGACCTTGAAAGTGGAACATGTTAGGAAAGCTGACGTCCAGTTCCGGGGCAGTCGCCGAGGCCGCTACATTGACCGAGCTCACCATTTCCTCAGAGTCATTATCCTGCCCCCCTTCTCCGTCCACTTCCTCCGTTGGTCTGTCCTGTGCTTGCTGCTTCGAATTGACAACCACAGTCTCCGGCTTGCTCCTTTCTCTCAAGAGCTGTGTGATGGGAGCCGTCAGATTCACTCTATGCGGCGCCTTCGAGTCTTTTGCAAGCTGTGTGTACAGCTGTGCCGCCAGATTGTCGAGATCAGCTATGTCGATGTTCCTCTCATGCGTCGATCGAATGCCGTCCCATCTCTTAGCCGACTCGCCGAGTGCGGCATGCAACGTCTCAAAGTCCTTGTCCAAAGGCTCTGAAAACCAACACGAGTAGCCCAGTAGAGATTTCGCGGCAATGAACTGGCAATATGCCAGGTGCGGCGACACAAGATAGCGTCGGTGCAGCAGAAAGCGCGTGCAGATGTTGGCGATCTCCTTGGCGGCCTGCTTGACGTACCCGGTCTGTGGGAATAACGAGGAGGGCAGGTGGAAGACGTCAAGCCCGAGGCCGGCGATTGCACGCGCCGCCTGGTACAGCAGAATGCTGCTCGTGTTATGTGTCACATGCGCGAGCGTGATGTTGTGGTCCATATACCCACTGTTGTCATACGAGGCGCGCTGGTATCGAGGCGGGAGTCGGGCCTTCCAACTGGTCAGGATCAGGTCCAGACTGAGAAACTCCTGAAGAAAGCTGCGGGCGTCCTGGTTGTCGTTGGTGCTCTTCTGTACCTTGAGGGCGAAGTCGCTCGCCAGGCCGAGGATCTCAGTCGCTTCAATCACGTATGCGAAGCCCCCAATGTTGCTGTCTGGGAATACTTGAACCTGCACAGCAACATTGGCGGGGACGAACTGGCGCGTGTGGACCGGATCATCGTCTATCCACCTTTGACCATCGCAGGGTAGAAGCCTCCTGATGTCAGCAGGCGCTATGCTCGGCCGGGTGCCAGAGAAGATGGAGGCAAGCTGGTCCTGCATGAAGATAACCCAGAAGAGGCGCCTCACAGACTCCTTCCACCCCCAAGATGTGTCCCTCTCGTCAAAGCTCACTAGAGACCTATACTGGCGATGCTCAGCGGTCAAGTGCTGGTCTTCCAGGTTCAAACCCAGCCGTAGAGCGAGCTGCGGCAGGAAGGCCACTAATCCCCAATGGTCCGTGATAGAGCCCTTGCCAAAGAGCAAGAATTGTAGGATAACGGCGGCTTGGAGGTGATCCATATCAGCAGATCGGAAAATCTGCCGGGGAATATCATCGCAGAGCGTTACCCACAGCCTGGAAGTATCGATGTCATTACCAAGCACAAATGGGCTCGAGGCAGTGACTACAGCTTGCAGTACCGGACCAAGGGGCTTGGTCATATCATAGGAAGAACACTTGAGCTCGATAGCACGGAGACATAGAACGGGAATCCACGGCTGTATCTGATGGCGGTGCGCCTCGCATATTTGCTCAAGCAAGTGCTGAGACGGTTGAAGGGGGCGGCGCCTTAAGGTGATAATGCTACTACGTTATGAGATCGTCGTCAGCAAAAGCTATGAGCTACCGTAGGCGTAGGAGGGTTGGGGCTCACTCACTTCTGTGCTTCGGAGAGCTGGCCGTCGCGGGTTGTCGGGCTTAGGGTTGTCACCCCAAACCCATTGTCGTTGTGCTTGTCCTCGCCTTCAGCTGGCTCTTCATCCTGCTCAAGCAGCCGGCGTCCGAATTCAATCAACCGAATCCTTTCTGCCTCTGTGACATGATGGAATGTATCGGGGTCGTCAGCTTGCGTGTGGACCTGTCGATTGAAGGCTAGAGACTGGCCAAGGAACATGTGCTCCAACGTATCAATACGACGATATATCTCTTCAATATATCCGGGTCTGGGGCCGCGCTTCTTGTCGGATTGCTCGTACACGCATACGATACTCTTGGAATCGCAATGACGGCACGGATGAGAGCGCGAGCACTTGAGCTTGCTCCGGCGACAGTTCTCGCAAGACCTCGGCTCGGCCGCAGCAGAGGCGGCATCGTCTTTGGCTGGCGACAACACGGGCTGAGCTAGAGGTGGTTCTGCATCATCAGGAGTCGATGCCCTGTCGTCATGCCGCCGCGTCTTGCGGATTTTGCGTGGTCGACTGCCACCAGTTGAGGCTGGTGGTGTTTGGTTTGTGCCATTGTCCATTATGCGTTCGTAATGGTGTTTATTTTAGAGGAGGACATTGGCAATACAGGCTGAGAGAATACGAACAGTCCACACAACCCCCCTTCGTTCCCTTGCCGTCGCTTTGACTATTTCTCTTCTTGTTCCTAGGTCGAGCAAGACGGTCCAAGAGACAGGAATTCTGCGGGGGAATGCGGGGTATTGACATGGACCCTGGTGAATCCGCCATCTGGGGAAGCTCCGGAATTAACCGTCGGTTCAAGCCAAAGCAAGCTTCATCACACCCAGGTCTCGGCCGAAACCACGATTTTCCCTGTCCATCTTCGCCCCTTGTCCACTAACCGAACCGGTGCCAATACGCCAGCCCCCAGTCTTGTCAGCCCTCCCCGGCTGATGTGCCGGGGCTGTCGCCCTTTGCGGGCAAGTGGGCCAGGATCGTCAGTGTCCGAGGCCGAGGGTTCTTCCGACAGAAGAACCACCAGATCACACATCTCATCGGCTCATGTTGGCTGCTCTATGGCCTTCTTTGACTGGTCTTCTATTGACAGGAACAGGACTCTAATATGTCGTCGAATTCTACATTAAGGCATGAGTCGCGTCTGCGAAACTTGATACCAGTTCCTCTAGTCCGCACAACCATACGATCGTGGCTTTCCTTCTTCCGCCCACAGATTATTCCTCGCCCTTTGACATTACCATCATGAATGGCGCGACACCCAAAGTTGACGGCAAAGGCTCCCTCGAAAGGACAGAGTTCAAAGGTGCGGATGTGACGCACGGCGAGAAAACTAAGGCCAAGTTCCATAATGTCTACGACTTGCAGGACAACCTCACAATCCCAGATGAGGGCGGACCTTGGGTCCCCTACCTGCGCAAACGGCTTCCTATGATCCTCCGCATGTGCGTCATTTATCTGGCTGTGCTTAATGTAGGCTTCGACATGTACGTTGCCAACACAACCCTCGGCATGAAGTCCTTCCGCAAATACTTCGGCCATGAGCAAGAGCCAGGCGAGTACATCATCGCCGCCCAATACGTCTCGGCGTGGAACGGTGCTACCATGGCCGGACAGGTGGCCACCGATCTGCTCGGTGGCTGGCTAGCAGATCGCTATGGACGCAAGTTCACCCTCAGTTTGTCTGTCGCAGTTGTGGTCATCGCCTCCACGATCCAGGTCTCCGCCCACAACATTGCCCAGATCATCGCCGGAAAATGCGTGTTCGGAATGGGCGTAGGCCTGTACATCTCCTTCTGCACTTCCTACACCGCCGAATTGGCCTCATATCGCATGCGCGGCATCATGTGCATGGCCGTCAACTTCTGTATCCAAACAGGCATGTGGATAGGGGCTGGCGCTGCCTTGGGTCTGTCTCACCGGTTCCCCGATATCGACGACCAGCGCGCTTGGAGAATCGTGCTGTCACTACAGTACATCTTCGCCACTCTTTACTTCGTCTTCCTGTATTGGTTGCCTGAGTCGCCTGTCTTTCACGTCCATCACGAGGACTATGGAAACGCCGAGAAGGTCATCCACCAGCTCTATGGCGCTGATCATGACGCCAAGCGCCACGTCGCCTTCCTTATACAGTCTCACCGCGCCGAACAGGCCATGAATGATCTCGGTGCGGCCCTCAGCTATCGGGAGCTCTTTCACGGCCGTAACTTGATCCGTATGATGATTTCCGCCTGCATCATCTGGCCTCTGTTCATGGGCACGGCGTTCTGGCCCAACTACCAGACCTACTACTTCGAGCTCGCTGGCGCCAGCGACCCGCAGGCCATGAACTACGGCTGCACATCTGTTGCCATCGGCACGAGCATCATCGCCTACTTCCTCATCGAGTCTGTCGGCCGCCGTAAGCTCTGGCTCTTCGGAGTTTTCGGCATGTCCTGCTCCAACCTCATCGGTGGCTTCATGTACATCCCCTTCACCAACGGCCACGCCGGCATCGCAGGCCGCGTTGCTACCGCCATGGTGTTCATCTGGAACGGCTTCTACGATATCGGCCCTGCGAACATGGGCTATGCCATCACGTCAGAGGTGCCGTCCGGTCGCATGCGCGTGCGCAACAATGCATTCGTGCATGTGTTCAGCCACTTAACCGGGTTCGCCATCAACATGGTAGTACCGTACATCTACCAGGACGATTATGCCGGCCTAGGGCTGCGCATTGGCTTTATTTGGGGGGCGTTTGGGCTGGTAGCCTTCGTGTGGGGATGGTTCTTCATTCCCGACGTCTCGGGCATGAACGCCTACGAAATTGATCAACTGTTCGAGAGCAAGGCACCTGTCCGGAAGTTCCACCACGGCAAGTTTGACGATCACGACACTCTTCTTCTTTCGTCTGTTTTCAAGAACCATGACGGAGTGTGATGCTGCATTTTCTTGGGGAACTTGTTGCGCACGGCGGCCAAGGAATTCGCTCGCTGAGTTATCACATTGTTTCAAACATGTTCTGGGAGGCCACTATCGGGAAGAGTTCTTGGCTGTCCGATTTCCAACCGTTATTATCGTGATGAGGAGGCGGGATGGGGGGTTGAAGGAGAAAATCCTGATATCTATTTGTTCTAGAGCACGCTACGGGCATGTTTAGCATGATCAGGCTGATAGCTCAATGGATTGCCCAAGTTGGAGTGTTTGCCGCTGTGTAAAAGATTGTGTCTTCGGCCCACCATGTCTGAAAAGGTCTCTCGGAAATCGACCGTCATCATGGAGGTATCATCAATGGGCCAACTCTTTTAGGCCTGCGGAGACTATGGAACATCACATTCAAAGTTTTCAGGTATCAACCAGCTGTGCTGAGATGATCGTGACGAGAGCGACGGCGGTTCGGAGACCATAGCAGTTTGAAAACGCACATCAAGGTTGAAAAGTTCAACGAACTACTTGATATGCCATACCCTTTGGGTACGCGCATATTTCCCGAGTGTTGACGACGAGACACACATGTGACAAGTTGTGAGAGGGGGCTCCAAGTCTGAAATGGCACCACGTAAAAACTTCATCACATGCACCCATCTTTTTGAACAGCTCCATCTGTATTCAGCGACAGCTAAGATCAGCGTACTAAAAGAAAGTTTCTCGCCCATCTACTGCTGAAACACTCTCGCATCAATTTCCATGTTCAAAAGTCTATTTCCGGTTTCCAGGAAGTAATAATCCGCATATACAACACCATGCTCTGCCAATCGATGGGGGGCATGGACGTGGTCATTAGCGGTGCTCCTTTCGAACAGGGCATCTCCTGTGCTGGTAGCATGACTCATTACCGTGTCGAGAATATGCAGGACGCTGTCTAGATAGTCGCATCGGTTACCGGCCAGCTGCTGCAATAGCAGCATACCCGAGCACGCACAAGCCGCGGCTGACACGTCCCAGACGCCCGGTCGAGGAGCATCGAAGTCCCAGTACACAATACCGTCGGCATCAATGCGTGAGAGGAAATAGTCGGCCATGCGGATCGCGGCATCGAGGAAGTGCTTTTGCCCAGTGAACTGGTAGACACTGGCGTAGCCATACAACGCCCAGGCCTGGCCCCGGGCCCAAGTACTTTCATGGTCGTAACCCTGGTTTGTAAGGCGGTTGCGGACAGTGCCATCGCGGACATCGTAATTAACGAGATGATAGGTTGAGGCGTTAGGGCGAACATGGTTCTTCAACGTTGTCGTTGCGTGCTTGGTGGCGATGTCGGCGAATCTCGGGTTGCCGGTCATCTTCGATGCATAGTACAAAAGGTCGAGGTTCATCATGCTGTCGACGACGACCAAGAAGTCGACACCGGGCTGGTTCAGGTCGTATTCTTTTGTGCGAGCACCGGCCCACGATCGAATGACGCCCGTAGTAGGGCTGAAGCGCGTTGCCAGCGAGGTAGCAGCATTGAGAACGATGTCGAGAGATTCGCGGCACCCTGTAAGCTCGTAGTCGCGGACGAAAGATGGCATGATCATGAAACCAAGGTCATGATTATTGGTTGTGAATTGCTCCGGGGCTAATCCGATCTGCCACTTCTTGGCGGCTTTCAAAAGATCATCGCTCGAGACTCCGAGTGTTCTCTTCAGACTTCGCTCGTACAGCGCCCAGACTGACCCGGGGAAGAATCCCGACGTCCAGAACGTTGAATCGTGGTAGACGTAGTACGAGAGACCTGGCAATGTATAGTGAGGATACAGCTCAGGGGGGTCAACTCTCTTCACTGCTTTGCCGGCGATCTTCCAAATTTTCTGGACGTACTCATCCGATAATATGCGCCCAACAATCTCTTGGTTTATCGGGGACAAACCGAAAGAGGTCGTTACACGGCCGTTGCTTTGGTCAGCAAGGCACGCTTGAGAAGAGCCAGCCGCAAAGGGGATCGGAGACAAGACGTGAGCGGTCATAATGGAGAGTAAGGGCAACAAACTGATACAACGGTCCAAAATCTTGCGTTTCCGGTAATGAGGACAGTCGGGTAGATGATTGATAGGGAAGCATGGCCCTTGGTGCAAGTGTCAGACAGATGAAGGTTAAGTATCAGAGAATAAATTGAAGGAGGGGACGAAACTAACTAAGCCCGAGAATCCGTCATCTGACATTGCAGCCAAATGGTGCTCAGGTTGATATCGTCTGCATTGGCCTTCGTCATCGGGGAAGAGTCCGAAGGACCCTCCGAACCCGAGGCGGTTTTCGGGGAGCTTGTTTCGGACCAACCCTCGGGCTCGATGCGAGATCGTCATTCCAAGAAATTTATGCCTTCGGTACTAGATTACGGTTAAGTTGCCCCGCACGTCAATAGAATATCCCGAATAAAAGCGCTGGCTGGGATGTCGTCGAACTACGGCAGGTGGGAGGCTAGCCGAGAACGAGTTGGGCCCAATTTTGGTGCTTAACGATGGCGTAGGTCTGACAATCTCGGAGCCGGCGGAGTGGAAGGGGTTCGTTTTCAGGGCTGAAGCTGGTCGATTCTCTACACCGCAGTGGGCGTAGATAGTCCATTGTTGTCTGTTTCCAGGGTTTTCATTGAGAATTCTGTCCGACAACTACTCGCAGCACCATTGTCAATCTCTAGATTTAATCGCGACCGCCATTCTCAGAGCTTACGTTAGTCCTTTACATATACGTTTGAGTCACTTGTGAACAGGCCTCAACAGAGTCTGGTCCATGAGTAAGGAGTTCGTTATTCTCACATATAGTAAGATACCTAGAACTACCTCTAAAACTTATAGCGCCTCCGCAAAGGGCGTCTTCGCATGTTCTGCGCCGGTCAGGTTGAACCGCGCAACCTCGATATCCCCCATTGTCGAGAGATAGAGAAACTGTCGACCAGGAGGCGCGGAAAGTGTCGTGTTCAAGAAGACAGTCGAAAACTCATCCGACGCGGGAACGTGATACTCAGCAACCACACCAACCATGTTGCTAACCGTGATGTCTGCCCCCTCGGCCGAGCGAGCCTCCAGTCGAATTAACGGTTTAGTGACTGTATCCGCAAACAAAGGAAAACTGATGGTCGTGTTTCCCATCAACACAGCCACGTCGACGCTTGTGCTGTTACGTCCACGACCCTCCACCGTCTCGTTCTCCTTTGAGAAACGTCTTGAAGCCGTTCCCGAAATAACATCCATGTAAGAACCGCCGTAGCCGACGTCCCAGCTGAACTCCAAGTTTTCATGATTGCCCTCGCGGGCAAAGGCGAGCGTGTCGAGTCCTGTCGTCTGCGCCTCGACCATCAGCTTCAGGTACTGGATACGCTCCGGTACAAGCTCTTTAAAGCGGTAATATACGGCTGTGGGTGCGTTCAGGGCCCCTATGTCGGTCGGATGTTGAATCGTCCGGTACTGCATCCCACGGTCTGTCGAGTTGGCTACCCTGTCGTAGTACTGGCCTGGAGGCTCGTTGATAAGTCGAGACTCCCATGGAACGTCGTGACCGAGGTTGTACTTGGCCCAGTATTCGATACCCCTCAGAAGTCGATAGTCGTCAAAGGAAAAAAAGTCAGTGTACTCTATTTGGCCGCCCAGATTCCCTTGTATCTCGGCTGTGTAGGCCATCGACCCCAGAATGTTGAGGGATCCGGCAGGGTGAGACTGATCTCGGCCCATCTCTGCGATCTGACCGTTGCTGCTCGTCTTGTTGGAAATTTGCCGCCGAATGGAGTAGTCGATGTATTGGTCTGGATTGGCGCCGACGGTGGCTTGATGTATGATCTGCTTGTAGAGTTCCACATCTCCGATGAATACGGCCATCGCGATTGCACCGCCATTGGCATAGGCTCCCTGGTTGAAGAATAAGTCCGGACGGCTCATGCCGTTGGTGCTGTCCCAATTCTGCCGCACTCGTTTGGCGAAGTTGTGGTACAATTTTGTGTCATCTTCGGTCCAAGCAGAGGTGTCGGTGGATCGGAAGATTTCACAGGCGGCCGTGAGGTAGCGGAGACCGTTCCCACCTCGAATATACTCCTCCAGCAGGTTCAAAGTTGTTAACCATCGACGCGTGGTGTGCAAGACTCGTTCTTTGTGGAAAGGGTGACCCGTAACGAAATACGCCACGGCGTTGAGGTAGGCATACTGTGCGTCAACGGTAAAGTTTGACGACCATGCATCCTCGCCGTACGGAAGTTCGGGCAGGGGACCACGGATGTGGTAGTTGTTGACATTGCCCACATTGAGTCCATGCAAAGACTGGTTGAATGTGCGGCCAAAAGCTGTAGTCCATGGCTCTTCGCCACCCCAGACCTTTGTCTGCATCCGAGTCAAATCTTCACAAGTGTGAAATATTCCTGGATGCGTGAAGCCTCCAATAATGGTCTCATTGCAAACAGGCCTACCCAGCAGCTTGTAGTTTTCGGCCCGAGCAAGCGGGGAGAAGGTGAGCAGCAAAAGGCCGAAAAAGTGTGCAATGAAGTGCATGATGTTTGTTATTGACTTGAGTTCCATCGTAATGGGAGTTCAGACATTAAACATCAAACAAGACGAAAAATACCCTGAAAATGAAAACAGACTCCCATATATGGTGCGAGACACACTTCGCCATGCCGCGGTACTTTGCGTTATCCAAAGATCCCCGAGAGTACTTCCGATACCCAATGGCACGGATTCGAAACGAGACCGTTAAGATGTGAGGTAGGTGAATACGGGATGGGTTCGATTAGGACAAGGATCTGCACTCCAGCGGTCGGAATTTCTCTCGCAGCGCCGACTACACGACCACTGCCTTGTCGCGACGGCAGAATGACATTCTGACGTGCTCAGTATTCCTGTTGGGGGGGGGGGGGGGGGGGGGATGATTTTTCTCCTTGTAGTTCGGAATTGAATTGATGGGTAGGATGATCGTACGATCTCTTGCTACCAATTGTCAGGTGCCTGGTGGGTGCCGATGCATGTGGTGTGAAGACGCTTGATTCCTGTTAGCTTAAGGCAGTGTTCTTGCGGGAGAGAGATCAGTCCCTCCGGCCGGAGACCTCGCCCTGGTCGACGAGACCAGGCGTTTAGTGAAGCTTGGATCGAGGGGATTCTATATTTCACGAAAACTTGGTTTATTGTCTTCTTCTGCAGTTATTCGTCTTGGTAAAGAAAGTTAAAGTCGAATCCAAGGGCCCTCAACCACACACCTTTCATCACCCTGACCCTGCACTGACAAGTTGTGACTGTGAATCACGAAGAAGGAAATGTACCATCGGTCACCCGTGGCTTCTCGCAGCTGCCTTATAAAAAGCATTTGCTGGATGATTGCCTAGCCACAGGATCATTTGAGTCGCAACCCACGCATCCCGATAGAAAAAGGACAAAGTCTCAACGTGAGTTGACTGAAGTAGAAGAAACCATCCCGTCTGAGAGAGTCCTTGATCCTGTTGAAGGAACTGGCCATGTTTCTTCTCACATCCATTTGAGGCTCAGTGCTTGTCAGCTTGAGGGACGCCGTCAGCCGTCGAAATGTCGTTGCCATGGAACTTCGCTCCCTGGTCCCAGGAGACCGTGGGCTTCCATGCAACGGACTTGCGGGCATCGCTGACCTCTTCGTACAACTGGTCAACTTGTTCAAGGGTAAGTCCCTTGGTTTCGTAGACCATGAACCAGACGAAGCCGATGCAGATGAAACAGGCGCCGAACCAAACAAAGAAGATCTTCGACTGAAGATTGGCGTATCCGTCTCCATAGTTGACGAGATAGGGAGTCGAGTAGGCAATTGCCCAGTTCAGAAGCCAGTTGGTGGCGGTGGTGATGCTGAGTGACTTGGCGCGAGTCTTGAGGGGGAAGATCTCGCCCGTGACGACCCAGGCAAGGGGTCCCCAGGTCGAAGCAAAGAAAAAGATGTAGATGCAAACAAAGGCTACAGCGGCCCTCTGCCCGCCAAGATCCTTGACGAATATTTCACCGTTGTCGTACTGCCCGGTGGATACTGTGCCAACGACGGCGACGATCAGCTGGCAGACGCACATGCCGATAGCACCCCAAAGAAGAAGCGGCCTTCGACCCCACTTGTCGACGGCATACATGCCAGGCACAGTGGATGCAACGTTGATGGCGGAAGTGATCATGGAAACAGTAAAGCCACTCGAGACTCCAGAATTTTCGAAGTACTTGGTCCCGTAGTAGAAGATGAAGTTGATGCCTACTTGTGGTCAGTCTTG
The DNA here is from genome assembly GCA_002851715.1 of Verticillium klebahnii. Lineage (NCBI taxonomy): Eukaryota > Fungi > Ascomycota > Sordariomycetes > Glomerellales > Plectosphaerellaceae > Verticillium > Verticillium klebahnii. Next base: position 5,359,845 of record NMXL01000003.1, on the reverse strand, counting down.
GTTCTGATAAGAAGCCTGGTATAAGACCGAAGCTTCCGGAATGGGGTACAATGGAATGTCATACCTGTGAGTTGTTGCAAGGCCTGTAGAGCCATGCCGGTAAGCTGCCTCTTCAGGATGGGGGGCCTGAAGCAGTCAAGGTACGAGCCCTGGCCCATGCGCATCTCGAACTCGTGGTTTGCATGGACTTCAGCCAGTTCCGCCACAATAGCTTCATGGTCAACGGGAAGACGTCGAAGACGGCTGAGCGACTTGGCAGCCTTCTCAGCGTTATCTTGCTTGATTAGGTACCGAGGCGTTTCAGGGAGAACAATTAAGCCGCCGAAAAGAATAAGAGACCAAAGTAGTTGAACGGCGATTGGGATACGGTATGACCCGGAGTCATCACGCTTGGCGGTGGCATTGTTGACAACAGCGGCGAGGAGGAGTCCAATGGTGATCGCCCACTGGTATGCACCGACGATCAATCCTCGAATCCACTTCGGCGCTGTCTCAGACTGATAAAGGGGTACTGTGGTAACTTCGATGAGCTGGTGATCTGGCCACCCTTGCGGGGAGACACTGAGTGTACGATGACTTACCCATGGCAGAAATCAAACCAACGCCAAGACCAGCAAAAAAGCGGCCAGCCAAGAACAGCGGAATCGACGTGGCAACAGTGTGAAGGACGACGCCTAGGTTGAAAACCCAAGTGGAGATCATCAATCCTAGGCGACGGCCGACAGTATCTGAAAGAAAGGGGGAGAGCAGGGCGCCGAAGAATGTGCCGGCCGATAGGATGGACACGATGGCAGACTCCTGAGAAGTGGTGACGTTCGGATTTCCCGCCGCGTCGACGTATCCAGTGCTAAAAAGCCGCTGCCAGTATGGCATGGCCAAAATGCCGCTTATGGTACCAGTATCATAGCTTTCGTAGGGTCATATCAGCCGAGTGGTCTCCATAACGAGAGTGTTGAGAGCTGGGACATTAAGATGGAACTCACCCGAAGAGAACACCACCAAAGGCAACGAACAAGCCCACGCCAATGGCGGGCCATGCTTTGCCAGCTTCATCCTCCGGTCTGGCTAGTGAGATGCTTTTGATAAAGCCCATCGTGTTCAATGTTGAGACGATGGTCGTCGCTTCGAGGATCGGGTCAGATTACCAGGAGTAGCGTCCGATGTTTCGATGAAGGAGGGCAGAAAAGGATAGAGGCTGGCTGATCTGAGGATCTTGAAGCTTCTTGTGATCGACTTGAGGCCAAGAGCTGTCCCTTTTATTTGTTCGATTCTGTTACTACAGAAGGAGACAGAAGGAGACATGTTGCAACTGTGAAGGGCTGTTGGCCCTTTCGGCATCACCGAACGACTTACACTGTCAAAGCTCCAGCCTTCAGAACAGCTCCATCATACCATGACGCTATTTCCTATCTGTATCTGAACGGAGTCCTCGCTCAGTCCGGGGTTCATGCCACCAGTGCGGCTCATTCTCAAGGCTGCGAGGCTTCACCGACCCACTCCTCAGAGGTCAGCCCACAGATGACAAGGCCAGGGTATAGTGTGTGGAGGATCCATGGAGGTTTTCTCGCTGAAATTCACCAACGTCACATCACCACAAACTGCACTAAGCCAAGAAAAGTCATTGCGCCATTATACTCACGGGTGTGCCATCTTCCCATGTGCCGCACCTATGGCCATCATCCAACGCCGTTAGCGCATCCTTAAGATCATGTGCGGAACACTTCCACCACCCAACCATCCCTAATCAGAAAACAATATTCTATGGAAAGACTGACATTAGGTCTCATCGTCCCAGACTTGACAGTGCCGTTGATCCCGGCTCTGGGCCTCGGCCGTCCGCACCAAGACAAGCTAGAGCACACTACAGACGCCATGCATAAATGCGCCCGCTGAGTCCAGTTGCGGTAGCATCGGGAGGGCTGATAGGCGGTCGAAGGGGCGCCAGACAGGTGTTTGCGACGATCCTCATCACCTCGACGAAAGGTGCCGGTGTTCGGATGCGGGGTCTGGGGGGCCCGGAGGCTTCTCCATGAGCTTACTGGCGAACATTGGAGAGCTTGTGACTGCGGGGAAGACTTCTAGTGCCCTTCCATTGCCCTTCTAGCGTCCTTCTAGAACGAATATCCCGCAACGTGCCGGGGCCCTGGCCTCTTTGCCAAGCTCAGCTTCAGCCATGCATCACAAGGGCGCCGCACACGGCACGCCGAGTCAGAAGGATTGGGTTCATCATGCATGCTGGGCTGTAGGTGACGGTCAAGGCCAGCTTGAGACGATCACTAGCACGTTCTGTTGAGGGCGGCGTTTCCGAGCTCTAGCCATTTGCAGCAGGTCGCTTTGGCAGATCGTGGTGGAAAGAGACAACCTGGATCATCATGGCTGCAGATGAGATACTCTCCGCGCAAGGTAGCAGCCTGCCTAACCAGCGGGCCAAGAGGAGTCACATTGTCAAAGGTGTATCTCTGTGTGGCTTCAACTCCACCTGTGTGGAGAGTATCGACAACTTACTACAGGGCAGATGAGCTTTCGAGGCCATGATGGGGCCAGGCACTTGCCACAGCCATCTTGCTTGGACTCACCTTTCTGGCGCCGCTCAAGAAGTCTCAAGATCTGCAATCAAGTAGCCACAAAGCTTTCAGTCAAGTATAAGTATGTTCTTAATCCTCTAGAGATGATTAAATTCTCAAGATGCTCAGGATCATTAGCTCAACACCACATCATCATTGCCCTCAAACACTTCTTTCTTCCATTTTTCCACAAGATGAACAATCCATCGGCTCTGCTCAAGTTTGGCTTGATCATGACGACAGCCTCGAACGCGCTTGCCGGTCCCCTTCAAGAAGGGCGCGCCATCAAGACCTGCAACGGCCTTGTCAATCCCGGCTTCGAGACCGGCAGTCTCGAAGGCTGGCAAGTTGTTGACGGAAATGCTTTTGGCAACAACTCGGTCTCAGACGCTGCGGCTTACTGGGATGGTCCTTTCCACCAAGACCAGAATTACTTCATTCTGGGCACCGCTCAGGCTGGAGAGTCTGCCGTCGGCACCCTCAAGTCAAGCCCGTTCCGAGCCTCCTCTGTCCTGAGCTTCCTCATTGGTGGAGGCTATGATCCTGATCACCTCTACGTCGCCCTCGTGAGAGACAGCGATAATGAGCTGCTTCTGAAGCAGACGGGAATCAACGACGAGGCACTGATTCGGATCACCTGGGACACTCGCGAGTGGGTAGGCGAGAAGGTGCATATTATTGTCCACGATAGCAACACCAAGGAATCATGGGGCCACATCAACTTTGATGACCTCCGAGTGGGTCGTCATGCCCTTGGCAACGGAGAAGGTCAGACCTTCAATATCATCGGTCAATCCAACCAACCTTCACCTGGCAGTTCGCCAGCATGCTCGCTATACGAAGAAGACCCGATTCGTCCTCAGTATCACTACACCCCCTACCAGGGATGGATCAACGATCCTGCTGGTCTTGCCCAGTGGAAGGGAAACCACCATCTCTTTAGCCAGTTCTATCCCGACTCGCCCTTCTGGGGCCCCATGTACTGGGCTCACGCGGAGAGCACTGATGCGGTGCACTGGCGCGAACTACCCAACGCAATGTCTCCTAAGAAGACCGATATTCCGGGAGACGAGTCCGGACGATTCACCGGTAGCGCTATGGTTCATGACGACGAATTTCACCTAGTCTTTACCGAGTACACCGACAAGAGGTTTCACCCAGACGCCGTTCAAGAAACCGTCGATGTCGCAAGCAGCGAAGACGGCGTCAACTTTGATCTCTATCCCAGCAACCCCGTCATTCATGGCCCTCCAGAGGGAGCTCCTGCTTTCTTCCGCGATCCCAAGGTGTTCCATGACCCGACGGACGACTCTTGGAAGATGGTTGTTGGCGCAACAAACGAGGTGGATGGACAGGTTCAGCTTTATCGTTCCGAAGATGGCCCATTCTCCTGGTCACACGTGGGACTCATGTACACAGGAGACGGGCACACTGGTCCTCTTTGGGAGTGCCCCAACTTCTTCCCTCTCGAGGACAAATGGGTTCTCTTCTACGGCGGAAACGGTCTGGGCTGGTACGAAACGGGCTCCTACAATGGTTCTGTGTTTACCAGCGAGAAGCGTGGTCTGCTTGACGCCGGCCCTGCGAGCTACGCGATGCAGTGGTACAAGGATGAGTCCGGGCGCGACCTCGCCATCACCTGGATGGGCAACTGGCCTACCCCCAAGTGGCCAAGTCGCGCCAATGGTTGGGCGGGGCAGCAGTCTATCACCAGGGAGCTGTTCCTTCGCGAAGATGGAGGGCTCGGCAGCCGTCCCATCGCAGAGCTAGATAGTCTTTCAAAGGGCGCTGTGAAGAGCGTGGGCCCTTTGAAAGTCAACGACAAGGCCCGCGTCATCGGAAACTCGCACACGGCCAGAGTCAAGGTGGCAATCGACCTGGGAGCGACTACGGCCTCGTCTTTCACGCTGGCTCTGTTCCAGTCTCGCGAAGAGTCTACCCTTCTTACGTACAATACCGGAAGCCGCACCCTGACTTTGGACACCAAGAACGCCGGCTATGGCCAGCCCGGGACTTGGGAAGCGGCCATTGCTGAGCCTTCAAACAATAAGCTGACCTTGGATATTTTCCTCGACCGCTCGGTCTTGGAAATCTTTGTTGGGGATGGCACCGTCTTCTCGGCGAATGTGTTTCCTCGCTACCAAGAATCTATCGGCATCAGCATTGTTGGAAACGAAGGAGTTGTGGCTTTGGAGGCAGCCTCTGTCACGCCACTCGGTTCGAGTTGGTGTTAACAACCTTGGGAGGCAGCAAGCGACTCTCGGTTAGACATTTGCAGTGATTGGTGACAAAATGTATCTTGTGAGATAGCTTGGGAGAAAATGCAATAGCCTCTAGCAGCCACACTTCTTCCCGTAGCTGAGGGATTTTCTTTAGTGACCCAAATGTTCAGTAACGACCAGGATGTGTGTCACTGAACCCTCGGTGCCGTGCTAACCTCCACATTGGGAATAGGCTGTGAGGGGTAAGACAGGACAGGGATGGCAGGCTGGGGTACCGAGTCTGGGGTCAACGGTCGACTAACCCTCCGTGAGGACGCCATCATCTGCAACATGCGTCAACTGCAGTAAGCCACCTTCTCTAGTGGTGGCCATCCATCCCAGTCAGGCCATGGCCAATGTTGGGGTAGCTGCTAAATCGCCTCAGCTGTTCGAGTACAAAACCCCATCTCTGGCCCCGAGATCTTCTGGGGATTGAATGAGACGTTCTCCAGCCTTATGAGACGCTGCTTCATTCTGCTTCATTTTGAAGCCACCCAATCATCAAAATGACCGACATGGCGTCACTTGAGCAGTCCAAGCCGACTGCTCATGAGAAGTTGACCCTCGAAGCATGGTCTCAGGGCTTCATGGTCGGTGCCCTCATCATCATGCTGGGCATCACATTTGCAAACATGCGAAAGGGGGTCCTTCTCCATAAGCTTATTTTCATTGAGGCAAGCATCATATCCAGTCCAACGCACTACTTCAGTCGCTGACCATGACTCCACAGCTTGTGCTTGCAGTGCCGAACGGTTTCTTCATCTTTTTCGAACCTCCGGTATATGGCTGGTTTTTATCTTCCACAGTCATCCTGCTCCTTACGTCCTGGAGTCTCCACAACGTCATTGCGTGGATGAAGAACAAGCCGTTTCTGGGACGACGAGGCAACTACATCTACATTGGCAGCATCATCCTGGTTCAACCGTACTGGATCCTCGAGATCTACGCGAACTTCGCCTTCTTCAATACCAACGATAGTCGACTCTTCATGTCAACCCGGCCATTTGAAGCTGTGTTCCGGTAATTCACCCTCGCTTCGAAATACCTTGTCGTCTGTATCTCGCTGACTTTGATGCTGCTAGCGATCCATGGTGGATATTCACCATTGTGAACCTCTTTTGGAACATCAAGTTTCGTTACGAGCTTGACTTTGGCACCATTGTCAAAGTGTCGCCTCGATTTGGAATCCTGCTCCTCTGCATGGTTCTCAGTCTAATTTTCATCGTCGTCGATCTTCTCTCAGTGACTCCGGTGATCAACATCGGTGTCATCAACCCATTCTGGAAATTTGCATTTGTCTTCAAGTGTTTCACCGATAGTATTATTCTCGACGACTTCAAGGCGGCCCTGGACAGGCTCAGCCGGCACCGGATGTCCCAGATTCTGCCTTTCAATGTTTTGGGTGACATTAAGTGTGAGGACGAGTTTCGTGTTGCTCCAGATGGACAAAAGGGCTCGTGGCAGACTTTGAGACGTTTGGATTCAGAGTCCAGCACGAGAAGTGATGGTTTGTCCGGGCCTAGGAGTGCGGAGCTCTTGGATGATGGTAACTTGAGTTATCCGCCTCCTGTTGCGGTCCATCATATCGAAGACAGAGCACTTAGAAGAGAATGAGACCAGATGTCGGGTTTGATGAGACCACAGTTTATCTTTGCCAAGTCCCCAATCTCAAGCGCCGTCAGGGGCGAGATCTTCATGCTGGTGAAGGCGTAAGACTGCCTGGGACAGGTGCTAGGATTGACACTCGGAGGTTTGCTAAGATGCACGGGAAGCCCCAAGACAGCCCAGTAAGGGGAAGCCCACTTGACACCGCCTATGCACGATGATTCCCAAGTTCGACCAAACAACTAGATCGATGATGGCACTCCAATCCAATGATACGTCTCATGTCGTAAAATTGTATGTCCCAATGCTTTCCGTCTATAACCTCCCTTCTGCTGAGCCAATCATGCCTGGCGGCATCTAAATGATAGATCGGACCCTCTCTCGTTTCTCTATCCCCGCCCTTGTTAGTGATGCTCTGCTTCTTGCCTCATGTGTAAGCTACCCTACGCAGCCGTAGTCAACTCAAAAACACCTGCTTGCCTGGCCACCGCGCGACTAGACGGTCACAGGCGATGAGACACCGGACAGAATCGTTCAGCTCACAATTCGGGAAATCCGCGACCATATCAGAGAAATTCGACTTGATGAACTGATGATAATGCCCAGGGAGTTACCAAGGCAAGAAGCGAGGATGAAGAATATGGCTAGCTTTTAAATTAATAGCCTCATGCATTTTAAACCCCGATCCTCTAAGTACCTAGCAATGATTCGTAGCCTTAAGCATCCAAACCATTCATATCTGGCCTGGGCCTCACGCTTGCGGTTAAAGTTTATGAATCACCAGGCCGCGCGTTACGCAATGGGTCTTTGTTACTTAGCGATATGATTGAAGCATCTCCGGCAGCAAAGATCGCGACTGACATTACCAATCTTTTTGGTTCAAGGCTGAACCCGCCACTAGACCTGGACTCTAGATCCTCCGGAGAGCTTGGTCACTGCTGTGCACTGAATCATCCTGCCATAGTGTTGGTCTGATGACGGAAGCAATTTGATGCCGGCCGAATTGTAGACATGTTAACAAAACCCGAGATGGCTGACTCGCGATCATGGCGCAGAACCTTTATCATAATGCGTGCCGGATTCCGGCTGTGTCAGTTCATTGACTCCGAGTCAATGACTCGCGATCACGCCGACGAAAATGTAGCGTATCAATTGACAGGCATCTCGTGTCTTTGAACGTGATGTTTGTAATCCCGCGAAAATGAGAAGGAGCAGTAACATGGCTAAAGCGTCACACGTAAATGATGTCCTGAAGCAAGGGAAGAGCTATAAAGGGGGGTGCTTTGACGATGCAATGATTTCGGATTGATATGCAGACAACACAGCAAAAGACCATCCGAGCTTAGCCTCAAGATCATTATCAGAATCTGTTAAACTATTCCGCCATTCATCAGCCATGGTCAATCATCGCTTTGCAACCGTAGGCCTAATGGCCACCACCGCCGCCATGGTCCAAGGCGCCTGCTCCTCCAAGGTTCGAGTGGAGACACACGTCAACACCGGCATGTCCTTTGACATGGTCTCATCACTGATCATTGGTTCCCAAGCGGCTGTACTTGTCGATATGCCCATGGCCGTCCCTCAGGCCAAGGAGCTCGCCGACTGGGTTAAAAACACCACCGACAAGCCTTTGGTTGCGGCATTCACGACGCATTCCCACCCCGACCATTACCTCAGCGGCGCGGAGGTTCTCAAGTACTTCCCCAACGTCAAGTACTATGCCAACTCCAAGGCTGCTGCTGAAATTCAGGTGGAGGCCGAGAAGAAGGTAAGCGCATTCATTCATGGTTTTGAGATATGAAGCTCATTCGAATCCAGGTTCAAATCATGGGCGCGGTGCTAGGTACAGACAACGTCGTCAAACAGGCCGCAATTCCTTCGCCGTACGACTTCACCTTCTTTACCTTGCCCGGAGACGAGGAGTCCCCGATCCACCTGATCAGCCCCCTGACTGGCGATACTGTCGATGAGACCCTCTTCTGGATACCTTCGATCCGCACCCTCATTGCTGGCGACTCTGTCTATGGCCACGATATGCACCTCTGGCTTGCCGATCTCTTGACTCCTGAGCTGACTGAGTCTTGGCTCTCCACCCTCGACTTTATCGAGCATCTCAGACCCAAGGTTATTGTCCCAGGTCATTCGCTATCAAACAAGAAGTTCGGCTCCACCATAGACCTGGTTCACTCCCGCAAGTATCTTCAGTTCTGGCAAAACAAGGTCGAGTCCAAGGGCTCAGACGCCTTTACACCTGAGCAGATCTTCCAAATTTTCAACACCAGATTCCCGACACTGCTCGCTGGGAAAGATATCAATACCTCCACGTTCCTTTTGAACGCTACTGCTGAGCAGTATGGCATCAATGGTACTCGCCAGGTCCACTTCTTGGATCTAAATGCCTTCAACAGCACCGCAGATCTTGACGCTTGGAAGTTCAGCCAATAATACGGCTGGAGATGTGACTTCCCTTATTTCCTTTTATTTCCTGATCTTGTTTGTATCAGAAAGACATGTACTTAACTTAATGGATCGATTAGTTTCCTAGAAATGAGAAATCTCCACTCTTCAACTTGCTGCAGGCCCAGGGACCTACAGTCACTGATGCTGGAGTGACGTATGCAATCAACATAAGCCCCGCGTCTTCGGTCGTTCGTGATGGCTTCGTTTACGTTATGTAAATGTTCCTTAAGAGCCAGTCTTGAAGAAACGGCCCGTTAGTCATACCACAAATAAGGGGTAAAAAGGACGCTCGTAAGCACGATCACAGGCAATCATGCATCAGTTGTGCAAGTTTGGCGATAAGACGGAAGTAAATAGGCCAAATGACTGCTTCGTGCTGACTTCGTCGGCCTCTGCCCGGACAATGCCCACCCGTCAAGGGGAGACGACTTCGTAACCGTCGGTCTGTCCTGCATCAACATTGTACCAACTAATGTTATCAAAATACAACGTCCGGGTCGTGTTTGTCCATAGGCTGGTATCTGTAAAGACAGTCAGCATATCCGGGGCACGATGGCAATGCTTTTTCAGCTTACCAGCATTGTACTGTCCGTTCTTGAATCCGACTCCTGTTGTCATGGTGCCGTCCGCATTCCAAGCATCGTCAAATCCAAGATTAATGTCGGAGGCAGTATAGACCTCGACACCGTCGTAGTAGAGAACATAGTGGCCATCCAACGAGTTGCTGAACCGAGCGTTGACTACTATGGGGTGCCAAGAGTCACGCGAAATGTCTGTGACCACGGTCGTTTTCACTGAGGCGCCACAGCTAGGCCGATGTTCCACAACGAGGGCATTGTCGACGATGCTCACGTGGCCGCACCAACTGCTACAGTATCCTAGGCAGAACTGTTGAGCGACGATGGACTGTCTGTCGTAGGGGTAGGAAGCTGGGACATAGAAGTTGAAGCCCTGCCACAGCTCCTTCAACACAGGGTCCATGGTTGTACAGATCTCCACGCCACGGTCGTCCCTCGTATTGTCGTAGTCGCGTTCATCAAAGTACGTCTTCATCCTCCCGTTAACTGAAGCAACATATGAGGGCGACTTGAAGTTGCAAGCCACGAATGGGTCGAGGGAAGAGGTAGAAAAGTCGGAGGCAACTAAAGTATTGCTGGCAGTGGTTCCAGGGAACCCGTCGACCATGCCGAGGAGGGAACCTGCGAACAGAAGTTTGGAGAGCATTGTGGATCGGCTACAAATTGCATCAAGACATAAGCTGTTGGTTGCCAGAATCGCAAATATTGTGTTTTTTTTTGGGGGGGGGNGGGGGGGGGGGGGGGGGATTGGCAACAAGACTCCTTAAGTACCTTAGTTGCTTCACTAGCAACAGGCATGGAGCCAGGGCCTGGGAGAAATTATCGGGCAGATTCTGGACAGGAAACGGATGACCGGCCTGCACCTTCAGGGATCCAGGCTGCCGTCTTCTCGGCACAGCCAAGGCGAAGCGCGCCGGAACAACTCTCGGGCGATGGGCTCTTGCACCGACGTTGTCAATCCGAAAAAGTTGACTCGGTTGACCTCGATTTCTCCAGACTTGTGATCTACCGAAACCTGCGGAGACCGGCAATTTGCATTCGTGCGGGGAATGCGCGGAAGACCTACGGAGTTCTGGGGAAGCAAGCCATGATGTTGATCAGATGCATGGGTGGTCTGGAGTCCACCAATCGAAGCACCAGTTACGCCAGTATCCAGACCTAGCAACCCGAGGGTTCTACCGACGTAAATACGCAGAAGCGCATCATGTTGATGGTCTTGACAATTCGCTGGCTGCTGGTTTATGTTAAATGGGCCAAAATAATTGGGAGCAACGGAACAGCGTCACGATCCAACTTCACGTCCACAGCCTTCTTCACTGTGCTCCTCAGGCAAGATGCGTTGCTCCCTCGTATCAGTTCTCCTCGCTATAGCCCCTTTCATGGCTGAAGGATTCCTTTCACAGCCTCGTGATGGCAAATCTTTTGTGAGTGCTATCGGAAATGTGCGGCAAAGTCTATTATACTGATGATTATCAGGTCTCATGGGATGATCGCTCCATGATCATCGCTGGTGAGCGAGTTGTCATCTACTCTGCCGAGATACATCCCTTCAGGTTAGGAATCTAGCGGAAACTTCTCACCGAGGCATACGAGGGTTTTCCCAACGCTAAACAGGCCATAGATATCCTGGCTATGCATCCTGGGTAGAAGTTATGCAGAAGCTGAAGGCCGCTGGCTTCAACACGGTCTCAACGTATTTCTTCTGGGGCTTGATCGAAGCCAAAAGGGGATCCTATAACTGGCAAAGCTTCCGAGACCCCAGATTGTTCTTCGATGCCGCAGCTGAGGCCGGGTTGTGGGTGATTGCTAGGCCGGGCCCGTATATCAATGCCGAGGTTTCATGTAAGTCATCATCAAGGCTTGGTATTTGATATTTTCAAAAACCCAAATGTAAAGAGTACTCGCTGACGACCAGGTGCAAGCCGGTGGGTTTCCTGGTTGGCTTCAGCGAGTTGAGGGCCCTGCCAGAAACTCCTTGCCCAGCTACACTGAGGCGTTTACGCCGTGGATTACAGAAATGTTCGATGTAATTGCTGAATATCAGCTTGACCGAGGAGGCCCTATCATTGCACTCCAGGTAAGTTCATGGCAAATGCCTGAGGGATTCGCCAGATGACTTTTCTGACACGCGCATTTCAGTTGGAAAACGAATACGATCGGGCCGTAGGGGGTGAAGATTTCAAGTACGAGGAAATGTTGAAAGAAGCAGCAGAGGCAGCTGGTATCACGGTTCCCACGACCCACAATGGCGCCCTTTCCCATGCTTTTGGTAACTACTTTATCGAAAACGCCGACGTTTGGGGCTACGACGAGTATCCGGTAACGGACACAGTGTGCCCTGGACCTGACAGTTGGGCGGACGATGCCGTCAAACAGTAAGTCATTACTTCATGTGTACCGGAGACACTCCATCAGACAAACTGAACCGGCGCCATGAGTTGACACCCAGACAGATTCCAGTGGGACATGTACCAATCTGACGATTACAATCGTGGTCAACCCATGTCAATCTTCGAGTGGGAAGGCGGGTTCAAACAAGGATGGTAAGCTGACATTTGTCGAGGGCTATTCCCGCCTGCCTGGGGTCAAAAACTGACTTCTTTTCTCATATAGGGGTTATGAGGGATACTGCGGAGCATTGGCCGGCGTCGAGTTCCAACGAGGTAAGCTTCAGGCGCCGTGCATGACCTTCCGTATCTCGCTGCTGAAGGGTTTCATCCTCATTTTGACACTGACAAATATTCTCTTGAAAAGTCTTCACGAAGAATAAGCTCGCAATGGCTACAACTGTCCTCAGCATATACATGGCCTGGGGCGGCACCAACTGGGGGGGTCTTGCAAGTCCCGACTGCTACACGTCTTACGACTTTGGAGCTATGGTGACCGAAGAGCGTATGCTTCGCGACAAATATTTCGAGGCTAAGGTTCAAGGAAATTTCCTCCGGGCGTCTCCAGCCTTTCTCACGGCCATACCTCAAAACATTGGCCAGAATCAAGATACATTCGTAGCTGCCTCCGAACGAAGCTTGACCATCACCATGAGCGAAGACATTACAGGGAATCAAACCAAGTTCTTCTTCACAAGGTCAGTGGTAACTGAACTCTTTGGACTCTACAGCAGTATATGATATCCTAGGTTCCATGTTCGTGTTTTCCTAACTTCCGAGTCTGCCAGACACACTGCTGCATCCACCACGAAAAAAACTGCGTACTCACTGAAGATCCCCACTTCACAGGGTGATCTGACCGTACCTCAACTGTTTGACGCATTTTCACTCCGTGGAAGAGATACTAAGATCCACGTGGTGGATTATGAGGTTGGAGATTACACGTTGCTGTATTCCTCAGCCGAAATTATGACCTCGTACGTATCCAGCGTCCCTCTGCTTCTTCATTCTACCGACATGTAATTCTGACCCATCGATCTAGTCTCGTAATAAAAGACAAGACAGTTGTTGTCCTTTATGGCGATCAAGGTCAGAGGCACGAAACAGCGATTAAGCTTGGGGGCCGCCACAAACTATCCCAGGATGAGATCCTCTCCAAGTTTGGTGATGCCGCGCAGTCTGTGGCCAGCGAATTCATCGACGACGCACTCGTCATTAGTTACACCACTCAAGGTAAAACAGTTATCAGTGTTGGAAGTTTGATGATTTACCTCGTCGGTCAGTATTCATCTTCACATCATCACTAGGTTTCTTCGCTGAATTGTCGACAGACCGCGAGACTGCCTACAAAACCTGGCCAGTTCTGGACCATAGCGTCCTCGTCACTGGTGGCTATCTTATCCGAGACGCCGCTGTAAAGTGCAACCATCTGCGAATCCTTGGTGATCTGGACCATGCGACAGAACTGGATATTGTCGTCAGCAGTAGCATCAACGTCGTGACTTTCAACGGCCGAAAGGTGGAGTTCAGTATCAGCAGCTACGGAACGATACTCACTACGATCACACCTGATGTTCCCGATGTCACTTTGCCTAATCTGAGATCTGTCACATGGAAGCATCAAGATACGTTGCCCGAGATCAAGCCCTCGTACGCCGACACGAACTGGGTTAAAGCTGATCTCCCGAAAACGACAAACCCAAATACCCCCAATACCCCTGTCAGTCTTTACGGCGGAGACTACGGATACCACACTGGTAACATTCTATGGCGAGGCCAGTTCAATGCCACGGGTGAAGAAAGCTCCATCACTCTTAACATCTACGGCGGCGCAGGCTTTGCTTACTCTGCGTGGCATGGCGAGGAATTCTTAGGATCCTTCACGGGCAAGAAAAATGCCGCAAACAACACTGATACTTTCGATCTTGGGAAGTCCTGGACAGCAGGTGATGAACACATCATCACAATTTTGCAAGATCACCACGGATACGATATGAGCTGGACTGCGAACACAGAACTTTACAAGGCGCCCCGTGGCATATTCAGTTATGGATTCTCGGATAGCAGCGGTGCTGCAGTTGTGCCGGACCACTCCTCTTGGAAGGTCCAAGGAAATTTGGGCGGTGAAGACGTAAGAAGCCCTTTCTTGGCAGCTTGTCTCGCCATTTAGATGAGTCGCTGACCAGCTTGACATCTTAGTATACAGATACAGTTCGCGGTGCCTTCAATGAAGGAGGCCTTTACGGTGAGCGTCACGGTTGGCATCTTCCCGGCTTTCCCGACTTCGAATGGGAGACGGCCAGTCCTTTTGACGGTTTTGAGGGAGCCGGTGCTGGGTTCTACCGCACCACCTTCGACTTGGACGTTCCTGACTCTGTGGATTACCCAATCTCCCTAAATCTACCGGAGATCTCAACGATTCAACCGATCCGAGTCCTACTATTTGTCAATGGGTATCAGTTCGGGAAATATGCCTCTAGTGTCGGACCTCAGACTCGGTTCCCCATCCCACCTACCATTCTCAATCTCCATGGTGAGAACACGCTTGCATTAGCGTTGTGGGGTTTGACAGAAGAGGGTGCTGTTCTCAGGGATCTGAACTTGCAGATTGATGGCAAGTTCGAGTACGGAGGCCCTAGGCTTGGGAAGGAGCCGGCGCCTGAGTACGATGAGAGTGCCAGACAGCATGCTTCTTGAGTCAACCATCTCAACCACTACTTTACCATCCCTGAGCGAACCATTCTGATCACAAGTTCCACCCCTAAACATCGCTCGAGATTAAATAATGTTGAAATACTCAATCTAAGGGTCTGCTCAAGTGATATAAATACTGTATCCTATTAGTTGCCAAAAGACATCTGGTCGGGACCTTGGCTACCTAGGGATGCAGTGGGGGACGATACAAAGAAGCCGGCTACTTCTGAGGTACTTTCTCATGCCGACTATTCTGGTGATAATTCATGTACCTGTGATGTTCCGAGTCACGCGACGTCCCCTTACAGGCGTCACGGCTCGACTTCAAGGTGGGAGAGCTTAGATGAACAAGACGATTGAAACCATTCGGTGAACTTGAGTTCTTGCCAAAGAAGCTGGCAATAACGGACGGCGGTTGTGATCGCCGTTGTGGGGTAAAACTGGTGGTCAGGCAAAGGGTTATGGAGATGGAACGTCGAGTGCTACTCTTTTGTGGGTCTACAAGTGGAGAAGACACCGAACGTAGGTAGGTACCTTGCCTTACCTGATGTCTTTCTGGCAGAAGACGGGATGTAAACTCCTGCCGATGCCATCAGCCTGTGTCCATCTACGACCTTGCCTCGCACTCCGATCCGCACACTCGACGCCTGGCCGCGACAAGTCCAGACCATCGTATTCCCTCGACACATTATCGATACCTCGACGCCATGGCACCGGTTCTGACCCGGCCGCAAGGCCACCTCTCGCCCGCGGATGCACTGCATCTCGCCCAGCAAGCCCCGACGATCCTCAAGAACTACCCCAAGGCCTTCGCCTCGTCTCCGCTCCTCGCCCTTTTCACGGCCGCCGAAACACCTGAGCTGTGGGTCATCTATGAGAACCTCATTCTCGCGTGCTGTCGCACAGGAGACACAGAGTCAGCACACCAGTGCCTGGAGAGGCTGATCACACGATTCGGCGCCGACAATGAGCGCGTCATGGCGTTCCAGGGCCTCGTCAAGGAGGCGACGGCGGACAACCAGGGCGAGCTTGTGCAGCTGCTGATGGAGTACGACACGATCCTGGGGACCGACAACACGAACATTGTGAGTGGCACGCCCCGTGGGCCCTAGAACGGGACGCTGACAGCAGAACAGCCCGTCGCGAAGCGCAAGGTCGCTCTCTTGAGGTCCTTGGGCAAGACGAACGAAGCCATTGATGCGCTCAACGCCCTGCTCGACTACTCCCCCACCGACGCCGAGGCGTGGTCGGAGCTCGCCGATATCTACCTCTCCCAGGGGCTGTACTCACAATCCATCTTTGCTCTCGAGGAGGTCCTGGTGCTCTCCCCGAATGCCTGGAATGTTAGTTTTCTCCGTGGTGCCGGATAGTTTGTGGTTCTGACGCGTTACCAGATTCATGCTCGTTTGGGCGAGGTGCTCTACATGGCGGCGACAGCGTCGGACGGTCCTCAGTTAAAGAGGTTGACGGAGTCGCTGAAGAGATTCTCAAGGAGTATCGAGCTGTGCGACGACTATCTGCGAGGCTACTACGGCCTGAAGCTGGTAAGTCAAGCCTCTTGCCGGCCCATTTGCTGTATCTGACGCTCCGCGAAGGTCACCGACAAGCTGGTGAAGGATGATTCCAAGTCGTCAAAACAACCCGACGCAGACGACTGGTCCCCGCCCGACCAGGCCACGGTCCAGAAACTGAGGGAGCTGGCGACGAACAAGTTGGCGGAGATTGTGCGCCGCAAGGATGCCGGCGAGGCGTCGTGGCAAGGATACAGCGAATCCGAGGTCGCAGCGGCGCGGGAACTCTTGGGCCAAGGGTCGGCGGAAGTCGTGCGATGATGTGGCCGGCAACATGGTGGGAGACGGCCGCCAACGCTATGGCCAGTGGCAGGAGAGAGCGGCAGGGCAAGGCGGGGGCATATACCAATGCAAGTGTATGTCTTTACGAAGCGGCCGGCTAGGGGATTTACCTACATAATGGCCAGCATCGGAGTATTTGGATGATACGCATTTGTGCCACTATGAGGCCCGGGAAGCAGATGAATGTCAAGCATGTCCATTGGGCGGCGGCCATGCTTTGGGCTGCCCTACGTTGTGACCCGGATTCCCCGAAGCCTGAAGCCCTGCGGTGCGGCGGATTAACAGGACGTCGACTTGGTGGGCTAGACTCGCGGCGCCAAATCCTGTGCAGGCAGAGGCGGAGCGGCGGGATGGACCGAGGCGGTGGAGGAAGCGGGCGGCAGCCAGGCTGATGGCAAGAACGGTCATTGGTGCATTGGGGAAGCGTAGGCGACTGCGAATTGGGCAGAAATGGATGCATCAGGCAGGCATCAGGACCATCAGCACCCTCGATTGGGTTTCACCGCGAGTGTCCAGACAAGGCCAGGGCAATGCCACCGTCAGCCAATTTTTCGAACCCTCTCGTAAGCCTGTTGCTGGTCCAATAGCGTCTGTGAGATGAGCCTCCCAGTGGGTTTTGTTGGTTTCTAGACTGTTCGGTCAGCCAAAAGGTTCCAGTCGCAGGAAAAGAGGCCCGCTGGAGTGCGTTGGCAATGAGTCAACCTCGAGGAGAGGACGCGGCCAGCTCATTACTACCACGCTGCGCTGTCTCGCCGACCCCTGGTTATTTTTTTCCCAGTGTTTTCTCGTGAGTTTCTCGACTCTATTGGAATCGGGCGGGATATTTTGGGACGTCAGGATCAGGGGACGTGGCGCCAAAGGGGTCGGTCGTTTTTCAGGTGTCGTGTATAAAAGCCAGGACACTCACTGTCTGTCGAGGCTCGTGTCCAGCATCAGAATCGTTTTCATCTGCACCCTTGGCGAAGCATCTGATGTGTAAAGCTGCAGCGAGCCGCATCACCTCCAGCCTAACGTCAATTGTGAAGTGGCGTGTGCCCTCCACTCCCCAGACCGACGACCCGAAACAGGCGTGCTTTCTCGTGATACCCTCTCCCACCCAGGACAGGTTCAATCACTCTCCTCGGATCTCCGGACTGTCTTTCGTGGACCTCCTGGACCTGGAACTGGACAATCGGACGTGATCCGAAAACCATGTGGTATCAGCAAGTACACAGGAGGAAACCATCGAACCACCGAATATTGCCGACTTGAACCGCCGCGGCCAGCGAGAGCAAATCGTCACCACCGCCATTGGCCGCATCGAGAACTTGGAAGCCCCCCCCTCCCTCCAGTCTGCTGCTACTGCATCACAAGGCCCGCTCAGCAGGCAGCACATCTGCAGCCGTTCCCCCATCCTGACGTCGGTATAAGGGAAGCGGATCCAGGGCTTATCCAGTGTCGACGACAGCACCCGCACCGGCACCAACAGGTTGCTTGCCGCTTGCTGCAGGACATTTCGATTAGTTTTGCATGCCAGCCTAGGTACCTACCTTACCTACCTACGGTACAATAGGCGCTGTCTCGACCCCTCCCCCCCCCCTCTTCTCTACTTGCCTCTCTCCCACTTCACCTCTGCTCACCTTAACCCCCCCTGCCCTTTCCGCGCTGCCGGGCTTCTCTCCAATCGCAGCCGCACCCGTCCTCCACTGCCACCACGGCAACGGCAACAACGACGACCACGCGCACCCTCCCTCTTCCGTGGGAGGTACCTGACCTGGCTTACCTCTTCGGTCTGCACGATCAACAAGGCATTGTCATCGGTCCATCGCGCTCTGCCCTCCGTTCCCCTCACCTACACCACCAACAAGACTCGCATCCTCGCCCTCACCACCCTCCCTCCACCTGGAGTCCTTGCTGCAGGCTGCGCCGCCCCGGGGCCATACTCCCTCCCTGAAACCCGCGCAGCCCCCAAATCGCCTTAAGACAACGACACCCTCCCCCTTTCCACCTCGTCTCTTGCATCTGGCAAGGCAAGGCAGGCCAAGGCGAGACGACGGACGACCCTCAACACCGAACTGGGCCCTGCCGCGGTTCGGCTCGTCCTGGATCGACTTCCCCGCCGTCGCTCATTTTCAACGGTCGTCCGTTTGCGTACAAAGGAAAGGTTTCCACATATCCGCGAAAAAAAGAAGACGAGGACAGGGCCGTCCCGCAACGCGAAATCCCCCCTCCGACAAAGAAACGTGGAGAACCTAGGGAAACCTAATCAGCTCCCTTTCCTTCCCCCTGGCTCCGACAACATCGCCTGGTACGTGCCTCACACTTTGTTTGATTGATTCTGTTCCTCCATGTCTCTGGTGCCTGTGGCGCATCGCAGCGCAGCAAATGCCGGCTCCATGGCATGCCCCATGGCATGCGCGGATGCCCAGCATGCTGATCAGCCCTGGCGAATCTGGACCCAAGTGGGCTCTGGGAGCCTGGACGGTTGACAGGCGCCGGCAGGGAGGAGAGGGAGGCCAAGCTGGAGGGGCAGAGGGGCAGAGGGGCAACGGAACGCTACGGCAACAGGGGTTGATCGCAGCTGAGGGGCATTCTGGCACAAGATGCCCCGTCCATCCGTCACCCACAAGCACCGCCTGCCTTGACACCGGCCGCCCGCATCGCGACGCAATGGAATGGAGACCGCACTATTTGACCGCCACCTCCCCCTAATTCAATCTGCATGATTCACATGAACCCTCGCACTGACGATACCTCACTACTAGACATCCTGCGGCCAGGTCCGGCTCCTCGCCTCTACTTGACCACCTGAACTCCAGCGCCTAAACCACCCTCCCTTCCTCTCCTTCTTGCTCACCTCACCCACGCTAGCTTGGTCGAGGTGCACGCACACTCTCAACTCGCCTGCGCATCGTCACCGCCTCCCCAGCTGGCCACCGATACTCGCCATTCGCACCGGTTTCTCGCCTTGTTACATACATCGCGCCTGCTATTCACCAAAGACCCGCAGCGTCCCGCATCGAGCAGTGCCTACTAAGCCTCCATATCCACCCTTTTTTTCGTTCCCTCACCGCACGTCCGACACCCAATTGCCCCAGGTCTTTGCGCCCAACCACGCCGTCGCTCAAAACCAGCACCACAAAGCAGGGAACCCCCCGTCTGCGGTCTGTACCACCGCATCCCGCGATCCATCACACCTCTGTTGCGCCCACGCCCGTGTCCGCGCCCTCGCACACGACGTTTATTTCAGCTGCCCCTCACCTCTCGCTGTCGCTGCGACAGAAACGCTACCGACAACACCAACACCATCAACGACTCGAAAGTCGATTCAAGGACTCTCAAACCTCACCCGCCGCAATTGTCTTTGGATCACTTCTAACGACCACGCTACCACGCTACCACGCTACGACTCTCCCGTCAACAATAGCCAGCCTGCGCCACTCACGACAACACCCTCACCCATCCCGCATACCTTTACTCCGGCATCCTCTCGATTGTCGCGGGTAAAGGGTATCCTCCGAGAGACCAGCACCAATGTCGTAAGTCTCGACAGGCAACAATATCACGTCTGTTGGGACTCTTCGCTAACCATCCCGAAGACGACGGCAAACCACCATCACAATCGATCAAGGACCCGACACGTCCCGATCAAATTCCTTCAGCGAGGGGGAAGACTCATCCTCGCGCCACGACAGCCAAGAATATAGCTCTTCCGGCGACTGGGGCGAAGAATACAACGAAATCGACCCCGACGACTCTGCATCAGCCAGCGCGAGGCCTTATCACCCCCGACCTCGGTCTCGTTCACGCTCTCATCACGCTGCCCCGCGGCGCCACGTCTTACCCCACCGACCCTCAGCCCAGGCCCCCTTCCGGCCTGGACCCCCCGACAGTCTGGATTCCTCCGAGGAATACGGGCCGCCGCCCTTCGGCACCCGGGGCGGTCCCTACGGGCCCCCGGGCGGCCACAACCCCTACTTTGCTGGCCGGGGAGCTCACCAGCCACCAGCACCTCCAAGCGGGTACCCCCAAAGCCATGTTGGCGGATACATGCAGAGTCCCTACGGGGGACCTGGCCAGAGCATGGTTCCCTACGGCAACTACCAACAGAACCCTTTCTCTCCCATGTCGAACGGCAGCGGTCAAAGCTACTTTGGGGGCGAGCCTAGGAACCCCTACCACGAGATGATGCCCTACCAGCAGCACGGCGGTTACTTTGGCGGACACGGAGGCTATCAGCACCAGATTCCGCCTCATATGCAGCAGTACATGTACTCGCCACCGCCACCGCCCGCCACAGAGGCGCCAGCTCCCCGTCCGAAAACCCCAGCAGCGCCTGAGCCGCCGAAGCCTGATCCGGAAAAGGAGAAGATGCAGGAGCAACTGCAGATCTTCAAAGCACTGCAGGCGAAGAAAGAGGAAGAAGAGCAGAGGCGCGAGTTCGAGGCGAAGATTCGAAGAGACGCCGAGGAACAGCTGAAGATACGGGAGGAGGCCCGCCGGAAGGCTACCGAGGATGCCAAGAAGGAGTTCGAGATTGCCAAGGCCGAAGCGGAACGAGCAGCGCGCGACAAGATGGAGGCCGAGAAGAAACACGAAGCCGAACAGGCCAAGCTTCACGCCGAAACGATGGCCCGGATCCAGCGAGAGGCCAAGGAGAAATACGAGGCCGAGATGAAGGCGGCCGCCGAGCAGAAGAAGCGAGAGGACGAGGCTCGTGCCGCGGCCGAGGCCGCCGCCCGAGCCAAGTTTGAGGCTCAACTCAAGGCCGAAGCCGAGGCTAAGGCTGCCGCAGACAAGAAGGCTGCCGAGGAGGCCGAAGCGAAGAAGAAGTGGGAGGAAGAAACCAAAGCGAAGGCTGAGGCTGAGGCGCGAGCCAAGCTCGATGCGGAGGCCAAGGCGGCGGAGAAGGCCGCAGCGGATGCTGAAGAAAAGAAGAAGGAAGAGGAGGCCATGAAGAAGAAGGCGGCCGAGGAGGCCAAGGTCAAATTTGAGGAGGAGGCCAAGAAGACCAAAGACAAGGCACCCATCAAGTTCAAGGATGCGGTGGGAAGGAAGTTCAACTTCCCTTTCAACCTGTGTGCGAAGTGGGAGGTAGGTTCCGTCCCGGTGTTCCGGCTCCGGGAGACTCGACTAACCGGACCTCGCAGGATATGCAAGAGCTCATCAAGCAGGCCTTCCAGCATGTCGACGTAATCGGGCAGCAGGTGCAGGACGGCCACTACGATCTGATTGGACCCAACGGCGAGATCATTCTGCCTCAAGTGTGGGACAAGGTGCTCGAGCCGGACTGGACGATCGAGATGCGCATGTGGCCGGAGAGCAAGTCTGCGCAGATGCACGCGCAGCGCCATGCCATGCCTGGAGGCTTCCCCGGCGTGCAGATGCGCAACGGAGGTCGGGACGTACCCCCGGAAATGCGCGCTCGCATGCAGGCGCACATGGCCGCGATGGCCGCGCGGGAGGGACACCGCCAGACGCATCTGCCTCCGGGCATGATGCCTCCCGGGGCCAGGCCAGGGGGCGGCGGCCATCACGCCCCGCCGCCTCCTCACCACATGCACCGGCCCGGCGAGCGGCCTGGTCGCGGGGTCCCGGCCGACGTGAATGTGGTGACGGCCGAACCCCCGAAGAGGAAGTCCAAGAGCGCCGGTTCCGGGTTTGCCAGCTGGGTGGCGGGCAAGCCGTCGAAGAAGAAGTGAGTGCCTCCATGCGGCGAACGAGAGTGAGGCGAGAGAGGACGCTAACGCGAGGCAGGTCGTCGAGGAAGTAAACGCCGCTCGATCGGGAGCCTGTACGTAGCACGCGCGCAGGCCATGTCTTTTTCGCTCGGTCCGGCGGCAGCGGTCGAGATCTCGTTTTGTCTGCCTACGGCGCTTATTTGCCATCTATGATACCTTTCTGCGTTTGCGCTTCAGACCATGTTCATTCTGGATTTCGACCATTGATTGGAGTGCATACTGCCGGAGAAGGTTTCGCCATTTTTATAACGCTTGGACGCAGGAGTATGCTGTATGACGGGGGAAAATCGTAAGGGGGCAGGGTTGGGGTTGGGGTTGGGAGGGGGAGGCGCCCTTTGCTTTGCCTGCCCGAAACGCCCGGCGGCACATCATGGAGCTGGTCATTTGGGGCATCTTCTGTACACAGGGGTGAGGACGGAAACGGTATATCTTGCAATGTGTGATTTGGCACCATTCAGCTTTTCTTTCTTGTTTGACCGACCGTGGAGTGATGGTTGTCTAGAATGCGGATATCTGATCATGTTTTGGGGAAAACTAGTGATCTATTATTTATCTGTTGGTACACATCTGGGGCCCGTGTGGTCTATCGTGTCTTTTATCTTTCTATCATGCGTGACAAGCGAGTGAGTCGTCGTGGTGTACATATCGTGGTGAGAGGAACTCGTTGGTGATACACGTGAAAGGGATCTACGCCCGCCGCCGCCCGCCGCTCACAGCTCACGGCTCACTGCTCACGGCTCACGGCGCGAGCCCCGAGGATGCGGCGTGCGCGCTTCTCGAAGGCCTCTATCATGACGCCGGCGACCTTGTCGGAGACGGCGGCGCTGACGGCGGAGTAGAGGGGGTTGGCGAACTGGAAGCGGATGACGAGGTCGACCTGGGTGGCGGGGGGGCCGCCGGCAGGGGCGGAGGGGGCGGGGCGCAGGTCCCAGCGGGTGACGAGGGAGGTGAAGACGGCGCCGGCGGTGCCAAAGCCAGAGCCAGAGCCGGCATCGGCGCCGCTGACGGCCTCGACGGAGCGGTCGGGGAGGCAGCGCAGGCGGCTGGTGAAGGTCTCCTCGAAGCCGCCCCAGCCGACGCGCAGGTCGGCGCGGGTCGGGGCGTGGGGGGGCTCGGGCTGGCGGGCGGTGACGCGGGAGGCGGAGCAGTAGGGGACAAAGGTCTCGTAGGCGTCGACGTCGGCGACGAGGGCGTAGAGGTCGCTGGCGGGGTAGGGGAGGGTGCGGGTGGCGGTGAGGGTCTGGGGCGGGGAGGGGATGTTGGGGAGGGAGAAGAAGGGACGGGCGGCGGGCGGTCGAGGGAAGAGGACGGAGGGCAGAGGCCGGGCGAGGGGCGTCAAGCGGCGGAGGGCGGCGCGCGACATGGTGTTGGTGTTGGTGAGGTCGTGGAGGACAAGTCGGGAGGAGGAGTCGGGAGGATGGGTCGGAGGTGGGATGCGAGGTAGCGACGGGAAGGTTTAGGGCCTCTGGGCCATGGTCGGGTCGGGTGGATGGGGTCGCGGCGCGCCGTTGAGATGCCGTCTGGCGGGGGGAGCGGTGCCTTGCCGTGCCGTTGGGCGGGTGGTGGTGCTTCGATGATGCTGTCACTGGAGCCGACTGAGGACGCGGCGAGGGACTGCGGACAAGGAATTGGACTTGACCCGGCTCGGGCCGGACTTGAGCCGCACTGTGCACATACTTCATTTGAGCACTGTAGTTCCTGGGCTTGGTGCAGGCATTACAGGCAGTGGTACGGGCAATGCAGGCGGTAGTACAATGAGCTGTTCAGCAGCGGCAGTACAGTGCAGAGGAACGTTGCAACACAGAGCGGTGCAGCATGCTCGTCATGGTGGGGGATCCACGCGCGGCACGCACGCCCTCACCCACTGACAGCTCGACTGCCTGACAGCACCCAGCACCAAGCACCCCATTCCCCAATCCACAGGCCAGACCCAACTCCAAACCCAAACTCCAACCCCCAAGGTTCACCAGGCCTCACCACCACACAACACCCCTACCGAGGTCGCCGCAGGAGAGCTCCAACATGTCCCTGCCCCTCCCGACGACACGACTCCCCATCACCTAGACCGACACCGCCTCTGACCCTGCCTCCCTCTCCCTCCCTCCCTGGCCCCGCGTGGGCTCGCCCGCCGCCACCATGTAGGGCTCCCGATGTCCCACGGCCCGTGGCTCGCGCATGCTGCGACGCCCAACTGACCGCGGCGCAGGTTCGAGAAATCATTATACGACCTCATCCGAGGCCTGCGCAACCACAAGGGCAACGAGCGCGAGTACATCCAGAACAGCCTGAAAGAATGTCGCGCCGAGGTGCGCAGCCAGGACATGGGTGAGGCCCTCCTTCCTCCCCTCCATCACCATGCCCTTTCCCTCTTCTCTATCGTTCAGCATCCCCCCCCCCCACGATGCCAGCGTTGACACCCGCCCCTCTCCGCAGACCTCAAGGCCACGGCCCTCATGAAGCTCGTCTACCTCGAGATGGTCGGCCACGACATGTCCTGGGCCTCCTTCCACGTCCTCGAGGTCATGTCCTCGCCCAAGTACCACCAGAAGCGCGTCGGCTACCTCGCCGCCGTCCAGAGCTTCCGCCCGGACACCGAGGTCCTCATGCTGGCCACGAACCTGCTGAAGAAGGTGCGCCCGTCTCCTCCTGCCTGCCTCCTTCATGGCTCCTGCCTGCCTGGTGCCTCGTGCCTGCCCTCTGGGCAGAGGCCCCTCGACCCCCTCGATGTCCCCCGTCCTCTGGCAGAAGCCCATCCCATCCCACAAGCTCCCGCTGACGTGCCCAGGACCTCGCCTCCCCCCACGCGACCACCATCACCCTCCCCATGGCCACCCTGCCGCACATCATCACGCCCTCCCTCGCCCTCTCCACCCTCTCCGACCTGCTGCCCCGCCTCGGCCACTCCCACCCCAACATCCGCAAGAAGGTCATCGTCACCCTCTACCGCCTCGCCCTTGTCTACCCCGAGACCCTGCGCGCCGCCTGGCCCAAGATCAAGGAGCGCCTCATGAACAAGGATGAGGACCCCAGCGTCACCGCCGCCATCGTCAACGTCGTCTGCGAGCTCGGCTGGCGCCGGCCCCACGACTTCCTGCCCCTGGCCCCCCGCCTCTTCGAGCTGCTGGTCGAAGGCGGCAACAACTGGATGGCCATCAAGCTGATCAAGCTGGTACGTTCCCCCTTCCGCCGCATGAGCAAGGCAGGAGACGCGAGAGCCATCGCTGACCGCGCAGTTTGCCACCCTCACACCCCTCGAGCCCCGCCTCGTCCGCAAGCTGCTGCCCCCCCTGACCGACCTCATCCGCACCACCCCCGCCATGTCCCTGCTGTACGAGTGCATCAACGGCATCATCCAGGGCGGCATCCTGGGCAGCGCCGACGACGGGAGCGAGGAGATCGCCACCCTCTGCGTGAACAAGCTCCGGGGCATGATCATGATCGACGGCGATCCCAACCGTAAGTCTGTCCCGGTCTGACGCGAGACCAGTGCGAGAGGCTGACCCCTTGCCAGTCAAATACGTCGCCCTCCTGGCCTTCAACAAGATCGTCCTGACGCATCCCTTCCTTGTCGCCCAGCAGGAGGACGTCATCCTCGAGTGCATCGATAGCCCCGACATCACCATCCGCATCAAGGCCCTCGACCTTGTCAAGGGCATGGTCAGCGGCGACAACCTCGTCTCCATCGTCAGCCGTCTCATGAAGCAGCTACGGTCTTCCGCCCCGCCCAAGAGCCGCCAGAACGCCGGCGCGCCCCTCGGCCCCGACTCCGCGCCGGACTCGGAAGACGAGACCGAGGTCATCAACCCCAAGGCGAAGGAGAAGGACCAGGCCCCGCCGCTCCCCGACGACTACCGCATCGACGTCATCGCGCGGATCCTCGAGATGTGCGCCCACAACAACTACGCTGGCCTGGTGGACTTCGACTGGTACATCGACGTCCTGACGCAGCTCGTCCGCATGGCTCCGGCGCCGCGACCCGTCGGCACCGAACTCGAGTCCGCCGCCGCCTACGGGAGCTCGACCGCGGGCGACATCTCGGAGAAGATCGGCGACGAGCTGCGCAACGTCGCCGTCAAGGTCATGGCCATGAGGCGGTCCGTCATCATCGCCGCCGACCTGATCCTCACACAGCTCAACGCCGACACCCCGCCAGGTCACTTCATCACATCCGCCTCCGTCAAGTCCATCGCCTGGCTGGTCGGCGAGTACCCCGTCATGCTCACCTCCACCGACGACACCCTGTCCACATTACTCCAGACCATTCCTCGGACCAACATTCCCGAGATCCTCATAACCTGCCTCCAGGCCGTCGCCAAGGTCTTCGCCTTCATCGCGAGCAACGACCGCCAGCTGTGGACGCCAGAGTGGAAGTCAAGGATAACGCTCCTCATGGCCCGTGTCATCCACGTCTTTGAGCCACTCGCCCTGCATCCGAGCCTCGAGGTGCAGGAGCGAGCCGTCGAGTTTATAGAGCTGCTCAAGCTGACGGCCGAGGCCGCGTCGGGCCACAACATCTCGACGGACGACGCCGAGCAGGACCCGCCGCTCCTCCTGACGCAGGCCATCCCTTCGCTCTTCCAGGGCTGGGAGCTCAACTCGGTCGCCCACGGCGCGCAGAGGAACGTCCCCATGCCCGACGGCCTGGACCTCGACGAGCCCATCCACTCGAACCTCAACGCCCTACTGACGGAAGCTGACTTCCTCCCGCCGACCACGGACGAGGCCGACGACTTTGAAGCCTACTATCACCACCGCCCCGCCCCCACGAGCGTCTCGTCCTCCGAGCCCGCCATCAACCGCATCGCCGATGCGGCGCCCGAGGAGAGCGTCGCCTCGTACCAGCAGCCGACGGAGGACACGTACCTCGACGCCGACATTGTCGCCCGCCGCAAGGCCGAACGCCAGGACCGCAACCGCGATGACCCCTTCTACATCGGCGGCTCCGGCAACGCCTCGCGCGTGTCGACGCCCATCCATAACATCCTCCAGAAGGAGAACGGCCCAGACCTCGACATCGACTCAATCCCCATCATGCAGCTCGACCTTGACAGGCTCGGCACCTCAGCCCCGTCGCCCGCTGCCGCCGCCGCCGCACCAGCACCCCGCCCGCGCCAGCGCGTCGTCATCGCCGCCGACGAGACCCTCGCCGGCGCCGCCGGTAGCGGCCTCTCCACGCCGCGCGCCTACGAGTCGGAGAACAACTCGGACAGCTTCACGCGCAGCCGCGCCAAGAAGCTCCGGCAGGGCCTCCTGCACGTCGACTCGTCGCACATTGGCACCTTCAGCCTCGAGGGCGACGGTGACGGCGAGGCCGCCGCCAGCCGCGCGGCGCGCGCGAACCCCTACGACTACGAGAGGCAGCAGCGCGAGGAGGCCGAGATGGCGCAGGCCATGAAGGAAGTCGAGCGGCTGCGGCTCGAGATGCAGCGCGCCAACGAGCGCATCTCAGTCGCGCAGGGGGTCGATGCCGAGGGCACCGTGGTCAAGCGCAAGGTCAAGAAGAAGAAGAGCGATGCCACCGCCGCCGAGGACGGGACGGCGGTGAAGAAGAAGAAGAAGAAGAAGCCCGTCGAGGGCGCGGGGGCGGCGCCGGCGATCGAGGTCACGGGGGCCGAGGGCGAGGCTGCCACCGCGGGAGGCGATGCGGAACCGGCGGTCGTGGTGACGAAGAAGAAGAAAAAGAAGAAGGCGCCCACGCCCGCGCCTCCGGCAGACGAGACTGCCGTCGGCGCCGAGGGGCCGTAGGGGCGATGGTCCTGGTGCCCGACCTACCTAGAAGCAAATCCCGCGCCGTATGGCGATCATGAGAAGAATGAATGATTCACGCGTCATGGAGCTGCGAGTGACGTGCCTGGTGTTTCTTCACACAAAGTCTCGCCGAGCATCATCAACACGTGCGCGTCATGGTGAAATAGTAATGGATAGAATCAGACATGAGACGCCTAACCCCGAGAGGCCCGCCGGCGCCGGCAGGGCCCCAAGTCGTATCACTCGTCTTCATGCGTGCGTGGCTAGAGCGGAACACTACAGCGTACAAATTACACTTCCCTTGCCTCTCTCCCCCCCCACCCCTTCTATGCGTTGAAATCGTCATCAGACGGCCCCGCCTCAGTCGTCCATCGGCTTGTCCTCCAGCGTCACCCCCCGCGGGGCGATGACCTCGGCGTTGCCGGCGCCGGACGACGCCGTGACGCGCCGGCCGCCCGCGAAGCGCGCCCCGCTGCGGCCGAGGCTGTTGCGCTTCTCGATGGGCGAGTCGCTGAGGCCCTCGATCTTGGAGAGCATCGACTCGACGGCGCCGCCGGCCGCGCCGTTGGCGGGCATCGACTGGCGCTCCTGGGTGCGGCCTCGGGACTGCTCGGCGGCGGGGGTGGCGGGGGGCGCGTCGCCGTTGGGCTCGGGGACCTCGAGCGAGGCGCGCTTGGTCGCGGCCGCGACCGCCGCCGAGCTGCCGGCCGTGGCGCTGGCGATGCTGCCGAGGCTCTGGCGGTGGCGGTCCGAGGTCGGGCTCGTCTGGATGGGGAAGCGGGTTTCCGGGCCGCCGACGGAGCGGTCGCGGCGGTGGCCGGTGCGCGGGCCCGGAGCCGGCGACGTGGCGCGGCTGCGGCCGCCAGAGGCCTTCTCGAGCAGGAGCCTGTTCCGCTCCTCCATGTTCGCGCGGCGGTTGCTCTCGTCGGTGCTAATGGCACGAGGGCGGTTGCCGCCGGCGCCGGCGCCGATGCTGCCGCCACCGGCGTTGAGCGAGTTGCCGGCTGACATGCGCTTGAGCTCGGTGAAGATGGGCTCCTTGTACTGGAAGAGGTCGCGGATGAGGCGGTAGGCGTGCTTCTCCTCCATCGTGAGGGAGGTCTCCGTGCGCGGGCGGAGGATGCAGGGGGCGAGCGTCGTGGCGAGCGTGTTGACGTACTCCTCATCGGCGGACGTCAGGTCGATCAGACGGGTGAAGTGGTTCATGCAGGCGTCGAGGGTGGCAATGTTGGTAAGGCGAAGCTGGGCAAGAGTCTGCTGGAGAATGGATATCCTTGACGCGTCGGACGTCTCCGCCGACTGCGCGGACTGTGCTGTGTACACCTGGCGGATGATCTCGTACATGTGGGCGGAAACTAGGGAATCTGCCGGGAAAGTCAGAAAATATCAATGAAGAATTGCGGCGGCGTACTGACCTGGGAGCTCGAGGAGGTACAGCTTGAGCAAGCTGGCAACCGTGGGAATGTCGAACTCGCTGAGCACCTCCGGGGAAAGAGGCTTGCCATCGTTGACCCTGTTTCGCAGCTTGTGCGTCTGCGTCAGGGGCACCTCCACCAGCCAAACGTCCCGCCTGGCCTTGTCGCCCTCCAGCTCAGGGTACTGGTTATCGAGATAGGTCAGGAGCGTGGTGACAACAATCGGCACGCGCTTCTTATCCGCCTTGGCCCTCGCCTCAAGGTCCACGCCGAAGGTCTGCTCGTCAACCTTATTGTAGTAGTTTTCGTACACGACAACCTTGGGGTGGAAGCCACCGGTGCGGTAGTTCTCCAGGAGATACCGCAGATCACTGACAGGCTGGACCGTCTCCTGGAACAGCATCATGTTGTCGACGGCGGACTGCAGCGTGGGGATGACGTTGCTGATGGTGCCGGAAAAGTCCAGCACGACAGTCTTGACGGCCTTGAGCCTGTCCAGCTCGCAGCGCTCGAGGAAGCGCAGGTGGAGGAAGATGTTCTCCTCGAGGTCGCATCGCAGCTCGTCGAGCTTGCGCACTGCCGCCTTGTACTTGTCGTCGGCCTCGCGGGCCTCGCGGCGCAGGCGGTCTGCGGGGGTTTCGTTGGGGTGCGCGTTGTTGAGGACGTTCCAGTTGGCGAGGTACTCGCTGACGGTGCCGACAACAGGAGAGTCGGAGCCGCCGTCGGAGCCGGGCATGGAGAACGTCCTGCCCAGCGTCTTCTTGTTCTCAGGCACGCCGGCCATCTGGAAAGCCTTGGGCTTCCACTGGTACATCATCTTGGAGCTGTTGGCGAAGCTGTTGCCGACGTTGCCAATCAATCGCAGGAAGCCGTTGGAGATCAGGTCCTGACCAATCCTCTCGGCATAGCTGACGCTGCTGGTGCCCATGTTGCGCTGCAGGTATTCGACAATGTCGGTTCCGGGCGACGTGTTCTGGTAGGTGCCCATGATCGGCACCTTGTGCTCGCCAAGGGGAATCGTGTTGAGCATGTGAGCGATGATCTTCTTCATCTGTTCCGGCTGGTAGACCTCGTCGCCGATTTCGATGGGCTCGTCGTCGTCGTCGGGGATCTCTGGCTCCTTGTTCTCCGAGACCTTGATCTCGGGGATGTTGCTGGCGGCGGCGCTGGGGCTCGTCTCGGGGTCTTGGAAGGCCAGCTTGTTCTCCTCCTCAATGTCTTCGACCAGGCGGCACTTGTTGAAGTAGTTGCTCCTCAGCTTCTTGGCCAGCTCGGCCTGGCGGTCGTGCGCCTTGATGCGGTTCTGCAGCTCGTCTTGAGAATCTTGGATGCGGGATTCGTGTGAGTCGCACCAGCGGGAGAAGGGGTTGACGACGAGGTCACGAATGCTCTGGGCAATCTTCTTGTGGCTTCGGGCGGCGTCTTCCATCTCGATCCGGACGCCATCGTAGGCCTGGCAGCGTGTCAGCAATTTCCTTGGCGCCGACCAGCAGCAGTCTCTTCATTTCGTGGGAGGCGGGCGTACCTTGCGAACAGTGGCGCCGTCGTCTCTTGCGAAGCCGCCCTGGATTCGATCGGCAGCCGGCGCAATGTCGGTCAGTCGCGTCCCGTACAGATCTTCGGCTTCGGCTCGCATGCGGGCGATGGTCAAGATCTGTCGATTCTCGAGGACGCCCTGCTGCAGCTTGCCAAACAGGACCCCGAGGCCTGCGAAGACGTCAGCGACGGGGGACGAGGAAGGAGAGCCCAGCAGCGCGCCGGCTGCGGCCCAAGCGCATCGGCTGGAAGGGCCTTACCTGCGGCATAGTCGGTCGACCAGAAGGACTCTGCGAAGCCCGGCATGGTGAAGGGTCGAAAGCCAAGTGTGGGTATGACGTCAAGGGCAACAGTCGCGATGCGACAAAATCAGGCGGACAAGCAGAAACAAATTGGGTGCAAGGGAAAGAAAGAAGGCAGCCCGAGGCAGAGAGAGGCGAGGCAAAGAAGTGGGCTGGATGTCTTGATCCCAACGGCAATGGAAGGATGATCGGGTTGGGCGGTAGGACGAGCTGCAAGGGGCCAGGAGAGATGTTTCGTTTCGCCTTGGGGGTTCGCGGGTATCGTGTCTGGGTCAGTCGGCTCCCTATGCGCCGGGCAAAGATCGTCGATTAGGCGTCGCAAATGGTGTTACACTCGTGGTCGTCGTGGGGGAGGAGGATGAGGATGTCGGGCCTTGTCCTGTCGTGGTCGTCGTCGGGGATGAAAGGAAGGGAAGGAAAAGGGTGGTTTGATTGCTTCGTGGTCTGCAGAGGCTGCCCGGACATTGAAGAACAGGAACTACTGCAAGCCGAGTCGTGTTCGCCCCAGGTGCGGGTGGGTTTGTTGCTGCTATTCCAGGGCCCGTCTGGTCAGGTCAGGGGTCGATCGACGCGCAGGAGGGGAGGGGAGGTCAGTCGTCAGCTGCCCAGCCCAATGGAAAGGGTTGGGGGGGCCATGTCCACATGGAATTTCGAAGACGGTGCTGCTGCCGCTGGTGCTACTGCCGCTGGGGCTGCTCACTGCTGCTGGTACTACTACTGTTCCTGCTGTGCCTGTGCCGGCCACCAAGAGCCAAGGCACACACGGCTCCTCAGCCTGCAGCTCGTCTCGTGTCGCAAGGCATGCGGCCTCATGTGGGGCCTAACCCAGGTTGACAGCGCAGCCGCAGGCGCTCGGGTGCCTGTTCGCCGCCCCCCATTGGCTGGCAACGGCAAGTTGGCACTGGAGCGTCAGCACGGGGAGAGCTTCCAGGGCTGTTTCGGCGAGGGGTCCCTGCTGTCGTCCCTGAGAGCCCCTACATGGGTGGGTCCAATCCCCCCCTCAGAGGCCGCCTGGTGCCCTGAGGCGTGCTGGCAGCGGCCGCCACCAGCTGGCCCGACGCCGCCCTCGTCCGAACTCGCTTGAACCTCGACTTGGAAGCCGCATCGATCGTCATTTCACCACCGCGTCCAGCATGACGACGTCGGGAGACGATTCATGCCTGCTTCGGCCTTTGATCCTGCATCTCGCACTGCAATTGTCTCTCGGCTTCATCGACGGGAGGTTGATCAGCTGCTTGTGCCATCCGTCACAGCTACCTCAGGCTCCGTTTTGAGCGTCAGTTGTCCGTCGTCCAGGCCCGACTGCATCAGCGCCGGAGATGACTAATAGTTTGCAACGCCCACGCCCTAGACCTTTACATGGATCTTTCGTGCCGTTAAACGACATGCCTCACCTTGAAACCGACACTTCCTGGTGCTGACTTCCTTCTTGACCTTGTCTCGACATGGTTGTCATTTGACCTGAGATCCCTTATCGCACCACCATCTCCCAACTCACCACCGCGGCCTCTTCGTCCATGTAAGCGCCTTCCATCTCACGAAACCCTCGTCGGGGCCCTCGGACTCCTGGCCCTGCCAGACCATTCTTTCTCAATGCACTGGCAGGGCAGATAGCGAAAATCCAGATAGCTCCAATCAGCCACAGGCATTCAATGTGTGACGGCACGGTCACCGGTTCAAGACTGACCATTCTTAGCATGGGCAAACACATATACTCCCGGCTCGACAGAGTCGAAGACCAGTCCATGCTCGGCTCGGTGGAAAGCCACTACCCCAAAGAATCTGGAGATGAAGAGCCCACTTCGCACCCCCGGGCCAGATCTCTCTCAGCCAAGCGACTGATAGCCAGTGTCGTCATACTCCTTCTCTTGAGCGTATCCCTCATGAGGCCGCTGGCGTTCTGGTGCCAGAAGACCCGCCAGGGGCCTCAGACCTTCGAAGATCGAGCTCACAAGATCTTGAAAGAGACCCCATTGATTGGTAAGATACGTTGCGCAATCAACCCGTATTTCTGTACTCACGAGATGGCGTAGATGGGCACAATGACCTCCCCATCCTCGTACGATTCCTCCACAACAACCACATCTATGACAAGAACTTCACGGAGCCCTTTGAGAATGGAGGCATGTACGGTCATGTCGACCTCCCCCGACTAAAGGAGGGCCTCAACGGCGGAGCTTTCTGGAGTGTCTTCACTCCCTGCCCCGCCGATGGTGCTGACTTTTCCGACGAGAATTACGCCGCGAGTAAGTATGCCGATGACCCTTTGGGAGACCACTTGCTGACCAGAAGCAGGCGTCCAAATGACTCTACAGCAGATCGACCTCATGACCAGGATCAAGAACGCTTACCCCGACGTCTTCTCTCCCATGGTCAACAGCAGCACCGCCCTGAAGTCCTTCAAGAACGGTCAGCTCATCTCGCCGCTCGGCGTTGAGGGCCTGCACCAGATCGGCAACTCGGTCGCCAACCTGCGCAGGTACCACGACCTCGGCGTGCGCTACTCCACGCTCACGCACAACTGCCACAACAAGTTCGCGGACGCCGCCATCCTGGAGAACCCCCTGCGCAAGGCCGAGCCCCACTGGAACGGCGTCAGCCCCCTCGGCCGCCGCCTCGTCAACGAGATGAACCGTCTCGGCATGTTCGTCGACCTGGCCCACGTCAGCGAGGACACCATGGTCGACGTCCTCGGCGGCAAAGAAGGCTGGAGCGGCAGCAAGGCCCCCATCATCTTCTCGCACAGCTCGGCCTACAGCATCTGCCCCCATCCGCGCAACGTTAAGGATCACGTCTTGCAGCTGGTGAAGAAGCGCAACTCCCTGGTCATGGTCAACTTCAGCCCGGACTTCATCTCTTGCGTCGATGCCGGCCACGACAACGGTCTTCCTGATTCCGTCCCTGAAAACGCGACCCTTGACCAGGTCGTGAAGCACATCATTCACATTGGCAACTTGATCGGCTTTGACCACGTCGGCCTCGGCTCTGACTTTGACGGGATCCCTAGCACGCCCACCGGCTTGGACGACGTGTCCAAATACCCCGTGCTGGTGGCTGAGCTGTTGAAGCAAGGCATTAGCGACGAGGATGTTTCCAAGATTGTTGGTGGCAACCTGCTGCGAGTCTGGAGGGAGGTCGACGACGTGGCCTTGAAGTTGCAGGCAGCCGGCGAGCCGGTCATGGAGGATGACTTGCCCAGCTTGATGGTCGAAGGCATGAATTTCGAGAGCTGAAAATGCAGGCTAAGAGCCGCCTAGGATAGACGATGATCCACTGTATCGATAGACACCGAGAGATCGGGAGGGACGTAGGGAATGACCACATAGTCTACATGGTCATTTTCAGTCCTCTGGAAGAAGAGCATGATCTCAATTCTCCGGCCACCCTGGCCCACACCATAACACCGGTTTTTCCCTCTACAGTTGGGCCTCCGAGAGCCTTGGTATGCACGAGATGGCCGTTGGCTCATGTTGCTGCTCGACGCTTGATTGAACGGTGGTTGTTGTACATGGTCCAAGAACGCAACGTTCCCAGATCTCTATCAAAATACAGCGAGAGGTTACACACACGGCGTCTCGTTCCGCCGTATTCTGCGCCATCCATCCTCCAGCATGACCACGCCCGATCACCGCGCCCTCTCGACCCTGTTGAGCTTCTTCGCCGTCTCGATCTGTGTCCTCGTCCGTTGGCCCCTCGCTGGCAGGTTCATGGCGTGCCGCCTTCCTCTGTAGCTGCCCATGTCCTTCAATCGTTGAATGTTCTCCCGCAGGACCTTCTTCGCGTCGTTCTCAATCGTCATCGTGGACAGCTCGGCGGTTAATGAGGTGATGGTCTTGGGCGCGAGCGAGCCGATCTTCGCGTACGGGTGGATGGAGTATTTGGCGAGGATGCGCTGGGATACGCTGGGTCCGAGGGCATAGAAGGACTCAAGCGCTTTCTGCGAGAGGGTGTCAGGTCACATGGTTCGGGGTTTCGACGCCAGCAGGCTGGTAGGGAGGCGCCGTTGCTGTACCTTTACGAGCTTCTGCTCGGAGAAGTTGACGCCTAGAATGAAAACCTGCAGATTGTTAGTGACGAGCCTACGGTCAATGAATCATTGCAATGACTGACCATCTTGTATGCCTCGGGGCTGGGCCAACAGTTCGCATCTAAGGTGTTGTCGCGATTGAAGCGTCGAGACTCGAACTCGTCTATTCAGATCGAATGTCGGGTTCGATGGCAGATTCCGAAAATTGACGGCTAAGCCACGGAGGTGTGGCGCTGCAGAGCACGGGCACTTCGGAACAGACGCGCTGACGTTGACCCGGACGATGCTGATGGGACCTCAGCAACCCCCCCTTGCCCCGCAACGCCGCAGTCACACCTTCCGCCGTAGCACCGATTCGGCTGGTGGCGGACGCCCAGGGGACGGCTTGCAAGGGTCCGAGCTGTGGTCCCCTTCACCTTTGCCGCCCGTGAGGGGGTCCAGTTGAAACGTGGTAGCTTCAGCACCAGGTGGCTTTTATCTACCGTCACAGCTTCATCTTCCTGTAGGTTTCCCTCTTGCATCCCATCCCCCACGACACAATCCAATTGATCTCGCAGTACCCATCCGCTGCATCCATCAAAATGTTCAACCTCCGACGAATCGTCCTCTCGGCCGCTGTGCTCCTCGGAGTCAGCATGGTCCTCTTCGCCCAGACGGCCGAGGCCACCAAGGGCCCCAAGATCACCCACAAGGTCTACTTCGACATTGAGCACGGCGACGAGGCTCTTGGCCGCGTCGTCCTCGGTCTCTACGGCAAGACGGTCCCCAAGACTGCTGAGAACTTCCGCGCTCTTGCCACTGGCGAGAAGGGCTTCGGCTACGAGGGGTCTACCTTCCACCGCGTCATCAAGCAGTTCATGATCCAGGGCGGCGACTTCACCAAGGGTGACGGCACCGGTGGCAAGTCCATCTACGGCGAGAAGTTCCCCGACGAGAACTTCAAGCTCAAGCACACCAAGAAGGGTCTCCTGTCCATGGCTAACGCCGGCCCCGACACCAACGGCTCGCAGTTCTTCATCACCACCGTCCTGACTTCGTAAGCCCTCCCAGCCATCCTCCACGTCAGATGCAGAGACAGGCGCTAATCAAAGCTCAGTTGGCTCGATGGCCGCCACGTCGTCTTCGGCGAGGTCCTTGAGGGCTACGAAATCATCGAGAAGATTGAGAACGCTCCTACCCAGCCCGGCGACCGCCCTACCAAGACGGTCAAGATCGCCAAGAGCGGCGAGCTGGAGGTCCCCCCCGAAGGTATCCACGTGGAACTCTAAGCACATCACGTACTGTAACCCACCATTCTTCGTATCCCCGTCAACCGAGCTCCCTCTTTCGCGGAGATCTGTTCCTTGTGCCGGTGTGCTGATGATGGGGGTCCTCGTTGTAGATCTATACGGTGGTGCTGAGTTTGCGTCCGGGCAATCCAACGAAGACAAACCCCTGCAGATCGGCGGTCAGGTTGAGGGCTGGACTTTCATCCAGAAGGGTCTGCTCTTCGGCGTCGTTCTTGCTGTTGTCGCCGTCTACTTCCGCCTGAGCAAGAAGAACAGCGACACCTTCCACGAGAAGTCCATGGCTTAGGAAGGCCAGAGTACATAGACGGAGGTGGAGAACAATACAAAAGTCAATTGATCAATGCGCTGTTTCTGTGTCGACTGTGAAATTCTTTTGGAAACGAATGGCATGAAATTTAATTGCATTTGATGTTGTCCTGGGTGTATAGACGCCCCTTTCGAACCTCCGCCCCTCCAGTTGGCTCTTATCACCAAGTGTGGGGTCACGAACCTCACTCAGGTGAAAATTTCCCTCCAAACCACAACTTCAACTTTAAGCGTGCAAACCACCAGCAATCCAAACCTCCGATTAACGAAAATCAAAAGCAAGAATAAAATGAAGATCCTCAGCCTCAACTTCCTGACCTGCGCCGTCAAGGCGTGCAAGTCCTCCGCCGACTCCTACCCGCTCCACCCTAAGGACGCCGAGCTCGTGCAAGACGACATTGAGGTGAACGAGCAGATGCTGCTCAACGTGCTGCCCCGCCTGGACTGGGCTGCGCTCCGAACCAACGCGACCGAGGTGAGTGAGAGATTGTACCATGAGCAATGATGAGACTGGCGGCCGGCCCTACCGTTCGTCAGCGTGAAATGCTCTACACCCCGCCTCTTCTGGCCTGCACAGTCTAACACACTCCAGCTCGGCTTCCCTGAACTCCCCGCCGAGGCGCCCACGGCCGAGGCCCTACAGAGCGACGAGAAGACGCTGAAGGACCTGCACCACCTCCTCATGGAGACGCAGATCCTGGAGGGCAAGCTGGTGTGCGGTAACTGCGGGCACGAGTATGCCATCCGTGAGGGCATCGCCAACTTCCTGCTCCCGAGCCACCTAGTCTAAACGGCCCGCGGCTTCGGGCGCGTAATGAGAGATGACATTATCAACACCTTCAAAAGGGGAGGCGGAGAAGCACAGGTGGGCGGTTGTGATGGCGTTCAAGGCGTTCACGTCACGACACGGCACAGTTGGGGGCATCGGGTTCCCAGCTCTCAGTTCAGTTCAGACGATTCATACACACAATGGTTTCTCTACAACGAGCAGTCCCGCGCGGGAATCCGCGTCCCCCCTTGATAATGCCTCATGAAGACCACCCATAAACTCCCATGTCCGCGTCTTATAGATTACATGCCTTGAGACGAGCCCAGGGCCTTCCGCTACCGCCGCCGCTGGCTTAGTTCTGCTTCTTGTTCGCGGCGGGTCCGTTCTCCTTGTCGAAAGCGCCGTAAGAAACCTCAAGGCTACCGAGGGCGCGCAGGCCGACGCCGAGAATCGACAACAGAATGATAGAGATGACGATGGCGTGGAAGATGCCTGTCCACGTTAGTCTGCTGCACCGTGATCATGCGACCGCATGGCACCTACCAGGGGTGAAGAACTGGTACTTCTCGAAGAGCGGCAGCTTCTCCCACTCAGTGTTGTTGGTGGCACGAGGACTGGGGGCGACGCGAGCGCGAAGCCTCTTCAGATCCTCATGGATGGGCTCGTTGAAGTCGGCTTCGTACGTCGTCTGCTCGGGGGAGCTGGTAAGGTAGATGACGGTGTATGAGTCGAGCTCCTGGACCTCATTGAGGGTAATGCTGATCAAATGATCTAAGGATGGGTTAGCCACATTTCCGCCACCCTTGGTTAGGATGCTGCATACCGTTATCTGCCAGCTGGCTCTCACGGCCACTGGAGGAGAGGGCAGGGAGGGTGGTGTCCCAAATCTTGGCGGTCTGGCCCTGCTTCGAGCAGGCAGACCGGATGTTCTCAGCCACGGCGGATGCATCGACCTCGCCGAGAACCTCGGCGACGCTGTATCTGCCGTTGATCTTGCTGTTCGAAGCGGCATTGCAGACGCTGGGGACCTTGCAGTTCTCGCCACGAATGTCGGCGGCGTTGACGTTCGGGTGGGAGATGATGTGGTAGTTCTCGGTCGGGCAGGAGTCGAGGATGCTCTGAACGACGCTCAGGACCTTGGAGCCGGTCTGCAGCTGGGCAATTTCGGGGTCCTGCGCGAATCTGCGACAGGTTAGTACAGCTCGATGAAGCTCGCGGCCTGGGGCGCGACATACTTTGCCGTGGAGAGGAGGACGAAGGGTGAGGAGTTTGCGAAGGCGTTGGCCGAAGCCGCAAGGGCCAGGAGGCCGGCTGAGTGTGATGGGCGCATGACTGGTGTTGTTATGGTTGACCAGTTGATGCTGTTCAGTTGGCAGCCTTGTCGTGATGAAGTCGCTGGCTGAATGACGGTGCCTGTCCAAGCTCAGAGGCAGATGCAGGTAAGCGTCAAGGTTAGCTGCATATGCGCATATGAAGGTGCTGAATCACGTGTGAAACGCGCGCCAGGCTGTCGGCGACGAAGGGGAAGGGCGTGATCAATCTTGACATGGACTTCGTGATTTGTATTGAAGGTTTCTATTCACCTCTTCCACACGA
This sequence comes from Verticillium klebahnii, assembly GCA_002851715.1. NCBI lineage: Eukaryota > Fungi > Ascomycota > Sordariomycetes > Glomerellales > Plectosphaerellaceae > Verticillium > Verticillium klebahnii. The sequence continues at coordinate 5,320,735 of NMXL01000003.1, read as the reverse complement.
GATGGTATGAGAAGATGCTGTCATCCGAAAAAGTCGATTGATTGAAGGTCTGCTGTCTTGAGGTGGCTTGGTCGCCATTTGCGAGATGCTTTCCTCGAAGCTTGGCGCACCAAATTTAGTCCTACGACTTGCTCCAGTTACAAGTTCACGTTGATCGCTATACAACTCTACAGCCACGAATTCCTCTGACAGAGTTCGACTCGAAGATTCGCCATGAACACGGACCTGGCTGAAACGCATTGTGACGGCAAGGATGAGGTCCATGGCGTGAAAGCTGGTTAAAGACCTCGAGGCAATTGCAGCGACTGAATTGTGACTGAGGCCCAGCGCCTGCGCGAGTCGGCAAACTGGCTCTAGCGCACGAAGGGTACCCCAATAGCGAAGCCTTCAGCGCGGGGCGATCCGGTGTAGTGGGTCCGTTCAGTGGTCGTCTGCCGGCCTCCAGGTGCAAATCGCCCCAAAAATTTCCAGCAGCAAGCCGCAGATGAAAGCTCAAACAGACGACAACAGCACATTTGCCCGCTATGTTCGCCCAACCGAGAGTCAAGAAGAGCACCGTGCCACCCCCGAAGAAGAGAAAGGCGACTTCGGCCGTCGAGGAAGTCAACTTTGATTTTGACCAGCGAGAGGATTACTTGACGGGGTTCCACAAGCGAAAGCAGCAGCGCATCAAGTTTGCACAAGAGCAGGCCGCTAAGAAGGAGCGCGAGGAGAAGATTGAAGTGAGGAAACAGGTAATGCATACTCAACTGCAAATTCTTCAGGCACATGTTCTGACAACATCGGGTACAGATCAGAGACGACCGCAAGCGCAAAGTAGAAGACCACGTGCAAACCGTCAACAAGCTGCTACGCGAGGCGCAAGCAGCAGACTCGGGCGACGATCAGGAGATCAACGGAGAAGATTTCGAAGAATGGGACGGCATCGAAGAGGAGAAACCTGAGGTTCTGGACTTCGAGGATGAATACATCGACGAGGACCGTTACACAACAGTGAAGGTCGAGGCCATCGCCGTGACAAGAGACGGTTTTGAGAAACTGCACGACAGCGACGATTCAGGCGACGAGAAGAAAGACGGAGAGGACGACTCCGAAAAGAAAGGCGCAGAGGAGAAGAAGACTCCCAAGGCGCGCAAGGAGTGGCCAAAGAAGAAGCCGAAGTTCCGATACGAGCAGAAGTTCGATCGTCGCATCGAGGAGCGGAAACAGAAGGCCAAGAAGAAGGCAAAGTACAAAGGCAAGGAATGATCTAGCCATGAACGTCGTAATGATCTACTATGCAGGCAGCAGCCGGAGGTGCCTGGACCGCCTGAGCTGCCTGACAGAATCGCTAAATACCCCTGGTTGCCTCACGCCTCGATCCTGCTGGAGTGTCCGATGATACCGTGACAGAGATAACGAGGCTCGTGTTGGCAAAGTGACATGCTATTGCAAGTTGAAAAAACAAGGACGATTCAGCTGCTGTCCACTACTACCACTCCTGGATGGTGTCGAAGGCCTCGACACGATGCCCTCAACAGCATCCGCCGCAGACTATATCGTAAGCGACTATGCGCGCAGTGATCATGTTGGCTCCCATGCACTTGAATCAGATGTTGCCGATCTCGAGCTGGAGATCGTCGAGCTCCTTCTTGAGCTCCGTGTGCTTCTTCGCCATCTCCTCGTACTTGGACTCCCACTGGTCACGCTCGACCTCGAGAGCCTGCACCTTGCGCTCAAAGTGACCGGCCTTGACGTCAGTCTGGCGAAGCCTGTTGTTGTCTCTAGTCAGCAAATGATCCTCTTGACACTGATACGGGCGCTATCGGGACGCACTTCTCGTTGGCCTCGCGGAGGGTCTTGTCGGCATCCTCGGCCTCCTCCTCCAGGAGCTGGAGCCTTCGCTGCAGAGTCTCGTTCTGGGTACCAGTGGTGGTGCTCTCATCGGCCGCCTTCTTGTGGTCCTTAACACTGCCCTCAAGCTTCTCAACTTCGGACTCGAGGAGGCCGTTCTTGTGCTGCAGCGAGGTGATTTCCTGCTCCTTGGACAGGTTCTCCTGCTCAAGAATCTTGACCTTGGACTGAAGCTCCTCGACCTTCGCGGACGCTTCGTCCGCCTCCAGACGAAGCTGGTTCATTTTCTGTCGTGGAAAGAGAGGTCAGCATCGCATTGCGACATAGGGGGTTTTACCCCTCCAGGAGAGCAGTCCTGGTGGGGCATCCCCAGAGATAGCGGGAAGCCTACCTCCTTGATGCGGTCCATGGTGTCTGTGTGTGGGGGATATAGGGCTGGAATGAAATTTGGGATAGAGCTTTTGCTGCAAGTGTTGGGTCGTAAACGGAGTTCGTAGGTTGTTGGAGGGCGAGGTTGAGGCGAGGTGGTGAAGGGGCAGCGGGAGGAAATAACGAAGCACCCCCTCTATGTGCAAAGGGCCCCGGTACTGTGAGCGCAGTCAGCCAGTCTTATGACAATGTGGCCGTGCACCAGGTTTAGGCAGGGTAATGGTGGGGATGATCAGGCGGGGTGGCTTGAGCTGTGTGGGCTTGGCGGAGCGCGCACTAAGTGGCCTCTGCGTCGTGGTTCGGGTTGTCCTGACAACCATTCCCAAATAGATCATTCCAATTCCTCGCCTCCTATCCGACTGACAACGTATCGTCCGGCAAACTCGCAACATCGACTCATCAATCCGATCATCATACACAACTTTCTCTAGAACGTCAAAAGCGCCTACTGTGCCGTCAGGCTCGACGAAATGCTCGCAATTCGCGACGAGAATGCTGTCAATGCAGCCCAAACTGTTCGACAGGCGCAGGGAAAGGGGCATCTAGCTCCTAAGACGCCTGGAGCTCGGTACCCGAAAACGCCTTCCGGACATCACGATGAGAACGCTATCGGCGGGAGAACTGTTCTGGGGAAGACCAAGGGCACAATCAATCAGCCTGCTCGGCAGCGACTTGTCACGCCTTCAGGTAAGCTGCGATGTTTCCTCCTTTACCCTAGTATGACGATTGAATGAAGACTAATTTCCAGACCTAGGTACCCAAGCTCGAGCTCCCCTCGGAAACAAAACAACAAATGCAAAGGCGAAGACGGGTCAAGCGCAGGGTGTGAAGAACATCGTCAAGGAGTTCGAGAAAACCGACGCAAAACCCACGACGGTCAAGAAGCCGAAGAATAAGGGCCCGGCCATCGACCCTCTTAAGGTTGCCGTGCACATTGACTTGGGTGGAGACGAACACGAAATCGAGCATGCCCCGCTGCGGGCTAAAGACTTGCCCTACGAATCGGATGTTTTCCCAGACAGCGGTTTGAATTTCGACGGTCTCAAGAAGGAGAACATGTTCAAGGGATACTACAACCATTTCTACAACCCTCTCGGCGAGGATGGCATGCGGCTCGAAGACCGTAAGCACGAGGAGAGAATGCACAAAGCCCTCAAAGACAACGACGAAGAGATCCTTCGAGATATTGACGCCATGGACTGGTCTGTCTCGGATGTTCCGGAAACCAAGAAATTGGTCCAGAAGAAGACTGCCCCAGTTGCCAACCCTACGAAAGTGACTGCCAAGCCGGTTGCAAAGTATCCCGCCACTATCAACTCTCGGAGAGCTGCTTCGGCTCTGTCTATGACGACCGGCACGACGGTGAGAGCGAAGAAGGTTCCCGATGTCCCAGCCCGAAGGCCGATGTCTTCATTGTTGCCTGGCAAGAGGACGGCCAAAGTACCGTCGGCGCCATCGAAGTCAGTAGCAGCTGAAAGTGCTGTTGGAGAGGCTGCCTCTCGAAGCACTCTTGGTTACACCAAAGGGCGGTCTGCTTCATCATTGATCAGTGGACGAGCCCAAACTGCAGCGCCTGCCACTGATGCCGTCAAGCCCAAGCTTTCAACTGCAGCTTCAAGCTTGACTGTGCGACGCGATCCTGTTCCACAGAAGCAAGCCAGCAGCGAGGCGGAGCAGCTATCCCTCCAACGCCTCCAATTCCTTTCAATTTTCGAGCCCGAGGATGACGCAGATGTTGTTGGAGGCACTCCCCAATTCGACGATGAAGAAGACGAGTTCGAGTTGAAGATGGAATAGACGGCTTTGCGTCCCGATGTTGCTGGTGTGATGCGATGATCAAACGGTTTTGTGCTTATAGTGGGTTATTGGGGGTTTCTTTGGCGGCTCCTACGCCGTATCCTGTTTGAGAAAAAAAAACAGGAAACACATCGCCGTATGGACTGAGATGGAAGAATGTATGACTAGCGGGAGCTTTCTTAGGTCTTAATGAATGAATGAGATATGCCCAGACTAATTCGTCCACCATGTGCCATGTCAATCAACGAAGTGGCATTGCAAGTGGCGATCGGAGTCTCCAATGACGGAGTCAATTCCACGCAGCTTGCGGATCAAGTTCGTTGTCTTGAAACCGGCTCTTCTTCCTAATGCCAGTACACGATAGTGCGACATGAGGACTTCATTGAAACAGAAGAGGGTAGAGGCCCAACAGGAAATAGCCCCTGGGCAACAGAGCATTACGTAATCAATATTGGCAGGAACAGAGCCTTGAGGTGCTGGGATGTGTGATACTATTTCCCTCCCGTTGCTCATATCAACATCAAGCTGATGGTATGCGCGCAAACGCCAATCGGTGGAGGGTAGTTGCCCAACCCCTCGAAACGCGAGCTTGCAGGTGAGACGCGAGAATGCGCGACGTCTGGTGGAGTCCAATTAAGTCCCTGGTTGGTCACGTGTGTCATGCTTTGTTCGAAGGTCTTCAGAAGACCTGACCTTGGAGTACCGATACCGCTAATGACGTCTGAAATCTACCAGTCAACCAGGTACCACCTCAGCCCCCACCCAAGCAAGCACTGGACCTGAGGTGGGCGGTCGGCGCTTCGCCATTCCTTGCTCCGTGGCCATCCCTGAAAGACTTTGGACAACACTCCTTCGCCTTCACCCATCACCCGCGTTGCCAAATCCATCCATCCACGCGCAACGAGTCGGGCGACGAAGACCCAGAAAGCCATCCTTTCCATCAAACCCTCGTTATCATTCTTGCGACACACAATATCGACACTTTGCTTCTCCTGCCAGCTTTTCTAGGCGTCCTTGACCGGTCGCGTGAACGTCCCCCAACCACGCGCAACCTCACGATTCGACGTTTCGCTCATCCCATACATACGCATGGTGCCCCTCTACGAGTACAAACTGAGAGCTAGGATGCTCGGAGGCTGGGCGAGGAGGTAGAAGCAGCAATCCTTTACGATGACTCGCCAGTCGAGCGCGGGTTTCGCGCAGTTCTTCCCGACCGCCCCGCGGGCGGCCAGGGAGAAGGCGACCGAGCGCGAAAAGGCGAGGCTGAAAACACAGGAGACGACCAGCTCATTGCTTGCTTCGCAACCTGTCGCCGGCGCCGCCCCGGTGGATGCCCTCCAAGATCAAGTCGCACCTACCGACGCGACCCTGGTCAATGGGTCGCATCATAACGCAGATGACCGTGGGTCTCCTCTGGGCGACACCCTGAACGCTGTTGGGTCCGCAAGCTCCCACGCAAGCACAGGGTCGTCCATTTTCAGCTCAGCAACGCGACAGCCCGTTCCCAATGGATCGTCTCACATCGCAGCTACCACAACCGTCACCCCGCTCACTTCAATTGAGTCGCCCTCAATGACGGGTCACACAAACCAACCGAAGCCGACTATACCCAACCCCCAGACTTCCGACCGTCACTCTTCATCCACGGCTCATCAGAGCTCAGCCCATCGGCCGAATGGTTCATCAGATCCAAACCCTGTACTTGATCGCGTCTCGGCGCGTGATTCCGGTCGATCGCGAAAAGGTGTCAAATGCACATATGACCCGTTGCTCGATAAGACACTGTCGAAGGAAAAGATGAGGGCCGCCAAGCCCATCTTCAAAGAGTTTGGACTGGTACGTTCACATTATACAATACAATACCCACCTGGAAGGGGGGGCGTCATCATTTGAAGAGAGACTTGAGGCTAATGAGATGAGCAGGATGACGATGACGCCCCCCCTTCTGATCCCCGCCTCGCCATGGGCGGGCGATTGAACTACATAAACACCGACTTCCGTCACCACAAGAGTCGCCTCAGGCCCGCCGCCTACAACCTGAAGGCTTATCCGTTCGAGCCCAAGACATCAGTTGGCCCTGGACCACCGACACAGATTGTCGTGATGGGATTCAACCCTCTCATCAACTTTCTGAAGATTTCACAGGCCTTTGCGACGTTCGGCGACATAGCCGAAAGCAGCAACAAGATGCATCCCGAGACGGGGAGCTATCTTGGGTTCGCCACGTTCAAGTACAGAGACTCGCCGCCAAGCCGGTCAAGGCCCATGATGATCAAAGGCATCGACGCGGCTCGGCGCGCAGTTAGAACCATGAACGGTCAGCGGATCGAGACAAACAATATTCGAGTCGAGTATGATCCGAACGGCAAGAAGAGTGGTCGAATGCTCGAGGAGACGGTGAACAAGGATAGGGTGACGCCAAATCCGACTGCGATCCGACCCCCGCCAGCAGGACCCAAGACGAATGCGTCGGAGCCGATTCTTGGGCCACCACCCATGGCCCCCCGAGGACCTGCCGCTCACAGACAAAACGCGACGCCAGTGCCAAGCGGCCCTGGCAGACCACTCCAACCACCCAAGCCACATGTCATTGTGGAGGACAAGCCGATCGCGCCGCAGCTGGCGGGCGAGCCTTACATCTTCGTTCCTTGCGCCAAGGTTCCGGTCATGCACACGACCGTCCCACATATGAAGAAGAGGCTTAAGGCGCACAGTTTTGACGACATTCGCGTCGACCGAACGGGCTATTACATCGTCTTTCCAAGTTCTTCGTTGGGTAGGTCCGAGGCAGAACGCTGCTTCAGGAACGTCCACCGGACCGAATTCTTCAACTACGAGTTTTACATGACGCTCTGCCTCCCCCCTTTGATGGACGATAAGACCGAACCTACTGCCCACACATCCCGTCGACGAACTCCGAGTCCCGAGAGAAAGCGGAAACAAGAGGTTCGAAACAGGGAGGATACCGATCGGAGGCGCCAGGAGGAAAAGAACGACCTGGAAGAAGAGAAGCGACAAAGGGCCAAGAACTTTGATCCCGTTCAAGCAGCTCGTGAAGTCATCAGTCATGAGCTCGCCGAGCATCTGATCAAGCACATTCGCACGCGAGTTGCAGCGCCGGCCCTCACTGCATTCCTCGATCCCAAGAACCACACTGCCAGACGCCGACAGCTCAATCTTGAAGATCCTGTCGAGTCAGCGCCTTCCCGCAAGATTGGAGCTGGCAATGAAAGTCCTCAGGTTGGCACGCCCAATTCTGGCGCTGATCCCATCGAGAAGCGCACGGGGCGCCTCGAGATTTCGGCTCTCCCTCGCATTCGGAAGATCAAGAACCCAGGACAGGCGCAACAGCGAAACTACGGCTTCACAGATCCTTTTGCTCGAAAACGACCTCCGCAGGCACGCAACGCATTCCGATCGCTTCACCACAGACTCAAAAGCTACGACAGTGATGTTGAATCAGACGACGAGGGCAGGAGATCCGTGGCTCGAGAGACCGAGGAGCCTGAATCTCGTCCCCGCAGCCGGATGAGTACAGATGATGAAGATGATGAAGCCTCCAAGGACGAACTCGGCTCTTGGGGTGCAGCAGAGGAAGATTCCATGACCGAAGCCAGCTTTGCCATCGGAACTCTGCCCACAAAGAAGAGAAAGCTTGAGCTTGAGGCCCAAACGGCACTCAAGCGCCAGAAGAAGTCCGATGAGGAGCTCTTTGGTGTTACTCTCGATCACATCGAAACTGAGCTACCTGTCCACCCTCCCTCGGAGGGTGCTACTCCCGAAGGCGATCTTGCCGCTGGCAAGGACGAGAGCCTGTCCCGATCCGAGACCCCGAGTCTGTTGGCTGGCAAGATCCTATCCAAGAAGACCAAGTCGAAGAGGAAGTCCAAGAAGCAACTTTTCGAGGAGCGCGAGGCGCTCAAGAAACAGCAGTCCGATATCGAAGGTTCTGAGGCCCCTGAGGATCAGGTGGCGCTCACAGACGAGGCCCTCAAGAAACCAGAACCGGTCGAGGAGGACGAGGTTTATCAACCAGCCGCTGTGCCAACTGATCTCAGTCTGTTCGCCTATGAGCCTACGAAAGCATTACAGCTTGCTCAAGAATCACGCGCCAGCCTTGGGCCATTGCAGGATGTCGAGTTCTCCACGGCTGATCTTCCTGATTTTGCCAGGCTGCAAAAGAGGTTCTCTACCGCGGACATGGATGATCCCCTCTTGTGGCTGTGGCGGCGGAACCGTGTGCGCGAGCTCAACAACCTGGACCAGGCGGCGGAGAAGCCCGTTGGCATCGAGGGCTACTATGTCCCCAATGCTACTGGTTGCGCCAGGACGGAGCCGATCAAGAAGATCCTCAATTCAGAGAAGTCCAAGTACCTTCCCCACCACATCAAGGTCCAGAAGGCGAGAGAGGCGAGAGAGGCCCGGGTGCAGAAGGACGGCAAGGCTGCGGCTGCTCCCGCTCCAGCCCCTGCCCCGACAAAGGGCAACTCGCGAGCCAACCGTGCCAACAACCGCAGGCACGTCACGGCGTTGCAAGACGAGATGAAGTCGTCTGGCGATCCAGACGTGTTCAAGTTCAACCAGCTCAAGAAGCGAAAGAAGCCTGTCAAGTTTGCCCGTTCCGCGATTCACAACTGGGGTCTGTACACGGAGGAGAATATCAACAAGGACGACATGATCATCGAGTACGTCGGCGAGCAAGTCCGGCAGCAGATCTCCGAGATCCGCGAGGTGCGGTACCTCAAGCAGGGCATGGGCAGCAGTTACTTGTTCCGCATCGACGAGAACACGGTCATCGATGCGACCAAAAAGGGCGGCATTGCTCGCTTCATCAACCACAGCTGCATGCCGAACTGCACCGCCAAGATCATCAAAGTGGATGGCAGCAAGCGCATTGTCATCTATGCGCTTCGCGACATTGCTCGGAGTAAGTTTTCGCTGGTGTCTGGCTGTTCGGCGTATCATGGTGCTAACAGGTTTGCAGGCGAGGAGTTGACCTACGACTACAAGTTCGAGCGAGAGATCGGCAGCCTGGATCGCATTCCTTGTCTATGCGGCACGGCTCTCTGCAAGGGCTTCCTAAACTAATTGATGGTTTTGTGCGGCACGATGCCTCGTTGTGCATTGGGTGGGGCATTTGTGCTTTTCAGATCTCAGGACACGATGGCCTCGGGGATGACTGATAGCCTTCGGGATGCCTTTTTATACCCACCCGTCTGCTTTATATAGGCAGGGGAGGCAGGCAGCATGGAAACTTTGGGAACGACAAAAGCGGTGTACAATGATTTGATGTGCCAGGAGGCTGGCATTGGGCGTTTGGGTTCAAGGAACGCTGGCGAGGAGGCCCTCATGGGCGAGGGGATGTTCTCGCATGAATCGGGGAGTGGGGCTCCCACAGCCGCGTTTTTTTCTTCTTCTTTTTCTCGATGGTGGAAGGGTGCCTGTTTTGATAATAGGGGCGGCCGTGATCGTCACCAGTGTACATATAAAGGGGGGCCTCAAGGCGCGTGCTTCTGAGACCGAGGCCGTCCGATAGGGACAGGCAGAGAGGACGCCGCGGGGCAGTGGGCCAGCCGCCATGGGGGGGGGGGGGATAAGATATGAATACCCTGTGCCAGGATGATTTAATCTTGAGTTGCACTCATATGTGTGTTTTGCCTGTGCGCTCGTCATCACGGGCTGTCCAAGAGGCAGTGGATCGCCGGCGCCGGGCGGCTTCAGGACTTGCGGCGCTGCGCTTCTGCCTGCTCTCGCAGAGCAGAGTTGCGAACGAACGAGCTCAGGGGGTAGAGGGGCCCGCTGAAGTCCATATCGTACCAGTAGTTGACGGCCAGGACGAAGCCTTCATCCTCGGGGGTGCAGAACTGCGAGACCTTGTGGTACCACATGGCCGGCAGGTAGAGCATGTCGCCGGGCTCGAGCACCACGATCATCGGCCGCGCAAGTTGCGAGTAGGGCGTCGCATTGTCCCCCGGGCGGTCGGGGTCCCAGGTCGCAAAGGGCACGTCTTCAGCGCCCTCATCGGGCTCAAGGACGAGGGCGCCGTCGGGGCCGCCACGGCGGTAGGTCGCAGAGCGGAGGGGCTGTTCGTTGACGCAGGGGTGGCAGTGGGGCGGGAGGAGGACGAAGCGCTTGCGGCCGCGGAGCTGGACGTAGAGGTTTTCGTAGTTGTCTTTGTGAAGAGCCGTGGTAGCGCGGGCGTTGCCGATCCAGAGGTTGAGGGCGTCGGGGTTGGGCTGGTCAAGGGCTATGCGGGCGAAGGGGAGGGAGGGGGGGAGGTGGTCGAGATGGAAGAGGGGGGCGTATTCGGTGTGGAGGTTGGAGTTTTGGGTTTGTGCGTAGAGAACCTCGGGGGAAGAGGGTGTGGGTTCTGAGCCCGAGAGATCCTCGGCTGTCTGGGCGACGATAGCATCGATGAAGGTAGTGAATGTTTGATGCTCTTCGTGGGGTTTGGACAGTGAGAGGTGACCGTCGGGGAGTGGTGTGGGTGCATCAGCGTTGCTAGAGGCGTTAGATGGGAGTGTTGAGCCACGGGAAGAGGGGGAAGTACCCGTGGGGCGTGACGGCGACGTTGACGGACTGGCCATCTAGGGTGTTGATGAGGAAGGTTTTGTCCCACTTCTTGAAGGCGTCCCAGGATGTTGCCAACTTGCGGACGACGAAGGGAGTGTTACGGGCGACATATCTCATAAACTCGAGAGGACTAGGTTCTTCGGCAAGCTCCTCTATACGGTTGCTGTTCAGCTCGTTATAGGTCGTAATGAGTTCGGCTATCGGGTCGTCCGGGGGTGCGGCCATGACAGCGACGAATGAGCCGAACGTGATGTGGTGTCTGGCGAAAGTGAGCTGAGGCTGTCGATGTTCCAGGTCGGTTGGTGTGCCACCTGTGGTGTGGGGTTGATTGATCAAGCCACAATCCCAGCCCACATTGTGGCTTGCCGTGTCAAACGACACGCGGGGATCCAGCCTCACATTGCCTGTTTCCTTTGCTCCCTTGTCATTCCCTGGGACCCTGCATCGTCAGATGCAACAGGACAGCCGAAACAAACCGATCTCCGACATCTCACAATTCATGTCCCCATCCCCATTCCCCCCCCCAGCTGCACGCGTCCGCATTAGCTTTCACAGATCACAGGGTCTTGATGTGTTGGGGTCCTTGCGGCACGGCGACCCACCAATCAGGCCATGGCCGTCTGTGGGAATGGCCTGACTTTGACAGTGGGCTCAGCTGATTATGATGACGGGGAAGGGCTGCCATACCGACGAGAAGGGGGCCTGGGCCATGTGGCAGGCCGCTTCATACGGCTGATGGGCATACGAGCATTAGTGAGAGGCGCTGATCGAAACGTGGCAATCTTGATTAGATGACCGTGGAATTGTTTGGCTCGGAGCCTTGCCTTGCGGGGGAGGCGGGAAGGCATATAACCAAGCCAGGCCTCCCCTCGATCCGACGTCTGACGCTTGTCGTGATTCCCCGTTAGCCCGGTGCTCTGGTCCCCGACGCTCCCACGCTGCAACACGCGCATCGGTCGTGGACCGCCGACTATCCTCGAATGGCCGCGTTGGTCGAGATGACGAGTCGACGACCCCACGACCTCGGCCATGGAACGGCTTCGATCCAACGTCTACCGCCATATTCGGCCTGGCATCGGGAGGAAAACAAGCCAAGCTGTGTTCACCCAGCGAGAATCTCGAGGGCAAGGCTTTCGATTGGTTCACGCCCGACATTGGCTTCAAGCCGCTGAGGCATCGACCGACAGATGTTGCGACAGACCACAAGGAGGAAACTTCGAGTGAAGGGGAAAAAAACGAAACGCCTCTCGTGACAGAAGCAAGATGGCTGCATGATAGCGGCCTTCGCGACCCAATGCCTTCGTCAACTTCGGAAAGCCTATCCCAGCATACCTTTCACCGCAGCAATTGAAGACGACGGCCGGGAGAAGGAGGGTGGGGTGCCCCAGCTCCAACTCATCCTTGAGACAGAGTGTCTCGAAATGTTTCATTGGGCAAAGCAACGCGTCACGAGCCTACCCGCCCATCCCGACCTCACAGCTCCAATGTCAGCTTGTCAGAGATGCTTCAGATGGACGATCAATCGACGCTTGGCAGAGGCAGGGCAGATCTGGGCAGATCCAAGGCAGGGCCAAGCGACACGGCGACGCTCAGGCGGTTCTGGACCCCCGCCCACAACCGCCCCAGGCCCCTCCCCCAGGCGCTGATCCCACTGATGCGACCACTGAGGGCTCTGCAACCAGGCGACACGGGGCTTGACAGACCGCACCACCCTCGCAGTCTGGTGTGGTATGGTGTGGTCCGGTGCGGCCTCCAGGGGGGCGAGCAGCCAAGGTTCTACCACCACCACCACATCCCGTCCTTCGACTCTAGCGTCCAACATCTTCACATTCCCTTCGGACGACACGACGCCAACCCGCCCGCTGGCCCACCCTACCCCCCATTCTTCCCGTCGAGTCTACAGTACGCCTGCGAGCCCAGCTCACGACACGGCATCGACCAGCTTCTCCCGATTGACGCCATCCTATCATCGCTCGCGATTTTGCTTTTTGACTTCGACCGCCCACCCGCCCATCTCCATTTGCCCGCAAGTACGCCTTCGTCGTCCGACCTCTCCTCCTCCTCCCTCCTTGTCTCAGACTACGCCGCGCTATCTGTCCTTGCATTACTCAGAGCACCGTAAAAGGCCCTCCCGCCCGCCACCACGCTGCAGCTATCGACCTCGCCCGAGCCGAACCCGTCCTCCACCCCCCTCGACTCCACCTCGACGAACTCGCGAACCAACGATACCATCCCCATGGAAGCCTCCGTCACTCAAGCTACCCGCCATTGATTTGGTCCGGTCCACGCTCGTATCGCCTCCTCCGACGCCCAACGTCTTCGCGTCCTGCTCCATGGACGGCAACACACGACATTAAGGCTGCGCCTGCCCTCCTCCTCAACATACCCATTGAACTGCTCACTTGCCCTCTCGCAAGTCTCGCCGCAGATGATTTGGTATCTACTCTATCCCCTTCGAGGGCACGTCATCCCACCACCCTGCACTCCCTGAAGAGAGAGAGCCCCATTGCTGACTCGAGTCGTCACGTTAGAACTACCGAAGCTCCCGTCCTCCCATATGCGCATCCTCTGCGCCGAGCCTTTGATCGGTACGGCGCCTACGCGACTCGCCATGTCATCACCACGCTGCTCATCTCTTCCGCCGTCGCCGCCATCCTGATATACCCCTTCCCCTTCCTCTACACCACCGACTTCACCAACGGTGCCTCCAACTTGCCCCACCATGTCTGGACTCTGGCCCAACCCCTCCAGAAGGCCACCGCCGAGCCCGATGTCGTGATGCGCTCCATCTGGGTTCACGGAAGCTACATGGAGGCACTCGATCGCAATGTCCTCCTCGGCGCCCTCCAACTGCAGGACGAGCTCCTGGGTCCGACCGAAAACTTCGATCCCCGCCGCCCGGATCAGTCCGCGATGCTGGTCCAGGATTCAGCTACGGATCTGACGCCCAGTGACCGCGACGCTTTCCATGTCATCAACGGCTTGACCAACCAGTCCTGGTTTTTCCATTCGCCTCTGCAATACTGGTACGGCTCATCCGAGAAAATCAGCTCCGATGCGGACATCATCTCCACGGTCAACCAGCGCAAGACCCAGCCTACCTCGGTCAACACCACTCTCAGGCACTCCATCGTCTTCAGCGGCAAACACTTCGAGGACCGACGGCTTCTGGCCGCTGACGCACTAGTGATCACCCTCATCCATTTGCGTGACTCGCCCGTGGGACGCCAGTGGGAGCGGAAGGCCGCGTCTCTGGCCAGACAGATGGCAGACAAGTGGACAGCGTATCCCGCCGACGGCAGCAGCATGTCAAACCAGCTGTACGAGTTCCAGTTCCAGCCAATGTCCACGCAGGACACCGTCGTCTTGGCCCTTGCCTACGGCTTGTCGTTGATCTACTTCCTCGTCAGCATGTCCAAGCTGAGGGCTGTCAAGTCCAAGGTCGGCCTCGTGGTGACCGTCATGACGCAGATTATACTGTCCATATTCTCGAGCTTCACGGTCTGCGCCATTTTCAAGATCGACCTCTCCAGAATTCCGCAGGCAGCCTACCCTGTTGTTGTGCTCTCGATGAGCCTCGAAAACATATTCAGACTCATCAACGCCGTCATTGCGACCCCTTCGGAGCACAGTACCAGTAGTCGCATAGGACATGCCTTCGGCGACACGGCCCCGATCGCTCTGGCAAGCTCGATGCAGAACGTTTTCATCCTGTGGGCGCTTTCCAAAGTTGTTTCCCCCGGCGTGTCGGCATTCTGCACATTTGCCGCCGTTGCGATCGTATTTGACTTCTTCTACCTGTCGACATTCTTTCTCTCGGTTCTGGGTGTAGACGTGAGGCGCACGGAGCTGAGTGAGGCCCTGGACAAAGCATCGTTCAGGATCAACCGGCGTTCGAGCGAGTCCGTCGCACGCACCAGCTGGGTCGATGCACTCCTTCAGGGGAGAGTCGCCATGTCCACGCGCATCGCTGGCACGATCATCATGATCGGTTTCGTGTTGATTGCTCAATGGCACTTCTTCGAAAGTCAGACGATGCTCCGCGTATTGGGCAGCCTTTTCCGTCTGTCCGAAGCCAACACAAATGCAAACCAACAGAAGGAGTCTCTACTAGTGGACATTCACCAGGCTAGAAGTCCTACATCTTGGCTTCGGCTTCAAGATCACGAAACAGCCCGTGAAGTCATCAGTGTCATCAAGCCATGGGCACACAGTTACATCGCGCAGGTGTACGACCCGCTTGTTTTTGTGCTGAAGGGTGCTGACCGAACACCTCGCATCCCGGAACGGCCGTTTCTACCCGCACTGTACGACTTCATCGATCACCATCTATTCCGCTTTGTGGTGACTGTCTTGTTCATCCTGGCGGCCGTCCGCCTGTTCATGAACTACCTTTTGTGGGAGGAAGATTCAGACTTCAAGTCGGGCCACGAGTATGACGATGAGCCACTCATGTCGGTTACGTCGCTATCGAAAGGGCACACTCTTGATATTGTTTTGATGACTGCCTCAATCGATGGGCACGTTGTATCTGTCGGGCTTGATCGCGCAATTCGGATTTGGGATGTTCGAGCCGGGTTGAAAGACTACGCTTTGACCGACATCTCCAACCCCCCCGACGATCTCTTCCCGGTAGTGGCCATGGCCATTGACAACGATTGCTGCTGGCTGGCGCTTCTGTCACCTTCAAAGACACACTTCTGGCATCTTTTGGAGAAGAGATGGGGTACATCGCTGCCTGTCGACCTTCAGGGACACAAGCCCCAGGCTTTCTTCTTCGGTCCTGCCACCGTCAACTTGGTTTCCCCTCTGTTCGTGGTCCGCCGCAACGGCACCATGACACAACTCGCACCCCCTAATAAGACACCAAACGACTTTACCATCTGCAAGAGCCCCCTGGTTTCCGTGGAGCCACTTTCCCTCACCTGTAGGTATCGATGTCCCAACAGCTAGGTGTACCTTTCTAATTCTTGACAGCCAATTCTTCTCCTGCGTCTAGCCTTTCCATCTTGACGGCTTCTAGAAAAGGCTGTATACATGTGGCAAGCCAACGAGATCAGGGGTGGGCTTCCACAAGCCTCGACGTGCACTCCCCTGAGGATCGGGATGCACTTCAGGTCGTGCCCCTTCCGGGTCTGGACTGCTTCCTTGTGGCTCGACAGCACTCAATCGATCTAGTCGAAGGCAAGTCGAACCGGCTCCTGCACATATTCAAGACCGGTCCCATACAGTCGCGGACGCTGCGAGCCTTTCATTCGGCTCGAAGGAAGCCGCAGTGTGGATCGGTTGGTCTCGTCTCGTTTGGGCTCGTGTACAACAATGCCGAGACGGGCGACTGCGTCATCCAGACCTACTTGCCCAAGGAAGACGGGGACACCATCTGCTTCCGCGACTCGAACGCCCCAGCCAGTCGGAGCTGCTGCAAGTGGCCCGAGACGAGGATGTCGGAGAGGCGGATCAACAACCCGGGCACGTGGGAAGCTCTGCCCGGCGGCTGCATCGTCGGCGTGCGTCGGGATCGGCCCGCTCCTGCCCGGTACAGCCCTGATTCATCGCCGACCCATGAGGGCCTGCGCCGGCGTCTCTACAGCTTTCGGCGGGATGATGTTCCGGGGTTCGCCTCGGACAAGTGGGAGGTCTGGGTTGCCTCGCACTCGGGCCGGCACGACTTCTACGAGACGAGGCCGCTGCACTCGGACGACGAGAAAGACGGCTGCCTCATCATTTCCGAGCTGGGGCCGATGGTCAAGGTCGGCACGGCTTCCGTCGTGGTCGGCTTTGGCACCATGCTCAAGCTCATCACCGTGGGGCACGAACACTTTGAAGAAGGGCTTGCGACGGCCAGGGGCCAGGAAATGCTGAACATCGGCAGTCGACGACGTAGGCCAGGGCCCGCGGGGCTCAAAGCGAGGGCGAACATGTGGGACAAGAGCCAGTGAGCCATCGACGGGCGGAGACGTACATACTGATTGGGTTGGTGGTTCGGGAGCCCGGAATCTGGGGGCGTTGGGATCATTTCATACCATTTTATACCCATCGCCGGAGGTGGTCGGAAAGGAATCGGCGGCTTACAGGCGTTGGGACGGTTTAGTTCTAGATACCATCTATATATTTCTCCGGATTTTCTTCATTCAACGCTGGTGCTAACCTTTGTACATGTACATTTGAATCGCTACCGGGTGTACAGCCTACATGCCTCTCATGGTTCGACGGAAGCCTTGCCCTACCAGGTATCGCCTGCAACCTCGGCAGAGCTCTACCCTGAGTGACGGAAAGGGATATTCATCTACTGTTGTCAAGGATTGTGAATGAGCGGACTCATGGGGGCACGGCATTCGCCGACGAGGGGTGGCCAGTTCTTTAAACCCTTCCCCTATGTGGCCCAGATGTATTTTCGAGAGGCTGAGGCAAGGTAGAAGAAGCATGACGCGCCGAATACTGCTAAGCCACGTACTGGACCAAATACCCGCCGTTCATGCCTACAAAAGCATGGGTTGCTTCGGCAGGTATCGACCCGGCGCTCTGTGCGGAGCTACGTGATTTATTGCTTTACAAGATTTCCGGTCATTTTACGGCTCTTTTTACGGAAGGTGTTCGTTTAGCCATTGGCATAAAGGCTTGTACCGGCGGATGAGGTGGCATTGGGATGGATCTCGACTTCGCCGCAGCCGAGATAGCAAGACTTTGGAGCGGTGACTTTTGATCGGAATGCTAGCGACATTGGGAGACCTCTTCGGTGAAGTTGATGTCGAGTACAGTGGAACTAACCGGGCAGCACTAACCAAAACTCAGGCAAGTATGTAGAGCACGAACAGATCAACGCCTCCGCGGCATAGCTATATCCAATATACATATAATTACAAAGTTCCAACAATCCAAAAGACGTGAGGCTCGCTATGCAGCTGTTCCGTTCAATGATCCCTGTGCGCCGTGTGATGCTGGGGGGTCAAGTCCCTATTGCTGAGTCCGGGTGGTGTTGGTATTAAAGTCGATAGGTCGTACCAGGATGGGTGATATATACAGTCAAGATAGGTCATGGTGTGGCAGACCTTGTGATGCTGGTCTGGTGGTGCTGTGCCCGAACGCGGCTGTTGTGGGAGATCAAGGACAGGTAGCCCGCCATGTCTGGCGTAGGGAGATCGCACTACGCGTCTTCATATGGGGTTCTCCATCCCTGGGAGCGGCACAGCTACTGGAGGTTGTGTGGTCTGGGCCGGCGGCGCGGGGCTGGTAGCGTCTCGCTTGCTTCTCAAGGTGTTACTGGAACCCATATTGTTCGATCCCAGCCCTCGCTTCATCATCCTGCCTAGAACAGTGACTAGTTCGCAGGCGTCCGTGAACATATCATCGTCCATGCCTTCGGAAGCTTCATACACTTCGGCTATCGCGTCCTTGGCTACTTTACGGCTGCCTTCGCCGTCGTGCAAGCAGTCCCAAAGAAAGGCAGCATACTCCGTCTTGACGGAGAGGCGCAAAGAGTGTGAGCCCCAGAGGTACGTGTCCGCAAGACCGATGGCCTGTTGGAAATACTGGTGGGCCTCGGGGAGGAAGTCTTTAGGCTCTTTGAGGAAACGAGCAGGAAGATCAGCGGCATCCTGTTTCGGGGCAAAGCCTGGCGGGGGGTGAACAGGGCCGCCCTCGAGAGGATGCGTGGGCTGGATAGAGCTTTGTGATGTGTTCCAGTCGCTCTCCATCGCGAGGCCCTTTCCCTTGTCGATCCTGAGCGGTGCTGTGCCTGGCGGTACGGTGCTGGTTCCTGGGTCAGGTGTTGATATGCCTATTGTTGAAACTGGTGGGTTGTTGTGGAACAACACAAATATATAGTAGAAAGATGCTTGCAGCTTGTATGCAAGCACTTTGAGTTCGGTGTGATTGCCAACCATGGGGATGACATATTGTTGAAGCATAACCAGGCCTTCTCGTGAAAGCCATACAATGTGGAGTATGAGCTCCAGAGATTTTGGGCTTCGAGCGGGATCTGGGCGGCGCTGCTTCTTGGCGGTGACCAGTTGTTCTGCCAGGCTGAGGGACAATCCGAGGAGCTTAAGCAGCATGGACGAGAGCAGAGGATTGTCTGCTTCGACAGTCCTGGCCAGGCGACCGAGGAACTTCTGGTCGACCAGTGACGACGCCATCAAGGCAGCGGTGTGCAGGTCACGGCACAGCCCCTGCAAGTCCGTCTCGGGTACAACAGTGGTCAGCCCAGGGGCTGGGCAAGCGTCGTGGATCAGTAGTTGATGTCAGGGCGAGCAAGGCTGATCTCCCAGCCGTTGGGTGGGAATCGAGCTGATAACGGCGGCTCTTCTCGGTCGTCTTGGTGAATGGGATGCGTTGCTTGTGGTTTGCCTGGTGGGTGTGGCGGCGAAATGCAACGAGTGGTACCGAGGCAATTGCGCCGGGGAAGGTGCTGGCAATAGAGGCGTAAGGCGAAAGGGGCGCTCGTCGTGACAGACAGAATGCATGAGAGCAGGCGTGAGTGGTGAGGTGAAATATGGCAAGGCTACCAAGTTGCTTTCTCAAATCGTCCTGTCTAGGTTGAGACAGGACCCTCCCGATGTTCCGATTATTATCAGAACAGTAGACTCCGATGCTCCTATTGTCTGAGTGGTCAGTAGGGGTTTGAGACAGAAATGGCTGCGGTCATTGGAGGAGGACGGACCAATGTGCATCAGACTGGCGGCCGAAGTAGGGCAAGGTCGATTACCCAAGACAAAAAAGCGACGCGGGTCCCGAAAACAACACCTTGTTCGCGACGGTCGTCTGGCTGCGAGGGGATGGCAGGGAAAAGGCTAGGCGATGTAGGTGCGAAGCTCGGATTGAGAGGTAGGTGCGGCAGATTGACGTTGGTTCGCAGAGAGCATTGCGACGTGTCGTTTGGCCGGGGAATCGCTACCAAAGTCGCCTTTATAAACGGGAGATCCACGCTCTGGCGGTGGAAGATTTGGCGGATTACGGGGGCAATCCCTGGGGAGGGCCAAACGAGTGTGGGCAGAGGCAGCCGAAGCAAGGTTGTGGCGGTGAGGGGCGAAGGCGCTGGGAAGCCCGGTCCAGGGTGAGGTCGCGGCTCGAAGGCTGGCAGTTGATAGTCGCAAGGCCAAGGCAGTGGGGAAGGCGATCCGATACTGAGCCTGGGCGAGGAGAGCGAGGCAGGATGGTCGTGCTTTGAAAGTTGTTGTGGTGCTGGCGTCCGCCGACTGACTACCTGCAGACCATGGATGTCCACGAAGAAGTGGGCAGGGTAGGGCTGACTGGGTAAGAGTCGGCTGGGGATGAACAAAAGAAGAAAATCACCTCAGAAACTGCGGCAGAAGCAGCAGCAAAGCTGGACCAGGCGCCCAGGAAGATTAAAGCAGCTGTCGTCTGTAGGTATATGTATGCTAAAGGAGACGTGCAGGTCAAGATGCAGAGACGGACGCAGGGTACGTATCAGCAGTAGCAGCAGCGCCGGGGCGTGGAGATACTGTGCATGAACGAGTGTGGGCCTTGGCTTGGTGGTCGGAGGCGTCTCGTCTGCCCGTCAACAGAGGCCGGAGCTGTCCTGGGCTGTCCTGTCCGTCTTCTGGCGCGATGACGGAAGGGCGAGCGTGGTTCTGTGATACCACGACAACGAGGAGGCAGGGGAGGCAAAGGCCCAGACGTGGAGGGCGGCGAGGGCAGAGGTCGAGCGAGATGATGGGCTGGCGTTGCGGAGCTGGCGCTGCACGATGAGCTGGCCGTTGGGTTCCACGTCGAGGTCGTCCGCAAATCAACAAGCTCGCACCCGCGCGCGTCGAATGAGCGTTGGCGTCGAACGCCGGCGGCGGCGTCAGCGACGTCTTCAACGAGCCGAGAGGCAAGCTCAGGACAAGCGAAAGCTGGCGCTAGGGTGCGCGAGCAGGTCAAGGTGATGGTGGGACGGACTGGGCGAGGATGCTTCTGAAGAACGCGAAGAGGGTCTCGAAGCGGCCCGCGAGAGTGAGTCTTGGGAGTGAGGACGAGAGGAAGGTCGGCAGCCAGTCAGGCTGGGTTGAGTGGCCGGCCGAACGAACGACGCGCTAAATGAAGCGTCGGCCGGGGTCAGGACCTGGTCCGGGTCCAGGTTCATGGAGGTCCAGGGGTGGTGGGCTCTGGCTCTGGCCCGTGGTGGTTTGTTGACCGTGCTGGTTGCTGCTGATGGACCGAACCTTCCCAGGCCAAGGGTACATCTTGGTGCTGGCCTGGGTTTAGCTTTGTGGATATCCTTTTGCCCCCGGGAAAGGAGATTGAAGGAGAGACGGCCGACTGAAGGTGTACCGAGGCGGGATGGGGGTTTCTGTTGGAGATGCATTGGAAGCGCAAGCCACCGCCAATTGGCGAGTGCCTGTCTCGTGTTTTGTGTCCCAGTATCTCTAGCAAGCAAAGCAGGATCGGGAAGCAGTCATCATTGCCGCCGTGTTGCTGTCATGCCGGACAGAGATGCTGCCCAGTACCTGCGCCATGTTCCGGCTCTTGGGCCGTCTGAGACAGACAGGCCTTTTGGTGCCCAGAAGTCTTGCGTTGCTTCTGTCATCCATCTGAGACGGGTCGAGACTTCAATGCTGCCCCAGTCAATCGGGGATTTTCACAGCCAGGCTGGAAGGCTGCTCGTGACCGACGACTGGGCGAATGCTGGTCGACGAAGGCGGCGCCTCGGATGGCAGTACAGGGTGGTGGTACCAGGCTGGCCCTCGTCCTCGACCGGAGTCGTTCAACGGCAAATCCGTGCGACGCCCATCTTGTGTCTCGCAGGTTGTGTGTCTTGGTCTTGTGTCTCGAAACATGCAGATGGATCGTAGGAGGGCCCGGGACAGGGGGGGGCTCAACAAAGCGTGGTGTATTCGCCGATGGCTACGACGTACGGATACACGAACCTGAGAAGCTGTCTCGAGTGGGAAACCTGACGATACCTGCTGCAGGGGGGTACTTCCCGCCAACAATGCCCGGAGGGGCAGGTATTGTCCAGGTAGTTCCTTCCCGCCCGCCTCTCGCACTGACGCGCGCGACGCACCACACGAAAGTGACGCGCTACAGGCTGAGGTGAGGGCCGGCCTGCCCGATTCCCCGACTCCACTCCACTCCACGCCAGCTCCCACTGGTATCGCCTTCCCCAACCACCTCTTTTTTTCAAGTAGACGGGTAAGAACCAACCAAACGACCCTCCCTCCGGTCAAGGTACCTTCGGTAGGCGTCTGGAGCCAGGCAGGTGCGCCTCAGCCAGTGACTGCATGCTCCACTGACCCTGACTCCGGTCCAACCTGACGCTGGATGATGACAGGGTCATCACGACCACGGGCTTCACCTCACTAGGACATCACCGTCCACACTTGGTCACACCCCAAACCTGCCAGCGCACCCAAGCCTTCAGGTTACGATGGGAGCGCCTCACCCTCAGCTTCAGCCAGCCAATTGGTCTCTGATCCATCCTCTGCACATCACTCCATCACCTCGCGACTTGGACTCCCAGCCACGCTGCCCGACCAACTGACGTTGCCCAAGTCACCGTGCCGGTTGATGCTGTACGCTCGACTCGGCCGCTAATCATCAGCCCAACTTGACTCGCCTCACCTCATCTCTGTTCACCTCACCACACTGGCGCATCCATCCGGCACTTGGCCGCCACACATGCGGCCGTCCTCCCCGATTACTCCGCTGCCTCGATGGCTTCATCCTGCCAGCCTGACGTAGTAACGCCGCTAAAGTGGGAACCGCCGGGCTGGCCAGCGCCAACTGGCGGTGAGAGATGTCCTCCGCCCCCTCCAGATGATGGGGATGGGAGTACCTGGACTCACCTGTCCGGGGCCGCTGGGCCACATCATGCAAGGCAAAGGTAAGGCAAGGCAGAGGCAACCCGCACGACAGCCATGCGCCATGCGCCATGCACCAGTGCTCCTCTCCCACGCGTCTGCGAGACCAGGCGGTCCGGTCAGGCCTAACGACAGCCCCAGCGCCGCCCAAATTCCGACGACGACGGATCCGAACACAACGTCAAGAGCTTGCCCGGACGCAGGTCTCGGGCTGCCATGCGTGCCGCTGCCTTGCTGCTTGTCTCAGATGTGGCGGAGCTGTCGCCGCCTGGCTGACGACATGCTCTGTCCTGGCATCCATCCGACTTACCTCGCCTGTCAGCCTGTTGGGGCGACACAGATTACCGTTGTGGCCATCAGCTTCCTCGGTCCTTCCATTCTTCCATGTCTGTGACCTTACACAAAGGCCAAAATCCCAGGTGGGAGGAGGGGGAGAGGGAGGGGGGAGACCGCAGCGTCACCATGATGCCTAAGCAAACACAGTCACCCGACGTCCCGTGAGACCAATGGCTTTGCCTCGTCGCCGGCTTCGCCCTTGCTTGCACCCGACAAGAGCCAGCATCATCTCAGCACCGCTGCAACATTATGCTGCCAGCGGAATGGCAGCGGGACCGCCAGCACTTTGGGCTCACAGAATCGGCTGCTGGTTCAAACGTTTTCTGCCCGACGTCTCGGCTCTGCGTCTGGTCTAGAAGGACAACTACTTCAAGTGAAGCATCTCGCAACGTCCATTGCAGCCCTGCCTGGCCCTGTTGTTTGCTCCCACGAGACAGCAGCAAACATGCTTCGATACGGCACCGTGCAGTCTGGAGAAGACTCCGGATGGTGGCCACTCGCCTCAACTTATCTTTCATTGGGCTTCAGATGTATTCCCACTCGGCTCGACACCTGGTGACGAGGCTGCCCACAGCTTGCCAAACAGTCGTTCTTGTCCCAACGATAGGTGGCGTTTCAGTGCCCGATATCATCAATCAATCGATGTTCTACACGTCTTCGCTGTTTGCCAGTCTTTACAGGTTGCAGGTATGAGAGACGACAGCTTTAATAATCTGCATGATACCGCTTCTCTCACCAGAATAAGCTCGCACAGACATTCCTTGTATAAGTCTCACTCCTCCCAGCGTCATCTTGGGAATTCACAAACCATAGTCCATTGATCTCCCTAGGGGACATCGACACTTCTTCGTTGAATCCGGTAGGCACCACAGTTTGGTCCGAAACTACCTGTGCTTTCGAGGGCCTACCAGTCACCGTTCGAGCTCATCCCGTTTGGTCCTACTCAGCAATCTTCCCCGGCATCACTCGGAACCCACGGAGTCGAACAGACAAATTTACGTGCTGGGTTCTCTCAAGAAATCCTGCAACATCATTGCCCGAGAAACACCAGTTTGCATGTTCGGCTGAGCAGAAAGGACGACGTCATGTGCAAGTATTACGCCCACGCGTTCGTTTGCAAGCACCTCACCTTCACTTTCGCTCGCTTCTGTCACCCAGCCAGCCTCATCCAGAAGCCATGTGAGCACCAACAGATCTGGCAGACCATCCGACTCGACGAGGCCTGCGACGAATGCTACATGTGGTTCCCTGACAAGTACCCGTCCAGAAGATCGCGCTATCGGTGAGGATGCAACGGCAGGTCCTTTACTAGGGGTGATGGATGGGGCAAGGGGCATTTCATATCTAGAGGGTTGCAAGACACGGAATAGACAGAAGATGGCGACGAGATGCGGTGACTTTGTTGTGCTTGGGCCATCTGGTCTACGTCTGAGCGAGATCCCGACGCTTGAGCGAGATCCCGACGCTTGAGCGAGATCCCGACGCTTGAGCTGTACCCCCTTTCAAACGAGTTCATCATGATTAGTGGCTGTGCCAACCTGACCGTCGTGCGTAAGAAATCACCCTCCTCGACCCATGAAAACCCAACGCAGCAGAGGAGCCCCAGAAAACGCCAACGCGAAAGACGTGAAAACACCCCCAACCGCTCAAACCCCCCTCACCTCATCGCATCCACGGGGGCCACCCCGGCCGAAGCCGGATCAAGAAGCTCGTCGCCGTCGGCGACGCTGCTGTTCCAGCTCGCCACCATCTGCCGGAAACGCGCGACGCGGGGCAGCATCTGCTCGTCCTCGGTGGGGCTCTGGCCCTCGAGCTTGGTCTTGATGAGGTGCAGCGGCAGCATGCGGCCGGTGGCGTTGAAGAAGTTGGCCTGCACCTCGAGCCAGCGGTTACCGAGGCGGCGGTCCTCGAGCCCGGCAAGCAGCCGGCGATCGCGGCGCGAGAAGCCCTGGCCGGCAAAGGCGCGGCCGGGGTCGGCCTCCGAATCGCGCCGGTGCGGGTACAGCGAGGCCCAGAGGTGGCGCTGCATGAAGCGGTCCTGGCGGCGGCGCTCGCGCTCGCGGGCCACGGGGTCGGCGCGCGGGCCCGCTGCGTAGGGGTCGTAGTCATCGGCGTCGTAGCCGGCCGGGTCGTCGTCCGTGGTGGATGAGGCGGGGGACGCGAGGAGGGCGGCTTCCACGGCGGAGAGGGAGGTGGACGTGGTCGAGGAGGCGAGGCGCCCGCGCTTCCCGGCGGCTTTCTTTCTGCCGTCGTCCTTGTCCTTCTTGTGGACGGGCTTGTGCGCGTCGACCGTCTTGCCCGGCTCGGCACGCTTGTCTTTGTTGGTGGCGGTACCCTTCTCGCCATCCTGCACGGCTGCCGCGTTCGCCTTGACCACCTTGATCTCGTGGTAACGCTTCTTGACCTCATTCTTGCCCCGTCCGATGGCGTTGCCGATGACGGCCCAGCTTGCGTTATCGTCCTTCATGCCGAGGATCATGGCATCCTCCGACTCGGTCCACTGACCGCCCCAGGTCTGGGCTGCCTGAGACTTCTTGACAGATCCGTCCTCGGAGGTGGCCATGCCGCTGTCCTCCACCGATGAGGTCTGCGTTGAATCGTCCGTCTGGCTTTTCTCCTCTTCAAAACTGACGCTCTTCTCACTCTTGCCGTTGCCGACAGGCTCAAGCGACTGCTCTTCGGTGGTCGGCTGGGCGTTGCTCGACTCAGGGGCACTTTGCGACTCGGCCTCGCTGGACTTGTCCGCCGACTCGGACTCAGACTGGACATCAGCGGCGGGAGTCTCGGCATCTGAACTTTCCTTCGAGGCGGTCGACTGATCGACGGTCGACTCCTCGGGGGTCTCGATGGTGGTGGTTGATTCTCCAGAGCTCTCACCCGAGGTGCTGGAGTCGTGGGCGGGCTTTTCGTCTTGCTTCGCCGACTTCTTCTTGTGCTTGAGGACGAAGGGATCGAGACCCAGAAGGAGGTTCGCGGCGGAGATGCGCACCTCCTCATCCCTTGGGACGTTCTGGGCACTGTCGCCAACGGCCTTGCTTCTCTTGGACTTTCCCATCGTGATGGGCCGTCAGCTGACGCGCTGGGAACTTGGTCGATCGATGCGATGGCAGTAAAGGAGGGGTGAGAAATCTATGCAGTTGACCTGCTTGGGAGGCTGGCGCTGAATTGAAGGGAATCACGTTTTGTGAATGTCTTGTATCAAGTCCGGTGCGGCGTTCTCAGTAGCGTGTATCGCTTGTCCGTGGTTCTGGTGATGTTTTCGGGAAAGGCAGTCGCGTAACTGCCTGCCTGGGTTGGTCTGGGGAATAAGAAAGCTTCAGAAAAAGGTGAACAAAGAAAAACCTGGGTATTCTGAGGCTCTTGCCTCGGTTTAACTGACGACGTACTTGGAAGTAAGTGACTGTTGTGGAAACCAGGGCATAATGCGTGACAGATCTCCGGTAGTGCTCCCATGAATCGAAAACCCCGGTGTCAGTGTCGTAATTGGGTTTCCACAACCATACATGAGCAGGAATTCTACCCCACTGATGAAAAGAGGCGCCTGAGAGTGTTTGATCAGGATGGAAACATGCCTATGGGCTCGGTTTCTGGTTACGCCGCGTGTCACGTCGATTCAGAAGAGGGGTCACCACGGGGGTCGACAGCTGGTGCTACCTCGAGCCAGTGGGCAAACACAGTTGTCCGTCTTTCTAGCTACATTGTCTTGGTGTCTTTTTGCTTCGACTGTGAGCCATGGGTCTATAGATGGTTGCGAATGAACGAGCATGGAATGGCGCGTGTGGCTCTCACAGGTTCACGTCAGAGCACAGCTTGATTCCGGGGCAGAATGTTGTCGCCCGACTAGGCTCCCTCGACACTGCTATTTTGAGCTGACTGCTATTTTGAGCAAGCATGAGCGAGTGCCAGAAGAAATGGACAGTCAACGTTAACAGCATTGCCATTCCTCGAAAGGGGGCAAGATTCTGTAGAGGCCTCTAAAAAGGGGTCTTCACAGAGAGCCAATCACCCGGCGGGAATATCTGCTTACTCATCACTATCGACTTCATCAAAGCGAAGAGGGCCACCACAGAAGGGAGAGCTATCAGCATCACCAAGACCTCGTTCGCGCCAAAACCCGCCCACCGAAAGACAGCACCCCGGCACACACCACACCACACCACACCACACCACACCATGACGACCCTCCCGCCGCTCCCGGCTCCCTTCCAGAAGGGCCTCGAGCTCATCGACGCGGCGCACGCGCTGGACCCCAAGCAGTCGGAGACGACGCCGCCGATCCCGTACGAGCTTCACTACGCCCGCAAGATGACGCGGTGGCTCGCGGCGCGGCGGCCGGACGCCGGGCCGACGCTGCAGCTCGCGTGCCGCGCGCAGCACTTCCGGCGGTGGGAGATCCCGCGGAGCACCTACCCGATGACGCGGCCGGGGTACCTCACGTGGCGGGCCAAGCTCAAGAGCCAGGCGGCGGCCCAGGTGGCGGCGCTGCTGGCGGACGAGGCGGGCGTGGGCGCGGCCGACGCGGCGCGCGTGGCGGCCCTGGTGCGCAAGGAGAACCTGGCGGCCGACGAGGAGACCCAGGTGCTCGAGGACGTCGCGTGCCTGGTGTTCCTGGACGACCAGTTCGACGGCTTCGAGAGCAAGGAGGAGATTGACGAGCCCAAGATCATCAGCATCCTGCAGAAGACATGGGCCAAGATGAGCGAGCCCGGCCGGGCGCTGGCCCTGAAGATGGACCTCAGCGAGAGGGCCACGGCCCTGATCACCAAGGCCCTGGCCGGATAGTCTCAATTGAACGACATTCCAGCTGAGCCGCATCTGAGCAGCACCTGAACAGTGAAAGCAGTGAAGACCCCGCGGTGGACCCCGATGGACCCTGACAGTGCCGCCGCCGACTGCCCCCAGCTGTCACGGGTTCGGCGGCCGGCGGACAGAGCTTCGGCTCGAGCTTCACCGAGCTCCACCGCCAATGCCGCTTATCCCCCACCGAACCCACCTCCCCCGGATCGGCTCCTCCCCTCCGACCCTCCCCATCGTGTCAGCATCCTGCCGAGGCAGTCAGCGTCTTCATAAGGAGAAGCCACGACAGCGACAGATCCCTGAGCTCATCGACTTCACCTGTGCGTCACGGCTTCCACAGAACATGCCCCAGTCGCCCTCGCTGACTCGTGCCCA
The DNA here is from genome assembly GCA_002851715.1 of Verticillium klebahnii. Lineage (NCBI taxonomy): Eukaryota > Fungi > Ascomycota > Sordariomycetes > Glomerellales > Plectosphaerellaceae > Verticillium > Verticillium klebahnii. The sequence continues at coordinate 5,292,794 of NMXL01000003.1, read as the reverse complement.
GGTCGCCGCCCACCGCACCCTCAACGACATCTGGATCGTCCTCCACGATCGCGTCTGGGACTTCACAGACTTCATCCGCGAACACCCCGGCGGTATCGCCGTCATACTCAAGCACGCCGGCCGCGACGCCACCGAGACCTACGCCGAAGTCCACGGCCCCCGCCTCGTCGAGAGCACCCTCACCACATCCAAGCTCAGAGGCACAGTCCCGCCCCTCGCCATGGCGCCCTCCAGCTCACCTGGGCCCTCCCCCGAGGCCCCGACTCCCGTCCTCGCCGCACCTCCGGCCGCCAGCAAGAAGGTGCCGTCCAAACCACCCCTCGCCGCCCTCATCAGCGCCCACGACTTCGAGGCCGCGGCCTCCACCTCCTTCTCCCCCAAGGCCTGGGCCTTCGTCTCCTCCGCCGCCACGGACCTCCACACCAAGCGCCGCAACGCCGAAGCCTACGCCTCCATCACCCTCCGCCCCCGCGTCCTCCGGCCCGTCGCCTCCGTCTCCACGGCCACCACCCTCCTCTCCCACCCCGCCCGCCTCCCCCTCTTCGCGCCCCCGACCGCCATGGCCAAGCTCATCCACCCCGAGGGGGAGAAGGCGCTCGGCCGCGCCCTCAAGGCCTCGGGCATGCCCCAGACCGTCTCCGTGAGCGCCAGCTTCCCCCTCGCCGACATACTCGACGCCCACGCGTCCCACCCCGTCGACGTCCCCTACGACGTCCCCGTCTTCTTCCAGCTCTACGTCGACAAGAACCGCGCCAACTCGGAGCGCCTCCTCCGCGACGCCCAGGCCCGCGGCGTCAAGGCCCTCTTCCTCACCGTCGACGCCCCCCTCCCCGGCAAGCGCGAGGCCGACGAGCGCGTCCAGTCCGACGAGTCCCTCAGCTCCCCCATCTCCGGCGCCACCGCCAAGAACGACACCAGGGGCGGCGCCCTCGGCCGCATCATGGGCAGCTACATCGACGCCAACGTCTGCTGGGACGACATCGCCTGGCTGCGCCGCACCGTGCCCGGCCTGCCCATCGTCCTCAAGGGCATCCAGACCTGGATGGACGCCGTCAGGGCCGCCGAGCACGGCGTCGAGGCCATCGTCGTGTCCAACCACGGCGGCCGCAGCCTCGACACGGCCCCCGCCACCATCCTCGTCCTGCTGGAGCTGCAGAAGAACTGCCCGGACGTCTTCGACAAGATGGAGGTGTACGTCGACGGCGGCGTGACGCGCGGCACCGACATCTTCAAGGCCCTCTGCCTGGGCGCACGCGCCGTCGGCGTCGGCAGGGGGCTGCTCTACGCTCTCAACTACGGCACCGAGGGAGTCGAGCGGTACATTGACAGTGAGTTGCCACCCCACCACCCCCTCTCTTCGTGAAGATCCCCCGTCGCTGACGACAGAAGTCCTGCGCGATGAGCTGGAAACGACCATGAAGATGTGCGGGGTCACCAGCCTGGATCAAGTCCATCCCGGCTTCCTGAACACGCTGGCCGTCGATCACCTCATCCCCGGAACGGAAGAGCACCCCTATGCGAAATGGAGGCCCGGTCAGAAGAGTCGGCTGTAGAGGTGCCTGGTGTCAGCTGCGGGGCCCCAACGCCCGAGGCTCGTGTACATGTACCAAACAGCTCTCAACATTTTTTGGAGGGCACGTCTTCGAATACCATGACCTGATGTTGCCGTGCCTCACGTAGAAACACCACTTCGACTGGCGGCCTTGCAACCCCCCCCGCCTCCATCGGACCATATTTCCGCGGCCCACGTCACCGCCAATCTTTTCCCCACGCGCAGATAGGGTGGGTGGCCTTCTCGACGGGCGGCTAGGGGCCTCGTCGGAAGAGAACCTGCTCTGCCGCGCCACCCGCGACGGCAGGCATCAATTTTCAGAGTCTGGTCTGGCCAGACGTAGCTTCTGGTTGGCAATGGGTCGAGGAACTCCCAACCACGATCCTTGCAGCACTGCAACGCGGACGGTGTGCAGATACACAACGGGAAGAGTTGGGCACCAAGTATCGGATCAGAGCCTTGTGACGAACCGCCTGCGCTGTTGACAATCTCTTACCTCAGTTGGTGACATTTCTCGTCTAAGCAACGCCTTGCCTCTCAACATGCCAAATGCGTATTATGGTGCTTCGCTGTCCGCTGATTGAACCATCGTGGCGAGTACGGTGACATGAGGCGTGCTGGAACACCCACGCCAGAATCAGCACTGCGCATGTATACCTTTCCAGGCACGCATATGCCTGCAATGCAACGTGAAGCACGGATGCAACCTGTACGTTATGGGCGAATGATGGCAGTAGTGTCCCGGGAAATCGGTTGAATTAAGATACTGGCGTGCTGTTATATGTAGTTTGATTTGCTCTATTCGTCGCTGTCACAGTCGGTCGCATGGCCGGCGTCCACTGCACGGCGAGTTGGTACAGCTATTGAGAGCGTGACGGTTGGAGAAGGTTGACGGTCACGTCGAGGGTGCAGTAGTGAGCAGGCTGGTCATCGTCCAGTGGGATGAGTTGCCGGTGGCCACTTGACCGACCGACCTACAAGCTTGAAGCCCTGCGAAGCATGTTGTCGAACTGACAGCCGAAAACCTCGTGTGTGCAAACAACGAAGGTGTATGGGACGCAGCCGTGTCACTCCGCGATCTGAATAAAAATCCACACAAGCCGCCATGTCTCGCTGCGACCATTCCGAGGCGGGGAACGTAGTTGTCCTCTCTTTGGCTTCTTCCTGAGCACTTTTCTTTTGCAAACTCCTATTGTAAGGCTTTGAGCTGACAAATTTGTATTTCCGTGTTGGGATCAACGGCGAAGTTCCGTCCCGAGACCTCTGCCGGAACGAGGTTCACGTAAACATGGCTGGGACAGAACTCATACGCGTAGAAGAGGATCAAGAGACGTCGGCCGAAGGATTTCGGCATCCGTCACAGTCGCTGATGAGACAGAAGGCTGACGCCGGTATCACATCGAAGCCACCACATATCTATAGGGCCTGCGAAGGTGTGGCAAGCCACGAAACGGCACTTCGTGCAAATGATGCTCGAGATTTCCACGCGCGAGGTCGAGCCCGAAGATCGTGGCCCCCATCAGAGGAGATGGCCACCGCTTTCTGGATGGTGACCCCAAGCTTATGGACGCACAAGTTACGGAGGTGGTTTAGGTGGATTGGGCGCCTCGTCACACACGACCGGCCAACCGGGACGATGCGCTCAGTCAACTCGGGAGATGGGGATCAGAGCGAAAATGCGGTCAGCAACAGACATCGCCACCTGGACTCGTCATCTAGATCGGATCTGTGTTACCTGCCAGCTTCAGGGCCCAAGAAAGGAGATCGATAGTCAGGCGAAAACGAGCATGGGATAATCGCGAGACCCAAAATCGTGGCACTGATCGGACCGGACATGCAGTGTGCCGTCACGCCGTCACCAAGCCACCCGCCTTCGCTCGGAAGACATCGTGGATGTCAAGAGACGAAGACATGGCAGCGGCGGCCAACTGTTTCGGGGAGTGCTCCCTTGCCGAAAGCTTGTGAATTGCGATCAAGTGTACTTGGTCGTACTGTATTCGTCGTCGACAAATCCGTATCCCCGGTCCGTGGCGTTCAGCTCCAAGATATGTGCTGGCGAGGCCCTGACGGCGCTTTGATGTCTCACCGTGGTGGGCTTGGTCGTCAAGTAGCTTGGGGGTGGGGGAGGCATGGGTCGATGTCCCTGCAGATCATTGGCGCTGGGTTAGGATGGGGTGCGTTGCACAAGGAAGCCTGACGTCGAGGCCCCTCAGCGAATGTCTCCCTCAGGCAGGTGTAGCGTGTCCAGGGTCTGGACACTTGCAAAAAAATCACCGAGGGCCAGAGATAGCTGGTGTAGACAGGACCCCGGGGTGGCCGGGCCTTGAGATGTGTGCCAGGAAGCTAGGCCCGTCCAGACGAGTCTGGTTGCCAAGGCACTGATGGCTCCCAGAGGACACGGGTAAGGCCATAGGTCCCAACGCAGAGGCTCGGGCATGGCGGATAACCAGCCCTCTCCCGAGTCAGCTCCTGTCGAAGGGCGTTATGATAACGATGTACGTCTTTCATCGCGGGACGACATGGGCGACATGGGCGACATGGGCTGGCCTGTCGTGCTGTGCTGTGCTGTGTCGCGCCTAGGTGAGACATACATCAGACGGGACGGTGGGATTCGTTGCTCAACCTGACCCTCGAAGCGTGTCCAGAGGACATGGATGGATATGAGGACTCGACAATAGTCACCATGTCTTGTGCGCGCTTGGTAGCCCGCCCTTCAACACCCAATCGGCACTGGGAACGGACCCAGACCTGGGCCGTCCAGCTGTCAAGCTGCGCTCACGGCGAGATTGCCTGCTGGTCAAGATGAGAAGTGACGAGGATCGCAAGGAAGGCGGAGATGACGTCGGATTGTTTCTCGGAGTTGGGGCGATGGCAAAGGACCCGAGCCCTCTTTCCCCTCCCGTCGGAAACCACCCAACATGATTTGTGATATAGCACGGGGAGGAGACGATAAAAATTAGGTAGCATGCACGCTAGCTGCCTCGTGTCAGCAGGGGAGGAATTGCATGCCGCACATCGGGCTGTGGAGGCGGTCGTCGGTGTCGGTCTGGCAGAGATGGGATGGAATGGTGGAGGGACGGAGCCCCGTGGTTGCCAGGCCCTCCCTGTGCGCCGGATCTAAGAGGCCTAAATCCACGTCGAGACAGTTCTGGATCAAGGCAGGTGTGTGGCCTGTGTGGAAACGGCGGCCGGCTATCAGGTGGTGGTTCAGTTGGGCGGGCGGGGCTAAAAGGGTGAGAGGGGAGGGCGCTTGGGGAAGGAGGGAGGGGTTAATGGTCGAGGGCGCATCCCTGTCGAGCTGGCCCCGGCTGGTTGAGCCTGCCTCCGCCTCCCGTAACCGCAGCCGTAGCCCGGACGGAGGCTTCCTCTTCTTCAGTGTGTATGGCACCTCAGATCACTGACGCAGCGTCAGCTCGTGTCAAAAGGGAACCAGAGGGCACGATAGCGTCCAGACGGACACTGTAGCGTTTTCGATTCGACCACCACGGCACGCTGTCTGATTCTGTTGTGCCAGGCGCCCGGGGGTGCATGCGGAAACCCAGAAGCACCGGGCAGGCCGTCCCTGGGCTGTGTGTCCCCGTCATGCTGATATCATCGCGCCTATCTTCTGCGGCTACTGGTCGACGGGCTAAACATGAGCGGGCATGTCCGTGGGCAGAAGCAGATGCAGCCGCCGCCGTCGCAGCAGCAACAGAGGCAGGCTGGGCGAGGCGCTGGAGTGCTTGGGCGCAAGCTTGGTGCCTTTTCCTGACGCGAGTTGCCAGTCGACCGGACAGTCCAATGTGATGGACCTTGGTTCGATTTGTCTCGGAGATATTTCAGGGTCCAGCGTGGATCGCCTCTGCCGTAGTAGCCATGGACGTTTTGGCTTGCTTGGCCAAAGGCTCCGGATGGGGCCGCGGCGCCTCACAGGGCCAATGGTGCTTGCCTGCCCCAGTCTACAGTGGTCCTGGCTGCCCAGGTGAGCGCAGCGTTGGGCTGTCGCGGGAGCAGCCACGACTGCCCGGGCCCTTCCCCGCCCGTACCACGTCGCTTCCCTAGGCTTCTCTGCTTGCTTCGAGTCCCTAGGTACCTAGACAGGCTGTTGTGTCGTGCCTGCCTACCTCAAGGTACTGACTGATTGCACCTACGTTGGATGGTTGGGATAGCCCCTTCGTCCACGTGTCCCATCGAATGACTCTCTCACCATGGCCATCCCTCTCTGCCATTGCTTTTTCCTATCGGTGTACGCCTCACCACCGGCTCTTCGTCTCCCAACAACCTGGGAACAACCTGGGAAATTCTCGTCTGTGACGCCCTATCACACAACGTGCGGCGGCAGCCCCCCCTTTCCTTTTCGATGTGTCTACCTGATCGCTTTCCGGCACACCACAACCCCCACTCTCGCTACCACGACATGGACCGTTGCGAAAGCTTCCGCTACGGCCCACCCCACCTCCTCCAGGTACTGGCACGGCTGCGCTACGGCCACGAGCGACACACTGGGTGCGACACTGCTACACCGACAGCGACGGCGACGCGACCGCTACATGGACGCGTACAGTGACCTACAGCCACAGCCAGCCACAGTCAGCGGCCCCGAAACGACAAGACATGTTGGGATCACCGGGACGTTCGCTGCACCGTTGCACATCGCACAGGATGGGGAATAATGACCAGGCGGTCCACCAAGACACCGAGCCCTCTCTGGCACCGCGACACCAACGACAAGCGTCCGCCGTCCGTCGATCCGTTTAGCTCTGAACCCTTTCGCTCTCTGCTCTCTCTCCACTCGTGCACCCGGACAACCCGCCAGAGACAGCCAGCCAGCCAGCCAGCGCCTGGAGGAGGGGAGGTCTTGGGGACTGTGGCCCCCCCCCCCTCCCCTCCCCCCGTGAAGTGGATCTCGTGCTGAGCTTCAGCTCGGCCGGGCCTGGCCTCAGTGGCCCTTTTGAGCGAGCGACTGGTCGGGATTCGTCTCCTTTTTCGCTCTCGTTCGTTTTTTGTTTCGCCCATCTTCGCCGCCCGCCGCCGCCACCCCTCCTGTGCCTCTCACGAGTGCATGCTGGTCATACCTTACCCACTCTGCCCTGCCCTCACCTGCCCTCATCTGCCCCCCCCCCCCCCCCCCCCCCCCCCCCGCCCTGATCTTGGCCAGCCCGTCGACGGTACCTATCTGCTAGTAGGCAGTCTAGCACCGGGCCTGCCCTCGACGATGCGTACCTGGGTACATCCATCCGGCCGTTTCTTATTCTTCCTTTCCCCGGACGGGACCCCCGTCTCTCCGAAGCCCTGTGGTCCGTTCGGGTGACCTCGACGTGGCAGAGGTAGAGGCGGGAGCAGACCCAGAAGAGAGAGAGAGAGACAGGCGGACTTGGAGGTGGCCCCCTTCGGCTCCTACCCTGCCTTCCTTGCCTTCCTTGCCTGACATCTCCAAACTGATATAAACACCACTATCCGCCGCCCACCCACCTGTACAGAGTAACCCGTCCGCCATCCCGCCCCCGGTTTCCTGTCACATCACCTCACCGCCATTCTGCTGCTCGCTGTCTCCATACACGGCACCGTACACGGTAGCTCAAGTCCACTCCGGGCTCTGGCCTGATTTGTGCCCGAGGAGTCCCATCCCGCCACCTCCATTCTGCGTCTGCGTCTGAGTCTGCGTCTGCGGGACCACCCACCACGCACGCACGCACGCACGCACGCACGCACGAGCCCCATACATGCGCACTTTACACGAGCGTCGTACCCATCTCATCCTCCAACATCCATCATCAACGTCCAGACCCGACGCCGACGCCGACGCCGACACCCGCACATCCCCCCTCCAAGCTGCCTGCCGGATCCCCCGTGTTATTAGACACCAAGGACCCCTGGCCTGAATTCGCATCGCATAGGCAGCCTAACCCCCCCCCCCCCCCCCCCCCNCCCCCCCCTCCGAAAGCTCACATCTCAACCACGTCCTCATCATGGCCTTTGCCAGTGGCGCCTCGGCCGGACCTTCATTCCATGCCCAGGTAGGACATCCTCCCTACCTCCACCAGCGTCCTTCTGCTCCCTCCACCTCTGCGTACGAGAACGCCCCCTCACAGACATTCAAGGACCCCAACTTCGACATATTCGATTGGTACGGCCACTTCCAGTCCTGCGTCCGCTACTTTGTCGACCGCGCCCAGTACGACCCCCCCGTCCAGGCTGTGGCTGCCTTCGTCAACATTCAGCTCCCCTTCCAGCAGCACCCCAACCCCGTGCTGTCTTTCAAATCCGCACCCTCATCCCCTGCCGCCGCCGCCGCCGGCGGTCACCACCCCTCGGCTTCTTCCAGCAGTCGTGGTGGCCCCGGCCCCTCCGGCTTCCCCCACTCCCTCGGCGGCTTCCAGCAGCACGGCCCCGCCCTCCCCAACACGGCCGTTTCGCCCATCCCATACATCCGCCGCCTCGTCGCCACAGGGTTCGATTACCCGGCCATCCTTCACGGTTTCTTCGGCGATGACTGGGTTGCCGGCGTGGGACGCCTGCACGAGGCCGAGCGACGGAATTACCTCTTTGCCGCCAAGAGCCGCCCCTGGCTGAGCGTCAAGGACTCGTACGACATGGCTGACGGGCAGTACACGCCTTTTCTGCGCCCCCTGCAGGAGCCGTCCGAGAAGGAGATCAGGGCGGCGGATGCCAGCTGGAGCGAGTGGCTGTCTGTGGCCGACCGCGAGTGGACCGAGTGGATGGCCATGGAAGACTGGGTCATCGGTCCGCGCGCACCCAGGAGGGCCGGCGGACCAGCTAGAGGCGTCAAGATCGAGGATGACGAGTGAGCCAGAAGGTTCGTGGCGCATAGCATGGGGCAGCTCCATGATCTGGGGCGTCTCCAGAGAGACCAGTTTCGGATCTCGTCGACAGGGACAAGGCGTTTTGGGGTGTCCATCATGGCGCTGGCCCGGTGTCAGGTCTAGGCTTAGACTCGACGAGTGTACGATGGGTTTGGGAAAACTGAGGCGGGCATTGGGAGGTTTGTATCAATATCATCGTCGCTTGATCGGTGGGGGTTTACATGTTACGGCAGGGGGTCGTTCTCATCCCCTGGCTGGGGCGCAAAAGGTTCCTAGACCACCGGAGTCCGGGGAGGCATCGGCAGTTTGCGAATTCCAGGCACTATTCATTATTTGAACCGCATCATCACCATCATGTCACTGTATTGCAGCCCTCGTTCCTCGTCGTTATGAACATCTTGAGACGCCTACAATGCATTGGACTATGGTATTTCTCGAACGACAAGCGCCGCTTCCCATCTAGTTTACCGTGAAACAGGGCCCCCGCCTCGCGTGGCGAGCCGTCTACCGCTTCTTCTTCTTCGACAGCCTCTTTTGCGCCCTCAGGTCCTTCTTCATCCTCGCGTCGACAATGGTATACCTGCCCTTGACACCCTTCGGCCGTCCCTTGACACCGCGGTTGAGACCTGCGCGTCGTTAGCATTTCCGTCACCACCGTGAACGCCGTCGTCGCGAAGACGCCGGGCGCAGAAGGGAAAAAAGCAAAATCAGACTCACCCTTGGCGATGACGAGGGTCGGCTGCGGCCGCCTCTTGACCTGGCCCGCCTTGGCGATCATCTTGGCGATGGTGCTCGCCTTCTCCTTCTCCGTGAGGCCCTCCTCGTTGATGAGCGAGTCGGACTTCTTCTTGAGCTTCTCGTAGCGCTGGGCGGCCTTGAACTTCTTGCGCGCCTTGGCCTCGGCGACCTTCTTGATGGGGCGGGCGTTGTACGCGCGCATCTTCTCCTTGATGGCGTCCGCGGCCGCCTTGCTGATGGGCTTGTGCGGCTTGTCGTGCCGGCCCTCGTCGTCCATGAACCAGTCGGGCAGGCCGTCGCGGTCGCGGAACGCGTGCCGGTTGAAGCCGTCGTCCACGAGGTCGTGCGACGTCTTCTGGCCCGTCGCCAGCTGGTGCGCGAGCGTCATGGCCTCGGCCGTGATGATGTCGATGTCGAGCGTGCCGTCCTCGCGCTTCTTGTCGGCGTCCCAGTCGACCGCCGCCGCCGCGCCCTCCGCCTCGCTGTCCGAGTCCGAGTCGGGGGCGTCGACCGCCGGCGCCACGGCCGCCTTGTCGCCCTTCTTGGGCTTCTCGGCCTTGGCCTCCTTGGGCTTCTCGGCCTTGGGCTGCTTCTTGGCGTTGGTCTTCGCGGCGGCGATCATGGCGTCGATGGCCGCGTCGTCGATCTCCTCGTCGCCCGTCTTCTTCCCCGCGTCCGTCATCTTGACATCTTCCTTCTCTTCCTCCTCCTCCTCGTCGATGAGGCCCTCGAACATGTCCTGGTTGAAGAAGTTCTTGGCCCGCCGGGACAGCGCGCCGTCCTCCTCGGGCGTGTTGTCGAGGTCCGTGAGCAGGGGCTTGCCGTCGTCCGCCTCGGCGTCCGACTCATCGTCGCTGCTGCTGTCCATGTCGAACTCGTCGTCCGTGTTGACGGCCTTGTCGTCGCCGGAGAAGCCCTCGAACTCGTCGTTGTGCTCCTCGCGCGCGCGTTTCGCGCGGTACTTGGCGTCGGCCTCGGCCTTCTTCTCCTTGTACTGCTGGTACATGCCGTCGAGCTCCGTCTCGAGGCGGTCCTCCTCCTCGTCCGTCTCGTCGTCCGTCTCGCCGGACGAGCCGATGCCGCTGTCCTTCTGCTCCGACTCGCGGAGGACGGCCATCCTGCCCTGCGCGATCTTGCCCGCGGCGCCCGACTTGTCGACGGCCTTGAGACGGAACATGGAGTCGGCGCCGATGGGCCCGTCCTGCTCCATGCCGATGTCCATGGGGGCCATCATGTTCATCTGCATGCGCACAATCTCCTTCTGCTTCTTCTCGTTCTCGCGGCGGCGCTCGCGCTTCTTCTTGGTGCTCTCGCGGTCGCGCATGGCCTGCAGCTCCTCCTGGATCTTGAGCTCCTCGTCCATGTCCTCGACCTCGGCGACCTCCTCCTCCACCGGCTCCTCCTTCTTGGCGGCGAGGCCGAAGATCTCCCGGACCTTGAGACGCCACTTGAGCAGGATCTTGAAGTCCCTCCGGCCGAGGACCTTCAGGTCCTGGCAGCACAGCCGGATCTCGTCGGTCGTCTCGGGCAGCTTGCTCATGGCGGCGAGCGCGACGTCGCCGTTCTTGGGCTGGTCGAAGGTCAGCTTGTTGTAGCCGCCGAGGATGGCCAGCGGGTCCTCGGTCTGGATGAACTCGCTCGCCGGCGCCTCCTTGTACAGGGTGTAGTCGCCCTCCTCGTAACCGTCACGCTTGCGCTTCTTGATCTCGGGGTTGTAGACCTTGGCCTCGTTGTTGGGGGCCTGGTCCTTGAGCTCGGCGAAGACGGCCTTGGGGTCGAGGAAGCGGGGGTCGATGCGCTTGGGGGCCTTGTAGCCCTTGCAGACGACGAAGATCTCGGCCGAGACGTTGCGCGACGAGGGGGGCTTGGTGGCCTCGACCTTGGTGAAGAGCTGGTTGAAGACCCAGAGCAGCGGGTTGTAGTCCTTGGAGCGGAAGACCTTGGTGACGAAGGTGCCGCCCTCGACGAGGAACTCGGTGGCCAGCTTCATGGACTGCAGCACCAGCTCGGCCTGGTTGAACGAATCCTGGTTCCAGGCCGTACCGACGTTGGGCGCGCCGTCGTGGAGGACCGTGTCGGCCTTCCACGTCTTGAGGTGTTGTCGGAGCGTGGCGCGGCACTTGTCGGTGGTGATGTCGCTCTGGAAGGTGATGCACTTGGGGATGGCCTTGATGGGGGCGAGATCGACGCCGACAATCAGACTGTTGACCGGCATGGTCTCGGCGGCGACTTGACACCATGACTGCCAGCGTTCGTTAGCACGAGGGGCGCGCCCACGGGGACGGGACTTCATCCGGCCGACTCACTCCTGGCGCAGCGCAGAGATCGATCAGGACCTTGCTCTTCTCCAAGAAGCCATACTTCTTGTTCAGCTGGATCAGCTTGAACGCAGCTCTGGCTCGGTAGCCCTTCTCCTTGGCGAGCTTGTACCACTTGTCGAGACGGCCCTTGCCGTGCTTCTTCTGGATGGCCATGTCGACGGTTGTTGAGCAGCAGTGGCCTGGTGCTTGTCGATGTCAGGAGGCTGGTCTGGTCGCAGACCGATACTGATACTGCCTGGGGCGCGAAGATCCATCCGCCCCGCCGTTCTTTCTGGGCTCGATTTTCAGAAATTTTGATTCTTGGCGTCCCGATAAGGCCCATCACGTGGAGATAGCCGTTGGACTCTGAATTGCGATGGCGGATTGGGCACGTGCCAGGTCCCAGCCACAGACAGGACAGAGTGGGGCGTTCTGTTGAGGCTTAGCGTCAATTGATCAATTAAAGGGGACCCCGCGGCGTGGACGCGCTGCTACGCGTGCGCTGCCCGTGCGTCTCGCGTCCCTAGCGACGACGTCAGTCATTTCTTCTGGCCCAGCCCTGCCTCCACCGTCAGTCCTCTCTCTTTCGGACTTGGTCTTGACGACGGCGGTTGACCTGGTTACAAGCCTTTCCATTTTCGATATCTTCATCAGTATCCTCTCTTCCACCATCAACTGACCTCAACTCATCAACTGCCGATCCGTCACTTCTCCACCTGCGTCCGAGTTCCGAATACGTCCTGCCGTGCCCCTGGCAACGGCTTCCGCATACCAAGGTCTTGCCCGCCACCACCTCCGCCTTCGACTCCTTTCCTCCTGCCTTGGAACCCAGCACCTAGACACCTACTCCTGGCAAGGCATTTCGCATTATCACCATGTCTAGCCGAAACAGAGGCCTCGCCATGGCCAGCCCTCCCCCGAGCGATGGCCTCATGCCCTCGTCGCCCGCCACCATGATGCCACCCTCCTCGCCGCTGCAGGAAGACTCCTCACGGAAGCGGACACGCAGAGAACGACGCAAGCCAAACCTGACGCCTAGGAAGTTCAGGAGGTTCTTCACACCGAGGAGCGAGAGGCCGTCCTCCGCCCAGAATGTCGATGCCAGACCCATCCTCCGCGAGTCGAGCGAGTCGATCCTCAACACCCATCTCACGTCGCCTGCCTCCACCATGGAGCCTCTCGATATGTCCTCGCCGATCCGGAAGCCTTCGTCAGCATCCATCGCATTCAATATCAGTCCCACCCTGGAGTCGAGGAAACGGAAGCGAGCGACGGCCGCGGACACCACGACGCAGAACGAAACCTCTGATCTGCTGTCTTCGCCTTCCATACCCCTCAGCCCGGGCTCGTACACGTCTGACCTGAACGCTCGTAACCTGAGGGCTCTTGGTGATCAGATTGAAGATGGCACGCGGCCGAGGTCTTCCTTGGTACGGATCCTTCCCAACGTGCCTATCGGCTGTATGCTAATTTGACAGATCAACTACTTCAAGTCCAACCGTGGCGGCTCGATGCCCAGCCTCGATGGGAAGCTTCGGAGGCCCCTTGCGCGGGCAGCCTCTCCAGCCTCCGACGACTTGGTATGTAATACGCGCTAGCGACCCGCCGACTTCTCACTCATACTTGGTAGATGATTTCCGGCTACGTACCAAAGCCGGTCATGAAACTCCGCAACAGGGGCTTCGGTGCGCAGCTCCTCCTCCGGGAGCAGGGGATCACACCCCGGCCAGGGCTGGAGCGCATTGAGTACCCAGCGCATGGTACGTGAGGCGGATCGCAAGATGGATCGTGACTTGAGGCTAACACAGACCAGACCAACGCAGCGAGACCGCGAGATTCTTCACTCGTGATACAGACGTCTACACCTGCACATCCAACCTGTCTCAAGGGCATACTATTCCCTTCAGCCTCGCAAGCTGTCGCAGTACGTACAATGTCTCTTGGACATGATGTTTTCCGCGATGCTGACTTTCCTAGCTGCCCCCATCACCGCCGTCGGCGACGAGGAGGGATTCATTCGTCTGTTCGACACGACATCTGTCCCCGCCCACATCTCAGAACCCAACAAAGTTGCCACTACCATACATGCTCATGACAACGCTATCATGGACCTCGCCTTCTCCGACAACGACCTTCGTCTGGCCACCGCCTGCGGAGACTGCAACGGCAAGATCATCGACGTCATGTCTCAGTCTGTAGCCGTGGAGCTGAAGAACGGCCATTACCAATCAATGCGGCGTGTTGAATTCCAGCCCGGTCAAGCGAACGGCGACATTGTTGCGACCTCGGACCGTGAGGGCAGGGTCCAGATCTGGGACATCCGCTGCAGCTCTGCACCAGCCGCGACCTTCACGACGGTAGGACCGTACGGCCTCGAAACTCGAGACCGCGCCGCGCGGCCCTTGAGCGCGAAGCCCACAAACACCCTGGGCTACGCCCATGCTCGCACCGTCCAGGGCGACACCAAGGGAGCTTCAGTAACTGCCCTACAGTGGATGCCCGCGGGGCGGGAACATCTCCTTCTGTCCGCCTCGGAGGCCAACTCGTGCGTCAAGCTCTGGGACACTCGCTACATTGCCCCTCGTCACAAGCCGGAAGCCACCCCCTTGGCCATCACAGCTGCTCCCTCCGGCCACAAGTGGCGCCCCTACGGCCTCACCGCCATGGCCCTCAGCTCCGACGCCTCCCGTCTCTACGCCGTCTGCAAGGACAGCACCGTCTACGCCTACTCGACCGCCCACTTCATGCTCGGCCACGCCCCCGAGCTCTCCCGCAACCCGCCCCGCCAGAAAGCCGGCGCCGCCAGGACCGGCCTCGGCCCCCTCTACGGCTTCCGCCACCCGGCCCTCAACGTCGGCTCCTTCTACGTCCGGTGCGCCCTCCGCCCCCACCAGACAGGCTCCGGCCCCGAGCTCCTCGCCGTCGGCAGCGCAACCAACAGCGCCATCCTCTTCCCCACCGACGAGCGCGCCCTCCGCGAGCGGTGGGACCGCGACAGCCACGACCCCGACCACGACTGGGACGCCGGCGCCAGGCCCCCGGCCACCGCTGGCGCGCGCGGCACGCCCATCGTCCGCAACGGCACGCAGCTTGCCGACGGCCACCGCCGCGAGGTCACGGGCCTGAGCTGGTCCAACGAGGGCAAGCTCGTCACCACCTCGGACGACTACACGGTGCGCCACTGGCAGGAGGACGCGTGCGCCGGCGCCGGCGACAGGAACGAGGACGTGCCGCGCGATGCGCGCGACCTGCGGACGTGCGGCGACTTCGGCCGGAAGAGGTGGATGGCTGGCTGGGCGAGGACCGATGAGGGGGACTGGGACGAGGATGACGATGACCACTCGGAGTGCTAACTCATTTTCATGTGCGATGGCGTCTTGGTTACTGTACAGTTGGATGCGGCAGCATCAGGATCACTTGTTTTTCTAGCGTGATTTGGGAATTGGGCTTTAACAAGAAGGGGCCTTCGGCATAGCGATAGGGAACGGATACCCACGGATCACGGTCATCACAAGATAAGGTACTTTTTTTCTTCCGAAGAGGACTTCAGGTCAAATGCATATTATCATAAAGTGGGCTGCGCGACACGGCCGCTATGCTCCTGCTGGTGCTGATGCTCGGGCTCGCAGTCGTACACGTAAAACGGCAAAAGGGGTATCGTATGTGACCCTCGAAACGCCGTGGTATCCCAGGAAAAGCAACCCCCAACGCCTTTCAAGCATCCGCTATCGTAACGCTCCCTCGAACTCCTCATGCACCATGCGACATAACGCATCCCTCATCTTCTACACTGTCGTCTCGTCACCGCTACCCTTGGCAAAGTAAAATGTGCTCACAAGCCCGGCTATCGCAGCCACAAGAAGCACGTTTGATAGCAGGGATAATCTGGCAGAACTCCGCGCAGCAGGCCCATCGACGACGCTCGCCCTCCGCGAGGCGGGGCCGTCGCCGGAAAACATGGACCGCAGCTTCTCGA
Source organism: Verticillium klebahnii (assembly GCA_002851715.1). Lineage (NCBI taxonomy): Eukaryota > Fungi > Ascomycota > Sordariomycetes > Glomerellales > Plectosphaerellaceae > Verticillium > Verticillium klebahnii. The sequence continues at coordinate 5,277,425 of NMXL01000003.1, read as the reverse complement.
CCCTGCGGACACGATCCGGCGTGGACGGCTTGGGCTCAAAGCGGACGGACTTGCCGAGCACGGGGCAGAAGCCGCTGTCGTCCTCGGGGAATGATTTGTCGCCGGAGAAAGCCACCGTCGTTGCTGGGCACTGGTGGTGGCTGTGACTTCGGGTGGGCGCGTCCTCGTCACTGCCAACTGCTGCAGCGGCGCGACGTTCTTGGGCAACGGCGACGGAGTCACGCAGCCGGGAGCCAAAGGGGGAAGGCTCGGCGTCCAGGTCGGTCTCGCAGAAGACGTCGAGCTGGCCGACGAGACGGAGCATGTTGTCGAAGATGCAGATGGCCTCCTGGACGATGTCGTGGCGGTCATGAGCGGAGAGGAGAGGCTCGACGGCGGCGAGACGTGTCTTAAAGTCGCGCTTGAGATCTTCGCCGTCGGCAGGGCTTTCGAAGCGGAAGAAGGCAAGAGGCAGCGGATCGCCGGGGCCCCCAGGGTTAGGGCGGCGGTCCCAGAACCCGGGGGTCGAAGCCGAGCTCTCGACAGACTCAAGCGTGGCTCTGATGAAACGGCCGCCGGCAAACAAAGCCATAAACAGAATGTAGGCGTAGGCAAGGAGAACGTGAGGCCGTTTCTCGAGGGCGCGCGTGATGTGGCGCAAGAAGTCTGCGAGGCTGCCATGACGGGAGACGGTGTCGAGCTTCTGGCTGACAATATCCGGAGACCAGCCTGTGAGCTGAGCAATGTCGGCACGGAGACGGTCGGCGCGCATCAAATCGGGAAAGTAGATGCTGGATAGGACGGCATGAATACGCTCGGCGTCAGCACCGGCGCTGGGGGCCAGTGGTGCACTGATGACACCATGCCACCAGGACTCGAAGGTGATATAGATAGGTGCAATATGAAGAAGACCGGAAGCATAGGTGGAGGGGTCTTGGGCGTGGGGAGGCAGGCTCAGAGGCAGGCGGGCGATGATGAGCTTGTTAAGCTTGGCGTGAATGATCCTCGTGGCAGCGTTGATGGAGTCTGATAGGGGCCGTTGGGAGGTGTCGCCGCCCGGCGAGACGTCCGCCAAGGACAGCATGATGTTGGGGGGGGGGGGGGGGCCCCCCACCGGGGGTGGGCGAAAATTGGAGGTGCGGGGGGGGGGCGGGGGGGGGTGGATTCGGGGGGGGGGGGGGGGGGGTGCTCCCCTACGAGGGATGACCAAATATTGATGCTCGATGAGGAGGGCGAGATGGTCTGATGTCTAGGTGGAGAGGGAGTGGTTGAGAGGCGTGGTCCGAAGTGGCGAAGACCGTCGGCAGAGACGAGGATGATGAGGTCGAACAGACGGGACGCGAGTTGTCATGATGGCAGGAGCGACAGAGAAAAGTTCAGCATGTGACTGCTTTTCTGTCAGATGCCTCTGGTCCGTCGCGATAGGAACGACAGTTGGTGGAAAGGCCGCTAAGCCGCCGTGTGAGCAGCTGCGATGCGCGCTTGGGACAGCTCAGGAACAGATCAGATAGATCAGGCCAGACCAGGGAACGACGAACGATGGGTGACAGGTGACAGTGCGAGCGAAGTGTGGTGATTAGCGAGCCGAGCTGGCACCAAGAATCCAATCCAATCCGATCCAGGTAGCCGGGAAGGTGTGTCTACGGCTCGATCCACGCAGATGCCCGAGCACCGAGAAGATAGTCCGAAGAAGCCAAGGGCCAGAAAAAACAAGGTACGATGCGGTTCTAGACTCGCGACAAGTGGGAGGGAGGGGTTGTGTTGACCGGGGCTTCTACTCCTGTGCGCTACCCTGAACGGAGATGAGGTCGAGGCAGAAAGAAAAGAGATGTGGCGAGGCCAGCGAGACCATGACGACGAAGACGGGGGCGAGAGATCGACGTGGAGAAAAGGATGTATGTATGCCCTTGGCGCTCAGAGGATGCCCTCTGACACGTTCTCGCATCTGCTTTGCGCTTGCATGTCGTGGGCGGGTTTCTCACATGCTGGCTGACATCCTTCCCTGACGTTGCGTCGCGGGGAGCGATGCAGGGTTTCCCCGATGCAGAGTCGTGAATGCCATGGCGCCCCCAATATCCGTAGAATGCCCATGGTTGTTTCCTCACCAGTCGTACCTCGGACCTACGGCCGGGGGTGACAGGGGTGGTCGTGATCGGGATTTCTGCTGTGCATCGTGGTCCCGAGCCACAGAGAGAAGCAGCGCCCCAGCCTGGTTCCACAGTAATATCGAAGTCGAAGGGCTAAAAGTAACGGCAACCACGGCCCTGTCGATCCCCCCTGCCTCGAGCCTGCCCTGCCCGCCCGGACCAACGTGGAAGGGAAGGAAGCCATGTTCCAACAGCTCGGTCGACGATTGTCCATCTGAGTCATGATGCAAGCGCTAATGAAGGTTACCTACAACCCCTAAATCTGTACGTCCACCTCGAACATCACTCCGCCTTGGCCTTCTCTCTGCCTCCATCTCTACTCGGCCCCTGTACGAGCTGTGTCGTCACCAGCACCGCGGCCACCGAGGCGATCGACCCAAAGAACGCCAACAGGTTGCTCCAGCCCGTGTGAACCTCGGTGAAGAGAACCACGGAGCCGACAGAGCATCCAAAGCCCACGAACAGGAACCCCCACATCGACCAGTACGCCATGGAGAACCACGTCCCCCTCATCAGCGGCACGATGAGCATCACGCTGCCGAGCGTCCACATGATGTTACTCTGCAACAAGAACCAAAAGTCGGCATCCTCAGTGCTCCCCGCGCTGCCCCTCTTGAACGAGATGGCAAAGCCCACGTAGCCCGGAGCAAGCGCCAGGAGGAGGAACACGAAGACGGCGTTGAGGTGTATGACCATCCGCGTGGGGCTGTTGATGCCGGCCAGCAGGCGCTCAAGCCTTTCGTCCGTCCATGCCGTCCCTGGGGCTGTCGCGTCGCAGGGTACGTCCACCTCCCGGTTCTGGCGAGAGGTGTCGAGGAGGCACTGCTCCAGGCCCGCCAGATTTCTCATCCTCTCGTGCCTGATGCCGTCCAGCACTTCGATGCGCCTTTCTATGCCTCGGACGAGGGGCGTCATGCTGTCTCCCTTGGTGACCTCCCATGCCGCCTTCTTGACGGTGGCCAACGCCGCCTTGAGCTCGAGCTTGACGCTGAACATGGTCCGAAGCGCGGCCTCGCCCCGCGAGTCCAGATACTTCACATGCCACTTACCAACTTCATAAATGATGAACTCCCAGTATGGCACCTCGAGCGCGTCCTGGAGGTACTGGATCATCTCCGCGTCCGAGCCATGAGGTATGTCAAAGAACGGCGGTTGCACGTGATACGGGAGACTGCGACCCGACTGCGTCCTCCACGTGAGATACGCCTCACAGTAGTGGCCCAGGTAGCCCAGATACACAGTCGGGTCATGACTGGCAGGCGGAGACGCCCCTGCTTGGAACTGGTGATGCTGCTGCGGGGTGCTCCGAATGTTCTGCCGTCTAGCGATGCTGGACCGCGTCTCTCTGAGATGCTGCTGGGCTTCAACACAGTGACGATCCTGGTCGTCAAAAATGTTCGGGAAGTGGGCGGCGCAGCGGCGGTCCAGGAACTCGCAAAGATGCGCTATCTCATGAAGCGTGTCTTTGATGCCCTTGTCGTTCACCGTCACATACGGGGCGTAGCTCGTAGCATCCTCCTCTCGAGGGATCTACCGCACCACCGTCAGCTCAGGAGCACCACAATTACCGGACAGGCCAATAGGTTTCCACTTACCGCCCTTCCTGCCTGCAAACGCTTCTGGTTCGCGAGTCTGAAGTCGGGGGCCAGCGTCGGCATCCGCACCGGAATGGGATAATAGTCGCCCAGCGTCATCGAGGTCACATTACTGCTGGGTCGGCGGCGGAGTTTTGGCGTCGGACTGCTGGAAGCTTTCCTGGGCTTCCTCGCCTTCACCTGCGAAGCTGGCACGTCGACGACTTCGCGCTCCCTGCCGCGGTGGTCTATCAGGACGGTCCGGCTGGGTTTGGGCGAAACCACCCTGCCGGGCGAAGCTGCCGGCTCCGTGGTTGTGCTCTTCGTTGCTGGCATGACTCCGTTGACGATCGTCGGTTTGAAGGATGGTAATGGTACAGAGGACGATGCTGCCCGGGTCACGTCAATTGAAGTTTCAAGAGTCGGACGAGACGGCAAACTGGGAGCCTCGTTGCCTACGGGAGGCCTCGTGATGCATGCAAGTCAGCCACAGACCCGTTATGCGGGCGAAGGCCACTATGCCCGTTCGGTTCATGTCTATCGACGTGAGGCTGTTCTTGGCCACCGCAAGGCACTCCGAGCAGATGGGCTGAATTCGTGGTGAGTCTTGTTGGTACGATCAGTCGAGACAAGCCTCCTTCTGAGCGAATGCCAATCGAGTCTGCTCTTGAGATAAAATGCAATGCATACTCGAGCAACATCACGCCGGGGACAGGGCCCTCGGCAAGTAACGTTGCTCTGTGCTCTACGTCTGTAGGTATCGTGAGAAGTCCCCGAGAGCAAGCCAAACGCCGTCCATGATTTCCCCCGCCATGCAATGAATAGCCGTGAACGCCTCGCCCGCCTTGCCATCCTCTAAACATTCGTTGTCCCATCTCCTTCCGGGGTCTCGCCTTCCTCTTTGCTCTCGTGATTGACAAAGACGAACGACATGAACACGATCGCCGCTCCCACCCAGTACACCCAGCTCGAGTACTGCGAGTACTGGATCATCTCGCCGACCAGCGACAGCGGGATCGTCAGCGACAGGCCCACCGTCACCAGCACGGGCGTCGTCAGCAGCATGGCGTACGCCCACGATATGTCGCTGATGAACGACGAGAACGAGTTGACCAGGATGATGACCCAGACCTCGGCCGTCGGCGGCATCTCGAACTAACAGGAAACAAAACGTCAGTGCTGGTCTCGCATTTACACGAGCGCCAAGAAACTCACAGTCTCGATGCCCGTCCAGTGCAGGACGAAGAAGACGGGCCACAGCATGGCGAGGTTGAAGACGCCGACGAGGCCGAAGAACAGCTGCATGTCGACGCGCTCCTCGTTGCCGACGCGGCGCTTCATGACGGTGACGTAGACGCCGTAGATGATGGCGCTGAGGAAGGCCATGCCGTCGCCCAGCGCGACCTGGCCGGTCGTCTTGTGCGGGAACGAGCCGCGGTTCTCGTCGTTCGCGCCGGACAGGTCGATGGTCGAGATGAGCACGACGCCGGCGAGCGACGCCAGCACGCCGACGAGCTTGCGCGCCGAGAAGGCCTCGAGGCGCAGCGCCGCGCAGAACAGCAGCGTCCAGACGCTGCTCGTCGACGTGAGGATCGTCACGCTCGCCACGCTGGTGTACTGCAGGCACGCCGACGCGAAGTAGTTGGCGATGAACCAGAGCATGCAGAACTCGAAGCTCAGGAAGGCCGTCTCGCGCGGCGTCAGCCGCTCGGTGGACGGGGTCTGCTTCAGGGGCCCGCCGCCGCCGCCGCCGTCATAGCCGGGGAGGCTCGGCTCGTCGTCGACGAGCAGGCGCTCGGCGTCCTCGGCGGCGGGGGACTCGGGGGCCGTGGCGCCGTGCTTGTGCTCGTTCCAGGCCTGGACCGCCTCGCGCCGGAGCCCGGCGAGGCCGTGACGCCGGAGGAAGCGGACCAGCATGGGGACGAGGTTGATGGCGAAGATGGAGGTGTTGATGTAGACGACGAAGAAGGGCTTGTCGTACGTCGAGTCGGAGAAGATGTACTGCGCGTTTGTGGTCAGCTTCAGGCTCGCGCGAGCACCATGCGGCGGGGCCTACCGATGCGAGAAAGTTGGACGTCGTCCACAGGAACACGGTCAAGAGGAGGCATGCGATTCCCAGTGTCCGCCTTGCGACGCCGCCGAGTCCCAGTCTCGTCCGCCAGCCCATGGGGCCCGAGTCGGACCTCGCCGCTGCGTGGCCGTCGCTGTAGCCCCTCGGTGCTTCGTTCTGAGTCATTGTCGCAAGATGGAACGCTATGGTGGTCGGCGCCCGCTGGAACCGCCGTCGACCCTCGGCGAGGAAGGGAGCCTTTTACAGGAAATTCGTTGGGCCAAGGTCTTCATCCAGGAGGAGGGGATGTCGTGGCCGACTTGGCACGTCTGTATACCCGGACCGGCAGAAAGGTGCCGTCACATACGACTGTCGTTCGGTAAGCCGGATCACAGAATGCGGCGGCGCTAGGTACGACGCGCGTGGTTCTCCGCTGCTGACGTGGTGCTGGGGAATTTCGAAGACCTCGTGGTCGCTGGGGTCCAGCACGCTCGGAAGGAATGGGAGAGGGGGAGGGAGGAGCAAGGAATGAGAGAGGGTTGAGGTCGGAGTCGGTGTCGCTCCCGGCGCACATGTCTGTCTGGGTTCGTTCGAGGTCGAGATATGGCGCCTTCGCCAGGTGTTCCAGAGCCCCGGCCAATGGCGGGGAGCGGGAGGGCGATGTGAAGCCACAGGGTCGCAGCCTTGTGTCACCGGCGAGACCAGACCGTCCAGGGTAGTGGAGCACGCTGTGCACAGCCGCCCCCGGATGAGGCGACAGGGCTGTTTTTAGTGGTCCAGGGACCCAGGCGGCCCAAACATCCACTGAAACAGTGGCTTCCGGCGTGCCTCTCCATTTCTGTGCTGTGCTGTGCTGTGCTGAGCTGAGCCGTGCTGAGCACCGCAGGCGGGCAGGGCGGTCATTTGCAGTGCTGACGGATGCGCACCCCGCCCTGAGCGCATGACGACACGGGCTCAGGCAGTCGGCATACAGGCACTGTCCACGTGCTCATAACCTGAATGTCTAGCGAGCCGCAGAAGAGGGCACACGCTTCACCAGGCATCATGTCTTGAGATTCCACAGGCCTTGCTCCCTGCGCTCCTAGTATCTCCCCTTGCCACTATGGACGGGACATGCTCCGTCACGACGAGACCTTCACCTAGCAGGAGCCATTGGAATCAGTGTTGATATTCGAAAACCCCGCAAAACACCCAGAAAACCCAGTGCCAGAATATGCTACATCAAGCCTAAGGTATAATAGTATGCCGGCGACCCGAGACTGTCTGTGCTAGAATGTGTACCGTCAAGCCAAGTGAAAGAACCCGTCGTTGCCATGCCGTGCCGTGCCATGCCGTACTGTGCCGTGTCGTGCCGTGCCAGCCGCATCGCTTGCCGGCAAGCTTCTCCGGCTCGGCCTCTTAACAAGCGCAGCCGTCGCGGTCGTCCCCAATGTGGATGTTGATGGGGTCCTGGAAGTCTCCGCTGAACTCCTCCGACTCCTCCTGGGCCAGCGCGTTGCGCGCGATCACTGCCGTGTCTGTCAGCACAAGAAGAGGCGACTGCCGCGAGCCGTTGGACTTACCCTCGAACGCCTGCTCGACGTTGACGGCCTCCTTCGCGCTGGTCTCGAAGTAGGGGATGCCGCCCTTGGACTGGCAGAAGGTCATCGCGCGCTTGGTCGAGATCTATGACGGTGAGCTTAAGTCCGGACCATGGCGTCGTAGCTGAGAGGCAACTCACCACACGCTTGCTCTCCTCAACATCAATCTTGTTGCCAAGGACAACCTACGGCGGGTTAGCATGCCGGCGGCAGTTGTCGACTCGGAAGCCTGCTCACGAAGGGGAAGTTGTCGGGATCCCGCGGCGAGGCCTGGATCAGGAACTCGTCCCTCCAGCTGTCGAGGGCGTCGAAGCTCTTGGAGTTGTTGACGTCGTACACGAGCACGCAGCAGTCGGCGCCGCGGTAGAAAGCCACGCCCAAAGACTGGAAGCGCTCCTGGCCGGCGGTGTCCCAGAGCTACGACAGCGTTAGCGCTTGTCCGTGGCGGGTGGCGGCGGTCCGCAATCGAAGGGGTCGCTCCTCATACCTGCATCGTCACCTGTCGGTCGTCGACGAGGACTTCCCTCGTCAGGAAGTCGGCGCCGATGGTCGCCTTGTAGCTCGCGCTGAACTTCTTGTTGACCTATTGCTCGGACTCTGCGTCAGTCGGCCGTTCTCCCGCAGCGACATGGTCGGGGTCGGGGTCGGGTGGGAACGCACATATTGGTTCATCAAGCTCGTCTTGCCAACACCGCTGTCGCCAAGGATGATGACCTGGGGAGGAATCACGCGTCAGTCATGTGAAAGCTTCGAGGCGTGGCATAGTGGTCCTACCTTGAGGAGGACCTTCTTTCTCGTCGACATCTTGCACACTGCTAATCTCCCGAAGCTTCTGGCGGAGGTGAACGGCGAAGCAGCTCCTCTAGCTGCCCGTCAATGATTGATGGAATGCGGCGCAAGTACGAAGTCGTCGTACTCGTGTCGTTTCGGTCGGTAAGGGTGCCCGTCGTCTCGATGCAGGCAGCAGAATGCGATGGCCGTCGTCTCGTCTGTTGTTGGAGCGGTCGAGGTGGAGGAGGTCGCCAGGCCCGGCCGTACTGGGTGCACAACTGATAACGGTGCTAGCTCCCACGGCAGGTACCTCCACCTGTTTAGGTCCCGCTCTACGCCCAGGTTCCCGCCTATCAGCACCTCGGTCTCTTCGATGCAAGCGGCCAAGAGTGGTTAGCGCCTCTTGCGTGAGGTCACTTGGGTGCAATGACGACTGCGCCACATGCACGCGCTGCTGCTGGAGATCTCTTTGGGGGGGGCAGTCGGTGCTGTCGAGAGAGGCTGGTGGGCTTCACCGAGCGGCGACATGCAGCCAGTCTTGAATCCCAATCTCCAAACCCCCGACCTCCCAGCAGCCTTCCAGCAGCCTTCCAGGGGCCGTCCAGCCCTCCTCGGCCACAGTTGATGGCCGTCGTACCCAATGTTCCAACGCAGTAGCCATGGCAGATGATATTCTGCTCAGCAAGGTCCATGGCCTCAGCGACCTCGAGCTGGCCGGACTGCTATGTCTCATGAGTAGGGAGCACTGTCTCATCAGCACCCCTCCAGAGGCTCTCGATGAGTTGATCGAGGAGCTTCAGCTCGTATGGCCCCTAGATTCCGCCTCTACTCACAAGAGTTCATCTGATGGCCACTAGATCTCCACCAAGACCTTCGGCCTCAAATGCGTCGTCGTCGACTGCGACGCCCACACCACCCTTGAGGACTTCGCCGCGGCCATCCTCGCGACCAAACCCCAATCTCGCACCCCTTCCCCCTTCCAAACCCGCACCACCGCCGAGCCGTCCTACTTCGTCGCCCGCCCCGGCGCCCTCACCCCCCTGACCTCCCTCTCGGCCGCGAGCCCCGGCCAGCCGCCCCTGGCCATGGCCAACGTCATCCTGGCCCGCAACCTCGACCACGCCCCGAAGGCTGTCCAGATTCAGGCCCTCGAGCTGCTGCGCACCCGCCGCATCTTCACCCGCACCGCTGTCCAGGCGGCACCTAAGCAGTTCCTCTTCATCGCGGCGCTGGGGGCGCAGATGGGCGGGCACGCGCGTGTGACGCCGCATCTCAACGACTTCTTGTACCTCGCGCACTGGCACGACCCGGAGCTCGGGTTCGCGAACCTGGACGAGAGCTTCGAGGCGACTGTGGGCCAGGGAGACTCGGAGACGGGCAGCATGGAGAGCGTGGTGAGGAAGAGCGTCAACGGTGACTTTCGGCTGGACGCCGGCGACCCGGTCCTGAGCGACGTGGTGAGTGTTCGTGGCGCGGCGTGACGGGACCATGAATCAGTCTAACGGGTGTCCAGGACATTGCTACGTTGGCGAGACTCAGCCAGGGCGTGCAGATTGACGTCGACGTCCTCCGCTACCAGATGAACGTCATATCCTTCCTGCGCATGCACCGAGCGGTAGGGGGCGGCGTCAGTCCTACGGCGACGAAGCATTTCGAGCAGTTGGTCAAGTCACTGGCGCCGCTTCATCAGCTCGACTACGTGACACCAGGCCTCGTCGGCCTGGCTCTCAAGAAGATCTATCTGCACAGGATCCAGATCGTGAACTCGGAGCAGGAGAGAAGCATGCAGTGGGGGAGTGAGCTCGAGGCAGTGGAAGCCTTGCTGGAAGACATTGGCCCGGAAGAAGTCATGGAAGAAGTGCTGGATACGGTCATGACGCCACTTTGATTCAACGCCGTTTTGATCGATTGTATGAGAAAGCCCTAGTGCGGGAGGTATAGATATAATGCCCAGAAGGGGCCATTCCCCGTGATATGAACGGGGCGCCATGGATGTCATGAGATATGCCAGTCTCAGACCCATCTTTCTTGCGTTGTACCGAGCTCCAGTCCGTCTGTGACGGCGACCTCGCGCTTTTCGTCATCAAGTCCTCGTCTGTTTCAGGTCATGAATTACAACGTCTATAATTTACAAAAAGGCAGCAGGCAAGGCGGGAGGACGAGTCTCGTCTACTGCACCTGCTTGACCTTGCACTCCCAGCCAGAGCCGGGCGCGAGAAGAGGGAGACTGAGAAAGAGTTAGCAAAGTTGCATGCGGAGGGCGGCGGCACATCTTACCTGGCTCCCAGGCACCAGCCCAGTTCGTTGCCCTTGATCTTCTTCGCGATCTTGACCTCACGTTCGATGGGCATCTCGTAGCCGGTATGCAGGAGGGCCATCATGAAGTTCAGGTCGAGACAGTGATCAGGGCGGTCACGGAGCTCCTCAAGAGCCCCAGGAATCGTGGAGAAGAGGTCCCAAGACTCCTCGCCTCCGCAGACGGTGTTGGTCAAATCATGCATCTCGCGAAGAGTGAAGGAGTCGGGCATGCCGAGGGGCTTGGTGCGGTCGTAGAAGAAGGAGAAGATGTAGACATCCTCGCGGCTGAACGTCTTGGCCAGGGAGGGCTGGTGGATGCCGTTGAAGGAGCAGGGGGCGAGCTTGCAGTCGGCCTCCTTCTTCAGGATCCTCTCAGCCAGGGCGCGGCACTGAGCAGGAGCCGGGTTGGTCGGTCCAGTGAAGTTGAGGCTGATGGTCTGGCCGAGCTGGTGGTTCTCGGGGAGCTTGACCTCGGTCTCCTTGGCGAATCCAGGAGCGATACAGGGGTGGATAAGAGGCTTCTCGAGGAAGGACTTGTCGTTCTTCTTGTTCTCCAGAAGCTCGTCGAGGAAAATGGTGTGGAGAGCATCACGGGCGGCCATGAGGCCGTAACCCAGGTGAGAGTGTTGGTACAGCTCGAACTTTTGACCACCAAAGTCAAGGTCGTACTTGTGGTCACCTTCGGCCAGCTTCTCGGGCATGCCTCCGTCCGGTCCCTTGAACGTGGGCTCGAAGACAATCTGAGTAGAGCCACCGCCGAGGTCGAAGACGGCGGCAGTGGGGTTCTTGTCGGGGCCACCAATCTTGCCGAGGAGGTAGTTGGTCGTGATCCAGGCGTAGACGCCCTCATCGGATCCGTCCATGATGGCGACGCCGTTCTGCTCGTCAGAAACGACGGGGAACGGGTACTTGGTCTCGAGGTGGTTGCGGACGGTCTTGAGGATCTTGTCGGCGGCTTCGGTGCCGACCATGCGCAGGCCGGCGGTGGCCTTGACAGCGACCGGGCTGCAGCCCTTGAGCTTATCAGGAACCTCCTCCATGGCAACGGCCATGAGGGCATCCAGGGTCTTGGCGGCGGCCTCCGGGTCGTCCTTATACTTGCTGAGACCGCCGACCGACTTCTCGGTCATCTTGAACTCCTCCTTCTCAAGCTCGGGGGTAGCGCCGCAGTTGTTGAACTTGTAGACGTGGATTCGCGAGCCCGTGCTTCCGGCGTCGATCATGAGGACGTACTGGACAATGGGCTTCGACTTGGAACTGGACTTGGTGCATCGGTCGGTGCCGTACGAGTTGTCTGATGGGACCTGGCCATCGCTGGACTTGCTAGGCGATACTATCACGAACTGTCAGCATACCATTGCAATGGCGTTTCGTGCGCTCGTCTGGCCTACCTCCATTGTACATGTCCACGCCCTTGGGGGACAACCAAATAAATCCCAGGACGATGAAGAAGACGACGGCGGCCGTCTTGATCCATCTCGCCTTTTGCGTCTGCGACATGATGACGGCTTTCAGTGCACCCAGAAGACCAGGCTTACGGGCGGGGGCAAAGCGACCGGGTTTTTCGTAGGGATCTCGCGCGTTCTTCGTGTGCGGAAGCGACACAGATGATCTTCGCATTGGTCGCGGTTGGAGGGACGAAGGGATTGCGGGCGAGTCTACGTAGACACGTCCCGGCGCATTCGTGTTTCGAGGCTGAGGAAAAGGAGGGACTAGGTCGGAAGGAGACTGGAATGGGGGCCGAAAATGAGCGTCAGGTCGTACAGTTGGTCAGAATAGAAGAGGAAATCGAGTCGAGTCGGGCGGTTCAAATGCAGGAATACGGTTTGGGTTCGGCGAGGGGATGAATGGCGTCCTGAAGATAGGGTGGCTCGAACCAGGAGGTGGCACTCGAAAATTCATTGACCTGGGAGCTGATTGCTTGGACTGGCCTGCCACCACCTGCAAAACTAACCCGGATGCAGGATGGTCAGCGGGGCATCCCCCAGCGCCGAGCCTCCACCACCAAAAGGGGCCCCCTATCCTCCGCGTGACAGGAGCGGGTACGGAACGCACTGCCACATGTCCCGAGAATGATGAGACTAGAGTGTGGCGTTGGACCGTGTCAAGTCATCCGTCACCGAAGCTTCTCGATCGCTGGCGTCGTCCTCGTAGTTGCCTTCAGCATCGTACCTAGTCGAATTGTCGCGTGTTTCATAAAGTTATCCGTACTGCATCAGACCTTTCCTCTCGCGAGCCTCTTCTTGTATTCATTCCCCTGCTTATATGGTCATTTCATTTCGTGTTTCTAGAAATTGAACTCGATTCCGCAGACTGCAATCACCCTTGCAACTTGGTATCGTGACAGCGCTATCGGTCATAAACTACTCAAGATTAGGTACAACAAACACCAGCTCAGACCTGCCGTCAGCGCCGCCATCATGGATGTCGAACTCTTCACATACGACCTCTCACAGGGCCTCGCTCGGCAAATGTCCCAAGGGTTCCTCGGATTCCAGCTCGACGCGATCTACCACACGTCCATCCACCTGAACGGCCTCGAGTACGTGTACGATGGCGGCATCGTCACAATCAACCCTGGATCCTCACATCTCGGGCGGCCGTTGCAGAGAATTCCGCTTGGAAAGACCGAGCTTCCAATGGATGTGATTGAAGAGTTCCTGGACTCACTGAGGCCCATTTTCACTGTTGAAGTGAGTAAACACTGCACAGCTCGTGCTGACGACGGTCGACACTAGCTCAAGGATGTCGAGATCACTAACGCGCAAGCGAGCAGGCGTACGACCTATGGAAGCACAATTGCAACAATTTTTCGGACTCTTTTGCCAAGTTCCTTGTCGGCAAGGGAATTCCGGACCACATCATCAACATGCCCAAGGCTGTGATGGACTCTCCGATGGGCCGGATGCTGCTCCCCCAGCTCAACCAGACCATCAACGCTACGAGGCAAAACGGGTCAATCCTTGGAATCCAGAACACCAGATCAGCAGCTCGGAGTCAACCCAGCCAACCTCAGCCGCCGCAATCCAGGGTTAGGACGGTTAGCAACCTGCATGAGTTCAACGCTGCCATGGATTCCGCCAAGGCCTCTTGCGCGACAGTCTTCTTCACCTCGGCCACTTGCCCACCATGCAAGGCACTCTATCCCTTGTACGAAGAGCTGGCCTCTGAGGTAGCTGACAAGGCTGTGCTCATCAAAGTCGACATTTCCCGGGCAAGCGACGTCGGCAGTAGATACTCCATTCGAGCGACCCCTACTTTCATGACCTTCCTCCACGGCGAGAAGCAGGACCAGTGGAGCGGAGCCAATGCCGCTGCTCTACGGAGCAATGTCCAGCTTCTGGTGCAGATGGCCTGGCCCCGACACCCTCACGAATCGCTCAATCTCCCAAGTTTTGCCGGTCCTGGCGCCAAACCAGTACTCTACACCAAGGTACCACCAATGCCGAAACTGTTGGCGAAGATGGGTGATGCGGCCAAAGACCCTGCTGTGCAAGCAGCCAAACACTTCATCGAAAGCCGCGCCCAAGATGGACCGGCGCAGGCAACATTGCCGGACATGAAGCAGTTCGCCGAGTTCCTGCAGCGCTCGGTTGCGTCTTTGCCGACAGAGACATTATTCACGGTGACCGACCTTTTCAGATGCGCACTTATAGATCCCCGCGTCAGTGGGTATTTCGCGGAGGAGAGAGACCACCAGACAGTCGCCGGCATAATTGGACTGGTCAACAACAGCTCGAATGCTCCGTATGCCCTCCGTTTGGTGACACTCCAAGCGGCATGCAATCTCTTCTCGACACAACTCTACGCGGATCAAACATTACAGAACGAAGTCATCAGAGAACCCATCGTTCAGCTCATCTCATCCAGTTTCCTGGATGATAGCCACAACAATGTCAGGGTTGCAGCATCCTCCCTCATGTACAACATCGCTCTGGCGAGCAGCAAGGCGAAGAGGGAGAGGTCGGGAGAAGGGCTTCCCGAAGGAGAGCAGATTGAGCTTGCTGCATCAGTGCTCGAAGCCATCGGACAGGAGGAAGGGTCACCAGAGGCTCTGCAGGGGATGTTGCTCGCCCTCGGCCATCTCGTGTACTGCACGTCTATCGACGGAGAACTCGCAGACTTGCTGCGGACGATGGATGCGGAAGACAGCGTGCTCGCGAAGAAGAAGCAGTTTCCGGGTGAGAAGCTGGTGTTAGAGGTTGGGTCGGAGCTGCTAGGAAAGGGACTGAAGAGGAAGTAGACCGTCCTGCATTCGGGCGATTTTCATTCAGGAGCGGGATATCACACTTGGAATATTGTATTTGTAGTGAATGGACTGAGATCAGACGTTCACAAAGCCTCAGCCGTCGCACCTCCACACTCCCAGCTCTAGTGCGCGGGTACGTACTTTGGCGCTGTAGCTATCGCGGCAGTGACGGCATCAAAACAAACCGAGGAAGACCAAGCCAAACAAACCACCACCACCCCGCCGCTACCAGGCCCCTCATCCATCATTCACAGGGAAAAATTTCGACCTTCACAGTATCACCAGATTGATAGCTTGTCTTTCGCGAGCTGCTCCTGTACCTGACTCGAGCAGGTGCAGTCCGAGGAGAACGCATACACTTGGCCACGACAACCCGGCCACCCCTGCCCATTGACACCTTACGGTCGATCCGGCAACCGCGCCCCACCGCCACTGCCTCGATTGGGCAACCGAGTAAACATCGACCGGGACCCATGGAATGTGATGTGGGCTATTCAACGTCAACGCTTCCGCAAACTCGTCCAGGAAGTCAATGAGACACTGCTTGGAATGGCTCTGGACACTCGCCTGATGCCCGCCGCCGCCGCTACCCCCGAACTACGGACCATCCGGTCATCTGCCTCGACCCCGTCACTGCGATCTCGCGATGGAACCATCCCGCTACACGCCAGAATGGACGGAGGAGGCAATGTACGGGTGGTCGTCCGCGTGCGGGCGTTCCTGCCCAGAGGTGAGTTTCCGTGCCGTCGTCGGGAGGTGACGGTTACTGACCGCGAGATGCTCGCTTGCAGAGATCACTCGCGGCGCCGAATGCCTGATCGAGATGAACCCGATGACACAAGAGACGACGCTGCTCGTACCCAACGACGACGATCCGGCAAATTCGAGGTCCAAGTCGCGCAAAGTGATTGAGGAGAAGAGCTTCACTTTCGACAATTCTTTCTGGAGCCACGACACAAAGGACAAGCACTATGCTCCGCAGGAGGAGATCTACAATACCCTGGGAGAGGACTTCCTCGACCACAACTTCGAGGGCTACCACACATGCATCTTTGCCTACGGCCAGACGGGCTCTGGCAAGAGTTACACCATGATGGGCACACCAGACCACCCAGGCTTGATTCCACGGACGTGCGAGGATCTCTTCGAACGCATCGAGGCCGCACAGAACGAGACTCCCAACATCTCATACAATGTCAGGGTTTCTTACTTTGAGGTCTACAACGAGCACGTCCGCGATCTGCTCGTGCCCGTTGTCCCCAACAAGCCTCCCTACTACCTCAAGATACGGGAGTCACCGACCGAGGGCCCGTACGTCAAGGACCTAACCGAGGTGCCGGTGCGCAACATCAACGAGATCTTGCGACACATGAAGAACGGCGACGATTCGAGAACTACGGCCAGCACCAAGATGAACGACACGAGTAGCCGCAGTCACGCCGTGTTCACCATCATGCTGAAGCAGATCCATCACGACATGGAGACGGACGAGACGACGGAGCGAAGTTCTCGCATCCGTCTCGTGGATCTGGCGGGCAGCGAGCGAGCCAAGGCGACGGAGGCGACGGGGGCGCGGCTCCGAGAGGGCAGCAACATCAACAAATCGCTGACGACGCTCGGAAGGGTCATAGGAGCGCTGGCCGACTCGAAGCAGAAGGGCCGTAAACGCACCAAGGACGTGGTGCCGTACCGAGACTCGATCCTCACGTGGCTACTCAAAGACTCGCTCGGCGGCAACAGTAAAACAGCCATGATCGCGTGCATTGCGCCCTCGGACTACGAGGAAACGCTCTCGACGCTGCGGTATGCGGACCAGGCCAAGCGGATCCGCACGCGGGCCGTGGTCAACCAGGACCACGTGTCGGCGGCGGAGCGGGACGCGCAGATTGCGGAGATGGCGGAGGAGATCCGCGCGCTGCAGCTGTCCGTGTCAGAGTCGAGGCGGCGCGAGAAAGATACGTCGCAGGACCAGGAGGCACGGCTGGAAGACTACCAGAAGAGCGTGGCGGCGATGCAGCGGATGATGGAGGAGAAGAGCCTGGTGGCGGAGGGCAAGATCCGCAGCCTGCAGACGGAGAACGAGGCGCTGCGGCTGCATCTGAAGCTGGCGCTGGAGAGCCTCAAGAACCCGATCCCGGCGGTGCCCCTGAAGCCGGTGGAGGAGGAGAAGGTCGTGGAAGAGGAGGAAGGCGACGAGGACAAGGAAAACGAAGACAGCTTCGTATCGTACGACGGCGACTCAGACAGCACGGCGTATGACTCGGAGCACGGCGGGGAGGACGAGACGGAGGATTACATGAAGAGCCTCCTGAAGGACCTGGGCATGTTCAGGAGGAAGATCGGGGACGACATGGGGCGGTGGATGGAGGAGGGAGGTGCGAGGACGCCGCTGGGTACGAGGGTCAACGTGTAGCCGGCCGGCCGGCCGGTGGGGGTGAGTTTGGGTGCGTCGAGTGTTCCATTTGTGACGACGAACGACAGCAGCGCGGTGTTTCTCGGCGTTGGGTCTCTCTCTTATGATCACGGTCTGTCTGTGGGTTGGGATGGGAGGGGGTGCTCTGGGTGCTCCGGCGTCCTCGGGAGGGTTCAAGATTGTCAACGTATTGATAGGCCCAGGTAGATAGATCCCAATGGTCTTTTTCTTTTCAAACCTTGGCCGTCCTTTTTCCGGGTGACCTACAACACGTTATGAGGCGGGACTGACACTCGGAAGCTGTGCCGCTCCCGGCCGCAGCTCATCTGGCTGGCTGACATGCGATTATGAAAGATGACGATGGCCCCCCTGATCCGAACAGCGAAAAGCAAGAGGGCGATCTGGCGGTGGGGGGGGGGGGGGGGGGGGGGGGGGGGGGAGAGGATGAGATGAAGGGGGATGGATAGGATGGGACGGGACGGGATGCGGAGCGCTGTGGCTCGGGGGCTCAAACCGGACTTGGCTGGGCCTGGCAGCCGCTGGGCCAATTGGGGGCGGTGTGCGGCAGGCTCGAGGGAGCGACGGGACAGGGCGCTGAGGGGCGCTGAGGGGCGCTGAGGGGGCTGCTGAGGGACCCTCCGTGCGCTGGACTGGCCCCCTAGACCGAGAGAGGGGACCGGCGGGCTCTCAAACCCCTGGAGGTGATCGGGACATGTGTTTGAGAGGCGCCGTTCCCGGGCAGACAAGAGTCGGGCGCGTTTCAGGCCGGGCTTGTACCCAGTACGCAGCTAGCTCCTCCTCCCGTCACCGGGCCCTTCATTGGTGATGGCCTGGTAAGAGTTGAGGCATGGGGAGTGTACCTCTGACAGGTGGAGGAGGCAGGTCGTAGGTGCCTGGCAACGCAACGGCGTCTTGCGAGAGTGGAGGGGCCAAGGACGTTACATCCGGAGCAGCGCGATTCAATCCACACGAGAGCTCAGCTGGGTAGCCAGCAAGTCGACGGCCTCGACTGACTGGTGATATATTGGCCGGCCTGGCGGGAACTTGTCTCCCGTCTGGCTCTCCTCTCCTCTCCTCACCGCGCCTCCCACGGTCATGCTCTCTCGCCTGCCCCTAATTCACCCTCGACTCCCGAAGCCCACTCACTGTACCTCCCCTGCTGAAGCCCTCTGTACCCCTCCTCACCTCCGCCCCTGAAGTCCCCTGTACCTGCGCCTGCAACTGCAAGCACCTGCACCGGTACTGCATGCACCAGGCCCCACCTTCCCACGGTGTCCTCACCAACTACGACTGACGACCGACGGCCGACGACTGACGTGCATCCGCTGCCCCTCGCCATCCGCCGGTGGCCTCTCGACATTCCCAAGGTCCCCCCTCCTCTCTCACACACATCTCTCCAGCTCCCTCTCCGGCCGTTCACCCACACCCACCCTTCACCATGGCGATGCGACCGACCCTCTTCACCCGGGACCTCTCGGGCCTCTCCCAGAGCTCCGACCCCAACTCGCCCAACGTCGGCTCCCCCGCCGAGCAGCGCGACGACGCCAAGCGCAACTTCCTCAAGGCCATGCGTCCCCTGCCGACCCAGCACTACTGGCACGTGTACTTTGACAAGTGCGTCTCCTGGCCATCCCTTCCCCCCCTCCCCCGGCGGCGGTCCGACAGCAGCAACGGCGGCAGCAGCAGCAGCAGCAGCTAACGGCAGGCAGGCAGTCCAAGGACCAGCAGACGGCGGACGGCGAGGAGTACAAGGTGCAGCTCGAGCAGCTGGGCACGCAGATCGAGTCGGTGCAGGACTTCTGGAAGTACAACAACAACACGCCGGTGGACCAGATCAAGACGCGCGAGTCCATCTACCTCTTCAAGCAGGGGTTCAAGCCCGTGTGGGAGGACCGCCGCAACATCAACGGCGGGTCGTGGACGTTCCGCGTGCCCAAGGCCATCGGGCCGGACGTCTGGACGCGCGTGCAGCTGCTGGCCATCGGCGAGGAGCTGCAGGGCGTGCTCGACGAGGACGACCAGCTGTGCGGCGTCGGCCTCTCGGTCCGCTTCAACTCGCACCTCATCTCCGTCTGGCACCGCGACGCCTCCAAGAAGAAGTCGGTCGACGCCATCCTGCAGTGCGTCCTCGAGCAGCTGCCCGCCGAGCTGCGCCCCAAGCCCGACAACTCGTTCTACAAGCGCCACCAGGACCACCAGGGCTTCAAGGCGCCCCCCGAGCTGCAGGCCGTGCTCGACTCGCAGAAGCGCGCCGAGGCGAGGGAGAAGGCCGCCGCCGAGAACTGATGGGCGAGCCTCGACGGAGAGGGCGAGCCTTGCTGAGAGGGCGAGCCCGGACGGGCGTATGCATTTTTTTTTGAGGCGTTCTGGGAGGGCATGATATATATTGGGCTGCGGAGAGCCTCGCGCCACGCACCGCTCGAGGGAGCATGAGCCCGCGCAGGGCCGATCATATAGTACTGGGAAATTGAGACGCAAGATGCCCATGGCCGAGCGGACCCCAGATGGACAATATATTCGTCAATCTATCCTTGCGGCGTCTCTGCCGAAGTGCCGGCCGCCACCATGTTCAGCGGCTCCTCATCTCCATCCCACCCACCCATTGCCATGCGGGTACCGAGTGAGGAGACGCCGTCGTGAGAACCTAGTGATGCCCCAAAATGGAAGTAGAAAAAAAAATCAACCCCAACGCCCTGCTTGAATGAATCCCCAACGCCCTCGCGTCCCCAGGTCCCACGGCCGGCTACTTCCAGGCGCCCGCCCGGCGCATGACCTCCTCAAACTCGGCGCGGCCGACGCCGACCTGGACGCCGGCGCCGGCGTTGGCCTCGAGCACCATGTCCCGCAGCACGGCGTCGTCGACGTCCTCCTTGAGCACGGCGGCCACCCTCTTGAGGTCGCCGAGGGTGATGACGCCGTCGGGGCGGCCGCCGGAGAACAGGCGGAAGGCCTCGTCGACCTCGGCGGCGCGGGCGCCGTCGTCATCGGCGCGCGCGTGCAGCTTGAGGGCGGCGACGGCCAGGAACTCGTCGTAGGCCGAGGTGCCCTCGCCGTCCGGGTCGAGCACGGAGACGAGGTCGGCGTGCTCGGCGCGCGAGGACGGGGCCACGCCCAGGGCGGCGAGGGCCGAGCGCAGGTCCCGCGTCGGGAGGCGGCCGCGCGGGTCGGCGCTCGTGGCGGCCGTGGCGAACAGCGAGAAGGCCTCGCCGATCTCGTGCTCCTGGGCGGCCGTGAGGTTGTGCTGCTTCGCGAGGGGGGAGGGGCGGGCGCGCGGCGCCGGCGCGGGTTTCGGCTTGGGGGCGCGTTTGGCGGGCTGGAGGGGTTAGCCGCGGCAGGAGGGGGGACAGAGGAGAGCGGGGACGTACCATTGCAGTCTGGGAATGGGGAAGGACAGGTGTAGATAGTTTTGGTCGGGTTGAGGTGAGGACTGGTGACGGTCATGCTGATCGCGTCGAGTCGAAGCGTGGACGCGTTAATGGGCGGAGGAGGGGCACACCGTGTCGACGCACAGGGCGAGAGGGTCATCGACACGGAGCGATTCACCTAGAAATTTGCGGCGGATGGAGCCTTCAGAAACTTCTCCTTCCTCCTCCCACCTCCTTCACCATCTGGAAAAACGAGCTCCGCGATCTGGCCCCGACGCCGGCATTCCCGCCTGCTGCCGCTTCAATCAAGCAGAGCAGCACGCAGACACGAAGCTGCCAGCCATCGCCCACCGCCCAAAGTTGCGTCGGTCGGCGTGGCCTGGTGTGTCGCATGCCGCTCAACGAGCACCGTTTCGCAGAACCAGAACACACAACACGAACAAACATGCAAACAACAACGCTTCTACAATAATGCTAGAGCTTGCCGCCTCCTAAAACCTAGAGCGAGCAAGTGTGGACAATGAAGCAAGATGAAAAAACCACCACGTGTCGTACGCGGCGCGCGGTCCGTGGGCGCCTTCTGTTCGCTCGGTTCTCGTACCGGGCGGCAGGTGTCTGCCGGGAACATGCTCTCCTGTGATGCTCGTGCTGTGATGGAGCGAGGTTGCATGTCACGAAGTGAGATGGTGTGCCGCGAGCAAGCAATCGTTGCTTGTTGCCAATGTCTGTATCGCTGCCTCGCTCGCCATCTCGGTCAAACGGCCACCAACCATCGCCATATTGCTACATGTCCATCCCCATGCTGGCCCATGTCCATCCCCATCGAGCGTTGCCGTCTGCCGATGGCTCAAATCTTCGACGCCGGCTCCCTGACCAGACACCCGTCAGTGCCGCCCAAGCACAGGCGAGCGAGGAGCACCTACCGAGCCACTCACTTGAAGTTGTTCTTCATCTCGCGCAGCTTGGCCATGACGGCCACGGGCTCGCTCTCCCCCGTCGCCTTCTGAATCGCGGGGTCCTGTCGTCGTCTGTCAGCACCCCCACGTCTGCTGCGGAGTGAGAGACGAAATGACCTACCTCGACGCGCATGAAGACGTTGTGTTGCTGCACCGTCACCGTCAGCCGCCCTGTCCGACGCCAGAAACGCGGTCGCTCCCTACCTTCTCGTCGCCCATCGTGAACTTGCCCTGCGTCTCCTTGTTCTCCTCCGCGAAGGTCTGCAGCTTGCGCACCGCCTCGCTCTGCAGCACCGACGCGCCGAACTTGACGTTGGCCTTGGTGTACTCGTGTCCGGGCTGCGCGGGTCAGTCTCCCTCCCTTCGATGTGCGGCCGCTGCGACGGGGGGGGGGGCGTCATCACTCACGTAGACGACCGTGTCGTCCGGCAGCGCGGCGAGCGTCTCGTTGAGCGCCTTGTGCATCTCCGCCGCGTTGCCCTCGAAGAAGCGACCGCAGCCTGGCAGGGAATCGTCAGCTTCGGCGGGGGGGGGGACGGGGGATCGTCATTAAGCCAGAAAGCATCCCACCTCCGATGAAGAGCGTGTCGCCCGTGAAGACGGCCTTGTCGTCGCCGTCCTGCAGGAACCAGCAGATGCTGTCCTGGGTGTGGCACGGCGTGTGCAGGGCCTTGACCGCGATGCTGCCGAGCTGGAAGGACGTGCCGTGGGCGGGCGTCCTGGTGACGCCCTCGCACTTGGCGCCGCCGATGATGGGCAGCTTGGCGAGGTTCAGGTCTTCGAGCTGGGGGAGGTGAGCTGATTTAGCCATGGGCTCCGGGGGGNGGGGGGGGGGGGGGGGGGGGGGGGGGGGGGGGGGGCTCAGGGACGTACCAGCTTCTTGTTGCCGCCGGCGTGGTCCCAGTGGCTGGAGGGCTGTGGTCAGCTGGATACTCTGGGGGTTGCGTTCGAGGAAGCGTACTGATGGGTGTTGACGACGGCGGTCAGGTCGATGTCCTTCGACTCGATGGCCTTCTTGAGCACGGGTGCCACTCTGAGCATGGTCAGCGACGCGCGCCGGGGGAGCAGTTGGAGGCGCCCTCACTCTTCGGGGTTCGCGGGGTCGATGATGAAGGCCTCCTTGGTCTTGTCGTCCTTGACCAGGTAGGCGTAGTTGTTGCTACTGCCCACCCCTGCACCGTCGTCCGAGTCAGCGATGGGTCTCGCGGGAAGATCTGGCGGGCATACACATGGGGATCGACTGGATATGCATGGCGCTGGTGGGCGTGAGCTGTGTGCTCTGTCAGTGATCGGATGCTTGACACGACGGGGCACCGCGAGGAGACGTCGACAGCTCACTCACAGGTTGGATAGCTCTGGGAAACGGCTTCAAGAGAGATCTCCGGGTGGCGAGGCCTAACATGAACGGCAATTGATGTGAAGGGTTTGGTGCTGATTGAGGGTTGCAGTGAGCGAGGTATCACTGTTCGGCCGTGGTGACGTTATTGGAGCCCTTCATACTGATGACATATCAAGAGGCTTGACTAGCCGGAGCTTCGACCCCAGTCGGACTGTCTGCGGGGTCCACCCGCGGTCAACGGCATTCAGTGGGCCGGGCTGTTCAGATGCCTCTTTGAAGCCTTGGAGAGGATCAAAAAAATCGTCACACGAGACACCTGCTGGGCCATATTTAATTCAGGAACGCGGGTTCTTACTGAGTAGCGAATTCTTGCTACTCTAGAACTCTTATGGTTGTGGATACTCAGTCCAACACTGAAACCCACGCATGTCATGAGTATCCCATGTATTGAGCAGACGCCGGTAGACCATATCAAATAGCCACTTTCTTCTAGCTCTTTGCTCGTATGGATCCCTCGAGGCCATGTCTATTCAAGCTAAAAAGACTCACGACCATGAAAGTATGCTGAAGATGTACAGATGACCTCTGGTAACCGTACAGATGTACTCGCTGGCCACAGGAAACCGACAGTGATGTGACAACGACTGATGCATCTCCAAAGTCCCAGGACCTGCGTGACTTTGGCAGCTCGAAAGAGACCACGACCCTCTTGCCATACCGTCAATGAATTCTTGCCCCCTTCTCTGTACACTGTGTTGAACTGCCTCCTTGTCACCGGACAATATTCATGGACACACATACGTGGCAGAGAAACCATCGGTGGTCTGCGACAAGATATTGTCGCCGGTTCGTCAGACCATCAAATACAAGCGTCAAGCCATTTCCAATAAGCGAAAGCACAGCGGACAGTCCTATTCATCTGGCGTCTCGACTATGACGCTGGCGGCCGCTGTGTTGAAGACAAGCCACCTACCGGCACATGCCTCGCGCCACGCTCAGAACAGGACGATGAACACGAATGCCTCGGAAGTTCATTGGAGAGGGAACCCCCCGAAGACGGAATGACAGACTCGGGACGCCCTCACACTTTTTTTGAGACCGCGATCGTCTTCTTTGGAACCCGGCGCGTGACAGGTCGAGGTTCACAGCTGGACCACCAGTCCCGAGTACCCCCGTGACTACACCGATAAGATCTCTTCCAGGTCTCGACCCAGCCTCACCCAAGTCGGTATTTTGGAGAAATCGGCTCTAGAAGGGAGCTGGAGGCGCCCCAGGCGTTGGTGATGCTGCTGGATCGTCATCCGCAGGCGTATGAGGGCAACCTCGGACCTCAGCCCGCAGCGTAGTGATGACCGAGCCGACGTTATACATCAAGTCCGTCTCCGTGCAGGCTGAAAACGAAACGCCCATCGGTATAGAAGACGAGGCTGGTGCGATTTGACAAAGTTGCCACGCCATTCTTATGTTACGATAATGATAAACGAACCACTCATTGTTTTGCCGCATAGCCGGCATGCAGAGCCGTTGGTTTGTGTTGACTGTCTGCATTGCGGACTCGCTGGCCTTCTGTTTCGAACTCCATGACAACAACGCTACCGGTCTTGGTGTTTGATACCGTACGGCACTGTAACGCCAATAGCACACACACATCAATGTGAACACCCGTGGACAAAAGGTCAGCCGTCGAAAAGACGACGACACGGCACCAAGGGGGAATGGATGGATGGATTATGCCCATGAGCAGGGAAAACGCAGGGAAGCCCGCCCAATATCCCAGACGGGCGTTCAAGTTCGTTGGTATCATTTCAAAATCACAGACAGCTGATCACAGACAGCTAGACGACGCCTATCGGCTTGGGCTTCCAAGCACCGTCATACGTCGACCAGCCCGTGCCACCGCCGCCCTCCTGCTCCTCGCCCCGCGACGCCTCGGCCTCGGCGCCAGCCTCCCGCGCGTCCGCCGCCTCCTCCTCGCCCCCCTCCAGAACCTCGCTCGACATCTTCAGCGCCGCCAGCATCAGCTTGTTCGACGCCGGCTCGTCCATGATCCCCTCCAGCACCTCCAGAACCCTCGCCTGGCCGTGCCGCCTCACGAGCGCCGCCCTCGCCGCGCCGTCCCCGCCGCCGCCGGCCTCCAGATACCCGACCACCGCCGCCCGGCAGTCGACGCCGCCCCCCGCGTCGTCGTCGGCTCCGACTTCGCGACCGACGTCCCCGTCCCCGTCCCCGAGCGCCCGCCAGTAGTACTCCCAGATCCACGCCAGGGCCTTGCGCGCCGCGGCCCGCAGCTTGGCCAGCGAGGGCAGCTGCTCGTGTGTCGCCTGGTGGCGCAGCTCGACAAAGGTCGCCGGCAGGCCGATCGTCTTGGCGACGCTGTACATGCTCAGCTTGCGCTGCTTGTCCTGATGCCCGTCCAGCAGGCCCGTGACGAAGCTGCGTGTCGTCAGCGGGAGCTCCGTGGTGATGCGCCGCGGGGGCTCGAATAGGGAGAGACACGGTGGGAGGTGGGGGATGCAGGGCAGAGAAAGGGACGGAGGCTCACCGGCTGAAGGCCGCGGCGTAGGCCGCCCGCGCGGCGTAGGTCCCCGCGCTGCTGCCGCCGCCCTCGGCGTCGCTGAGGATGGCGGCCGCCAGGAGGGCCGTCGACTCGACGAGGTGCGGGCAGCCGCCGCGCTGCATCCACAGGGAGACGCGCGCGACGGCCTGGTGCTGGTGCTGGTGCTGGTACTGGTGCTGATGCTGATGCTGGCGCTGGGCGGGGCTGCCGACGGCCGCTTCGGGATAGAACTGGCGGCGGACGGCGAGGAGCTCGGCGCGGTCGCGCCAGGGGGTGAGGATGTACTGGACCATCGTCTTGGGTGCCGCCTGTCTCTGGCCGATCGGGGTCTTCCGGGGGTGGGATTACGAGGCGAGGCTACGAGAGAGGTGACGGCTGGCTGGTGCGGAGAGGAAGGCTAAACGGGAGTGGTGGCCGTGAGGTTGGCGCGGCGGAAGGTTCGAGCCGCGGGGACGTGATGCGATGGTGTTGATGTAGTTTGGTGATTGTGGAGGTGGGTGAGATGGTGTTCCGGGGGATGAAAAAAAAGCCTGACCCGCCCCTCCGTCCATCGATTCGTCTCGCAAGCATCGACGCGCCACGACCACCAGTTCGGCCTTGCATCGCCGGCTTGATGCGAACATCGATTCAGCTCTTCGGTCGAGGGCCAGACTCGCGGATCCTGTACCTAGCCGGCAGTTGATGGTTCACGCGTCGTACGTCACAGCAGAGGATCCATGCGGGCCGACTACTCCCAGCAGCCATGCCGGCGGATCCGACCACGCGAGTCTCTCGCGACGAGACAGCTGACATCAGGGACTTCTCATGGGCTCTGTTATCTTTCTTTCATCGGATCTAGACAGCTCTCGCCGCGGCCGGGCTCTTCAGCGCAGGATCAGCGCAGGATAAACCGACCTCCTCAAGCTAACCCCTCCCAGCCAAGCAATTCACTCGGTTTTCGCTGGTGTCCCAGCACTCACTGGCTGCGACATTTCTGCCCTCTTTTCATTTGAGATGGGTTCGTTCATGTCGATCAAATCCCTTGATATCGGAAAATCGTGATGCCACCTCTCCGAGATGATCGTCACAGTCATCGTCACCAGGCAAGGCAATGGCAATCGCTCGGGACGACGGTGGGGCGACGACGCAATACTTCGTCTGTGAAAAGTGGCAGCGACGACCCCCCAAGGGACATCCGACAACGGCACCAGAGCTGGCCGGCCACTGTATGACATAATGGGAAGGAGGGGGGGGGGAGGGGGGGTAAAGGGGTAAAGGTAAAGGGAAGGGGGGGTCCACCCATGCCTGACCTCGAGAAACCCCTCCCTCGGGCGCTGAGGCGCTGCTAACAAATTTTGCTTCTCCTCAGCTCACCTCCTCACCGGCAGCAAACCCTTGACCACCTCGCCCCCCCCCTTCAGGTCCCTCTACCCCCCCCTCCTCAGACAGGGATGTCACTGACCCTCCCCCACCCAACAGGGCTGTTGTCGAGAACGGCGGGGGCGGGGACCATCACTGGGACAGTCGGGCCACTCATGTCGCTCTGTCCCGCCAAGCGGCCGAGACACGGACCCGCAAAAACCACATGCGCGACAGGGGACAAGGGTGCCATCTGGCGGCTCTGCCTCGCTTGTCCCTAGCGTCCGGCATCCCAGTCCCGTCTTCCCTGTCCCTCCCTCCGCCCCTCATGATCACTCGTGTCGTGGCCGCAGCAGCAGCTCATTGTCATTGTTTGTCATTGGTATCGAGATCGATTGCATGCTATCTCAGTGCAGATTCCTCCTGCATCTTGTGCCCCGTCTACCCACGAGACAGACACATGGATGGACCCGTTGTCGGGTATTCCATCCTTCCCATTCATTCCCTGTGCGCCTCGCTGTACCCGTGAAACCCGCTTGAAAATCCACAAAAAAAGACAACTGCCACGCTCTCGTACACTTGCCCCATCAGCACGCCTTCTCGCCCTCCACACCGTTGTACTCATCGCTCTCCTCGCCCTCGCCGTCCTCCTCGTCATCGCTCTCCGGCGGCTGCCACGACTCCTCCAGCTTGAGGCCCTTGCCCGTGCCCTCCTGTCCCCGGTATGACCCTCCGAAAAGGGACGACATGGCCGACCGGGAATGGCTCAGATGAGGGTCATCGTCGTACTTATCCGGGGCATCATACAGGCCCATGCCCACCAGGATCTCGCCCTCCTCCTCCGCCTCGTTCAGCGGCTGGTAGGGGATCGTGTCCTCGGACGACACCGCGGGCTGCTGCTGCTGTGCCTGGGGAAGGTTCTCCGGTGTCGGCGGCGAGGTGCTGTTGAACCCGTGCGCGGCGAACGTGTTCCACTGCGATGCCGTGTTCGACCCGACGTAGTCCATCGCGGACAGCGCCGGAAAGGGCTCCACGTAAGGGTTCGTCGAGACGTAGGCCGGTGTGGTCTCGTGGGACATGCTCCAGCCTTCCACAGGCAGGCAGGGGGTCGTGTCAAAGTTGTCGTACGGCAGCGACAGAGGCGAAAAGGCCGAGTTGGGAGATGTGCTGCAAGAGTAGGCCGGCACCGGGGAATAGTGCGCCTGGACGCTGGGGGCGACCTCGTAATCGGCGCAGGTAGGGAAGGGATAGTGTGCGAGGTGCTGTTGCGGTGGTGCCGACATCTGGCCGTGGTAGTATGATGAAGGGTGCCAGCTGAGCGGGCGGCTGGGTCGTGCTTGCGAAGTTGGTAGCTCATGTGCAAAAGGCCAGGCATTCTGCTCGACCGCTTGCTGCCTCCTCCTCGCTGCCAGAGACCCATCGTTCATTAGAGTCCTCCTCCTTGATGCCATGCTGGATGACCTCGGGCTGCTGCTGGCACTGGTAGGCTTGACCACTCGCATGGCGGTGCTCATGGCATTCCCGACGCGCTGCTGACCGCTTGACCCCCTTGAGAGCCTACGGGAGGCTTGCGAGATGGCCATCTGTCGAGACAGGTCGTCCATGAAGGAGTCGGAGGGATGTTGTTGGTAGGAGGCAGGAGAGAGGCCGGGTTGGGCGACGCCTAGGTATGAGGGCATCATCATGAAGGACCCGTTGTTGTTGTTGTTGTTGTTGTTGTTGTTGTATAGTATAGAAGTAATGTAAAAGAATCTTGTGTCGATAGAGAGGCGGTGATGGTATCCAAGTGGAAAGTTTGGGTGAGGAGGAGAGACTGAGGTGTGGGTTGTGCAGGTGTTATAGGTTCAGTTGAGCTGGGTGAAGGCGGGTGAAGTACCACTTGGGTGTTTGGTCGCTGGGTTCCAAGGGAGCGGATATTCCTGAGAAGGGGGGGGGATAGAAGATTGGCGTGATGGAGAATAAATCAAACTTTAGCTCCAGAAAGAACAGCATTTCAAGAAGTGGACCGACAGGAAAGACAGATGTAATAAAGAAGAAGAAGGACCAGGCATGGATGGTATGTGTGATGGACGCCGCCGGCCAGAGTGCGGGTTGCATGGGTGATGGGATACACTGTAGGGAGGGTGTCGATGAGGAGTGCCCGTGAACGGGCACGTACCGCCGCCGCCGCACAGCGCAAAACGACTTGAAGGGGTCCCCCCAGTCGAGGTACGTACCGCCTTCGCGTGTCTGACTTGACTTCAGATGGGTATATTGTAAGGGTGGGCTGCGTCATACGGCCGGGGGCAGGGATTCCACTAGTACCATGTTCAAGGCTCCAGTAGACGGACCCGCGAATACCACTTTCCCGCTCCTTTGGGCAGGCTTGGCTCTGTACAGGCCGTCGGGCCATGAGACGGACTGGTAATAGCGTTGGGAGAAGGGGGGGGGGGTGGATGGGTGTTGGGATCCCAGGTGTGCGTTGGCGTAGGAGAAGCACTTGGTCAATCGCCTGCGAAGGCGCTGTGTACGAATCGTGGCTGCTGTGCGGGTGCGAGCACCTGAGGATCCTGTGCCGCTTGGGAATCATCCAGCCGGTGGCAGAGCCATTTTCCCACGACAGGCTCGGACGGGGGTTTGCAAGGCTATCGCCAGGTAGCGTCGTACCCGCCCCTAAAGATGGGTGGGTGGCCCAGGGTCAGAGAGATGTGGGTAAAAAAAAAGAACATGGATGGAATGTCTCGAGTGGAAAAGAACCCGCTCGGCCCAGGCGCTCACACCCTGCAGCATCAAGAGTCTGGAGACGGGTGGGGAGCATCAAGTGCGGAGCTCTCAACCGCGAGTACAGGGCGGCCAACCCCTGCTTACGTCTCCGCGCAACTGCGACAGGATGTAAAGGGGACGCCACAGATGGGTTAGGGGCATCCCCCGGTCATTCGACCGGCGCGACGGAGGGACGGAGGGGGTGGATCTACTGCATTGACTCGAAAGCCGTCAAGCCTGGGCGAATCGCCCGGCGCGACGGCGAGTGGACCGGTGGGCACTGCCCTCAGGCAGCAGGCTTGTGGAGAGCCATGGGGGTGTGTACTGAGGAACGCCTGGACCATGGAAGCCCAGGCCATCGAGCCAACGTGCTTGGAACGACTGGGGCGGGCAGAGGACATGGGGATGTGCATCTTCGCCCTGAGAACCAATTTACGGTTCTGCCAAAGTGCCTGACCAGTGCCACCGACCAGCCGATGGCTTCCTAGTGGATTTGTGGATACTGTCGGCGATGACCAAGGAAACCGCAAATCTCACCTGGCGCGTAACATGCTCCGAGACAAGTACACAGTAATGTTTATCGGGGAGAAAGGATGAGAGAGAGGCCGGAGGCCAGGCTTCAGAGCGCTTTCGTCCTCCCCACTCGAGATGCAACACCGTCAATCAGCACAAGTGCATGCTGGCGTTTGGCCGTTTTCTCTCTTCCTGCGCTGCTCCTCTCCTGTCTGTGTAGGAGCACAGCAGGCGTTTTTGAAAGAAGAACTTGCACATCTCGGGCGGCCAGAGCTCGAGGATATGTCGTGAAGGCACCAGTACTCGACAAGAGACCCCCTTTTTGGATAATTTGGCCGAAGACAATGAATCTGTCGAGCTGACTGTCACTTTTCCTGGTAGGGGTGGTATGAAGGAAAAGGGGCCGCAAAAGAGGCCGTCGGCTGTCGAGCAAGGGTACAACAAGGGTGCCGAACGCCGTCTCGAAGGGATGGACGATCCCAGGATCGCGAAGCTGCTGGCGGACAGAGCTTTGTCACCAGGATAACTCGCGGAAGGGAAGGGGCTGGGGGGTATGAGAGGGCGGAGAGCCCCCTTTGGGCCCTGGGTCCATGTCCTGTCGGCCTGCGCCATGCCACGCCGCGGCATGCTTGGGCCCCGGATGAACAAGATTCGTTGGACACATCTCCTCCGGGATCCAACCATCGCTCGATGCGGAGCGAAGAAACGGAACGCGAGTTGTTTGCGGGAATGCCGGGGGCTGGTCCTGGAGTCGGAGAGGGGTGGGCGTATCATGTCGAGGTGCTGAGGACGTGGAGGCTTTGCTGGTGGGAGGGGGAGAGATCGGTCGGTGATGGGGCCAATGTGCTGGCCACACGGCCGGGGGCCTGACCAACCAGCCTAGCGACGAGAGAATCAGCAACGGCCGCCCTAATGTCGTGTGGGAAGAGGGTCGGCGACGTGGTACTGGTACGCTTGGCTCGACTTGGTACGGTGCGGTGCGGTACGGGGACGGATGCGGGTGGGTGGATGCTAGACTAGTAGGTGCTTTGCTTGGTGTTTTAGTGGGTGGTCGCCTGTCGGGACAGAGGATTGGCGGCGGGTGTGGTCAGGAGTGGTACGAAGTACCTCGAATAGTTGTCAGGCCTCGGGCACTGCGACTGCAGACTGCAAGTGCGAGTGCAATGTGAGGGGCGGCCCACGGTCCACGGGTGTGATCTGGCCGTGATCTAGCCTCGGGTTGCATCTTGTTTTTCTTGCCTCCACTCCCTCCCCCTCCCTCCCTGATAATCACCGCCCCAGGTACCACACCATGCATCAAGGCACCACAAGCTGAATCCGAAGGATGGAATGCCATCATGTTGTGCCCTCGTCGCCTGGTGACCTGTGACCCGGAGAGTGGTGTTCTCACGCCAGCTCGGGCCGGTCCCAGCCTAGTAAGACGCTTGCTGCCTTCTTGCCCCCTACAAGTCGTCTTCCCTCGGTCCAACCATGACGGCCCCATCATGCATAGAGAATGTGTGTCTGATGGGCCTTGAATCGTGTCTTGCCTTGTCTTGTCTGTCGTGTCTCGTCATGTCCTTTCGCGTCGTGTCAGGGGAGAATCCTCGGCACTCTTTGGAGCGTGTGATGATACGATGGACTTCGGAAACAGCCTGGTTGACAAGCGCTAGGTGGCTTCGGCAACAAGGGTTGATTTGGCTGATCTACATCTGTTTGGCGAGTTGGTCGGGTCTCAGGGAGCCGACGCTGTGACGAGATGAGTCGAGGTGGATGAGAAAGAGGAATGTGGACATCCGGAAGCCTCCGAGATGGGTTGACTCTTGGACGATTCCAGATGGTGTCACTTGGGGAGGTAGGTCAGAGGGGGTGGGCAGGGTTGGTCGACAAGGTGGCGGTGGATTGCCAGGTCCTTTGTTGATGGAGCTCCTTCCGTGTCCAAGGTTCGGGGTGGGAACCAGTCGGGCTACAGCGACAGCACCAGCACCAGCACCAGCGCCAGCGCCAATGCCAGCTTCGGTCGCAGGGGTTACAGTGATGCTTCAGTACGGGTAAGCGAACCCTGGCTGCCTGGGCCACATCATCATATGAGAGGACGAGAAAGGGCAGGACAAGGGACCAGACCTTCGTTCATCCACAGCCAACCACAACTCGTCTCAACTGGATGCCGCCTGCCCTACCTGGCAAGCGCTGGGTGATGGAACCTTCCTGCTTCCTCCTTCCTCCACCCGCCCTTGCCTTGTCCGACAATGAGGCTGATGCACTTACGCTCGCGCTGACCGGTCGCTCCTGGTCTGGCTTCCTTCTGCGAGCTCCCACCACATCCCAAGCCAGCACCACCCACCCCAGCCACTGGATCGGCCCCCCATGTGAATCACTTGTAACGGGTAAAGTTCAGGTGCGTCCCGCGACCGCCCGTAATAGGTCTTGCCGGACTTCCCTGCTCCACGGTCATGTCTACCCACCCACCTGCCAACCAAGCCGCCTTCGACAGCTATCGATTCATCATCATCTTGCCCGCAAGGAAGGAGGAGGTCGTTGACATGCGTCGGTACCTGCCCACCAATACCAAGCGTCTGCTCACACGCCCACCTACCCACCGTACCTACCGACCACTGCACCAAATTTAACCGGGGCACGCCCTCCCCACTGCAGACTTCTTCTGACTGTCGACTCGACTTGTTCCGAGTTGCCTGGAGCCTGGTCCTCCTGCCATGACATCAAATGCCAACAGGATTCCGGTCAATCTTCCTGCTGGATCCTAACCCTTACACAGGGTCGTCTTCCCGTCTCGTCGATCTGTCCTTGGCGGCCCGCCAAGTGAGCGGCATCATTCCCGACGGAAACGCCAACAGCTTGCACTTCGCTCTTTCGTCCGTCCGTCTGTCTTGCCCATACAGATAGTATTCTCCCGTAAAGCCACCCGGCCGTCAGGAAACCGTCTCGTTCCCGTAAGGAAGGGTAGGACCTGGTACCACAGCCAGACGAAACAGGGCGGCGCTTATGGACCAGCGGTGCACGTTACAGCACGCACATCGACTCTCTGCGACCACTGTCCACATCCGCTCTGAAGACACCCGGCAAGACGAGACTAAACGAACCAGGCGTCATTTCCCAAGGCTTGGTGGGCGAAGCTGCCGTTCGGAGTCTGCCAGCCAAAGCCAGAGGCCGGTTTCATGGTAACCCCACCACCTGAATGCCTGCAACGCCACGATGGAGAACCAAGGGTGGCTCGATTACCTGCCATATCACCATGCCGGCCGACCTATTCGTCACCCTGATTGATCCGCGGCAAAGCTACGTCGTGCCCGCTGGCCAAACATACCAATGAGGACAGTCACCAGGCCGGTCACAAAGTGACAACCACCGAGCTGGCCAGACATGTGGTCAAGGCAGCAGGTCTTGTAGCGGAGCTAGGGACATATTCCAGCGGGAAAAGGAAAACCTCGAATCGCTGCCTGCTGATCACGAGCAACAGACAGGAGTAACGACACAATGCCCAGTGTCCACCCAAATGCCGGTCGGACGAGGCGGTGTATCGAAGCCTACACAGTCCCGAAAACGACTAAGCTCTAGCGCCTGCCGCCCCGTGGTGTCAAGGACCGAGTACTTCACATGCCCACTATTCACGCAAAATTCAGCAAGTCATCTGCATCATCCTTCGTGAGTCCAGCTCGCTCCACAACCACCTGCCACCAATTTTTTTTTCTCTCTCGGCAGCGCCAATAGACTGCCTAGGAACGACGTAACGCGTCGAGTTCGCCCTGCTGGAGACACTTGATTCCTCAGTCCGAGTCTGTCCTGCCGGTTCTTACTCTTCGGTCGACAGTACTGCTTTGCCTGACATGCGTGGGACATCCCACTTGCCAGCGCTGCCTTGCTTCGACGGTTCATGCTGCCAGCGCTACCCATGGCTGCAGTGCTATTCGTGACACGAAGCTGCCAAGTCTCTGCGAAATGATCGGCTGCTTGAGTCATTGCTCGGGATCGAGGCGCCACATGCTTCAAAACAGGACATGGCGACGATAGTCTCCAGCCGTCGATTGTCAAGGGCCGCTCCTTGCGGCGGACTCGAATGCTGCAGGGGCATAGGATAACCCCGACCCCATAAACCTTTCTCACGGGACGCGCGGGATACTCCAACATGAAGTGAAACCACTCATCAGTTGGCGGACCGCGTTGGTTGTGGCCTAGCGAGCCTAGCCTGACCACGACCGACAGTGACACTCCCAAAGCGCCGTCTCCACTGACGCATCACAAAAACGCGATACGCTTGCAGATGCGGCGGAGGCTAGCGTCCCTCAGGCTCCCTGGTTCCCTGAATCCGGCCATCCCTCGCCCATCCCGTTACCGCTACGGTCATCCCAAGTACCCGCCAATGCCACCGAACCGGATGTACAACGCACGGTTCAGGACGGCACAACACTCGACCGCCACGGTGTGTGACGATGGCTGCGTGGTTCACGATGGCTGATGCAGTTGCTTGGGGGTGGTGATTCGTCCTTCAGGCCGCGAGACGCACTTGCGAACCACGCCCCCTGCCACCTCATTTTCTTTCTGCGCCTGCAATCGAGCATCGGAACGATTCCTTGGTCTTGACGACAGCATGGCTTCTTCGCCTAGGTGACACCGTCCATGAATTATACACCAGAGGAAGCTGATGCGGTATACGGAGTGTCCCTGTGAAAACAGCAACGGCTGGGATCATGGTCGTTGGGGGTCCTGTTTGGGGTCTGGAAGATCGCGCAGCCGACAGGGTAGTACTCGCATCAAGGTGGTAACCAGAGTGGAACTCAGGGATGAGCGTACCGTCGCTTACACAGGCCAACACACCCTTCTTAGATGACCCAGGCAGGACAGGTGCGTCCGCCGCCGCTAGGCTGCTGTTGCTCGCCTTGCGGTGATGGGTCATTATTGGACCCTTACCAAACCACGACTCGTTGCTTGCGACCCAGAAGACGGCCAGCCCGGCACCTCGAACACGCTCCCCCACTAACACTTCTCGTTTCCAGGCTGTCAGAGCGTTCGAGAAACAGGTGGACTGCCGGCCATCATCGCAGCTAGGGGGACCAGGCCACCCTTGCTTGGCCGTCGAAATTGTTACAGAGGTACTCATTGCCAGGCCTTGGCTTCTGCGTCTGTGAGTGGAAGGGGGGTGTGCTGGCCGCTCCGGGTCATCTGGCTCAACAGTATTCAGCACCACCATGCCAGTTGGTTTGACCTGGCGGCCTCGGTGGCTTGTCACGGTGATAGCTCGGCACCTGCAAAACCTTCACGAAACTTCGGCCCAACCGCGGCTCCTGACAACCTCAAGGTCTCCGCGATGAACAGAAGGGCACACAATACTGATGTGCAGCATGCTCTGCTCTCTCTCTCTCTCCACCGACCACCGAGCCTTGCTTGGGCTTCAGAGATGAGAGTGAAACAGGAAAGGATTCCCACTCTTGCCCGGCTTCAACCGTCTCGCCGGAGAGTGCTTCGCGGAGGGATGCAATCAACTGGAACTTCCCTCCTCGAACGGGAGTGGAGGTGGGTGATCTACACAGCTCCGCGCACTGTCTGGATTTCAGCTGATCAATTTTGGGGCACCCAAGGCTGCCGCAGGCGGAGGGGATCCGAGTTGCAGGGCGGCAGAAGCGGCCTCGCGCAGACGACAGCGACAGCCCATACTGAATCACTGGATCAATGGGATGGACACCAAGTCACCACAGTGGAGATCGGTGCCGTGGGTGACTCCAAGGCCTCCTGCACTTGCACTAGCACGGACTGCAGGTGTGCACCACGAGGCGGGCCTCGAGTGCCAAGCATGCTGTTGCTTGTATCACCTGTACCTTGCGGTGCAAGCTGCGAAGCAGGCCAGGGTGCGTCCAGGTGGCAGAACAGACTCGGAGATGATCATGTGCAGAGGCCCCAGGCAAGTGGGCAGTGAGCCCAGGTGCGCAAGGTGGGGTGATGGTCTTGGGCCCTCCGCCGGCTTGAAGGCTTTCACCCCCCCTCGGCAGGCCAAGCCAGCAGTGCCTGGACACAACCCCAGGCCACCCCCCGGCAAAAGTGTCCGGCCGTCGCATCCACTACGCAACGCAACCGGTGCCATGGGTCATACTTGTACCTCTAGGCTCCATCGGCCAGCGGGCTAGACTGCACCGATGGGGACGAGACGTGCGTGGTGATCGTTCCCTCAGCGTAGCGGGGACTCGTCGTTCGGCATCCGGACAGGTGACGACCTCGGGGGCGTGCAGACCCATGCTGATATCGGACCTTCCCACCTCGGCATGTGCAGTGCTTCGAGATAGATGACACTCATCATAGGCAAACCTGACGTTGGCCTCTGGCGGCTTTCAGGAGGCGAAGGTACGATGGAGACATGTGCGATCTGACTCGTGGCCTGGGAAATAAGGCGCCCCCCTTCCCTTCGGGACCACATGGAGCTTGGAATTGGAAACAAGACTCGGGCAGCGCGTTCAACGAGTCGTCCTCCGGCATCCAACTAGCTGTCTGCCGCCGTTCGCATGCCACCTTTTACCATACCTAGCCTCTCAGTCCGTCGGCTTCTGGCTATGCATGCCACGCCCCCCTATTTCAGGCGACAAGTTCGCGGCTACCAGCACCCATGGCTACCCACCGATCATAGCCACAACCAGCAAGGCTTTCCCGCTTGGCAAGGGGACTTCATCAGCGTTGGATGATCAACATGACGCCCGTGGACTCTCACCCGCACTGGCTGGCAAATTTGGCCAGGCGTCGACGCCACCCCCGTTCCATCTCATCCCATCCCATCCCATCCCATCCCTTCCATCTCATCCCACCCCCTGGACGTTGGAGAGAATTGCTGGTCGCTTGCTTCTCCATTCCTCGGCCCCCTTCTTCAATGTCGCTCCGATTTGCCGGTCTCATCTCGTCGACACCCAAACGGAACGGCGCATGACCGAACGCCGTGAGCGCTTCTTCGCCTTCTTGCGCTGTTTCTTTGCCACTCCGGAGTCCCAGGGCCGGCCTGGGAGTGGATGAGGGAGACAAAGTGTTACCATGCTGTTCTGCCCTCCTCCGGTCTGCCTTGGACTTCTGGTCATCCATGCACCCCATGGCAACCCGGCTTCCACCTACCTGCTTTCCTGACACATCCGTGACGCGGACTGCCAGAGTGCCAGAGTGCCAGAGTGGTATCGTGGGTCTGATGCTGATGCGCATGACGACTGGGCGAGAAAGTCACTCACTCACCCTCTCCCCTCGTATCTGGTCTCCAACTCGTCAACGAGACGGGCGTGTTTCCTGCAAACAGATTGTGCCCCTCTCACCCCCTTTGCCCCCCACCCAGCCACCTCTGAGTCTCATGCTCAGCAGTTCTTCTACACCTCCACGTAACGGAGAAGCACCAGCACACGCAGCACCT
Organism: Verticillium klebahnii; assembly: GCA_002851715.1. NCBI lineage: Eukaryota > Fungi > Ascomycota > Sordariomycetes > Glomerellales > Plectosphaerellaceae > Verticillium > Verticillium klebahnii. The sequence goes on along the minus strand of NMXL01000003.1, from coordinate 5,240,185 downwards.
AACGTGTCTCGAACTAGCGGGAGGTAGCAGGCGGCACCCCGAGCGCCGAGTGACTTGGCATGATACAGAAGCGACTTGGGGCACCAAACCATCCAGAGTCGCGTTACGGAGCTCGCTGATGCTCGCCTTCCCCCCAAAACCCGCCGCTGCAGGCGCTCACCGCCTGACAACCCCACGGCGTGACAACACAGCCCTCGCAACAATGCGAACTCACTTGCACCATGTGCAGTACAGTGGCGATCCTGCTGTTCCCCTGCTGTTCTCTGATCGTCCCGCACGCAGGCCTGCTCCGCCGCGTGCCATTCGCCTCTGACGTGCATCAAGCTCCGACGGACTGTCGCGTCGAGTTGTCTCGACTCGCTGAGCCGCCCGTCATCTGACCACATCGGGCTGTTGGCTGAACAGGGCAGACGGCTGGCTGGATCAAGTCTCTGAACGGGTCGGATGCCTGCAACTAGCATGTACGTCGGTGGCAAGTCCAGCGAAACCCTCTCGCTGCACTTTGAGCGTAGCCGCGTCCACGGCGAATTCCAGAACAGCTCGCATGTTCCACTGGTCGTCCTGTCGAACGAGGCCATACAGAACGCATGCAATGAAGGTGTCTCCGGCGCCCACTGTGCTATTCACGAAGTCAGTCTCATTGGGCAACTGCGCCCTGCTTGTGCGACGGCAGGGCCTTGGGTGGGGCAGAGCTCCAAAAGAGCAGCCGCCGGTCAACCTACTCGATGATTTCTCCGTCAGGCCCCTGCACTGGGCAGTGGACGCACGCCTCGTCACTGAGTGACAGACACGCCGCCCCGGCTGCCCCCCAAGTGCAGAAAGCCAAGGATCTGGACCACTCGTCAGTCAACTGGATGCCATTTGTTATCCTACCTCCCCCGCTCAACTTACGCGCGAGCCGGTTTCTCTCCGAGAAGGCACGCCTCGGCAGAGGTGTATCCGCAGTCCTAGTCAGCAACACGGTCTCAGCGGTCAAGTTTGCGGTTTCTCCTTTGCTGCAGAAGCAATGCGATGCGACTCACCTCAGCCCAACCCTTTGAATAGAACACAACGTCCGCCTCGGCTGCCAAGTCCCGCAGGCCCTGGCGCCCCGGCTTCTCAACCTCGACGCTGATACGGACGGACCCGCCCAGCTCGCGTCTTAGGACGCGCATGCATTCGAGCGTCGTCTCCGGGGTGCGTCCCTCGAAATGCCACCACCAGCGGCTGGTGTCTCGCCCTGCATCGGACGGCTCAGGCTCAGGCTCGGCACGGGCGGTCATGGCCCCCACAACGGCCGTGAACTCGCTCACCGTCATGTCGGGCAGCGTGTTGCTGTTGACAATGGTGCGGCTGCCGCTGGCTGCGCTGCGCAGCACGTAGCAGCTGGCAGGGGTCAAGTGTCCGGCTCGAAAGAGGCAGTGGGAGAGGTCGACGTCGGTCTCCTCCCCGAAAGACGCGAGGATCTGCGTCGTCGCGGGGGCACCGCGGGCTGGCAGTGGCGAGACCAGGTGCGTCTGAATCCCCTTCGTCCCCGACGGGCTGAGACTACCGTCGGCAGCGAGGAACTGTTGCAGGACCTGCAGTGAGTTGGGACAGTTGCCGCCGCGGCGGATTTGGAGGTTTGTGGCGCGTAGCTTTTCGTCTTCGTGTGGGTAATGGGGCACGCTGGCCGTCGTTAGCGGTGTGTGCGTGCGTGAATGCTGACGGGGGGTGAAGGTTCAGGCACACGAGGCGGGGAGAAGAGGGAGCGCTTGCCTGAGAACCGTGTCAAGATAACAGGCCCCAACGAGGACGATGTGCTGCATTGTGGCCGTAGGGTCGTCGCCTGCGCGATATCCTACCTTGGCCGATGGTTGTCTTGAGTTGGGAGTGAGTGAAGTGAAGAAGGCCTGTTGCTATGGTAAGCCTGAAATGCCGCTGACTGTATGGCGTCGGTGTCAGCGACACAACGAATGTTCCGTGGGTAGCAACCGAGGCTCTTCTTGTCCTGCTGACGATGCCAGTGTGTGGTGTTTTGGCCTGCCCAGCTTCGCATCTACGGACATAATCCTGGAGGCGATACTCGTCTGCCCATCACGTGTTCCCCGAGTCTGGTACCTAGTCGGACCAAGCTGTTGCAGCGACGTAGTCTTCTCATGATCCTCGAGCACGGGCAGCTCTCCTGGATGAGACCGTCGCATTAACCATCTCAGGCATAGATGACACACGCAAACATTAAGGGGGATCCTCGTGCTCGTCAGTTTTCAGGATTTTGGATTGTCTCTATTCTGCGTGAGATGATGGTATTCTAGCCAGCCACCGTCGACACCACGAGCACACCGCGAGCAGGGGAACATGACACTTCATGCAAACTAACCCCTCAGACTTCCCCCCCGAAGCAGAGCCCGAGTATGCGTGCAATAAGCAAACCGCTGTGAACAAAGTCTACACACCAAGCACATCAATTACTCACTCCTCCTGCTGCTTCACGTACACAGAAAGCCTGTTACCGTTCCCGCAGAATTCGTCATCCGCCCCGGAGCAAACCATGCTACATTCCGCCTCAGGCGCCTCCGCCGCCCCCGCGTACAGTTCGTCGCCGCAGAAGCACTCCCGCCCATACTCGGTGCCGAAAAACGCATAGTCTTCACAAAACGCAGCGCACGCCTCATTCGTCATGTCGTCCGCCGCCCGCTCCTTGGCCGACAACGCGCGCGCCCCCGTTGGCTCGGTCCGGCATCCGAACCACACGAAGTCGCCCGCAAACGCTGGCTGGCGAGGCTCCTTGGGCGGCGTGGAAGCCCGCGCGGGGTCTTCGTAGAGGGTCAGACGGTTGGGCCCGCCACAGTGGGTGGAGAGATCCCCAGCACAGGGCATGGCGCAGTCGTCGAGGGGCGCCGCAGAGGACGACGGGTGGAGGGAGTTGCCGCAGTAGCATTCGGCGGCATACTCTGTGCCAAAGAAGCGGAACCCGGCGCAGAAGGCGGCGCAGGTGGCGAGGGTCATCGAGCTGGAGGTCGTAGACTTGCCGGCAAGGGCACGCGGCACCGAGGTCGCTTCAGTCTGGCACCCGACGAGCGTGAAGGGAGAGACAGTCGGGACGGGTGCTGGCCCGGTAGGAGAAGCCGTGCTGGATGGAGCGGCGCTCGAAGGAGGAGCGCTGGAGGCCGTGCTGGATGATGCGCCGGTGCTGCCGGTGCCGCTCGAGGCGGGCGTCGAGCTCGGTGACGCCGCAGAAGAAGATGCTTCACTAAGCCTAATGCTCGATTCAGTACTGCTGGTGAGGGTGGACGTCGCAAGCGTCGTAGACGACACGACACTAACCCTGTACAGCTCGAGACGGTTCCCATCTCCGCAGTACTGGAGAGGATTGCCCGAGCACCTCATACTGCACTCCTCTAGGGGTGCAGGACTACTTGATGAATGGAGTGCGTTGCCGCAGAAGCCTTGACACGGTTAGCATTATTCATTGAAGACTCCAAGAAGGAGGCTCACATTCTCTGCCGTATTCCGCGCCGAAATAGGTGAAGGCAGAGCAAAAGGCAGCACACTTCTCCAACGTCATATCGTCGCCTGCCGTCACCGCGTCGTTGAGCGCTCGAACGCCCGTGGCATCTGTCTGGCAGCCTACGTGAGTAAACGGGCCTACACTGGCCACGCGCGTCGGACCCGCGGCGGCACTGGTGCTTGTACTGGTCCGGGTGGCCGTGGTACGATACAGCTCAAGCCTATTGCCGCCGCCGCAGTACTGTGTCCGGTCGCCGGAGCAGGACATGTCGCACTCGGCGAGCGCGGCTTCTGCACTGCTCCCGTGCAGAGCATTGCCGCAGTAGCACTCGCGGCCGTATTCGGTACCCCAGTAGTCGAAGCCGGTACAGTTGCCCATGCAGGATTCGAGAGTCATGCCGTCGTAAGCGAAGGAAGCACCGGAGAGGGCGCGGGCAGCGGGTGGCTCGGACCAACAGGAAACGAGGTTGTAGGAGCCCATAGTCTGGCGGCGGTACAGAGAGGGCGTTGGTGATGCTATAGTCGTGGTGGTAGCGGGTGGCGGGCGAGAAGAGGTCGCGGATGGTACAACTGAAGAGACGGCGGGAGTGGTGCAGATGTTCGTGGTAGGTCGCGCCTGGCAGGTTCCACCGAGGATGCTGGCCTTCTTGAACGGATCGACCCGGTCGCCGTTGAGAATGTCAAAGTTTGCCTCGGCACTTCGACCGCCGGGGATTGTCGTGGTCACCGAAAAGAGGGTGTAGCTGCCGACGCAGGCGCCGCGTGTGAGGTCAAGCGTCACAGTATTGAGGGCAGGAACAACGCTGCCGGTCTGAGTGGTCTTGTAAGAGATGATAGCGCGAACAGGCAGGTCTGCACGGTCATTACGGACGGCGGCGGTAAGAGTGGCTGCGCCGGAGGACTGAAGCAGGCAGCTTTGATACCGCTGAAGGAACACGGCATCCTGGAGCGGGTAAGATGCGCCGTTGTTGTCAAATGTGGTACTCGTGCCGTCGGTGCGGCGGATGGTGACTGTAAAGGAAGAGATGCCCGAGGCAAGGGGGATGTTGCGGGTAATCGGGTACCAGGCAAATGAGTCGTCAAAACCACGCCCAACGCCCTGAACGGTGATGGTAAAAGAACAAGGGCCAGAGCCGCAGTCAGAGCCGCCGTTACGGTTCTTGTAGTTGATGGTCAGGCCGTCGATGGTGGTCAGGGGCATGTCAGTCGTGCGGACACGAATAAAGCCGGTGAACTCAAGAACAGTTGCCTGAGAGGAGAGAGTGAGCTGTAGGGCGACGGGTTTGACCTGGTACGGCTCGATAGGGGCTGTGAGGGCGACGCCCGGGGGCACAACGTCAATCATCTTCTGGAGAACTGTTCTGCAGACATCGTTGAAGACAGCAGCCGAGGCCATGGCCTGCATTGTGACGTTCCGATCCGAGTTAAAGACCTTGAAGTCGGAGTGTTTATTAAGGCCGACGGCGCGGCCCACGACGAGGGGGTTCAGGGTCGTACCGTCAAGGTACTCGGTGACGACCCTATTATCGAATACGGCAACGCTTGAATCGAGTGGAATTTGCCCATTCGGCGCGGTGCCGGCAGGGATAATGTCGGGAAACTCTGCAGAGTGGACGCCCCCGATAGTGTGCCCGCAGGCCGTGACCTGAATCATCTCCTGCGGCGTGAAGCCCATGCGATCAAACTGATTCCGGAAGATGCCGATGGCATTCTGCGGTTGCGGCACGCCAACAGCACCGGCGGCCGTCGCATCCACCCGGCCGGCGCGGAAGGGGACAGCGGGGCCGCCGCAGGCACGGACGGACGTGTAGACCCCCATGGCAATGAGGTCAGACATGGAGCTCTTGCGGGTCATGAAAGGGGCCATGAAAGTGAGAGTCGTGCTGAAGCCCGGCCCAGCGTTCTCGCCGTTGTTGAGCTCGTACTGGAGGGAGGCATCAAGGCCGCCAATCCCGCGGGCCGTGTTAGCCGTCGCCATGTCGTGGAAGGCGGTGCGCAACCACTCGGCGGCGTTGTGTCGGCCGGCGCCGGAGGCCTGGCTGGTGCACGGTGAGACAGTGTCTGCGAACTTGCGGGAGCGGGTGCTGGCGGTTTGGAACATGATCTCCTCAAGTTCGTCAATGTCGGAGGGCCAGGTCGGGTCCGCGCCGACCAAGCCGAGGAGGCTGATCAGCAGACATGCGTTGACTCTCATCTTGACTCCTTCACGTTCCCAGTGTCAGAATGTCGTCTGGATGCAAGCGAGGGACTGGCTGCAGCGAGCGAGCGAGGCATCTGCCAAAAGAGAGTGACGGGGCTGGCGAGGGTCAGAGTGTGAGAGTAGGAAGCAGGCGACGGCAGCAGCAAAGAAAAGGAAAAGAGGCGCGAAAAGAGACGACATGCAAGACGAAAGGCACAGCTCCCGAGCAGCCTCAACCTCAGCAGCCAAGCCGATAGCAGGTCAGCCAACATACGGAAGCGGCCACGACCCTGGACGCATGCCGCGTCCCAAGAGAAGGCCCTCCGGCTCGACTGCGTCAAGATGTTTCCATATCGCACAGCCTAGAGCCTGGCGGTCGTCAGGCAGGTGGTAGTGGAGCAGGCATGCCCAGGGCTCGATGCTTGGCTTCGTATTGTCTGGATGGTGGCCCAAAGTGGCATTGTACGCTAGCGATGCTGCGACGGGGGTCAGCGAGGCACGAAAGACCGGTAAGGCGTTGCGAGGAGAATTTCATTGGAGAGCAAGAGTCGGGCTGGGTGGCAGCCGTATGTGGGATGCTCAGGGTTCAGCCCCTGGCTAACAGACGAGAGGGCTGACAGGACAGGACAGCAGACGCTTGCATCTAGACCCCACGCGGTGTCGAGGAGAAGGAAGACTAACAGTCTGGGTCGTCGGGCGGGCTTGACTGGACCGCTCGTTAGTGGCGGTGGCGGGGGATGCGGAAGAGCTGGCTAGAAGGTGGTGGTTGGAAAGGCGCGCCGACTCGTTGGCGATATTGGTGCTGGCAGTCTGGGCAGGCTGCTGCTTGCTGATTGCAGGATTAGTCGGGCAGACTATTGACCCATGGCTGACCTGGATGGGCGATGGTGGTGGTGGTGCTGTGCGGCAGTACCTGAGGCGTTACGCGCCCCCCGAGCAGTTCCTTATCTGAACGAACGGTAAGCTGTCTTGGCGAAATACTCTTCGGGCGATAGCTGCCAGGTCAGATCCAGAACAAGATGGTTCAACGTTGGATTTGAGTGGAACTCTGATGGGGGTCCGGCGGTTGATCGCCCATGAGTTCCGAAGTGCCGGCCCGCGCCAAGGATCGGGAGCCGCCGTACGCTTGATCGAATGTTGTGCGGCGGCCTCTCTAAGTTCAGCGTCTCGAGAGATGAAGTACGATAATGTCCGGGCAGAGTGCAAGGTGGTGAGGGACAAGTGGATCGTGACGGCTGCTGCTGCAGCTGCTGCAACGACAGCGCCCACGCGACGAGAATGCTGCTTGGGCAAAACTGTGATAGAGGGTGTGGCGCCACTGTGATCCAGGCCGATACGGACGCGGGAAAAAAGAAAGGAAAAGTGCAGGAAGCAGTGAGGCCGCAGGGTCTATGCAGCGGGTGCGTCTCAGCTGCCGCGTTGCTGCTGGGGTCTTGACGTGGCTCTCCAAGCGAGCGAACTATCGATAGTCTTCAGGATGACCTGATTAGGGGGGCGGGACGGGACGGGAGGAGACCTAGATACGCTCGTGATCTCGAATGGGCTTCCAGTTCGTGATGGCTCGAGGTGATGCTCTCCTCGCTGCTTCAATAGCTCCAAGCCGTCGACTACTGCGGCGGGGCATGCCTCCGAAGTTCGTTCGATCTGAAACAGCTTCTTTGCAGTTGCTCTGCCCGTCAGATACGCGTTCCACGCAGAACGAGTTTCGTTTCGAGCGTGGGAGTACGAGGAAGGGCACGCCGTCGTAGCCGTTGGGTATTTGGAAGTGATCTAACGAGGGCGGGAGGCAGGGAGGGTTTGGGGGGGGGGGGGAGTCGATGCCTCGTAGCTCTGATTCGCCTCACTGGGGGAGGAGCTCGGAAGTGGACTCTCCGGCTTCCGACGATTACATAACATCACGGGACCTTGCATCAGGGCGCAAGCCACCGGCACCACCACGAGCCTTCCACTCGACAGCATGTGAACGCTTCATTATTGAATGGGGTAGCCAAGGTTGCAACTCGCTCCTGAGATGGCAACTCTATCCTGCCGTGGAGCATACTTTGAAGGCTAGTCTTCCGCGATGAGAGACCGCTGACACTCAGCTGTGAAGATGACGATGCTTGCTCAAGATCTCAACATCAAGCTGCTGGGAGAGTTTGAGCTTGAGGTCATCCCGCCCCTCCGGCCGACACTAGCACCGAACTGAAAGCTTTCCTCCCCTCGATGACCTCAGCATCCCTCAACCCTAACTCGACGACCCGGCAGCCAAGTCAGCCGTGTCGGACTCTCCGACTTGCCAAGTTTCCGCGCGAAGATCAATGCGCCGCCTCCCCAGTCGCGCCACACAGCTGTGGCCGTGCTCCCCACTACCGAGCAACTGTCGGCCAGTCACACTTCGGCGCGAAGCCCCAGAAATGACATCAGCGGGGTCGCCAGCCACACCACGCCTCGTCATCACCCGTGGCCGCGAACGTCTCATCCACTCACTACTCGATCATCATGTCGTCTCTCCATCGCCTCCAGAGGGGAGAACCCTGAAGATGCGAGCCTGTTGCGCCTTGCCAGGCCGAGAAAGAGGCCTCGGGCCTATCGATCGGCGCTAGAAGCCTGCGCTGCAGAGAATTGCCGGCAGCAGCACGCACATATCAGAAGACCCTCCCCCCTGTTCCTGTGTGACGACCCTATTTTCTGATCATCCTCGGCTGATAACCGTTCATCTTGTGACGACCGCTGCTACAAGACTGACGACCGTGCCATAATTCGGTTGAGTACCTTACCTCTCGTCTGCCACTGTACCCTTCGCGCCTACCTCGCACCACCTGCAACCCCCTCCACGTTCCCTACAACCCAACTTGACATCAAATCAACCCAATCACCAGATACCCTCTCCTGACACCGCAACCATGGCCGGCAAAGGCTTCGCCCTCAAGCTCCTCCAGTGGTTCCTCCGCGGCGTTCAGTTCTGCTGCGCGGCCCTCGTCCTCGGCGTCTTCACCTACTTCCTCGTCACCCTCTCCAACCACAACCTCCACATCTCCACCTCGGTTCGCGCCGTCGAGGGCATCTCGGGCCTCGCCGTCCTCTACACCATCCTCGGCCTGGTCTTCCTCTGCTGCCTCGCCGGCCGCACCGTCACGTCCGCCATCGCCATGGTCCTCGACCTCGCCTTCGCCGGCGCCTTCATCTACGTCGCCTACGCGAACCGCGCCGGCGCCTCCTCCTGCAACGGCTACGTCGACACCCCCTACGGCCGCGGCCGCTCCGCTGCCGACGTCCAGGGTTCTGACGGCTTCACCAACCTGCCCTCCTTCCGCCAGGCCTGCAAGCTGCAAACCGCCTGCTTCGCCGTCTCCCTCGTCGCCATCTTCTTCTTCCTCTTCTCCCTCGTCGCCGAATTCTTCCTCGTGCGCCACCACCGCAAGGAGAAGCGCTTCGGCCCCGGCCCCGACAACAACTACACCTCCGGCTCCGGCTCCAGCAAGAAGAAGGCCGGCGGCGGCCTCTTCGCCTGGCGCCATCGCCGCAAGGCCAACGCCGCCGGCACCGACCTCGACAGCCAGCTCCCCGTCCACACCCACCCCGACGACGTCCGCAACAGCTACAACACCGAGGCCACCGCCGTCGCAGCCCCCGGCCAGGACGCGAACCCCTACGCCCAGAAGCCCGAGACCGGCTACGGCTACGACCACGCCGTTCCCGGCGACGCGTACAGAACCAACGATGTCGGCACCACCGATGCGTATGCCCACGATGCCGGGTACGCGCCTGCGACTGCGCAACAGCAGACCGCCGGCGTGCAGAACGGATACACGAACCCCTACCGTTATGAGGACGGCACCTTTGACCGTCGCTAGTTTTTGTCTTGAGCTTTTGTTTCCGAGACTGCACGCAAACCGTGATGAGAAAAGAAACATACACGCAGATATATACCCACGTCACTGGGACACAGCACCAGCAGGAATGGTCATGGGACCATTGAGCTTGCTCGGTGGCCAGAGTTTGTACATATAAACGCTTTACCAACCTAATGTCTAATCATTTCGCTTGTCATGAACCTGCCCATCGCTGGTTGAGTGATTCGTGATTCATTCATGTGTCTCGACCCTGGCCGCCACATCCAAACATCAGTACCCGCCGTGAGAGATCGTCGTTAAAGGGGCAGCTGCGTCTTGTTCTAGTAATTCGCCGCTGGCACTGCCTATCGTCAGTGTCCATGTCATGACGCAAGGGACGGATCACTCACTGCTGACGATTTCGTCACCGCCGGCATCATGCCAGTTCATGCCCAGCTTCTCCAGCTCCCGCATAAAGAAACTCTGCTTCTCGCGGTACGCTGTCCGCAGGTCACCGGCAGTCTGCTCGGGGTACTTGCGCACGTTGAACCAGTGCGTCAGGCTGCGGATCGCTTGCTCGAGGGGCAGCGCCGAGTCGACCTCGGCATCAACGTCGCTCCCCGCGAGCCACTCGTCGCGCAGCTCCGGCCGGACGTGTAGGTACACCGCCGTGATGACGCGCATATTGCTCTGGCGCCACTTACGGCCGCAGTAGGGCACCTGGTTCTTGAAAAGCTTGAGTGTGTACAGGCGCAGCTCCTGTTGCGGAACCTTGAGCGATTTGCGAAGTATGTTAGACGATTTGTACTGAACGAGCAAAAGATTGCGGTGAGCCTTCCGTTTGCAGATCTTCTGCATGATGCGTAGGTAGTTGATGAGCGAAAGGAAGTTGCGCCTCGAAAAGTCCGTGATGGGCTCCATGGGGAGGGGGTTGACCGGGTAGCCCAGTTCGTCAACTTCGGGGCGCGCTGAGGTGTGCCCCTCGGGGGCTTCCTGCTCCTCCTCGCTCGGTTCGGGAGCAGGGACTGCCGAAGGTGATCGTTGCCTTCTGATCGGGGGAGGGGCAGCATCGTCCTCGCTCTCAATCATCTCGTCTTCCTCTTCGGGTTCGGGGGCTGGCGGTGGGGGGGATTCATCCCTCGCGCTCGAGCTGGACCTAAGGTTGCAGAAGTGGAAGAAACTGGACCAGTCAGAGAGAGCACTTCACATCTCATCTCCAGGATCTCATACCTGTTCTCGATCCGATCCGTCTTGCTGTCCACTGCTTGCTGTATGTCTTGGTGTGCGAAGAGCTTCAAGACCAAGGGGAGGTAGTTGTGATCCAGCAGGAGTTGTGTCAGGTATTCGAATTTCAGAACGTCTGCGACTGTGAGTAGATGAACGACTCGAGGGACGGCAAGAAACTTACGCGACAGCTTGAGCCACTTCAGCAGCAGAAGGAGCGTGCCGGTGGCCGCTTTTGTTGTGATCTCTCTTGACCTTGTCGCATCGACCTCTTCCGGCGACATCTCTGGTGGCTCAGGCGGCCCCGCCCCAGGAGCTGAAGGGTCTTGTTGCCTCGCCTGCCCAGGTCCGCCATTGACACCGGCATTTGCGCCCCTACCGGCCATGCTCGGGTGTTGCTGGGCTTGCCCCGGCTGGGAGAGCGCCGAAACATTCATGAAGATGGGCCGCAGGAGAACAATCACCAGCGACTGCAGGTGAGGGAGCATCTCCCGCTGTGAGATGGTCAGTTGCGAGGTCCTAGATACGGGGAGGAGACTGGCTGACTCACGTAAAAACTCTCAACAGCCAGCAGACGACGTTTGACATCTTCATCGACGGTGGGATGAGGACCAAAGTCTACTGGTGGCTCGTCCTCGTCGTGTCGCTTGTTACTTACGCCTCTCAGTCCCGCAATCAGCTCCCTCTCCTCGAGCGTCAGGTCGCTGAGGTCAAGCTCTAGATCATCCTCAGGATCAATCTCAGGGTCGAGATCAATGCTGTTAACATCATCATCAGAGTCCCCTTGCCAACCTCGGCCGCTCTGCATGAACCTCACGCGCTCGTCCCATAGCTGACGCATGGCCCGACTCAGCCGCACTCGCTCGGAGAACAGATTCCCTGCCTCTAGAATGGATGCTGGGATATCGCTGCCCTTCCACTCTCGGCCCACCAAAGCATCCTGTAAACCCGCACCGCCCTTGCCGCCAGCGCTGTTGCTGGTGGTATCCAGGGGCGGGTACATGAAAGGGAAGTTCTGGTTAGTCTGGTAGTTTTGCTTCTTACCACCTTTGCCACCAATGCTCGGAGATGGCGGGGGCGAGGGAGCCGGGGTGGCAATGTGGACGGGCTGGTTCAAGATGGAAGCACCGCCGCTTTGCGTGTTTGGCGCTGCGGGAATGATACCATTTGCAGATGCTTTCGGGGGCTGGTTCGATGGAGGAGGTAGTATGGTTGTGCTGTCGGCCTCGAGGTTGATGGCGGGTGCCGGTGGCAGGTAGGCGGGGTATTTGGATGTGAGCTCCTGGCGGAACGTGTGGTAGTCGAGGGGCGATGCTGAGATGACGGCGGCGGACTTTTCGTCCTTGTCGGTCTCGCTGACGGCCCGCTTGGCGGCAACAATCTCATCGATGCCGCCGAACACTAGCAGAATCGACTTCCACAGCAGCAGGAGGATCTGGTTTAATGGAAGAACATTCGTCTCATCCCATCGAATCTTTGACGTCGCAAGGGACATGAAGTTGACCAACCCGGGATTCAAGGCAACTGTAACTCAATGTCAACGGCCGCCGCTCTCCGTTTAACATCCGCCAAGGGGGGGGGGGGGCATACGTAGTTCTGAGCGTGTGGCCTCCAGCGAAGCCGGATCGCTGAGCGTTTCTTGTATGGTGATGTAAAGAACAGTCATCAGGTTCAGGAGCTCGTCTTGGGCGTCTTGGGTGCTTCCTGCTTGGACAAACCCCTGGTCATCGGACCTGGGTAGAAGAATTAGTACGGATAGCGTTGAGCGTTTCGTTGTTGGCACGAACCAGAAGACCTCGAAGCAGTCCTGTATGGCCTGCCAGACAATACGCAGACCGCCGAGGGACGTGAGGAAGATGACTTGCGACTTGATGGCATCAAGTTGCGAGGGACTGGCCGCGGATTTGAGGCCGTCCTCGCGGGGCGTTGGGACGGCGGTGTCCACCCATCGCCCCAGTGCCAGATACAAGAGGACCCTGGCGGCGTCCAGGCGATCAGTCTGCTCGGTAGCTTGGAGGCTGTCGAGAGCCTCGCGAACGAAGGCGGTCCTCGCGTCGCTGTCAACGTCTGTCCAGGATGCCGAGTCGTAGTGTGACTGCCATTGAGACTCAAAGGCAGCCTGAACGGCGTTCAGGCGCACCCACTGCCAGAATTGGTAGCTGAACCACTCGTCAATCTCCTCCTCGCGTGGTCCCGCATCTTCGTAGACGAAGTCGTACGCAACGGGCTCGGCCTTATTGAACTCGGCAACTATCTTCCTAAGCTGCATCAGAGAGAGCGAGTCGGTCGGCGGCTGCGTCGCGTTCGAGGCAGGAGGCATGGGAACAGGAGGCGCGGGTGCTGTCGGCGGCACTTCTGGTGGGATGGATGCGTTCCTGAGCAGGCCGGGGCGAGAGGCGGAGACGGGAGGTGGTGGAGGGGGCGGCAGCAGATTGATGCGCTCAGGTGTGGTATCAGAAGGTCGGCCGTCTGCGTCTGTCGTCTCGGCATCGGGGCCATTGGAGCTGGTCTCGCCGTCTTCTTTGGGGGCCCTCGAGGGCCACATAGAGTTCATGCTGGCGGGTTCGTGGGAAGGTTTTCGGGAGGGTTTCGTTGCGCCAGGTCGGCCGGGGAGTACAGGCGGTGGGTGGCCTCCGTTCTAGAAAATGCAACCGACCAAAAAAAGTTGATGCAGTCAGAAGAAACTGGTAGGGTATCTAAGAACGTTGATGGGTCGTGAAAGGTCGTGAAGAGACACGGCGACAGGCAGCGCAGCCTTCTCTGGAGGTCGGTTGACGCGCACTTGGCACGGCACAGGGCAGGAGGTACCTGGGGCGAGGCGAGGTAAGGTTAGGTAGGAATCGTGAAGGGCCCCTGCTCCGGTCTTGGTGGGATGAAGCTGCCAGGGCCGAGACGACTGATAGCCTGATAGGCCTTCGGCAGGTGCTGTGGTGGGGCTGTGGCTTGAGCTTCAGACTTGGCACCGATATCTCGTGCCTCTGCATTCAAGACACTGCGCCGCTGATGGCCTCAGCACAAGTGCCAGACTACGATGATGGGAGCACGATATGGATAAGAATTGAACCATTATATGATATACCCAGGATTACAGACGGGTATGAAGTGCAACACCCAACCTCCCAGGTCGTCGGGCGACAGGCCAGACCGTCAGTGTCACGACAGGGCAAGCCTCTGCGTTAGCGCCATTGAGACTTGAGATCCTGCACCGCCACAGGCCCCTCCCCTCGAGTCCCTACAGTGCAGTAAATACCCAAGTGGCCTAGCGGGCAGGACAGGACGCTCCCGGCGCTTGGGCGTGACACCTGACGCAGTGCAGCGCAGTGCAGCGCAGCGCAGTGGACGAGTTGCAGCTTCGTCCTCGGCCACACTGGGGCTCTCACTCAGCGCTTGGTACTTCTCTTGGTCCATGTCATGCCCTCTCCATCCATTCATTCATTCATCAATGGCGATAAGTGCCGCTCCTCTCTCGGCTCGTGCCAGCCTCCTTGTTTGAATATAACTCGAAATCATCCTCATCATTCAGTCTCCTCGCAAGCAGCATCTCGAGACCGCTGCCCTGCGCGCCATACAGCTCAGGTTCCCTCATCCAGGTTGACCCCCCCCATTGCCCCTCCTACCATAACCCCCCCAAGATTTCTGCCCCGCCTGTGTGTGCCCTGCGGCAGCACAGCACAGCCAGCACAGCACAGTACCGGCCCTGCGGCATTACCGGCACCGCATTCTGGTCGCCGCCCCCCTCGGCGTCATGGGCAGTCAAGGTCAGGGCAACGGCAAACATGTTGCCTATGCTCCCGACGATGAGGCGCACACCAGCGGCAGCGATGGCGAGTACCAGAAGGCGGTCGAGGTCTGTCCTTCTTTTCCCCAAGCTCCGTGACTCTGACGCCCGTCTTCATCATGAGTGATATTACCGGCCTGTGTCCGCTGACCAACAACGTCAGGTCACCTTCGACCCCAGCAGCCCTTACCGCCGCAAGAGCTCACTCGTGTCCTCCGATGCCACGTTGATGATCCCGCCGCGGAATGCTAGGAGAAACACGGACTGTGTGGTTCATCAATTTCTGCAGGCTCAGAAGAAAGCCCACCACGACGCTCACGGCCCACCAGTTGGCTCTGATCACTACCAGGCGCACGATGCTTACGATAGCCCTGACCAGCATGCGTCAAAGGATCTGTCCGATGAGAAGGGCCTGGAGGAGAAGGTCGACGTCAAAGGAAGCGTCGCTGGTCACAAAGGTCGCGCTCACATCCTGGGACCCGGCGTCTCCGGCGAGGATGGCGATGGCCAGGCTGACGAGCAGGCGTGGCGGAGTGAGATCATCAAGTCCGAGTCTCAGATCAACATGGCCGGCTCGCGGCAACATGTCGTCGACCACACCGAACACGCCAAGGACGAGCTGCACAGCCGCCTCCTCACCAAGAAGCAGCTGAGCGACATGGCCTGGGGCGTCCGTGAGCTCAGCAGGCGGCTCAGCAGCATGCGCATTCGGTTCCGCGTCAAGACCATCTTCCTCCTGACCAAGATCCACGATGCAGATCTCGTTCCCCGCACCAGAGAGCTGGTCAAGTGGCTGCTCAGTCGGGACCATGATACCCGATACACGGTCTATGTCGAGAACAAGTTCCGGGACAGCAAGAAGTTCAACGCCTCTGGTCTCCTGGACGAGCTGCGGTCAGAGTACGTCGACGCCGGCGAACTCGACAAGGACGACAGCGGGGAGTCCATCTCCAAACGACTCCGGTACTGGGACGATGAAATGTGCCGCACGAGGCCGCACACCTTTGACTTCATCATCACCCTCGGAGGCGACGGGACAGTGCTCTACGCGAGCTGGCTGTTCCAGCGTATTGTTCCTCCCATCCTGAGCTTTGCCCTCGGAAGCCTCGGGTTCCTCACGAAATTCGACTTTGAAGACCACCGATCCATTCTGACCAATGCGTTCAACAAGGGCGTCACCGTGAGCTTGCGGCTGCGCTTCGAGGGCACCATCATGAGAAGTCAGAAACGCATCAACGCCACCGACGCTTCAAGCAGCACCAGCTCGCTAGACGACGAAAACGCGGGCCGCGATCTGGTTGAGGAGCTCATCGGCGAGGAGAAGGACAACGAACACACTCACAAGCCCGACGGAACCTACGAGATATTGAACGAGATCGTCGTGGACCGAGGCCCCAACCCGAGTAAGTGGCGGTGCATTCCTTGACCGGCTGACTACTGACGCTGTCCAGCCATGTCTTACACGGAGATCTTCGGCGACGATGAGCACTTCACCTCCGTCCAAGCCGACGGCATCTGCGTTTCGACGCCCACCGGCTCCACTGCCTACAACCTCGCCGCAGGTGGCTCCCTTTGTCACCCGGAGAACCCCGTGATGCTCGTCACGTCCATCTGCGCCCACACCCTGTCCTTCCGACCCATTATCCTGCCGGACACGATCGTCCTGCGCGTCGGCGTCCCCTACACCGTTCGGACCAACTCGTGGGCAAGCTTCGACGGCAGAGAGCGCGTCGAGCTGCACCCGGGCGACTACGTGACCATCAGCGCGAGCCGCTACCCCTTCGCCTCGGTGCAGGCGCACGGCCGGAGGAGCGAGGACTGGGTGAATAGTATCAGCGGGAAGCTGGGGTGGAACACGCGGCAGAAGCAGAAGGCATACAAGCAGTGGAACTAGGGCATGCACCACTGATATAGACGAGATACGAGTCGCCTTATATAGTAGAGCATACAGGTCAACAATGACCAATTGGGTTACGTTCTAAGACCGTCTCTGGAGACCGTCTCCAAACACACGGTTGTATACCAGTCCCTGAATGTTTCACCCTCTCAGACCCCAATCAGGTCGTGGTGGCGATCTCTTACCCAGGCCGAAAAGTGGCCAACCGGGACTTGACAAGCTTACATTTTACTGAGTGGCATGTCAAGCTCCCTCCCCTCCAAGATCATGCGCTCAACGTATCCCGTGAGAAGGACCGCTCACCGTCTCAGCCATGTCCGCCAAGGGCCCCCCAGATACACCGAGACCACCGCGCTGCCGAATCGCCCTTGCAAATCGAGTTGTCCCTGCTTGTGGAACGGTATGAGGCCCCGGAGAGACGCGCCGCAGGTCATGCCGAGGAGGCGGTCCCCGAACTCCAACAGGCCGAACAGAAGAATATCGAACACGACCAGTGCGGTCACGTAGCCCAGGATACGACGGAAAGCGAACCGTACAAGCTGAGACCTCGGGCTGCGCAGAGCCTGAAGAAATGAGGCAGGTTGGCTGTCGCGTCTCTGCGGGGTGTCAGCGCTGATAGAAAACTCGGCCTCGAAGCGAATGAAAGAACGTACGTTTTGACGAAGTGATTCGAGAATGTCGAGGATCATGAAAGCCAGCAGTGTGTGAATGATCATGGAGGGCTCGGGCTCGTGTGTCTGGGGTGCGCGGAAGTAACATGCGACGGAGCCAATGGCGATGAGGAGGCATGTCACGGCAGCTTGATGCATCCAGAGCGCCGAGCTAGTTGCTTTTGAACCACAGTGTCTGGTGAAAGCAAAGTACAGAATACGAGGCAAAAGGAACCAAAACAACTCGTAGTGCTATTTTTGTGAACGGGGCGTAGATGATGAGAAGCTGGTAGGCAGCCGCGGCCGAAGAGGCTGCGAACCAGTATGCGATGTGATAGTCGACTGCAAGCATTGTGTGACGTGCAACGCTCGCTGGTAGTGTAGTGTATTGTGAAGATCGCAGACATTGGTGCTTAAGAGGAAGATACCGAGCATCAAGGTTGATCAAGAAGATTAGGTTTCTAGCATTGAGTTTCGTGGCGTCCTCAGGTGATAACGCCTGCTATGCGTGAATGTATAGTAGCTCAAACCTTGGGTGCTAGACATAACTTTGCCCTTTACATAAGGTAATCGCTTATATGGAGGAGAAGACGCTTCGTTTATCCCAGGACTGGTTGCCTATATGAATAGGTGGATGACTTGACTGAGAGTGTGTCACCGACCCGAAGACAGCTTCCTTTGAAAGAGTTACCACATATGACGTGAGCGTACCATGTATCATTATCAAGAACATCTGGACTTGAACAGTAGAGTCTACTCGTGTGTGCAGCAGATGGAGACGCATGTCATGAACAGCAGGCCTGGCCGGCCTGTTTCCCTGGAGACGGTCCTCTTTCGTCACTGAGCCATGCCTAAGGTTTATTAGCCAGTCTCCCGCAAGCCCTTTTTGTCGAAATCGAAGGCGGCGCTCGGTAGGCGTTCTGGTCAAACGGTTACGGCTGGGGGATTTGGGGGCAACGACTGGAAGAACGCCAAAACAAACCCGAATCCGGACACTCGACGACACTCGACGACAGGAACCTGACGCAGGTTCGAATCACGACAGGGACGTAGGGACCACCGGGTCCCGAACCCTTTTGCTTTTTGGACTTTGGCATCCAAGCACCATAAGCTTGACTCCGCATAGTAACATTTGGGGATAATACAGACTTGTAGGATCCGACTTCTTACCCATTCCGGTAGTTGTCTGCACTCAACTCCACCGCAAAGAACTTCTCCCCGTCCATCTCGTGCCTGTAACTGGGCGAATGCATTCCCACAACAGGGCTCCTGCCAACTCCTTCCCCACCTTGGCGCTTCTGACCGTGTCAGAGCCACTCAACTCGGAGTGAGTCGTTTGACCACCCGACTCGTCCTTGCTCGGAGCCCCGCTACGTTTCCGTCTGAGGCAGAGGAAGATTCCGGCCAGGAGGGCATGGATGAAAACCTCCAGGCTGACGCCTACGGCGGTGCTGACTGTCGCTGAGCTTTCCACTAGTGAGTGCCGAAAAAGATCTCAGAAGTCACCATGTCCACACCTGTGCCACAACTTGGGTCGGTTGACCATGGAGCCAGCGGAATTATGCTGCTGTCCCCCGCGTGGTGTGAATGAAAAAGCTCTAGCAGAGTGATCAAGGCTTGAAATGGAAGGCGAAGCTTGCAGTGGGACGCAGGTGCATGATACCTGCGTCTCTGAGTAGAGTGCACGGTGGAAGATGGCACGAAACCCAAACATACATACCCATCACTAGCTCTTTTAAACATCGCCTAGTCTGATATACAACATGCTACAAAACCGCCTCACAGCGGCGGCAAGTCATCCCGACAAATTGGGCACTTCAGCCGGTACCTCATCCAACTCTCCAAGCACGGGCTGTGGAATATATGCCTGCACGGCGTGACCATGTAATTTCGCCGGGTCAACACCCCCGCCACGCCACCGGCCGTTGAATCCGCCTCGGTGGCCTTCATGACCGGCACCTCGAGCGTCTCAAAGCAGATAGCGCACTCCGTCTTCGCGCTGCGCGCCCCGGTGACGGCATCCTTTCCTTGCCCCGCCTGCACCGGCTCAAGCGACGACAGCAGCCCGACAGGGAAACTTCCATCTTCGAGCTTGTCTTCCCGCAGCACGGGGTGGTAATCCCACGCCTCGGGCGCCCAGCCAGCGGGAACGCCGAAGCGCGGGCCGAGCACGTCCTGTGCGGCCAGTACCCAGAGCTGGACCCAGAGCCAGGCGCAGAAGACGAAGAAGGCGCGGGGATCGGGCTCGGCCATGAGGAAGTTGTCCTCGCATAGGTAGAAGTAGGCGAGCGGGGCCAGGCGGAGGAGAGACTGGCCGACCATGAAGCGCCACGAGAGGGCGCGGCGACAATTGCGCATGATATTGCGGTGGATCTGGGGTAGCCAGAAGGAGACGTAGAGAAGGGCGAGGGCATTTGTGAAGAGAGATCGGGTGCGAGAGGACCACGAGGTGGAAAAGATGGAGAGGATAAGGATGAAGGATATGGTGAGGGCGAAGCGGGCAACGATCATGCTGCGGGCCGAGGCGGCTCGGAGGCGGGGGTTGGTTGCCGCAGCGGTAGCCGTCTCATTTTCTTCGATCTCGGCGTCGATGTCCTGGTCGGAGGGGATGATGATCGGCGGAGAGGGAGCGCGCGGCGTCGGAGGGGTTGTTGCCGTGGCTGGGGTAGATTCAGAGGCGGGAGTCGGGACGTTCTCTGGTGTTGGGTTTGGCGCGGTCGGAGACTCTTCGCGCGGTAATGGGGTCGAGGACGCGCGAGGTGTGTCGCGGTTCAGCGGCGAGTCTCTCTCCGCTCGTCTCCTCTCCATGGGCTCTTGCACCTTGTGCATTTCCGCCAGGAATGTTCCTCCGATAGCCATGGCAAGGAAGGCTGTGATCAACAGGGAGAGAGACTCTACGAAAGTAGTGGCTGCGTCGAGTGCCCAGATGACGGCGCCACCAAAGACGATGCCATCGAGCACCACCATCATGCTGATCGACGTGTAGCTGATGCGACACAGCGTTGACGGGGTCGAAGATTCTTCCATCTGTTCTTTTAACAGGAAGACCTGGCCCAGGAAGATGGTGGCAAAAGCCATGACCCAGAACCGAATCTGGCCGTAGATGACCTCGATCTTCTTGCCTGTCAGGTGCTGCCCGTCGATAGAGGCGAAGGCTGGGGGGCCTTTCGATTCCAAGAAGAACGCGCAGTCTGGTGACCATATGATTGCAGACATCTGAAGCTCAGGGACGCCTCTGATAGGCGCGCCTGTCGGGAAGCGCAGCTCCTGCTCGATGTCCCGGATGATATCGGCCATGCTGCCGAACTCGGGATCGAAGCCCCTCATGTTGAGGCTGGCCTTGTCTGGCGGGTGAACCTGGGCGTACAATATGTATTCACAGTGAGGCTCGGGGTCAAGGGCTTCCTGCTGAGCATTGACGGGGTCGGACGACCACGGCAGGCTCATGGTGTTGAAGAAGGTCGACGACTCTTTGCGTACCACATTGGCAAGCGTCTCGTTGAGAAGCTTCTGGCTTGACTGGAAGTAGTCCGAGCCCATGGCCAAGTGCGGCAGGCCAAAGATGCCGTCAAACTTCTCGCTCGTCGTTGTGAGAAGAACAGACCCGGTACGCGGCCACTGAACGCCGTGCATGCGCACCTCCCACGTGCTGCCCGTGCCGTGGACGTCTTCAATCTCGAGAGACGCCTTGGCCGTCCGAACCGTGCCGCCGGCGGTGTCAACGACGTCCGAGGGCAGCTCATACTGCATCTCCTGTACGTTGCGGCCCGTGTCGATCATGTCGAGCACCATCTTGCCCTCGTGGCCGGTGATGTTGCGAGACCACGTCGTGTGAGCGCCGTGCCAGGCGTGTTCGGGCGCCATGTCGGTCAGGTTGTAGTCGGTCAACTCCCGCTTGATGGAAGCATCCCTCCGCACCCACTGCCCCTTCAGCATGCCGGTGGCATTCTGCCAGACGGCCTCCCGCTCGCCGTGCATCAGCCCATCGTGGCCTGCTTTCGGCGGGTTGATCCTCTGACTCCAGTCCTGGCACTGCTGTCTGAATGTTGAGAGGTCGTCCCAGGCCAGGCCATCTCCCTCCCGGAATCCCGTGAGATTCAGGAACGCCGGCTTGAAACCGTCCGGGCTATCGCCCTGCGGAGGGGAAAAGTCGCCCCATGCGGATGCATTCAGGTGATCGAGGGCGGCCTTGTGACGCTCCACGCGCTCGGCGAGGATGGTGCTGAAGGAAAGATACTGGCTGGGACTCTCGGGGCTGAAGAGGATCCAGAGAAACACTATGAAGAGGACAATGGAAATGAACTGAGGTGGCTGACGTGGCGGCATGATGGCGTTGCGCGTCGTCGCGGTAAGATTCGTGTGATGTGCCTGGGTTCCATTTATGCAGGGGTTTCGGCGTTGGGCATTTGCGAGAGGCGGCTGGCGAGGGCCGCGGCAGGAGATATCGTGTCAACCTTGCTCAAGCTGGAGGGAAGCATGGCGCGTCCTGGGGGGCTAAGCGAGCGTGTTGCGAGTAAGGGCTTCACCGGCGGTTGATGAAATCGAGATGAAGTTGAAGCCAGTTCGTCACGGATCAAGGATCCCTGATGTTCCACGAGGTGGATGACATGACGCTCATGGATGGACACCTGGGGTGGATCACGCGCTAAGGTAAGGCACAACAGCATGTGCCACACCCGCCCGCCGTACAACTGTCGCATGCGCCTCGGACTCCCTTCACCACTCCTTTACTGCATCAGCCACCGAGACGACATCATCCTTGCGTCTCTCACCCATCTTCGGTCACACCGCAAGACTTCGAGCACTTCGAGCAGAGGCAGGAAATTGCATATATCTTCAGAGTCTCACGAGCCAGCCGTCGATCGCCATGTCGTCCAGCAACCCCGACCAGAAGGACTCTTCCCCTCCAGCCACCGTATGCCTCCCCCTCCTGCGGACCTCATGGCAGCCCCCAAACGTACCTTCCAAATGTTGACCAAACCCAGAACACCGAAGATACCAAGGCCGCCGACGTCAACGCCGCCGTTGACGAGCTCCTCAACACCATTTCCAACAAGTTCGCCGGCATCTCAAGTGAGATCTTCGCCAAGAGTGAGTCTCATTGTCAAGTCACGATTCAGAACCATATTGAGCTGACCTCCCCAGTGGACGAGATGTCTCGCCGCCTGGACAACCTCGAGTCGGCCCTAATGACGGAGAAGGACAAGGAGGGAGCCTCGACCCCTAAGCCCACGTGAGCCAGCCTTTCACAAGAGGAACAGCACACCAATCCAGCACCATCACTACTTGGGGACCATCGCCGGGCTCTGGTTGCCTCTGTACATAGCCTGCTTTGTTGGGGGATCATCAATGACGTTACGACTGACTTTAAGACATCAACTCATGTGCGTGCATTCAGGGGGACGCCGACTGCGACCCCCTACGAGCCAAGTCGAAACGCTTGATCCAGTTATGCTACGTGATTCTGTTTCCATATTCGAAGGTGCAGGCCATGCTGGCACAGGTCATAATTTACAGCTCATCCTTGGCCTCCTTGACCTTCTCGGCGACCTGCTCAACAAACTTCCTCAGGATGTTGGTCTTGCTGGTCAGCTCGTCGCGCTTGGCCGGGGCAAGACCGCCCTTGGTCAGGATGCCGTCCAGGCGCGCCAGCTCCTTGGCCGCCCAGCCCTCGTTGGCGTTCAGCTTGGAGAAGACCTTGACGTAGTACTCAGCGTACTTGTACTGGGCCTGCTCCGCGAGCGCGGCGGCCTCCTTCTGCGCGGCCTCCGCGGCCTCGGCCAGGGAGAGGCCGCCGGTGAACTTGGCGACGACGCTGTCGAGCGCGGCGACGGTGCCGGCGTAGAGGTCGAGGCCGCCGCCGACGGTGCGGTGGGTGCCGGCCTTCTCGTTGATCCAGTCGAGGAAGGCCTGCTCGGAGCGGCCGCTGCTGTAGAGCTCCGACGGGCCGCCGTTCTTGGGGAACCACTTGATGGTCGGGTACGACGAGACGCCCTCGGCCTGCGCGGTGGCCTTGCTGCCATCCGAGTCGGCGTCGACCTTGGCGATGATGATGCCCTCCTCGGCGGCGAAGTCGTTGGCGACCTCCTCCCAGACGGGGGCGAGGTTCTTGCAGTCTGCGAGCCGGTCCAGTTAGCTTCGGGGGTTCGATCCGCGGGGCACCGGGAATACGTACGTCCGCACCAGGGGGCGGTGAAGGCGACCAGAGCGTCCTTGTCGCCGCCAATCTCCTTCTTGAAGTTCGCGTCGGAGAGCAGGGCAACGTTGCTGGCGGGCTTCTGGGCCTTCTTGGGCTTGACGCCGGTCTGGGCGGTGATGAAGTCGCTCAGGCTGTCGAGGTCGCGGCCGCTCTTGTAGTCCTCGGGGGAGTCGCTCTTGCCGTCGAACCACTTGAGCGTGGGGAAGCCTTGGACGCCGAAGCGCTTGCCGAGCGACTTCTCGGCGTCGGCGTCGACCTTGGCGATCTGGACCTTGTCCTTGGAGTTCTCGAAGGCGAGGGCAAGCTCCTCGTAGACGGGAGCCAGGGTCTTGCAGTGGCCGCACCACGGGGCGAAGAACTCGACGAGGGTGGGCTTGCCCGACTGGAGGACAACCTTGTCGAAGTTGGAGGGGAGGAGGTCAATAACAGCCGACCTGGCAGCTGCGGTGGCGGCCAGAGCGCCGAGAACGAGGCTCTTGAGGAGAACCATGATGAACCAGGCTCAGTGAGGGGGATTAGGTCAATGGGGTGTCAGGGTCTTGGATGCAGGTGATGGGATGAGCACGCTGCTTGGAAATGCTAAAGAAGCCAGCTTTCCCCGAACGTCATGAAATGCCGGTGCTGATACAGCACCCCCCCTTGTTGCACCGCCAGGTGGGAGGGTCCTATCGCGTTATCGCACCAACAAGCTGTCCCCGACGTGGGTCGAGCCGTCCGAGCTCGTCTCATCGCTATCATCACGTGCGACGAAGCTGCGATAAGCAATTGGCGTTTAGAAACCCGCCTGCACGGGCCACCCACTGCTCGCTTGGGCAGCAGCCCTGCTCCAATCGGCGGCCCCCTGCCCGAAAATCGAACGCCCACACGAAATTTCTCGACGACCCCCAAGCGACCCGTTTTCCGCTCAACCTCCAAAGCAGTCACCCTTTTGCGCGCCCACCCCCCATCCACGACCAACTCCCTTTTCGACTCGTCAATCCGTTCGACAAACCACCGCCAACATGTCTCACGAGTCTGTCTGGAACTCCCGCCCCCGCTCCTACGGCAAGGGCTCGCGCTCTTGGTATGCCTACCCGCACCACCCCTCTGTCGAACCCACGCACGGAAGAAAAAAATGATGCTCCCCGCTGGAGGGCAGCGAGGAGGAACAAACATCAATACGAGGGAGAAATGCTGACGTTTTGGATCTACAGCCGCGTCTGCAAGCACTCGGCTGGTCTCATCCGCAAGTACGACCTCAACCTGTGCCGTCAGTGCTTCCGTGAGAAGGCCAAGGACATCGGCTTCAACAAGGTGCGATTCTACCGACCCCAGGGTGCTCCTCCGCGACGAGGCGCCCCCTGTTCACCTCGAGCCGAAGAACCGCAGACTAACCACCTGAGCAGTACCGTTAAACGTCACGATTCGAGACGAGGGAATGTTGCGCAAATAAGGGGGGATCTTGGCCCCGAGATGGCCTGGTGGAACACCGTTCAGAGGAGGGCAGAGGAGGAGGCTTCCCCTCGACCCACGCGGGCACGGAGTTTGCGGTCTCAGCTTTATACGGAAGTGCGGACGGAAGGGCATTCTGCCGAGCATTCTCTGAGGATAGACGAATACTACGGCATCTGAAGACAGACACGGGCAACCCGGTGATGGCGTATGATGACGAATCCGAACGATACATAACGGTGCAGTGCGACGACGTGAATGGGTCTGGGCATTGTATGAGTGAGTTGCTTCGTGGTGAAAACTATTGGTGTGATGTTGATTGGTCCTTGTGGTATTGGATGTCGCTCTCTCATGTGTCGATCTGTCTTCAGGGGGGGCCATCGGGCTGGCCAAACATCTCCAGCTCCCTTGAAGAGTCAGGATGACATTGCATGTCTCAGCTTGAGGAAGATTGTCATCAGAAGCTCTTCTATTAGGCCTCTATCTAAAGTACAGTGCAGGACAGGGGTGAAATAGAGCGGAGAGCTATGCGCCCGGGCGACGATATACAGCAGCCAGCCCTCGGGGGACGCCAAGGGGGATGCCGGGTAGTTGTACATAAGATCATAAAACAAGCCAACACCTTTTACTTTTGTACACCGCATGTCCCTTGTCCCGCGGCAGCCGCCTGGGAGACAGCTCGAAATCTCCACACCCAACCTGTTGCGTTCTTCATCCTCTCTCACTCACGTCCGCTTATTTCAGGATACGGGTGATGAGACCAGTGGCGACGGTCCTGCCGCCCTCACGGACGTTGAAGCGCTGGCCGACCTCGATGGCGCTCGGCGCGTGGAGGTGGGCGACCATCTCGACGTTGTCACCGGGCATGACGATCTTGTGGGCGGCGTCCTCGGTGCCCTCGGGGAAGGTCAGGGCGCAAGACTCATCGGCGGTGCGGAGGAACATCTGGGGCTTGTAGTTCTGGTGGAAACCAGTGTGGCGGCCACCCTCCTCCTTGGTGAGGACGTAGAGGGAGCAGAGGAAGGTCTGGTGGGCCTTGACGGAGCCGGGCACGGCGACGACCATGCCGCGCCTGACGTCCTCGCGGCGGATACCACGGACGAGAAGGCCGGAGTTGTCGCCAGCGCGGGACTCGTCGCAGGACTTCTTGAAGGTCTCAATGTCGGTGACCTTGGTCTTGATGATCTCGTCACCCTTGCCGATAATCTCGATCTCGGAGTCCTTCCTCAGGACACCACGCTCGACACGGCCGCTGACGACGGTGCCACGTCCGGAGATGGAGAAGACGTCCTCGACGGACATGAGGAAGGGCTTCTCGAGGTCGCGCTGGGGAGTGGGGATCCACTCGTCGACGGCCTTCATCAGCTCGTCGATCTTGTTGGCGCCGATCTCGGGCTTCTGGTTGTTCATGGCCATGAGGGCGGAACCCATGATGACGGGGGTGTCGTCACCCTCGAAGCCGTAGGTGGAGAGGAGCTCGCGCATCTCCATCTCGACGAGCTCGAGCATCTCGGGGTCGTCGATGGCGTCGACCTTGTTGACGAAGACGACGATGCGCTGGACACCGACCTGACGGGCGAGCAGCAAGTGCTCACGGGTCTGGGGCATCTGTCCGTCGGAGGCGGCGACGACGATGATGGCGCCGTCCATGTTGGCGGCACCGGTGATCATGTTCTTGATGTAATCGGCGTGACCGGGGCAGTCGACGTGGGAGTAGTGGCGGGCCTCGGTGGAGTACTCGATGTGCGCCGTGGAGATGGTGATACCACGCTTCCTCTCCTCGGGGGCCTTGTCGATGGCGCCGTACTCGAGGAAGCTGGCCATGCCCTTCTCGGCCTGGCGCTTGGTGATGGCGGCGGAGAGAGTGGTCTGAGGGATTGGGATGCCATGTCAGTGATGGCTCGCGGGGAGTATGGGCCTGCAGGGCAGGGCGAGAGAATGGGGGGGGGGGAGCTACCTTTCCATGATCGACGTGGCCAATGGTACCGATGTTGACGTGAGGCTTGTCACGGGCGTAGACGGCGTATGTGCGGAAGAAGGGGGAGGCGCCCTGCTTCTTGAAGGCGGCGGCCAGGGGGTTGGCGTAGCCGGTGCGCAGCGAAGCCCGCGTCGTCCGCAGGAACGGCGAGATCGCCTTGAAGGAGGCAGACATTGTGATGGGTATTAAAAGAAGAAAGAAGGGTATGAATAGAAGAAGATGAACCGCGGACAATGAGGGATGAGGAGGATTCGACAGGCAACGGTCGTGGGCAGGCGGACGCTGGAGAAGGGTGCTGGCCTGATGTTGATTGGGGAAATTTTTCGCTCCTGAGAGGTTCAATGGACGACGAGTCGTCGAGGCGAGGACTGGAGCTCCTGACCTGGCCTGGCCTGGGCTGCCTCTAGCGCGCCTGAGATTCGCCAGGCCAGGGGGAGGCGCCCCACCATTCGACGAGGGTCACGTGAGCGCGCGACAGCCCATGACGAGCTCTCCATTGTCAGCATCTCAACCCTGCCTCTGCCCACCTTCTCAGCAAGGTAGCACGCGCCGGCGTGATATGGACCGTCGGCGCAGCCAGCACAGCCAAAGACGGATGTCTCTTCGCATGTCCGAAGCGCGGGAATCATGATGTTGCGGTCACCGAGGCTCCCGCTTGTCCCAGATATTGGGGTATTGACAATCACGCGCTGTCTAGCTCTCGGGACACCATTCGTCGGGACCACGCTGGTTTCAGCTTATATTGCCTCGGACCAGACTGAACTGTGCTTCGCTTCACTGACAGACACTAACTATACCGGGTTTGCTCAAAGGGACCAGATTGAAACACGGCAAAGATGTGTTCCCGACGGTCCAGCCAAACGCAAATGGAAACGCCACGTGTCTAGCTCGCTTGCGCCGACCTAGAGCAGCCTCTGCCTAACTGAAAAAGGACATCGAGACAGCCTGAACTCGCCGAGGAAGTGATTGCATTATTCGGAGGTGCCACGCTGACCTGGTGGCGCGAGACTGACTGCGCCGTCAACACGGGAACCGGCGGGTGGAGCGACACGGAGCCCGAGCCGGACCTCCAAGACGCCGAAAGACGCCTCCCAATGACCTTTCCGGAGCACAGCGTGGGCCACGCAGCTTCGCATTCGCATCCAACTTCAACCGCGCGGTGATCTGCTGAGCCTGCGCCGAGGCAGTCCTGTGCGTGACTGTCGCCGCAATTCTGATCAACCTCATAGCTGAGGCGGCACAAAAATCAAGACCAGATCCAAGATCTCACCAGTGATGCATCTGTTTGCTCACACTGCCTGGCTGCTCATCATCACCTGTAGAGCCTGATACAACACCATCGTGCCCTTCCATCGTGCGTCTCCCGCAGCTGGAGAGACATGTGAAACCCTGCAAGCGTGGCGCGACATTCAGCAATTTCTTCCCCAACGCCTCCATTTTGAACGGGCTTGATGTTAGAGGGAGGTAGCCTGCGTCTATGTTCAGCGCTGAGATTGTAAAGCTTCACCAAACCACGATGCCTCGCTCTTGCAGAATCATGCGTTTCGAGGTTACCCCCTTTCCAAGACTCCAGCGATCACTCAGCTGATGCCAACGCCAGGCGTCTCAAACGGAACCGTGAGACTCGGGAGTAGCATGCACACGTGTCGAACTCACGCACGCCGACTGACGTTCAGGAGCCACAGCCCCAGCCATAGACCTCTCGCTGATTCAGGGCAGAGATGGTGTCCTTTAGAATCTTCGTTGGTATCATGAATCGTAATCTTCTCATCAGGTCGAATCTCACACTCCAAAGTCCGCCAGATGGGATCAGGGCCGATGGATGACCGGCCTCTCGCCGCGACCTCGATCCCCATCGCGCAGTTCCGGCGCACCGCTCAGTCCTCGCCGCCGGAAGACGACCCCTCGCCATCGCTCGGCAGCCCGGCGGCGGCGCGCTCCTCCTTGGCCTTGGCCCTTCTCTTGAGCTTCCGCTGGCGGTTCAGCCTCTTCTTCTTCTCCTTGAGCTGCTCCTCCTTGGTCGCCCGCAGCTTCTCAGCCTCCTCGGCCTTCTGCTTGCCCTCCCTCTCGCGCGTCCGCATCGCGAGCCTCTTCTTCTGCCCGGGCCGCTTCCTCTTGCCGTCCTCCCGCAGCCCCGTCGCCGTCGCCGCCTTCGCCTTCTTCCCGGCCGCCGTACCCTCGGCCGCGACGTGCGTCACCCGCCACGGCATCTCCATGCCCCACCACCGCCGGGCCGCCCGCTCGAGCACGTCCTCCGCGCTGACGGCCGCGAACGCGATCTCCGCCCGCTGCGCCGCCGTCAGCCCCTCGGCGAGGTAGTACCGCAGCGGCCGCCTCCTCAGCATGGCGCCCTCGCCCCGCGGGGCGCCCTCGTCGTCGTCCGGCAGCACGACCTTGGCGGCCGGCTTGGCGGAGCTGAACAGCCGGAACTCGAACGCCTCCGCCTCCTCCTCCTCATGCTGCTGCTGCTGCTGATGCTGCTGCTCTGTCTCTCCTTCCTGGCCGTCCGGGGCGGGCGGGTCGAGGGGCGCGAAGGAAAGGGCGCTCGCGAGCTGCGCCTGGAGCTTGGCCCTCAGGGCGGCGTGGTGCTGGTCGTCCTCGTCGGCGGAGGCGGGGTCGGAGTCGGAGGTGGCGAGGTCCTCGCGGCGGACTCTGGCGCGGTCCAGTTAGTGGCGCGTTCTTCTTCGAGCGCGGTGCAGGGGAGAGGGGTGAGCTCGGAATCAAACCTTTTCGCTTCCGGCAGTTCGAACATGGCTGCTGTGGGCGCGGTGTGCGTGTGCGTGTGAGTGTGGTGCAAGACGGGCAGCGTGTAGCGTAGCGCGCAAGATGGCGTGTCTCGGGAATCGGCGACCTCGGGGACTTGGGGCGCTGGGATGGCCCTGGATTGGTGCGGGCAGAAAGACAGAGAGAGGCGTGAGGTGACGCTTTGTTTGCGAGGTTGCAATATTGGATCGGGAGTGGGAAAGGGCGATGCAAGGTGTTGATGCCAATGTCCGAGATCCGAGTGGGGGGCCGCTGACGTGAGGGCGCCGAGATGATCGATGAGCGACGGCGGCTGAGGAACTCGCGAGGCGATTCCTCGTCGTCAGAGAGAGAGGCCTAATGGAGAGAGGCGGTCGAGATGCGGTAGGCGGTGGGCAGTTGGCAGTTGGCAGTGGCCGTTGGTCAATCGAGGTTGGTGCAAGGAGGTAGGTGGAGGTCTTGGGCCGGACTCCGGATTCCAGGACATGGGAGAAAAAAAAGAAGAAGCCAAGCTCAGAAGCCTCCAGGCCCAGGCTGCTGGTGCTTGGTGCTTGGTGCTTGGTGCTGGTGCTGGGGCTGGGGCTGGGGCGGGCGGGGGGTGCGCTATCTAATCGCCGGACCCCACCAAAACGACGACGGACCGTCCACTGGAACGCCTCAACTGAACCCCCCCAAGCCCTTCCTGTCCAGCTCACCAAGCCCAAGCCCGAGCACAACTCATGCTCCATCCAGGGCCTCGAGCAAACTCGACAAAACGAGCGAGCTCTGCCTCAGTGCGGGAAGAGCGACCAATACATCACCTGCTTAGGCGACACCCGAGACCGGGCAGCCAGACCGATCCACACGCCCGCCTCCAGCGACGAACACGATCCGTGATACGATGCTTGGCGCTAGATGATCGCCGCGTCCCATCCGCTCGGATCAGCAATTCATCACCCGATTCCCCTCAGTGGCTTGCTGGTCCGCCTCGGTCCCCCCTCGCCCTCCCCCCCCCCGGTCCCCCAGGCCGTGGCGCGTCTTCCCCTCACCTCACATTCCCTCAGAGACCCCTGGACCCCCCTCTCGATTCGACTCGGGGGGGATTCCTTCGTGACCAGTGACCACGCGAAACACCTCCCCGGGATGGCGTGCAGGAGAAGACGGGGGGGGGGGGGCTTGGGAATCATCGGACTGGGGCGGTGACGGCCCTCGGGAGACGAGAGAGACCAGCAGACCAGGAGACCAGGGCCGCAGAAACCAGGTTAAAGCACCCGTACCGCCGCTACGGCTCTGGAACGCCGGTCTCTCCTCTCCTCCCTCCCTCTCGGTGCCCATTCATCCATTCACTCGTCCCATCCATCCACCCTACCGGCTCGGCGCTGTCCAACCTCAAGTGGACTCGTCCCCTCACACATGCTGCTGCTGCTGTCCCACCCAGCTACCGGCACGTCCTCCTCCCGTAATTCCTTCTCCCTCGCCCTCGCTAGACGCACGCCGTGCCTGGCCTTGTTTCCCCTTCCCTTCCCCATCCTGTTCCTGGCTAGCCGTTGCCGGGACCGATCGCGCCCAGTCCGTCGGTCGACCCTACACGGCTGAGGCGCTTACTCTATGTCGACGACACGCGTATTTCATCCCCGTCACATCCCTCTCTCCTCCGTCACTCTCGGGGCCACGACCGTCTTTCGTTCCTTTTTTCTTTCCTCTTCATATTCATCCTATGTGTATGTGTCCAGCCAACCCTTATCCCGTCAGACCACCACACACGCCCCTCTTCCTTCCCTTCCCTTCCCTTGCCTTCCTCTGCCTTGCCCGCCATCGCCACTGCCTTTGTTACTTTCAGCTGAGATGGGGGCTCGTCGCCGTCTCCCCTCCCCCTCCCCCAACACAGGATGGCCGGCTTTTCCCACCACCAAGTCCGCAACCATCTCACATCGGCTCCTCTCTTCAGGCCTGCTACCCCCTTCTTAGACCCAGCCGGCCTACCCGCGCACCGGGGTAGCCGCCACCCCTTTGTCGCAACACCAAGCAAATCGCTCCAAGCCATCCATCCCCCTTCTCCCACGTCGAATCGAATCGAAAATGAATTAGTGTATTCGTACAGTCGCCGTCGTGTCGGTGTACATCGACTTGCCGGCCCCAGCCCATTCGTCCCTCGACCCGACCCAGCCCAAACTCCGGTTATTCGATCGTGGTATCCCAAATGCCAACATCATGACGGTTCGTGCTTTTACAACGCCGGGTATTCGCCGATTCAGGGACGCCGGTCGCTTTCGCTCTCGCTCTCGTTCGGCGCAGCTCGACTCTGATCTGATCGGATCCGAACCGAACATCTCAGATCAGATGGCATTCCACGAGTAATGATTCATTCCATCGAACGACCCACGCGGCGGGCCGCTGTACACCGCAGCCGAACCCGGCGGCGGCGCCGCCACCGGCTCTCCCTTGACGGACGCCGCCGGCGTGCTGCTCTTGTACTGACCCGGCGACGGAAACGACCGGCCGTTGCTGCCGGTGTAGGCGACTGTCGAGTTGGTCTCGCCAGCCGTTGTCGTCGTCCACGACGCCGCAGGAGCGTAGTAGTCGCGGGGCGGTGCGGAATGGGGGCCCGATGACGACTCTGCGCCGTATCCGGGAGCGGGAAGGTCTGCCGTGTTGCTGTTGTGCACCGGCACGTACGAGGAGCTGTATCGGTACTCGGCCGACGGGTCGGCGTTGCTGATGGTGCTGGCGCTGTGCACCGATTGGTGGCTAGCGTGTCGGGGGCTCTTCGTCGGGCGGTGGTTGCTGTCGACGTATCGCGGTACGCTTAGGGCCGCATCTGAACTGGTCGGGATCGATAGTGGGGGCGGAGCCGTCGTCGAGTGGCCATACGAGAAGGATGCGCGTGCCTGTGGTTGCTGCTGCCCTGATGGCACAGCTGTCTGGTGCGCCGCCTCCTGAGGTTCTGCGACGTAGGCCGTCGGGTTTGACAGGGACATCTTGCCGTACGATTCGGCAGCCATTGTCGAGGCAGGGTAGTTACCCGCACCGCTCGCGGGGATATGAGAAAGGGGCACGTGGCCGGGCGAAGTCCAATGGGGGTAAGAGCTGTTGAACATCTGTCAGCCGTCGAACCCTCGCGGTAGGGAAACGCTTTTCGTACTTGGATCTCATGGCCCCGATCGGGTTGCCAGGCATCTTTGGCCCGCCACCGTTAAAGGTGAAGGCAGCTCGCGGCATCTGCATATCGATGCCCCTGGCTTTGACATCACCGGGCTTCGCGGCAAGGGGCCCTGCTACGATGCCCTGGCCCGTCTCAACCAGGGCCTGTCCTCGGGAGCCGGCGCTCGATCCCAGGAGAGGGATCTCTTTTCTGGCCTGGAAGTTGCGCGGGCTTCGCCCGCGCACAACGATCGGCGATGTTGTCGTCTCCGTGAGAACAATCTTGTTCCCGTTGGCCAAAGTGCCAATCACCTTCAAGTGTAGGACGAAGTGCTGCTGAAGCTCCTTCCGTCTCCCGTTGTTTGCCGTTGCACTGGATCGCCGTTAGTTCCGCCCGTCCACGTCTTCTCTCCTTGTTCTTCACTTACATCCGGAATTGCAGTCGCCGCCATCCGATGGGGTACACGGCGTACTCGCCGTCGGCATCTGGTCCTTCATCCTGGAAAGGGATGAGGGGGAGCGAGGGTGGCTCCTGGTCTGGACCCTGGCTCACTTCGGGGGAGTTCGGCGGCGGCGTCTTCCAAGGGATCACGATGAGCCGGACCGGGTGTCCGTCGACCGACTCGATGGCGGACACAGTGACTTCCGTGCTGTTCACGGGGACCGTCTCGCCGGTTTCGGTGATGACAGACAGCGGCCCCCGTGCTGTAATCAAGGAACCGCTGATCTGGAAGAGGTTCCGTCGGTAGCACGTCAGCTCAGGCTGCAAGACTGAGCCTTCTGTGCCGCCCGACGGCATCTCGGACAGGAAGAACATGCCATGAAGCTGAGCGGACAGTTCCATTTGCTGCATGCGCCCGTGCTGGTCGACGACGGTGTGCTTGTCCTGCACCTTCTTGAACGACAGAAGCTTGTGGTCATGGTTTACCGTCAGCTTGGACCCGTCGTCTCGCAGGTCTTGGACGATCTCTTGGTATGGCGGCTGCTCCGCGTGCGAGAAAGGCCTCTTCAGGCTTGGATAACTCTGGTGCGAAGCCAGGCCCGGATGCTGGTGCCTGTCGTACGGGTCAGACTCGTCCTGCGGGTACCGGCTGTACGGGTAGGCCGAGTGGTCCATCGAAGGATGGTTGCTGCGTGGCCGCGGTGGAGGTGGCGGGTTTGTCGTGTGTCCAGTAAGCCCAGAGTCCAGGCTGTGGTTATAGCGAGTCGACACTGGTTGAACCGGGCTGCCGTAGTTGGGCCAAAGACTTGTGTGCGCCGGCTCCTTCAACTCTGCCATAACGGGGTAGGTTGCCGTGACTGACATTAGAGCATGCCTTCAGGGCACCCCAAGCCTTTCCGTCCAGCGATGAAGTAGTTGCCGCTGACGAGGGAAGCCTGAAGGCGAGGCGAGACGTGTCTGGTCGAATCGTCAAGTAGAAGGACGCCTGAACACAAGGGGCGGTTTGGCGACAGGACGGAAGGGAGAGCCGTGGTGTTGCGCAAGGCAGTAGTTGGAAGGTGGAAGGTGAGGTTGGTGGTCGAAAGAAGACTGATTACTGGGGTTGAGTTGTGGCTGCAGAAGTATACTTGTAGCTGGTGGGTAGGAGTTGGCACGCGTCGATGGAGAGGGGAGGGGGGTGGGTTGGACTGGCGCAACTGTTCGGCACTGCTATGGATGTGGGTACATGGACGGGGGCACGACCAGGGACCAGGCCAAGGTCAAGTTCTCTTCTATGGCATATGCATATAATAACAGTATGGCATCGGCTGGTATACCTGGGGCGAGTCGAGTCGGCGGAAGGACAGGCACAGAAACCCGGACAGGCCCTTGACACGGAGCAGTGGGGATTCCTGTCTGACTGGCAATGAGGGGGGGGGGGGGGGGGGGCCANACCTGGGGCGAGTCGAGTCGGCGGAAGGACAGGCACAGAAACCCGGACAGGCCCTTGACACGGAGCAGTGGGGATTCCTGTCTGACTGGCAATGAGGGGGGGGGGGGGAGGGGCCAAGGCACGCAGAGACAATGGCGCGAGAAGAACGAGGGGAAAACGCGTGATTCCCGTCAAAGGACTCACGGCAGTGAAACGGCACTCGATAAGGGCAACTGGGTCGGGGTGAGGAGAGAGAGAGAGGGGAGCGCTGTTGTTTCCCTCTACCCTCCGTCTCCAGCCTCCCCCCCCCTCTTCCCTCTAGGTTCCCCTCGTCTTTAGGCATTCGGAGAGGAAACGAAACAAGACACCCTGCCCTGGGCCTCAACGGCCCCCGGCCAGGTCCCTTTCGCCCCCGCCCCCCGTTTCTGCCGAAATGCCCTTGCACAAGCCCAGGCGCAAGACTCGACGGGAAGGATGACTCCAAGCTCTCAGGTGTCCGCAAGGTACTGGGGACAAGGGTGAGGTGCATGTGTAGTCTACCTCCGGCGACATGGAGGGACGGAGACGGGGGGAGGGGGGGGGGGGGGGGGGGGGGGGGGGGGGGGGGGGGACCTAGCAAGGATTGTACGGAGGCATGGACAGAGGAGGGGGGGTGGAGGAAGAGCAAAGAGACAAGCCGCAAGCCGGCAAGCCCCCAAAATCGCCCCCCTCAAGCCGACAGCCAATGTGAGGCCGGGAGCAGGCAGAAAAGGACTCTGATTAGAGAGAATCCTCCGAAGCCGCTGAGAACCAGACGGCCCGCAATTTCTAGAAAGCCGTTGGGCGGACGCGTCGAGGTGGGTGCAACAGATGTGTCGGCCAAAGGGGCGTCTTAGGGGAGAGGGAAGGGGGGGGGGGGAAGAGTGGTTCACGAGATTACTCGAGAACAGGGGTCTGCCGAAGCGACTTGAAGCAGGGCCACTCCCACACCCCTGTAGGAATTTGGGCGACCCGCGGAGGTTCGGGCGGCATTAAGACAGGTGATATAAGTCATTTACACACGCCATGCGGTAGACGACCAGGGAGGAGGCGGCTTGGGTGAGGTAAGGACTGTGTAAGCACTCTGGCGTAGTCGAGGAGGTCGAGCGGCGGTCCTCATCAAGTGGCCAGGTCAGGGGGGCGGCAAGCGGGCCGCGAGTCGGCACTAAACGGACGACTCCAGGACTTATTCTGTGCTGGCGCGCGGATGCCGTGGTCTGGATCCATGGTTAATCCCGGCCAATGCTGGCATCCAAGCGACGAAATGGCAGTTGCTCCCTTCTTGGATTCCGAGGCGTCGAGCCGTCATGATCGATCGAAGGGCAGAAGAAAGGCGACGTGGGCCAGGGGGGGTGGGAGAGCCGGAGGACGATCTCGAGACGGAGGTCGTGGTTGTGGAATTGGAGACACCAAGGAGGAACAGGGAAGGCTCGTGGAGAGGAGGTGTTCAAATGGGGCAGCTAACAGTCTGTGCCCGCAGAGGTCCAGGGGTCTTGTCAGGTGGTGCAGGAATGGGGGGAGGGGGGGCTCCCGGCAGGCCAATCCAGTGGAAGGCTAACGAGCCGTGTCGATTGAACCGTTGAACCCGCAGCGGAGGTACTTGGTAGGCAGTCGTCTCCTTGCCGAGCGAGGGAAGACGGTTCGTACAACTGACAGCACGCTTGAATGCCTGGCACTCCACTGACTGCGTTCCATTCCGTTCCGCAGCAGTTCGTCGGGCAAAAGCATGGCGCAGCCAGAGGACGGTACATCGTGCCTGTCTGTACCTGGTGCGGCGTCGTGCGGCCATGTACCGACATGGATGGGTCACGAAGAGGTGGGATGGTGGGCCGCTGCCGTTGATGGAAGCTGTCCGTATGGCGCAAATAAGAGACTGGTGCAGAAGCTTCAAGGCCATGTCTGCTGACGGTTGCCGAGCCCAAGCGGCTGCGACGACGGCCGAAGGTGCTATTGGACGGCGCACGTTTGGCAACCGCGGCTCGAAAACAAGGGAGGCAAGATTATTCTCTCTTTTCGATACGGGGGGGTTCGTGATGCGTCTCGGGGCGGTGTTCGAAGATGGAGGATCCGGATACAAGAGATGGCATGAGCCCAGTGGCCACTGGGTGGTGGAGCTGGCGATGTGGTGTCCAAGGGGTCTCCCGGGTCGCAACTCCAACTCCGGGAGATGAGGTCGATGTTTGATAGCGAGTCAGCTGACTTACAAACAACGGGTTGGGGAAGGGGCTGTCAACGGTCGGGTCGGGTGGGACCGTGGGACCTGCTTGTGAGTCCATGGAGTCAGCCTCTCCCCCCTTCCCTTCCTCTTCAATAATGTCCATCCACTCCTGCAAGAAAGACGATGCAAGGTAAGGAAACTACCTTAGGCAGGTAGGTGTATGGATGGTCAGGAGCAACCTGGGAAGGAGACATCCCGAGCGAGGGAAGGAAGAACCCGATGACAGAGGGAACGCGGCAACCCACCTCAGGCCGCCCAGGCATGACCTCTGCAACTAGAGAAACTGCGGTCACTAAAATGAAGGACGCAGCAGGCGCTGTACAAGTACGTTCTACCTACCCACCCATATGTTGTTGCCGTGTATGTACCTGGCCTGCCTTGCACCTGCGCCTGCGCTTGCGCCTGCACCTGCACCTGCATCTGCGTCTGCGTCTGCATCTGCCTTTGCGTCTCCCGTCTGCAAGTCTTCAGAAAACCATTCGCCTGCGATGAATTCAGCCGAGTCCAGTCCAGCCCTTCCGACATTGACAGCTCATCCCGTCCATTGCTGCAGTTGAACACGCGCGGCGAAAGGAGGGAGACACAACACCTTGCCGATCCGGACCTCCCGCTTCTTCACAGCCAGCATCACTAGCCAACCTCGTCAGGCACCCTGCGGCCCGTCTACTGTGCCAGCGCCTTGCGCACGCATTCCGTGTGAGCCAACCTCGACTCGACTGGGAGACGCCCGGACGAGGCCCCACGCCTCCACGATGCCTGCATATGCAACTCACCCGCCTCCATCTTCTTCCCCGGTCTGTCCTCGCAGGCTGGCATGGCGGTCCAGCCAGTAGGCGCGCAAGACATGCTCACTGCCTGGCAGACGACCGGCCGCAAGGCCAGGCGAGGCAAGAACACCCGCCCCCCTCCCCCCCTCCCCCAACGATAATAATGCCCCTTGACGTTTGTCCCCACCGGCGCTCGAATTCGGCATGGATTTCTCTCGATAGCAGCCTGCGCACCGCCATGTCTGCTGGCCTACTCGCCACGGCCACCCCCATTTCCATGCCCGTTCAATGCGCATGTCGTCAAGTTTGCAACCGGGGAGCAAAGCGCAAATGTCCCGCCGCCCGAGTCCACTTGGTTCGTCGTCCTACGTCGGCAAGGCATTCGACGGACAGCGCTCCACATCTTGGCATACGCACAACCACCAAACGACGACAGATGGGCAGATGCGTGCGTCTCTCAAGAGTGACGGGTGCGGCGGATATGCTGGGCCGTCATAGCTTTCCAGGAACAAGTCCCGATCCAGCAGCATCCCTCCGGCGCCCGCTCAACAGCCCTGGCTAGCTTGTTGTACCCCCCAAGGAGCGCTGGCCTGCTCCCCGGCAAGTCCTGCTCCCTTGTCAGCCACCCCTCGGACCTCTCCTCTCTCCCCTTCTCTCTTAATGTCGACATCGTGGTCGCACTGAACGCGTCTAGAGCCTCGCCAATGCAAGGCTCGCGAGCCCGGCTCCGGACAGCCCGTCCCTATCCCCATACTCATATGGCAAGGGGATACTCGTTCCGTGCAGACATATTGCACAACCTTGCGCGTCGAATTACACCTCTCATGCGCCAGAGGCTCTCTTTGCACATGGCGTTCAAACGTTGGTGCCACGCAGAGGGATTGCTTGCCCACCCCTGGCCCATGTCCCCGCCCCATCCAAGCCGCCATCGCCCTGCCCAAGCTTACTGGACTGGACTGACTGCCTTGGTTGGATTCGATCATGGAGGGCAAATATCACCTGTGGGGAACGGCAAATGTTGTTTCAATCACGACAGAGGGCGATCGAAACATTCAAATTTCGGGTGTACTAGCATCAACGCTTATTCTAATGTCAGGCGATCCGTGACAGCCGTCACCAGGACCAGCCTTCCTACTTAAGCAGCCCAGTCCGCGATGCCAATAACAGGCGCCTTCAGCAATCCCTTGTTCGCCAACATACATCACTTGTGGACTACGACCGAAATTATCCCTCCAGCATCCATGACCGCACAAATGCTTTAGTGGTTATATCTGCAGGTCGCTATAGCCCCGCAACCAGGAGTCCAGAGCCACACCCCCGGCCGGGTGGGACGCCGATATCATCACCTGTGGGTCTCTCTGCAGGAATCTACACCATGCATTTCTGCCCGCGCCGGTTCATAAGTACTCCTTGAATTGTGCAGACGTCGTGAAGCGTTCTTGAAAGCTCCCCCCAAAGAGCCACTTCAGCGACCGTCTGGTGTCGCCCACGGAATCGAGATTTGAACCCCGGGGATTACTAGCACAGTCATCGCTTGCGCGATCCGAAAACTCTCGCAGCAATGAGGAAAATCCACATCAACGTCATATACAAGGCG
This sequence comes from Verticillium klebahnii, assembly GCA_002851715.1. Classification (NCBI taxonomy): domain Eukaryota; kingdom Fungi; phylum Ascomycota; class Sordariomycetes; order Glomerellales; family Plectosphaerellaceae; genus Verticillium; species Verticillium klebahnii. The sequence continues at coordinate 5,201,251 of NMXL01000003.1, read as the reverse complement.
ATCAATAGCGAAGAGTGTGCTTCGATTACCTCCCGTGTACCTCGTGGTCTCTTTCGGCGAAGCATCTCTACTGCCAATCGCGTGGACCTTGTCGTACCGCCTCCTCCTTCGACATGATAACTGCGGCTTCAACGACACCTCCAGATGATCCCAGCCTGCCCAGCAAGGGGTGATGTAACCCGAAACAAAATTCGTCAAAGCGCCTCAATGTTTCTTCGGTTCACGGTTGCAAACCGCTTTTACCGAAAAGGCCCGCCCCCTGCCAATCTAAGAGCTTTTCTCCGGCTGCTGGACAGCAATCTGAGCTTCTGTTCGCCTAGCATTCTTCTAGGCAATCGCTCCGGCCCGGCAGACTCCTTTAGGACGACGATCTCCGCTTCTATCGATGACAAGCGCCTTATAGAGAGTGTGAACCCTGGCGCTTTGTCTCCCAAAAGCACAATCCGTCAAGACAGGCAAACACGAATACAGGGCCCATCGTCAATGCATCATGCTCTCTCGGGGATAATCACCTGGTTCCTGGTTCGCGGCCCCCCACCTCCGGGTTCGTGCTGGGGTCTCGGGCGGTGATCTTGGCTTTGTTCTGCCCCCATGTGAAGGGCTGGTAGGCAACATGTCAGAGTTGACTCAGCCATGGCGTCGGGGACATGGCGCCGATCTACACACGGCATGTCAGCGGCCCAGAGGTCCAAGCGCTCCGCAAGGTTCATGGGTACCTTCGCAATTGAATAGGGGCAAGGTGCTCACAATCCAGAGGTGCTTGGGAAATATTGGGAGGGCTCTCTATGATGGAATGCGTTTGCTGCTCCAATCCTTTTCCAGAAGGATCGGCGACGGGTGCGGATCAACACGAATTACAGTCTACATTGCGGACCAAAGGAACAAACCTAGCATTCTGGTACCTGGTAACCTTCCTGGTTACATCCCTGGCTTCCCTGCCCGACAAAGTCCTCCATCCTTCCGCGCCCGGTTGACACGTGCGGGCTTGTCTTGAACGTCACGATGCCTGGCCATGGTTGGACGGATCGTCCGTATCCTTGCAGCCCAGTTTTCCTGCCAACTACTAGGCTCGGCCGGGCCACCACAGGACAGACACAAAGCCATGCTACCTGAACAATCCGGATGCCGGAGATCACGTCTGTCAAAACCGTCCTATAATGCGAAGTCTTAAGACCACGTCGAGAAGCAAGCCCGACTCACTTCCAAACCAGGCAATGCTAAGATGCTCGAGCTGCTAGAATCATGCGAGTATTCGAGGCTGCATGCCAGATTCACTCGGAGCGTTCTAATCGGGATTGAACAGCGGAGATGAACAACGTACGCGACCACGCATCAAGTCAACGCACATTCCATCTCGGTCTTAAACAGCAGCCGTGCTTCGCCTCGCCTTCGTGCCCTGAGCAGCATCCTGGGCTTGACGCAAGCTGTGTGTCGTTTTACTATTGGGGTATACTGCTGGGGTCTGCAGTAGAACACTTCCCTCCCCGACATCGGACTCCGGTTCCTCTTGGTGCGCGGCGAGAGGCTGGTGTTGAAAAAACCAGCCACTCTCCACGGCTCGCTCTTTGACGGCCCAAACACACAATGATTGTGCTTTCCCGTGTATTTCAGCCTGAAGAACCTGTCATCTAAGATCTGCCCCTACAGCCTGGACGCTACGTATCAAAACCCTGCCCGATTTTGGGTTTCTACGTGCAGATATTGAGCTCCAACAATATGCAGTGCGGCTGCTCTTCGCCCAAGCCATTGCAATGCAGAACATTGACAGTGTTCCAGGCCTGTTTTCTACTTTGATCCCTCGGCTGGTTCTCAGTGTGTGCCATAGCTGCAAGGAGCAGGTGGCCTGCGTGCTGGTCGTTTCTTCACGGCTCACTGGAAGTGGCGACATGGCATCTTACTGCCAGAGTTTGGTACACTAGCAACTAGCTCACCCCTTTCCAGATTCGAGACCAGGTCGGCCAGGTTTCCCTCTGACGTACCCAATTCCTAAGGCCCCGAGTCTCTTGCCCCATTCAACAGGTAGGTGAGAGGCGGGATCCTGGTCCTACCTAGACTATATTTGCCATATTAAGTCTCCGGCAAACCGTTCAGAGAGGCGCTGGCAGGCGGGCCGCACGCCAGCTTGGTGAAGAATGCAGACAGACGACCGCCAACCCACTTCCTATGCCACACTGAGCGACCCGTGGATTGTGCAGAATGCCAGAGGGCGCCGTTGAATATGCAGTCTTTGGAGGCCGAGATGTCGTTTGAGTCATCATACTGTGTCCTCTAAAGCACATGTGGCGGATACAACACGACCCCTTCAGGCTGTTTGACATTATACTTCGTCCACTGGTCGGCTTGGCATCCAATGCTGTTGAGGAGACGCTCGTGTCTGAGGAATCCAAGATATGCAGGCCATATGCAGACTTCCCAACGAAGAAGCCAAAGTTTTCCCCTTCTCCAAAGTCATCCCGGCCAGGACCTGCGCGTCTGCGTCTACGGGTGGTTAGTCTGAATACATCTGCGGGCCACTACACGGTAGGAAGGCGGCAAACTTCCTAACAGCCTGGCAAAGCCTCCCAGGCTGGCTGCACGGCAGTGCACATACCAGCCGTGCATTGCAACCTCATCAACGCTTGCGTGCGGCGCAGATGACGCGGGATACAGGGGTGGGAGGAGCTCTCTCCTCACATTGTCAGCAACCCTTGGCAACACGGGGGATCTCCAGTCTCAGGTTTCTGTCCTTCGCTCGCGAACCTCCACAGCCTCAGGTCAGCGGTGTACCTGCCGGACGGTGAACCCTTTGGATGCTACGACCTGTTCCCGCAAGGAATAGATCGCACCCCTAGCTTGAGGGTCCGACGTTGCGGTGGCGCACCGGTCAAACCGGGGAGGGATTTAAACGTGCATGGGCATGTCTTGGGTCGAGAAACAGTTCTTGAACGGAACAGGTCGTGCCAAGTTGGCCTGGGACGGGTCTCGAAGCGCCGACTCGTGGCTCAGTGTCTCATTGACGCATGGTTCGATGGTTCGGCTGCCCTGTGCCGGATCAAAAGCCCGCGTGCGTGACGGCCCTAGGACCAAGACACTGTTTCGCTGCTCGACCGTCACCGGACATGCTCTGCGACCCGTCCGTTGCATTGTGATCACGGAATAGAGACCGAAGCAACGACATGTTGACTGCTGTACCGACCAACCTCAGAGCCCTCAAAGGAGCATCGGAAGATCACTCCTCGATAAGCGACGATGAGGGAACAACGGCGCTCGCATGCCCGGATGCATCCCGGTTGCACCCCTTGATACTCTGCCATGGCTGCAAGCGGGCCCGTACCCGTCACGTCTTCCGAAGATGCGAGTGGCGGCTCACCGTTGTCGTCGTCTCCTGCATATCGACCAGCAGCAGCGCAACTGCCGCATGCCAGGACAAGCCAGGGAAAGAGGGGGAAAAGCAGAGATAGGGCGAGCTCTCAGGGCCAGACCGCAAAACTAAGGCAATGTTGGGCATACGGCGATGGCATCCGCGGCGGGCGAAACAAGGTCAGGGCAAAAGGGCTATACCCTGATCCCAGAGAACGGAGGCTTCCGGCCTGACGCCCTCTCTCCTCCCCCATTCCTGGCGACCACCAGCTACCGAGACGGGGAAGGCAGCGTGGTATCGAATCTGGGGATTTTCTCCGACCGGCACCATACCTCTGCAGGTGGAGCGCCCAAGCTTGCCTTGAACCGTTGCCCATCCCCAGGGAGCATGTTTCCGGGCTGGCCATCCCATCCGTGTCGTTCGCGAATCGCTGTGCCATGGCGCGGGACAGTGTCTGGGTGGCAAAACGCTCCTCGTTTTCGATGGGGCAGTCAGTCTCCTGTCTCCTTTTCGAGTCTTCCAACGCGCAAGAATCCTCAAGAGGAAGGTCGCGCTGACGTTTTGTGCACCGCAATGCCTCAAACAGGGATACCCCGTCTTGTACGTCTTGCTCTTGCTCTGCTCATCAGGTCATTATCGTCATTCTACCTTGTCCTTGCAGACTTGCTGCGCAGTACTGTACACTAATCTTCCGGTACTTGCCCTTGAGAGAAGGAAACGTTTGCGAACTCCTGGACCTCGCAGCGACCCCATCCCTGCCTCAACACAACCTCGCCCGTGTGCCATGCCATGCCATGCCATGCATCGCCCTGGAGGGCCAGTCGTCCGGAACACGGAGCCGAGCTAGAGGACTACATCGCCTCTCGTCCAGGAGAAGAGTTGCTCTGGTACCATCTGCATGCGCTCTGCAGGCTGTGCTCACCATGCTTTCCTCTTTAGGTGCGGACACATGACCCGCCACTGTTGAGAGAGAGGGCTTGATTACATCCCTCACGGAAGAGACCAGGTCTTCCCTGGCCCAGTCCGTACATCAATCAATTGGGGCCGGTTGGGTCTCGACCGGACGGCAGCCGCGTCCTGATTCGCAGGACAGAGGAGGGTGGCATCGAGCGGGCGACGAGCCTCCACCGGCCCATCGCCCCCCTCCACACACCGCTCAGGGTTGTGCGATCCGGCACGCCCACCGGCCAGTCACTGCTTGTCCCTGCGCAGGCGGGGTGTGGACGAGCTGCGGCTGCTACCCCTCAGGTATGAAGGGAGTGCATGCTCTCGAAAACAGGACGGAATTGGGAATCACACCGGTCACACGCGGGACGGAGCGTCCAAAATCGTACGAGAACACCGTCGAGCGATCCGCTCAGGGGTGCGAGCCTGTTTGTTCCAGTCCCACCACACGATTCACCTGCAACTTGGCAGCAGCATGTGCCGTGCCTTTGCTGAGTAAGGGGTGCGCGCATCGCACAGGACAGTCAAGCGAAGGGCAGGAACGCGGCTTCGTCGATCTCGCCATCGCTGTCGTCCTCGACATCGGCGAGAGCCATCTGAATGAAGTTCCTGACCCAGGCCGCGTCTTGCGGGTTCATCTCGTCATGCCCGTGTCTCACGGGGATGCGCTGCTGCATGTTTCCTCTTGGTTCGCGCACCCCTCGGGGCGCGTTCTGCCGGATCCCTCCCCGGGCGCCACCGCCCCTGTTGTTGCCGCGTCCTCGTCCTCCCCGACCGTGGTGGCCTCCACGTACGCGGCCTGGGGGGGCCTGGGGCGCGGGGGGAGGGACCACGGCGCGTGGTTGGGGGCCGCCCCCGATGCGCAGAACGAGAGGACCCTCGCGGGCCACGGCACCCGGGGCGTTGTTTCGCGGTCGCAGAGCGGCGGCCTCATGCCCGTCGTCGCTGTCGCTGTCGCTGTCGCTGCCGTCGTTGGCCTGCACCTGCTCGTTGGCTGGCAGATTACCAATAATATCGTCGGGCAGGACGGGGGCTGGCGCGGGAGCCGGGGGGCCGCCTGCGAAGCCGTGGCCGACGTCGTCTCCGTCGCCCTCCTCGAGCTCCCACAGGCGCATGTAGCACGCGGTTCGCTTCCCGCCCGGCTGCTCGTTGAAGTGCTGGTAGGGGTTGGAGGGGTCGAGCCATGCCGAGCACAGGTAGCAGAAGTGTGAGTTGCACCGGAAGCAGATCATGTGATTGCAGCCATGCGTCTTCTGCGCGGGAGCGGCGCAGGTCGGGCAGGGCGTCGAGTACAGCGCGAGGTAGTCGTTCGAAGCCTTCTCTTCGGCGGAGATCTCGCCCGTGTTGCGCGGGGGCAAACAGGAGACGAACTCGCCGTGCCAGGATTGGTAGCAGCGGCTGCAGAAGGCGAAGCCGCACTCCTCGCAGATGGAAAGAAGGTCGCCCGGGTCGTACGCCGCCTTCTTCTTTTTCTTCTTCTTCTTCTTGGTGCTGTCGCCGCCGTTCCCACCGGGGCCTTCACCGCCGTCGGAGTCGTCGGAGCCGTCGCTGGACGCCTCGCCGAGCTCGAGACCTTTGGGCTTTTTGTGCTTCTTAGAGCGCGCGGCGCCCTCGCACCAGGAGCGGGGGCAGTAGACGGTGTTCTTGTCCGACTCTAGCTCCGTCTTGTACATGAGCGTGACGTAGCGGGTGACGAGATCCTGGGAGAGGCCCATCTGGAGGAGCTCACTAGGGCTGATGAAGGTCTTGAGCTTCTTCTTCCTGGTGCCGGTGCCGGCGGCCTCGGCAGCGGCAGCGGCAGCGGCGCGGTCCTTGGCACAGCTGGGAGTGAGGCATCGCACGGTGGCGAGGTCGCCCTCGGTGATGGCGGTGCCGTAAAAGTCCTGGAGGCAGGGGGCGCAGAAGACGTGACCGCAGTCAAGCATCTGGTGGCATACGGAGCCCTTTTTGGGTTCTGGGGGACATCGTTAGTTTGGGGGCACACGAGGAAGGAGGGGCCACGGGCGGACGAGCGAGGCCGGTTGCGAACTCACCGAGACAAACGCCGCAGTTGAAGGTCTCGCGCTCAAAGGCGGCGCGGCGGGCTTGGATGTCGTAGTCGAGGATGGCCAGCTTGTGGGAGGGGTCGACCTCGAGGGTGCCCTGGGGGTTGATCATGCCAAAGACGGTGTCGGCGGCCTGCTGGACGTGGTCGATGTAGTCGAAGACGACGGGGTTGCGGGCGGCTTCGGCCCACATGCGGGGGCCGTCCTGCTGGAGCCTGTCGACTGTCTCGGGGGCGAGCCAGGGCGGGGCGGTCGAGAGGGTGACGGCGGGGGGCTCCCGGGCAGGATAACCGGGAGGCAGAGAGACGTGGATGAGAACAGCCGGCAGGTGGACGAGCTGGTGGGAGTCGACGGGACCGTCCCCGGGGGCGGCATCGTGGGGGTTGGCGGGGTCGGAGGCGGCTGGGAAGAGGACGGTGACGGGCTCGGCGGGGTGAACGGGGAGCTCGAGGGCGAAGTCCAAGGGGGCCTCGGGGCTGCTGGTCAGATTGTTGCGTATCTGGATCTCGGGGAAGATGGCCTGGAGGGTTTCGAGCTCCATGTAGCGCTCGTCTGCGCTATCGTCGTCGTCCATCGTGAGTTATTGTCGTGCGAGGTGAGCTCATAGCAGCGCCGCATGAGTTGGACGGATGACGTGGGAGTGTCGTGAGCGGATGCGCGTCGAGTGGTGATGGTGTGGCAGGAGTGTGGTGAGGTTGTGAGGAGACGGATGATGTGATGTGATGTGGCGAGGATTGTGTGGATGACTTATATTCTCTCTTTGCTCTCTGCTCACGGCATGTCCAATCGCTCGCCTATCTACAGAAGCGGACAGAACAAAAATCAGAGTCGCCAGCGGCCAAGCGGATCGGGGTGCGGTGTCGTGGATGCTGGGCCGGCGGGCAGGGTGTATGATGACTCTTTCGCCGCCAGGCCAGGGCTCGCCAGTGGGTTCGGCGGTGGCAGTGGAGAGAAAGACGCTGGCGGAGGCGAAAGGGCTCGTCGACTCCACGGCGCGGCCAGGACCGTGGAAGGCACGCTTCTGGACCGGACCTGCCTCTGCCTACCCAGGTGCACTTGCTTGGCTTGAGTTGACCCCCGCGCGACGTGCTTACCTCAGCAGAGTTGTGCAACCAACGCAATGCGGGGGACGGGTCGCACAGCACAATTCAGGGCGTACGTACCAAGGCGGGTACCTACCTTGCGGCAGGCAGGTCCGACGGCCACCTCCTGCCTCCTGCCTTTCTGACCTCCAAAGGCTGCCCGCCGTCACATGTGCCTCGACCCCGACATCACCATCTCGCCGCGTCGACCGGAAGCGCCACCACCCCTCCTCCGCCGCCGAACTCCCTCCTCCTCGATCCCGACAGGTGGCTAGGTTGCCCGGTCTATCCACCCGTCGACCCAACTTCACCCGAGCAGCCTCCCTCCACCGCAACCATGGACGACACGCGACCCCTCGCCTCCCTCTCCCTCACCCACGTCTACTATGTGCGTTCCCCCTCAAATAACCCCCCTCCTGCTCAGCGCAGCACAGGGCCCGGCTGACAACCCCCCCCCCCCAGGACCCCTCCGATCCCCTCTCCCTCGTCTGCGCCTGGCTCGCCCTCCTCCCGCAGGCCCTCTGCATCGTCTACGCCACCCTCGTCTTCTCTACGCGCGAGGCCGAGGTCGCCCTCATGTTCGCCGGCCAGCTCGCCTGCGAGGCCGTCAACTTCGCCCTCAAGCGGCTCATCAAGGAGGACCGCCCCCGGCGCATCCACGGCAAGGGCTACGGCATGCCCTCGTCCCACGCCCAGTTCGTCGCCTTCTGGGCCCTGTTCCTGCTCCTCTTCCTCTTCGCCCGCCACCGCCCCGGCCGCCTGCGCCGCGACGACCCCTACCGCTCCCGCGCCCTCTCCCGCCTCGAGCGCGTCGTCGCCGGCCTCGTCGCCGTCGCCACCGCCGCCGCTGTCGCCTGGAGCCGCGTCTACCTCGGCTACCACACCCCGCGCCAGGTCGTCGTCGGGCTGGCCGCCGGCGCCGCCTGCGCCCTCGCCTGGTTCGCCGCCACAAAGTACGCCCGCGACGCCGGCCTGCTGGCCTGGGCCCTGCGCCTGCCCGTCGTGCGCTGGTTCCGCGTGCGCGACCTGCTGCTCGAGGAGGACCTGTGCCAGGCCGGCTGGGAGCGCTGGGAGGAGAAGCGCATCCGCGAGGACGAGGCCCTGGCCGCGAGGGACCACGCCAAGAAGAGGTGAGACGGCCCGGGCACGCGAGGCTGCCGTTGGGTACATGGGCCGGGGTTTCGTGGCGCGCTGTGCATAGAGAGATACCCATCCGATACATGAATGTACGACCAAGACACACACACACACACACACACACACACTTTGTACCATCATTGCCATGATCACTTCCGAGACGTGTGCTTCTTGCTGAGCCTGCCTTGCATTGAAGAGAGGTACCTATGTGCAGAGGCCGAGTCCGGCCCTCCTCAGCGAAACCCCCCTCCCATCTTTTCGCGGTATACACCCCCCGGTTCGTTCATCTCTCGGTAACACGCCCCAGGACCCAGGCCACCAAAGCCAGCGTCGACCGTCCCAGTCGTACAGGTATCAGGTTCTGCCAATACAGAAGGAAAATAAAAACATGGGGACAACGCCGTCTAAGGAAAAAAAGGCCACATATATATATCATGAAAGTGTCTCCTCCCGCCAACTCCTTGCCAATGAATCAACACAGCACTCTCGCGACAGCACGATTGCTCGCTCGCTCCCGCTAAATCCAGTCGGGCTTGTGCAGCAGGTCGCAGTCGCAGTCACGCTTGTAGCACCTCTCCTTGCTGGCCGCCAGCGGGCTGGCCATGCGCTTCGGCGTGTCGAAGCCCACGCCCTTGGGGCTTGTGATGCGCGTCTTGGGGCTGTACGGCGTGTACACTGCCGAGTTGAGAGTCGGTCCCGAGTCGCGCGCGACGGATGAGCCGATCAGCGTCGCGTCGCCCTCGTCGTCGTATTCGCTGTCGCTGGACGGTCCGTTCAGCGGGCTGGGTCGCTTCGAGGCTTCTTTCTCGCGCTCCAGCGGGCAGCCGAGCACGTGGACCTCCTCGCTGTCGCGGAAGAAGCGTGAGTTGAGCGCCCGAGGCGCGTCCTCGGCATTGGAGAAGCGCAGGCCGATCTGCACCGTAGCGTGCGAGTGCATGGAAGAATCGCGGCGGTGGCGAACACCGCCGGCGTGGACCAGCGGCGGCGGCACGAGCGATTGCATGTCGTCGTCGATGAACTTCTCACCCCGGGGAGTGGTGGCGTTGGGTGAGTAAGTCGTCGCGGGGAGGAGGGTGAAGGACCGGGCGCCGCTGCTGTCTCGGGGGAAGAGCGAGTACGTGGACTTGCGGATCTGGTCCTTTATGACTTGGAGGGTAGATGCGGGGGGTGTCGGCTCGAGAAGTCTCGGACCGGGAGTGACGGGTGATTGCAGGCCTTGTAGGCGGGGGGTGTTGAGCGTGTCGTAAGTCGGAGTGCCCGCTGGGCTCTCAATGCGTTCCTCCTCCGTCTTTCCGTAGGTGGCACTGCTGTCCAGGCGCTCGGGTGCCCGTGATCGGGAGGGTGAGCCGGCATTGGAGCCGTAGTCGTAGTTGTCCGGCCAGACGCGAATGCCCTCCTTCAGCTTCTTTCGGTCCTTCTCGCACTTCTCGCGGGCTCCAATCGTGGCGAGGCAGTTGGCGCGGAGGAAGAGGTGCAGGCCGCCAGTCAGGAGACCTGAGAGGTTGGCAACGACAGAGGCGATCATGGAAAGATTCAGAGGCTGAGCACCGGCCGTCCGAAGGTCCTTGAAGACAAGGGTGTAGAAGAACGGGATCATGAAGACCTGGATGGAGCTTAGCTGCGTGCCGCTCGTGCATGGTCACGATAGAGACGTACGGTAGAGATGATGGCCATGACCAGGTAGTAGACCATCCTCGAGGCTGCGACACGCTCCGTCTCATCGATGTGGCAGGTGTTGTGCAACCGCCAGAAGATGATGACGGTGCAGATGAGCAGCGTCGCAGCAATGAGGATGAGAAGGACGAGGACGCCATCCTTCCAGCGCTGGATGAACCAGAACAGGGAGCCAAAGCAGAAGTTAGGAGGGCGAATGAATAGGGTGATCACAAAGGTAATAAGTAGTAGGGTGCCAACAATGGCAAGGCAACCAGCGACAGTCCATTTGCCCCGACCTGCGAACGGCTGCTGTCGTAATGCTCGAGAAGTGACCTCAAGGCCAAAGACGAATTGAATGTAAGGGACGATGAATACCGCTGAGAGCAGGTCAGTTATAAAGCTCGAGGCCATGACGCACAGGGGCTGACCTACCAGGCAACATCATCTGAGAAGTAATGGTACAGCCCAGGATCAACATGGACTTGAGACCAGTCGACTGTGCGACGGCGAAAGTAATACCCTGAACGACGATTCCGAGGGACAGGACGAGGGGGAACGTCTCCGCTGGCGCGACGAAGGTGAAGCCGCAGGTCCTAGTTGAGGTCAGCCTCCGTAGTCTCGATGCCTGTGGCAGCTTCCCGTCGACGTCCACATACAGGAACTTGAACCGGGGATCATTGCGCTTCTTCGTGGCGTAGCTGTGCCACAGGATGCCGACGGCGGTGGCAAAGGCGGCGACGACATTGAAGGCGGCGAGAATGATGACGGACGTCCGGATGGACTTGGCGGCGGCGAAGCGGAACTCGTTGATGAGGGCGGCCTGCGAGGTGTCGTTGTTCTGCGAGGCGAAAGACTCGGTCGACGCGCCGTTCGTGTTGTCGATGCCGTTGGCACTGCCATCGTCCCGCGCCCAGAGGTCGTTATGGGGATCCATCCAGCCCCAGGAGTCCATCTTGTCGGCGTAAACGGCAGGCTGTCGGGATTAAAGAGCGTAGGCGACCAGCCGCGACGAAGCCAATATCAGTTGTCCGCGGAAACCATCCAGGCCATGAGCGTGTCGTTAGGGGGACGTCGTGTCTGGTAGATTGGCGGAGAGGAGAAAGGTAGACGACGGAAAGGAAATGAACGAGTGGATGGAGGATGGGATGAGAGAAGAGGAGAGTCAAAATGCAACATGCGGCGGCTAGGTCATGGTCAAGAGGAGAGAACGGCGGACTTGGGCAGCGGGACCATGGATGGGACGAAACAGACCCTGAACAGCCACTGGGTGTGGTTGCGGCCTATGAATAGCGGGAACGGCAGGCCCTCCTCGTTCTTCTCGAGAGAGATATGGGGAGGGGAACAAGGGCTGTGTCTACGGCGGCGGGCCTGGTGGTCGTGGCGGGTTGATCCTGAGGGGGGCTACGTAGGCACAGGCCCCGAGATCTGGATGGGCCCCGCGCGGACGAGAGGCGACCCGGGTCGCTAGCCAAACCGCCACACGATCCCGGCTGGCAGGTTTGTCGAGGTGCGGCCAGGGGCGGCAGCATTGCGATTGGATCACGAAGCCCTCCAGAGTGGGTGCCATTCGCGTTGACTGTGGGTTGCAGTGCAGGACACTGCCCTTTCTGACGTGCAGAACGGGGTTGCCTGTCCATGTCGGGAGCATAGGAATGCTTGGATCAAGAGCCGGGGATTGAGTCCTTGGTCGAGGGCGTCATTTCGTTGACGGCGGCCCGCGAGGATAACGGGGAAAAGCTGACAGGGCTCCCTGACAGACTGGCAGGCAGACAGGCAGAGAGCCGGCCCTACAGCCAGACAGGGCAGCCAACTAAGGTTTGCAGGCCCAGGCCATCCACGATCGTCATGGGTTGAAGCCGTGGCTCCACAGGCCGTCAAGTGGAAAATCTGGTCGTCGAGGGAGAGGCATTGACGTGGCGGGAGGCTCTGAAGCAGTCATGGAACACGTCGGAGTTTCGTGATGTCGATGCCCCTGGCGTCTGTGGTTGAGCCAGTCGAGGTGAGGTTGGGACAAAGCACGGGGCTAAGCCTGATGTGGCGTAGCGCGGGGACTGCCGAGGCGTGGATCAAACTTGCCCCCCCACTCCTGGGAGCCCCTTCCCCAGTGGCTAGCCCTGGCCCAGTCCTCTGTCCTGGCTTAACTTGCCGTCCTCTTTCCTTGGTGCTGAGTGGCAGGCACCGTCTTGTCGCTCTTGACCGTGATGACCCTCGACCTATGGCAGCTTCCACCCCGCCGAGTCATCCGTGGCGGGGTGTCGCCTTTCAATGCTTCAGGATTTGTGTTCACTAACATGATGACGCTGCTGATTGGTGCCTCTGGGGACTGCTGGTGCCGTCAGCCTCTGTCGATCGACGACTGACTGACTGGCAAGCTGTTGGCCTGACGAGACCAACTGGGGAGTCGCGACACATCCCAGATCCAGCCTGGCTTCGGTGTCGAGACAACGGCCTGCTTCCTCGAGCTTGTCACTTGCGACAGATCACTTAACAGCCGCTCGACTCGAGCCTCGCCACCACCACCTTCAGCGACAGCACGTCCCGGCCTGTCACGAATACATCACACCCAGCCCCATCACGGTCGTATCCTCCTCTCCAGCCCTCAGCTGAGAGCGAACCCGATGCGAGAACCAAAGACTCAGTTCGTCCGTTCCCGCCCATATCACAACCATATGAAGCATCTTCTGTGTCACAGCCGACCTCGCCAGGGGTGGGCCCCCCTCAGGTGAGGATGAACGCTCTCTGCTCCCGCCCCATCGTCGCCCCCTCATTGCAACCACACTGAGGCGCGGACAGACCCCCTCTCCTCCCCACACAGACCACACCCACCTTGGGACGAGCCCACTCCCTGACAGCTCACGGCCTGCTTCCCCGTCACCTGTCATCGTGTTGCCCGGCTTGCCGGCTGGCCAGACACCCCCGTCGCCGGCGTGCTCGCTTCTTTGGCGCAGTTGAAACGGAGTGTTCTAGTCGTCGTCTGCCGGGCGGGCTAGCACCGCACCATCACTTGAGGCAGGCTGAACCGACCGGGTATCCAGTGTCACCTCGCGCGACTGACTCAGGTCGTGGCGTATCTCTCTCACCTCATTTGACCTGTATCGCAGTCGAGGGTTATCAACGCATATGGTGCATCTCGGACGGAGCAGCTCGAACCGCGAAATCTCGATGAGAAACGCGATAGGAGAAACTAAAACGTGACCGAAGGCTGGATGAACAGGCGGTCGCCCGCCTAGACTCTTCTATTACGCGACGCCCATGGTTCGCCCGGTATGCCGAGCACGACTCGCGTTGCAGCCCTCTGCCGATGTCTTGGCCAGGAGCTGCACTCTGACCGGAAATCGAAGACGAAGGGGGATGTCGTCATGGAATATCAAACGCCCTCCGCATATCACAGTGGCCAAACCCATATGATATGGTGATCTTGTCGAGATGCATTGTTGAGGGCGATTAGGAGGTAATACTCGCTTGGGGCCTGGACGAGGCTCGATTCCGCAAAATCCCCCGAATCGACCCCCAAAGAGCGATGAAACATTCTACCAGCGAGATGATCTGATCGAGCTCGCCGAGCCTGGTCCCAGGCCTAGGGATGACGCCTATCCGGAACAGCTCCACGAATGTAGCCAGCCCCAAACCGAGAAAGCACAAGACGGCCGCTGCGAACATACACCGCATCTTCATGGAGACCCGACCCGACCGTCTCGTATATGATATGGATAAGCCGAGGGCGAGGCTCATCACGCTAGACACTAGTGTTACCGACTCTATAATTGTGAGTATCTGCTGTCTGCTGGACGGCCAGGCTTGGATGTCATCTCCGACCGCGACGTGGGCGGACGAGACCACGATGAGGCAATAGTAATAGACGAGGAGCAGCCAGGCCAGGCGTTGCGACCACACCCAAGAAGACCTGCGGAGCTTGGGAGCGATGAGGCCGCAGAGCAGAGAAACGTAGGCCATGAAGTCGTGGCACACCGCCAGCGGCGCGTCCATGGCGGATAACTGCGCCGCGATCTGGTCCGGCGTCGCATTGGCGGTTGTGCGGGGAATATCGATGAGCTGCCGGATGAGGTGCGTGGCCGCGACGAACGGCATGAGCAGGACGGCTGCGAAGTCGACTCTGATGGCTTCGCCATGGCTGCTGCTCTGACGATCGAGCGACCAGGAGAGCATCAACGACAGTACAGCCAGAAGCCAGGCGCCAACGGTACCAGGGCCGTAGAGGGAGGAGACGAGATGTAAATGGTCGCTGGAGTCCTCGCCGTCCATGGTTCACAGATATTCTGCTGATGTGCTTCGAGCGCGCCTGTCTGCTACAGGCTGGTGGTCGAGGGTCTGATAACTGTAGCGACGAAGAGTTACGGGGTCAGCGTCATGTATCAGAGCTACGACGACGGCCTGGCTGCCTCCCAAAAGCTCTGGAACGACGCGAAGGCGGCTGGGGCGCAGTCCAGAAGCATCAACGCCACATGCCGGCTGAAAGCTGAGCTCTACTATAAGGCTGAGCAGAGAGTCACCTGCCAGCACACGGTGCTTCAACTGAGGTAACTCCTGTCACCTTGGAGGCTTGACGACGCACTTCAATGTCAATGACCATAGATGCTTGAGAACAGACGCTTTGAGCATCACTTAAGTAACTCTCGCCGTTGTCCAATCGAGCCGGCTACTTGTCAACGTTCAGCTGCCACCGTTTTGACAGGTCAACGACACGACTGACTGATCGATGGGAAGCTAGCCGGAGTACCTTGACCGAAAAGACCACGGCCTTCCAGACCGCCACGTGATGGGCAACCCCACACGTGATCCCCCCGGAGAAGGCCGACAAAGCCCCCCGCTCCATCCTCCGTTATCGCGGGTGGGCCAACCCCGGAAAGTGGTCCTAACCGTAATAGTCAGGTCGGCAAGCCGGCGAGCCACAATCTCGGCAAACACGCCGGAATCGAGCGAATCCCCGGCGTCGTCCGGTTCCCCCCATCCCCATCTCCCTCCCCGCCGCCCTGGCAGCCCTGGCAGCCGCCCCCTCTATCCAGCCTCTTGGGTGACAATTGACTGGACTGCACTGGATCTTCGGAGGCCCTGCCCATGTGGTCCGCTGTGGGGTTTGCGGCGGGATCGGCAACCAGATAGCTAGCAGCTACGCAGCTTGCAGGCGGGCTCGCACAGAAAAAAAAAGTTGATAAAGATGTTTGGCTGCCCGGCTGGGTGTCGTGGGCCGCCTCACTTGTCAGTCCTCGTCCGTCTCTCGTGAACGACCCGTCTCACCGACACGTAAAGCCCCGTCAAGATGCGCACCGCTCACTTTGCCGCCCTCGTCGGCGCCTTCGTCGCGCCCGTCCTGGCATGGAACACTGATGGTGGGCGTCCTCCTCTCGGGCTGGGTCCCTCGCCCTTCCCCCTCTGCGCAGTCAACTAACACCGGCGCCCCGTCCAGTCCACCAGCAGATCGGCTACGCCGCCGAGCAGTTCCTCTCGCCGGCCGCCAAGGCCATCCTGGGCGAGATCCTCGAGCCCGAGTCGGGCGCCAGCCTGGGCCGCATCGGCGCGTGGGCCGACGCGCACCGGGGCACGCCCGAGGGCCGCCACACGACGACCTGGCACTGGATCAACCCGGCCGACCAGCCGCCCAGCTTCTGCAACGTGCACTACAACCGCGACTGCACGGCCGGCGGCTGCATCGTCAGCGCCCTCGCCAACGAGACGCAGATCCTCAAGTCGTGCATCCGCTCCGTCAAGGACGGCAAGCTCGAGGGCGGCAGCAACACCACCTGCGCCAACGCCGCCAAGTTCATCACCCACTTCATCATGGACATTGCCCAGCCCATGCACGTCACGGGCATCGCCCGCGGCGGCAACGACATCCCCGTCGTCTTCGGCGGCGTCACCACGAACCTGCACGCTGTGAGTACCTGACATGGGAGGGGGGGCTGGCATGCTGCATCATGACTCTGACCACCGCCAGATCTGGGACGGCCGCATCGTTTACTCGCTCGCCGGCAACGTCACGGGCTTCGCCAACGACACGATCCAGCCGTTCTTCAGCGCCATGGTGGACCGGATCCGCGCGGACACGTACTTCACGCCGACCAAGGAGTGGGTGTCGTGCACCGACCCGTCGACGCCGCTCGCGTGCCCGCTCGAGTGGGCGCGCGACGCCAACCAGTGGAACTGCGACTACGCCTTCAGCCAGGACACCAACGCGACGGACCTGCGCACGAGCGGCTACGCCGAGGGCGCGTGGCCCATCGCCGAGATCCAGATCGCCAAGGCCGTCCTGCGCATCGCCACCTGGTTCAACAAGCTGGCCGACTGCGAGTTCAAGGACCGCGAGGTCGTGCTGGACGTGTGGCCCATGCCCGCCTGGCTGGGCGGCCCCAACGCCGGCAACTAGGGTGGTCGGTTGTACATAGCACGTGAGTGAGCCGTAGATAAGCTTCTCCTACGAATTGGCCGCGGGTGGTGATGAGGCATGCTCGAGCCGTGACACGTGTGATTCGATTAGCCCGCGGAGGGCGCCGAAGATAAATTGGCCGCGCCGGGGGTGCCGTGGGGAATCAGGAACGCTCGGCACCCGCTGGGCACGGGCACGATAAGCCCCTGGTCGAACAGCCCTGCCGTCGCTATCAGCAAGACGGCATCCGGCTGCAATCCTGAGGCAGTAGGGATGAGAGTCTGTGTGTATGTTGATTTTATTCGTTCGAGTGAGTCTAGAAGTGGCCATTCATCCCTGATATCAGACAGCATACGCTGCGTGCCTAGAGGTTCTTCTTCGCGAGGGCCTTGTTCGCGTCGAACGCGCGGGTGATCTCCCCAAAGGCCACCCAGAGGGCCCACGCCGGGATGAAGACCCACAGCATGTTGAAGAAGACGAGGTACAGCCACAGGTACATCCAGTTGCTGGTGTCGAGGTTGAGGTTGCCGGTGAGCCACTCAGGGCAGAAGGTCATGAATCCTGCACATCGTTAGCAATGGGGCCGCAGCCGGGGAGAGGTGGGGGGCGGGGTGGGCGCACCGCCGTAGAGCTCGGCCGTCGCGATGACGACGATCCAGAAGTTGACCTTGGGCTCGCGGCGCGCGATGAGGTAGCAGATGTACACGGCGAGGGGCCCGGCGCCGAAGACGGTGAGGAGCTCGAGGCTGATGACGCCCTACGAGAAAAAAAAGCTGTTAGCCGGCCATTGGCAGCAGAGGAGGGATGGAACAGTCGCGGTAAGTCGGCCGTAAGGCCAGAAACAGAGCGGCCGGCATCAAACTTACGAGGTCGGCGCCGGCCCAGCGCTTGTCGGCGTTGGCGTAGACCATCCACAGCTGGGCGAAGGGGTTGTCGCCGGCGGCCTGGGCGCCGTAGACGCGGTCGGCGTGGCCGAGGTAGTTGAGGGGGGTGGGGTGAAGGGCGGCGAGGTCGGGGACGTCGGCGGCGGCGACGTAGGAGAAGAAGCAGTGGTAGAGGAAGCTGCCCTCGAGGAAGAAGTGGATCAGGGCGTCGAAGGCGTGCCAGATGAAGAGGACGCGGTAGCTCGTCGAGGTGGCGGGGTGGAGGACGCGTCGGGAGACGGCGATGGCGACGGCGAGGAGCACGACGGTCGCGGCGAGGGAGACGAGGGTGGTCTGGTCGAAGAGATCCGGCGGGAGGGAGCTGGCGTGGGACGACATGACGATGGTGGTGCTGCTTCAATCTGGTGTGTGATGCCTCAATTGGATGGGTGATGCCTCAATTAGGTCGAGGTCGTCGGGAGTTGTTCACCCCCTGAAGGTCGGGCGCTGTAAATTTGGCCTTGTTACCTGCGGGAGCCCGTGCACGCGGGACGTGACGCTGGAGTGCCGCAGATTGCCCCACCTGCTCTACAGCACTGACGGAGAGCTGTCTGACTTCGTGAGAATCATGCGAATTACCTACACCATTTTACCATGGAACAAGACAATCATTGTGGCCAGCTGTTGTGGGAAGCGGTGAATTGATTACTATCTAGGATGTCCTCAGACTGTGCTCGCGTCGGCCGCTCCACGTTCCAAAATATCCATTACGCCTTCGTGACCATGTCCGCCCTGATTAGGGGTTGGGGTATCATCGTGAGGGGGGAGCTGCTTAGTGCTTGGCAGACTCCTTGTGGACATCGGCGCTGGTGCTGTGCTTCTGCTCATCGACCTTGTCGCCAACGGCGTCCTTGCCGGCGGTGAGACTGCAAAGATGTTAGACACCGAAGTGAAGAGAGAGGGTAGCGAGTAGCGAGGAAAATGCTTACCGAGTGCCGAGCGAGGCGTTGTTGTCCTTGGCGACCTCCTTGTTGGCCTCCTTGGAGGCGGTGGCACCGGCGCCCTGAACGGTCTCAGAGACGTAGTTGGCGGCGTTCTTGACGGTCTCCATTGTGAAGTTTGGTTTGGTTGTTTGGGGTTGGTTGATTGTGTTGTTGGGTTGTGATGTGAAGTGGTTGTTGATGGAGAGAGAGAGGAAAGCTGATGAAGAGGGGCAGAGGTCTTGGGTTTATATAGATGGAATAGAGGGGTCAGGACCTCAGGCAAAGCAGGCCAGGCAAGCGTGCGATCTGGTGAGATCGAGCTCCTGCCCAGGCGTCCTACACATCACATCACGTAGGAGTGGCTGAAATCTGGGCCAGCCAGTACCAGCAGGACCAGGAGGGAGACCCGCTTGTGCCTGCTGGGGCTTGACGGCTTGCGTGCCTCATCCACCTTGGACGAACAGGCAAAGGCAAGCAAGGGAAGAGAGAGCCTCCACGATCCGATGCTTAGCGTGGTTTCGTTGGCTCTTGGTCGTCGGCAGCCATCATGTGGTCCTCATGGACCAGTCTGGCTACGTCATGGAGTACGTTTGCGGTGGGAAGGGAAGTCACTTCTGAGAAGGCCGAGGCGTGGATTCCGGGCAGGAACAGCATCATGGCCCTATCGAGATGGACATGGAGACCTTTCTTCGCCTCAGACCAGGGTAGGTACCTAGGCACAGGCCAGCCGGTGTGGCGCCCAAACGTCGCAGGAGGCGCTCCGCTGGGCCTGACGTCACAGCCACCTTGGGCGGGGCACCACCTCCTACCTGCTTTTGCTTGTACCACGGACCAGCTGGACCACGACCAGCACCAGCACACAAGAGGCAAGCGCAGCAGCAACGTCATTGCACGGACCATTGGCCTGCCCCTCACCCCTCTCCCCTCTCAGTGCCGCCCCCGGGCAACATAGCGGGGTCATCCGTTCTGTTTTGTTGTCTCAGCAATCTCACCGAGCGAGTTGGCTAGCCAGTGGACTGCGGCTGGAGTCTGCTCCGGGGCCTGCACATGTCAGAGGCAACCTGCCGACTGACTGTGTCTCCCTGTGTGGTTCGAGGCAAAACAGGCAAAACAGACGTCAACCTTGCGCAATCGACGGACCGGCCCCGGCCGGTCCATTGCACAACGCGGAGAGGCGTCTCGCCACGTAACGTATCTGCGTCGACAGGATGATGTAACCCCCGACCCTCTCTCCCTGCACCGCACATGATTGTCGATAGAGCGGCGGCATGGAATTTGGGGACAATGTCCATGTCTGCGGCGGCTTTGCTCCAATTTGATCGACGCTGTTCCACAACTGATCCCGGCCCCGGCGTTTGATTGACACTGAGGTGACGGACGGCCAGGGGGGGGGGGAATAGAGCACGACATGCATGTGCGTGGGACGAGGAGCGGCAAGATGCGACCTGTGGCTGTGCGATGTGATACCTGGGAACTCCACCCCGTCCGCCCATCGCCGTCGCAAGACGCTGACGCTGGTCTTAGGGGGTCAGTTAGGCCCTGCGAGGCATAGCTCTCTCCACCTCCGCAACGAGCTCCCCAAAAGTGTCGAGACCCCCAGTTCTCATTGGCGACTGGGCCGACCCCAGCGGACAAGCTCCAGGGGCTATGACGTCACCACTCAGCAGTGCGCGTTCTGGACCTGGGGCGGCCCCGTAGACACGGTCCTTCCCATCGACAGAGCTCGATGTCTTTTCGCCCGATTCGCTCGCAGGCAGGCAGGAGGCAGGCAGCAGGAAGGCAAGCTACGCTGGCAAGGCAGCTTCGACCAAGCAGCTCGCTCGGGTGGCGCCTGCCCTCTGGCACCAGCCACGAATGAGGGGCCGGCACCTGATCACGAAGCCGTGCCCCACCACCCCTCCACCCCGCCTGCCCGCCTCATGCCCCCCTTCCTCGCATTTTGCATTTCCCATCGAGATCGCTGCTCCTTCTGTTCTGCCCGTCGCCCTGCGGAGCAGGCACACCAGAGGGTGCTCATCCGGGGCCTTTGCTCCGGCCCCCTGCTCTGCGTTCCCGCCGCCACCAACCGCGTGGGACGGTTTGGCGGAGCGACAGTTCTCTCTTCTACCTGATCATCGATGCATCCACCGATCACCTCGTCCCCCGTAGCCCCCGAGGCCCGCTGACCACTGGGCAACACAGCTAGCAGCGACCGACGGACCTTCGCGCACCGTCTGATGGCATTTCCCATCACACCACGTTCATCGAATCCAGGAAACGTCCGTCCATCACATTCCACCACCGCCTTTATCCGCCCCGCGGCTTGCGCCCACTGGCTCGTCGGACCCCTCCAACATTCCGTGATCCTTTACGTCATGGCTCCTCGTGTCCGGCGTGGCCATTGACTGTCGGTGCCTACCCGCATCTGCCCTGGTGCCGACGCTCCTGGAAAGGATACGGAAGCCTCTGTCTGGCCCGCCCAGCCTGGAACCTTTACGGCCTGGTCTCCTGTGCGTGAGGCCAGGCCAGAGGCTTGGAGCCCCTTTGCGGCCCATCGAAAGTGTTGGCTCCCGGTTCTTTCCATGGCTATGGGGACACGAGCTTCTGCGGCATCAGGCGGCATGGTGTTTGCCGCGGCTCGTCTGTCGTGATGCTGCTTCCTCGCCTGCGTGCTCAACACCGTCGGCGTCGTCCAGGAGCACGTGGTCGCTGACTGGATCGGGCACCAAGCGATGGATCGACAGAAACCTCGGCGCCGAACCGCGGGACGAAGCGTCAGGTCGCCGAGACCATCGGCACGTTCTTGTGAGGGTGGGGGGGGGGGGGGGGGGGGGGAGACTCTTTTCCCATGGCCATCCTGCCTCATTCCTCACGAACCTCGAGACCTCGACCCTCCCCCCCGTGGGCCCTCTGTGGGTGGCCCCTCTGCGCGCGGCCCAGGGTCCTCCCGCTCGTGTCCATGTCCCTTTCCCAACGTCTCTGAGGGTCTCGGGCCATTTTTTGGTGAGTCCTTCGCGAGATGTACGAGGCCAAGCTGTAGGTTACGCTCCAGGCCGCTCGATCGCTTTGGCCTCCTTCCGACGCCGTGTTTCGTGTAGCTCGTGGCGCATCGAAGGGACGCGTATGCCTGCTGGGGCATTGCGAGAGAGAGCGAAGACTCCCGCCGCGAGAGACGGCCTCCCAGATCAGGCCAGGTCGATATGGCGACTCAGATCACTTGAACACGAGTTCTAGGGCGAGAGTTCCCCAAAGCTAGTCGCCCAGGTTGTTGGAGTCTCTTGGCTCTTGGTTTCCTGCTTCTTCGCATCTCTCTTCACCAGCTCAAGCGGGTTGCGCATATGCATGCATGTGGACGACGTCGAGGCATCTCCTGAACCTCCGGCCGATTTGCCGCCCAATGTCTGCCCTACGCTGCGCATGTTGGGATGAATTGAAGGTCATGGCCTCGGCCAGTCCGGATCCGTCGGAAGAACGGCAGCGGCACGAGCCAAAGCGTGCCCCTGGCGGGGTCGCGATGCCCTCGAGAGGAGGCATTGCGACGACCCTGACCAGACCCTGCCTGCCCTCCACGGGATTCGGCATGTTGAGTTCAGGTTGCTGCTGAGTCGTTGAGTGCCGACACGGCGATGACCCAACACAAGAATCGTGTTCAGAACAAGATGCACTCTCAACCTCCCAAAGACAGGCACCTCGACCGGCACCTCGACAGACACCTCGACCGGCCTCGACAGGCCATTTCGAGGTTCCTCGAGGTTCCCAGGCCGTCGGGTCGGTCGTCTTGGCTCGATCTAGGGCAGGCGCACAGCCGATGACAGGAGCTTGGTCGGCTTGGCTTCCCCAGACGGTCGGACAGTGGGAATTGGTCAGATGCTCCCGATACTGGGCGAACCGGTGGCCGGCAAGACGGCACGGCATGGCTGAGAGGCCCCGACCTCAGGCGTTCCAGCCTTGTCGCCAAGTCTGAAACGTCCAAAGAGACCTGCTGGTTTTGGGTATCGGACGGATCGCGAGTCTTCGCTGGCGTGGGCGTTTCAGGTGCCAAGGCCGCGACTCGCGCCCCCGTGATGGAGGCGTTCAAGCACACAATCTGTCGCCCTCCTAGAGGGCGACTCGGCTCTGCGTGCCGTGCTGTGCCTGATTTCTGACCAAGAAGGGGCATCTGGATCGTGGGCTCTCCAGGTGAGTTCAGGGGGGAGAGGGGGGAGGGGAAGGGGAAGAATTGGTAACACGGGAAGAAAGCTGATCGAGTGCCTCAGCCCCTACCAACCTTTTTTTTTCCTATGACGGCGCATCCATCCCTTTGCGAATGACTTCTCTTTTCGTTTCCTGACCTTCTTCCCATGCAGCTCGAGCGGTCTGATGATGGCCCATCTGCCGGTGGGAAAGGTAAGCCGATCGAGCCGGTCTATCGGGCTGAGATGGGAGAGAGTACGGAGGTGGCGGAGCAGTACCCCGCGGGGAACCAGAGAGAATGACAGCTCTTGGTCTCTACTAGGCAGTCTTGGCAGTCTTGGCATCAACAACGACGTTCGTCTTTTTCGTCTTTTCCGCCGCTCGTCTCGTCGCGACACATGAACCATCTCGACGCAACACGCTTCTGCAACGTCTCTCTGCGCCGCCGCAACACCTCTGTCGCATCCAAACGAACGACAGTGGTCATTGAACCGCCAATCTGCATTGCACGAGTCTGAGCAGCGTCTCGAGAGCCTCCGACCCACTGTTCTGCGGTGACGGCGAGCCCTCGAGTGGCCCTTTCCAGCGAGTCGAGCGACCCCCCGCGAGGCGTCCATGAGCATGCCGTGGCCCCTGCCCTCCGAGGAACATGTCTCCAGGGACCCCTTGGCCCTGAGGGGGTTTGTTTCTTCGCCTTTGGCATGAATGCCCGCTGCTATTTTCGTTCACGGGGACTCCAGCTGGGCCTGACGGACCCATCGATCAAGCTCAGCGGTGTGTCGTGTCGACCAATCCCGGTGAGCTCCCCCTCTTGTGCGAGGGCGGGCTTCCCATCTCAGCTCACGATGTCCGGGTGTCATTTCAGTTTCAAGCTTAAATCTGGCGGTCCAGTCCAGGCGGCCACCATGCCTGTTGGACGCTCGAGGGGGTCGAGAAGGCTGCCCGATGCGCACATCTCTCTGACTAGGCCTCCTACTACCACGAAAAGAACAGACGGAAATCTTTTCTTGGCATTGTCTCAACTTGGACTGTACTCCTGGCGCTGGGGGGCGATCCCTCGAGTCGGGTCTGGCTGTCGAACGGCATGCTCGATGCCATCGCGAGAAGACATAAGAAGCCCCAGTGATCTCTCCTCCTTTGTGCATCTGCTTCTCTCCTCATCTCATCATCACTCTCTCGTCCCTTGGACCGTCGCTTCCATCCCGTTTGACATCTCGACTCCTGGTGAGCGGACACTACTTTCTCTATCACACGCCGGACGTCATTGTATCCTCTTAATACCACCCCTGCACTTCGTCACTCCCTGACGCCCCATCTCCGATCCAGCCATCCCACCGCCACCATGCTGCACAGCTACCACTACTACATCCTGGCCGTCGCCGGCCTCGTCGGCAGCGGCAGCGCCCTGCCCCTGAACATCAACCTCGGCGCCTACTCGCCCGCCCTGGTCGTCGGTGACGGCGAGATTTCATTCGGAGGTCAGAACGACGTCAACGGGCTCATGAACGTCCTCGAGGGCGCAGCTGTTAACGCCGCCGCAGGCGTCGCCAACGGCCAGCCCCCGGCCGCCGCCCAGCCCGCGCCCCCCGCGCAGGCCGCCGCCGTCCAGCAGGGCTCCGGCGACAAGCCCCAGCCTGTCATCATCAACCCCGCCCCCACCGAGAAGGGCCAGCAGCTCACCTCGGACCAGCAGGAGGTGCGTCCCCGACATGGCCTCCCCCCCTCGTCTTTCTCCCGCGCAGAGTGAGCTAACACCCCCCACCCAGGCCCAGCAGATCGCCTCGTTCCTCGGCATCGACGGCAAGCAGATCGACCCGCGCGTCGAGCCCACGCCCCCCGCCGAGAAGACGAAGCGCGACCTCTCCGGCTTCGACCGCGCTCTGCAGTACGCCGAGGCCGCCCTCGTCAAGGGCCCCAAGGTGCAGCTCGGCACCGGCGCCGAGGGCTCCGGCGTCGGCATCATCGTCGACAACAACCAGCAGGCGGCGGCGCGGCCGGGCCGCGGCACCGAGGAGGGCGGGGAGGCGCCCGCGGCGCCCGGCGGCGAGGGGCGTCCCGCGGAGGGGGCCGTCGTCGCGCCGGCGTCGCTGAAGGAGAAGAGGCAGGCCGTCGACGGGCGGCAGCCGAGGCGCAGGGCCAAGGTGACGACCATGTACGTGCGGTCTGGGATCCCGGCCGGTAAGTGACTCTAATTACTCGAGGGCCGGGCGCCGGAAGTGAATGAAAATCTGATTTGCAAAGGTCTCTCGTCTTCTGCCCCTGAGGTCGCGGCGCGCAGCGTGGCTGCCGAGGTCGAGGAGGTCGTCGCCGGCAGCGCGGTCGTCAGGAGGGAGGTTGCCTCGCGGGATGGGACGTTTGACTCTGTGAACCTGAATGTTCCCGGCGAGGGCGTCACCATGACGTTTGTCGAGACAGCGGACGAGGAGGCCGAGGAGCCGCTTGACGGGGATGAGTAGACGGTGCTGGGGGTTTCCTATGTTTGTAATCTCAGGGTCGGGGGCCGGCTTCTTGGTGCTTTTCCGGTCGTAAAGCATGGTAGAGAAAACGTGGTGTGACCGGAACCTGGCATAATTAGCGCTGGTGTTGGATGTCTGTATCGTCAATTAAAAGTATAGAGCTCATGCTGGTACTGTATACCTCGACGTGCATTGTTCTTTGATGGGTGATCGGCGAGGAGAAGTGAGCAAGACGGGGTGCTGTCTGGAGCATGTAGGCCTTCTGTTTCGTGGTTTCGAGAATCAACTGGTTGACTCTGTGTTCCAGAGATGGGGATCAGGTAGGGATGAGCAGCAGTCCGCAGCAAGATTTCTGTCGTCATCTGCACGACAACAGCGCCTTTGCCGGCGATTTGGACGCAAGTCCTGATGAGGCAAACAAACACTCACGATCCCACCTCAACAAGCGCGAGCTCATTTGCGACGAAGCACAGCTTTCATTCTGGTTTGCACAGACATTTCGCAATCCTCTGACACCGCAGTCTACGGCAGAAAGCTCTCAACAACCAAACTAGCTTTCTGCACCCGTTGAATCTCGTGCCTCCAGCATAGCGAGCGATTCCGCAACTTGAGGCAGCTCCTTGTGGGAAGAGTCTTTGTCCACGGAGCCACACAGCAGCCCTCCTGCATCCATTTCCCTCCTCAGGTATCTGATTTGTTTTGCCGGAGTGTTTCCTGCATTATTCGGCGCATGCAGATCTGCCCCCCTGAGAATCAATGCTCGAACTTTACTCAAACTCGGAGCATCAGAGAGCAGTGCATCCAGAAGCGGCGTGTTACCCATATCATCCACAGCCTCAAGATCGGCACCATACTTTAAAAGCAAGTCAATAATCTTGGCCACCTCGCCCGCCGTACCACCTTCGCCGACAAAGTGAAGAGCCCTATGGCCATGTTGTGACGGCGCAGTCGCTGAGGCGCCGTTTTCGAGGAACAGTCTCGTCAGGGTCACCATTGGCTGAGACTGTTGACCTTCGAATTTGTTCACTCCCAACAACTGGTGGAAGGGCTTTACACGGTGCCTGTCAGCAAAGTTGACGTCTGCGCCTGAGAGGACGAGAACCGCAAGCATGATCTGTTCGCGCTCGATACCCAGGGAGGAACGAATGCATAGATATCGTAGCGGCGAACGCCCTCCTAGGCCAATGTAGTTGACACATGCTTTGCTCTCTAGTAAGAAGATGAAGTTCCAGAAGGCCGATCTTTCGCATGCGCAGGTGAGCGGCGCCTCTTCGTCTTCGTCGAGCGCATCGACGATCTCTCCTCTGTCCACCAGTCCCTTGATCAGGCTTTCTTCATAGGCTTTGCGGAACGGCTGTGATTCTCGAATGGCGTTCCATGCGCCGCTCGAAAAGCCAGTTCTGAACACTTGCGTGATCCTCTTTTCCAAGTCGCTGAGTGCTGGTGATTTGGGCTCTAGCCACTTAGCCACTGTGGGCAGAAGCCGGGGCCAGACTGGATGCCAACCAGACACACCCGACTTGGACAGAAGAAATCGCAAGGCTCGAAGAGCGGCTTTGCGTTCTTCGACGGGCTTCCCGCGCAGGTCTTCGACAAAGGTATCTAAGATGTTCCCGCCTTGTTGGTCTTCGACGGTGAAGTCAAAGCCATTGTGCAGCAGTATCTCCATCGCCGTGAAGTTGAGGCAATACGCCGCAAAATACAATAGCTTTTCTCCGTCTTGCCTATGTGCTTCGATCTGTGAGCTTCGAAAGTTTGAGAGAATGTACCTCAAGCTTTCGTGATTCTCGTTATTGACTGCGATGAAGATGGGCTGGTAAACGGGAACTGGAAGCCCGGCCTCGCCGCCGAGGACATCTGTACCTTCCGAACCCTGCGAATCCTTGTCCTCTTTGTCGTTCGTCTGCTGTAATCCTGATCCATGCATGTGTTGTGCTGAGGGTCTTGTGTTTTGATCAAGGTCCTGCTCCAAAAAAAACTTCATAGCGCGCAAGTGACCCAGGACGACACTCAAACCTGCACGCGTCAGGCCTCCGATGCATTGAAACCTTCTTTCATCGACGAATGTATGGAAATTGTGGTACCCCGAAGCGCTAAGCGTGGTCCATGGCGAGGTAATAGGAGTGTTATCACCGAAGAGCGAGATATAATCACTCCAAAACGCGTCAGAAATGTCCTCTATGCCATTCTTCGTTGCAATCTGGGCTTTGACGAAATGCAGATTCCAGTGGCGGCTCGCATAGCAACAAAAGGTGCATGGCACAGTATGAATATTTGACCATAGATCTGGGTCACCATGGCCTTCCCAGAGTATGCCATAGTCTTCTGAGAGTGCGTCGGCCAACTCGAAGCGAAAAGCGTCGCCATGAAATGCATCCAAAGACAAGTATGCAATGCAGCATTCGGCCATAACTCGATGAGCTTGAGTACTTGTGATGGATTCGCGCCACGGATTTCTGGTCTCATCCCACTCGGCTGCCATATCTGGCCGTTGCTTCTCGTTTGCCAGCAGAAACTCCTTGGCTGTCTGGTGGATGAAGAAGAGCTGGTCCGCATAGGTTGTTACAAACAAACCACAAGTCTGCTTCACCCAGTCGGCAAAATCCGCGTTGAGATCAAGATCCTCTTCTGAATAGGCAAATTGACCCTTTTCCCATGCGCTGAGGGCAACATTCGCCTCTGCAAGCGTGAGGGGCTGCTCTGCTGCGATGACGAGGCTGAATAATCTAGCTACCCTGTCCGCCTCGGTGGTTTCAATCCGCCGAAGCAGCTTCTCATAGGCGTCGTATATGGTCTTCGGGAGGTCGTCGACGAGCCTCTTCCATGCTGCCTTGGTGTTCTCTCGATTCCTCTCAAGGCGCTCGAACACCAGGCTGACCCAAAGGTAGGTTCTGTCTTCCTTGCCCTTCAGTTCAAAGCCGCTTTGCAAAATCCTCGTTTTCTCGTCATCCAGCTTCTTCTTTCTTGCGAGCTGTGAAAGGCGGTGGCCCACGACCAGTTGAATCTCTTTTTGGATCAAGTCCTTCTCACGCTGTCCATCACCATTGAGGTGAATCGGATCTAGCCCAAACTTCCCAAGATCCTCTAGAATTGGCGGGAGCCCTCGAGTTGTGACCAAGAACTTGACATGCTTGTGGCCAGTCGCCTCTTTTCTCGACTGCGTGTAGTCTGTCAGAAGATTTATGAACGACTGTGTCTCGGTCTGGTCGCACTCGTCCAGGGCGTCCAGTACGAAGATGATGGGAGGACAAGACGGGTGGCAGAGTGCGTGTTCCAGAATTCCCCACAGCGACGAGAGATGCGATGTGAGGTCTTCTCCACCTTGGCTGATCAATGATTCACAGTAATCGAGGAGAGACGGTTCCTGTCGAAAGAGGTTGTGAAGGAGGGAGCAGACTGCGTTGGTAGGGCTGCGCTGTTCTGGGGTGTCTTTGAAGAAGAAGTGGCAGATTCGTGCCGTTTGGGTCTTCTCTGACATTGGGAAAAAGTCCTCAATCAAGTATCTCGAGAGAACAGACTTGCCGCAACCAGGATCTGCCGAGACGACAAGTAGTCCCTCGGGCTGGTCAAGCCAGTTCACAAACTTGGAATGGCTGCAGAACCAGTTGCAAGTGTTTGGCACGCGGTCTGGATTGATCTTCATCCGCTCCTCGTAGGGAACCACTCTGAATCTGCCGATCAGACGGTCCCGCTCCCTTTGACGTTCTTCAACTTCGCGCTGGATCTGCCGGCCATGCTGTGCCTGCTGGCTATTGACCATGTCTTGCAGAAGTCCTGATGCCTTGGACGACTCGTGCAGCAGATTGCCTAGGGATTCGGCAGTTTCTCGATCTGCGAACCGCGCCATATCACTGTCAAGCTGGGCCTCAAGTTTTGCCATCTTGTCACGTTGGCTTGTCCAATCGTAGGAGCCCCATATCGATTTCCAGTAGGCTGTCACGGGGTGGTTCCGATAGCAGTACAAGACGGCCATCATCTCATACCCCAGAAGGGCGCGATATATACCGAGCACTTGGCTCTCGAGTGGAATGTGGAGTTGAGGGCAGGCAGTACGGTTCGCTCCGAGATCCGCCAGGAGGACTCTCGATAGGCTGATGTACCAATCCATCCTCGAGATGACATGCTCCAAGCCATCAATCATAGACTGTTCGGCTTCGAAGGGGCCGGAGAAGAGCTGGTTATTGATCTGTCAGCTGATGCTTGTGATGTTGTCTCGAAACACATGTGCAGCATGATAGTATCAACCGAGGAGTGACCCCCACCTGAAAGACAGCACACAGTCCTGACCAAGCCATCGCGGCCGGGGGACTCGCCGGCGCCAGCGCTTCCTTGCCGATGGAGCCGAGTTTCGTTATCAGAGCCGAGGTCTGGACGACCCCGTTCCTGACGTTCTGGCGGCTCCGGGCCCTCTCGACCGACTTCTGGACAGACATGTTCATCTTCGTGAGCCGCTCTTCTGCAGTGCAATTGGCAAACATGTTCACAGCCGACACTGTAAGAAAACCGACGCCATCTGCACTCGAGGTCAGTTTCGGGATTTTGCCCGATGGCTTATTCAATGCTGGATGACAACGAACCATTGATATCCCGGGTGAGGATTTTCTCATATGCCTCCACGAGTTGTTCGTCCTTCTCTTTGATCTCATCGTATGCCCGGTTCCATAACGAAAACGCGACATCCTCTGTTCTCGACAGCGTTGGCGATGAGGTCGAGGGTCTGGGGTTGTCCGGCCTTGTTTCAGGCTCGGGCTCGAGCTCAGTAGCTACGATTTTGTGCGTCGGAGGGGTCGCGGTCGGCACGGTCGCCGGTGACCTTTCGGCCGCGGCTGACTCCGAAGGCGGGTTGCGCCTTACGGGAAGTTTCTGTTTCAACCTTCCAAGGAAATCACGGGCCATCGCGACTCTGTGCTACAGCAGCGGCTTTGATACTGACATCAGATTGTGGAGTTGTGAGGGGTCAGATGTAATAAGGCTCTGGCGATGTGCTGCCCAGCGTTGGAATAAATGAGGCGCACGGGACAGCGCAGCGCGCAGCGGTTCCCCACCCTGCCTCGTTGGTCGCCCAATGATGAACCACTCACTTGCTGTGTCGCATCTTGTCACGTTTCTGACCCCAGCATTGTTGGAGCGTGACCCTTAATTACGGAGGGAGGTATGCTAGTCGCCTCTGTCGGGTACGCCAACTTCTCGGAGCCTGCTTGTTGGTGTTTTGGTGTTCATGTCATACATTTAGGGGACCACTTGGTGACCATGACACGTTTTTGGTGCCCATCAGTTCTTCCCAGCAAGCTTTCAGAGTTGCTTAGGTTAGCAGTCGAACTGTACCTCATGTGTGTGTATGCGTCTCAAGTACTAGTAATCGTCAATCCCTTTCCGCCTAGCGTCATGCACGTCTAGGCCGTGGCTGGAGTAAACAGACCGTGTCAGTTGGCACAGCCTCGAAGAGTCGTTGTCCATGATCCGTCATTGAACGATTTAATCATCCTACCATGCGCCTTCGAGGCCCTCAACAGTCTCTCGGAGGCGATTCGTCGGCCCAATGGGCGATGCAGGGCCGGCCTTGAGGCGAAATAATGCTGCCCCAACTTCCATTTGCGTGCAAGAACACATGCCTAGCATATTTGCAGAACCAGACTAGAGAAGGGAAGAGAAGGCGGCTTCCCCCCCCTCGCCCAAGTTGACGAACTAAGTTTGCCTGATCGGCGATGCGGCCGCTGCCACCCGTAGCACACTCGGCTTGGGGAGGGACAACCGACCCGCCGATGAAAACGGGTTTCCATGGGCAATGAGAGTGCGTGGTTGACCTGGCGTCTACAGCCGGCCTAATGGCCATTTCCCATCCCGTGTTGCGGGATGAAGCAGTCGGCGTCTGCAACCCCCCATTGAGGCATGATTGGAACATGGTCGGTACATTTCAAACTGCAGAGCGGCACGCCCGTAGTATTGCCTCACCATCGTACGAGACGAAGGGCATAGGAGGAACCGGCGAAGGACACGAAGGACTGGTCATTAACGGTAGGGTACAGTTCAGACGCTTCCCCACGGGAGGCCCGACAGCACGGGCGCAGTGCGACGATCTGACCCCTCCGAGATGCTCGAGCGAGCCGGCAGAGCCACCCGGAAAGGACCCCCCACTCGGGAGTTTTGACCATGGCACAGGCTGAGTCCCTGAATGCAGTGCGTAGGTAAGCCATCTGACATGCATCGGCGCAGTTGGCGTGCGGCATCTGCGGGCACCTTGCCTTGCATGTTGTGCCCAGATTCGGGTTTCACTTGGGCCGCCGACAGCCCCGGCTCGACAGCGAGCGAGGCTGGTGTTGGATAACCCGTGGAAATTCGTGTTGGCGTACCATGACGGCGGAAGGCCTCCAGTGACGAGTGCTGTCTCATGTCGACTCAGGCTACCGGGACTTGGTGGAGCAGAGTGACCGATTGGCAAGCTGTACCGGAGGGCTGGCTGGCTGGATTGAGGCAGTGTGTGGATGCCATGTGTGTGTGATTGTGTGCGTGGAGGATCTATCGGCCGATCCAGCGGGGTTCGGCGTAAGGCGTGGAGGCGCAGAGTCTGTGTGGCTTCCAGAAGACGCAAGGCTCTTGTAGGGTTGCCGGCCTGATGCTGCTCTCAATCCCCCCGATATGAAAGGAATATTGGAGTCGCAGAATCCGGGACAGCCAGGCCAGGCTGTGCAGATCCGCGATGGGCTTAGGGGTGGACGGCACGAGCGGGAGAGGAGGGCAACCCCACGGTGGCTGGGGCTCAGGGCGCGGAGAAGGAGACGGAGATGACGAACGACGGGTCGAAGTAGCGGTGTGCGCGAGAGGGTCGAGCAGGTGCACAAGTGACGATTGCATGAGAGGTGGTGACGGTCGATTGGTGGTGGACGAGGGCGGGATATGATGGCGGCGTTTAAGGGTGGTCGTGGCCCTCGCTATAGGGCTGAAACGGGCTGAAAAGGGGGGTGGGCCCCGGGCCAGGGACCAGGGTGACCTTCGGCGTAGCCCGAGTCGTGTCCACCAGGTTGGAAGCCCCGCCCACAGAGGTGGACGGATGGCGGACCGGCCAGATGGAGGTCGGATGGGAATTCTGGAGGAGGATGGAATCGTTCGAGAGCTGTGACGGAGGGCTCGAAGGGGGAAAGCAGCCGAGGATGACGGTGGGGGGCCTGTGGAGGGGCGGGCGGTACTGGGCTGCTATCGCGATGTGAGCGGCACGAATGACGATGGTTGGCAAGGTGGCTGCGACGTTACCTCGATCATGGCATCGCCTTGTCTCGTGCCGAGCCCAGGCTAGGGTGAACTCAGTCCTGTGAGTCGTGACTAAGAACCCGAACTGATGAGGCAGGCCGGTGTCTGCCGATGCTGGGGATTACGTGGCCAGGGGGTGCTGCGTCGTTCGGTACGTGTTGCGACCTGTTTGCAGGGCAGGTAGTCAATCGCCTCCTTTTGTCTCCTCGAGGCGCCGTCAATGCAGGGCACTCAGTGGTCGAGGAGAGGAGGAGATGAAGTGTAGGGGTCGAACCTGGAGGGGAGTCGATAGCGAATAAGCGCGCCCCAGCGAATCGACGCCCTAGGCAGAGTCGAGACAGCCTCGGGAAAGCAAGGAGCAGAAAGGCGGAAGCAGTGGAGTGATGAATCGTTCAGACGACAGGAGCGACTGGACAGCTTGGGCAGGCATCCGGATCGGCCCGGGCGCGTCTCCATTGGACCAAGTTGCTAATTAGTGGAAGCGATAGGGCTAGAGATAGAGGGCGGGCTGTGTGGCTGAGCTGGCTGTGCTACGCTGCGCAGTGCAGTGCAGTGCGTTGGTGCAGGTACAGTGGGCGCTCCAAGCTCCCTCCCTCCCTCTTCCTTCCGCCTGCGTCGGGCTGCACCTCACCTTCCATGTCCTGTCACCTTCACCATGTTCCTTCCCAGGCCTACCAGGTAGTTCCCACACGGTAGGGGGGTAGATCAGGCTGGCGAAGAGGTAGGTGCAAGGGAGGATCTGTACCTACTGCGCTGCTCGCTACGCAGTCGCTCAACAAACCACCACGGATGAAAAAAAAAAAAATAGAAAATAAAAAACATCGATTTTAAGTGACACATCACCATGCCGCCTGTGCCCCCCCTCGAGTGACCTCATCTCTCCCATGCCATCCGAGCACCAGGCCCGCCCCTCGTACTGTACAGTACAGTACCTACAGTACAATGCTGTCCCCAACAGGTGCCGATGCTAGCGCTGCGCATCTCTTCACCATGGCCCGACATAGTAACCTCTTCCGCCCTCGACGCGTGACGCTAGCGATGCCGCTTCACCTGGTCGCTCGCTACCGCGATACTCGTACCAAAATACCAAAAACGGACGCAAACAACGGCATTTCGGTCGGGAAGTGACACCATCATCCGCACACCCGCTACACGCCAACCCTGGGCCATCGATGCGATGACTGATCGCCCACCCCCTCGCAGCCTCGACTCGACTCGGCGGACGGAAGCCCTCCCCCTCACCCGCCTTGCAGCGTCATCTCGTCAACCTCTGCCCCAGACCTCACCCCCACACATGCCAAACCGAACAGAGAAGCGCAGACATCTCAGCGGCGCGATACGTACTTTTCGAGTCGAGGACACGCCGGGTTACTCACCCGTTTCCGTTACACACGCAATCACAAGCGGGCCAGACCACCCGAGAGACATCTCCCTCGCCCTCGCCCTCCTCTTCGCCCTAGCCTTCGCATTAAGATACAAAATCGCAGGACAGAGTGACCAAGTCACACACACCCAGCAGTACCACTCAACTGACGTACCACCTCCTGTGAGACCATTTCGCCCAATTTGTTTGTCTCGTAGCCCATCCCTCTTTACCCCCCTCGCCTTTTCTTTCTTATTGTGCGGGCTTCTTGGGTAACTCTCCTCCGTCTGCCCTCGCCTGCACGGCCTCCACGACTTTTCCCTCCTTCATACCCTTATCAGTCCATTTGAACATTCCTATCGAGTTCAGCTGTCGGAACAAATGCCCCTATTGTTGGTGTGTCTTGTTCGCGAACCTCTGGTCTTCCAACCTCTCAAGCCACCCCTCCCCTCGTCCTGGCTGGCTTTCTAGCCTCCTTAGCCTCCCTGACCCCTGTCTGTGTCTCTCCACACCGGCGCTACCCTTGCCTTCGCGGATCTCTTCCCCTCCCCTTCTTGCACCTCTGTCCACCAATGCTTGTGTAACCACTCGGCCCCCCCCTACCCCCCTGCCCTGTCACCCACAGACTGTCCGTTCGCTGGCGGCTTCCAGGCCTTATTTGGCCCGGTGCCTGTCCACTTTCTCCCCGTCGCCGCCCCCAACGTCCACATCTCTCACTACTATTGTCATTCCCCTCCAGAATCCCACACAACGCGCCGTGCCCTGTCTTGTCAGCCGGCGCCCTCACAGCTTCTGACCCCTACCATCCATAGCCTCGGGGAAGGAAATCACCTCAAGACGACGCAGTCTCGCAATAAACGATTCGACGGCCGTCCTGTCGCTGCTATAACGCCGTCTTCTGCTCACCTTGCCTATCCACCAAAGCGACAGACAGCTTCGAACACCGTGCGATCATCGTCGACGAATATCCCGCGCCCACTGGCCTCGCTGTAGTGAATCCATCTCGACGTCGACCAACAAAAGTACCACCAAAGTTCCTCAAAGTAGCCATCAACTTACAGCGACACTGCCCTCTCAGCGAGCCTCCAGCCATACGCGCAGCACCCTGACGGCACGTCCTGACCACAGTCCGACAGGCAATGCCCTCGCCTGAGGACCCCCAACGTCCCTGACCCGACTCGACTACGTGACAATGCTCCCTGCCTCCTATCCCCTGCAACAGGCCTCGGGACCCTCTCTGAGTCCCGAATCCGATGGCCAACAGAAGCCAAAAAGAGCAAGGACTAGCAAGCCCAAGGTCAAGACCGGATGTCACAACTGCAAGTATGTGTACCTGCAGATGCTCATCTCGCCCGTCCTCGTTGGACTAACCAAACGTGCCCAGACATCGCAGGATCAAATGCGACGAGAAGCGGCCCGCCTGCACCCAATGTATTCGCTCCCGGAAAGAATGCGCAGGCTATCCTGCACCCCCCCGAAGCGCGAGACCCCATGAAGTCCTCGCCATCGCGCCCAAACCCCTCGCTGCCGCGCCTGCTCCGATCGCTGTGGCTCGTCGCGCCGCCGACCTGGCTCCGCGGAGAGCCCAGAAGATGCGCGAACGGGAGCGGCAGCACCTGACACCACCGCAGACGCCTCCTGTGCCCGCCGCCAACACAGTCTCCTCCATCTCGATATACCGCCCCTCGGCGAACCTTCCCCTGGCTACCCACGAGGGGCTCTACTTCCAGCTCTTCCGAACGCATACCGCCAGCGAGCTCTCGGGCTACTTCGATTCGGTGTTCTGGACGCGAACCGTTTTGCAAGAATGCCACTCGGACAACGCCATTCGGCACGCCGTGGTGGCGCTGGGAGCCCTCTACAAGACGCTTGAACAGACTTCGGAGTCGCCCCCAGGATCACCGACGGACAACAACAACTTCAGCCCCATGGATAGTGCCATGCGACATTGGGAGGTTGCTATCCGGCAGTACTCGGAAGCCATCAATGCGCTTGTCCACATGGACAATCATGACCAAAGATCGAACAGAGGGCGCCTCATGGCCAGTGTTCTGTTGGCGTGTTTCGACTCGTTCGTCGGCGACCACAAGCAAGCCATCGTGCAGATCCAGAATGGGTTGGGCCTGCTGGAGAAGCTCCGGTCGGAGCGGCGCCAGTCTTTCTACGTGGGATCCGAGGAACCTGTGGAGCAAGAGCTCATCACCATGTTCACGCGGCTGGCAATCCAAGCCAAGTCATACGACATGGCATTTCACTTTCCGCAGCCGTACGTCATTCGTCTGACACCGCAGTCGACCGACTCGTCGTCATCGCCTCCGTCCGATGCAGGAAGCTCACCATCGTCGCTAAATCCCTCCGACATTCCGGACCGGTTCTTCTCTCTGATGGAAGCCCGCCTCACGTATGACAAGCTTCTCGAGAAGATGCTGCGCTTCACAGAGACCCTGTTCAGCTACACGCAGGCAAGCGGAGCCAATAACCCGATGGGTATCCTGCCGAGATCTCTGCAGCAGTACGGTCTCAGCTTCAAGGGCCAGCTGGACGCCTGGGCCGTCGCCTTCGACCCTATCCTGCAGTCGCGTACGGCGCCGGGCGTGACGCATCAGGAAAAGGCGGGCATCGCGGTGCTGAAGATGTTCCACATCATGAGCCAGATCCTGTACCTCATGACATTCAGCGACAACGAGTCGCAGTTTGACATGTTCCAGGCGCAGTTCACGACGATTGTGGATCTCGCGCTGGAAGTGGTGGGCGATGAGGAGAGGCGAGCGGCAGCCAAGCGATGCCCGAACCCGGAGCTATGCCAGCACCGGCAGACGTACAGGCCGGACATTTTCGGAGGGCGCGAGTACACGACGCACCACATCAAGCCGAGCTTTAGCGCCGACCTGGGCATTGTGCCACCTCTGTTCGTGGTGGCGACCAAATGCAGGAATGCCGTGACACGGCGGCAGGCTATCCAGCTGCTGCGCAGCAGCGCGCGGCGGGAGGGCATGTGGGACAGCGAGCTGACGGCGCGGATCGGGCACTGGATCACAGCGATCGAGGAGGAGCCGGACGTGGCGGCGACAGCCAACGGCTGGGGCGCGCCATCGAACCCGCCCACGCGACACGGATCGCTGGAATTTGCGGCCGATGTGCCTCTGGGCCCCGGGGGCAACGCTCGATGGGACGCGCCTCAGGAGCGAAGGCACAACAGCAGCCCGGGGCTCAGCAGGATGGCGGTGGCGGGGCCAGTGCCAGAAGATAAGCGCGTCATGGTTCGGGCGGTGGACTTTGACCTGCGGGCTCGGTTCGCGCGACTGCAGGTGGGGACGCGGGGGATCGTGCCAGGGGCGCCCGACATGCGGTCGAGGGTGACGCAGATTCACTGGTGAGGCGGTGATGGTGGGTGGTGGACGCAAGGAGAGCTGGTGGCTTTGTTTGTCTTTGGATATACCCCGGTGGTCGGTGGTGGTCAGTGACGACGGACGACGAGAGGAAGGATTCGGGCGAAGGATTGATTGGACCGTGTACGAGGCGACTGACGATGGTTAACCGTGTCTTGGAGTTTTCTCTCGATTGGAATGGGCCTCGCATGTTTTGCAGACCAGCTCGAGGGCCACCAGGTTCGGATCCCTCATGTTTGCATGACTTGGCATCTGCTGGAAAAGAAGCCGAAGGTACGGACGATGCGCAAGCATGCAGGAGTGCAGCCACACGAACCACACGAACTTCCTAGCTAGGCAGTATGCAGCAAGATGTACGCCATGAAATTCCCCCGAGGGCTAGCCCGTGAGCATCTCTCATTTCCTTGAGGTACCCACCGTCCTCTCACCTACCTTGCGGTACCTAAGGGAGGTGCCTCCGGCGGATGACCTCAAGTAAGGTACCTCACATATCGAGGCGGTACTCTGTACCTACAGGTCGGCAGGGCGAGGCTAAGGTTGGAGCTCCCTCGGAGAGCTCCAGCTCCGTCCAGTGCCGGGGCGCCAGGTGGGAAGGTAGAGAGGGCAGCACAGGGAGGTCAGTGGCGGACGGCAGCACGTGTCAAGCCAGCAGCCGTCGTCTTGGTAGCCAAGCCCAGGGTCCGCCCCACCCGAGCCCCTCCAGAAGGAGGGGCGCGGGTGGGGGGAGGGGGAGTGCTGGCCCGGGCGGACAGCACCTGGGAGGGAAAAAAAAATTCAGGGCAGCGCGCGAAGATCTTCATCCCAACGGGGGGATCAGGGTCCAACCAATGACATCAGCTGAGGGCCCAATGACACCGGTGGGAGGGGCAGAGGGGGCGACCGTTGAGGGAGAAGAAGCCCAGAGAAGAGTTTTTTTCTCTCTCTTCAGGCTGATCGCGGTGTTCTAGCTGCTGCCCCGGCAACGTGTTTTGGCGGGGAGCCTTGGGGCCCTGGGAGGAGGGGGGTATTTAAGTGTGTTGGGGCGGGAGGTGCATGGAGGGGGTCGGACGAGTCCATCACATCTCACCGCATTTCCTGCCTGACATATTTTTTTTTGATCTTTACAACTCAATATTACCCCTCCTTAACACACACGTAATACCACACATACATACACACATACGCATCATATTACACAATGGCCGAGGAGTCGCAGATCAGCTACGAGCAGCTCGCCGCCATCGAGCGCGAGTTCGAGGACGTCGAGACCGAGATCAGTACGTGCCCCTCCCGCCGATGACGAAGAAGATAATTGCTAACCGGCGCAGTCCGCAAGCAGTACGAGCTGACGCGCCCGCTGTACGAGAAGCGCCAGGCCATCATCGCCAAGATCCCCAACTTCTGGCCGCTGGTGCTCGAGCAGGCGCCGCCGGACATTGACGAGTACATCCAGCCCCAGGACTCGGCGCTGCTGCTGGCGGCGCTCAAGAACGTGTCCGTGTCGCGCTTCGACATTGAGAACGGCGCCAAGGGCGACCCCCGCAGCGTGGCGATCCGCCTCGAGTTCGGCGACAACGAGTTCTTCGAGGACAAGGTGCTCGAGAAGAAGTTCTGGTACCGCCACTCGGAGGAGTTCACGGGCCTCATCAGCGAGCCCGTGGTGCCCAAGTGGAAGGCGGGCAAGGACCTCACGGGCGGCCTGCTGGACCTCGTCAAGAAGGTGTGGGACAGCGACGCGACGGCGTGGAAGGGCGGCAAGGGCGACTCGGCCGAGGCCAAGGCGCTGAAGAAGAAGATGGAGGAGACGGGCATGGGCGGCGTGTCGTTCTTCGCGTGGCTGGGCTACGTGGGCCGCCGCATCACGGCCGAGGAGAGCGCCGCGGCGTTCGAGAAGGAGACGCGCGAGATCCAGATGCGCCTCAACGGCGAGAAGGTCGACGGCGACGAGGAGATGGAGGACGACGACGAGGATGACGACGACGACCTCGAGATCTTCCCCGGCGGCGACGACCTGGCCCAGGCCATCGCCGTCGACCTGTGGCCCGAGGCGCTCAAGTACTTTGCGCAGGCGCAGGAGATGGAGGCCATGAGCGACGTCGAGTTCGAGGACGACGACGAGGATGACGAGTAAACCTGCCACATCGAAGCGCGGGGCGGTAGAGCAATGATATCCATGAACGACCAGATGAGACACGGTGCATGATGTGATGGTGATGGTGCATGCGATTATTTGTCAAGCGATGCCATGATGTTCTTCCACGGAGCGAGAGCCACGGTCGGCGCCGTAGCGGAGACAGGGCATCGGCAGCCGACAGGATCGGGATGACGGGGGGTCGGCCGGCGACCGAGACGGATTTATGGACGGGAATGTCGAAGACCGAGCATTTGGGAGGTGGAAGAGGCTGAAGTGATTATCAAGCCTTGCTGCCTGGCTCCTTTCGCCTGGCTTGATAGGAGCCAGGAGGTAGGACCACAGGAAGGCAGGTGTGGTCGGGATGCAGGTCAGGGCGTAAGCGGCAGCGGCGATGATGTCACACGGTCGACCGGCATAGGGCAACAAAGGGAAGGCGCCTGTCGCATTGCACCTTCCCCCATGAAGAAACAACCCCAGATCGCCTGCCCAATGATATGGCGTCGAAACAGACATCGTCAGGTGCATGTCAAATACACGGCAAGCGCAGGTCGACCAAAGGGCGCCCGATTGGTAATCCACCTCACTCCTCCTCCCCTCTCTCGTGTGACACGACGATGTACGTCTCGAGCCTGAGGTGGCCTCCTTGAACTGCGAGAGCTGACATGACGATGCAAGTAGCAGCAACACGAGAACGGCGACATGCTGAACGGATGCATTACGCCCCATTGACGTACATACGCGTAGAGTTGGCGGCCGCAGAGAAGGCTACAACATCCCCAATTGTATAAGAGGAGGATGAGACCCTCTGCTCCAATTCCTCTTCCTGCGAGACTGGCCAGCCTCTCACGACTCAGCATTAACTCTACTACCCCAACCATCTCCCAAATACACGAACGTTCAGCAGCAACATCAGCTACCGCAGCCATGGCCACGGCATACAAGATCCACGTCCCCAACACCGACACCGGTCTCGTCCGCGTCGACCAGCCTGAGACCACGGCCGCCAAGGTCACCCAGCTCCTCCAGAAGGACCTCGAGGTCTGCGCCCTGACCGACCCCTCCTACGGATCCCCATCTGACCACTGTACAGACTCACCACGTCTTCTTCAACAAGTCCGGCTACCACAATCATGTGAGTCTTCGATCAGCCTCCCAGCGGCATAACGCATGTTCTGACAGTATATGCCCAGATCGTCCACCACCTACTCGCCCTCTACGGCACAGGCGCCTCTCCGCCCTCCCTTGACCGTGCTTTCAAGACCAACAAGTCTTACCAGCGCCCCGTCCAGCCCACCCACCCCGCTCTCGCCGATGCCCTCGCCACCGCCTGGTCCGACACCGCTCCCGGTCTGCTCGGCAAGGAAAAGCACTACCCCGACTTCCTCCTCTTCTTCCAGCGCCAGCTCGACGCCCGTGGTATCGGCCCCGTCCTGAACGAGCTCGTCTTCGCCCGGGATGACCGCGCCGAGGACCTCCTGCAGCGTCTCTTTTCCGGCTTCCTGCACCCGCTCATCCAGCTCATGTACGGCCTCGAGTGGAACCAGCCTGCTATCGTCGCCGAGGGCCTCGCTCAGGCCGCCGTGCACGGCAATCAGCTCGGCCCGTTCCTGCGCGACGCTGAGCATGGCGCCGGCGCCGGCGGCACGATGCCTCCCCTCGCAGACCTGTATGAGGCGGTGGGCCGGAACGAGAAGCTGCGCAACGCAGCGCGGCCGGACGACGACAACAAGGTCTACGACGGCGTGCTTGTCCGGGCCCCAACCGAGATGCTGGAGATAGCGAAGCGCGTGAGCGTCAAGCCCGAAGAACTGGAGGAACGGACGGCCGAGATGTTTGAGGCCGCCTTCTGGGTTGCTGCCGGCGCCGCGCAAAAGCAAGGCAAAGACGCCAAGTGGGACTTCTTCCTCATGTGAGCTATCCGCCCCTTTTCCTGGTGTGAAACATCAAAAGTCGTGAGGCGAGTACTAACGTGTACAGCCACCACACCAACTCGTCGCCCTTCTTCGTCACTCTCAACAAGGCGCCTTGGCTGTCGACCGAGGACAAGGTGCGCATACTCGAGTACAAGATCCGCATGGACCTCGTGCAGTATGCCGCCAGGGGCACCCCCGAGATTCGCTTCAGCGAGGTCGCTACCTATAGGCCCAAGGACGTCGATCGCGGGAAGGACCTGGTTGCCGATCCCGCCGACCTCCTGCCGCGCTTCCACGCCATCGACGACGACGGCCACACCGTCAAAGTCGCCCGTGCGTTGGCAATCTGCCGAGAGGTATGCGAGCCGTACGCCGACAGGCCCTGGAGGAAGATCAAGAGCGACGAAGTCTGGCTTAAGACGTACTACTCGCTCCTGGACGGCACCGAGAACGGAGACGCCGAGGGCGGACGCTGGGTGCGCGCCGCCGGCTTCGATGAGATGTGGGAGGTACGTACGGCAACAGACACTCGGACCATAGAGCCTCCCCCGCTTACACGACACAGGACATTCCCAACCGGTTGTAAGGATGCGCAGGGACGGCAGACAGAACACAGGCCGGGCGCAGGTTGTACACGAGGGTATATTAGTTGCCATCTTAGTCTAACCCAATCCATCCATCCTCATCCGACCCGTCATCCGAACCCTCCACCGCCGTCGCTGCCGTGATCGCCTTGCTCTTGCCCTCGGGCGCCGCCGGCTCGAGAGCCAGCTGCCCCTCGCCCGCCGGCCCCTTGGCCTGCCCCAGGAGGTAGTCCACCATGTACACGTTGTCGTCGGCCAGCCTGCGGATCTCGTCGCGCATGCGCGAGACGGCGCGCGACACGACGCGCAGCTCGACGTCGACCTTGGCGCGGTTCTGCGTCAGCCACGCGCCGTGCTTGTCGATGAGGGCCTTGATCCACAGCAGGCAGAACTCCATGTGCGGCGTCTCCTCGGTCTGGGCGGCGACGAAGCGCACGAGCCGGGGCACGTAAACGATGGGCAGGCCGCCGACGACGAGGGGGATGTCGACGTGCGGCACGCCGAGGAAGACGCGCTTGATGAGGCCGGCCTCGTTGAGGCGGAACGCCATGACGAGCGCGCGGAGGTAGTCCCTGTCGTCCTCGAGGGCGGCGAGCGTCGACGCCGGCGTGATCTCCATGGCGAGGTCGAAGGGGTCGAATTGCAGCATGTCGTCGACGCTGTAGACGAGCAGGCCCTCGGTCGAGGCGGCGCAGAAGGCGTCGCCCGCGGGGGAGAAGGCGACGCCGGTGACGCGGACCTCGGGGGCGCGACGCCGCGCCGAGGGGTCGCCGCCGCGGCGGGCGCCGGGGAGGGACTTGTCGCGGCGGTCGTCGCGGTCGGAGGCCTCGCCCTGCGAGTCGAGCTCGCCCTCGGGGCCGGCCTCGGTGAGGAGGCGGCTGTTGAGGAACTCCTGCGTGCCCGAGAGGGAGAGGTTGACGCTGACGGTGAACTTCTTGAGGAGCACCATGGTGTGCGTCGAGTAGAGGCAGATGTACTTGCTGTTGCCGCCGGCGAGGACGCACGAGCCGTCGGTGCTGTAGCGGATCTTGTTGAAGGCTTTCGTGCCGGCGACGTTGGCGGCCGTGCGGCGGTCGGTGGCCTTGCGGCCTCCCGAGACGTCGCGGCGGCCGTCGACGCCGGAGACCTGCTCGGCGTCCGTGACGGACCAGAAGGTCAGCTGGCCATCGAGCGTCGAGACGGCGAGCTGCAGCGAGTCCGGCCGCACGGCAATGTCGAGCACGTCGGCCTGCAGCTGGAGGGGCTCGCTGGTCTGGGTGCGGTTGAAGATGGACCAGATGCGCGCCGTGCGGTCCCAGCTGCCGCTGATG
The DNA here is from genome assembly GCA_002851715.1 of Verticillium klebahnii. Lineage (NCBI taxonomy): Eukaryota > Fungi > Ascomycota > Sordariomycetes > Glomerellales > Plectosphaerellaceae > Verticillium > Verticillium klebahnii. The sequence goes on along the minus strand of NMXL01000003.1, from coordinate 5,158,293 downwards.
AGCGAGTCGCCGTTGGGCGTGAAGGCGAGGGCCGAGACGGGGCCCTCGTGGCCGGACATCTGGTCGAGGAGCTGCCCCGTCTGGACGGACCAGATGTGCACATCGTACGAGTCGAGCGAGCCGGCGGCCACGACCTCGCCGCTGGGGTCGACGGCCATGCACGAGAAGGATAACCTCGTGGGGGCCGTGAAGGTGCGGAAGTTACGGTAGCGGATGAGGTCCCAGGCGCGGATGGACCCGTCGAGACTCGCCGTGAAGAGCACGTTGCCCTTCTTGGCGAACTCGCATGCCGTCACGCCGCTCGTGTGCTCGGTGAAGGTGACAATGCAGAAGCCCGACTCGACGTCCCACACCTTGATCTTGCCGTCGTCGGCGATGGTCACGATGCGCTGGCCGTCGGGGGAGTAGACGAGCGAGTTCATCGAGTCAAAGTGGCCCTGCTGCTTCAGGATGTACGACTCGGACTGCCACTCCCATACGAGGAGCTGGCCGAGCTTGGACGCGCCGAAGGCCAGCCACTCGCCGGTCTTGTTGATGGTGACAAAGTCGATTTCGTTTTGGGAGATGTTGAGGGTGTGGATCTGGTTGAAGTCGGGCATCTCATAGAGACCGAAGAGGCCGTTGGAGAAGCCGGCAACAAGGAGGTTGGACTCGGGGTGGAACGCCGCGCACCGGACGTTGGCGTCGTTCTGGTTGAAGTAGTGGCGGTTGACGATCCTCCACCGCATGTCGGCCTCATCCTCGTCGACCATCTCGTCGTCGTCCCGCACCGGCCTGCCGACGTACTGCCAGTCGAACACTGCGCCGTCCTTGCTGACGGTGTAGATGGTCTCCTGGTTCTCGGAGAACCACGCGCCCACGACGCCCTGCTTGTGGCCAGAGAGCACCGTGGGCACGAAGCCCTCCTCGGCGTCAAGGCTCCATATCCTCGCGGTCAGGTCCTTGGACGCGCTGAGGAAGAAGCGCGAGTCGCTGGACCACTCGATATGTCGAACATCGTCGAAGTGCTGTGTGTGGGTGTGGTGCTTGACGAAGGGCGCAAACTCGAGCTCGCCCTCGGCATTGGAGTCTGGCGTGGACGGAACGTGCCAGACCTCGATCTTGCGGCCGATGCCGACGGCGAAGTGACGGCCGGACGGCGCGAAGGCGAGGGAGGTGACCTTGCCGCGGAAGGAGAAGTGGTAGGTGGCTATTCGGCGTTGAACGTTGGTGAGGATGGCGTGGCCGTCTTCGTCGACCGAGAGCAGGAGGTTGCCCCGCGGTGTGAGACCGATGCGGGCGATGTTCTTGCGATGGGCGAAGGGTAGTGTGTGCGACTTGTTGCTTCGGGGAGGTCAGCAGGCTGTCTCACAGCACTTCTAAGACTCGGGCATGGGAAGAGCGTACTTGACCAGGTCAAAGACGGTCACTCTATTGCCGACTGGCGAGAAGAGCTGGGTGCCATCTGGACTGTAGAGCAGGTTGCCCTGGCAGTAGACGGTGCCGAGCAAATTTGAAAACTGCGCAAGAAGTCAGCAATCGAGTTCGTCTGTACCATGTCTGGCCTGGCCTCGCCTACCTTGAAATCGGTCTTCATGATTGCCTGGCAGCCGGTTCCCTGACGTCTGGGATCGTGATCATCGCATTCTCTGCTGGTCGGTCCTGCCTTGTCTGGGATAAGAAAATCCTTATCGATAAGAAAACTTTTGGCGGGGGTCCGGTGGATAATTCTTCCAGAGCTCCTGCGACCCGTAAATTAAGCTAGTCCCAGACTGGGAAGGCGGCGTCTTGCTCAGGTTCCAGGGACGGCCCCCTCATTGGGCAAGAAAAAGGGGACTCCTCATTCCCTTTTCGCTTGTCACCCCAGGAGCCGGCAGGGAAATTTGGCGGGCGGTCCCCCTGATTCTGAAAGCACGAGCACAGCTCAGCATCTTTGACCCGTCCCCGTCTAACGTTCGTTCGTTCGATCCTCCATCCCATCCCCCATCTCGACCTTCGATACCCCCCAACCCAACCCAGCCCGACCTCGACCGTTGCGTGCATCAATCGCTCAAGCTCGCGTCCTTCACCCTCTGGATCCCGGCATTGACCTTTGTGACGACTACGTTCCAACCCCCAGCACACACATTCAAGATGGCTCCTGCTGCCGCCGCCGAGAGCGCCTCACCGATTGGCATCGCCAACCTCCCCAACCAGCGTCACAAGATTGTCGCCAAGAGGGGAGCTGGCTTCACCATCATGGTACGAATGGTTCTGATACACATCCGATGATATCGCGTCTGACCCTGTGTGACTAGGTGGCCGGCGAGTCTGGCCTCGGAAAGACCACCTTCATCAACACCCTGTTCTCCACCACCATCAAGAACTATGCCGACCACAAGCGACGACACCAGAAGCAGGTCGACAAGACGGTCGAGATTGAGATCACCAAGGCCGAGCTCGAGGAGAAGTTCTTCAAGGGTAATTCGGTCCTACGCTCGCAGAGCATGCATGCTTGAATTTGAACAATGGCTGACCCAGACAGTTCGCCTGACCGTCATCGACACGCCCGGTTTCGGCGACTACGTCAACAACAGGGACTCCTGGATGCCCATCATCGAGTTCCTCGACGACCAGCACGAGTCTTACATGCTTCAGGAGCAGCAGCCCCGCCGCCAGGACAAGATCGACCTCCGTGTCCACGCCTGCCTGTACTTCATCCGTCCCACCGGCCACACCCTCAAGCCCCTCGACATCGAGGTCATGAAGAGGCTGTGCTCCAGAGTCAACCTCATCCCCGTCATCGCCAAGGCGGACACCCTCAGCCCCTCTGACCTCGCCCGGTTCAAGCAAAGGGTATGTTGTCGATCCGTCCGCCCCCAGTCTGGCGGTGAACACGACTAACAGTTTTGTTCACAGATCCAAGCCGTCATTGAGGCCCAGAACATCAAGATCTACCAGCCCCCGATCGAGGAGGACGACGAGGCTGCCGCCCAGCACGCGCGGAGCCTCATGGCCGCCATGCCCTTCGCCGTCATCGGCTCCGAGAAGGACGTCAAGACGGGCGACGGCCGCATCGTCAAGGGCCGCCAGTACTCCTGGGGTGTCGCCGAAGTCGAGAACGAGGACCACTGCGACTTCAAGAAGCTGCGCTCCATCCTCATCCGCACCCACATGCTCGACCTCATCCACACCACCGAGGAGCTGCACTACGAGGCCTACCGCGCCCAGCAGATGGAGACGCGCAAGTTCGGCGAGGCCCGCCCCCGCAAGCTCGACAACCCCAAGTTCAAGGAGGAGGAGGAGGCCCTGCGCAAGCGCTTCACCGAGCAGGTCAAGATCGAGGAGCAGCGCTTCCGCCAGTGGGAGCAGAAGCTCATCGCCGAGCGCGACCGCCTCAACAAGGACCTCGAGCAGACCCACGCTCAGATCAAGCAGCTCGAGACGGAGCTCGAGGCGATGCAGGGCACCGGCGCCGTCCGCAGCCACGGCCGCCGCTAAGCATGAGCCTGAGCCTTAGGCTGAGGCTGGTGCCGCGCTCGTGTACATGTCTCTCTCGTCGCTGGGCAGTTGGTGGCATGGCTTGGAGTTGACAACGGCCGAAGTTCGATGCTTCTCTTGACGCGCCCACGGATTTGCTTGCTCGCTCGCTCGCTCCTCCCGCCAGTTTTTCGAGGGACTGTAAAGGGTCGTTCCTGGATGGTGGGAAGGCTTAGGGGGTTCTGTGTTTGATGGCATTCTAGACACGTCAGGGGACTCCCCTCCCAAAAGGATGAGAGCCTCTTTCGAGCGAGAGAGAGGGAGGCAGGCTGGCGTTCTTCCCCCCTTTTTTCTCCCACATGCGTCCGTTGTTTGTTTCCCATTACAGCTACTATCCCCCCCCTTTTTTGTTATGCCAACTTAGTCGGCCGCCCCTTTTAGTTAAGGTACGATGTAATAGCTCACCCCCTTCATGATACCAAGAAACGCCACATATCGTGTTCAAGTGTGAGGGAGAAAATCCAGATGAAAATTTCATAACCATGCTATCCCATTCAATCGCTGCGCCCAATCCGTCGGCCGATGCCGCGTCATCTCTCTCTCTCTCTCTCTCTGCCCGGTTTGCCGGTCATCCAGCTCGGTGTAAAAATATAAATCATGCTGTTCTGTGAGGAAGACAGAAAATACTCCAGACCCATGACCACGTGATACGCGCCTCTTCCCACGCCCGTTCGGCCCGTTTGCCCGGTCAGATCATATCGCGTCCATGGACGCCCTCGTCGTCAGCTGCTCGTTTTTGTTGCCGAGCTTAGAGATCTGCAGGAAGGCGTCTACGCCGTAGCCCCAGAGGCTGTGCAGCTCGAGACCGCCGGCCCAGTACTCGGCGTAGACGCGGCTCAGGGGCAGGCCGATGCCGAGGCGGAGGTTGGGCGGCCGGCCGGTGAGGGAGGAGAGGGAGCTCTCGTAGCTGGGGGTCTTGAGGTCGGCGCGACCGAGCTCGTCGGAGACGTGCAGCTCCTGCATGGTGGCGGCGAGCTTGGGGACGCGGCGCAGGTTCTCGAGGCGGCGCTGGCTCTGGGGCCCGCTGCTGAAGGACCAGAGGTAGGGCAGCTCGTCGGTGGGGATGCCGCCGCCCTGGTCGGAGATGCGGATCATGACGTGCTGCTGGGCCTCGCAGATGGTCACCTCGATCGGGGGCGGCGGGGCGGACGACACGTCGAGGCCCTCGTCCGCCTGGCGCTGCTGGCGCTCGACGACGGCCTGGACCGAGTTGCGCAGCAGCTCGCCGATGATGTACTCGATGTGGCTGAGGATGAAGGGGAAGCTGGCGTCGAGGTGGCCGTTGACCTTGATCTCGGGCACGCGCACATCCGGGCCGTAGGTGGAGCGGGCGAGCTTCTCGACGGCGCTCGAACAGCGCTCGATGACGTCCTTGGCGACGCACTTGATGAAGACCTCGCCGATGAAGTCCGACTCGTTCAACTTGGCGCCGGGCGAGAACCAGTCTGCGCCAAATGTCTCCGTGAGGGCGAGGTGCTGCTCTGCAATGACCCGCCTGGAGATGCGCTGCATGGTGTTAGTGTGCCGTGCCTGCGACCCCAGGGGGGCCAGAAGATGGACATACCGATCGCAGAATGGTGTTCATGAAGTGATCCAGGACGGCCGGGTCTATGTGGCCGTTGCTTTCCAGGATACCCATGGCCAGCTTGGGAATCACGGTCAGGTGCGTCTTGAGCATCTTGGCAATGATGTTGCACAAGTGGTCGTTTTCCTCGAGGGTCTTGACCTCCTTGACCTTGCGGAACGTGTCGAAAGCATTGTGGTATAGTTCGTAGACATCGCTTATGTGTGGGTTCGTGACGACGCCGTAGGGGAGCTGCTGCATGTCGCGGATGCGGTGCGCGATACTGCGGGGCTGTATTAGCGACGAGAGGTGAGTAAAGCAGACATGGTGAGCGTCATACCGAGTTGGTAGTTCCGTCCGCACGTAGTTCGCGGAGCTCAGGAGCCGGGCTTCGGTCAGAGAGCGGCCAAACACCATCAGCTGCCGCAGGCTGATGGGCCTGGCTTCACGGGCTACCCATCTGGAAGGCTTTGTGAGCATGTGACGGCGACACACCGCGGGGCTGGCGAGCTTACTCATCCAGAACAGAAACAGCCCTCCAGGCCGAATTATTGATGTGCCTATGTTGTGATGGCGTTCTTCGTAGGTCGTGTGGGTTTGCTGGGTTTGGTGGTGTGGTAGGCGCGGCGAGGGTGCTCAGTCTGCATCGTCTGCCGGCCTTGGGCAACGCGATGGAGAGCATGCTGACGGTGCCATGCGAGACGAAGGAGGACTCGGAGAGAGGACGTCGTCGGAAAGCAGATGAACAAGACAACACAAAGCTCTAGCAACAGCTGCGATGACCAAAAGACGGGGGCATGGGCTGCCGCATAGTCGTGACCAATGCAGGGCGTGGAGTGGAGGGTCAGGTCAGGGTCGAGTTGCGGGAAGCTTGACCGTGCTAAAGCACCTCGATTCGATGACTCCAGTAGCTTGACCGGTGCCGGCGTGCAGCGGTGGGGCCCTGCTACCCCACTCTTGGCCATCTTTGCTTGGCCAGCTGCCACCGACCGGCGCCAGCTCGTCACGTGTGGGGGCCGTCGAGCCTTAGCCTCAGGTAGGTGTGGCGGTACAGTGAGTGTCTTGCCTGGTCAATCGCGGCTCAAGGAGGAAAGTCACTGCGCGTCGTTCAATTTTCGAGCCAACCATCACGATCACCATCCATCCGCCATCCGCCCGCGCCAACCATATTCATCTCGCAGACCCGACCAATTCGATCCGAAACGACCGTCGAGAACGTCTTCTTGTCCGCACCGACAAATGGGCTCGCCTTGGGGCTGTTAGTGCACCTTGACCCGGTTCGCCCGCCGTCAACCTCGACCCCGACCCTGGAATCGACAGACATCACACCCCACTTCCCTCTCCTCCACACACTCTGCCACCATGGCGTCCAGCGACCTTCGCGATGTCCTCAACATCGAAGCACACTCCGGCCCGAGGCCAGCAAAGAAGCTGAAGACCGGCGCATCACGACCAAACCTCAAGGGCCTCGCGCGCGAAGTGCAGAACCTCGGCGGCGACAACCCGATAGCCATCGTGCCGGAGGTCTCCGTCTTCAAGAAGCGGCGCCTCGCCGTCAAGAAGCCCGCCGCCCGGTGGGAGCTGCGCGCCTTCCAGAACACATCCCGCGGAGACGACGGCGCGCTCCTCCTCCGACATTGGCGGAGGAAGACGGAGGGCGCGGCCCAGGCTGGTGCGCCCGGCACGCAGGAGGGGGACGCGCCGGAAGGGGCGGCGGCGGCGAAGAAGGAGGAGCCCCCGCTGGAGGACTCGGCGTTCGCAAAGTACAACGTCCACGTCGACGTGCCGCAGTACAGCCCGGACCAGTACCAGAGCAACCTCGTGAACCCGGACTGGACCAAGGACGAGACGGACTACCTCATGGGACTCATTAAAGACTTCGACCTGCGGTGGCCCGTCATCTGGGACCGCTACGACTACACCCCCGAGGCCATCAACGGCGAAGCGTCGGCGGACGGTGATGAGAGTAAGGCCATCATACCCGTGCCGAAGCCGAGGACCATGGAGGACCTGAAGGCGCGGTACTACGAAATCGCGGCCAAGATGATGAGCGCGCAGACGCCCGTCCAGTACATGACCAAGGAGGAGTTCGCGCTGCACGAGACCATGCTAAACTTCAACCCCCAGCAGGAGCGGGTCCGCAAGGAGTTCGCCGTCAACAGCCTCAGCCGCACAAAGGAGGAGGCCAACGAGGAGGAGTCGCTGCTCGTCGAGATCAAGCGCATCCTCGCCCGGAGCACCGCCTTCAACGAGGAGCGCCGCGAGCTCTACAACCGCCTCGACTACCCCCACACCGACCAGGACATCGGCGCCTTCAAGTCGAGCACCGGCCTGCAGACGCTGCTGCAGAACATGATGGCCGTCGACAAGAACAAGAAGCGCAAGTCCATCATGGGCGCCGAGGGCGCCAGCCCGAGCGCGCCCGGTCAGCAGCCCGCCGCCGCCGCCGCCGCCGGAGAGACCTCCGCGAACAGACGGGAGAGCATCGCCGTCTCCGCGCCGGGCCACAGAGACTCGGTCGGCAGCGTGGCGCAGACGCCCACGGCTGAGAAGGGCGGCGGCAAGAAGGGGGCGCAGACGCCGCACGAGCGCCGCAAACTCTCGGAGGCCGAGAAGTACATCTACGGCATCTCCCACCACGACCGCCTGCAGGCGGGCCCGACATTCCGCTACGAGAAGATCAACAAGCTCTTCACCAACAAGTCGGGCCAGCAGCAGATCCGCATCTCCAACGCCCTCAACGAGCTCGACATCCCCCAGCGCCTCGTCATGCCCACGGCGTCCGTGACGGCGCAGTTCGAGCTGCTCCTCGGCGCCATCAACAGCCTGCTCGACGCCCGCAAGGTCACGGACAAGATCGACGCCGAGATCAAGATTGAGCTCGCCAAGAAGGCGCAGTGGGAGGAGAAGGACCAGACGAAGGGGGAGGGCGCCCCTGAGGCGGGCGCCGAGACGGACAAGGCCAAGGACAAGGAGCAGGCCGGTGACGAGGCGGCGGCGCCACAGCCCGATGCGGGCAAAGAGGCAGAGGCAGAGGTAGAGGCAGAGGGAGAAGCCAAGGCGGATGCGGTGGCGGAGGAGTCTGCTGCCGCGGCTTCGGTCGAGCCGGAGGAGGACAAGGGCTCGCCGGCGAAGGCGACGAGGCCCGCGAGCAGCGGGGGGCCGCACAAACGGAGCGCCAGCGTCTTGAGTGCCGTTAGTGACAAGAGCGCCAAGAGGCTGAAGAAGTGATGTCGCTTGCCCAGAGAGGCTCGGACATTCTAGCTTGGAATTGCACGGCCATCGCAGAGCATGTGACGCTGGGAAGAAGCACTGTATAACTAATAGAGGGCTGGCGATGTCCGTCGATGCTTCTTGGTTTCACGGCGTTTGAAGAGGGAGGACTCGGCGCATGGCGACAGGCCCCGTTGAGCTGGAAAGTGGGATGCGGACGGAGATACACACCGGCTACGTAATGAGAGACATGATTCTACAAGGACGGCGCTCCTCGATTCTATGTGCGAAGGCCATGTACGGGTCCGTTCGCAAATGAAGCAACTCCAGACATGAGAATTGTGAAGTGCGACGGATAGACATGAACTGCGAGCATGATGATACTAGGTACAGAGTCAACCGCGAGGCAGCTTCTACAAAAGTCGATAGCCCCATGCCCGGCAAGACAAGCCCTTGGACCTACACCAGGTAAGAGAACCTGGCCCATGAGGCGAATCTGCGATTCGCTCCAACAAGAACTGTCCTCACGTCAACCGGCAAAAGCATACGTCCCCTCCCTGGCACACATGTTATTGGACAATCCGCGAATCGAACGCGGGACCTTCAGCAGGCAGCTTTCGGACACCGCTCAGACGAGCGGATTCCGTTCTTCAGATGCGAAGCAGACGTTATACCACTAAACCAATCGCCCGTGTGGTTGGTGGTGGGGACCCGCGAGGAGTGGGCATCATGAGGGCTTCAGGACCCGCCCAGACCAGGGTTGTGACGGGGGTCGTCATCAGCCGTGGGCCGTGTGGCAGATATACCACCATGAATTCGTAAAGGTCAAGCCCATCTTGAGATTGCTCCAGAGCGTGAAAATGGCGCAAGCCTGGTTGGACTCGGCGCCTCGGGAGAGGGGCAAGATTTCAAGGAGAAACACGAGGTTGATATTGGACGAGACGAGGTGACGTTCCGTTAAGCATGGGACTTCGTTGGCGGCTGCAGCTGCAGGCTCGGCTCCCAAATTAGCAACCAGATGGATAGTGACAGTCTAATAATAAACGTCTCGGCGTCTCTTGCACCCAGAGATCGAGAGAAGCACCGTGGGAAGCGTGTCGAGGCCGGCCTGAGCGCAGGAGATCGCACCCACGTCCTCGGGCGGGGTGCCACCCGTTGGTGTTGGGCCTCGTTGAAAGAAGGGGAACCAGGGGGAGGTGTGATATGTGGGAGGGCGTGTGCATTTATCGTGGTCTTCGCGCGCTGCGGTGCACATGACGGAGGTGGCATGATGTTACCACGGGCGGCAGATGATGATCATCCCGGGGATAAACCATGGTTCAAGGGTCCGATCCTGGATGAAGGGTTCACGATGAGCACTGCCCAGGGGCTCGCCGCGCAATCGCGCTACAGCCAGGGCGCATGGAACCACCATCGACGGTCTCGGGTGCGGAGGCCCGTCGTGGGATGGGGGTATCGTGATAGAGTCGGTTGGCGTTGAGATCGACGCATGTGCATGATCCAGCATCAGCGTGACGCCGAGCACAACGTTACCAGGTAGGAGGCACCCGTCCTTGCCTTACGCTGCCCTACGAGCCAGAGGATGTCGTCATGCTGGACCCTGAAGGTTGCGTACCTTGCATGAGATTCGACGCCCGGCGCCTGTGACGGGCTTGTCGACGAGTTGAGAGCGTGGCCAACCCTGGCCCCGGGAGTTATTAATAGAGAGCTAGACGCTGGCCATGCAATGGTAAGCACTTGCCTCGTGAAATCGGGGCGTCTAGGATAGGGTCAGTGTCAAAGAACTATTCGAGAAGAGAAGCACGTAACGTGTGTAGTGGAACGAGTTGTGGTCGAGAAGGGCTTGTGTGGGCGCTTAACGGGCGTCTATCGGTGTTGGATGTCGGCCATTGGTCGTCGACAAAAGTTGAGGCCCAGTCATGGAATGAGAACGACCACCGGATCGGGCCCAATGTCGAACTCGAACACTTCAAGGTTCGGGGTGCTGCTTGTACGGCGTTTGATGACTGTCGAAACACTCGACGAGGTCGCGCATGGGAAAAAAGGGATGGGATCGGTACGAATGGACCCAAGCACGAGAAACCGACTTGCCAAGACTGGAGCCTCCATCGATCCTGATTATGACAGCTCAGGCTGTGCTCGTACTGGCCACTTCAGTTGATAGGGGTGAAGGATGCCAATGGCTGGGCTGGAGCGCAGTACAGTCAGCGCGCAAGACGCGACCTCGTGGCACATGGCTGATCCCTGTCGCTGCGCGCTTGCGGTTAATTGGGGTCAGTTCGTGTTTTGTTCCTGACCTGGTCCCCATCGGCCTCATCGCAAGACGTGCCGTGTAGGGTAGGACAAACCGCTTCTCAGCGCAATTGCCGGGACCAAGTCGAGGATGCCTCGAGAGGGAGGGAAGGCTTGCCATGAATGCAGGTAACTGTCGGTGTAGCTTCCCGCAATGGGCGTCGACGCTCTTGATGAACTGGACAGCTTCTCTTCCTTCTTTCCTCTCTCCAGGCTGGGCATGCGCGCGCGCGGAGGCCGAGAGAGGCTGGCCTGCCGGTGGGCGCATCCAACCTGCAGGGAAGCGTTGTCAACTGACGCACCTACTCGCAGAATGTCTTCTGCGCACACGCCCCTTGACCGTGACAAGCACCCTGCTCCTTCCGATCAATCGCCATGCAATACCATCACCAACGACCCCAGACATCAGAGCGGCGGAACCCATCTCTTTGGTCCGATGTGTCGTGGCTGGTATTGTTGGTGGTCAAAGACGACCGTCGCATGCCTCGGACCTTGCCGTCCAACTCGCCATCACACAAAATAGTCCCCCCTTTGCAGCGTGTGTCGGCACAGCATACCGTCAGACACCAACCAACATCAATCTGGCTTCACTCGCCTGTCAGCCTCCGTGACTCTTCTTCTGGCCCAACAACCCTTACGAGCCTTGGCTGAGATGGCAAATCGCAAATCGCAAATTGTCGCCAACAACGGGATGCAGCCGGCATTTTCCCTGATGATGACCCGACAAGCGACCAGTGACCAGCGACGTGATATCCCGCAGTCGATGTACCTGCCGCTTCCCATCTCACATTGGCCGCGAGTTCGTTTCTTCTTCGACCAATCTGTGCCGCAGCCACGCCTCGAGCTCAAAGGCGACGTCGCCCCAACGCCACGCTAAGCTAGGCGAGATGCCAGCGAAGCGCAAACGAGTCTGTCCCGTCGATGAATAGGCGCTCTTTGCCACCCCGGCGCCGCGGCCGCTTCCCATGTCACTTGTCGGGCCACCTGGGAGGGGGGGGGTCCCTGGTTCTGGCGCTGGCGCGAGCCGATCCACTGTGGCCTGCGGATGTCATTCCGTCGCTGCGTGGTTGTTTCGCTGCGACGCTGCGCCAATCCGAGGTCGGGGAGCTGGCTCGCAAGACGGGTCTCGGAGGAACCCAGCGCGCCAACTTCCGGCGGCACCCTCTGTGGTCGCAAAATGCCGTCACGCCACAGCGCAAAGTAACCCCAAGCACCCTGGCTGACCCGCCTAAGCCGCCGATACCGAGGCTCTTTCACGTGCTGATCGCGGGCCTTGTTCGGAGGCAACCGGCCATGGTGTCGCAAACCGCAGCGCCTTCTGGGGACACATCCGTCCCCGTCCTGCCCACCTGTTGCTGCTGTTCCGCCGAGCTCCCATACGACGACGTACATACGGCCGCGAGTCGAATGCCCGTTTCGGACTCCAGAGTTGCACTGGGAACCTGGGCCCGCGAACTCTGAGTGTTTCTCTCGTCACTGAGGCACCCACCACCCCCACCCGTCAGTCGGCGCAAGCAAACCGTCAACGGATGGCTGAACCCCCGCAAAGGCGACCGTGACAAGTCAGCACTTGCGCAAGGAAGTTTGCGGCAGCCGCATGACTTGTTGCGCCTGGTATGCATCCTCTGTCACATCGCTACCAGCCATCCCGGGAGAGAGCCAGCCGAGCTCAGTCGAATCTTGAGGGTTCAACCGTCTCCGGATATGATGAAGGTCGGGGGGGGGGGGGGGGGGGGGGGGGGGGGGGGGGACACAAGAAATGTGGGAATTGCCGCCGCTCTGCCTCGTCCGGCGCTTCGCTGTCGTTGACGAGCAACTATCCCCTTACACGTCCTCTCGTTGGCTGGGCGTCGCCGCCTCATGAACCAATAGGATCAACCGTCCCGCCCGATCTTCGTTCGGCTGGACCGACTACGCTGGAAGGGAAACCAGTTTCCGACCCATTGCGACGAGACTGTCCGATCTTGTCACGCGAGGAGAGCGAGCTGTGTGGCCACCTAAAGTCTTCCGCCGTGTCCAACCCACTCGTCTGCACCGCCATCGATATCTGAGGAAACCGGCATACATCTTCTTCTACCATTTCATTTGAGACGGACAGACGGACGGGGTCGAGTCTGTGATCTGGCACTGTCGCCTCGTGGCTTAAAGGCCGCCTTTGCTTGACCTGCCCGTTGAGCAAAGCTGGGGTAAATAATTGTCTCGATCGAAGCACATCCATCCTGCGGACCCCAATCAAGGGTCGCATGTCTAAAAATAATTCCTGCCGGCTTCTCATCCGGCAGCACGCCCAGAGCGCCAGGACGTTGGCGTACGAGCTGTTTCAAGGGACTTTCCGCGCGGCGGCAGACGAAGATTGGAAGTGGTGAGGTGTGGAAGGCATGTTGTTACCTGCAGCTTGACTGTGACATCTTCGCCCGAAGTGCCGGCCCTGCAGCGCCTGTGCTCTCAAATGCTGGGTGATGAGAACGGAGAATCTGCACCGTGACTCGTTGCCCGTTCCAGGTAAGGTCCGCCCGCATTCGCTGCAGGTTGCAATGGCACTGACACGCCTCTTTCTCCCGTTCAAGCAAAGCCTAGTCTCGAGTGCGAGGTAGGACCGAAATGGAGGGAATTTCGGTACCAAGCGCATCAGGGTCCAGATGGCCACCACAGGTCTTGGTCAGGAAAGCGCCGGCGCGTCCTCTTCAAGATGGAGATCAACTGCACTGCCGCGTTTGTTCCCGTTCCCAGCTGGCGGCTGCGGTTTCAGCGGGCTGGGAGCGCTGGGCAAAAGATGAAATACGAGGCGCGCGGGGCCTGCTAGTCCAACACTTTGGGGTTAGCTGGACACCGTTAAACGCGGGCATGAACTCCCTAGCCTGAGCAGGGCGCGCCGTGTTCGGCTCAAATCCTACACCCGCGCCAAATTGCATGACAAAGGTCCCTTGTTGGAGTAGCCCAATTGGCTTCAGGCGTGGCAGCCACAGGCAGCTCCGGGGTCTCCAGTCTCACAGTCGCCAGCATGATGTAGAGCTGGGAGACCCGCTTCGGCGTATCAAGCTGCGGCGTGCCATTGTCGCTTCCGCGATGGTTTTGGTCGTCCATGTGGAGCGTCTCTACTTTTAATCTTTGGAACATTCTCTCAAGGGTGGTAACGGTAGCCAGTTATGACAAGGAAGGCCGCCGCCCGGCTCCCGACGGCCATTGCTGCATTGGCGCACCAGCTGTCTTATTAGGCGACGGTTGACGACCGCTGTAGTACAAGCGCAGGGGAAGAAAGAGACGCTGCAATGGGCAGAAAGAGCCGAGATGTGAGAAGCGGGCCGGCGTACGCCAACAACGAAAGATAGGCTTGCTGCAGTTGTTCATTCGTTCATCGTGCTCTTGTTTTTTTCGCGATGCCCGCCGGCCGTGAACCAGTTCTCTCGACGGACCAGGCGACGGCGGCTCTTTGTGACGGATCGGGTCGCTTGTTTGCTGCCCCCAAACTTGGAGATTCGGCGGCCGGGCTCCACCCCTTGGCGGCGGCGGCAGCGGGGGGCCAGAAAGGCTGCGCCGTCGAGATGCGTGCAAGATGCTGGCATGTCGCAAGGTCCTGAGAGAACATAGGCTTTCGAAAATTGAGTCGTCGGGGTTGAGTGTGGCGGACCCAATAGATCGCAAAGGGGCGAATAAAGGTGAGAACGGTCTGTTGAAAGGAAGCCGCGAGCATGAGGGAGGCCAGGAAGTTGGCCATCACCATCGAGTTGTTTGGGCAGCACAACGCGTCGTACACCGACTCGGGGCGGTTCGAACTGGCGGGTAGCGTCTCTGCTGCCAGGTACACGACAGGGGAGGGTGTGTCCGGTTGATGATGGACACGCCCTCTCCCCCCCCCCCTTGTCGCGCGAATCCACCGACAAGTTACGCCTGGGACCACACCCTCAGTCTTGGCTGATCCCACGAGCCATTCGCTGAAGCGATCAGGCCAGCCACCAGTGAAATTATGGCCATATCGGCCAGCGCGCGTTTCGAAGGCCGTGCTGGCAGAGCCGAAGGCTGGACAGCTGGACTGGGGCTGGAGACGCTGGCGCTGACGCGCGCGCGGGGGTTAGGGACGGGATGTGCGGGAGAGAGGGGTCGTCACCGGTAGGTAGAGTGGTGAGGTCCTCGGCTCTTCAGCTGTTCCTTGGCATGCGATCAAATTGATGCAGACACGATGAACGATGTCTGGTGTGGCAAGCCCGTGGATGATAGTTGTGTACGGTCCGGCGGTCGTGGGACGTACGTATGCGATGGACACTCGTCGATGGCGGAGTGATGTTGATGCCGCCAAGCCGCGCTTTTCTGCCCAGTGGCCGTGGGCGGAAGGAGGGGAGGACGAGAGAAGGGGAAGGGGCAATGAGCAGTGGATAGGCAGTGAGCCAGGGGGTGTGCGCTAGAGCGGTACGTACTTTGGAGGTACATCGCGCCTCCCCCCCTGTATACCCGCCCTCCCCCTGTACCTGCTCGCGCACCACCACCCACGGCGGTGCCGCTCCCCATCGTCTACGACCATGATCAGGGCCGTGGGTCACCATGATAGACCTACGCCTTCCCGTCCCGGGGGGTCTTCGATAGTACCTCACCTTGCTGCTTCATGCTTGCTCCTTCCATATGACCCTACCGGACCGGACCTGACCTACCACCTTAGCTACCTACCTATCTTACGACCTTGCCTTGCCTCTTGCCTTGCCTTGACTGTTGTTAGGGTCTTTCCTCCTTCCTACCTGCCCTGACCTTACCATCCCCGTCCCCGTCACCGCTGTACCTGCCATGCGTCTCGTATGCTGCCTACCTACTTGCCGGTGCCGGTACCTCTTGCCTGAGCCGTGGCCGTGACAGTGACCTTAACCTTGACCGTGACCGTCATAATTATTATTGCCTGGCTCTCCCATCTGCGTCTCTCATCCCACGCCCTCTCCTCCATTCCCACCCTTCCACCCCGACTTAATATTACCCACTCACCCACTCACCCACTCACTTGTCTGCTCACTTCCCTGACAGCGCATCTCACTTCACCTCGCCTCACCTCGCTTCCCATCGAAAACACGCCAGTCGAACTCCCGTGAATACTCTCGCACGCACACACACGTGCCCGAACCGCAACGTAGTTTCGTCATGGGACTTGGGACGAGTCGATAAACGTTGCACACCTACCCTCCTGGCGATTTTCGGTTTCGACGGTTCAGGTCTTGTTTCGCGACAGCCTCCCAGCATCATCCTCCTCACGTCGCAGACAGGCGCTGGATAATCGCGCGTCAAAACCTCAAGCGCGCCCTCTCCGAATCAAAACGGCCACCTCAACATCCGAACAGCTGGTCTTGATACGACTCTTGAGCCGTCGTCCTGAGAGAGTACAGTCATTGGGCTCGGCTTGGACCGTATTGTTTTCTTGAAATTCGAAGGGAGAGTATCTCCGAAGCAACAGGACCTTGTCACCCCGGATTCTCCTCGCACTGCGCCTCGCCTGCATCATCGCCTCGGCCACCACGTACCCTCTCGCCAGATACCAAACAACAGGACGCACCTGAATTGCTGGAGCAGTATCAAACAAGCCAACCTCGGCAGGCCTGGGCTGAAGCACCTGGGCTGAAGCGCACACCCACACTCCCCAGCATCGCCTCAGCACCACCCGTATTGCATCCCGCTCCCTGCGCTTGTCCTCATTGCCTCATCCAGACCAGAAGAGAGCACAGCCTCTCGGCATCTACGCCATTCTTCCAGCCTGAGCCAGGGCCACGACAAGCGCACGTCCGGTCCCAAGTTGCAAGTCACTGGCCAACTGCTAGGCATCTATTCAAAAGCCACAGACCCGCACCCGCTTTCTTTTACGCGCGCGAAAGCTCGAGTCGATCCAGGTCACCCCTCTTCAGGCACCAGACGAGCACGCCCCGGCTCCGCCGCGCCTGACCCTCGATCAACGTCTTTTTTCGCACGACCTGTCTCGCTCGCGCCATCTGTCAAGCACCACTTGCCGCACAAAGCTTGTACCATTTGCCCTGCGTCCTTGGTAGCTTGCACAAGACAGCTCGCGACTTGCCTGTCGGCCCGAATCATCGATTGAAGTACCAAGTGCCGCGCGAAAAGCCATCCTTATCACCTCGTCCTGTTATCATCAGCTCGTCGTCCCCAGTCGCGTCTTGCGCGTCGCATCAAGCCCGGACCGCACCGGCCGTCTAGGGGTTGATTCTTTGATTATTGCAACGCGTCGTATCGTTCGTCGCTGCGCTTTATACAGCCACAAACCATGTCAACATTCACAGCCCTGAACGGGGGCTCACCCAAGCCGACGGAATTACCGGCGCCCGAATCTCAGAAGTCACCTTCAGGTGAGCGGCAAAACGGCCCATCTGCTTCTCAGTCCTCACCTAAGCCTTCCGCGGGGGAAGTGGCCACTAGCCAGAGAGAAAACTGGCCTGGCCCTGCCAGTGATAGGCCAAGCTTCCAGTCTGCGACTTACCCAGACGTCGAGGGTTCTCACAAGAGGAAACGTTCCAATTCATCTGAGCCTCGCAAAGAGAGGGAACCACAGTCTCAGCCGATACAGGAGAGGACGCCAGACACAGCAACCCAACCTCATCACCCAGAGTCCCGTGATGCCTTTGAGACGCCACAACGCGAGCGCGAACATCGCCATTATGCTGAAGACAGCCGCGACCATGGGGACTCATGGTACTCCCGGGAGGGCCGAGACGACAGGGGGTATTACGACCAACAGCACTCGGCCTCCTCTACGCAAGGCCAGACGGAAGAGCAGATCGGAGAGGCCCTTCGACGAGCAACTGGACAGATGGACAACCACAGTGACTACGGCAACAGTCCGGAGGGTGATGATCATGATCGGTCTATGAGTGTGTACGGGCCCTACACGCCTGGAGGCTCACGCGATCATGTTCTGCAGTCAGACCCCAAAAAGCGCAAACGAAACTTCAGCAATCGTACCAAAACTGGTTGTTTGACTTGCCGCAAGCGCAAAAAGAAATGCGACGAACAGAAGCCCGAATGTGAGTAGTCATCAACGTACCAAGAGAAATCGTCAAACTCACCATGATAACAGGCATAAATTGCATTCGCGGAGGTTTCCTCTGCGCAGGCTACCCCCCGCAAAGAAACACGGGATGGCAGAAACCAGATAACAAGGCTGCAGCAGTTCCGCTAGAATCGAAGGACCCCAGCTACGTGCCCCCGGGCGCCTACGGCATGCCGCAACAGAATCCTTACGGCAGCCAACCCACCGTCGCGCCGCGGCGCGATCCTCTACCTCCATATGGCCGAGGGCAACCCTTGCGCATCGACCCGCCTCAAGGGCGGCCGCTGATCACCGACGACGATAGACCCACAGCCTCCACGATCCCGAGTGCCTCGGTTGCCAGCCCAGAACTCAAGCTGTCGGCCCTCCCCTACACACCCGCCAACGTCTTCCCAACGCCTGTGAGCGCTCAAGGCCCGCCGCAGCAGAGCGGCTTCTCGGAGAGGAAGGAGTTCCAGCCGCCGCGTGTGCCAACTTTACAAGACATCAGCCGCAGCGAGCCAGAGACCCCTCACCCAGGCAACACACTGCCTCAGATCAACATTTTGCATCCGACCCGTGCCAATAGCCCTGCTCCGCCACCATCCACGAGCAACGCACAGGTTGCGGCTCAACTGGCCTTGTCCCATGCACAGTTCGGTGGCAACAGGCAGAGGACCCAAAAGGAGGAGATGCTTTCTGGCAGGCACTACTACCCCTTCGACAAGGAGCTGGTTCTCGAGCGAGAACGTTGTAGCGCCGCGTGCTGGCGGTTCAACAACTCGACAAACCCAAACAACGGGGTGTCGCCGAACGAGCGTGCTCGCCTGTTCCGCGAGATTCTGCAGCCACGCGATCCTATCCAGATCTCGCCGACATTGGCATCGCCAGTGACCAACGTTGGTCGTGTCGGCGAGAATGTGGTCGTCGAGGCTCCGTTTACCTGCGACTATGGATACAACATAACGATTGGACAGAACGCGATTGTTGGCCGGAACTGTACTATCATCGACACGTGCGAGGTCAAGATCGGTGACAACTGCCACATTGGACCTAATGTCAGCATCTACACGGCCACGCTCCCCATCGACCCTAAGAGGCGCATGGGGAGTAAGGGACCGCAGCTTGGTCGATCAATCACGATCGAACAAGACTGCTGGATCGGCGGCGGCGCAATGATTCTTCCTGGGAGAACAATTGGCAAGGGGAGCACTGTCGGCGCCGGCTCTATTGTCACCAAGGTATGTTGGCCGTGTTTGAACGCAACACTTCGAAAGGACAGTACTGACTTATAGTAATTAGGACGTCCCCCCCTTCACCATTGTCGTGGGCAACCCAGCTCGTGTTCTTCGGGGCATCTCGACGTAGCACAAGCACTACCATCTGAGCTTGCGCGCGTATAGGCGCGTCAGGATTTTCTTGTCTGCTTCTCCTTATTCTTGCTTTGGCTATGATACCCAGCTTGTAATGCATGAATCTGTACCATTATAAAAAGCATCCTTTCTGTTTCGTGCGCGTTTTCACTTGCCCGGTTGGAGGAAAGGAACCAGGCCAAGGAGACATGGGCCTTCGGCCAGAAGTATCTTCACATGAGGCCGAAGTGCTGGGTAACGAGAATATGGTTCTGAACGCTTGGGGCGGGCGGGAAGGGAGGGTTCTGTGCCCGCTTTGTAGATCTACACTGGCTCTGGCAGCCTGTTGGCTGGATTTGCTCGAGGGTGCAATGTGTGTGTTTCTGAGGCGGTCCGAGGAGTGTCTCTGCGAATACGACTTTTGACCTGCCGCTACCTGACCACAAGATGGCTACATGGTGCAGCTGTGCAAATATGGTGTGATCGTAAACTTCTGATTAACCAGCGACCTCATGGGACGACCACTGCCTCTGATAGGCGTCGTAACATCGCGAGCCCACCACCTGCCCAAGACACGTTGACGATCATTGACATGGTACAGACTTGATCCCAGCCCTGAGATGTTGGCGCTAGGAGTTTATGCAGCATCAGAGTAGATGGAGGTCAACCGATCTACTGAAATCGATCTTGTTCGCGGAGATCCAAGTAGAGCGACTGGCAGAGATGAAACCGTGTAATCTATACAGGAAATGCTGGCACATTCAGAGCAACTCAAGCTGAGAGCAAGCTGCGTGACAACTCGGAGCCTGCCGGCTTTGTAGCGGTGCACTCGCCAGAGTATATCAACGTAACAAAAGAGTTCGAGACCGATGACGGCGCATGCATTTCTTGTTGTGATGCTCCAGGCTCGAATCTGCACCCATCCGGCCCGACATGGTCAACCCTCAGATCGTCCGCTCTGGTGTCGACACCGTTACTGCTGGGTCCGTGAGGCAGTGGATATCCTCCTTTGGGCGATGGTGAGAGAACCGAAAGGGCTCGAATATCGCTGGTGCGAGGTGGTCGTGGCCTTCTGGGTCGGCGGTCGTGAACGGCGACGTCGTCGGGGAGGGATGCTTGGCTGGAGAACCTACGTCGAGAGACAAGCCCAACCATCTTCTGATGGACGGGGTGTCTCGCCAGGTCTAGCTCAATGAGGAGCATCGGCGGCCGGGGGTGTGGCGCATCTGCAGACTCGGCGCAGAGATGTCGGGCCTACTGCGGGTTACACGGTGTCGGTGAGCGTCTGTGGCCTGCTCGCACTGCGAGTGGTTCGGCATTGCCGACATCTTTGCTGGCTTACGAGTACACATTGGGCAATACGTTCTATGCATTGTTGCTGGGTTGGTCGGGCCTTGAAGCCGTTATTTGAAGCTTGGAGGCCTCTTGTCCGCGGACCACATGGGCACAAGGCAAGCCAGAATATGTTTAGCCTTCAAGCGATCAAGACCATCAACCAGCACTGTGATATTAAGAAAAAGGTGGTCTGTTTGTATTACGGCGTAGACATCGTGAGGAGTGGAAATGGTAGTACATTTTGCGAGAGGGCTGCGTCCTCGAAAGGCTATTTCGGATCCTGGAGCGGGGTCCCTACTCGGGAGAACATCAGAAATCCTCCAAATATGCCGACTCGTCAACCCGAGGCAGGAAATCGTCTCGTCGTTTCTGGCTTCGGCCAATGGCCTCCTCGATCTTCTGCAACGCTCCCTGCTTCCGAGCCAGTTTAGCGAACGCCCGCATGGTGTAGTCGTTCATCTCGTGGCCCTCTTCTTCCAGCCTCTGAAGCGTCATGATTGCTTTGCCAACGTTCTGCAGGCGGGCGTAGCCGCTGAGCATGGTGTTCCAGGTGACCAGATTGGGCTTGACGCCGTGTTGCTTCATCATCTGCAAGATGCGTTCGCCGGAGGCGTCCTCATTCTGCGAGATGAAACCACGCAGAAGGATGTTCCACGTGTACTCGCTGGGAACGGGATGCCGTCCCTTCCTCCTCCTCGGACCGCTCTCAGCGGCATCATCAAGTTGAACAGTAGGCTGGGCCTTTTCGTCAAAGTTGTCCTTGAGCATGTCACCAACGATATCCAGGGCCGCCCGCAGCATGCCCGGGTGCTCGCAGAGGGTCTTGATGATGACGTCGTGCAGGAACGTTTTCTTGTCGTCGATGAATCTCATGGCAACGGGGTCTCCCTTTCGGACGACCTGACGGATGAACGAGTACGCTGACAGTACGCTTGACGCTTGTGACAAGCTGCGCACATACGCCATGTACATGATACCAAGAGTCGCGCCAGTCGGATGCAGTTTTTCAGTTACCCCTGCTGCTACACCGTCTAGGCCGGCAAAAATACGGCTGGTCATCTGCCACTGTTCAGGCATCTCTGGCCGGCAGGACTCGGCGAGCTCGGCCAAGTTGACCGGAATGAGGTGCTGCAAAGGCTCAAGATGAAAGATCTTGGCGTAAAAGTACAGCATGGGCTTGAAGGCGGGAACGATGTGCGGAACCGGTCCGTTACGTGCGGCAGTCGCCTCGGCCGATCCGAAAATGGTCCAAAAAAGGCCGTTCCAAAAGGGAGTGTCAAAAGCCTTGTGCTTGGCCGCGAGGTCGGTGACGCGGTCGATGTTCTCAAACGCACCCAAGTGCTTCTTGGCTCCTTCAATGAGTGTCGATAGCAGAACAACATCTGGGTCAATGTTGTGCCGCTGAATGATGCCGACGACGTCCCAAGCTGTTTCGAGGTTGCCCTGGAGGCACAGCGCACGAACAAGAGCGGTGTAGTTGATGAGGTTTGGGGTGAGGCCGTGTTGCAAGAGCTCCTCGAACGCATCGACGGCGGAGGCGATTCGTGAATCGTCTCCTTCTCCGGGCGTGGGAGAAAGAATCGAAGTGCAGAGACTCAACCACTGGGCGGAGCCAAGATTGGCACCACCAGCTGCCACGGCGGCAATAGTGATCTGAAGTGCTAACTCCTTCCGCTTAGCATCTTTGGCAAATCGATCCGCAATGTGCAGAAGCGTGTTTGGGTGTAGTGGCGCGGAGTGGTCCACCAGACAGGCGTAGAAGTCGTCCAACTTTCCAACTTCTAGGCCGGTGATCATGTGGAAAAAGGTGTTCTGTCGGAAACTGAGCCGAACGTCATCGCGGTGCCGATACAACCGGAGAAGACCCATGACACAGTCAGCCAGAGCCTCCGCATGAGCTGCGGCCTCGTCCGAGGGTAGAGAATGCTGCCAGACAGCTAGGAAGTTAACCGTATCCTGAACCGCATATCCAGGCGGCAGAGGTTTCAACGTAGACTCCAGGACAATCCTCGCCTTCTCCGGACAAGATGTCAAGGCTGAACCAATGATATTGGGCCAGATACGCTTCCGCCGGTCAAAGTCCAATGACTCCCATGCAGCCGACATGGCCTCGACCGTGTCGTGCTCTAGTAGCCATTTCAACTTGCGTATCATTCGGTCCTTCGAAGGCTTCCAGCCTGGCTTTTGTATCCTTTTCAGCATCCCATGTCGCACTTTGTTTTTCCAGTCCAGAAAGTCCTTGACTTCTGCAGCGTCGAGCCTCCTTATACTTTCGTCATACACGGGGCGGCGTCTTTGCGGTGGATGCTTCCGTGTCGATCGCGCGAGGTCCGATTGGGTCTCGTCGGTTTGAAGGCCCGAACCATGGCTGTAGTCATCATTGGACCTGGGATCTGTGGACGGATTCCTAGCACGGGGGAATCTTGTCGGCGATTGTCTTGTGAGGGCCTGTCCTCGACTGCCGGACCTGGGCGTGCGGGTAGCACGTCGATCATCCTCGAAGAGTTCTGCAGCGTCTGCTATTTCTGCCCAAGAGCCAATACCCCTTTTGTTTTCGGAGAAGGCAGTCGTCGGTGTCGCGTTGCTGCCAGTGCGGATCAGCCCTTGCTGCGCATGAGAGAGGCCGTGGAAGGTTGCGGTGCGAGTTCGTGGCGCCAAGTCCTGGGACAGACGCGTGAGGCAGGATCTGCAAACGAAAGCAGGCCGCATAGTAGGCGATATGAGGTGGTTTGGAAGAGCTAGAAGTACATGATCGATGCGACAGCGGCGTCGTTTGTTGACGAATCGAAGACGATCCGACGAAAAATTCGCGATGTTGAAATGTCCATGGTATTGGAGGTTCAATTCGACTGTCGCATCCCTGCTGCGTCACAGGCCTAGCCGCGTCTGTGGTGGATCTGCGCGTCTGGTTCACTAGAGATCCCTGCCGTGGCTGGTGAAAACCCAGCCCCACCATCAACTTCGCATCTGGCGAACAAGCACAACCAAACCTCAAGTCACGCTCCGACACTGACGAAACCCTTGCAACCGAAGACTCAATTTCGCCGGCCGATTGCGCGGGGGAAAAGGACATAATCCACAGAAGAGCACGACCAGGCGCCATGTCCAGTTCCCACTCCAGCCTCAGCGCCGCAGCTGACGATCGCAAAGCGCGACTCGCCAAGTTCAAGAACCTCAAGAGAAAGCAACCCATTGACGAAGTTGCCGCCCCAGAGTCAGAACGCTCCTCGGCACCACCAGAAGATGTCGATGTCAGCAAGCTCCACCTGTCAGGACGCAACTATGACCCCGAGACGCGCGGTCCCAAGCTCGGATTCGAGGCTCCGCCCATACAAGACCTCGACAAGCCGACACTAGAGGAGCAGGCGGCCGAGGTGGAAGCAGAAGTGAAGCGCAAAGCGGCAGAGGACGCCACGGACGACAAAGGAATCGACCTATTCAAGCTGCAACCCAAGAAGCCGAACTGGGACCTGAAGAGAGACTTGGATAAGAAGCTGGAGGTCCTCAACGTGCGGACAGATAATGCGATCGCCAAGCTGGTGCGTGAGAGGATTGCAAACGCGCAGAAAGCCGAGGTCAAATCAAAAGAAGCAGGCTTGGAGAGCATAGAAGGCGATGCGACAGGGATTGACGGCATCGCGTTAGTCGAGGGAGTCCGGGTTCGGGAGCGAGAGGAGGAGGAAGACGAGCGCAAAGAGAGAGAGGCCGACGAGTCGGAAGTATGAACTTAGCAGTCGACATTCTCCCCGAGTCTGTACGAATTCCAGATGCCGTGATACCCTACCAGATGACCCTTTGGGGCCGATACTTGACTATGGATATAGCGCTGTAAAGTCGTGCCTGAAGTGTCCTTCGCTCAGGGGGTTCGTGACCGATATCTTCAGGGATATCCGAAACACCAAAGCCTTTGACCCCCTTCGCCACGCTCGTGTGTCCAATATCGAGATGGCATTCTAGTCAGGATCATCGCTCGTCGATAGGGCTGCTTGACAAAGTATAGTCAACCTCTGGGAAACTGAAGCCAACAAGTACGAAACAATATCCAAAACTTCAACTCCTCCTAATGGAGTGGAATACGAAAAAAAAAAAAAGGCTTGGAAAGGGTTAGGCGGACTGGGAGACGAACCCCAACCCCCCTTCAAAGCGTCCCAAGCAATCAGTACGACCAGCGGCTTACAAGGCAGGAGGCAAATCTGGGCGCCTAACCACTAGACCAAGAGGATTTGTTGACAACCGGCCTTTACAGGTCTGTAGATAAACTTACGCGTCGGTTGGATTCGAGGGAGGAAGGAGCAAGCTCTCTGTGGCTCGAACGCGGATTGCCCTGGGCGACAGCGAGAACATGTTTCCGCCTGAGGTATACACTCAGGGACGCATAGGTATCGTGGCACAGTGGGGTGACTTCAAATGTGATAGAGACACTGGGTGACAGACTATTCAATAATATGACTAGAAGCAACTAATGATAGTCGTGTTAAACAGTGGGTACTAAGGTAGCCTCTACTGATATTGGCCCTGAACTTCAAAGCGCAGTGGTCTCTCTTCGACACTACGCCACTCTATCTCCCACTGTTCATCGCCTTAGTCAAAGCTAGTCTTTGGCTGAAGGGACTGAGGCTTCGCTCTCGAGGGGGTCCTGATTGCTGGGGTCGCTCCGGTGCGGCATCTATCGACCGCTCGTCGGTACGCGTCCGCCGACCTGGACCGTGTTCCAGGCTACCCTTCCGCGTACCATGTTGGCTATCGGGGCGTTGAGGCGACCTTGAAATCGTTCTACGCCTGTGCCTTGATCGGTCGGTTGGGGCCGAACGACCAGAGTCTCTCTCGCGGTACCTGCGCTCGTGCCTTGGAGGGGGCGAACGACTGTCTCTGGAAAGGGACCTCGGCCTCTGGCGAACTGGCGAGCGCGAGCGAGACTCTCTGACCGTCTCGAATCGGCGAGTCGCATGTCCATCATCTCCGCTGTCGTAGCTTGTTGAGCGGCGGCGCCCCAGCTCAGCATCACGCGAGTCTCCCCTTCGTCGTGGCTCGACCGGAGAAGGCGATCGCCGCCGACGAGGTGGTGAAGCTGATCGCTTTGTGGAAATGGTTGACACGGAATCAAAAGACGCTGAGCGTTTGCGCTTCGGTGGGTCGTCAGATTCGGAGTCTGCGTCCCGCGCTGCGAGCTCCCGCTGGCGCTCTCTCTCCGCTTCTCTCTTGGCCAACTCGGCATCGGCAATGCCCTTTCTGTCACGTGGGTTAGTCAAGGTGTCCCTGTGGGAATGGACTCGTAGCGCTTACTTGTCTGACGGCTCGTTTGGCGTGGCCTCGGTCAGCTTGGGTAGTAGCTTCGGATCGCGTAGCTGCTGCGTCCGCGACGGCCGGGGAACATAGGGCCTGGCTTGCGCGGGCTCCTTGCATTCATACGAGTAGTGTCGTGCTGCGAGGGTTAGTCTTGGTGTCGCTTAATCAGGTAGGAATTGACTTATCTCTTTTGAGGCACTTCTGGCATTGGACATTTGCGGGCGTCGACTGACGCGGGCCTCCCCGACCTCTGTACATCGCAAGCGTCTTTGATGGTGTTGACCAGATGGTTTGAGCCTGAGTTGAGTTTGGATCGATGCACAGTTTGCTGAGTACAAAATGGGTTGAAGCAGAGTTCTTCCCAAGATGTGGATGATAGGTGTGGTCGCTATCGACTTGTGCGACTCTTAAGATGGAATAAACCGGGGTACAACGAGTGTTTGCCTGGATCGAGATGAGTTCCCATCTATATTCATCAGACGGGCAGGACTCCCAGGCCAGGTCTTGCATCTTGCTTTATCAAAGACTGAGGCGGTGCATTGTGGCGAGCGAGCTGTCTATGTCCATCCATGGCCGCACCGCCACAGAATCTACCGACGCTAAGCCGTTCGAGGTTGGCGGTGGGCTGGGCTCATCAGGCCTACCGCTTCTCGCCAACCAGGTGGGAGAGACATCCATCTTCATCCACTGTCGGTCCTCACCAGAATTTCTGACCTCGTCTGTCACTCGCAACTTCAGCCTGTTGTACCACGAGACATTGAGGCTGCTGCACACCACGGGAATGGCGACTACCTGATCCCATCATTCAACCACGCACACGTACCATCTCGCTGTGAGATCTCGACTCGACTATTTCTCCTGCAACAGAGTGGTAGACGCCCGCTTAGGGTAAGTCGCAGCGTCTCTTTTTATTCTGCCCCCCTCCCCCATCCTACAAGCTCGTGGATGGCTGTGTGGCCGGCCTGGGTCGTCCGCTACCACGGCGCAAGCCCAGCACCGACATCCACGCCCTGCACTTCATCTTCCCCTGACAGTCCTTGTCTTCCCTCAGCTCTCCATTGTGGTCGCCTCGTTGCAGTCCCTGTGCGCCCACATCCTTTTCCATGCTTCATCCTGGCGCTGTCCTGTCCGGCGCCCGCCGGCCCACTGGGACCTTTGACTGACTGTCGCGGGCAGAATACCTGCTTTCCAAACGAAGCACTGGACGAACAACCGACCTCCCCGTTGGCGCAGAGCAGCAGCATTCGACATCGACATCGAGCACCGCCGAGCGATCATGTCCCTGCTCTCTCGACCATGATTCACGGAACCTTCTTCTCGTATCGCATGTCCGCCTCGATCCAGTTGTGTGCTTGATTTCGATCCTGTCTTTTCATCCCCCACCTCGGGACAACGTTCTTCGATTCGCTTCGCAAGCCCGCCTACCTGAGCCAGCAACAACGGCCTGGCCCCCCTCATACGACCTCCCGCAGACGAAACAGCTGCCCATTCCCTACAATGGAGACCGCGCAGGTTTCTCCCGGCCTTCACAAGCCGTCGTTCGCAAAGGTGAGCACCGTACTTCCAACCCTCTGCTCGGTCTACCGGGTGTCGGGTGACAACATCGTGCTGACAGGACCCTTCTGTATCAAGATCGCAGCGACTGCGTCTAAGGAGAACAGCTCTCTTCCGCCAGCTCGTCGACTCGCCCCCACCCCCGGCCAAGATCAGGCCTCCCCTACGACCAACCAAGTCCCTGCTACCAACACGACCGACACCCATACTCCTGCTGAAAATGGATCCTTGCCCGTGACTGGAGCTAGCGCCACCAACTTCGCTCTTGCGCCGGAGGATGATGCACAGGCAAAGGCGCCCGGTCTTGACCCGGTTGCGAATGGCCTGAAGGACCTTAATCTCGGAACTAGGACTCCCAGCCTGGTTGTCAACGGCAGCGGCCCCAATCCCATCGATCGATCAAAATCCGCGACCAAGGATGGTTCGGACGACTCTCAGCGAGCAGACTCCAATTCAGAATTAGACGCCAAACCAGCCAGCCTCGATGGAAAGAGCATCACCTCGGGAACCACGTTTGCCCTGGATGAGAAGGAATCGCTTCGACCCGATGATAGCGCCAGCGTCAAGGCAGCGGCTGCCGAGGATGATGATGCCTTTTCCTTCCGAGGCCCGTTTCTGCCCAGCTCTCGGATGGGCTCCGATCTCGCAGCCCGAGCCAAAGGACTTCAAATCGGCGACCACATTGCTGCCGAGAGGAGGCTTCCCCAGGTCGTATCCGGATCACTGAGCCAAGGCGTCATTACACCCCAGAGTGCCACATCAGACCCGCCTCAAGCGCCTGCGGCGAATCTGACGAGCGATCTGTCAAACTATATGAATGCGGTCCACGGACAGTCGCCGGACGAGAAGCTCCTCGAAGCTATGTCATCACAGAAAGATCGGCTCTTTCTTCTGATGCTCGAAGCTGAATTGATCAAGTTTGTGCAGAACTCAAAGTAAGATCACCAGTTTTCCAATGCCAGCTCTCGCACTCACATGTCGCAGGGAACCTTTCATGGACTTTCCGCCTTCCAACTCTTTTTGTAGAATGTTGACCCATAAACTGGCCGATTACTATCACATGACACACCAGTATGAGCCTCGAGTTGGGTCGGTGCGGATCTTCAGAACACCCTATGCCAGGGTGCCCGACTCTTTGGCTAGCCTCGATGTCCCAGAGCCTGTAAGCGAGACGCCACCTCCCGTCATGCTGCCCAGAAAGATCATGCGACGTGGCGAGGATGTCGATTCCGGCACAGCCAGCGGGTCTATTTCCAAGGTTACGTCGGAGGACGGCAGCGACGGAAAAGAAAAGTCCGCACCTGCGAATCAAAAGTAGGTTTACTTCATAGCGACATCCGACCTGCCGCTAACAAGGTACTCCAGATTGTCCAGAGAGCAGCGCGAGGAAGCATACAAGCAGGCGCGAGAGCGGATCTTTGGCAATTCGGAAAAGACGGGAGAATCAACGCCGGGTAAGACACATTTACTGATGTTCAGATAAACTGGATCACTAATCCGTTGATAGACAATGAGCCTGAGAATGGAATGTCTCGCGCAAGCTCCGTTTCTGCAAGGGACAAAGTCAACGGAGGCAAGAGAGGAAAGGGCAATAAGCAGAGGCGAGATGACTCGGACAGCCTCGACTCAAGGCACCTCTACGGGCCATTCGGTCCCCAGCAGTCTTGGGTGCAACAGCCGCAGTACTCCCCTCATCCCGGTTCGCAGTATCCGGCGTCTGTGCCGCCGACGTATGGGAATCAGATTCAGCCCGTGTACACGCCTCCAGGACAGGTCTACCCGGCACCTGCAATGCATGCTGGCTATCCTGCATACCCCAACATGGCACCGGTAAGTGACTTCGGTGATCCCGGATGCGCCATACAATTACTGACTGTGTATTATAATTCAGTACCCGACTCAACCACCAGCTCCGCAGGCTCAGCAGCCACCTCAGATGCAGTCTGCCCAGCACAGACCTCAGATGATGCCAAGTCCCAACATGTCAAGCTACGGGCCGCCCGTATCAGTGCCGGCGCAACCGGGTTGGCAACAAGGCTACAATGGCGGTCCAGCCCCGCCATTGGTGTCGGCCCCTGCGCCGATACCTGCCCCAGCGCCTAACCCTGCCTCATACTCGCCACGAGGCATGTCGGCGTCTTCTGGGGTGCCATATGCCTATGGCCAGCTCCCAGCTCATATCAACCCTAACGATCCGAAGAGCCAACACCCGATCCCGGGGAGCTACAACCGCCACGCCTTCAACCCCAAGACGCAGTCATTCGTCCCCGGTGGAGGAATGGCACCGATGCAGCAACCCCAGCCGCCATTCAGTGCTCCTGGGTCGCACCACAACAGCCCCCAAATCGGTTCGCCGCACCTGTCGTATGCCGGCTACCAGCAACCCGGACCTCCAGGCCCGTATGGCGGGCCTGCTGGCTATGGCATGGCTCGGCAAGGATCTAACAACTCGGCGCCGCTGTACCACCCGCCACCTCCCCAGCACCCCCAGCACATGATGCAGCCGGGACCAGGCATGCCGTATATGCCCCAGCAGCCTCCCCACCAGTCCATCGCACAGAGCCAGCCACCTCACCACATCCCCACCAAGCCAGCCGCTCCTCAGGGGCCGGCCGGGCAGACGTTCAGCCACCTGCCGCAATACGGCAACCCTGCCACGCTGCCGCAGAAGCCGAATACCGGCATCTAGAAGCACGGCATGACCCGGTGCGGGGTAGATTGGCGAGGCATGTTTATGAGGTCTGTAGGTGTGTAGCAAGACAAAAAAACGGCGTTCCGGGGCTGGCACAGCATAATGGGCGTTTGAGGACGGACAGGGTGGTTTTGGGCCACGCTCGCTGGCTACTGCATTTGCTAGGACCGCTTTTTTTTTCAATAATGAGACAGACTGACTCTTCATTCTACGCGATGTCATAGTTCACGTTTCTGCTTCACCAGGGGGGGGTTTTTTTTTTCTCTTGGGTGGTGATTTCGTAAAATTTCAGCTCGCCCTGAGGTTGGCTGTCTAATCCTGACACTGCCGTAACGCCATGACGGGTTGGTGGTTTCCTGCAACATGGTCCCGCTCCGTTTCTGGGAGAGAAACGCTCCGCCTCCCAACCGTCAAAATGCTTGGCTAGCTAGCTGCTCGTTGGAATCATCATGCTCTCTCCGCCTCGTCGTCCCAAGCACGATTTTCTCGAGATCCCTTCAGTCAATAAATAAAAAGCCGTTTCCCCCCAATTTTTCCATGCTTTTCATCGACTGCTGGCGGACTCTCTCACTCGGCAGGTTCCCTCGGCTCCCTCGGCTCCCGGTTGTGGCCTCCTCCGCGGCCGCCACCGCGTCCACCCCTCTTGCCGCCGCGTCCGCCGCGGCCGTCGCCGCCCTTGTCGCCGTCGGCGGCCTTGCCCTCGCCGTCCTTCTCGCCCGTGTTGAGGACCGCCGTCGCCAGGCGTTGCGAGAGGTCGATCTGGTTGCGGATGGTGTTGGCGAGGTAGGAGACCATGAGGACGTCCTGGATGTGGTTGTTGAAGTCGGACTCCATCTGCTCGGGGTCGACCTTGGGGGCGAGGGAGAGGGCGTTCATGAGGTACTGGCCGAGGGCGTGGTTGGGCTCCTCGTCCTCGTCGAGGACGCCGCTGACCCACTCGCTGACGCGGTCGATGAGACCGGTGGCCTGGTCGATGGAGCGGGCGAGGCCCTCAATGTCGGAGACGAGGGGCGCGGAGCGGTCCTCGGTGTCCTTGGCGGCGGCGATGGCGGTCAGGGCGGTGCGCTCGGCGTCGCCGTAGAGGACCTTGTGGGGCACCTGGATGAAGAGGCAGGACTCGGCGGCGCGCTCGGCGTTGACGGCGACGGGGGCCGAGATGTAGGCGCGGGTCTCGATCTCGGCGGCGGGGTCGGTGGTGATGGTGAGGTGGACGGCGGGGTGGGGGAAGGTGCCCGTATCGGGGGCGGCGAAGAAGTTCTGGATGAGGGCGGAGAAAGAGTTGAGCTCGTGGCTGGTGGTGTACCAGCCGAGGAGGGACTCGCGCGGGGAGGCCTTGAGGGTGAGGGCGAGCATGTTCTTCTGGTAGTCTACGTCGACCTCGACTTGGTCCTCGTTCTCGGTGTGGGGGATGGCGAAGCAGGAGCGGACCTCGACCTCCATGCCATCTTCGGAGCGGGTGCCGACGAGGGCGCCGATGACGCGGGTGGACTGCGTGTCGCGGATGTCGCGGCGGACGGCATGGTCGAGGATGGAGAGGATGGCCTGGGGCGAGGGTCAGTCAGGCGTACGACGTCTCGAGCGACAGAGGAAGGGGAAGAGAGAGAGAGGGACACGACGGGGGGAGGCATGTCGTGATGTCGCCTGATGGCGAGAAGAGGGGTCGGACGTACTTGAGGCTGGATGTTGACGTTGAGCGGGGCAATGTTGCCCTGAAGGCTCGCCGTCGCAGGCACGATGGGCCTGGAGAGGTGAAGGAACTTCTCGGATTCTACAGCCATGCTGGGCAGATGCCAGGGATGATGGCTAGAATAAGAGGAAGGGGGGCGGAGGTAGCGTCTAAGGGGGGTGATGTCTTCGTCTCCGTCGTCCCGGTCGCGACAAGTCGGGAGGTCGTTCAAAATCGAAAATTGTGGCAGCGGAGTGGGACTGGGTTGTGGGCGCTAAGATAGAGGCTGATAACACCCCGTGGCGAGCGAGCGATGCCCCGCTGTGGCTGGTGCGCTGGTGCGCTGGTGCGCTTGCCCATGTGGGGTCCGTCGCTGCTGCAAGGCTACGATTAGGTACGGCTTACAACTTTTTTTCTGCGTCTCAAGTCCGAGGTGCATGTTCGCCATTCACTTTTTTCTGCCACCTTCAGACCTTTTTTTGATTTCTTTTACGATATTCGGCAATGGGACCTCGCGGCAGAGGTAGAGGCGGCGGCGGCGGCGGTGGTGGCCGTGGCGGCGGTGGTGGATTCCGAGGTGGAAGAGGAGGAGGGCCCTCTAGAGGCCGTGGAGGAGGAGGAGGAGGTCGAGGACGTGGCGGAGCCTCTCGAGGCCGCGGTGCCCGAGGCCGTGGACGAGGGAGGGGAGCACCGCGAGGAGGAGCCGGCCCACGATTCGACACAAGCCGTGTGGGTGAAGAGCAGTGAGTTCTGGACGTCTGCATTGGATGCAAGTGACATCTCAAGACTGACATATTCAGGTCATCGGATGAAGAGTCTTCGGGAGAGGAGGAGTACGGCTCTGAGGAGGACGAGGATCTCGAGGAGGGATCCGACTCGGAGGATGAGGAGGAGCAGACCCAGAAAGTCGCGAGGCCGTACATGGCTCTCTTGCAGGGCTTCACTGAGGACTCTGAACGCAACGCCAAACGGCGCAAGCTCGACAGCGGTGCCACAGCCGAGGAGCCGGAACCCCAGAGTGCGCCGGCTCAGGACGACGATGACGAAGAGGACCAAGATGAAAAGGAGCCTGAAGATCTCGACCTCGTCGAGGAGGCCGAAGAGGATCCCGCCATCGCTCTCGCCGAGGCAGAGGATGACGTTGAAAGCGACGACGAGGATGAGGAGGACGCTACCGACCCCTTCGACAGCCATTTCACCATCCCTGACGAGACACTCACCGCCCAGAGAGTCAAAGCAATCCAAGGAAACGAGTGGGCAACCACGCGTCATGTGACAAAGCTTTCCAGGGCTGTTGTCATGTCTCCCAAGATCGATGGAGGCGACGAAACCAAGCTACCCTCGCCCATATCAGGGCCTGACGGTCTGAAGTTGAAGATGAAGCTGCGGGAGGTGGTGTCACGCAAGATTCCGTCGTTCGACCCGGTTCAGCAGTCGCTGGCCCCGATGCTGTTCAACTACCAGGACATTCTGTTTGGAGACCGCAACGTCAGGAACTCGGACAGCCTGCGGCAAATGACGTGCCTCCACGCCATCAACCACGTGTTGAAGTAAGGCGCCTCTTCCCGCTACAGCGTGTGGGCCTATGCTAACCATGTCTGCAGGACGCGAGACCGAGTCATCAAGAACACCTACAAGCTCTCCAAGGATGAGAACCCGGACCTGGAGTGCAGGGACCAGGGCTTCGTCAGGCCCAAGGTGCTGTTCCTGCTGCCCACGAGGCAGTCGTGCGCCAAGATGATCAGCACCATCGAGGATCTCCTGGAGCCTGGCCAGAAGGAGAACCGCAAGCGTTTCGAGGATGCCTACGTGGACACGTCGGAGAAGTTCCGCGATAACAAGCCGGCGGACTTCCTGGACCTCTTCGACGGCAACGACGACGACATGTTCCGCCTGGGCGTCAAGTTCACGCGCAAGACGATCAAGTACTTTGCGCAGTTCTACAACTCGGACATCCTCATGGCGAGCCCGCTCGGCCTCCGCATGGCCATCGGGTCGGTGGAGGACAAGAAGGCGACGGACTACGACTTCCTCAGCTCGATCGAGATGGTGGTCGTGGACCAGGCGGACGGCCTGCTGAACCAGAACTGGGAGCACGTCGAGTACATCTTCGAGCACCTCAACCTGCAGCCCAAGGACGCGCACGGGTGCGACTTCAGCCGGGTGCGGCCCTGGTACCTCGAGGACTGGGCCAAGTACTTCCGGCAGACGGTGATCCTCTCGCCGTTCGTGACGCCGGAGCTCACGGAGCTGCTGCGGACGCAGTGCCACAACTGGGCCGGCAAGGTGCGGTTCCAGCCCGAGTGCCAGGGCATGCTGCAGCAGCTGCCGGTCAAGGCGCGGCAGACGTTCTCGCGGTTCGAGGCCAAGTCGGTGGACAGAGACCCGGACGCGCGGTTCGCGTACTTCACGTCGGCCATCGTGCCGGCGCTGCTGCGGCGGGGCAAGGACCTGGCGGGGACGCTCATCTTCATCCCGTCGTACCTGGACTTTGTGCGGGTGCGCAACTACTTCGCGACGGCGGACGCGCTCGAGTCGCTGTCGTTCGGCAACATCTCCGAGTACGCCGACTCGACGGACGCGGCGCGGGCGCGGTCGCACTTCCTCAGCGGGCGGCACAAGGTGCTGCTGTACACGGAGCGGGCGCACCACTTCCGGCGGTACCGGCTGCGCGGCGTGCGGCGCGTCGTCATGTACGGGCTGCCGGAGAACCCCGTCTTCTACCGCGAGATCGCCGGCGACTACCTGGCCAAGAGCGAGGAGGAGATGCGGCTCGAGGCGGGCCAGGGGGCGGTCCGGGTCGTGTTCTCGCGGTACGACGTCATGAAGCTGGAGCGCGTGGTGGGGAGCCAGCGGGTGGGCAAGATGATCCAGGAGCGCGGCGACACGTTCGACTTTGTGTAGCTGCGCGAGGCTGCCCTGGAAAGGGGTTACACCATACATGGGGGTTTGCACCTGGGAGGGTCCCCCCAAGAAGGGGTAAACCGGAGAGAGGAGTGGTTTTGAGGTGGACGTTTCTTGTCATGGTACATGGAATTTGTACAAGATGGATAGACATAATACCCTACAGACCTTGCCGTCCTCGACAGGTTCCGAAATCAGTGATGTTACAGCGCCGCCGCATCCCGTTCGAGCGTTTCTCCCGTTCCGCTCCAGCGTACTCCCGTTCCTCTCGGGCGTCCTCCCGTTCTTCTCAGCGTCCTCCAGTTCCTCTCGAGCGTCCTCCGGTTTCTCTCTCGAGCGTTCTCCCATTTTCCACTCGGAGCCTGTCCCCGTTCACGCTTGTCCCCATTCAAACCCGTCTGAAGCCCGTCTGAAGCCCATCAGCCCATCAGCCCCCCTATTGCTTCCCGAACAAGGGCTTGTCGTCCCTGGCCGCGTCTTGCCTCGTCTTCTTCTCGGCGACCTGTTTTTGGCTCGTCATCATGTTCTTGAACTGGCCGACGAGGCTGTCGAGGGCGGCCCTGCCGCCCTCGCGGTAGCGGGTGACCTTGTCGACGTTCTTCTGGGTGATTTCGTTCATGGCCCAGCCGTTGGCCTGGCCCTGGGCGACGGCCTTGGCGGTCATGGTGAAGCGCAGGTCGCGGGGCCCGTCGACGAGCTCGAGGATGGCCGAGGGGGCCTGGTCGTAGGGGTTGCGGGGCTCGGTGCGCAGGACGCGGGTGTAGCCGCCGGGGCGGGCGGCGTAGCGGGTCTTGAGCTCGCCGAAGAGCTTGGGGAGGATCTCGTGGGGGGTCTGCGGCGGGAGGAGGTCAGCATGGCGCTCACGGAGACGGAGACGGAGGAGGGCGTGCGCACGTAGAGGATGCCCTGGGCCTTGCGGCGGGTGGCCTCGTTGTCGCGCTTGGCGAGGGTGATGAGCTTCTCGGCCAGGCGCTGGGCCTCCTTGGCCTTGGGCCAGGTGGTCTGGATGTGTTCGTGCTTGACGAGGGAGGTGACGAGGCCGCGGAGGAGGGCCTGTCGGGCGGCCGAGTTGCGGCTGAGGTGCCGGTACTTGACGGCGCCGCCGGCCATTGCGAGGGATGCGGGTTGCCGGGCGTCTGGTGTGCGGTGTGTGGTGTGTGGTGTGTGGTGTAGGGAGTGGGAGTCGAGCGCCGTCGTCGGAATGGTGTGTCGAGCGCAGGCGATGGAAATGGAATTATCAGTGTCGTCTGTCGATGGATGGTGGTGGTGAGGTCGACTGGCCGCGTCGGGACCCGCGAATTTTTTGGTCTTGGCGCCCGGGTCGTCCCCGGTCGATCCACAGCGGATTAAGTCGCTCTGTCTGCCATTCCCTACCGCTTCGCCTGACCTTGGCCATTGAAAGCCAGCAATCAATCCCACGTCATCAGCTCTGCTCTGCTCTGCACAACGACGGAAAAGCTCCAGCACGGCTTTCGTCAAGCTCAACCGCGACATGCCCGCCTGAGCCCATCTCTGCCACGCCAATTGACCGCCTGCCATCCATCACACCCGATCCGTATCGTCCTCGATACACACATAGTCGATACGAAATCACCCTCACCCACCCACCATGGGCGTCACCACCGGCCTCGTACGTCCCCCTCCTTCTGCCCCTCCCCTCCCATCTCCTGCCACGCCCGGCTAACTGTCCAGACCGGCGGCGTCACGCTGACCCTCGGCCTCGCCTACCTCGCCGTGCAGACGCACCAGCGCACGCGCGACCACCAGGCCCAGCTCCTCCGCTCCCAGGCCCGGGTGCTCGACTCGTTCCTCGAGCCCGTCGTGCCCGCCCCGCCCCCGACCCGCCACGAGATCGAGGCCGCCCGCCGCGCCAACCTCGTCGACACGGCCAAGGACCGCTGGAACGCCGAGGTCGAGGGCGCCGTCCAGTACCTCCAGCGCACCGACTGGGACGACGTCCGCCTGGGGCTCGAGGACGCCGCCGCCCGCGCCTGGCGCTCGGCCTTTGGCGGCGCCGACCCCGCGGCCGAGGCAGGGCGCGTGGGGCGCCAGGCGGCCGCCGAGGGCCGCGAGATCGCGCGCGAGGCCAAGGGCGCCTGGGAGCGCGCGCGCGACAAGACGGCCGCGGCCGGCGAGGCGAGGGCCGAGGAGGCCAGGGTCGCGGCCGAGCACGCGCGCGTCGCGGCCGAGAGGCGGGNCTCGCCTGCACCGGCGTCAGGCCCAGGTCCGCCGGCGAAAACTGCACCACCACCTTCAGATGTGTATAAGAGACAGCGGCCGAGAGGCGGGCCGCCGAGCTCAGGGCGCTGGCGGACCGCAAGGCCGCCGAGTCCAAGGACAGGGTCGAGGGCGTCGTCGAGGCCGGCAAGCGGGAGGCCGGCCGGCTGGTGGACAGGGTCAAGGAGGCCGTGGGCGTCGCCGAGGACAAGGTCGAGGGGGCCGCCCGGGACGTCAAGACGGACGCCGTGAACCTGGCCGAGACGGGCACGTCGACGCCGGTCGAGCGGGCGCTGCGCGAGAGGTACGAGACCAAGGCGGCCGCGCCCAAGAGCGTGTCCGACATCCTGGCCGAGCGCTATCTGCCGACGGACGCCAAGGACTACTCGCACCTGCGGGGGATCTGAGGAGACGGCGGCCTGCCTGTGTGCCGCAGGGAGGGGGCCGGTACGGATCGTCGTGGGTGTAGAAGAAGGACTGGACTGGACTGTACAACCTGATCACGATAGAGGCTCGCCGCGGCTTGAAGTCGCGACTTTGCATGGGCCAGCCAAATTTATTCATTTGTTCACCACGGCAAGCAGCGGGAAGTAATAGTGAGCGGCGTTTTGTTTCTGCCAGGTGTCTAGGGTTATGGGACTCATTCTCTGCTCCCCATCAGCTGGAGCGCCGTGCCATGGCACACGGCCTCTACAGTACGGCATCTCGATCATCCTTCGGCCGCCTCTAGGCCGGAGTATCAAGTTCGACAGCATCTTTCGTGGTCCGGGGAAGAGGCCCAGTACATGAGAAGGCATCTGCTCCCGCGCCTGGGCCCTGAGGGCTGTTACTCGGCGAGTGATGGCAGGCAATGTCGAACGGTGGGAATCACCCCCTACCTCACGAGAGACCCCTACACTCACGAGAGGCATCCTCAGCAGGAGCAACCCCCAGCATATCATCCACACGGCATCCGCTGTTGAACTCGACCGCAGAGTGCCTTCCGTCGCCTGGAGGTCCCCGTGTCCTGCCGCCTCGAGTCACACCCGTGGACACGACGCAACCGCCATATCACACCATCTTGCTGGCCTCGACTCTCCCACATCCAGCTACATCATACAGTAACTCGCCGTCAGGTTAGCCACTCAAGCCAAGCACCATCATAGCACCACCATAGCACCACCATAGAACCATCACTACACAATCGCCATGCCCAGCACAACCCCCAGCAAGCCGCTCCCAGACCCCCCTCGCACTCCCCGCGCGCGCCTCCAGACGCACGTCGTCAACCTCCTCGCCCGCCTCCGAACCACCAAGACCGCCCCCCGCGGCTCCAACCCCTCGGCCGACGCGGCACCCCACCCCCTTCAGACGACGCTCTTCCCCCAGGCCTCGCGGCCCCCGACCCCGGGCCGCAGAAAGCTCGTCCGCTCCAACGCCACCCGGCGGAACAGCGCCTTCGGCACGGCCATGTCGTCCCTGCGCCGGCGCAGAAGGAGGACCAGCGACGTCCGGCCGGGCTACTTCGACCCCGGCGCGCGGCGGGACGCGTCGGGCTCGACCGGCGACCCGCTCGAGATGAACGTGCCTGTCTCGGCGATCCCGAGCATCCTCGAGGAGGAGGAGGAGGAGGGGCCCACCGGCCAGAGCCAGCAAGGTGTTCAGCGAGATGGGCAGGCCGGGCACGAGGTCGAGGGCGCCGGGAAGGGTAAAGCGCGTGAGAAGACGGTGGGCGAGGGATCGGGCGGCAAGAAAGGCGAGACAGCCGACGTGTGATGCGTTGGGGACATCGTCAAAAGGAGTGGGCCTGCGAAGCATCAGCTGGAAAGCGAAGCGGCCGCTTACGGGACATGGCAGGGCGTGGCTTCACGTCAAGAAGACAGAAGGAGCAGCATGGTAGGCTTCAGAGACTAGTTGAATCGATCATCGTTGCATAAACTCACAAAAAACAACACCGCTGCAGTACCAGCCCCAAGCACGACAAAGAAGAAAGCTGAGATTGCTATACAAGTAGAGTACACCTCGTGTCTCCCAACCCCACGCCCCGATATCCGGCCGAAGACGTGGTCAGCAGGTCCATCCAGGCACCATTACCACCTCTCTCCCAAGACAAGCCCGTCCGTCCCGTCATTTTACCCGACGCAAGCCAACAGCGGAAAGAAACGCTCACAAGCCAAAAACACCTAGATCAACCCCCGCCTCTTAGCCGACACGACCATCGCCAACACGAGAATCCACCTGCGCAACGCACCTTTCACCGTCTTGGCGCCGAAACTGCCCAGGAAGCCGACCCAGTAGCCGAGCCCGCGGACCTGGTTGCCGCTGCGATCAAAGTCGGGCTTGGCGCCGCTCATCGACTGCAGCCGGGCGAGCTCCTTGGCCGAGTAGGGCATGTAGCGCACGCGGAGGAACTTGTCGAGCCACGACGGGACCTGCGCCACGCTGCGGCGGTGCGTGAAGAGGTCGAACGAGGCCCGGCCGCGGTAGTTGCCGTTGCCGGACTGGCCGACGCCGCCGAAGGGGACGGTGAAGATGGAGGCGTGGGAGTACGAGTCGTTGATGGTGGCACCACCCGAGGTGGTTCGGTTGAGAACTGCTGGCGTTAGTCCAAGGCGGAGCGCGGCGAGGCATCATCACACTGATGGGAGGGTGGTCGGGGTGGTGCTTACTCTTCTGGGTCTCGGCATCGTTGCCAAAGGCAAACAGGGCGAGCGGGGTGTGGCAGAGGTCGTTGACCGTCTCAATGGCGTCGTCGAGGTTGTCGTACGGCAGGATGGCGAAGATGGGACCGAACGACTCCTCGCGGACCATCGAGTCGTCCACCGAGTTGGCGAGGACGATGGTAGGCTCGATGAAGAGCTGGGACTCGTCCATGCCGCCGCCCACGACGATCTCGCCCTCGGTGCTGTCCAGCATCTTCTTCATGCGGGCAAAGTGGCGGGCGTTGACGATGCGCGACAGATCAGGGCTGTTCTTGGCGCCGCTGGGGAAGAAGGACTTGTAGGTCGACTTGAAGGCGGCGATGAGCTCCGGCACGACGGCGCGCTCGGCGAGGATGTAGTTGTGGGAGATGCAGACCTGGCCGGCGTTGAAGACCTTGCCCCAGGCGAGGCGGCGCGCGGCGAGCTTGATGTCGGCGTGGCGGGTGACGAAGGCCGGGTTCAGACCGCCGAGCTCGAGGCACACGGGGGTCAGGGTCTCGGCGGCCTTCTTGGAGATGATCTTGCCGACGGCAGAGCCGCCAGTGTACATGATCTTGTCCCACTTGACGTCGAGCAGGGCGGTGGTCTCGTCGACGGCACCGTTGACGACGGCGTAGGCCGAGGGGTCGAGGGAGGCCTCGACGATCCTCTTGAGGACCATGGCGGTGGCGGGAGCGCCCTCGGAGGGCTTCAGGACGGCGGTGCAGCCGGCGGCGATGGCGCCGAGGAGGGGCGCGAAGGACAGCTGGGCGGGGAAGTTGTAGGCGCCGATGATGAGCACCATGCCGAGGGGCTCCTTGCGGATGCGGGGCTTCATCATGAGGAAGGTCATGGGCACGTCTTCGACGGGCTCATCCTTGGCGAAGCGCTCGAGGTTCTTGATGAGGTACAGGCAGTCGTCGCAGATCCAGTTGATCTCGGTCATGAGGGCCTCGTGCTTGGACTTGCGCAGGTCCTGCTTGAGGGCGTTGATGAGGGCGGGCGCGTGGTCCTGGATGGCCCAGTAGAACTTGCGCAGCTGGACGAGACGCCATTGCAGGTCCCTGGTCTTGTAAGAGCGGAAGGTGGCGCGGAGGGTGTCAGTGACGCGCGTGATGTCGTCGAGAGAGGTGTGCTTGAACGCGGCGATCTTCTGCTCAACGACGGAGGAAGCCATGTTGGGCGGTGGATTGGCGAGTGGAGGATAAGGCGTGGTCTGTGTTTGTCTGGTTGCTGAAGGAGGGGTCCGGGTCGGGGGTCCTTTCCAGTCGTGGGAGTGAGACACGAGCTGATGCTTGAGAAAAGCAGGATGAAGCGATGAGAGAGGATCGAGGGCGAGATGAGACAGACAGACGGCCAGGGTAGGGAGGTCGTGCTTAAAGCCGACAGGCGAGTCGGCGGAAAGAAGAGGCAAAGGGGCGATTGCGGGGAAGAAGCAGGGGGGACGAGCTCGTTGCCCGAAGAAGAGGCGGGCTAGCAGAATGGGAGGTGTGCTTCAGTGCCTTGTTCCAGGAGGGGAAGCCGTCCGAATGGAAGCGAGGGGCATGTGAAGGAGGTCTGGTCGTGGTTGTGGTCGTGGTCGTGGTCGTGGTAGTGGTAGATGAATACGGCTAGGGACGGAGCTGGCGGAGGAGCAAGGGCTGGCTGCCTGTCAAGTGATGATGCTAACGACGCTGGGGCGGGAGCTCCCCGTTCTAGGTGCTGTACCTTCCTGTACCAGGTTACAGGTACCTAGGTAAGTAATGAGGTAGGCAGGCAGTTCAGTCCCAGTTCCCCACCCACTTGAGGTCGCAGCGCAGCGGGGCCGAGGCATTGGCGCGAGCCCCCCGACGCAGGCAGGTGCAGCAGGTGCAGCTGTGGGTGCAGCTGCCGGCCAGTGCTTCGGCGCCCGCACCCTTCTGGGCTCGAGGTCCCGTGACTAGGTAATCATCCCGGG
This sequence comes from Verticillium klebahnii, assembly GCA_002851715.1. Classification (NCBI taxonomy): domain Eukaryota; kingdom Fungi; phylum Ascomycota; class Sordariomycetes; order Glomerellales; family Plectosphaerellaceae; genus Verticillium; species Verticillium klebahnii. The sequence continues at coordinate 5,117,115 of NMXL01000003.1, read as the reverse complement.
CTTTCCATTCAACACCGACTCCGTCTCCGTTGGCATCTTGGTCGCGGATGCCGAGTCAATGGGCACAAAGCATCCCTGCTTGCCTCCGAATACACCAATCGAATAGAACATGTCCGGGTGCTGACTTGGTAGTACCATGACTTTTAAGCAACAGAACAGACCTTCACTCTCTCCAGCCACGATCATCAGAACCCACAAAAAGACACGACTGTGAACGGCTGACCAATGTCTTGTCACATTGATTGATCGTAGATATACACGATGTGTTATACAAGGTCCCCGCGCTCCTGGCAGGGCGAACCAGCCCTCATCCCGCTTATGATAGACACTTTGGTGTACAGTGCGATCGTCCACCACCCTCCCTTCCGTCTCCTCTCACGACCGGCCGACGGCTTTGGATTTCTTCGGCGCCTGTCGTTGCGCGAGCGCCAGCATCTCCGCCATGGCCTCCTTGCTCAGCGTCTGCTGCTCCGCCGTCGACGGGCCTCCCAGCATCGCGTCGATCGTCTTCAGCCCGTCCACCAGCTGCCCCTCGGCCTCCTTGCCCGCATCCAGCTGCTTGGCCTGCTCCCGCAACGCCGCCAGCTCCTGCTTGCGCTCCGCCGTCAGCCGCCACTCCTTCGGGAACTTCGGCTTGACCGTCGGCTTGTAGTGTCGTGTGTCCAGGGGAATGTCCTCGAACGTGTCCGTGGGATCCTGCAGAGTCAAGAGTCAGTCCACCGTTGCGTAGCGTAGCTTGGTCCCCTCCGTCAGGCGAGGGGGCAGATGCCTACCTTGGCCGCAGCCACGAGCGTGTCTACCTGGTCCGACAGGTACCGCTTGTTCTGCGCTGGGTGGTCGAAGCTCTCGCAGCTCATCTTGATGATGTCCTTGCCTGGGTCGTACCTTGACCCCACCAACTTCTTGAGCTTGCTCGCCTGCACCGGCGTCAGGCCCAGGTCCGCCGGCGAAAACTGCACCACCACCTTCTTCTCCGCCGGGTGGCGCTCGCCCATGTACGTCGTGTATCGGTACCGCAGAACCTGCTCCTTCGTCGGCGGCTCGAACGGCTTGGCGAGTTCTAGTGGTTCAGCAGGTCAGCGCAGGCTTCTCACAACGGGCATGGCGGCGAAGCCGCGTCGGCGGCAGCGCTTACTCGACAGCAGGGGCATCTCCCAAGCTGCGACCCGGGCGTAGTGTCGGTGTTCCCTGATCTCGTCCAGCTTGCCGTGAGCCAGCGAGGTGATGTCGTCCTCGTCAAACTCCGCGCCCGTGTCCTCCGTCACCGACTCCGGGTCGAGCTCGTCGTACCACAGCGATGCACGGTTCGCCGGCTTCTGCCTTATCAGATCGCGGTATTGCTGGTCGAAGTTTTGTTCCTTGCGGAGCTCGGGCTCCTCTGCCGACAGGAAGTCGTTCAGCGACGCAGGCGAGTCGGGTCCCTCGTTCTCCCTGATCGCCGCCTCTAGCGCCTTGAGCTGCTCCGGTGACAGGTCCTTGAAGGCGTCCTCGAGATGCTCGTAGGGGTTGGCCTGTCCTCGGTTGCGCCCGCCGCCCGGGGCCCATGTCGTTGCCGTCGTCGTGAGGCCGCGGCGTGGCGCCATTGATCGTCCGGCCGCCGGTGCGATCCTCGCCGTGGGCACCTGGCGGCATGTCCTGAGACACAGCCTCGCGGCGTATCCTGCTGCAGCCATTGTGGCGGTTGTGATGTCGAATTGGATGATGGGTTGCTCGTGGCAGCCTCCTGGATAGGTGGTGTTCGCGAGGCTCCAAAAATTTTGGCGTCGTCGGGAAACCCAGCACGGCCACATGCACGAGCCATGCTAGTCAGCGTCAGCCACACTTGATCCACCCTCCTCCGTTCCTAACCCTCGAGTATTCAACGACATGTCGCGTCAATCGCACTCCTGTTGATATACATTCCCTAAACCTAGACAGGTTGCGGTCGCCGTCCTTGGTCCGTACACGGCCCATTATGTTCCTGATCCATCAGATATCGGGTTCAGGGCTCGTATATGCCATGCTAGTATCTCCATATACCATGATTTCCTAAGTGGCCAACGTCTACATTTATTCCATCCTGATGATAAGGAAGATAAAGATCAATATTCGTACATCAGCACCAGACTGACACCGAAGAAAGACCCACGCGTCAGGATTTTAAGCTCATAGCCCTGCTCTTTATTAAGCAGCACGCTTCCAGCAGACGCCGTTTGTTGCAAGCCTTTCGTCTGAGGTCAGCCACTTGGAGATGCGAATAGTCTTCAAACTTATTTTCTCTCCAAACCCGGCGGGCATCACCGCCGCATGCTTATCTGACTGTTGCAAATAGAACCTTCCCGCTGCCAAGACCTGGTATTCCTTCCCAAGAGTTGCGTCTTCGACTTCGCCTTGGTCGCGGCCCCATGCTTCTTCGGCTCATACCATGTGTCAAAAACTTTTGTCCTCGGTGTTCTGTCCCTAGTTGTGGTGATCTTTCCGAGGCTGGCAACATCTCGGTAATGCCGAATCAATCTTATCAAGTTCATCAAGCTCATCAAGCATGTTCTATGCAGAATCTTATAGACATTCCCACGTTACTGGAGCAGATCTAACCTTGTGCTTCATTCTCACCCCTGCTGGGCCTTGGCTGGTTCGTTTCCAGTGTCGGGGCAGGCTTCCACCTCTAGTGCTGTCATGATCAAGCTCCCATCTGGTTGTCACCGGCAGAAATAGTCACAATTGTGTTCCCAGCCTCACGTCTACTCAGCATTGAAATGCCTTCAGCATTTTTATGTAAGAGGCCCTATCCCTTTCGTCATTTCCATAGACTCGTATTTTCGCCGTCCTCCCGGAGAATGCTCATATGATCTCAAAGGTCCTAGGTCAGATGTTTACCTTGTCCTTATCCTCACCACCACAACCCAGTGGTTGGCATGCTATTCCTTAGCCATATCCTTACCCTCTCTTCCACAAGCCTGTACTCATTATCCGCTTCCTCGGCCATACCTAGGACTTCACCTCCTATCTCGGTTCTACTATTTTCAGTGATACTATCTCGGCGATTTCCAAATTTATCGTCATCCACCGTATGCCTAAACCTATCGTCTGCTTCTCCATTCTTACGCCAGCTTCTATTCTCAGTCTCGGTTGTACTGCCTCTGACGCCCATCATGGCCTCATCTTTGTCTTGTCCACCATAAAGACTGTTCCAATGATCTGGCTCTTTAGCTTTGCCGTGATTGCTGTCGGCTTTCTGGTGTGACCTGGTTTTCGTCTCACTGGCCTTGTCCTATTACCACCCGGCGCTTATCGTCCGTTCTGTGCCCTCTGTGCCCGGCTGGTGTCGTCGACCCGCCGCCCGCCGTCCGGCCGGCGTCGGCCGGTCTATCTCGGCGTCGGCCCCGGCTTCACCTGGCCCCGGCTTGAGCCTAGTCCCCACGACGATGACTGCCTTTTCACTGGTCGTGGTATTGGAAGGCGCGCGGAGTCTGTAGTTGGTAGCCTGGTTGTTGAGAACAATGATAGCTACCTTGCGCGCCGAGTCACTGAGGTTCTCGTTTACCTCACCACAACACCAGCACTGCCAGCACCAGCGCCAGCACCACCAGCACAACCAACACCACCATGGAGCCCAATGCTCCCACCGAGGGCACTCGCCCTCTCTTCATCAGCAAGCACCGCCCCGGTGCTGACGGGCCTCTGCAGCCGGTTATAGTCACCGAAAACCCCATCGGCGACAAGCGAGCTTCATCAGCCTTGATCCAGGGAGCTCGTACTGAGGACAGGCCCTCCACCCCGACGGGTAGGGCCTCGATCCACTGGGCAGACGACATCGAGTCAGTTGGTCTTTCTCGCGCCATCAGAACTCCCCGCGGCTATATGAGCCCCTATGTCGACCAGAACGGGAGCCCCATCCAGCGCAACCGCCGCCGAGAGGAGCTGAGCCCCATGGAGCGCCTCGAAACCACCCAGCGAACAGAGCCGTTTGAGGGCAACAACGTCCCTCCCAACTATGAGAGGTTCCTCCAAGAGCTTCGCGCCGAGAACCCCTACCCGAACCTCCAGCGTCGCCCCGTCGGCCAGCCCCGCGGCCCCCGTCCGATGCGTCAGAGCTTCGAGGTCGACCACGGTCTCAACAGCCCCTCTTCATCCAACGTCGGTCCCGAGCCCGAGGGCAGAGTTCACGCCGCTGGCGCCGAACTCCGAGGTAAACGATCCCGCAATATCATGGAGCGCACCAACACCATGGCCGGTCGCGACGCTGCTCGAGAGCGGGAGATCCGTGAGTTCCATAACAAGCGGGTTCATCTGGGAGAGGAAGAGGAGGAGGAGGCCTCGCTCTCTGATGAGGAGGACAGCCAGGCAACTCTCAAGGCTTCTGAGCTGAACAAGCATCTGCTCCCTCAGGAGATCGTCTCTGATCCCATGGACGTCGACAACACCGAGGTCTGAGTTCAAGACCCCACACAACCGAAGGTATGCTCGAGAACTTGCCAGTCCAGAGATCCTGGTTGACCATCTGCCAGAATTCTTCGATATAGCATGGGCTAGCTGGATGTCCTGCTTGCGCTACACGTTGACGTGCTAGACTAGCCACTTGGCAGAGGGTGTATGGGAGAGTAAGGCGTTTGAAGAACTGAAAGAACGAGAGATTGGCCGTCTGAAAGATAGAACGAGAGAACAGACAGAGGAATACAGAGACAGTGTTGACCCGTACATATGCCTTGCCATCGAAAGTTCACCATGGTTTTGCTGAAAGACGTTGGTCTGGTAGACGTGAAGTCCGTGCACGAGATCCGACCAAAAGACCAAGCGGATAATCGGGGCTTCTTCATTAAAAGGACATATAGCAATCGGGTTACAGAGGATATCGAGCTAACCGACTAAACACACCTTATCCATCATGGCCTTTTCTTTAGACAGGAGCGATAAGCGCCATCGCGACAATTCACCATAATCATGTCTGAATGAAGCTGGCGCCCGCAAATGACATCCTACTCCAACCACACACACCTGTGACCGCAACCCCGCCTACAGCCCATGCCAAAGGCCTGTCCAGCTCCACCACCAGCGACGCCAGCCATTCCCGATACATCGACCTGACCAAGATCGAGCCCTCAAACCATGTTTCCCACTCCCCCATCCTTCCACGACCCCCAGCCTAACCAGCCTCCCCCCAACCGTCAAGGACCCCAAGCGGGCGCCGTCTCCGCCCAGCAGCAAGCTCTCGCCCAGGCCCAGATCTACCAGCAGCAGCAGCAACAACAGCAGCAGCAGCAGCAGCAACAGCAACAGCAGCAGCAGCAGCATCAGCAAGCGCTTCTCCTCATGAACGGCGTCAACGGGGGAGGCAACGCGCCCAACGGCATCGGCGTGGCCACCCCGGCCGGCCAGCAAGCCGAGCTCAACTACATCTACGGCCTGGTCGAGGAGCTGAGCCGGCAGCTGGCCGAGAACCGCCGCGCGACGGAGGAGATCGTCACGGGCCTCGGCCGTGTGCGCAGCCGGGCGCGCGTCCAGGGCCTCAGCAACGAGGAGCTCATCAACGTCGCGGCCGAGGATATCAACGGTGCGCCCCCCCTCCCCCTCCTCTGGCCGACACAGTCTCCGTGACCCCCTGCTGACGTGTTCTCCCCCCCGCGCAGCCCAGGAACAGAACATCGACACGCTCATCTCGCTCCTCTCCGAGTCCCTCGAAAAGGCAAAGTACAGCCGCGACGCCAACGCGCAGCTCCTCACGCAGTACGCCACGGCCCTCGCGGCGATGCTCAAGCAGTTCCACGAGTACAAGGCCAAGCACGTCGCCGACGTGGCCTCCTGGCACCGGTCCTACCGCTCGCAGCTCGCCGAGGCGCGCGCCGAGAACAGCCGCCTGCGCGAGCAGATCTGGGACATGCAGGACCGCGCCGGCAAGGCCAACGGCCTGCTGCGCGACTTCCGGCGCACCTACGACGAGGACGCCGAGCGCTGGGAGCGCCGCGTCGACGACACGGCCGCCCGCCAGGAGCTGCGCTTCTGGAAGCGCATGGCCATGCCAGACCTGCCCGACGACGACGCCTACTGGAGCGACGACGACGACGTCATCGACCCGGCCGAGAAGGAGCGCCTGCAGGAGGCCGAACGCAAGGCTGACCAGGAACATCTCGCCGGCAGCCAGATGGAGAACGACGACGAGGGCCAGCACATGCAGGGGGACAGCGTCGGCATGGGCAGCGTCGCGATGCAACGTGATTCGGGCGTCTCCGTCGGGCTCTCGACAAACCCCTCACGGCCGTCCAGCATCGCGTCGAGCACGGGGTCATCAGGGCAATAACGCCCAAGGGTGTTTCTTCCGATTTTTATCATTGCATGGAGCGTGGCGTCTGGTCGACTACTCGTTGGGCGGGTAATATCTGTTTTACGCATGTACAAAATCAATTACTTTACTGGAATACCTTCCTAGGGATCTCAACCCACCCCAGTAAAAAAAAAACAAGAGGAACCTTTCCTCACGCGCACCCACCGTTGACTGCCTCGACTACTGCGTCCATGTTGATCAAGGCTTCGGGGCTGGTTCGCGGGGCGACTCTTCCAGGTCCATCACATAATCTCTCTTCAACCGAAGCCCACTCGTCAAATCCATGTCAGCCGGAGCAATCATGAGTGTTTGAGGTTCCTTGCGCCACAAGGTCTTCCAGAAGTAATATGCGGCAAGGACCACCAAGGGGATAAGAATGCCAACGTTGTCTCGAATCGCCGCCTCGGTATCACGCCCACCATACACGGGGTAGATGGACGTGAAGATGCTGGCGAAAAGGCCGGCGCTGCAGATGACGAGGCCAACCCACGAACCCCAGACGCCGAACGGGCTGGGCCACAGGAGCTCGTCCACGGTCCGACCTTGCGCGCGCCACCCGCGGCGGAAGCTGATGTGGCTGGCGCAGATGGAGATCCAGGTGTAGTAGTTGCAGGCGCCGGAGAGACTCAGCAGCCAGTCGAAGATGACCGCACCACCAGGCGCGACGTTGACAAAGGCGATCAGGCCGACGGCGAAGGCCAGCAGGAAGGCATAGATGGGCACTCCCCACTTGATCGTCGCTCCGCAGCGAGGTCCCATGCCCTTCTCGCACAGAGCTTGGAGCGCGCGGCTGGAGGCGTAAATGCTGGCGTTCGCCATGGACAGCAGCGCCAAGACCACGAAGACGTTGAACAGGTCCGGCAGGACCTTGATGCCGGCCCGTTGCGCAGCTAGGGTGAAGGGGCTAACTTCGGCGCCCTGTCCAAGCTTGGCCAGTCCTGGATCCTGGGAGTCGACAACGAATCCGAGAAACAGCAGAGTGACAACATAGAAGACGACGATCCGGAAGAACGTGATCTTGGTGGCAAGCGGCAGCGCGCGGCGAGGGTTGTCGCATTCGGCAGCCGTCATGCCAAGAAGTTCGGTCCCTCCATACGACATGCCCGCAATGCGAAAGAGGGCCATGAACCCTGCGAATCCGTTGGCCACAACATCGCGTGTCTGCCAGTACGTGACGCCTGTTCCGTGCCTGGTGGATGTTAGCCACGCTCTCTTCCCAGATCACCCATCACCTGGACCTGGACCTGGACTCGCTGACCTTGGGTCTGATGACACGCCACCGGCCATGATGGCAATCGCCATGCCGATGAAGATGATCAGCGCGCTGACCTTCGCAAGGCCGAGGCCGTGCTCAATCTCGCCGTAGAATCGCGAACCTCCGAAGGAGAGGGCGATCAGGCCAGCCAGGATCGGAGCAATGATGATTGCTGGTGAAATGTCCGAGTTCCAGTACTTCATCTGGGACACGATGCAGATGAGCTCGAAGGGGAAGATGATGAGCCAGGCGAAGACAAAATTCCAGCCCATGGTGAAGCCCCACGGCTCAGAGATGAAGCGTCTCGCGTACTCGTAAAAAGATCCAGCCACGGGGTAGGTTGCTGCGGGAAAGCTGTCAGGACGACTCTACAAGGGCCTACGGTGTGCAAGAAACATACCTGCAAGCTCTCCCAGACTGCCCATGGTGACGATGACGCCAAAGCCGACCAAGGCAAAGCTCAGGACCAGGCTGAGCGGGCCGCCAGCGCGCAGGGCGCCGCCCGATCCAACGAAGAGGCCGGCGCCGATGGAGCCGCCGAGGGCGATGAAGACCATGTGCCGAATGCTGATGTTCCGCCTAAGCTGGTCGCCCTCCTCCTGGGGAGCCACATCAGACATGACGACTGTGCCCTCATCGCCGGTACGGTTGTCCTGGACGCCCGTCGATGGCGTCGAAGTCGAGCTGTCAGCGCGGGGCTTCTCGGTGACCTGCACATGGCTCGGTCCCGGCTCCGTCTTGGAAGCCTTTTCCATCGTGTAATGATGATGGGGCTATGGATGTAACTGGCAGGTGAGGAGACGGAGAAGATATCTAGGCAAAGGAAGGAGAAACGAAGCTTGTCGCGCGGCTTGCCAAGGGTTTTATGAAGCTCTGGGAGATGGACGGGCATGCGTCCCCTGAGGGGCATCATGGTCATGCGAGCAACTTCCGGGTGTCTCTTTGCAAAGCAAGACTACAAGCTGCCTGCCTTATCTCTGAGGTTATTTGGTGACTTGCTGGCGATTGGGAAGGAGGCGCCGCGTGTGAGGCGGACTGTTGCTTCCCGTCCAGGTCTATCACGAGCCGTAAAGTTCCTGGCGGCCACGGCTTCTGCTGTTTGCCAACCATCTTATTGTACCCTGTCGGTGCTTTTCCGGACTTCGACCTTTCGCGAGACCAGGGTTGAGATAATCAAGGATGTACTTGAACACAGTGGAAGGCTACTTGGTAACCATACTGGTAGATGCTGGACCCGGGCACCAAGAGGTAGTTTGAGCACGTCTCATCCTCAAGGTGGGTTTGCCTTACAAACGTCGAGACGAAGCTGCTGCTGCCAACGTTGCCCTATCGGGCATGCCACTAGATGTGTGGGCGTGGAGTGCCAGCTGCATAAATTCCATTGATAGCCGTAGAAGTTTATTGACTTCCATCCGCCTGTCGCTTGAATATGGTCAAAGAGGGACATTGTGACAATAGGATGACTCCTCCTCATCCGAGTCGCCTCTTGCCGTCTCCAAGAGGCTGTTCGAGGCCGAAGCAAGTATCTGATCTAGACGATTGCAGGCAGATCCCTCCCGTAAAGACACCTTGCATGCAAGGTACGGGCAGGGTTCGGGGGCGTCAGTAGGCCCGACAAGCCGGCTAAAAGATCCATGACCTTGCCTGTTTGGAGGCGTGAACTGACTTCATGGCGCGGACCGCCATTCAAAAGCAATAGTCATCACCAGCCCCATCGGCAACATAGCTATCACGAGCCCCTGGGTGAAGATTCAATCCGAAGGTGAGCGGCCGCACGGGTATCCTAGTACAATACTGTGAAGGCCAGAGCTAATCCTCGTCTCATGACAGTCTCTTGACTTTTGCTTAGTGTCACATTCCAAGTGACAACCCCCAAAACGCCATTCTGGTTCCGTGTACCGTGAGCGGTACACCACGTCCATGTCACCCATGTGCCCCTAATTCTACATGATCCCCCGCGCAGGCAGAAACTTAGTACCCGCTCTGCTCCCTCCGGGAACCGTCATCACCATCCTTGCCGCCACCGCCAGACCCTCCAGCCGCCTCCCCGGCCTCCTTAATGCCTTGCTCATCACCTCGCAGCTTCGCAAAGTAGGCCTTGATGTCCTCCGCCCCGATGGCCTGGCCGCTCTCGGCAAATTGCTTGAAGAACGGCGTCAGCTGCTCCTTGAGGTGGTTGTACGCCATGACGCCCTCGATGGCCCGCACACGGTCGACGTTGCGGAGGGCGCTCTCTCCGCGCTCGAGCAGACTGCCACTGCCGTTCGTGGAGCCGCCGTGTTCTGAGCCGCCACCCTCGGATAGGGGCGGTTCGTAGGTTTCCTCCTCTTCGAGCAGCTGCGGGTGTGCGTTCAGTTTGCCGACGTAGCAGCTTGAGCAGCGGCACAAATTCTCGCGGAAGTCTTCGGTGAAAAAGAGGGAGAAGGGTTCATCCGGGGCTGCGGGCAGAGCGGTCCACTTGCATTCGGAGCCGACTTCCGGCTTTGGCGCCGACTCCTGTCCTTCTGCCCCAGAAGCCGGCCTGTCAGTGCTGGTTGTCGCATCTTGAGGGTCATTCTTTACACGCTTCGGCTGCGATCCATCCTCAGGCTCTTCCTCGGCCTTTCGCTTGGTTGCGGTACCGTTCGTCTCGGTCGCTTCAACTGCCGCCTTTTGTTGGGCGAAGACGGCAGGAAGAAAGCCTTTGGTGCCGGCGTACTTTCCAATCCAGGGGTGCGCTTTGACACACTTGTAGCAGAGGAAGCCCTCAAAGTCATCCTCGGCGGGGAACCCAGGAGGCATCGGTGGATCGTCATCGTCATCCTCAACTGCGGCTGCTTCTGTGGCGGGCGGGGCACCGTTCGGTCTTTCTTCCGCGTCCTCCGCAATGGTCGGTAGTGTGCCGTTCTCTGTGGTCTCATCTTTGGGTTTCGCGACGTCGTTCTCCTTGACTTCTGTCTTCATGCTCTCGAACCACTCAGGACCCATGCCGACGAGGCAGCCAGGGTGGTACCAGTCCTCGCCACAGCCGCCCGTCTCACTGGTACCGAGCCCCATGCATTGGAACATGGTACCTTTCTGTTGGAATGGATCGTAATCACACTCGCAGCCGCAGAACCTGTTCCTAAAGTTCTGGTTATACCGGTTGTTCGCGTCCGGTTCCTCCGAGTGGACGTCCCCCTTGGTATTGGTGGCAGGATTGATGCGCAGAGAACACGGGTTCGTCTTGGGGAGGCGCGTTGTACCGCAGTCACAGGTGAAGTTGCGCTTGGTGAATATCTCGACGAGTGTGTGCTCTCCGTGGCATTGAACGGAGCAGGAGTAGCAGACGCCCGCGGGGCTGAAGGGATCGGAAGCATTCTTGGGTACCGGCGTGCAGGTCAAGCAAGCGAACACGCTTTGACGAAGCGGACCGAGGACCTTGGTGCAGTTTTCGATGCTCTGTTTGATGGAATGATTAGCGTCGTCGCTCAGTCAGAGGCGTTGCGCGGTGACGTACGTAGGGAAGAGCTTCACGGGCGTCGGCCTCTAGCTGCATTTGATCGCGAATGAACTCGGCTGCTGTCTGGGAGTCGGTAGACTTCTGCGATGAGAAGCTGTCGCTGCGCTTGTGGCTGGGGATGCCATCGTTGCCTGTGGTGGACGACGCGACTACCTCAGCAGCCGGAGGGGGGGGGGGATCCATCGATGTGATGGCCGGGAACGCGGTATGGGTGACGACGGATGGCGTACGGGAGAGACTTGTGTAGGAGCCGGATTGCCTAACTGCCGATTATGGAGAATTCAGGAGCAGCAATTCGGATGATAGACGGCATACGTTTGATGGTTGTCGAGCTCGCGGTTGCGTCTTTCCGTTGTCGAGGATGGACGTGTAGGTACGTACCTTCACCAAGCTGCCCAGCTGTGACGCGCGCTTCCACTTTACGCGTCGTCCGAAACCGGTCTAGAGCCACTTAACGCGCTTCTTCCGAACGCGTTGCACCTGAGACGCGACGGACCCTCATTTGAATTGCCCCCCCTTCGCCCACTTTCACTTTGCACATCTCCCTGGCACAGATCCCGATCCCAACCCCCCTCCTCCATCACCCCGACAACCCTATCCACCACCCCATCACCCCCATTGCGCATCTTTGAAGGCATCGCCACTTCGATCGCGACGATGAGGTGAGTCTGAAATGCCGATGGTGCTTGCTTGATTGCATTCCCTTGCTAACCGCCGGCGCAGTTCTCCCCTGCGCAACCACCCCAGCTCTGCCAACAGAGGCATGCCTGCGCGGTCGAGCCGCAAGCGATCACGCACCAACGGCGACGATGGCTCCTCTGTTGCGCCTGGATCCAGCCCCATGGCATCATCCCCTCCCGCTTTCAACATTGCCCATGGAGGCGACGATGAAGACGATATTGAGGAGGATGTCGAGATTGAGGACGACCTCGACGAGATGGACGAGGCCGCTGAAGACGACGTTGACCTCTTCCGAGAGGGTTTTGAACAAGATTACCGGAGCAAGGAGGATGACACATACGAGGGTATTGATCTTGACGATGAGGGCGAATACGAACAGATGGACCCTGCTGCCAGGAGGCAACTCGAAGCTCAATTGGCCCGCAGAGACGGCGAGGTCGCCCGGCGCCAGCGCATTCCTGCCGCCTTTTTACCCGGCGAGGATGATGATGGTGATATCGACCTGACGGCGCAGCCCCGCCGCCGGCGACACGCCTACGACGAGGATCCCGATGATGCGATGGATGAGGACATCATGGACGAGGAGCTCTCTCTCGAGGCCCTCCAAGACGTCAAGGCCGCCAGCTTGACCGACTGGGTCTCGCAGTCGTCCGTTCAGAGGACAATCAGGAGGGAGTTCAAATCCTTCTTGACCGAGTACATTGACGAGAGCGGTTCTTCAGTCTACGGAAACCGCATTCGAACGCTCGGTGAGATCAACGCAGAGACGCTCGAGGTCTCGTACGACCATCTCTCCTCATCCAAGGCCATTCTTGCCTACTTCCTGGCCAATGCGCCCGCGGAGATGTTGAAGCTCTTCGACGAGGTCGCCATGGACGTCGTTCTTCTTCACTACCCCGACTACGAGCGCATCCACTCCGAGATCCACGTCCGCATCTTCGATCTGCCCGTCCACTACACTCTGCGACAGCTGCGACAGTCGCACCTGAACTGCCTTGTCCGTGTCAGCGGCGTCGTGACTCGCCGGACGGGCGTCTTCCCTCAGCTCAAATACGTCAAGTTTGACTGCACGAAATGCGGCGTCACGCTGGGTCCCTTCCAGCAGGAATCCAATGTCGAGGTCAAGATCTCGTACTGCCAGAGCTGCCAGTCGCGCGGGCCATTCACCGTCAACTCGGAGAAGACGGTGTACCGCAACTACCAGAAACTGACGCTCCAGGAGTCGCCCGGCACTGTCCCCGCCGGCCGTCTTCCCCGCACCAGGGAGGTCATCCTCCTGTGGGACCTCATCGACAAGGCCAAGCCCGGCGAGGAGATCGAGGTGACCGGCATCTACCGCAACAACTACGACGCGCAGCTCAACAACCGAAACGGCTTCCCCGTCTTCGCCACCATCCTCGAGGCCAACAACGTGGTCAAGTCGCACGACCAGCTGGCCGGATTCCGCATGACGGAAGAGGACGAGGCGGCCATCCGCAAGCTGTCGCGCGACCCCGGCATCGTGGACAAGATCATCAACTCGATCGCCCCCAGCATCTACGGCCACACGGACATCAAGACGGCCGTGGCCCTGTCGCTGTTTGGCGGCGTGGCCAAGATCGGCAAGGGCTCTCACCACGTCCGTGGCGACATCAACGTCCTGCTGCTGGGTGACCCGGGCACGGCCAAGTCGCAGGTGCTCAAGTACGTGGAGAAGACGGCGCACCGAGCCGTCTTCGCCACGGGCCAGGGCGCCAGCGCCGTCGGTCTCACGGCTAGTGTCCGTCGCGACCCGCTGACGAGCGAGTGGACGCTGGAGGGCGGCGCGCTCGTGCTGGCCGACAGGGGCACCTGCCTGATCGACGAGTTCGACAAGATGAACGACCAGGACCGGACGTCGATCCACGAGGCCATGGAGCAGCAGACCATCTCCATCTCCAAGGCGGGCATCGTCACGACGCTGCAGGCGCGCTGCGGCATCATCGCGGCGGCGAACCCGATCGGCGGGCGCTACAACTCGACAATTCCCTTCTCGGCCAACGTGGAGCTGACGGAGCCCATCCTGTCCCGTTTCGACATTCTGTGCGTGGTCCGCGACACGGTCGAGCCGGAGGAGGACGAGCGGCTGGCGCGCTTCATCGTCGGGTCGCACAGCAGGAGCCACCCCAATCCCACGCAGCTCAGCCAGGACCAGGACTCGATGGACGTGGGCACGGGCGAGACGCAGAGGTCGGAGGCGCAGAGGGCCAAGCAGGAGGCCGAGAAGCGCAGGACGGAGGACGAGATTCCGCAGGAGCTGCTGAGGAAGTACATCCTCTACGCGCGCGACCGCCTGTCGCCCAAGCTCTACCACATGGACGAGGACAAGGTGGCGCGGCTGTTCGCCGACATGAGGCGCGAGTCTCTGGCCACGGGCGCGTACCCCATCACGGTGAGTGCAGCACACCGACCGCGCGGTCCGCGCGTGTGCATGTGAACGGAGCAAAGACTAACCGTGAGCAGGTGCGTCATCTCGAAGCCATCATCCGCATCAGCGAGGCGTTCTGCCGCATGCGCCTCTCGGAGTACTGCTCGTCGCACGACATTGACCGGGCCATCGCCGTGACGGTGGACAGCTTCGTCGGCAGCCAGAAGGTCAGCTGCAAGAAGGCGCTGGCGAGGGCGTTCGCCAAGTACACGCTGGCGAGGCCGGGGGCGGGCGGCCACTCCCAACGGAGCGCCGGGACGAGCCAGGCCTCGAGGCGGGCGGGCACGGCGGCGGCGTAGAAGACGTGACGACAGCTGGCTGGCGACTTCTACCGCATGGGTTTGACTGTCACGACGAGATGAGACGAAGGGAGGCACGGAATGGGGCTGTGAGCGAAGGTAGGGTACGGCATGGCACCCCATCCGGGTAAGGGTACGGAAGGGCATGGGTGTTGGCGAACATAATTGGCATGATATCACTTTTTCCCTCTCACCGAGCTGAGCTCGGCTCCTACACCATTGACCGTGACGGTGTCCAGATGTCCCGGGTCCAGATCCACGCCGTCGGTAATTGAGGTGTATATTTAGCTCTGTTGGCAGCAGCGACGGCAGCAACAGTAGCATCAACAGTAGGAGTAGCAGCAGCATAGCCTCCCCATCTCCTGTTGCGCACCCGTGGCCCCCAATGCGGGTCGTGTGTTGGATCCGTCTTGGTGGTCGACTGGTTGGCCTGATCGGGAGGACCCCCAGCTTGGCGTGCATGTCGAGCACCAACTCGGGCCCGTCGTGGTTGGCAGCCTTCTCGGTTGGGCGGGGTGCGCTGCACAGGCACGATAGTCCTGCTCGTCTCGAGGCAGGCTGTCGGTCAAGACGAGATGAAGAAGCTCGAGGCCCCCGTCTCAGCCTGTGTGTCTGCGTGTTGCGTCTGCTCATCTTCGGGGGCTTCATCATTACAGACACCTGGTCTCATAGGAAGAGCCTGTCACCTACGAGGCTCCTCCCGGCATCACCTCATCGAGACTGACCATCATCAAGGCCCAAGCTCAATCACTCGACTCGACTCGAGCGACCTGTTGGCGCGTTGGTTGTTGGTTCGCGGCTGCGACCCTCCCTCGTCTTGTGCCGTCTTCGATGCAAGGGGGTCCGCCGATCTCGAGACGGGCGCTTGCTCTGCGATAATAGCTTGCCCGATCCTCCTTTCTTCGCACCGAGCTTTCCTCTCCGTGTTGTTCGAAGAGTTCAGAGACCAAGCATACATCCCCAGTTAATATCCGACACCTGTGGAACCACGACCGAGCTTCGTGTCACCGAGCCATCCTTGCAAACAACGTTGGCTCCAGCCCACACTCGTTACCACAACTGACGCCCGTGTCATTACTCGCCGTGGGCCCTCACCTCTGTAATCTGTAGTGGACCGATGCTATGCTCAGTACATAGCCAAATTTACCGCCATCGCATCGCAAGGAGAAAGAACATCTCTCCTCTCTCTCAACAGTACGACAAATGGCCGACAGCACCCCGGGCCCCAGCTTGCGCCCCGGGCCGGAAACTGACGAGACCCAGACGACCCTCTTGTCCTCCAACGTCTTCCGCCGGGATGGCTACCATCGCATGCCGTCCGAGGGGGCCATCGATATATCCAGCTTTCAGCGCCGCCTTTCCCCGTCCCCAGACCAGGGTCTCGGCATATCCACGTTTGGAACCGCGAGGAGGCCCATTTCCCGCGTCCCAGTCGGCTCCAAAACGAGCTCTCCCGCAACGCCGAGGTCGTACCACGGACTCATGAGCTCCCCCGAGCAGCAACAGGGCGAGATGGGCGAGCATGAGCGGAGGACGCCCATCATGGGTGATTCACCCGTGTTTGAGTCCCCCATCGCCTCGCCGAAGAGGACCAAAACGCCGTCCGGGCTTCGCAAGTGGCTGTCCGGGTCATGGGCCAAGCCGGCGCCGCCGTCGTATGATATGGCGGAGCAAGAGTCGCCCAGCATCGGTCGTCCGACGCCCCAGAGGGATGAGGCCACAGCATACCAGCTCGGTGACACAGGCAGCCCAGAGGAACCGTCGCGTCGTCCAAGTCCGGAGAACGACGAGGACGATGAGGGGAATGACAAGCCGCTCCGGGATAGATATCGTGAGTCGCATCTAGATGGAGCCGTCCCCCGAGTCTCAAGGCCGAAAGCTGACAGACACAGGCCAAGTCCCCAACTATTGCAGCTCCAGAAAGGACGTCCACAAGAGACGCGTCAGCTGGCTTTCCATCTCCATCATCACGCTCTCGGTCTACTCCACGGCCCTGAGTTGCCTGTGGTTCATCATCGCTATCGTGCAGCCACGCTGGGGCCGCGCCATCTCTACGAGCGGCGGTATCGCCCCAGCCACGGCGTCGGTAGTGTGCACCCTGTTTGCCAAGACGATTGAGATGTCGTTCGTAACGGTTTTCATCTCTTTTCTCGGCCAGGTCCTGAGCCGTAGGGCTTTCGTGAAGAAGTCCAAGGGGATGACGTTGGCAGAAATGACCATGCGGAACTGGGTAATTGTAAGCGGCTCCATTCTCCCAAAGCCGGAACCCGAGCCTGACGGATGTAGCAACCGGGATCCCTCATCACCCACTGGGAGACTATTCCCTACGCAGGAATCACCTTCCTCGGAGTCATATCCCTCATCGCCACCGTCGCGGCCACGTTCTACACCACAGCCTCAGAGGCCATGATCACCCCGAAGATCAAGTTTGGCGGCTGGGAGCACAAGGTCCTGCAGGGACACGTTCGATCCCAGTATGCCAACCCGCTTTACGTCAACAGCGTCTGTGCAACCCCTCTCCGGGAGCCCGACCCAGCTGAGGCAGGCGGCTCCTGTCTCAACGTTCAGTATTCTGGGCAATGTGAGTGGCCTCGTCTGTTGGACTCACCAGAGTAGATGACTGACGTCGTTAGCTTACCGCAACTTGCTCTCCTTCATGGGTACGTGGGAGGAAATCAACGCCAATGGTACTAGTATCGAGGACAAGCTTCGCAACAGACCCGTCGGCACGACACTCTTGTATGACAACACCACCATGACGGGTACCTGGATTGAGTCAGAGTATGGCGACCCAGAGACAAACTTCAAGAAACATGAAAGAATCATCAACAACGTCACACTCGCCATGCCTCACCCTGGTGAGACTCACCTAACCCTGGTTCCAGTTCACCGACCGACTAACATACTTCCTCAGGTGTTTACGAAGCAGCCACCAGTCCGGTGAACGGAATTCTTCAGCCTGACGATCTATCCGACGTGGGCGAGTACACCATCCGAGCCAGTGTCGTGTCGCCCTCGGTAAACGTCCTCTGCGTCAACATGGAGGAAGAAGAACTTGCGCCGCTGGTCTACACAACATGGCCAGATGCCGAGACCAGGTCCACAGGTGTCGGTGACCAGCTCATCGGACATGAAAACTGGCATGCCGATGTACCTGGCATGGCTGAGAAGGAGTGGTTGAACAGGACGGTAGTGGATGACATCTTCAAATGGGGTCCAGAGCATAAGCGTCGGCCGCCGGTGTTCCAGCTCGTGAGTCGCATCTGTAGACGCTTGGTGTGGTCCTGTATTAACCAGTTGCAGTACCCTGCCAATTTCAATATGATTGCCAACGCAACGCACACTGCACCGGCCTGGGATTGGGAACAGCCGGCACGGGATGCTCTCTACATTCTGGCCAAGTCGAGCGCCATTGAGAGCTACACCCTCTGCGAGCTGCGGTCGTGGGTATCGCCGTGGTGTTCGACGCACTTCAACATCTCAGGCATTGCCGGCGCACACATGAAGGCGCATTGCGAAAATAAGGAGGATCATGACAGTTACGTCAAATCGTACCCAGACATTACCTGGTCTCGTGCCAACATGGATTGGGCGGTACGTGAGATCCTCTCTCTGCACCCTGATCAGCTCTCTGACCCAACAACAGAATGTCGCCGATCAGTGGCAGCTCTCGATGGACCTCAACGGCGGGACGTACAATAACAACGCTTCCAACGCCCGCATACTGACGCAGCTCGTGCTCAGCCAGCCCAAGCTCAACACGCTCATGCCGTCCATTGCAGAGGCCCTCGCTGTGCTGTCATCGTCGACCCTCACCATCGCGTCTCTCTCGACGCCCTTCGTACACTACTGGGAATATCCCAAGTCGATCTTGGCGCAGCCAGGAGCACTGCAGCCCTTCAATGCGTCACTGCGAACACAGGAGTACACGTCGTCGCACACATTCGCGTGGCACAATGTGTTTTACCTCGTGCTGTTCCTTGTGTTTGCCATCAACGTCTTTTGTCTAGGGTATCTGCTGGCGCGGTCGGGGCTCGTGACGGACTACACGGAGCCGCAGAACCTTTTCGCTCTGGCGGTCAACTCACCGCCGAGCACACAACTGGGCGGAGACTGCGGCGGAGGGCCGGGAAGTCGGGCGCTTGTGGTCCCGTGGCGTGTGGGGTATGCTCGGAGCGCGAACCACTATTTCTTTGAGGAGGCAAGCGAGCGTCCACTGAAAGGAAAGTGGTCGCGAGAGGACGCGGCGGCGAGCGGGTTCTTCGAGGGTGAGACGGAAGGGACAGGACCAGGGACTAGGAGCAGTTATAAGCGGCTGAGTACAAGTCGAATGTGGTTGTAGTTTTGGTTAGTGCTGCATAAGATCAATGTCTCAGTTGAATGACCCTAGAGCCTTTGTTTTGGTCAACACGCTTTCAAGTCGAGACGGAAACCTGCGTGACTTGATCGCCGCTTCGTTGTCTAGGCAGGGGTGCCGGCCAGACAAGGGCGTGAATCGTGCTGGTGATGGCCGGCGTCTGTCTTGCCTAGTGCCCGAGTCAAGATGTTGGCTGTCAGAGCGGCTCCGATGTTTGACGAGTCGGCAAAAAGACGACGTCCAGGACAAACTCCCAAGACGGAAGCGGCATCGACAAGCAGAGACACACCGCGGTCCCTGCATGACTCGGCCGGACAGCCGGCTGCGGATATAATTCACGGCGTCAAAAGTCGCCATGTCCCATTTATTACAGGGGCCGGGTCGAGTCGGGTGGTTGGTCCACGCTCGCTCTCGCTCGTTTTGTGAAAGCGAGCCTGTCTGTGCCTGGTCTCCGAGGAAACACGCCGGTGGTGGAGGGCACGGCGGCACTGACTCTGCAAGGTTGGCCGTCAGCCGATCGCTATGTCCAGGCACCACGAGTAACTGCAAATGAACAAGCACTTCGGTCAAGGGCCAGAAATCCGCGCAAGAAACCGGGGCAGGACTAATCACGGCACGGCCGACAGGGTTGTCTCCAGGCGCATCGTGTGGGCGAGAGCGGTGGGCGGCGGTTTGGGCGTTTCTGGAGGGAGCCGGGCTGTTCGGGAGATGCAGCGGCAGCAAGCAGCAAGTCGGGGCCAGGCGGCTTGGGGTAATTCGCGCAGTCCGAGGCACGAGCCTGTGTGTGTGTGTGTGCCTGTATCTGTCGGATGTACAGCGAGATGGATGGGACGGATGGACTGATGGAATAATGCAACAGCGAATGGACGAGGGATGGGGGGGCTCGGAATGGGGGATGGAGGTGGGAATGAATGGAGCTTGGCGTTGCCGGAGAGTGACACTGCAAAACAACGCAGTGAGGTAAACAGGGCAAAGTGGTGACAGCGGCATCAGGTAAGATGGACTGGCAGAGCACCGACCACCCAAGCTTTTTGGCCAATGGTCGTCCCTGCATGTCATCCAAGCCGCTGCGGGTTTGCCCAGCACCCTCCCCACACCAAAGTATCGGGTACCTTGCCGCGCTGGGGCCTTTAGGCTTGTTTGACCAGGAAGGTACAGGGAACACTGGCGGGCAGGCACAGGAAGGCAAGGCCTGTGGGTAAGGCAGGGCCGCCCAGTCCTCACTGTAGCACCTGCCGCCTTGCCGGCTAGCTGGACAAGCTTTTCGCAGGCCCCATACTGTTCTTGGCTTAGCCTTCGAGCTCTTCTCCGAGAGAACCCCATTCTGCGCCCCCAAGCCCCCCCGGTCTCAGTGGGCGTGGGTGGGCATTCTGACCATGAAAGCAAGAGCTGTTTCCTACAGTGGGTGGTGCACGGCAACAGAGGGTGAAGAGGAGAGAGAGAGCAACAGGCAAGAGGTACCCGTACCCGGCTGTCTGAAATACCTCGTGGTCACCCGTCCGTTTTCGACGGCCGATCCGCCTCGCACCCTCCCCTTCTTCTTCTTCTCTTCCCCATCCTCCTCCCTTCTCCGACTCCCAAACCTCTCCCGTCAACTTCTTCAATCCTCATCCACGTTAGTATTCCCTCCCTCGTCCTCTCGTCACATCTTGCGCACCGCGCTGCCAATATTTGGCACCCTCCTAGACCGCATGATCCCTGCGTCGTTCACGCTTGGCTAATGTTTATGCTGCAGAACCCCAGCTTTCGACTCGCATCGTCCCGTCGTCTTCGCACGAGCATCATCATCTCAAGGTAAATCGGTCCCAATTTCTTCATTTTCGACCTTTCTGGCTGCGTCGCGACCATCAATTGCTGTCAATTGGGCCCTGTACACCCAGAGGGAGGCGCGGCGTCTGCAGGCGATCGGGTCGGCACCCCCAGGAAGGCCTCGCCTCGCCCACTGGGCTTGGCCGACATTGGCCGCAGCTCCAGGCCCGGGACCAGCAAACACGGACGGTTACGGCTTTTCGAGTCCAGTCCAGGGCCTGGAAGCTTACCGGCCCCCGTCGTCTTGCTCCCGACTGTATAAAAGCCTCACCTGCCGACTCTGGTTTTTCCTTTGGTCCTGCATTTTTGTTTCGCGGTCGCTCTGCAATTCTGAATCTCGTCCCGCCTGGGCGCATTCTTCGATCCGGCTCTCTCGCTAACACGCCCATCAGCTCATCTCATCTCCACTCCGCACCACCCTCACCATGCCTGCCGTCAACACCATCGTCGCTCGCGACGCCCTGAACCAGCTCGCCAAGCGCAACTGGGCCCAGCAGGAGCCTGGTCTGATTGCCGTCTTCACCATTGTCGGCCTCGTCGCCATCTGCCTCATCGGTGTCTACTTCTTCAAGTGGAACTCCAAGAGGAAAGCCAGGGCCCAGAGCCAGCAGATCTAGATGCACAGCGCCAGGGACGCACCTCAGGCTGCGTCTGAGGCCTACGCCTTGCCGCTTCGATGTGAACAAACAATTCTCGAGAATCAACCCGCCGCCGAACAATAATCGTCTCCGAACGGGTCTCTGGCCCATGGCGATCTAGACGCGATGCGAAGGAGCGGGTCCTCATCGGACGAGCCGCCGCCCTCGACCACCGTGCACGATTCGACTTGGCAACCCACCCGGATGCGTTCCCTCGGTGGCGGCAGATGTTCTGGGCTTGTGTCGAAGTGTAGACGGAGGGGCGTTGGGGGAGCCATTTTTCACACCATTACCATTGTACAAACGCACGCATCCATCTATCCATCCACCCAGTACAGCCTGGTCTGGTCATCTGTCGTGGAGCAGCGTCCCGTCACGGTGCTTTGCGTAGGTATCCAGATCAACTTCATTAATGACACGATACCACTTAAAACGACTCGCCCAGCATCAATTGACCGTGACACTGAATTGTAATGACCGACTAACAAGCCGTCGCCAGACTCCGTACCAATTCCTTGTAACACCGGTGTCCCGCGAACGCGAACCACCACAAACCATTCGCCAGGTGACAAACCTGATTATACAAATGCTCTACTTGCTTCGGTCCCCGAATATACTCCATCTTGACAAGCGAGCGATGTCCGTTCCCTCGCCGGCCTCGCATCCCGCCCCGTTCATCATTCTAGCGAACCGGTCTCTCAAATGATATGCCGCGCGATCAGCAGCGGAAGCCCAACGTACAGGAACAGCATGACCAGGACGGCGGGCACCACGGCGGGCGTTTGGTCGCCGATGCACCAGAGAAAGTTGAGCACGAACCCGATGGGGCGGACGAAGACGAGGTTCAGCAGCGCGGCAGGCCAACGCACCCAGCAGCGCGAGTCGGCGCGACGGGCGGCGAGCTGGCTCTCAAGGCGGGCGTCAATTTCGCGCGGGCTGATGAGGCGGGAGAGCGAGCCGGAGCGGGAGCGAGTTCCGTCGCCGAGTCGGCCAGCGCCGGGGGAGGGCGAGGGGGGGATCTCGCATGTGCGGCCTTTGGCGCGGTTGTACGCTGGTGTTGCATGTTAGCGGTCAGTGGTTCGCCGGGTAGTTGGGACGAGCGAGCTGAGGGCCGTCGAATGAATGCCGGCCTCATTGCGTCATTGGAATTTGGTGTCGGGGGGTTGTGGTTTTTTTTTTCTTACGCATGTTGCCTGTTGGCTCGGGCTGGGCTGCGCCGTGGCCGGGGGTTGGTCCCTCACGCAGCTGAGGGTGGTGTCTCTCTCGCGGGGTTTTGGAGTAGCATCAGTGGTGGTGCTCGTTGGTCGGCCGGCGGTACGCTCGAGGCAGTCCCTTTCCGCGCGACGTGGGCACGTCTCCGTCTCGTCGTGAGGGACGATGAGAGCAGCGCAGTGATGCGATGAGACGAGATGAGGCGGAATGAGGATGGAAGAAAGAAAGAGCGCCTGCTTGACTGAGTTGCCAAGGGGGCAAGGTCAGCTGGTCCCCTTGGCTTTCGTCTGCCACGGGAGAGTGGGCGACAGTGCTGTTTTCAGTTTCGTTAGGCTTTCGGGGGGCGCTGCGGAGGTGCGACAAGCACAAGCCATTCATCAAAGCCATGACGGCAATGGACTGCTGCGCCTTGCACCTTGGCCCCTAGGCTTTCGAGATGTCAATTTGAGTGCAGCAGTAGTCCAGACAGCCTGGGTCACTGGATTGCCAAGCACAGCCCTGTCTGTCATTGAAGGGCCTGCCACGTCTTATCATGAGCGAGCTTCCCTTCGTCATGGGATCCCGAGCTCGTTGCGCGCCAAGAGATTACTGGAGGAGCTCCATCCTGCCGCCGCGGCATGAGACACCGATGCAG
The DNA here is from genome assembly GCA_002851715.1 of Verticillium klebahnii. Lineage (NCBI taxonomy): Eukaryota > Fungi > Ascomycota > Sordariomycetes > Glomerellales > Plectosphaerellaceae > Verticillium > Verticillium klebahnii. The sequence goes on along the minus strand of NMXL01000003.1, from coordinate 5,094,005 downwards.
CACCTCCGAGGGGTGCGAACCGGAGTCCCCTCCTTCGACTCGGCTGACTGTGCCGGAGGGGACTTGAACAGCTGCCCAAGGCACGAACAGAACCACAAGATAAAGACGCGCCCTTTTTCGCATCGAACAGGTCGGTCTGAGAAACAACGACATCCTCATCGCAAGCAGCATTCGGTGCACCACGGCGACCATGTCATTCCTTGAGAGGCTGCAGCAAGTTCACCGCCACAATGTCGCGACGCTGCGCCGGTCTCCTCTGGCCGAGATCTCGGGGGCCCTGGGGGATCTGGGCACCCTGCTCCCCTTGATGATCGCGCTTGCGATCCAAGACGCCATCCGACTCGACAGCACCCTGGTCTTCTCAGGACTCTTCAACATGGCCACGGGCGCCATCTTCGGCATCCCGCTCCCTGTCCAGCCCATGAAGGTGCATTGCCTCCCCCCTACCCTGACTGGGTCCTTGAGAGTATTGACCCTGTGCTCCGCCTCCAGGCCATTGCAGCTGCGGCCATCGCCCGGCCAGAAACCGGGCTCGACGACGTGATCTATGCGGGGCAATGGGTTGGCCTTGCCGTCTTGGTCATGAGTCTCACCGGCATCTTGCAGCGGTTCAGCGCCGTAGTCCCCATCCCCATCGTGAAGGGCATCCAGCTCGGCGCCGGCCTCTCTCTCGTCATGGCTGCTGGCTCCAAGCTGCCGGATCTCGATTGGATCGAACCCGCTCTAGACAATCGGCTCTGGGGTCTTGCCGCCTTTGTGGTGCTTGTCGCCACCCAGACCATGCCGCGGTTTCCATACGCCCTCTCCGTCTTCTTGCTCTCACTGGTTTTGGCCACCGTCTCCGTTCTGATATCCCACGGCGGATGGGCAGGCCTGCCCAGTTTGCACTTCTGGAAGCCTCGGTACGTGCTAGGTTTCTACGACCCTACCAGGTCATCGGAGCCTTTGACTATGGCGATTGGCCAACTGCCATTAACCACCCTCAACTCGGTCATCGCTGTCAGTGCTCTCGCGTCCGACCTGCTCCCGAACATGCCAACGCCCTCTGTTACAGCACTGGGCATCAGCGTGGGCCTCATGAACCTGACGGGCAGCTGGTTCGGGGCCATGCCCGTCTGTCATGGTGCCGGTGGTCTCGCAGCCCAGTATAGGTTCGGTGCTCGCAGCGGCGCCAGTGTTATCATTCTCGGCCTCTTCAAGCTCCTCCTGGGCCTCTTCTTCGGTCGCAGTCTGATCAACCTGCTGGCTGAATACCCTCAGAGTCTCCTCGGTGTCATGGTCATTGCGGCAGGCTTAGAACTTGCGAAGGTCGGTCATAGTCTCAACCACGGAGCCCCGGACCTCTGGGAAAATTCTGTTCAGAGCCCGCGGGACGAACCGACCGTGGTGAGGCGACATCGCGAGGTGACTGATGAGGAGAGGTCAGAGCGGTGGACGGTCATGATGATGACCACGGCAGGTATTCTGGCCTTTCGCAATGACGCCATAGGCTTTCTGGCAGGCCTTCTGTGCCATCTGGCATACCGCGCTGCGGACAGGCTGAAGAGATGGTATCATTCGAGGCAGTCAGGCCATCTTTTCGACGCAGGAGAGAATGCGCCTCTGCTGAGTTGAAAGGGTCGTTCGCACTTGGAGACGTTATGCGCTGGTGGGCGGAAAATATCATAGAGGACTAGTCAGGCTCTTTTTCTCTTAGACCCATATCTATGACAGGCATCCCGCTGTTTCTGACACATTGTGTTTTGGAGATGAAAGGCTGAGATAGGAAGGACCTGGTGCTTTTGACCCAAATAATTCATGAAAGGAAGGCACAAGTCCTTAAGCATCAGGGTGAGTAAGAACCCCGGCGGTGGTGAGGTATGCTCCTGGCCTGCAAAGGTGCACCATCAACTGTCTGAGTGCCTGTCTCGCCTGTCCACCCCCTTTGCGCTTGCCCCCTTGAACCAGCAAAGTCGGGAGGTGAGATCAGGCCGCCTGGTGAGGAAAGAAGTACCCAAGGGTGTCGACGGTCGCGCGGGGAAAGAGGAGCCACCGGTGAGGGAAAGCGCCGAACAGCCAATCAGAAGGCGCGCCTCCCCCATCAACCCTGTAAACCTGTAAGGTGAGCCCATCACAAGGCAGAGAGCCAAAGAGCGTCTGGCTCTGGCGCCCAATTTTTTTGGGAACCTTCCCTCCGCATCGTTTCCCGGCCGAGTGCATCACGACGCAGACCCGTCGCAACTGACCAAACGCCCTTGTTGGCTCGCAGAAGACGAAGGAGCTGGTCTGTTGCCATCCGCGCAGAGCAGCGATGACTTCGTCCCAAGCCGGCCAAAGCGGCCAGGCGCCCGAGCTACCGACGCCCATCCCGACGACACCACCCCCCAAGTCCAAGTCCGCCACGCCGATGCCTGCGACCGCCGCGACAACAACACCCACTGCCGCGACGACGGCACCACCACCCCCTTCCAATGCCGCCCGGTCGACGTCGCTCACCGCCGACCCCTTTAAGTCGGCCGATATGACCTCTGCCGACGCGGCGATGCCCGCTGCCGCTCATCCCATGGACAGCCTTGTCGAGGGAGCCACCGCCCTCGCTTCCGAATCCCTCGATACCGACATGCCTGATGCACAGCCGCCATCAGAGCACCAGAATCGTCAGGAAAACCACCAGGGCGTCCAGAATCGCCGGCATCGTTCGCTGTCCCATACACGCTCCAACCTCAGCCCCTTCGATGTGCCCTTCCCGCGCACCCCCATCTCCGCCATGGATGCCAATGCGTACATGGCCATGGCCCTCGCGCAAATGGCTGGGGACCAGATGATGCAGCACCAGCTGCCCCAGCCGCCCTCTACAGTCACCCCAGCTCAGGTCACCCTCCCAAGCAACCTAGGCAATGGCGCCGATGGAGTCACCGCCAAGGCCAACAATCTGCAAGGCCCTGATGAGGGCCTGGAGTCCTTCGCCCGAATAGAGTTCGCCGACAGTGTCTTCCAAATGACCACGTACGCCGTCATCATCGGACGCGATCAACGCGCCCTCGAGCAGGCGCGAAGAGACGAAAGACGCGCCGAGGAACACCGGAGACGAGCAGCAGAGAATGAGCGATTGGGCCTGCCCCCACCATCGCCTGTGAGGCACGATAGGGGCAAATTCAGCAAGTCCTATGTCAGCGAGGAAGGTGGCATGCTGGGACCCGAGTCCGATAGCGATGAGACCGGCCGACCAAAGAAGCGGCGGAAGACGAGCACCAACGAGGAGCCCGAACACCAGGAGGCCGATCAATCGCAGGAGAACATGATCTCGAATCGCCAATACATCTCCCACACGCCCGGGGCTGCTGCTGTTGACCTTGCGTCACTTCGGCCTTCTCCTTACCACGTCCCCATCATTGGCATCCACTCTCCGGGCCCCGACATCGCCAGCAAGACTAAGGCTATCTCTAGAGAACATGTTCGGATTCAATTCAACCAGAAAGAAAGTGTTTTTGAAGCGATTCCGTTGCACAAGAATGGCTTCTTCGTCGGCGACGTCCTACACAAAGAAGGCACGGTCGTCCTACGAAGTGGCGATACCCTCCAGATCAAGGACGTCGACTTCCGTTTCCTCATCAATGGTGTACCTGAGGGTAAGACCGGCGCGGAAGAAGAGGCAGAAGAGGAACGCGTCAAGAAGCGGTATTCTGAGGGAGGAAAGGAGATGAGTTTCGAGTTCGAAGCGTCACATGGAAACGGTCAATTGCAAGACACAAGCGATTCATCATCTGTACTCAGCCCTCCGGCGCCATCCGACGACGAGGAATCCGAAGCTGAAGCAGGTCATGCGAGACCATCGAAGGCCGATGCGGAGCTGGAAGTTGGGGCCGATGTGGATGCTGATGCCGATGCCGATGCTGACGCTGACGCCGACGCCGACGCGGATGCCGAGATCGACGCCCCAGCTGAACCAGATCTCATGCAGGTCAAGGGCGAGTTAGGGATGGAACTTCAGCCTGAGCCGCTACTACCACCGATACCGAAGAAGCGCGGCCCCGGTCGACCACCGAAGAACGGCATCATGTCTAAGAGAGAACAGAGGCTTCTCAAGAAGCAAGCACAGGAGATGGCGAAGAAGACACTGCCACAACCCCCGCCTGGTGAGCCGCCAATCAAGAGGAAAGTTGGAAGACCGAGGAAGCATCCGCTGCCCGAAGATGGCGGCGAGAGGCCAGAGAAGCGCAAGTACAAGCCGAGGAAGCCCAAAGAAGAGGGCGGAGAAGGATCCGATGCAGAGAGGCGCGCAAAGGAGAAGAAGGACAAGAAAGTTCGGCCCAAATCACCACCACTGGAGCTCAAGATCGAGGACTACACAGAGGAACAGCTGCAGAAGCCGAACAAGAACTATGGCGTTCTCATTGATGAGACGTTGACAGCTGCACACGCCGAAGGTCGTGCCGAGGGCCTCACACTCAAGCAGATATACAAGAGGATCACTCTCAAGTATCCCTGGTTCTACTTCCACACCGAGACAAAGGGCTGGGAGTCCAGCGTACGGCACAACCTCATTGGGAACGAAGCTTTCAAGAAGGACGACACGACTGGTCTTTGGTCGAGGGTCCCAGGGGTTGAACTTGATGCTGGCAAGAAGCGCAAGGCTACCTCCCCAGACCGCACTCTCGCGCCTGGCTACGGTCCATATGCGCACCCGATGTACCCGCAATACCCGGCAGCTGCTCCTCATATGGCACCGGGAGCGCCGGCGGCACCAGCGTATCAACACCAGCCCCAAGCATATCACGCCCAGCCTTACGGCGGGCAACAGCCACAGCCCGCCAGACCGGCTCAGTATTCTCCGCCAGGATCGGTACCTCCGGTCAGTCAAGCCCCGCAGCCGGTGCCGACGCAGCCTGTCGCTCCAGCCCAGCTCCCTGGCTACGGCCCAGCTCCCGCGGGAGTCGCCCAAGCGTCCACGTACAATTCACCGTACGCATCAAGACCACCGCCTAGCAACCCGGCCGTGAAGACCGAAGACGGCACTGGCCAGGCGATGGGTCTCCAGGCGACCCAGCCGCCGGCACCCGCTCTGCCCGGAGTTCCGATACAGCCATTGCCTGCGAGCATGCCGCAAGCCGCCTCGGCAGCACAGCGGATGACGCAAACGCCACCGGTGCAGAGCCAGCAGCGTCATGTCATTGAGCCCCGATTGTTCCGTTCTGTGTTGGGTTTGAAGAATGGTCTCGTCGAGAACATGAAAAAGGCCAAGAGTCCGAAAGGCGAGGCTATTGTCATGTCGGCACTTAATCGCTGCCTGGGGTTGAAGGCAGCTGCAACAGAGAATCCGGCGTTGGAAGACATCTGCATGCGAGGCATCCAAAAGGTTCTGGACGGCTACTCCGGACAGAGCAAGAGCCCGACACCCGGGGAACCCGCAACGGCCAAGGCGAACGGACCCGGTTCAGTCTTTGACCCCAAGGTCTTTGCTGCCCTTGTCGGGTTCAAAAACGTCTCGACAAACGCGCTCAAGGCGACTGTGGGCGAGGGCATTGCTGAGGCCGTCGCGTTGTCGGCCATTGACCGAGTGCTTGGTTTGGCCGAAGCCAGCATCGTGCCACCCAAAGCACCTCCCCGCGATGGCAGTCCGCCAGAGGCAAGCAAGCAGTCCAGCTATGAGGTGATCGAGACTCGGTTGATGGCGAATGTGCGGCAGATGTTGCTGGGGTTGAACCAGAAGTTACACGGAACATGAAGCATGCCGAAACAGGAGCATTGGAATGGCGCTTCGGAGCGCGACCTGGCGTTTGCTCGCGTGTGATCAATACACGGGCTTCAGGGACATGGCTATGATTATGAAATCAATATCTCAGGGCAGGAGTTTGATGTACCCCTCGTCACCTTAGACAGAGAACACCGGTTAGCGCGTGAATGAGACTTTTCGACATTATTACTGCGTCGCGGGCCGACGCCAGTCGGGGGTGATTTGCTAACAGAGACAAGCGTGCAGAGTAAGGCAGATGAAAACTGACCAGGCGACCACCCCCACGGACATACATACCTTGTCATGTGCGATCATGAGACGGGCAACGATATGTCACAAACGACTCAGTTGAGGCCTTAAGACGGACAAATTCAACGAGGGTATCTCAACATCCAACTCTGTACACAAAACCCAAATCAAACCAGTCGAGCTCCCTCGCCCGATTTTCCAGATCACTGCGGTCCATCCCAATCATGCGTCTTCGCTGGCTTCGGGGGCTCTGTCAGCGCCCGGCGGAACCTCCGGTCCCCGACAGGCGCAACGGGGGCTTCGCGGGTCGGACACGGCGGGGTTTCCTACTGCTGCCGCCCTTGTCCTAGCCCACTACCCCCAGAAAACTTGCCCACGGTGACAGTGAGCTTCTCGCGCCCGGTCTCGTGTGGCGTCATGGCGGGGGCCAGCAACCGCTGGTCTGCCTTGAAGACGTCGGGCGATTCTGCGGCTGTCGGCGCGTCGACGTCGTTGGGGGGCCAGTGAGGCTGGTGTGGAGGGGGGTTGCGGTCGTTTCCGAGGATCCGCTGCACGGTCTCGTGGTAGGCGCTTGAGATGCGGTCGCCTGCGGCTTTGTTGTCGGCGCGGGCCGCGTCGCGCCTTGCCCTCGTCTTGGGGGTCTCAGCATGTTCAGAGGGCATGGCCAGGGCCTCGGCGAAGGCTCTGTCGTAGCGGGCTTGCTGCTCCTTGACTATGGGTGGGAGGTTGTAGCCGAGGGGCTCGTTGTCGTCGAAGAAGGTGTCAAGAGAGCGGAGCTTCTCGTGGACTGTCATGGCATCCCAGTTCTTCTTGTTCGACGGGACTGTCGGCTTCGCGGGCTTGTGGGTATTGTCCTTGCCGTGGGAGCGTGGATGCTCTCCGGCAGCCTGCGGTGTTCTGGACGGAGGCACAAGCCTCGATCGGCTGTCAGAGCCAGAGTTGCGAGGGAACTTCCAGTCCATCTGCCCATTGCCTATATTGGGGTGCAATGCTCGAGAAGGCTTCCCCTGGTGGACCATCTCACTGGGTGGCTGTGGTTTCTCAGCACCAGCTGAATATGTCGGCTGTGCAGTCGGATCATGACGAACGCTCTTCGAGACGATTTTGGTCTGATGCTCTCTCGAGGGGATGCGCAGGGGCTCTGGCATAGGACTGCTGTAGGCGGCCCCAGAGCGAAAGCCGTACATTTTATCGTACTCGAACTCGTCCGAGTCGTCCGAGTCGTCGTGGGGAGCACGGGCGAGAGAAGCTGCTACCTTGTCATCGCGCCACTTCATGGTATCCTCGGTGATGGGAGGGAACAAGTCATGATGCCCTCTGTTGGTGTGGTCGCCGTGAGCGGCGGCGAGGGCCTTGCTGCTGATGTGGGAGTCGTATATAAAGGCGCGGTCTGCTCGTTCTTCGTCACGCAGCTTGATGCTCTGACTGACTTCTTCGTCGGATATGTAGAGGTAATCTCGGACCCCCTTCTAAAAGGTGTTGACTTCCTCGGGATCGCGGGCTTGTTGGCTAACACCGGCAACGGTACCTGCGTGGGCCGACGTGGTGGCATCGAGCGCCGGGGACGGGACCCCATGGTCATTGATGAATGGATTCAAATTTCCGCGAGAGGCGGTTCCGACATGCTTTCCTGGAGTCTGTTAGCGTCCTGTAACACTCAAGGCAAGGGCCCAGCTCACCATCGTCTCCAGTCGCCTGACTCTCCTCGAGCCCAGTACAGGTGGCATCAGTGGCTGCACCATCCAGAGCAGTCGTGTCGAGACCGCTGGTAACTTCGGTCTCTGTCGTCTCAAGTGCTGGAGCCAGATCAGTCAGTTGCTGGTCTTGATGAAGGCGTGCTGTATGGGACCTGCTTACAGGCATTCTGCTTGTCACTCTTTATCTCGATTTGTTCGGACCGGAGTTCTGTCACTCCCATTAGCCTTTGAGTCCAGCAGGGAGGATACGTCCTGTTACTGTCTCACCGTGTGTAAAAGTGCTCCTGCCTCTGGTACAAGGGATCTGGGGCTCACCTTGGGCGTATACGTCCATTTCGACGTTGACATCACCTCCAGGAACAGGTGCAGAACTTGGCGCAGTCTGGTCCATGTAGCGCCTGGTGGGTTGCTCCGTGAAGAAGTGCTGATACGTGAGCATGGTCAAGGAGTCGTCCTCCGTTCCGGGTACCGATGTGAGAGGATGAGAGCCGTCCATGGGAGAATTGCGGGGGGCATTTGGGGTGGAGGAGTAGGCGGTCCTGAGTTGGGGTGAGGCAGGGACGTAATCAGGAGTTGCCTGCCGGCTTTTGTAGGCAGAAGAGGTCGGGGTAAGCTTCTGTCGGCCCCTCTCAACTGGTGGGTTGTCTGGCTTTTTGTGCTCAAGCCACGACACGATATCCCTGACGGCTGGTTTTCCCGATGCGCTAGAAGGCTTGCGGCTCCCGGTACTTGGAGGCGATCGAGTCTTGCAGGGCGTCTTTGAAAGAGCTCTCCGACGGGAAGCTAGCGTGTTTTCGTCCTGGGAAGGGGGTGGAGTTGCGAGAGCGTCTACCTGGCTGGAAGAAGAGATCTGCTTGCGGCCGAAGCTCGCAGTGAAGCTCGTAGTTACGCCGGTGATGGGGCGCTTCCTGTCCAGAACGCTCTGATCTCGGGAAGGAGGCTCACCTGTGTTGACCGCATCGCCAGAGGATCCGCCTGGATCCAGGGTTCCAGGTTTGCGACTCATGGGTTCGTTGTTTGGCCGTGCCAGTGAAAGTATCTGGTTATGAATGTGGTCACAAACCGAGAGGATTGGGGGGGCGTCGCGATCGCGAGTGTGATCTGATGCTGGATGAGTAGTTGAATTTCGTGATCTAGTGGCGATTTTGCGTGCTGATACCCGGCAGCGTTATTAACCATGCACGAGCGAATCTCGGCGTGGTGAACTTTGTGACAGCCGTGGTGGTGGGATGAGAGACGCGATTGGGGTTCCCTAGCTAACACGGTTCCAGTTGTGACAGCAAATGAGTGTATTCGTTATCCCGTCGCGGCACTCAGTGAATATTTACCTCCAAGTCGGGTTGCCTGGTCAGCGCATAGTGTATGTCCTTTGGCTCTTTTTATTTAGACAAGATGAATGAATATGTGGATGAATTTTATGCGCGCCCTCGCAAAGGGATATGACGAGGCTTCCAGCATTCTAACCTATTCGCACTCGCAAGACACCCATGCCCAGCGCAACCGACCAGGCGTGGTGTGCTGACTACATGCTGAGAGCTCAAAGCAGGTATATATCGAACGATCAAGATGTTCACAAGGGCTTGAAGCTTATGCGTAATGGCATTCATCTTGGTTGAACAGAAGCACGCCACAGGGAGTGTTGGAGGCAGATTGAGGATCAAAGATGAAGGCATCTCAGCGACTCACGGTCTTGTCCACAAATTCCCGATACTTTACAAATTACCATGTGTATCCCGCACCCCTAGGATGGCCGAGTGCATTCGGCATCGTGAGCTTTGCATAGGGCAAGCTTGTGGTGTTGAGGGGTCATGTCGTTGGGTGTCTTCTGTTCAGGGGCGCGTGCTGCGTGCCAGACGCACAGACCATGTCGGGACTTCTCCCACGCCGACCCCTGGCCCCACATTTGGTGATCCCCAGGCGCCAATCGCCGCAAGGCAGGGGACCTCTGCTGTCACGGCCCCGGTGGCCTTTGCCTGGAGCTTAGGGGAGGGAGTTGACTTTACAGCTGTCTTCAACTTCGACATCGAACCGACGACGACGACCACCAACCCCCACATCCCACCCACATCCCACCCGCACGACACATTCAAGATGGACCCCTACTCGGCCGAAGGCGAATTGATCAACATCCACAACCACTTCCACCAGGGCCAGTACCAGGAAGTCATCGACTACGACACTTCGTCCCTGTCCCCCGAGAACGCCCTGCCCGCCCGCGTCCTGGTCCTCCGGTCCCGCATCGCCCTCGGCCAGTCCGCAGATGTCCTAGCCGAGCTCAAGGGCGAGAAGAAGCCCGAGCTGGTGGCCCTCGCCGCCTACGCCCAGCTCGCCACCGGCAAGGCGGACGACGCCGTCGCGGCCATCCAGAAGCTCGCCGAGACCGAGGGGGAGAACGCCACAGTCCAGATCGTCGGCGGCACCGTCCTGCAGGCCGCCGGCTTGTCGGAGGACGCCCTCGCGCTGCTGTCACAACACCAGGGAAGCCGTGAGTTCGGACTCCCGCCGAGGGCAGAAGAGCCCGTGGTTTTGGCGGAATGCTGACCCCCTCTGGCCGTCCAGTTGATGCCGTCGCCCTCATCGTCCAGATCCACCTGCAACAGAACCGAAACGACCTCGCCCTGAAAGAAGTCGCCGCGGCCAGGAGGTGGGCCCAGGACAGCTTGCTCGTCAACCTGGCCGAGTCGTGGGTTGGCCTGCGCCAGGTACGCCCCTTTCCCCCACCCCCGGACCGAGAAAATATAGGCGCACACGTACGCAAACATCAGAGCGGGGAGACGTTTCTTGCTGACAGATCACGAAAACACAGGGCGGCGAGAAGTACCAGCAGGCGTTCTACGTGTTCGAGGAGCTCGCCCAGGCGCCGGCGACGTCGTCCATCGTCTCGCTCGTGTCGCAGGCCGTGGCCGAGCTGCACCTGGGACGCACCGAGGAGGCCCAGGCGGCGCTGGACCAGGCGCTGGAGAAGGATGCCAGCAACGCCGAGGTCATCGCCAACCTGTTGGTCCTGACCGTCATCTCGGGCCAGGACCCCACGGAGCTCACAGCGTAAGTCCCGTCTACCCACCCCCCTTCTTTTATCCCCTGGGGGACTTACCCCCCTTCTTTTGTCCCCTGGGGGACTTGCGCAAGCGCAATCATTCTGACAGGCCACTAGCAAGCTCCAGTCGGTGGACGCAAAGCACCCCTTCCTGCTGGATCTCGAGGACAAGAGCGCCCTGTTCGACAAGGCGGCCACCAAATACAGCGCCAAGGTGTCAGCGTAGACACGAGCCGGCGACCGGAGTGGCGGGCGGAGGATGTCATGGTTGGGCGCATGGGTTTACAGAGAAGAAGGCCTGGTTGTCAGCCAGGACGAAACACCATTCATGGGTTAAACGGGCTCGGAAAAGCGCACAAACGAGACCACGAAGCAAATGGACACATACATTTCACGCTAGACCCGAGGGGAGCGGGGAGACGGCTGCCATGCTTGCTTACTTTGCAGTACGATGGTCGACGGGACAGGGAGCTAATTGTGGACTGCACCAGAATGGGCCCAGTTCAGGGCCCAGGGCCTAGATCTTTCTCCCATCGCCGATCATCTCGACCATGCGAAAAACCTCAACATCGAAGTCATGATCGAAGCCGCCGAACTAACCATAGAAGGGAGAGATCGACGTGTACCAGGCTTGATCCCAAATTGTGCACAGCTCGTTCGAGTGGCCAGACGCGTGCTGCTGTTAGACGTTGAGGGAATATCAACCCGTTGTCTGCAATGTTGACGAGCATCGAGAGAAATTTGAATGCCCTCAATCATCCAGTAGAGGGGACGGCACCACTAGGGCGACTCGACGCCTTCGTCGTCATGTTGCTTGAAAGATGCTGACCGCAAACCGTTCCATGACGGCAACGGTGCATTGTAGGAGCGGCCCCCCGCCGCGCCGTTCACCGCCATATCAAACGCTGCGTCCAGGCTCCCGGCCTCGCTTCGCCTCGCCGCAAACGGTGCTTGGGGGGAACCTTCGCTTCTCATGAAGAAGCCTCGCCTTCACAGCGGTCTACTGCACAGCGACGGGTCCACCGCGGTGAATGCCTCGCAACGCGGACCCCTGGCCGCCGCGCGCGCGCTTCAGTCAGAGCCACGCACCCCCCTTTCCGGCCCCCCGCCATTCCTCGATGACATCACTGCCGCTATCGTGATCCCTCGTCCTACCAATTTCCCATGCCGCCCTCGACCGTGTCATCTTTTGCATGGCCCTCTCGATCCCTCGGCCAAGCCGCAGCCGCCGAGCCACGGGGTGAATGAAGAGCGAGGCAAGTCTTATCGTAAAGGCCTCGAAGTAGGTCATCGTGCAGGACCGCCCGCAATCTGACCGGCGGCAAATGGAATTTTCCTCTTCGCCTCCCCCTCCCCACTGTTCTCGCGGTTAGTACGCGGTAGCCTTGCCCCTCCTCCCCGACCGGACGCTTGCGCGTGTCCAGAGTGCTGGAATGTGGCCTTTCGATTCACCACAACGGCAGTAGTGGTTGGAGGTGGGCAGACTCGCCTGTCTTGGCGGGGAGGCAAAAAGTCGGACGGTCCGGGTTGGCGGCTCTGCTAGAGTTTTGGTGCCTCGTGTCTGGTGCCTGAGATAGGAGGGGTGGGAAGTCGGGAAGGGAGAAATCTGGATGTGACTCGTGACGCTAAATGCTCCGATTGGATGCGCTTTCTCGATGCGGCCTCGATCACCTTGGATTTCTTGCGTCCTGCTCGGTGTCCCCTCGGGCGGGCCCTGTCGTCGGCGGCGTGCGGGACCCTGTCCATGGCTCGCCTGTTTACCCCTTAGACCATGCTTGACTTTGCTGCTCTCTGACGTCTTGTTGCTTCTGTGGCCACGGCTAGACGCTTTTGGGGCGCCCGTCATCGAGGGATGATGGCTGTGCTGGATGCGCTACCGGTCTTGTCCGTCACGATGGCGTTCTGGGCCTCACGATTTTGCCTACATAAGGTAGGAGGCCCGTTTCTCGTCCTTTGCTCGGCCACTCAGTCTCGTACTCACACACACAACTCACCCAGCCTCATCGACTGTTCTTGAGACCTCTTCCCGCGGTCTAACATCGACCAAGAAACGACATCCCACACTCTGCTCCCACTCTCACACGACTCAAACCACCATGCCTATCGCCATCACACCCCCCGAGACTCCGGTCCAAAAAGACCTTTCGACCGTCGTCCAGGTGGCGCCTCCCTCGACGGAGAACAGGAAGCGCAAGATCATCTGCTTCTCAGGTACGGGAGATCAACACTCAAGTGGATTACCTACCCAGACGCTAACATCCTTCCCCCAGACTTCGACGGCACCATCTTCATGCAAGACACGGGCCACATCCTCTTCGACCACCACGGCTGCGGCGCCGAGCGCCGCGAGATCCTCGACGAGCAGATCAAGACGGGTGAGCGGTCGTTCCGCGACGTGTCGGAGGAGATGTGGGGGTCTCTTAACGTGCCCTTTGACGACGGCTTCGAGGTCATGAAGTCGAGCCTCGAGATCGACCCGGCCTTCCGCGCGTTCCACGCCTACTGTCGCCAGCACGATATCCCTTTCAACGTCATCTCGGCGGGACTCAAGCCTATCCTGCGTCGGGTCCTCGACACCTTCCTCGGCGAGGAGGCGTCAGCGCATATTGACATTGTGGCCAACGAGGCCGAGATCACCGAGGACGGATCCGCGTGGAAGCCCATCTGGCGGCACGATAACGAGATGGGTCACGATAAGGCGCTGTCCATGGCCGAGGCCAGAGCGCAGGCCGAGGAGTCGCTCGTCGGCGACGACGGGTCAGTACCACTCATTGTCTTCATCGGCGACGGCGTGTCAGACCTGCCGGCGGCGCGTCAGGCAGACGTGCTGTTCGCGCGCCGCGGCTTGCGGCTGGAGGAGTACTGCCAGGAGAACGACATTGCGTACACGCCCTTTGACACGTTTGCGCAGATCCAGACAGAGATTGAAAAGATCCGCGAAGAGGATGAGAGGAAGACGGCGGGCAAGGGCATGCCGGCGCGCTTCAACCCAAGGGCCAACATGTGGCGTCGCGTGTCGAGCCGGAACGCGGTGCCACGGTTGGCGGTGCTGTCACCGGGGATCGAGAAGGACCTCGCCGAGGTGATGAAGACGGCGCTGATTGAAGAGACGGTGGTGCCGATGCCCGTGTCTGCTGTGGTCAGCTGAGGTTGTTTCTTGGTGTCTTCTCTTCAGGTTTCAGCTGGCGCAAAGGATTGATTTGGCGTTCAGGTATACGTAGAGCGCACGGCTGCATGGGAAAGAATCTCACCAGAATGGTGATGGATCAAGGTTTACGATATGAATAGAGACGGTCAATGGTATGATGACAAGTTCCAGCCCATCGTGGCTCTCGTCGACGGGAAATTCGCACATAATGTGAGGAGGGATGAGATGGAGGTAACGCCTTGGTGGAGGTCACTCGCGATAGTCATTCAGATCTGACCACAACTGGAGGCCACTAGACCACACTCGTGCCGACTGCGACCTTATTATTGAGACTCCTTGTTGAAGTTCCCATGCTCTTTAGGGCAGGCCGCGATAATGCTTCGCTGCAGCTTTGTGGCCGCTTCGGAAGTGCAGCTGAGGCTGGGATGGCTGACTAGGTAGACTGACGAGGGGCTGGGTAAGGCGCCGCACAAGGGCAGCGAAACTGAGGAGCCGGGGCCGCCATACGAATGGCAATTGAAGAAAGGTCCCACTAGAGGAGCGAGCTGACAAGAAGGGGATGGTGATCTCGGAAGGGAAAAAAGACATCTCGGCTACTCGGCTGGGGAGGTAGCGAGAGACCAAATCTGTCGTTGCGCGTCCTTTCAGGCTGGCTGGCAGCCGAACTCGTGCTGGGCATTTCGACAAGGACTTGTCCGTGACATGTGAAGACCTCTCCAGGGATGTGATACAGCAGACAATTCGATTGTTTACCCCGCGGTGGGATGAAGGAGGCAGCCGGCCAGCAGGGAGCAGCTCTTCTGGCGGTGACAGACAAAGCCGTGGGATGTGCCAAGGGGAGAAAGCTCGGCATGCCTTGGCGTTGGGGCCGTTGGGACTGGCGGGTTGGGGACGACGACGACGAACGACCAGAAATCCCAGTAGCCCCGAAAAGCAGACCGACAGGCGGGATGTCAGCTTCAAGGTGTCAACAGCGAGCGGGGAAGCTCGAGGACGCGAGGGGGCCCCCGCGACGGAGATGAGGGATATCCGTCCGGCTGGCAAAATCGGATCGAGGTCGAGGTCGAGATCGGGAGCCAGCCAACCTAACTGGATGCAGGCGGATGGGCATGGCGTTCCGTCAGAATTAGAGGGGCCTACAGTAACTGGCCGGGCTGAGGTGCCTGGGACGTCTGCGACGATGAGGGCCGGAATGGGGAGCTTCCTTCGAGAAGGCTTGCCCGGTCTTCTTTCCACTGCCAGGTACCTCCGAAGTAGCTCGAGGCTCGAGGCTCAAGCATGGCAGTCTGACAATCGCAGCTTGTGCTGGAAGGGCAGGTGAGGAGGGTAAATCGCTGGGCGCTGCAGCACGGCGGATGAAGGGTGCCGTCGATAAGGTCCAGGTCCATTCAGTCCAGGCTCTGTCAGCCCAGTGAGAGCTCCGGTCTGTCGTGTCCAGAGTCTCCGTCCAAGGTTGCCCCTCAATCCCTCCCTCTGGGGTCCGGGGGTTTGGAGCCTCCCCCTCCTCTCCTCTCTTTCCCTCTTTGCGCCATAAACTGCATCTCCATTCCCCATGTCTGCCGGACCCGGAGACAGTGCCATCGCCAGTGCCAGCAGTAGCGGGTGTCAACGCGGAGTACCGGGGGAGACACAGTGAGCTCTTTCTTGTGCTTGTTGGGTCCTCGTGAAACATGGCACCCAGTCGAGCTGCGTTAGGCTGACGAGCCTGGCCACCCTTGAAAGGATGCTCTCGAGTCGCTGCTTCTGCTGTGTAACTCCATGGGCAGTTGGTGGTAGGTTGTGCTTCAGGAGGATGGTCGTCTGGGTAATGGCTGACGGCTGATAGCTGATGGCTGATTGATGTTTGTTCAGCTGGAGGATGGTGCGTCAGCCCCGGGGCGTTTGGCCCCTTTGGCCGGCGAACCTTGGGGTGCCAGGCCCCGCTGATCATTCGAATCAGCCATGCTTCAACCCTCCCCGGCTCCCTCAGCGGTCGGTCGGCGAGTGCTGTGTTTTATGCATGCCACGTCTTGCACGTCTTGGCATGCAGCGAGCGACCCCGAGTGCCTCGATCGACAAGGCGGCCGCTGGGACATGACTGCATGTGAAGGATGGGAGTTGGGCTTTTTGGGGCTCTCTCGAGACATGGCATATCAGAACGCCCTCCGATCTTGGGTCTTCCGGGGACTGGACCGGCTCCTGGCAGGCTGGTAGACGGGAGAAGGCAAGCCGGCACCCATCCATCCATCCAGCTGGCAGGCCACATCGACGGATGTATATCTCTCACCCCATCGGACGCCCCTTTTCCCCTGTGCATTCCATGTCGTCGTCGCTTCTCCCGTGGCTCCGTGCCGTATTCCGTCCGCCTCGTGTCTTCTGTTCTGTACTGTGCCTGTGCCGGACTGTTCGAGCTGGTCGTGGATCGTGTTGTGCTCGCCAACACGACGCCAGCCTGACGAATCCTTGCGGGTGAAGGAGACACCCGTTTGGCGATACGTGGGCTGAAACGAAACGGGCGTACATAGGAGGTACTTGCCCTGGTACTCGTTCCGGTGCTTTTTTTCAGGGGCTCTGGGTTGGGGACAGCAACATCGTCAGTCGCCCCCTCCCCCTCTGCCTTCCTTCCCTTGAAATCCGGCCCCCGCTCCCCCCCAAGTTCCTTCCCCTCGAAGCTCCAATGTCCGGATTGGCAGGTCCGTCGTGTGCCGTATCCTTCCATCATCAAGTGGACAGGAGGCTCGTCATCTCCCCCGTTTGGGGTGTCTTCTCGCGGTACCTGGCCAGTACAACAAGGACCCAGTGCACTATTCTCAGCAGCCAGCACTACGTGGTGCTAGGATCCTGGGACTTCCAGGTCCCGCTCCCCGTTCGTTCCCCGTCCCGTAGGGCCCGTGAGGTCGATGAAGCTCGTGCCTTCTTCCCCATCCATCCATCCCCTTCTGCCTGCCTGCCCTCCCACCGGTTGAGTGACGCCTGGCCTCATTGGCATGGCGCCGGCGCTGGCACTGGCACTGGCACTCATCATTCATTGCTCTCTTTCGCTTGCCCTCGCGCCCTCTCGCTGGTTCGCTCTCCCTCGTCTTATCCTGGCCTGTCTCATATTCTGCCTTCGTCCGCTTCCTGTCTTCTGATTTTCCCTCTTTCATTACCACTTTTTTTTATTCCTCGTTGTAGCTCTTGTACGGATCACACCATCCTTCTCCCACCCATCCATCATACGGAAGACACCGCCAGCCGACCCCTGTGCCTGTGTCGAGCTCAACCGCTAAATCCCCCTCTGTCCCCCACCCCCTAAAGCAACCGCTCTCTTGTCCCTCCGCCTCCTGGCCATCGTCTCGAACCACGTTTCCAGCATCCGTCCGAATCAACAGAGTCTCAAGTAAAACTATTTGTTACCCACACACGGGATCAGAAGCTCCCCAGCTCTGCAACCCCGTGCGTCCCGAGTCCCGAACCAACGACGTCAACGCCAGCCCACCATTACCTCCCGAGCCGCACCATTCCCTACGGAGTACGCGCATCGCCATTCTCGAGCCTCCATCGTCTTGGCGCAGCACATCCCCCATCCCATAGCCACGCTACCATTTTCAGAGCCCACGCACCCCTAAATACCGACGTGAGCCTGAGCCCCCCGACAACCCGATCGCCTACGTCACCCCCCGCCTCGGCCCGTTTGGCGTGACACGTCTGTTGCGTACGCTCTGCATTGGCGTTGGCATTGGCATTGATTGGCATTGGCAAACGCCCTGGCCCTCCCCAAATCTGCGTCTGTACGCGGGTTTTGCCTCGCCTGTAACCTGCGACTCAAGCAACCTGCGCGACCTCCTGTCCGCCCCGCGCATCCATCCGCAGCCCACCGTAACCCACACCACCTCACAGCCCACAACGCAAGCCCGCAGCCCCGGGACCCAGCACGCCTCCCGAGCCCGCTGCTGGGCTGTGCCGCCGTTCCCTCACAGCATTGGTCGCTTTCGCCTCTGGGAGCCCTTTTTGTAGGGGTTCCCCTCCCCCCCGTCGCCCAACATGGTTCGCATCATCCCGACACGTCTAAAGTCCAGCTCCTCCCTCAACAACAGCCGTAGCAACAGCCCTAGGCGCTCCAACAGCAACGGCAACTCCATCGCCAACGCCGCCAGCAACACCAGCACCGCCGCCAGCAACAACGGAACTGGCAAAGCCCAAGGGCACAACCCCTCCAGGATGGCCAGCGATCTCTCCGCGAAAGACAAGGACGGCGGTCTGACCTTGAAGGTCGTCATCCTGCGCGTACGTCACCTCGGCACCCAGCCCTACCGCCGCCAACACCACCACCACCCATGATCCTGCCCCCTCGACCGCTAACCGTGTCTTGCGTATTCTAGGCTCGTAATCTCGCCGCCAAGGACCGCAATGGAACTTCAGACCCCGTACGTCGAAGCTTCTCAACCCCATTTCCCGATCACAGCTGACATGAACTCCCTCCTCCTAGTACCTCGTCCTCACTCTCGGCGATGCCAAAGTCGTGACCCACGAAATACCCAAGACCCTCAACCCAGAATGGAACGTCATCGAAGAAATGCCCGTCAACTCCCCCGACTCCCTCATCCTCGACGTCATCTGCTGGGACAAGGACCGCTTCGGGAAGGACTACATGGGCGAGTTTGACGTCCCGCTGGAGGAGCTTTTCACCGCCGACAGGACGGAACAGGAACCCAAATGGTACTCCCTCAGGAGCAAGCGTCCTGGCAAGAAGACGAGCGTCGTTTCGGGCGAGGTCTTTCTGCAGTTCACTTTGTTCGACCGCAGCAACATCGCGGCCAGTCGCGAGCAGATCTTCGAAAAGTTCTCCGCGATCGTCCAACAGGTTCCCGTGGGCTCTCGTAACCCCACGCCGCTCATGACGCCCTCTCTCGCGCCCGTCCGCGGGCCCCTGGGCGAGACCGACGGCGCCCGCTCGCCGCCGATCGACCCGACCGATCTGACACCCGATGACGACGACGACGACGACGAACTCGACGCCGACTCGAGCCTCTCCGACGACGAGGAAGACTCCACAAAGCCCGAGGTCATAGAGAAGAGGAAACGGCGCCTTCGCATTAAGGGCCTCAGAAGACGGAGGAGAAAGGGTGGGAACCTGTTCGAATTCAACAGCAGCGGCAGTGACGTTGTTGGCGTCATCTATCTCGAGATCCTCAACATCACCGACCTTCCGCCGGAGCCCAGCGCGACCCGAACTACCTTTGACATGGATCCCTTCGTTGTTGCCTCCCTGGGCAAGAAGACGTACCGGACGAAACGAGTCCGTCACAATCTGAACCCGGTCTACAACGAGAAGATGGTGTTCCAGGTCCAGGGGCACGAGCAGTCGTACTCGTTCAACTTCACTGTCATTGATCACGACAAGTACTCTTCGAACGACTTTGTGGCCGACTGTAACCTCTCTATCAAGGAATTGATCGACAACGCCCCCAAGGCCGACCCCGCCACGGGTCTGTACCAACTGCGCGAGCCCCCCGAGCACACGCCGGCTGCGCAGCACCGCTCGCGCTTCCGCAAGCTCGGCGTGTCCCGAACGTCATCTTCCCAGAGCCTCAGCAGGATGGTCCGGCCTTCGCTCTCGAAGCAAGCTAGTGCTGCTTCGGGCGTCTCCCAGCTCGGCACCCCTTCGCCCCCCGCCGGCCAGTCGCAGGCGCTCAACCCCGAGTTCCTCAGCCCCGAGCAGGCTATTGCTGGTGCCGGTGCCGACACGGCCGAGGCCGAAGGCGACGATGCCCACTTTGTTGACTTCCAGCTGCCCCTGAAGATGAAAGACGCCAGCAAGTGGGAAGCCAAGCACAGCCCGACCCTCTTCGTCCGCGCTAAGTTCGTGACGTACCCGGCCCTGCGGCAACAGTTCTGGCGCTCGCTGCTGCGACAGTACGACACGGACGAGAGCGGCCGCATCAGCAAGGTCGAGCTCACCACGATGCTGGACACTCTGGGCTCGACGCTGCGCGAGTCGACCATCGACAGCTTCTTCCAGCGGTTCCCTCACAAAGCTCACGACGAATCAGGAGAGGACGTCTATGACCTGACCATGGATGAAGCTGTCATCTGCTTGGAGGATCAGCTGGAAGCTAAGAACCGCCCTCAGCCCTCACTGGCAGACAAGGTCAAAGGCGTACTGGCCGACGCCGATAAGGCGGGCAAGAACCTGCTCCACCTCCCCCCCGCCGGAGGCAAGGAGAACACCCCGCCAGTCTCCGTGCAGGACGCCAGCGCGGCAGGCTTGACGTCTGACTCGACGATCGTCGTCCCTGAACTCAACACGCCGGGTGAGGAAGGAGATCTGCTCACCCAGGACGACCTGATCGAAGACCGTACCGACGAAGAACACGTGGTGGAGATCAGGGAGTGTCCCATCTGCCACCAGCCGCGACTGAACAAGCGCAAGGACACCGACATCATCACGCACATTGCCACGTGCGCCAGCCAGGACTGGCGACAGGTGAACAACCTGGTCATGGGCGGATTCGTCACCTCGAGCCAGGCGCAGCGCAAGTGGTACTCCAAGGTTCTGACCAAGATATCCTACGGAGGCTACAAGCTCGGCGCCAATTCGGCCAACATTCTTGTGCAGGACCGCATTACGGGCCAGATCAACGAGGAGAAGATGAGCGTCTACGTTAGGCTGGGCATTCGCCTCCTGTACAAGGGGCTGAAGTCTGGCAATATGGAGACGAAGAGAAGTACGTGCCTAGTTTGTCGAAGCTGGCCTTGATCCCTTGCTAACACCATAACAGTCCGTAAAATGCTCAAGAGCATGAGCGTCAAGCAGGGCAAGAAATTCGACGATCCGGCGTCCAAGGCGGAGATCCCGAAGTTTATCCAGTTCCACCGACTGGACATGTCCGAGGTTCTTCGGCCCCTGGAAGATTTCAAGAACTTCAACGAGTTTTTCTACCGAGCACTAAAGCCGGATGCTCGGCCGTGCTCGGCGCCTGACCACCCGGGCATTGTAGTTTCGCCGGCCGACTGCCGAAGCGTCGTCTTCAACAGCGTCGACCATGCCACGAGCGTATGGGTCAAGGGTCGCGAGTTCTCAATCAAGAGGCTCCTGGGCGACGCGTATCCAGAAGACGCCAAGCGGTACGACAACGGCGCGCTGGGTATCTTCCGCCTGGCGCCGCAGGACTACCACCGTTTCCACATCCCTGTCGACGGTGTGCTGGACAAGCCCAAGCTGATCGCGGGCGAGTACTACACGGTCAACCCGATGGCCATCCGGTCGGCTCTCGACGTGTACGGCGAAAATGTCCGGGTCATCTGCCCGATTGACAGCCCCAAGCACGGCCGTGTCATGGTCATCTGCGTGGGCGCCATGATGGTAGGCAGCACAGTCATCACGCGCAACGAGGGCGAGCAGGTCAAGCGTGCAGAGGAGCTCGGCTACTTCAAGTTTGGCGGCAGCACGATCGTGCTTCTCTTCGAGGAGGGCAAGATGCGGTTCGACGACGACCTGACTGACAACTCGGCGGGCGCTCTTGAGACTCTGGTAGGTGACGACTGCTGAAACAGAAGAAAAGTCCTTGACTGACATGGAATGATAGGTACGGGCAGGCATGTCCATCGGCCACTCGCCAGACGAGGCGCAGTGGACGCCGGACATGCGCAAGAACGCCGAGGACATTACGGACGCGGAGAAGAAGGAGGCGAAGCGGCGCATCCAGGGCAGCGTCGGGGAAGAGTCGTCGAGCGGGGACGAGACGCCTGCGGCCAAGCCGGACGCGCAGACGGTGGCCGCCTCGACGATGTAGAGCGGCGGACCCGGCACGCGAAGGGCTGCGCGGCACCGGTGTCCGCGATTCTTCCACCTCCCACGGCCCTGGCATGTGAGCTGGGCAGGGCGATGACGATAGAGCAATCCATAGACAGGGTGGGGAGAGCAAAAAATCAACGAACACGTTTCGGATTTGGGCGTTGAGGGGTGGTTTTTCTTGATTTATCATTTTTGTCGACGCGATGAGCGTGGCTCTCAACAAGCCCACAGGGAGCGAAGCGAAGAACAGATTTAGGGAGGACGAGGAGGACGAGGAGGACGAGGCCCAACTGAACGTTGGAGCAGCTGGCAGCAGTAAGCGGGCGGTACATATGAGATGACAGACCAAGGGGTGAACCGGAGCGTGTAGCGGAACGAAACGACCACGTGCACAGCAAGCTAGCGAGCAATACAGAGAGGAGGTGCAAGCAATCGTGGGAGAGTGGCATGTTTGTTTCAACTGACGCCTGTTGCGGGCCCATCATGATGTGATCCGGGACGAGTATGAGGTGCGGCCCCGCGCGGGCGACGATCGGACGGGTTGCGCCATCGCACGCCATCCAGGGCGCCCGACAGCCCGGCACACTGTACGGGGTGGGTGTCATGACATCACAAGGGGGGAAGCAGCACGGTGAGACGCGTGAAGAAAGTGATTCTTGTTCATGCCAGATGGGAGTCTGGTGCTGTTGTTGTTGGTGGTGGTGGTGGGGGTATCTAGATCTCCTCGCGGCGCGTCCTGCCCTCGGCGCGGCCCTGTTCGCCCGAGGCGATTCCGCGCGGGCTGAACTGAGCCACGTGCCGTCTGTGGGGAGACATGTCCTCCGTCGAGACCCTTTGGTGGATGTCGCGGGCGTTCCCTGAATGACAGCCCGCTCGCTGCTGCGGGATGGGACGTCGTGTTCTCCTTGCCCCGACGCGTGCCTGGCCCCTATTATCCCCCGATGTTCCCTTCCCGTGCGCCGCCGACGCCCTGTTTGAAAATTGAAGATTGCCCCGACGCCTGCGTGACGCTCCCGCGTTGCCCGATGAGATGGATTAGGTGGATGGTGAAAAGCGCGTGTGATGGTATGGGTTTGTCGCCTGGTGCAGGGACGCTTCACTTGCCGCCGCTGCTGCGCCAGGAGCTGATGCTGGAGGAGCGGGACATGGGAACGGAGGGGACGTCGCTCCTGTCGCTGTCCATGCTGCGCTTCTCCTGGGAGGGGAAGTAGGGGACGGCGGGGTGGAGGGTGGGCGAGGTCGGGTCGGGGGAGCCGTGGCGGGTCTGGCGCCAGGAGGAGGCGATCTGCTTGCAGAGGTGGGAGGACATTGTGTAAGAGGGCGACATGTTGGGTTTGGTTTGTTGGCGCGGTGATGATGTGGTGATGTGGTGATGTGGTGATGTGGTTGTGAGCTCGGACGTGTAAGTGAGAGCGGGCGGGTGTAGATGGGTGTAGATGGTGTGGGCTGCGAGGCAAGAAAGAGCACTGATAGTCTGGGCGATATAGATGACTGGGTCAGGGTCTGGATCGAGATCAGGAGCAGATGAAAGGAGACGAAACGAACGAAAGGGCAGCCGGGTCCCCTTTAAAGGGCCAGGCAGTCGAGCTGAAGCTGGGCCCATGAATGGCGTCAAAAGGTAGGGAAACCGTACGGTGCTGCACCTTCCTTGCCTTCCCTGGACCTCACGGCACGGTACGGTGAAGGGGCAGGCAGCCTTGGGCACGGTGGGGGCGCATCCCCCGCTCGAGAGCGCCCCCCGCCAATGGGCGCCGCGGCATATGGATGACCAGGTGGGAGCGACCGTGCCATTTGTGTCGTGTGGCTGTGCTGAATCGCACCACCAACACACCAGCGCCGTCCGTCGTCAGGCCTGCTCTGCGCTTTTGTCATCCGGGCTGCTGGGGAGGGAGGGGGCCTGGAACTGGAACCTCTGCTTCCGGGTGGGTGCATCCTCACACCATTTCGTGCGTTGCGGGCGACGTGTTCTCCTCCCAGCAACGCTGCGAAGCGGGCTGGCAGGTGTTCATCTGGTCTGGAACCACCTTCTCTCAGGTACGCCTTCCTGCGATCGAGGAACGGGCACTAGCTCGACTCGAACGCGAGACAAGGACTCGGACTCATTGGCCGGGAACGCGGCGGCGGTGAGTCAGCCTCCCCACCGGTGCCCATCGTGAACGATGTTGTTGATGGATTGGTGATCAACAGTCAGGGCCAAGTCAGGGTCTCAGGCGCGATTCCGTGGTACTTGTAAGCTGGCCGTGCCTGAATAAATCCTGGCAGGCAGCAAGACGCTGCTGGAACGTCACTGGAGGTGGGGCATCGGTCACTGGACCCGTCCTGCTGATCAAGCTGTGGCTGGTGCGCCGGCCGTTTGTCTCAGCCGCCCGGCTGTCGGTCGGTCTGCCCCATTCAACGTCCAGAGAACATCGCTCTTGTCTGTAGTTGCTGAGATGCGCTACTCCATCGACGGAGCCGTACTCAATAAGTGCTGACACGGTTGAGCGATGTGGCCGGACGAAGCTGGACTAGATGCGCTGTGATGAGCAAGAGAGAAAAACCCCAAGGTTGTCGCGGGTCACGAAAGGCCTCCCGCGGAAGCCGAGTCCCCCTCTGCCAAACATGCATACGAGCGAGGACCACTGTTCTTTGGCTTTTTGTACTAGATATAAGTCGAGATTCAGGAGTGGTCGTTGTCTCCCGTTCAGGTGCAGAGAAGGCACGTGATGCACTGTGGTGTGGGTCCTTCGTTGAGTACCTAGGTACCTACCCAGGTACCTAGGCAGGTATGTCGCAACGCTTGGCTCCGGTGGTGATGAGGCTGGAAGAACACACCCTGTTTGCTTTCTAGAGATTGGAAGGATGGTTTGCAGCGGGAAGAAGCCCATACTCCAGATGCTCGAGGTCGACCCGGTTCTTGTGGACTCACTGACCCACGTCTGCGCCCAGCCTTGGATCAACTGGTCAAGCACCTCCCAGCTTGCCCAGCACACCTCCATCACCAAATCACCATACCTACTCGCGGGCTAGGCCTCGCCCTGACTCGCTGTCGCATGCCGCCCGACGACTTCTTACCGCTTCTGGCTGCCATCTCGCCATGCCTTGCAGCCGACGCCCTCCGTCCGACCGGCGCCAGCCTGCACGCCGCACCGAGACGCGAGACGTGTAGCTCGCCGCCCTCCGTCCATCGCCATCTCGAACCTCTCTCATCCAGGCGCCACCCTCTCAGTCTTCGTTCCGGAACCGGCTGGCCGTCCCGCCCCCGTGGTCCTGGAAAGCCCGCCTGCCACGTGTGGTGCCCCTGGGCCGTGCATGTCTCACAACGCACCATCCGCCTCCGGCCCCTTTGGCATCAGCGTTCGGGATCAACAGCGGAGGAATCCCTCACCAACACATCCCATCTCCGGTGAAATAACCCCTGTGATCACGACGCGCGCGACCGCTTATCCTGGGCCAACGGAGCCCTCAATAGTCCTGAAGGATCCCGCCATGGCACACCAAGCGGAGTGGTTATCACCGCAGAGTATTGCGTGATAGCGGGGAGGCACCGCGTATTGGCCGCTCGGGGTCTGACCCAAGAGCCCGAGCAGGCATGACGAGAGCTTCAACCCCATCTCTCCCTGTGAATCGTCATCGCGAGGCTCCACAGCGCCCTTGCGAGCTCGGAAACTTCTGATATCGCGGATGGCGTATAATTACTCGGGACGCTGCCGCCGTCTCCCTCTGGCCTGCAGTGAGCTCGAGTCCTCATCCTTTGGTCGACGCCTCGCAGTTGCAGCCGCGTCCTCTCCCCCACACTCCCACCCACACAGTCGATACGTGATCCGACCGTCTCCGAGGCCATGGCCAGCGAGAAGGGTGTTCAGCCTGGACCCCAGGTGACCAAGGAGGCCAAGCTGTCGAACGAGGCCAACGAGTCGCCGTCCAAGGGCAGGTCCGTCGCGGAGAAGAACGCCGACGTCACGCTGCGGCTCCTCGAGAAGCATGGCCACGAGTTCGGACCCCTCACCCCCGAGGCGGAGAAGAAGCTTCGCAGGAAGCTGTACCTGCGCGTCATGCTCCTCCTGTCCGCCATCAACATCATGCTCTTTGTAAGGCACCGAAGCTCTCCTGGTGTCATATCGGTCGTGTGTCGAGCAGCTCGCTGACGGTCCACCGTTCTAGGTCGACAAGTCAACCCTCGGATACTCTGCCATCCTCGGTCTGTTTGAGGAGACCGGCATCCAGCAGACCGAGTACAACAATCTGAACACCATGTTCTACGTCGGTAAGTCACCTGCCTGCCAACGAACCCCCCAGCCCCCTCCGACCAGCCAGGCTAACAGATGACCAGGCTATCTGGCGTTCCAGTGGCCCGGCCACTACCTGATGCAGCGGCTGCCGTTCGGCAAGTACGTGGCCACGACCATCTTCTGCTGGTCCGTCATCATCTTCCTGCACTGCGTGGCCACGCGCTACGCCGGCCTCGTCGTGATGCGCCTCGCGCTGGGCGCCGCCGAGGCCGTCATCGTGCCGGCCATGGAGATCACCATCGGCATGTTCTTCAACCGCCACGAGCAGTCCTTCCTGCAGCCCGTCCTCTGGATCACCTGCCAGGCGGCGCCCATCGTCACGGGCTTCATCTCGTACGGCCTGCTCTGGGCCACGGGGCCCGTCCTCCCCTGGAAGCTCCTCCACATCGTGACGGGCGGCCTCACGCTGATCCTCGCCATCTGGGTGTGGATCGACTACCCCAGCAATCCGGCCGAGGCGCGCTGGCTGACGCTCGAGGAGAAGGTGCAGGTGATCCGGCGCGTGCACAAGGCGCAGCAGAGCTCGATCGAGCAGAAGCACTTCAAGCGGGAGCAGTTCATCGAGACGCTCCGGGACCCCGTGTCGTGGCTCTTCGCGCTGCAGTCCTTCACGCTCATGTTCTCGAACAACCTCAACTACGGGCAGAAGAACCTCATCACGACGTCCATCGGCATCACGCCGCTGGGGTCGACGCTCGTGGCGGCCGCGGGCGGCGGGTTCGGCGTGGCGTGCTGCGTCGTGGCGACGTTCGCGCTGCGCCGGTGGCCGCGCAACCTGGCGCTGCACGGGACCGTGTGGTGCATGCCCGCGGTGGCGGGGGGCATCGCCATGACGACGGTCGACTGGGAGCAGAAGATCGGGCTGCTCGCGTGCCTGATCCTCGCGGCGTCGACGTACGGCGTCACGTACATCATCGCGCTCGGGTGGACGACGTCGACGGCCGCCGGGTACACCAAGAAGCTGACGCGCAACGTCATGTTCATGCTGGGCTACAGCGTCGGCAACCTCGTGTCGCCGCAGATCTGGGTCGCCAAGAACGGCCCGCGGTACTACGGCGCCTGGGCGTCCATGATCTCCGTCAGCTGGGTCGGCACGCCCATCATCCTGTGGATCATCCGCTTCATCCTGGCCCGGCGCAACGCCGAGCGCCGCGAGTACATCGCCGGGCTCAGCGACGACGAGCGCGAGGGCTTCGTCGAGGTGGTCGACGAGAGCGGCGAGGTCGTGCGCACCAAGGTCGACCTCGCCGTGCTGGACCTGACCGACCTGCAGAACAAGCAGTTCATCTACCCCCTGTGAAGCGGCCTGGGTGCTGCCGTCGGGCCCCTGTTAGGTAGCCATCAATAATACAGACTTCCGTGACTCTCTACCAACACAGTATGATGGGCGTGAATTGTATGCCCGTGGCATGTCACCATCGGCTATTATTCCTCTCGGGTGAAGAGTATAGATCCCTATCAAGCCGCTATCGAGAGCCCGTACGTTTAAACCTGAGAATAGGGGTAGCCACCCCCCCCCCCCTTTCCTCTCTCCCCGAAATAATCATAGTCCAGCCAGTACAGCTCGTCGCCCCGACACTAGCGCGACACGAGACAAAGACGGCTAGGTCGGGGTGTAGTGGTCGCGCCAGGAATGCCTCTCCTCGAAGCCCAGCAGGCGCTTCATCTTGCGGTTCGACACGGGGGCCTCGGTATCGCCCATGTCGCGGGTGAATGGCACGTCCGGGTAGAGCTCGCGCAGCAGGTCGGCGGTGCGGCGGTCGTTGGTGATGGCGTCGTTGGTGGCGTTGAAGACCTGGAAGCCGAGGCCGTCGGTGTCGAGTGCGCGGTGGCACATGCGGCCGAGATCGCGGGCGTCGGTGTAGGCCCAGCCGTGGACGGCCCAGCGGTGGGGCTCGGCGAGGTAGGAGGGGAAGAGGCGGGGGTAGTCGTCGGGGGTGAGGACGGCGCCGATGCGCAGGCAGTAGACGTCGGTAGCGTAGCGGGCGGCGAAGCTGCGGGCCATGGTCTCGCCGAGGAGCTTGGAGAGGGCGTAGGGGTCGGTGGGGTTGCAGTCGGCCGTCTCTTCGACGGGGAAGGAGGCGTAGGGGACGGGGCGCTCACCGTCGGCGTAGGTGGCGCCGTAGACGGTGAGACTGCTGGCGAGGATGATCTTGGGCACGCGCAGCTTGCAGGCGGCCTCGAGGACGTTCTGGAAGCCGGCCATGTTGGCGCGGAGGATCTCCGTGTCGGGGGCGAGCATGGGGCGGGGAATGCCGGCGAAGTGGACGACGGCGTCGGGCGGGCCGGGGGGCCCCGGGGGCAGTGGCTCAGAGAGAGTGAGATGGGAGCTGAAGGCGCTGAAAACCTGGCCGGCGTCCGTGATGTCGCACTTCATCGTGTGAACGTTGGGCTCGTCGAGGGGCGTCACGTCGAGATTGAGGATCTGGTGGCCTTCTCGGAGGAGCTCGCGGACGGCCCGGCGGCCTGCCTGGCCGGAGCCGCCGGTGAAGATGATGCGCTTGCCCATGTCGTCCGGGAGCTGAAGATGCTCAATGGTGGTAATGCAATGGTGAATAGTGAAGGTCGGAGGAAACGATGGCCTCGTTTGGACGGTGTGAGGCTGATGGTGTCTGCACCAGCCTGTGTCACTCGAGGCAGGTAGGGGAGGCAGGATAAGTAGAGACGGGGTGTGGTTTCCGTACTCAAATGCCAGACTCGGCCGCACTTGCCTCGCCTGGGCTGTTCAGTGACAAGTGGGTGATATAGGTTCTACGCACGTCACGGTACAGCCGTACTCTCGCCACACCACAGGGGCCGTCTTCAGAGAGATCATGCCTTAGACAGTCTCCACTCGCTCCCTCGGACGACCAGCGGAAGGCACGAGGATCGCAGCCTGCAGAACACATCATCGGCCTCGCGTTGTCTTGGGCCGGGAATCATTGGTCACGCGAAGACCATGTGCCTTTGTGGGGAGGGGGGGGGGGTCTGTTTGCGTATTCAACCCGAATAACAGACTGCCCTCCTTTCCGAGGCCCGAAGACCCCACGGGGCAGGAGGTTGTCCGGCGGGAGGTTCTGCCGTTGGCGTCTGGCAATCAAGCCCCGGTAAGAACGTTCTGTTCATGTGGTTGCTGTGGTTGGTGTATGCATCTCGGTGGTTCGGTCTAATAGGTAGTTGCCGTCATGGACGTCTAACTCCCCTGATGCCCAGGTGCCCCTCCCACCTCCTCTCGAGGTCGTTCAGGGCGGCTGCCGGGTCGCTTGACCCTACACGTGACCAACCCATCCCAGGCACTGGATGTGCTGAGGCGCCACGATCCCCCTTAAGACACGGGCAGGCAGCCCCCAGTGGGAGGTTCCTTCCCTGCGGCACCTGCGGAGCCTACCCCTGGCCCTTGGCCCTGTAAGGTACTGCACCTCGATCGATGATCTTCCCGTCCTGCGAACCATCGTCGGCCAATTTACTCGTTAGCTTCTGTATCCTCCCACCTCATCGACACCGTCGAGCCCTCATAGTAGGTTCCAGCCCCGCCCCCCATCAACGTGCGACCGCGACGCCCCCATCTTGGTTCATGGGAAACTCATCACCCAAGATGAGCTCCCGAATGGTTGGCAGCGGTGCCCTGTCCCGGCGTGCATCATGAAACGACGCCCCCCCCCATCACGAGCCGCCTCTTGACCCCTCGAGCCCGGTCGGACCCCTTCGAACCCCCTCTACGCAGGTCGTCGCATGATTCTCGCGGCCACGCCGGGCACCACATGGCGCAAGAGCCCACTACCCGCGCGAAAGAAAGAAAAAAAAAGAGTCGCATTCGAGTCAGAAGAGGGGACGCTCGCATGAATGATCGATCCCATTTGTGACCCATCCGGCCACCGACGGCTGCACATGATGGATGCTCCTGCTTGCTTGTTGCGGCTCCGTCCCATCTCATCCCGGCCAGCTGCCTCCTCAGGACGCCCAGAGTCCCGTCTCCGTCCTACGTTCCACGCATGCCGGCGGCTGGACGAATCGAGAATCGCCCACTGCAACGTCAAAAAGGACGATCCGATCCAATGCAACACGGCTGGGCGTCCGTGTGCTGGAGACTCGACCGGTCTTCGGCAGCAGACGACTGATCACCGCGAGGGTTCAGTGCCCAGCATTCAGGATCCGACACCAAACCCACCGCCTGGGCTTAGCGTTCCTTGAAACCGCCTCTTGGCTACGGTTCGATTCCGGCCGGAAACCACAGACAGGGGCCCGCCGGCCACCGCGATCACCGCCGGCTTGCTTTTTCCCTGCGGCAATCTACGACTTCATGGAGGCGCCATCGTGGCCATTTCGAGTGAACAAGCAACGAACCCACCCCCTCGAACCCATTTCTTCGAGACGGCGCCTCGGCCTCGCGTCGCCATCTGGCCTGACCCAGCTCAAAAGACGCACCATGGTCGACGGTCGATGGCCCGTGGACCGTGAGCCGTCCGCCCTCTTTCGTCTGAAAGTGACTGACCACCCGTGCCCCCCGATCTCAACGCCATCCCATCTTCACAGCCCGACCAGTCGCGCGGCCGTGGCCCTTGGGTCGCTGCCTGGCCAGCCCCCCCAAAGCCCGGTACCACATCCCGACGGCAATACCCCTGACGCATTGCATCATGGCTTAGCATCCTGGCTGTGTTCCCCGTCGACACGGCCAAGCCTTAGGAAACTCCATCTCCATGATCTGCCAGGGCCATGCAATATCCCGTCCATTAAGGGAACGGTCTTTGTGCCGCCTCCGGGGGGGGGGGGGGGGGGGGGGGGGGGGGGGGGGGGGGGGGGGGGGGGGGGGGGCTGGCTCTTCTCAGACGTGTACGGCCGCCTTACCGGACATACAAGACTCGTCTCGACCCCTGCCTGCCACGCCGACGGGCCGCTGTTTTTTCTCTTTTCTGTTCCGATCTCTTTCGTTGCGTGTATCAGTAGAAACTGAGAAGTCTGATCTAAGGCTCTTCGTGGCAACCCTGGTCTTGTTCCCGTTCGACGAGCTACACTCCCTTCGCAACACGCCATTCATGTCGACGTAGTCTCACCCTTCAATATCCCCGGTGTTATCGGACATGGAGCCTGCCAAC
This sequence comes from Verticillium klebahnii, assembly GCA_002851715.1. Lineage (NCBI taxonomy): Eukaryota > Fungi > Ascomycota > Sordariomycetes > Glomerellales > Plectosphaerellaceae > Verticillium > Verticillium klebahnii. Next base: position 5,063,062 of record NMXL01000003.1, on the reverse strand, counting down.
GCGCCTCGAGATGAGGGAGATCTGAGCCCCAGGAATCAGACACCCGCCAGCTTGGAGAAGGTTGGGACGATAGCAAGGTCAGTCGCCCCAGCTGAGGCGCAAACGCCACCCGCACCTTACTGATGCCCCTCCCAGCAGTAGCAGCAGTGGGCCGACGACAAGCACCATTAGTAGGCCGGAGACGAGCAATGTGAGCAGGAGGCGGCAGAGCAGCATAAGCAGGCCGGGAACCAGTGCTACCAGGACGACCAACAGACAGACCATCCAGTGGCCTTTCATGCACGGCGGGGTGCCCGAAGACGCGGAAGAGGGCCACTCGGATTCTTCTTCGTCCTGGCGCCCCCTCACTTCCACCAACCCCCGGCGAGCGACCTGGCAGCACGCCAAGCGCGAGTCGACCACCACCCTCCTGGACTTTGTGCCGGACTACATCATCAACTACTTGCGCGGCGAGACGCCCGAGACCCTGGCTCGGAAAAGGGAAAAGCAGAAGACCCCGGACCCCGAGGATGTCGCTGCCGCCTTGAGACAGCGCTTCGGCCCCGACGGATTCTTCGACACGGGTTCAACCGTGAGCCGGCCCATTTCCGCCAGGTCGCTTGACGATGTCGAGCAGATGCTGGGAAACGAAGGCGGATGGGGCGTGAGGACGGGCAAGGGTTTCTGGGCCTCCTTGGACGGCTGGAGGGGCGGGATCGCCGTTCACGTCGCCATTGCCGGCGGCATTCTCGTCACGACCATCATCTTCTTCGTTGTCGCCATGGCCATGCAGCGCAGCGGCGAGAGTCGCATTTTCCAGGGCTCCTGCGACTCGGCACAGCGAATCAACTTTGGTCTGCATGCCGCCATAAACTTCTTGGTCGTGGCCCTCTTGTTCGGCGCCAACTACACCTTCCAGGTGCTTAGCAGCCCGACCCGCGTCGAGGTTGATCTTGCCCACGCTGGGCAGAAGTGGCTTGATATCGGCATTCCATCTCTCAAGAATTTCAAGTTCATATCGAAACGCCGCGCCGTGCTGGCCAGTATTCTTCTCGTGGCGGCCATCTCTACCCAAGTAATGTGGGTTGAATTCTTTTGTTTGTGTCTTGTCATGCTCAACACTAACCCCCCTGCCCAGATATAATGCAGTAATTTTCACCACAAAATTCGTCCCCTCGCATGACATTCTCATGGTCACCGAGTCTTTTGCCAACGGTGCCGCCTTTAACGACGCCCGCAGCAGCAATGCCGCGGGCCTGCAGCGTGCGGATATTCTGGCTCTGCAGGAACTGGCCTCGAACGGCCGGCTCACCAGCCTTGACATGGCCGACTGTCTCGAACGGTTCAGCGGCCCTTTCCAGACAGACTTCAATGCAGTGCTGCTGATCACCGACGACGACTCGCAGAGCAGCTCTCTTCTCCAGACCGCCCCGCCATCATCTCCCTTGTCGGATCTTGTCAACACGAGGGACCCCACCAGCGTCACATTCGGTGCCAACGAAATCACATCTTGCCTGGCGAGACCAGCAGATAAAACGGCCGCTGTGTGCGCCATTGACACAAACGATGCTGTCCTCGGCGCCATCATCTTTCCCGCCTTCGCCATCGTCGCTACCACCGTCGCGATCCTGGCCATCCAGTACTTCTCTCCGCTCGTCACCCTCGGAGATGCGCTGAGCTCCTTTCTCACCCTGGAGGACAAGACCGTTCGCGGCGCCTGCCTTCTCACGAAGGCCGATGCCCAGCAGGGCCGCTGGGCTTCCATCATTCACCAAGCGCAATACTACCTGCCCAGGGGTCACCTCTGGGCGCGTTCTGTCAGCCTACCGCGTTGGGTCGTTTGGGTCGTTTCCTGGGCGGCACCCACAGCATTCGTCAGCACCCTGCTGGGTCTTGCGCTCCCGTCTGGCGATGGCTTGACAAACCCAGTTTCTGGCCTGTTTTCCAACGCAAAGGCGTTCCATTTTCTCGTTGACCCAAGCACCAGCCATTCTGCGCTCGCCATCCTCTCTGCGCTGCCTCAACTCCTCCTCGCGGCTCTGTACTTGACAACCAACGCCCTTCTCTCGAGCTACTACCTCTCTAACGAACTCTCCCTATACGCCATCCCCGGCGCCTCTCTCCCCCTCCGGGTTTCCTCCCGCAACCCCGTCGGCGCCCAGACCTCGTCTCTCTACCTTACTCTCCCTCGCCCCATATCTTGGCTTCTTCTCGCCCTTTGGATCCCCCTCTCTCTCTTCCTCTCCCAATCGCTCCATCCCGTCGTCCTCGCCTTTCGCCCCGCCGCCTCGAACGTCGCATCCACCTCGAGCCGCCTCGTCCTGACCCCTGACGCGACATCCCTCCTCGTCGTGCTGGCACTGCTCCTCGCCGTTGCGGCGCTGGTGCTCCTCCTCGGCCTACGTCGCGCAGACGGTAGCGCTACGGCTGGTGAGGACGGCGCGGCGAGGGGAAACCCGCTGGTGCTGCCCGGGGGGAGCTGCTCGGCCGTGTTGGCGGCGAGGTGTCGGCGGTTGGCGTCGGACCGCGATGCGGCCTCGGGCTTGTTGGCGTGGGGAGTGATTCGAGAGGGCAGGGTAGAGGGCGAGTTTGGGACGACGGGGTTTTCGACTTTGGAGGTTCAGAGGGTGGATCTGGAGAAGGGGTATGCTTGAGACGGAGTTACTTCTTTTCGTATAGTTTTGGCGTTGGCCCTGGTTGGGCACTGGATGATGGAATGGGATAGGGAAAGGGACAGGGAAAGGTGGTGATCAGGGGCTCGTGGTGGGAATGATATACCTCGGCTGAGGTGAGAGCCATGTGGAGTTCCGTGTCTTTACCACTTTATTTATACCCGGATATTGTTTTTTAACGTTTATATGGTAATCAATCATTTCATCCAGGTTGTTCGTGTCCTTCTGGAAAGTATTACTCGGGTGTGCGCTGCATGGATGGCTCAACATAGACAGCCACCGCGAGACCCGTGGGGTACCTAACCTGCGTCTCAGATCTACAAAAAGCTTTCTGAATATGCACGGATTCTAGCCAGGTTCTAGACAGCGGCTTGCCTAACGCCTGGCCATGCTCTTGTGCTGGATAATCATGAAGCCGCCAGATATTCTCACCTGTGAGGTCGGCCGCGAGCTCTGTATCTTCATGAATGATCAACTCGCTGGTCAAATCAAGACGTGCACCCCGACATCAAAACATAATGCTGCCTCTGATCAGATAAACCGCACGCACCCAAGTGATCACCACCTAAACCGAGACGCAGAAACCCGTCAAGCGCGCCGTAACAAATGGATTCGTCATCATGTTGTACACTCAGTAACGACTGCTTCGCACTCCCATTTGAACCAACACAAACGCCCTGGGATGCGAACTCCAAAAACTCCCTCGTCTGAATCAAAACCCCCCGTGCGCCAACGCGACCCGCTCGTATAGTCAACGTCATCGTACAACTGAAAGAAAGAAATGGATGCCCTGGTCGCCCTCACGCGTCGTCTGCGACAGCGCTCTCGTCAGCAGCCTGGACGGGCTTGGCCCCTCCGTTCGCCGGCGAGGAGACCTGCACGTTGCCCCTCGCCTTCTCCTGGCTCTCGACGAACCGCTCCCAGTACTCCGGGTCGACCTGGCGCAGCGCCTCGGAGATCTGCACCCTGTCCTCGCGGAAGAGGCGCACGATGCCCTTCTCCTGCACCTTGCGGCTGAGGTCCGGGTCGTTGAGCTCCTCGACCATGTCCATCATGGACGCCTCGTGCTTGGGCTCCACGACCAGCTCGTCAACATTATTCAGCAGACCGTAGTGCTCGGGCTTGATGATGCCGGAGCGGAACTTGTGGCCCGCGCGGAGCATGCGACCCTCCTCGTCGGCCAGCGCGCGGGACGTGTGCGACATGATCGAGTTGGACCGAGAGAGACTGGGCCGGACCTGGAGGTCGAGGTCGTCCTCGGGGTCGGAGGGTATGGCGATCTGCTCCGGGTCTAGCTCGGACGACAGGGAGGTGCCCAGCTGATCGGACTTGGCCGACGCCGCATCGGCCGCTGTCTGGTCTGTGAACTCGCCGACGCGTGTGTCCGGGAACTCGTCTTCGAATCGCTTGATGATGTTGGCCAAGGTCGTATCCAGGAACATGAGCTTTCGGTAATTCTCCTCATCGCTCAGGTTGTTCTTTGCCCGGGCGATGGCCGGCTGCAGACGCACCCTGATCTTGCGAGCGCTGGCGAGCAGGTGCTTCGACATGACCTTGGCTTTGCCGGGCGGCATCCTCGGCTGGGGAATTGCCGGCAATGTTACACCACCCTCCATTTCTCTGATGAATTCTCCAGATTGTCTCCTGGATTCGTCGCCCCTGTTCTTCAGGCAACAGGTCAGAGCCTTGACTACACCAGTACCACCGATGACGTAGTCGTCATCCGGCGCCGACTCATTGTCGGATGCAGCCTCATCCTGATTGAGGACGTCGTGGCCAACGAGGTGGGCCAATACGTCGGGATAAGGCGGATCTTGTCCGACGGGTGCCTCCTGGCCATCGGAAAGGACCTGGACCGCAGAGCTGATCTCTGCAATGGGGAAGCGCTGCAGATTACGCAGGCAATACGCCACGACCTGCTTCGCCATCGCTTTGACTATCTCCCCCGATCGCTCGCTGGGGACATCGATGTCCACGCAGACCATGGTGATCGAGACTCGGGTGGCTGCCAAAAGGGACGCATAGAGAGCGCAGGCCTCTTCCTGCGACTCTTCCGTCTGGGCGTCGGCAAGCTTGACGAGATCGGGGTTTTCAAGGAAACTGATATGGGCCAGATTCTGGACCTCTGGGAGGATTTCAGCCAGAGCAATGGCCTGCTCAGATGTCATGGCCACGTCTGCGAGATGGATTCTCCTGAGATTCTGGAGCTTGGGGAGGTATCTGGTCATGTTAGAAGGGAATGAGCAGAGTGCGGGACAAGACTTACTTTCGCAGTAGACTAATGGCGCTCGGCTCCGACTTGCACAGGTCCGGGTTGTGTGAAAGATCGATGAATCGGAAGTTGTCAAGAGGAACCAGCTTGGGCAGCACCTTGCATAAAGAACCCGCGCGCAGGTTGCATTCAGCCAAACTGAGGCCCCAAAGGGGAGAGTCTGATGAGATGGCGTTGGCGAAGATCTCCAGGTTTTCGCGGAGGTCATTGCCACCTAGATCGAGGCCTACACAGTTGCCGCTGGTGACAAACCTGGCCACATGTTCCAAGCCCTTATCGTCGATGTTGTTGTGAGCGAGACCGAGACGTTTGACTCCGCACTCAATGACACCATCAATGATGGTGCCGAGCTCATCCGATGTCGGATTGATGCCTCCGATGTGAAGCAGTTCAAGAGTCGACCCGGCCAGACGCTGGCCCACCGCCTTTGATAAGAGGGAAGCCAATGTGATCTGTTCGGAGTGGTGGTGGAGATGAGGCAGGTGAAGAGGCCGGTGCCCGGCTTGGGTCTTGGGCGATGCGGGCCGAGGTAGCGGGATCATGGAGAGATCGAGGTGTCTGAGGGTGCGGCAGAGGTATATGAACAGGCAGGTGTGCTTCCAGCCATCAACGCCAAGCTTGTTGTTCTTCAGAACCAGTCGCTCAACAACGCCGCCTTGACGTGTAAGCCCATCTGGGTGTGTCACTGGCTTTCGTCGTCGGTTGTCGGGCCGCCTGGCAGCCAGCAGTCCTGCGAGAATGACTCTTAAACCTTCATCCGAAAGTCCACAGTTTTCGAGGATGACCTCCTTGACAGGCACAACAGCGAGGTAGTCACCCAGGGTAACCAGGTCGGGTAGCTGAAGCCAGTATCCGGTCAGGTCCAGTTTGTCGACCACTCCAACATCAGAGGAGCAGTTGGCGGGGTCGTTGAGCTGCTCGGTGATCTTCTTCAAGATGGGGGTTTCCCGCAGCTGGCAGCATCGCCTGTATATCCTGACGGGATTCGTCGTGGGATAAGCTGTCGTCTTGGGGGTCTCGACTGGCGGGGCAGCCGGTGGAGTGATGTCGGCAGAGGAGTCGCTGTCGTCGAGGTGGAGCTCCATGGGAATGGTACCGTTCGCCTCGGCTAGCTTTCTCTTCTTTTCTTTCCTGGCCTTGCGCTCCTCCTCGCTCTTCTTTTTCTTCTCCTTTTTCCTGGCCTCGCGCTCCTTGTCGGCCGTCGTAGGGACATTCGCGGCTGGCTCCGGCTTCTGCTGCTGAGGCGTCTCGGTGCCCTCCTTTTCTGGCTCTTTGGGCAGTTCCTCTCCGGTGGCCTTGACGATGCCGTCCTGTTCCTTCTGGTCCTCGACCGTCTTCGGGTTCTTCAACGCCTCGCCCTCGCCTTTTTCCGCAAGTTTTCGCTTCGTCGACTTATCGGCGGAGACAACGGGCTTGAGGCTGGTTTCCGAGTCGGAGTACTTGGGCATTGGCGCAATCTCGACGTCGACGCTAAAGGCGACCCTCCGCAGTTTGGCCTGATGAAGCGCAGAGATGGCACAGCGCTCGCGATTTCTGTCGACGTTCAGGATCTTCCTCTCGACCAACCCATGATTGCCCCTCTGGCTGTTGTGGAGTGCGCCGCCAGAAGAAGACAGGCGACGGAAGACGCCAAGAAAGCTGGACTGGCCGCGGCTGGGGGGCGCCGGAGTGTAGGGTTGATCGCCATCGGGCTTGGTCGCGTGCTGGAGAACAGCGTTCCTGTTGGGCGCGGCCTTGGGCGGGGCAGGAGTGGTTTCCTTGGGCGGTGTGCCTTGGGGGTGCTGGGGGGCCGGGCCCCCGTTGGCGGCGGTGTGACTGGGGTTCTGGGAGGAGGAGAACTTGGAGGAGAGGTTGGAGAACCACGAGTTCCTGCGCTGCGGGGGTGTGCCGTTGGGCCCAGGTTTCTCGCTCGAATCGACTCTCCTGACACCCGGTCGAGGCGCGGGGATAGGCTTTGGCGCGGCTTCGTTCTCGTTGCTGTTACTGCTGGCGGTGGAAGTGCCGTTGCTAGTTGTTGAAGCGACCGGAGCTGCGGGTGTGGTCGACGCGGCGTCGGACTCTGTGGGAGCTGGAGAGGACCGAGGAGTCTCTCGAGACTGCTGCTGAGAGAGGGGACGACCTGTGGCGTTTCTCGCGTTCTTGTCTGCAGGCGAGAACCGCACAATTAGCACACTACTCTGGAAGAAGGCGATGGGCCAGATTGGTGAGGGTTGGGCGCGCAGGGCGGGTGGGAGTCACCTTTTGGTGAGCCGTGGGTCATCCAGCTCACGTCCACGCCGTGGACATGCTCCATAGTATGCGTCGTTAAGACCCTGGCACAGTACTATCGGGAAAGCTGGCTGGAAGCGTAGGGAACCGGAAGCCGCAAGGGCCTGGGGTGATGTCGACGGTGTTGGTTTGGGAGTGATGAAGCATTCAGCTGTCCATGGTCCGGAGTAGTGGAGAGCCAGGGAGCGGAGGAAAGAGGAGCGTTGTTGACGGAGAATGAGACAGTTAGTAGATAGGTAGTAGGGTGGGAGGGCAAAGGCTATTCGGAGGCGGGCTGGCTGGCTGGATGCGGCGGCGGCGGCGGCGACAGCGGGCGAGGCGGGAGCATGAGTAGCGATGGTCTTTTGTAATTGTAAGCACCTTGAATTGGTCGGGACCAAGTCAGTCAGGGTCTAGCGGGTGGCTAGGAGCGACAGGTAATGAGGCAATACGTGATGCTGGTTCGGCAGAGAGGTGGGGTAGGGGACAGCCCGGTACCTCCCTACCTGCTACCTAGGGTAGGTAGAAGACTGTGTGCTAAGGCAAGGTAAGGTTAAGGTACCTTCCTAGATACTTGTTCCGCGCACAACATGTGCGCGCAATGGAGTAACACCTACCTACTGTTGGGTGACGACCAATTCAGCCAACTGTCCAGTGGCGGCACCACGGTGACCGAACCATCGCTGGCATCAATCACTCTTCGGAATGTCTGACGACTGCTGCGGTACCGGAATGCTGTCGCCCGAGACTAGGTGTATGATGCTTCATCGCGATACCCCAAAGTACCAGTGGCGAGCCTGTCCCCTGGTCCTCCCCGCAAACGGTGAGGCCCTGGGTGGAATGGCAGTGCCCTGAACAGCGGACTAGCCAGCACCCCCGGGAGTCCGATTGTCGCTGACGTACCATATCAGACCTCAGCGCACCCACTGCACCACACCTGCCACTGCGCAGTCCCTGTGAGTCCGCATCCTAGCGCACCGCACAGCACTCTCGTCCACTGCCTGCTCACTGCACTCCAGGGGGGCATGGCCCAGAATGGGTCCATCTCCGTCGGCGTGGTTGGCTTGGCCCACCATAAGCCCGCCCTGCCCGCTCGAAAACGTCAGAGTCCCACCTCACCTCACCACTTCGCACCTGCCTCGTGCTCGAGAGGACTCCGCTCCGTGATGCAAGGTGGATGTCCGGTCACCTGCGACGTGGAATCCCCCTCCGATCCTTTGGCGGGGATCCCGACCCTCGCAATATGAAAGCACAAACCCCGAAACATGCGCGACACCTGATGACGGAACATGGCTCTCTCGGATCACGGTCACTCCCGACCTTGGCCGAGTCCAAGCATTCGGGTCGTCGCCAGCTAGACCTACCTAAGCCTTTGCCAGCCGCTAGATCCAAGATCGCCGTGTTGCGTGAGCAGTGGTCAGGCATCGCAGGCACCGCTGGAAAACTGTATCCAGTGTGACCCGATAAATATGCCTCCGTGCGATGCAGTCGGTGTTCCGTCCAGCATACCCTCGCTCCCCCGTCCGGGTTCATCATGTTCCCATGAACCTACATAAATGGCTCTAATTACCCACTCGCACCTGCGGGAACAACGCTGCTGTCTGCCGTGCGCGAAATTTAACGGCTTTTGGCATGTCACCTCATCAGCCACACCTGCTGGTGTGATTACTGGAAGTCCCACCCGTCATGATAAACTCTTCTAGGGACGGGGCAAGACGCCGTTCTGACCATGGTCGTCAACTCAATCTCTTGAACCATTGCGTCAGTCACTACACCATGAGAACACCATGGCTGTGCTGGGACACGAGAGCTTGAAAGGGGGAATCATCATCATTGTCGCAACGTCCTTTTGACTATGAACCTGCCGGGAATCCTTATAACTCCAGTACGACCCGTATCATGTCGAGACGTCATTGCTTTTTGCAGCAGCCCTCCAGTCCTACACTAGGACCAGCGGGCGCTGCCCTGCACCACTGCCCAAAACCGCAGAACAACGGACCAAAGGCTTACTCGTCGCGGAGGGCAACGATCCTCTCGCGGACGCGCTGCTCCTTCTCCTCCTTGGTGAGGCGGACGGTCTTGTACTTCAGGGACTCGGCCTTCCACTCCTCCTTGGTCTTCTTGGAGCCCTCGGGCTTCTTCCAGGGGTCCTCGCGGATGGCGGCGTGGGCCTCGGTGTACATGTCCTCGACACCGTCGGCCTCGACGTCATCGTCAATGTACTGCTGGAACTGGCTCTTGTAGCGCTCCTCGTCGTCGTCGGCGAGGGTCTCCATGTACTCGGCAACGTGGCCACCGAAGATGTAACGCTTGAGAGTCTCAGCGTCCAGCTCCTTGGACTCGATGTCGTAACCGGGGAAGCGCTTCTCGCTGTGGGGGACGAGAATGCCACCGTCGGAGGCGCCCTTCATGGCGCCGAAGACACGGGCACCGGTGGAGGTGCGAGCAAGGCCGACGTCAAGGAAGGCCTTGAAGGGGCGGCGCTCGCCATCGTCGGTCTCGGCGGCCTCGGTGAGAGTGAACTCGCCATCAGCCTCCTCAACACCAGTGAACTGCTCGTCGAGGCCGAGCTTGCTGAGAGTGCGGCGGGCGAGGAGAAGACCAGTGGCGTAGGCGGCGGACCAGTTGGTCAGACCGTGCTTGATGCCGTAGGCGGGAAGCTCGTGGGCGTAGGCAGCGGAGAAGACCTTGTCGCCGGAAATCTCAGAGGTGACGATCTGGCAGATGATGTCCTTGTTGGTGAAGCGGACGACCAGACGGTACTTGGGCGCGTTGTACTTGTTCTTGGCCTGGGTGATGAGGCGCTTACGAGCGTAGTAGTCGGTCTTGCCCTGCTGCCTGCGCTTGTACTTGGTCTGGAAGCGACTGCACACTTGTCGTTAGCATTCACTGACGAGGGAAACACTGGCAGATCGATCAAAGAGCGCTTACCTGTAGTACGCGTTGTTCTTCACCAGCTTGTGGAACGTCTGCGCAAAGAGAACCCCCGAGTCAGCAATTTGCGCTTCAGATTGTACCCTCGATCCGAAGCATCTTGCAAAGACTCTCTATAGGCATTTCTGCCAGGTACGAGGACGTTGGTTGATTCGTCTTGCCCATAGGGCTTCGACGGCAGTTGCAGTGGCAATCAACTTACCATTTTGACTGTAGGTTGGCTGGCGGGCGCTCAGCAAACAGGTCAGTGGGTGATGGGTGGGTTGAGGAGGTGAAGGTCGAAAAAGTTCCGCGATCTCGAGTTCCTGAAGGAGAGCCGATCGAAATTCTGTGGGCACCTGTGAATTTCTCAAGTTGCCGTGCCCTATCAGCCCCGCCATGAGTCCCAAAGTGGGTTGGTGCGTCGGGGACCGCGGAAAGCCTGGTGGGGGACGAAAGTTGAGGTTGGCCACGAGTCACGTGGAGGTGTCGCTTAGATAATGTTAGCCAGACATGCCGATAAAGCGGCAGGCCCACCTAACCGTGTGCGGGGAGCCTGGACCGAGGTTCGCGGGACTCAGTCGCCGGCGCCAGCACGGCACCCTCCTCATCTATGTCGGAAGTCTGACATGATGTCTTTAAGGGAGAATGTAAGCTTCTTCGTGATTCTGATGCAGTTTCTCTCGACCAGTCTGATCTTTTACAACTTTATATCATCACCGAGGCCATAGATAACATGGTGAACTCTCGACAGCCCAAGGTTATCCTATTTGACATCGGTGGTGTGTGTGTAAGTCCATGACACTCGAATCTTCGCAGCCTCTGCTCCTGTACCTTGTTCTCATTCCTCGTAGGTCGTGTCGCCTTTTCAGTCTATCCTGGACTACGAGCTCAGCCTCGGTATCCCGCCAGGATGGGTCAACCACTCGATTTCCAAGACCAAGCCAGATGGATTTTGGCATCGTCTCGAAACAGGGTCGATCCCAATGGACAACGCGTTCTTCGAGGGCTTTAACCAGGATCTCCGCGACCCTACCAGGTGGAAGAACTTCTACCTCGAGCAACAAGCTAGAGACCCCAGCCTACCCAAGGAGATCCCCCCCGTGCCGCCTATTGACGGGGAGAAGCTGTTCCATGAGATGATGACAAATTCCATTCCCCCGGACCCATGGATGTTTCCCGCCCTCAAGAAGCTCAAGGAGAGCGGGCGTTACGTCCTCGCTGCGCTGAGCAATACGGTCATATTCCCACGCGGGCACCCTCTGTGGAAAGAAGATTTCCTGGACGATCCTGTTCGCCGCCTTTTTGATGTCTTTGTCTCCTCGGCACATGTGGGACTGCGGAAGCCAGACCCTAGAATCTACCAGCTTGCTCTCAGTACCATCAACGACTTTGCTGCGAACAGTGCCCATACGCAGAAAGGAATGAGCTGCGGCTGGGCGGATGGCGTCACCGCCGACGACGTACTGTTCCTTGATGATATCGGCGAGAACCTCAAAGCTGGCAAGCAACAGGGCTTCCAGACCATCAAAGTGCATTTGGGTCGGGCGTACGAGGCTGTGGAGGAATTAGAAAAGATCACCGGCCTGGCGTTAGAAGGAGGTCATCCCAAGGCCCCCGTAAAGCCTAGGATGAATGGACGGAGGGCCAGGCTTTGATGGTCATGTCAACCATTTGCTTACAGACCATGGCCCTGAACTCATTCTTGAAGTGGTTTTCTGTGGTGATATTTGAGAATTAATTTGCTCAGGTCAAAATAACGCGAAGCTATCGCCATTAAGGATCCTCCAAATGCTAATGTTGTCAAGTAGGTGATCTACCTGGACAGTAGATATGTCTAGGCTAAAACCGGCCGTCATTATACTCGTGAGCAAGCAAACCATTCGCCGAGATACCTCACGCGGGCCGTTGCCGCATTCCGAATTGCACCTCCAAACTCCCTCAGCACTGCCGTGTAGCCGGCAAGGGGTACACCGAAACCTCCCCTGAGAGGCAAAACCCCCACCACCTCCCCCGGTTTCTAAAAGAACATACCGGAACGACGGACCCCGAAGGGACAAGAAAGAATCGCTACCTGTATGATCTCCCACTTATTAAAACTGTTCCACTCCAACTCCCGGCTGTATCATGACACCAATGGCGCCTGGCCGCTTGCTGAGATGCGACATCATCCACCAAGCTGGTCAGGGGCCAAACGCATCATGCAGACGTGATCTCGGCAGCTTTCTTCAGCAAGGGCCGCAAGTCCCGCAGACGCCTCTATGCGCTCTGTGGTGGAGGAGCAGCATTGCTATCAGGGTCGAAGACAAGCTTTTGGGCGTTGGCGCTCTCCACCTTTTGAGAACCTAGCTTCTCCAGGCCGGACACGCCGCTGTCCGTCTCGCCGAAATGTATGCCGAGGAGGTTGGCGTCCTTTGTCGAGTCTCCCGATGTTTTCTTATCTTCCTCGGGTGTCTCATCCAGGTTCATTAACGCAGGCGGTCGATGACGCATGGCCCGAGCTTTTGCGAGAGATATAGTTTGCTGCTGATAGGTTGTGGTAATCGGTTGGGTATCGTCGCGATCAATGGTGGCCTTGACGAGCGCTGCCATCCACAGGCGGCCCTGCTGCAGGTTTGGCACTGCAAAGTAATGCACCGTGGGTTTTGTAAAGTTGACTGCTCGGGTCAAACCCGTGCGCGGGGGGACCAGTTTGAAGATGAACATGGAGTCATCTCCTTTGTCTAGAGAAGCGCCGGGTTGCGCGAGAGTGCTGGCGGCAGGTGCTGCAGCTGATCCCGCACCCGTGAGAGTGGCGTGAAGACCAGTCAGCTTCTCGTTGTCCGCTGGCAAGACTCGGTGGAATGAGATGTCGATGAGTCCCTTTTCCTGTTCGTCGTCCTCGGAATAGTAGTAGGCTAGTCGCCGACCTTTGAGAATGAATAATCGAGGCTTCCAAGTCGTCATGAGGTTCGAGCTCTTTTTCTTCATCCATCCGCTGTAATCAGCATCTTTCATCGCCTCTTTCGGTCCAATCTTCTGCAGGCCTCGTTGGTAGGCACTCGTCTCCTTCTTGCCCTTTCTACGACTCGTTTTACTGGCAGCTGTTGTCATGGTGCTGGGGCTCATCTTTCCAGCTCCCGGGGATTCTAGATCGAAGCTTGGCCCAGCCGATGGCGTGCTAGATCCAGTTGGTGCAGGAGACGGCAGAGGCGATTCCTTCAGTGGAGTGTCGACAGGCGACGTGATCCGGAGGCGCTCGCCAGACGATATGTCCGAAGTCGCTCTCCGACCTCCAATCTTGACTGTGGGTTTGTTCACAACCGACGCCAGCCAGTCTGAATTCACATTCTGCCTGTCGAGAGGGAATCCTGAAGCCACGGGTGAATTGCGGGCCGAACTATCCAATTTGGTGACAACAGGAGAAGGTGCTTCCCTGATCGAAGGCACACGTGGGATAGATCGCGTGGTGCTGGTGGATGTCGCTCTCTTGTGAGGGCCCGATTGAAGACCGTAGTACTTTTGAGCGGCAGCCGACGGGGCGCCTTCACGAGGAGCATCAATGCTTCCATATCTTGAGTGCCTCGAGATCGCCGTGGCGCTTCGCACACGTTGCTCATCGGCATAGCTGTTCTTCCTCGAGTGAGCTCCGCTGTCGCGCTTTCTAAGCACGTTACGTCGCCTGCCATCCACCTCGTTGCCGCTGAAGTACCCACGGTCCAGATCGGGCGTGGCGTCTTGCGTGCCTAGTCCAGACAATTGCATTGCATCCTGGAGCCCAGCAGAGGAGAGCGGACGAGGCGACGAAAATGCATTCCCAAGAGACCAATTTCTGTCGAAAGATGGTTGCTTCTTGTGTGCGCCGTCACTCTGGGGGAATGTCCCGCTTGTTTCCAGTTTGGGGGGCACTGCATTGGCCATGGGAGTGGTGCCGGTCCCAAGGTAATCAGTAGATGAGTGGCGGCGTGAGTGGTGCAAATCCCTGACTGAGGCGGCAGATGGCCGTTTGATGTGCGAAGGTCGAGTAGGACTGTCGCCCAAAACAGTTGGGGAAACGGGAGAAGCAAGCCCAGCCGGTCCCATTCTGGGCGTCTGTGTTATGGACAGACGCCTGGTTTGCAGCGACATGGTCCTATCATCGCCCAGGGGCAACCTCTGTACGGAGTTGGTCATGGTGCTTGTCCTACTTCGCGTGCGCCTGCTTTCCGAGCCGGCATCGCTGCCGTACGTTTGAGTCGTCCGCTTGGTTGAGATTCCTTGCCCGTTGCACTCGTCTTGCAACGCCTTGATCTTCTGCCACGTCTTGAGTCGCCTGCCTACAGATCCCAGGTCGAATGCCTTGATGAAGAGGGAACTTTGGTCCATGCCGAGAAGCACGTCACCGGTGATTTCTTGATCGCGGAACACCTCACAATGGTGCTTCTCGACACCCGCAGTGAACAGGTGCTCCGCGACTTGATCCGGCGACCATGCCTCCACCTCAGGTCTCGTATGTGTTGCCTCCTCCTCCTCGTCCGTCTCCTCGCCCTGAATGTACGACAGACGGTGGTCGAGCTGCGTACTGTACTCGCTGCCGGAATCGTTGGTAGCGGCGCGAAGACCACCTGAACTAGGCGGAGATCGCAAATCCGTTATGTGTTCGTCGATCACATTCAAGGTTTCGTGGAGGACGTGACTGTCCTGGCCACCGTCAAGGTTGTTCAGGGAGCCAAAGTTAGAGACGGCGGCAGACGGAGGTCCCTGAGAGGGCACATCGTCCTTCTTGACCGCATTCAGAGGGAGGGTTATCGGGGTGGTGGCATCTGTGTTGGAAAGAGATGTTGCCGGTGGTGTTGCCGAGGCAGGGCCGTCGTGAGTTATCGGGCTGTCCTTGCTCGCGGACTCGATGCTGTCGGTCGTTTGAGCAGGCAATTCGAACGGTTTGGGCCCGGCGATATGGGTTAGAGGAGCATTCGCGTGTTGGATCTTGGGGGCTGGTCGTGTGTAGACTAGATGAAGACCGAGTCAGAAGAGAGGTGATGCTGAGGCATGCATGTTGTCACAAACCTTCGGGAAAAAGACCGCTGTTGCCATTCGCGAGGTGCTTTCCCAAGAACCAGCCATCGCCAAATTCGTCATCTCTTTCAATCAGCTCGACACGATCGCCCTTGACGAGACTGAGTTCGTCGGAGCTGCGCGCAAGAAAATCGTCTACTTCAGGTCAGGGGGTGAAAAACCAAGGGGGGGCGGGAAATGTGGTAGGAGAACATCCTCGTGGCGCTGCCGACGAGGCTACGACAAGGCTTTCTGACTTACGGATGACGAGCAAGGTATCGCCCACGTCTGGCTTGGGATGCCCCTCATTCGGGGGCTTTGAAGCCATCATGGTCAGCAGTGACAGTCGCGGCTCGACAGGAGCGGGAGGCGCTGGCGGGAAGTAATGCAGCCGGTGAAATCACATCCGGACTGCAGGGAAAACCAGAAAGAGGTGCAAGCGGGCAGTCGGAGAGCGGGCCCAGGGACGAGGCGAAGTCTCAAAAGTCGCAGCAGGGGTACCGCCGGCTCGAGCCAAGAAGTAGCGTCGAAAGTCGAGTCACGGCGACCTAGGTGATAGGAATGATGCTGGACGCCGGGAGGTGGTCTTTAAGGAGGTCGCGTATCGTGATGGCTGGCTGCCTCCTCACCGAGCTGGTGGCGAAAGCGTTTAGGGGACACCGCAATGTGTCGCGAGAGCTGAGGGATGTCTGGTCGGAGGTTGGAGGTTGGAGGACTGGCGAACAGTGTCGCATCGAAGTGTGATTGGAGGGGCTCGTCGAGAGCAGAAACGAGCGTGGAGGATGGCTATTGGGCGTGGGTGGATGGCGCAAAAGGGTCCGACTGCCGGACGAGGCAGGTCGGAGGTCGGCGGTCGATTGTTTGACGGGGCTTGGGTAGAGGAAAGGTAAGGCAAGGCAGGTAGGTGAGGAGGGTGGGATCCGACAGCGGGGTGTGCTGTCCCAGAAGGTTGATCGGCGAGGAGCAGGGGAATGCGAGAGGGATGTTGTATGGAAGGGAAAAAAACGTGGATGGAGAGCCTGTCACCACTGTCAGCATGTCAAGGTCTGATTCTGACCCGAAGCGTCGACGGTGGGTTGATGGACTGATTGGCGAGTGGCCAAGACAGCAGATGAAGATGAGGTAGTGGAAAAAGGAATGGCGCGTGAACCTCACGCTGCTCAGGGCCGAGTTAGGTGGGGGGACCGAAATGACGGACGGTTTGGGTATGTACTGGGCGCGCCACGCAGAGGGGGAAAGATACATTGGCAGCATTGAGAAGAGGCAGATGAAGTACCTAGGCGTCTTACCTTAGGTGGATTGGTGGATAAAGTGAGCTAGGTATGGGTAGGGTGAAGTGGCATGCAGAGAGATTGATCCCAGAAGCTTGTTGAGCATCGAGTTATTTGGCACGACTGATACTGATGGGATGACCGATCGTAAAGTACAACCGTCAAGTAAGAGAGAGGTAGGTGATGGTGATGATGGGATGGTTCGAGGAACACAGAGATGAGCTTGAACATGGTGGTTCGGAGACACCTGGTTAGGAAGGTCCCGATTGCCGTCACTACAAATAAATCAAGCTGCGTGCCCATACCCCATCATTGCAGTGAAGACGTCCCACAACAGGCGTCTGGATGCTGTCATGCACGCATGCATGCCCCTATTGATGTAAGGTCCCTCCCAGCCGTTCTTGCCTCTCCAACCCCACTACTGCTTCAAGACGCAAATGGCCCTACCCCTGAGTACTATGTCTACAGGTTTGCGGTATTGTATTGGGAAGGCTGACGAACTCAGCGAGCCGACTTTGGGTGCGATGCATGCGTCGCCTGTGGAGCGGCATTATCCGCTGTTAGACGTCGCCGCCGTTGATGGAGGCTTTCGGTTGGTCTCCGGCGATGGTCCACCGAGGCGCTCATAATTTAACATCTTCAATCATACCATTGGCCACTTACTTCTTTCGTCAGATGCATCAGAGCGCGAGACGTGGCAGAAGGTGACGGGATGCCGGAGCGGATGCATAGTGTGTAGTGCTGGCTATTTCCACGACTGTTGTCGGTGATCGTAGACCCAGTAACGGTCGGCGTCCTTCCTTTCCTTTGATCACAATCCGAACAACTTCATCGGTAGAGGGCAAGGTAAAGATCGGGTCAGGCCCGGTATCAAACGAGCTTGTGTCAAGCTTGAGGCTTCCATGTATTCCTCGACAGCTAGTTGAACGGCAGGCTCGGGATTCAGGGCTGTCAGGTTTCGGCACCACAGTACCTGTACAGTTGTCTGGCATGGGCGCCCCGCTTGTCAGGTCTTAGGCCCCATCCCAGTTTAAGTGGATCCCAAGGCGCTCTAGCCTTCTTGGGATAGCACTCCTCTCACTCCACTGGCAGATCTGCCCCGTTTCTAGACCTATTCCGCACTCGACCCCAGATCCAGACCTTACCCATGCCTGAATTACCTCCGCGACACCCTCAGCGACGCCATCGTATCTCTACCGTTTCGTCCTTGCCTTCGTCTTCTCTTTCCAAGAGCACCTTCACTACGAAAGACCCTGGAGCCGAAAGCTGACTTCCGGCTGGATCTTTCTATACCCCTTGCAAGAAGGCGCATCACTCCGTCGCTACTCCATGTAGTCCATGGTTCACGTACCTCACAGCCGCTGAGGAAAGCTCGACACCACGACACACCAGACAATAGCCACGAGCCATTCATCGACACCGCCCGACACCGCTCTAGGACACATCCATCCGCGCGTAAGCGCACCATTTTCACAGTGGCGTCAGCTATAGCTTTGGGCAACTTCTCTCGTGGAGGGTGTTGGGTCTGCGACCAGCAAACGTCTTTCGTTCCTTCGGTATCTCTCATTCCGTCGCATGGCATTGGCCTAAACTGCCTGGTATGGTGCTTTTCTTTCTTTGATCTACCACACGTGCACCCAAACCGAGGCTGATCAGATTCTCTGAGCAGGCTGCATTGCGAAGCCCTGCGACGTGTTTATAGCCCTCTGTTCCCCAAGCAGATTCTTGGTCCTGATATACTCTCGAGCATGCCATCGACAGGACGACAGCACACGCGCCTCAGTGACGCTCAGGTTGCGACCTCGAACCAAACAGTCAATGCCTTCCTCGGCGGCCCTCAACCGGCATGGATGTCACCAGCCTCAGAGCGAGCGTCAGTACCAATGCCGTCATACAGCAACACACGACCCCCGCAATCCAGTCACCACCACGATCGCACAGCAAGATCTGGGCCTGCTACTTCTCAGCCGAGCTACAGCCAGCCAGTCATGGACAAAGCACCGAGCAACATGGTGGGACAAAAGACCGTAGCGTGAGTACCCTGCCTGTCCAACCCACCTGGCCATCAAGTGCAAGACGATCGAACTGACATGTCTAATCGGGACCAGCGAGAAATCAACCACAGCCCTTCCATCTCCATCCCCTACAGATGAGCCGAGCCCAACAGCACCGACCGCGCTGGCCAGTCCTGCTTTGAGTCCCTCTACAATCGACTGCTCAGGCGTCCCAAGCACCGCTCTGGCGTCGGGAACCGAAACCACTTCGTCCCACGGTCACCGGCAACACCCTTCAGGACCCGCAAGATTTGTCTCGATGCCGACGCCAGCTGGCATGAACGGCGACCAGACTCGAGAAGCCTGCGATCATATTCCTCGTGGAAGGGAAGTCCTCCATCCGGGGCCAAATATTGTCCAGTCACAGCCCCAACCCATGGCTTCAGGGAGGCCTGGTAACAGCCTTCCCATTCCTCAATCTTCCGCCTCCAGTCACAGAGAGACTTTTGGCTCAATACATAACGGTTGGCCAAACTCGAACTCAGCCAATATCACCTCGGATTGGCCTTGGATGCGACGAACTCTCGAAGCTCGATTGAACTTAGTCCAGGGAAGCCTAAAGGAGACAAAAGATAACATTGCCTTGCCGAGGTTCCACCTTCTCATGGCTGCAGTATCGTCAGGCGACAGGTTTTTCATACTTCTGCACCAAATATTCTGTGCCTGGTCTCTTGACGCAGCTTCAGCCCATCGTTTGATGAACAAGCAACCCTCAACCATCGACAAGGCATTTTACCTTCTGCAAACTGTGTTGAGACCCAACCAAGCTATGCACATTGGTCACCTCCACTGGTTCTCGGACTTCCCATGCTCTCCTGCCTCTCAACTTTCGGGAGATACTCTCTTCGGTCCGATCGGCGACTTCTTGGAGAAGTTCGCACTGTCGTGGCACGGGGTCATCATGCCGCAAATCGTCACTAGACAGTACCCGATTCGGGTGATGGAACTTCGACAACAGCTCGGCCTGGGCTCATCCTCGCTTGAAACTGTATTCTTTACGGTTACTCGGCGGCATCTGGGTATCATCGAAGGGCCATTGGCACAGCAAATGCTAAATCTCTTCACTGAAGACCAGAGGGTTTGTAATAACCCAACTCCAGAGAACACCACACCTGCAGCCCAGAATCAGTTCACGAATGACATAATTACCGCATACCGAAATCTTCTCCAGCATGCCCAGACCCTGGCGCAGGCTCAGGCACAGTACACACAGCAGGCACAGCAGGCACAGGTTCGTCGTGACCCTGGCTCAAGGTCAGACCCGGCCGGCACAACATACAGGGTGGTGCAACCAAGACAGCAACATCAACAGCAGCAACAACAATACCAACAAACATACAACATGGGCAATCATGCTGTGAACGACCAAGCTCCTAATGCCACTCGATATGCTGTTTCATCTGGTTTTAGTGGTCCTTCTGAGGGCAGCGCTCAATCTCCTTTGATGTCTGGCACGGGCCAGCATGCGCATCACCAGATCACATCCACATCAAGACATCAAAGCCAGACCATGCAAGGCTCTCCTACCTTGACACAGGGGCATGCCTTTGTGGCCGGACGTATTGATATGAATCAACAGCAGTACAGCCACCCAACAGGCCGGCAGGCCACGCTGCCACTGACTCCAGGCTCAGCAGGGTGGTCATTTGGTCCAGGTCATCAGGATCCACAGAGTCCCGGCATCATGCCGTCTTCAATACGACCACGACCGGGCAATCATCGGTCACCAGAAGATTCATTCACAATACCTGAATCGACAAGGCCCAGTAACCTTTTGCCACCTAGGGGCATGACACTAGGAATAGACCGAATGGCAGCCTCGCCCTATGACAAAAAGTCGATCGCCATGTCCCTTCACCAGGCCGATGTTGCCAGCCCTAGGCGTGTTCCGAGACAACTCCCGTTTCCGCAGGAGAATGTTGTTCAGGAGAGGCACTACCAGTGCTTACGGGAGCTTGTGTATGGGCCGGTAATGATTGACCCTCTCCAGCCCGTTCACGAGCTCGAATTCCACGTCTCCGTCGATGATCTGTCAAATCTCAGCAAGTACAGCAAGCCTTTGGGGGAACGGCACGTGCTATGCGACTACTTCAACGGCTCGCTTCGATATCGGCTTCGCGCCTGCGAGGCCCTGCCCGACAGTCACGGAAAGGTATCAGAAGCCGGGTGGTCTACTTTGCCGACCCATTGGCCTGCTCACATATACGCCGCATTCAATGGGCAGGCAGTCAAGTTTCGACGCAAGCTACACAACGGCCAGGACCAGCCTGCCGAATTGACGGCTATGATCCGAGCAGGTCGCAATACCCTCAAGCTATGCGTCCCCCACGTGAGCCCCAAGCCTGGGCAAGCAATGTTTGTGGCGGTTGAAAAGGTCGAAACGCTGAGCTACAGCCACATCATGGTCATGGTCTCTGGGCGAGGTGTCATACCGACCGAGACGACGATGCAGATTGTACGGGATCGATTAACACCCACCAAAGCGATGGGCAGGAGCGAAGGGGACGATGACGTGCCCATCATCTTCAGCAATCTCAGCATCGATCTCGCGGACCCCTTCACGGCAACCATGTTCGAGATCCCGGTCCGCGGGGTATCCTGCACGCACTTGGAATGCTTCGACCTCAAGGTCTGGCTAGAGACACGATCAGGCAAGCCAACGGCGACCCACTCAAACAAGTGCAGCTGTGGACCTTGCGATCGCGGCAGGAGGCTGGGCGCGGAGCCGTCGCTGGCGGACAAGTGGAAATGCCCGCTGTGCGACAAGGATGCCCGGCCGTACAGCCTCCGGATCGATGAGTTCATGGTCGAGGTGCGAGAGGCCCTGGTGCAGAAGGGCTTGATGAGGACCAAGAGCATCAATGTCGCGGCGGACGGCTCATGGAGCCCCAAGGCGGAGGAGCCGGATAGCGAGGACGAGGGGAGTGTCGATGCGGAACCGCAGCGGCCGTCGAAACGGGCGAAGACGAATCACGTGGCGGAGGGCGGGGCGGCCGTCGAGGTGATTGAGCTCGACTGATGGGCGGGTGGAGGGAAGAAAAGATGGATTCCCATGGCTCATCTTTTGGCACGTTTGACATGGCAGGGCGACTAGGCGTTTTCTTTCCCTGCTTGCCTGGTTCGTTCCTTTCTTTCTTCTTTTTTTTTCTTTTTCGTTTGCTTTTCGGCATGGGGATCGAGGGATGTGAGATGATACCACACAGCTTGGCGTTTGGAAGGGATAGTCGTCAGGGTGCGTCCGCACGAGTTGGCAGAAGCAGGCAGAAGCGACATGGAGCTGAATTGGATGGCTTGTGCGCTCGAACGGCGTTAGATCGTTGCTTTACCCGACAGGTGGCTCAACAGGTAATGTGAATAGCATGGCGAGACGGCGGTTCGTTGTTTGTGATGCACCTAGAGCCCATCACTCTGCGGCTTGGGGACGCAGACAGGTGAGCAGGCGGGCAGGTACGACCTACCTACGTCCCAACAGCAAGGTAAGGTCAGGTGGCACTGTGGGAGGCAATGGAATGCCAGGCGAGGGAGGCACCAATGACATCAGCCCCACTTTGCACCTAAAGACGGGAGGCGCTGCCGATCGACACTGCCCGCCCTGCACAGCCTGGTGGTAGACGACGACAGTGGCAGCTGCGGTCGAGGCGGTCGGGGCGTTCGGGGTACCTACTCGTCAGGGTAAGTCGGTTCGTTCTGACGTCGATTCATTCAGTTTCGTTGCCCACTCCGCGTCTCATCAAGACAGAAAGAAGCCCGCAAGCTGCTTCGCCTCTGGTCGCTAAGTCAATCCAGGTATTCGAGTACGTGGCCGCAGGCGTGTTACACGCGGCCTGCTCTTGGACCGTGGATGTGGACGTGGACGAAACAAGACGTCGCCAACGTACGTGCCTGTATCCATCGGCTTGGTCAATTAAATTCATTCGGAAAACCCTCACTCCCTGGCCCTGACCGACCTTCCCTACCTCACCGTACCCTCCCTGACCTTCACTTGCCTGGATTAGGCCGCACACCTGCACGACTCCAGCGCGCCTCCCCATTGCATTAGGTACCTAGGTACACGCACGCCTGCCTCACAGCGTGAAAGTCGTACAACGCCGTTCGTGGGACACCGCCGCACGTCAAACGCGAGGCCCCTCTCGCACAGGTGGGCAACCACCAGCAGCTCTTCTTCTGTTGGGTGCATTCCGCCACCATGTCGATCCGGATAGCCCTCGACAACCAGCCCGAGTTCTACACTAATCTCGACTCCATCGACGGCCGCGTCATCCTGTCATTGAGCCGTGCCGAGAGCATCGGCGGCATCATCGTCAAGCTCGAGGGAGAGTCGAAAACCGCCCTGGCCATTCCCGGGGGATTCGATGACTACGGCACCCCGCAACCGCCCCGGCTTCCAGGCAACGGGCCGCCGGGCAACGTCCTGAGCGAGAGCCACAAGATCCTGTACAAGGTCCAGCAGGTCTTCCCCACCTACGAGGACGATGTCACCAACGGCTCCGTCGGCGGCAACTATGTCCTGCCGAACGGCCAGCACGAGTTCGCCTTCAAGTTCAAGCTGCCTCTGAACAACGCCTGTAGCGACCCCGTCGCCATGTCCAAGATTGGCGGGCTCGGCGGGCTCGGCGGCTTCGGTGCCGGCGGCGGCATCTTCGGCATCGGCGGCATGCGTGTCATGGACGGCAGCAAGCAGCTTTTCCTGCCGCACGTCACCAAGACTCTGCCGCCCTCCTTCACCGGCATGCCCATGGCCGCCGAGGTGCGCTACTACGTCAAGGTCACCATCCAGCGCCCCGGTCTGCTCAAGGAGAACTGGCGCTATCAGATTGGCTTCAAGTTCATGCCTATCGAGCCCCCGCGCCCTCCCAAGACCACCCAGGAGGCCTTTGCCCGCCGCCCCTTCACCTTCAAGCCGCGCATCTCCACCCCGGCAGCCACGCCGGTCGTGCAGAAGAAGCGCAGCTCCTTTTTCATGACCAGCAAGGACAAGGAGAGGGAAAAGGAGAAGGAGAAGGAGGCCAGCGTCCCAGCAACGGCCAGCGAGGCCCTGCCGCCGTCGATCGAGCTGTCGGCCCGCCTCCCCCATCCCGCCATCCTCACCTGCAACCAGCCCGTTCCGTTGCGACTCATTGCCAAGAAACTCGTGCCCTCGACTGAGCAGGTCTATTTGACCTCTCTTCACATCGAGCTCGTGGGAACCATGAGCCTGCGAGCCCATGACTTGAATTACAAACACCCCAACCGCTGGACCATCGTCCATCAAGCCAACCTCAACACGCCTCTCCTGCAGAACCCGGCCACGGATGAGGTGGGCGCCGAATCGGTGGTCTCTGACGATGTGTGGCGCCACATACCGCTGCCCAACACAGTCGCGCCCTCATTTGTCACATGCAATCTCCAACGGACCTACGAACTTGAGCTCAAGGTGGGCCTGAGTTGGGGCACACCCATCCGCGGAGGCATGCTGGCTCGCAAAGAGCCGCCGCCGCAGACCATCTACCTGCCCCTGACTTTCGCCAAGGTCCAGGTCTACTCGAACATTGCCCCGCCACCAGGGCTGCTTCAGTCCCTGCAGGAGCAGCAGAACAAGCCTGCGCCTGCCACGCTGAGCAGGCCTCCAAGGCTGCCGCCGCGCACCAACACGGCACCACTGTCGTCCTCGGCTTCAATACCGACCATGTCGCGCCCCCCGGTACCCGCGCAGCAGCAACAGCACGATCCTCTGTATCCGCCACAGCTCAGCAACGCCGGAGGGCCTCCGCCCGACGACGCGCCTCCAAGCTACGACGAAGCCATGGCGGAGACGGCAGGAGGACCGTTCGAGGGCACGGCACAGGCGAGACCGGCGTTCAGCGGCGTGACGAACGAGAACGCGCCGAGCGATATTCCGACGAAGAGCTAGCCGGCCCTTGTGCGGGGAACGGGCGGGACGAAAGGAGTCTAATCATGAGCGGCACGATGGGATGAGATCAGATGAGATACCAGGAGCTGGGCGGAGTCTTGCAGGGCGTTGTGGTTCTTGATTCTCCTGTACTCCAATGTTATTCTAATTCGAGTGTCTGAAAGATCATCGCTGCGTCTACATCTGTTTTGTGAAGCTCTACGTCAAAGGGAATGCTGGACGCTACCGGGAGCCCGACGGTATCCCTCAACGGGCCCGTCAGGGCCCTCAGAGCCCCTCCTTCGCCAGCATGTCGGCGATGTCGAGGTACAGGGCCACGGCGTTGAAGGGCCGCTGCTGGCCGGTCCAGACCCTCCTAGCCTCCCAGCGCAGGCGGTTCGTCCAGTTGATGAGGTCGAGGTGGCTCACGTCGCGGAGGGTGCCGCGGTACTCGCCCCAACGGCTGCTGGCGACGCTGACGAGGCCGTCGTTGGGGCCCTCGGCGGCGTCGACGAGGCGCCAGCTGTGGCGGAAGGGGCTGAGGAGGCCGGGCAGGTCGGTGGCGGCGCCGAAGCTGAAGTAGCGGGTGGCCGGGCAGTCGGGGGTAGCTGGGTTGAAGTCGTCGGCGAGATAGGCGCGGGTGAGTTGGTCGAAGGCGCCGGTGCCGAGGCCGACGGTGCCCATGACGCCGTACCAGTCGGAGAGGCGGGCGGAGCGGAGCATGAAGTCGGCAAAGGCGCTGCCGTGGTGTGGCGTGGCGATGGTGACAAGGCTGGCGACGCGGACGCCGGCGGGCCGTAGGCGGGAGATCATGTAGCGCGCGTCAAGGCCGCCCATGGAGTGGGCAATGATGTTGACAGGGCGGCCGGCGGGGGCGGCGGCCTCGATGACGGCGGCGAGGGCCTCAGCGCGCTCCTGGATCGAGCCGGTGGGCGGCACCGAGGGCGTGATGATGGGGAGGGAGGGGCCGAGGGTGCGCAGGGCCTCGGTGATGCCGTGCCAGTAGTGAATCGCGGGGAGGAACTGGAGCGGCGCGCGGATCTCGGAGAAGCCTAGGAGGCCGTGGGCGAGGACGAGTGCGTTCTTGGGGGTGTCTGGAAACGGAGGGTTAGCTGCCGGGGATGGTCTGGGGGCGGGCATGCATGTCGCGTCGGTGGGAGAGCGAGAAAGATATTCACCATAATGATCCCTGACTTGGGCGTAGTCATCTAGGATTTCTCTTCCGATCTTCTTGAACCTCGGATCATGGCTGTCGTCGGACAACCGCGGTGCAGTCGTGCTCAGAGCCCTCAGCTGTGGTGCTCTTGAGGGGGCGATGGGGGCCGCGAAACGGATTGCTCGGCTGGATGGTGGCACCCGGAGCGCAGAACTCGCTAGGCGCCGCCTCATTGTCATGATATGGCTGGCAGCATGGACAGGCTGGAGCTCGTGAGCATGGTCGTCGTTTGTCGCTCGGTGTGGCGCGTCTGGATCGTGGACAGTCGGAATCGAAACCGAACAGCAAGCGCGCCATTCTTGACGTCACCGAGACCAGCGCCTGTCTCGGGCGTTTGTCGTGGTTCCTTGGGGCTTGGCTACTCACTGTAACCGCGACCCGCGGCCGGGTTAGCGCTACGGCTTCGGCCGATGCCCGCCGGCCGAGTCTGCGCCACAGCGCTGCGGCTGCTGAGGCCGACGCTCGGGGGGGAGGGGGGGGCTGCCCTCCTGGGTAGGTCAGGGAGGCAGATAGGCAGGCACCATGGGAGGCTGCTGCCTGCCATCTTGTGCTTTCCATCTTTGCTTCCGCCTTTGCTTCCGCACTTGCTCCGCCTTCTCCATTCGGCTGTCGTTGTCGGTGTTGGTGTTGGTGCTAACAAACACGACAAGGGCAGCAGGTAGTTCCTGACTCGAGATGTGCTGACCGTGAGCCAACTTCTGCCACCTCGTCTTCATCCCCTCCTCCTTCTCTTCTCGTCTCGTCTCGCCTCCGTCAACATCCATGTCGCCTCTGGCGTTCTTCACAACTCGTCATTTCGAGTCGTATGCATCATGCAGCCATCGGTATTCCTGTCACACGATCGTGGGCTCAGATGAGCACAGATGAGGGGAAGCCCCTCCCGGCGCAGAACAATGCATTGTGCGAACCACCAACGATCACCCTTCTGTGGATCGCCACCTTGCTCATCTCACTCGTTCGCTGTTCCAGTCCCGGTCTCGGGGGGATGGGGAAACGCATCTGCCGCCATCGAACCTGTCCGCTCCCACCTCAGGGGACTGTCCGGCCCGCCCCCTCCCGGGGATCTCTGCCCTACCTGCCCTGCTTGGCAAAACGCGCACGGCGATGGCTGAGGGCAGACAACTTAACAAGGCCACCCACAGGCAAGGCAGCCAAACCTCGCTGCATACATCACCAACGACTGGTGCGCGACGACGCGGAACCTGCCAGCCCCCCTGCGAGAACCTGCAAGGACCTGCGAGGGCTTGCGAGAGCTTGCCGGGGCATGCGAAAGCTCGCAAGGGCCTGTGAGGTGGAGGCACAGACGCGTGATGGCCGTCCTCGACACACCAGTTGACAAAACCCATTGGACGATAGGGACGCCAGAAGCGCCGACGGCAGACTAGGGTCGCGTTCATGCAACGCTGTCATATGCGCCGTTGTGGCTAAAGGGTGCTCCCGCCTGCCCATCGCCAACGATTGGTGCATCTCGCGGACAACGGGGGGTCGTGGGCGGGCCTGGTCCGCAGATCTCTACTCTACGCCGGCATAGCCCAACCGCGTCCTCGGGTCCGCAACACGCCAGCTCGCCCGCCCAAGCCCCCCCTCTTCCCTGGCCCTCGCCCGGACGGGCCCCGAGGATTCCATTCCGCATGAGCCGTTATGGTTGTGGGGGCCAAACACCCTCTCTCAAGTCCTTTGCGGTCTCTGCCTGGAATCCGGACAGGTGACGCCGTCAAAAGACAGTACCAGGGTGGCTATCATTTCTGCGAAGCACGCAACCGGTCCAACCGGCGGGGGGCATACCCTCGTCCTTCTCCGGCCTAGGAACCACTGCGTGCGTGGTTGGGTGCGTGCCCTCCTGGGTGTTGTTGGCACACAACACGACACGGCACGGCAGACAACATGCGAGCAAGTGGACATCTCTGCCTCGGGTGGTGGGACTCGGCCTGCACACCATGAGGGTCGTTGTGTGCCCCCAAACATCCATGCCATGTCTTCCGCACCATGGCTTTGTAGAACCGGACGGTTGGAGCGTCCTTCCCTTCGCCTCCCGACCCGGCACGGTATATATCTCCCCAAGCCTGCCGAGCTCGCCCCTCCCCATCCTTCACCTCTTCTTTCACCACGCCTACCCTAGGTCCATGATGAGATCATCCCATCGCTGCCTGCCCAGCGAATCGAAGTCATGGCAGGCGACTGTACCCCGGATTCCTGCCCCGTAGCTCGGGGCTTTCTCGACTACCACCCGACCCAGCCAGGCAATGCCGTCCTGCTTGCGGGCTTCGCCCTCCTCGTGCCCGTCACGCTCGTCCTTGGCTATCGGTACAAGACGCCCGTCTTCGCTTCCACACTAACGACAGGCCTGCTGCTGCAAGTCCTCGGGTTCGTCGGGAGACTTCTTCTTCATGGGAATGTCGCCAACAAGACGTACTTTGCCCTCTTTCTCCTCGGCACCGTTCTTGGATCAACGTTCATCGCCGCCTCAATCTTCATCATCCTGCCCCATGCCATATCGGTCTATGGCGCGAGGGCCAGCTCTATCCGGCCTAAAAACATCGGTATCGTCTTGTCATCTGTGGTTCTCATCGCCGCCATTGTCCAGATCATCGGTACGGTTTGCTTAGCCTTCGCTGTTTTGGAGGTACGTCCACACCCGGCCCCCTGATGGAGGGCCTTGGTTGACAAGTCCAGGCTCCGCAACGCGCAAGCATTCTGGTGACAGGGCTTTCTATCCAGACTGCCGGGCTGCTGCTCTTCATCGGCGTTCACTTCTGGTTCACCGTGAACCTGAGCGGTGAACGAGGTCGGCTGGATCCCAAGCACGCAACTGTGTATCGCTCGTCTCGATTCAAGCGTTTTTTGCTCGGTATGTCTCTTGCTTGTCCATTTCACGGCATTAAAAACTGACCCACTATGCCCACAGCTACTCAAGTTGTTACCGTCCTTCTGCTTAGCCACACTGTTTATCGCATCGTGGAGGTTGCCAGCGGGCTCGACGGGCCCCTGGCTCAGAACGAAGCTGCATTTATGGTCGTCAACGGCGCTCTGCCCCTCATCGCCTGCATTCTTCTCACCGTCTTCCATCCCGGCGTTGCGTTCGGTAAAGCTTGGGGTCCTACTTCGCCTCGGTTCCGCAAGCGGTACTCCCGGCCGCCACCCCTGCGGTCGCCCATGACACCCTACGACCGCCGTCGGAGCCCCGGTCAGGCGGGTTTCGATAAATCGACGACTCCTACGTCGGCAGTCCCTCTGCCGCTGCAAGGATCTACTATGGCAACCACGGTCAAGACCAACCCCGTCACGCAGACCACTACGCAGCAGCCTTTGCCCATCGCGACCACGCAGAAGAATAGCCCAACGTTCTGGATGGAGCAGCAGAAACGCCACTCGCAGAGACTCAGCCCAACCTTCCAGAGGCAGTCGCCAAAGGGAAGCCCTACGTTCGAAATGGGCCAGATGTCGCCTCCGAAAGCCAGCCCAACAGTCCAACAGGGATCCCGCCCGCACTCGCAGTCGCTGTCGGGAAATAGGCAAAGCTTGAAATCTGAACAAACTGCTCCCCGGGGCCACCTGGTGGATAGCGAGACGCTCTGGTGATCTGTCCTCCCGAGCATGGCACGCGGGGGTCTCGGATTTTCCTCCAGCGGTATCTATAGTCTTTCGTTCGTTTTTCCACTTTTTTGATACCTGGCTCTTTCATGTTGGTGTTCAGGGAGGTGGCGTCGCACTTACTAGATTATGAACCTTCATTCCGAATCATTGGGCTTGAGGAGCGTGTGTTTTCTGACTTGGTATGCGAAGGACCAGAGATTGCAAGAATTTCTTCTACTCAAGAGAGCACAAAGGCCTTGTCGCTTGTCATCAGGGTCTTGCAAGGGCTGAGTCCTGCCCCAAATGAAGCAGGTCGTGTCTGCTCAAGCCCTTTGTCCCTACACAAGGTTGGCTGTCAACATTGTTGTCTTCACAAAGGTTTCTCAGCTACATGACATCAACTTCATTCCAGGACTCTTATTCGTGAACACGAAATATGCAGCGGGGTTATTATTGTCCTGCTCACCTGAGTGATATGCTCTACATAAGCCCCCCCTTGCTGCGTCGCCGTGCATGCCACCCGTCAATGACATCTCCGTTTGCAGCAAAGCACAAGCTTTCTCACAACAAAGAGAGCCATCCGGACTAACATCAATGGAAGCACCACACCCCAAAGTGCAACCTCTTCCTTTCAAGCTCCGCAGAAGCGACAGGGCGGCCATCGTGTCGTCTGTCAACGGCTGCCTCGTGCAGTGCCACGCCGCCCTGGAACTGGCGGCCGCCATCGCGGGCGGCGTCTGTCCTCATGTCTCTCAGCCGTGTCGCTGCGACCCGAGGCGGGTCTACCTCGACGCCCTCCGCCACGCGGACGAGGCCTACAGGGACGCGAGCGACTTCCACCGCTTCCAGCAGGCGGCGCGTGCCCAGGTGTACCGTGGGCACTGCTTCCGGGGCCTCTGCGAGTGGAAGCTCGCACACCAGTGCTACGTGCGTGGCGCCAGCGTGCGCGGTCCCGGATGGGGCGCCGTGGACATTGAGGGTCTCACGAGGGAGTGCCAGGACAGGATGGACGAGGAGAAAGAGGCCGAGGCGGCGGCTGCTCGGAAGAGGCAGGTGGGGACGCGGCGGACAGTGAGCTTTGACATCGTCGAGGAGCCCGTCGTCGACGGTGCGTCGGCAGAGCTGCTCCGGCGGATTGCTGACGGGATCCTAGGCGGCGTGGGAGCTGGCTCTTCGTGCTGGATCCGCAACCAGGAGGGTCGTATCGTGGCGTACCGCTGGAGGAAACCTGACCTGCGGCGAGTCGAGAGCACGCCATGCTTGAAGTGGGACGAGTCCGAGGCCGAGACCATAAGGAAACACGACTGACATGCTGACGGTGCCTAGGTCGGAGCGACGTCGCTCCATGAAAGCCCGTCTTCTTGGAGGTATGTGATGAATCCCGTATGAACAGAACTTGCTACTTAGAAAGTGTAGAGACTCGACCTCGAAATCATGAACCTGCTCGTGCTGATTGTTGTTTTGTTCTCATAGTGCTCGGCGCCGTGGGCGCCACCCTCTTTGTTCCTCGAATATCGAGGCGCCGTGCGGTTTCTTTCAAGCGTGAGTAGAGTGAAAGTAAAGTTCCGGATGTGTCAAGGCCGGCAAGCATCATGGCTCAGTTTAAACTACCTACAGAATGGGAAGGTCGACATGATGGCCCTGCCATCACGGCCATGTTCTCCTCTGTTCAACTCGATTTCTGAAGCAACACCAAGGAAAACGTATCCCTTACCCATACTACTTTCACCAACGCGAACTTGACTAAGAGTGCAAGATGCCCGAGAGCCATTGTTCGGATGGGGGTGGCCAGAGCCTTCCAAGTTCTGATGATTCCGAGTGCCTCCCCTGGCCACCCACCAAATCTCGCGAACAGACGGAACCATCGAAGGAGGAACATGCGCCGTACGACTACGGCAGGGTCATGTCTTATCCCACTCCAGATCAGAAGGAACTGCGCAAGCGGGTCTGGGTCAAGCCCGCCCAGATGAGCGACGAAGAGAGGAAGCGAATCATCGCCAATTATGAGGCCGACTTTCAAGACTTCAGGATGGACGAGGAAGAAGAAGTACAAGAAGAAAGTGAAGGTGGTCGGAGAGTGGCAACCAGACGCGTGCACTTCTTGCGGGCCGATCTCGAGCACGGGCTATCCCCAGAAAAGAAGGCCCTCGCTCGGAAGCAGCAATTTGAGAAGGCAACGGGCGAGACCGTGTCTGACGCTGACTGGCTCGCCATCTGGTCTCACGAGACGACCAACGACGGCATGCTTGAACGCCTCCGAAGGTGGGCTGCCGGGCGGGATTCTGTGCCTGTGGCCTACTTCAACGCCTTCATCCAGAAGACATACGCCGCGACGTACGACGCTGTCGTCGAGGAAGACCGTCTGAGAGCACAGAAGCTTGCCATGCAAGCGAACTACGAGGCGCAGATGGAGCAGAACCGGAAAGATTTCGAGGTTCAGTGCTCCCGCACTCGTGACGACGCGAAGGCGGCTGCCGAGGTCACAGTGCTCACTCGGACAATCCAGGAGACACTGGATCAGATTGAAAAGGAATCGGTGAAGCCTGACACCTCATCGATGGAAAGTTGTTCAACAGCCTTCAAAGAGGCGCACGCCGACGCCGTCAAAGCTCTCGCAGATCGTACTCGGGCAGAGGAGGCGGTGGATGAGACGGCCACCCAACACATACCCCCTAACGACAGGTTGATGAAAGAGCGAGATGAAAGCCTGCGTGATTCTATTGACCGCCTGCGTGGTGAAATTGTCGACCAACCTTCGAACGAAGCGTCTCTCGGGAGGCTGGTTGATATCCTGCTGACTTCTTCGGAAGAGCGGCGAAATTGTCGGAAAAGGTTGTTTGATACCAAGGAACGCCTACAAAAGGAGGCCCAGAACCGTGCCGAGAATGCCCTGAGAATACAGACCCTCGGATTCCAGCACTTCATCGACATTGAGCAGCAGCTGCATGATTCGAATAGCTACGTTGCACGGCTCCAGAGTGAGAGACGGAAGCAAGAGGACGAGGTGCGAAACCTTCAGACTACCGTTTTCGCGACGAGAATTTCAGACATCAAGCTCGCCGTCACCAGCATCAACAAGTACCGACACCTCGTCGCTCAAAGGGTGCGGGATGGTTTATCGAACCAGAGTGATGTCGTGCTGGCGGAGGCCAACAAGCTTGAAGAGACTATCTCGTCCTTCGAGAACATCAGCCTGATACTGAAGAACATGAGCCCACCACTTCCAGCCACTGTTGCACCCAGCCTCCACACCGAGCTCGCGCGCATCGCCTCACTGTTTGAGGGTGCACCAGAGAGTATCCGGGGCCTGGCCTCGGAGCTTTTAGACCAAGCTCTTGACGAGGAACGAAAATGGGCCGAGCGGTCTGCCGAAGCCGACGCGCAGGCAACAGTCGAGCTCCTTGAGGAGGAGAATGTGAAATTAAGAGACGACAAGAAACAGCTCGAGACACGTATGCTGAGCATCAAAGACACCACAGGCATCTCGGCGGCGCTCGACGCTCAGGAGACTGAAAGGCAGCGAGCTGACGAGAGCCAAAGGGAAGCTAAAAAGTTGCATGACCAGCTGAAGGAGGCCAGGAAGAACGGAAAGGCAGCGGCGCGAGACACACAGATGCGTCTGGATACGATGCAGCGGAGCATCGACAGAGCACACGCGCCTATAAAGGTTCTGGAGGACCGCCTTGCGCAGGCCGAGGAGGAGTGTCAGACTGCCCAACTGCGTGCGCAGATTGCCGAAGACAAGATTACGGATCTCATGGCCAACTTGGAAGAGGTAAGCGACGACTTCATGAAGGCTGTCCACGCGCATCCCGAGCCGACGGCCGAGCAACACAAGTGCTCCCAAGAGGACCATGTCGGGCAGATTGCGGTGCTCGCAGCCAGGGTTACGAGTTTGCAAGAAGAAATGAAGTTGAAGGAAGCGAGATCCTCCATTTTCGCACAGCGAGAGCTCGAAAATGAGATCAGAGTAAAGGCGGCCGCCATCGAGAGACTGCAGACCGAGCTCGCCGAATTCAAGGAGTCTTTCGAAGTGCGGATGACGTCCCAGATGGAGACCAGGGTCGCAGAGATCTGGTCCGAATTATCCGGTGCCGAAACAAAGGACGAGCCTTTCCCGAGCGAAGACGTCCCGAGAGGCGAGACGGAGCTGCGGGCGGAGCTGCGGGCCTCTCGGCGGCGAGAAGGGAACCTGGAGGAGATGAAGCGCACCCTGGAGAGAAGCCTGGAATCACTGAACATCTTCAACACCAAGCTCCTCAGTAGCAACTGCGAGCTTCGCAAACTGCTGAGCGAGCACGATCAGGCCTACGCCAGGTTGCAGTTGGCCCGGGTAGGCGACCCGGTAACTGATGCAGACTTTAGGAATAAGCTTGCTGAGCTTCAGGAGGAGGTCGTCAAGATCTTGAGTCGTAAAAAAGGCGACCTAGAGCAGCTGGAGACCCAGATCACTTGGGGCAGGGGAAAGCGCCAGTCCGTCACCCGCATCCAGCAGGCGTTCGCCGGGACGCCATCTGCCGACCACACGAAAGATGGCCTCATGAGCAGTGCCCAGATTGAAGCATACTGGAAATATCTTTTGTTCCAGCGGCAGAGGTCGCAGGCCGTCAACGCGATGAGGCGCCAGGACTGGCAGGCGGCGTTGTCAAGGCTCGAGGCGCTGGACGAGTGGTTCGAAGGCGCAGGCGACTGGCACCGTTTCTACAGGAGGTCGGAGATTCAGGGATCGGTGGCATACGTCCGGGCGTTTTGTCTGGTCAAGATATTTAATTCCTTGCCGAACAAAAGGACTGGTGACCAGGAGGGTCTTAGGGAAGCCGCTAAGCAGGAGCTCGAAAGGGCCGGCAAGATTGCGCAAGGCGAGGACTCTGGCAGTTCTGATGATGAATCAGATGCCGAGACGCGGTATGCGCAGTTATGGCAAAGACTCGGAGAGCGTGCTCTGGAGGAAATACAAGCCGGTGATGGGAAAGGGGAGAAGGTCGAGGAGAAGAGCGGAGAGGGCGACAGGGGACTGGAAGAAGAACGTTTTGACTCGGATGGCGCATAGGTTTCGCTCATCTGGTGAGAAAAAAAAAGACTTCAATCCTCCTTCCTGCCTGCCTGATCTGCTTCCTGCCTGCCTGATCTGCTTCCTGCCTTCCATCCTTCCCGCTCTCCTTCTTCATCTTGGCACCTCCTGCTTCGCTCCTGGATCAGTGTCTTGGCCCGTGTGTTAGGGGCAAGCTCCGCGGCTGCGAGTGAGTTATCCTAAGTACGACCGTGGCAGAATGGTGCTTAGGAACCTTGAATCCGTATATAGTCTACTTGCTACGCTCCACCGTGACTGTAATAGTCTTGGTTTGCACAATCAGGTTGTTGCTGTGCATGATCGCCCTCTCCGAATCATCATCCCGCCATGTCTCTTCTTCTCCCCCGCCAGCCCAACGAGATGACGATGCGCGGCCCGCTGACACGCTCGACAGGACAAACGAGTTACTGCGACCGTGCGAGTAGCTCTCCGTGCCGTCAAACTGCGAGTGCCGGTCCCGCTGTTCCTTTCGCCCTTCGGACGTGCTGATCATGCCGATCGTTCGCAGCCCCGACGGCCTTGCCGTCCCGTAGCTGCCACCCGTTTGTTTTGTGCTCCGGCCGTACAGGCTCCCTCCTACGAGCTTGGGCGCTACATGTTTGAAGAACTTTCGGAGCGTAGAGAGCGCAGCGCACATGATGAAGAGGTTGGCCTCGACGATGCTGTTGGCAGTGACGCCGGCTGGTCAGTCATCTGGCGTTCAGAGAGGGTTTGCGGGTACTCACATCCACACGCTGGCCCACGAGATGACCCAAGTCTGGTCTACATCGCTGAGCATCTGCGGGAGGATCGTCACGCGGATGACGGACGTGACGATCGTACTAGAAGCCACGTCAGCTGCTTAACCCCCTCGTCCCCAGGGCGTAGGAAAGGACGCTTACATCGAACCCAATAGGAAGATCAGCAGCAGCCCGATCTTTTGTCTGCGGGGCACCTGGAGCTTGACGACGATGGGCAGTGGGAGACCGAAGATGAAGAGGTCTGATATGATGTTGACCACCGCCGTCGCAATGTACAGCATCGGCCTGTTGATGCAGGTCCCTGTCTGGATCCGGATGTCGAAGCTCATGGCGATGGGGCTGCATGCAAATATTAAGGCAAAGAAGATTCCGATAGTGTAGCCCTCGATGAAGACCAGGGTCGCCCAGATGGCCACCTTGAACCACTTTTGCGGCGAGAGGCGGAAGTAGAAGACCAGCAGTGACATCTTGGCAAAACTGCCGCCTACAATATAGATGGCCGCGGCGAGGTAGACGTCCTGGTTGCATCCGTCAGTCGTGCTTTCTGGACACCGCGCGTCATCGCCTCGAGGTAGGCACGGAATGGAAAACGTACCATCATGAAGAAGTTATACGTTTCCATGGTTATCTCCCACCCGTGAACACCACCGGCGCCAGAGGCAAACATGTCTGTCCCGCTGTTTGTTGGTCATTGGCAGTGTGATGACGAGGATGTGCACTACTCACGAACGCAGAGGCCAACAGTCGACAGCGATATCAACTACGGTTCGCGGTGAGTATGTGCGGTAATGTCTCCGCGTCCAGCCGTACGCACCCAAGCCAAAACCAGAAAAGCTGCCGGAGGAAACTCAGCATCGTACACGAGGCCGAATCAAAAAGGTTGGGGACAATCATACCGTCATCCAATTGTAGCTTTCCCATCACGATTATCTTCGTATACAGTCGTTGTCCCATGAGCAAAAGGCTCAGGAACGTACCAACAGCGGCAATGTAGTAGGCATGCGGGACGGCCTGACGCTGAGGGTTGTCAAAATCGACGACGTAGCCCTCAGGCGCCGGCAAAACCGTCTCGATAACTTGGTCTTTGGTCGACATGGTGGCCGGGCTCGGGCCTGGTGCCTACTCGGTACGTGTATGAAGCATCTGAGGAGGCCGAGTATTGCAGGAAGACAGAGTACCTGGCCAGATTTATCGAGGCGAACCGCAGGATGATCACATATGGTCAAAGACTTGCCATGTCTGCTGGCCCTGGCCGGCATTGAGGGTGGCGCGCCTGCCCGTCCTCAGTGTGGTCGGGACGCAAACACCGCAGTCGTGCTGCTCCTTCACGCTCATTGCAACCAGCCCCTTTTTTGCTCTCTTAGAAGTATCCTGGCCTCGAGGAACAACCACGACCGGACTGATGAACTACCGGCAGGTTCTTGTCCGAGTCGCCGACATGAGGGAGCGTCGAGGATGGCCAGGCCAGTCAAATCTTGCCGTGGTTGCCATGGCGCGGCGAAGTTTCCAATGCTTCGACATGGCCTAATGCCGAGTCACGGGCAATCGACAAGCCAATGGACCATTGGTGATAGAGTGACTTGAGGTGCAGGAGTTTACTGCGTCTGCAAGGATGAGGGCTAGCTCGCCGCCTCGGTCGTTACAGCAGGTGCGACCAAACCTCGGCCAAGCACCAAGAACTCGACCCGTGAGCAAACGCATTGCAAAGTATCCATAGACCTGGTTATCTGCCGGATGTGAGAAGCTTCTGGCTCTTGCGAAGCTCTCGCGAAAAGTGGTGTCCTCGTGAACCTGTACATCACCAACGCGTGATGAGTTTGGTGACCAGGGTCTCGCAGCGTGTCAGCACATTCAGGGGGTGGCGACGCTGCATTCTGCATCTATCCGCGGGTCTGCAGGTACGTGATCCGGCTGGACATCCCGGCACGTGCTGGGAAGGGAACACGAGAGGCGTCGTCAGTCAACTTCAGTATGTAGGCATCTGAGTCCCGACAGTCCGGTTCGAGGTAATTGACTCATTTCACTGGAGATGGCTCAAATTTAGCCCACCCTTGCGCGCATGTGACGCTCGAATTATGAGTTGCTGCCGTAGAGGCCAGTTACTTTTTACCTCTGCCACGGCACCATTTTGGCACAGGTCGGTTTGCTAGGTAAGGTAGGTACTCTGTAGGGGAGGCATGACAAGGCTTCCCCCCGCACTTGCATCGGTTTTGGAATCGAGGCCCTCGCGGGGCATGGGTGACAACAACACCGACACCGTACAATCTCGAAGCGGAACATCCACCGACATTAGCTGCAGACATGGGTCGGCAGGCCAGCAGGAGGCTGCAGACCGCATGAGAAGAAATGTACGCGAACTGCTTTCCCAGCTGGTGTTGCGGTTCGTCCGGGGTTGGCACATGGGCTATGCCTCCGCTCAAAACCCATCGCTGCTCCTTCTCTTCTACATCTGATGCCAGGACTACTTTTGAGGTACTCGTTCAGCTCCCAGAAGAAAGTCAACATGTGCGGTTCACGCGCAGTCATGAAAACGGGTGTGTTGCTGGCCCTCAGTGGTGCGGGTGTGGCATCCAAAGGTTGTGTCTCTCGTTGCGTAAGTTCGCCATCGCTCAATCCTTGACCGAGGCTCGGATCTTGTCGCCATCATTTCACGGATACTGACTCGGTGGATTCGCAGTGTTTGGATCTGCAAAACGCCGCCGGCTTGGAGGGCAAGGTCTACTTTCCTGATTCCACAGCATACGAGTCTCGCCTGGAGAGTTACTGGTCTGTTTCGGCGGCCCTCGAGCCTTGGTGCATGGTGCAGCCGTCGACGAGCGAAGATGTCGCGACCACGATCAAGACGCTGGTGGCGGGAGACTGTCCTTTCGGGATCCGCGGTGGTGGGCACGGCGCGCATGATCTCTCCAACGGCGTTGAGCGTGGCATCACGATCGATTTTGGTATGCTCCAGAGCGCTCGCGCACCAGAAAGGCGCAGCGCCGCGCCCTGATAAGGGGCCCCATGTAGCTGATGTTGGAGACCTTTAGGCAACATGAACGGCACCACGTGGAACGCCGACACCCGGCTGGCGTCGGTGCAGCCTGGGGGTCACTGGCAGACTGTGTACGACGAGCTGGCGCCCTACGGCGTCGCCGTGACGGGCGGCCGGGCGGGCACCGTAGGCACGGGCGGTTTCGTCAGTGGAGGCGGCAACTCTTTCCACTCGGCGTCGCATGGCATGGCCTGCGACACTGTAGCCAACTTTGAGGTGGTGCTCGCCGACGGCTCCATCGTCAACGCCAATGCGACCAGCAACCCGGACCTTTGGCAGGCACTCAAGGGCGGCAGCGGCAACCTGGGTTTCATCACCCGGTTCGACATGTACCCGATCGAGTATCCAGACCCGGAGAATCCGGTGGTGTGGGGCGGGAACTTGTTCTATGAGCTCGAGTCGGGCCCGGCCGTCATCGATGCGCTGGTTGATTTCACCGACAATGTGTACAAGGACGAGAACAGCTCGTCCATCGTCTACTGGGCTTACCTGCCGCAGATCCTCGGAGGCACCATTCTCAATGCGGCGATCGAGAACACGCTCGGCGAGGTCAAGCCGGCGGCGTTCGAAGGGTATTACGACGTGGAGGGCATATACGACGACACGACCAAGGTCGACACGCTGTCGGTGGTGGCGAACGAGCTGGGCGCCGGGCAGCCCCCGGGATTCCGGTGAGTGACGACGTCGGACGCGAACGTGGCTGGTCGAGTGATGTGTGCTGACAGGCCTCTCTCCTTAGGAACGCCTGGTTCGCGGCATCGTTCAAGAACGACGCGAGGCCGATGAATTACGCCGTGGAGAAGTTCAACGAGCTGAACGCGGAGCTAGAGAAGGTTGCGCCGTCGTCGGAAACGGGGCTCAACACGCTCTGCACGCTGCAGCCCATCACCAAGTCGATCGTCGACAAGGGTGTGGCCAACGGGGGCAATGTGCTTGGGCTGGAGAGCTATGTCGAGGAGGGCAACGGTATCATGTTCCTCGTGACGCTGGCCCTTAATGGAGCGGAAGCCGAGGCGCTCGCGGTGCCCAAGGTGGCGGCGTACCTCGAGGACATTGACGCGTATACCGAGTCTCTGGGGCTGAAGTGGGACTGGAAGTATCTCAACTATGCGCACAGAAGCCAGGACGTCATCGCGACGTTCGGAGACGAGGCCATCAAGAAGCTGCAGGCTGCGTCAGCCAAGTACGACCCCAACGGCGTGTTCCAGAAGCTGCGGGTATCAGGGTTCAAGATTCCGCCGCAGGAAGAAGAGTAAGAAAATGTGAAGTAGCTATCCTAGGTACCTCAGGTGGCTAGAACACAGATGCGGCATGTTGGTGTTGTCGAAGCAAGTACCCGTTCTGCCGTTCTTGGTGACGGGGGGCGAAGGGCATCGTGAATGTAAAGTAAGGTACCTAGAGTAAGGTGAGGTGGAGTAAGGTAAAGTAGGCAAGGTAAAGTAAGGTAGGTGAGGTAAACTAGGGCAGGGTAGGGTAGGAGGATCAGCTGAAAGACGACCGTCTCTTTCCTGATATCCAGGGTTACCTGTGTTGCAAAATGGCAGTCTCTGTCCAGGCTCCCATCTTGGTCAGTGCCTGCCCTACCAGGGTCGGCGTCCCATGTGTATTCGGTACTAAGACACCTGCCTACCTAGGTACCTTACCTAGGTAGGTACTGAAGGTGAGGCGCTTGTTGCCAAGTAGCCCACTTCGTAATCCTGTCAAGCGTAATTCCAGACCTCGACACAACCTCCACCACATTCCACCAACGAGAAAGACGAGAAAACACAAGAAACACGACGCAGAGATCAACGAAAGAGCTGCGCGCTATCGCAACAGTGTGCTTCGGGTGCCATGTCCTGCCTGTGACCGACCTGTGCGCCCTCGGGTGGCTCTTCGAACATCGAGAAAGGGTGGCCACGATGCGTGTAGCACCAACCTCTGTTCGCACATCCATACATCCATCATGTCGGTCGCCATCGCTTCTCTTCCGCCAGCGAACCTTATTGGATCTCTGCACCGCACATCACCCACGCCTCCCACGGACAACGACCTCTGCGTTTGAAGTATCACTCACTCTCTCCCTCCCCTCCTTCCTTCCAGTTCCAGGCGGGGCAATGGTTGTCCCGCGCCCAGCGATCATCTATCGCCCAAGTTGAATCCCTTTGGCGCCCCTCCATGAGCGCCCAACTCGCCGAGAGGGTGCGGCCCATGACGAAGGGGACACCATCTCCCCAAGGAGCACCGCAATTGCCCTCACATGATCTCAGATCTCGGCCGATCAGAGCAACCCCGGCGGTACACTCTGCAGCCTTGATCCCGCCTTGCGTAGCCGGCCCTTTTCGTCAAGCCAAGTGCGGATGAGCTATGGACCATCTGCAGGACTGTGGTACCACTGGTGGCTCGCCTCGACGGCGAGTCGACGTCTTGCGCTGCAAAGCATGCCGCTGTTGTGCCATCGATGCTACCGTCTTGGCGACTTTGTGGGGAAGCCGAATTCGACCTGCATGAAGCTTCGGTACTACTCCCCCGGCTTTCCTGGGCTCGGTTTGATATCTTTTAATTTACCCAGATTGTCTAGCAACCAACCCGGCAGGGTCTGTGAGAAAGCAACTGCCCGCCAGCCCCAATGGCGACAAGGCAACCGTTGCTTTGTCAAGCTGATCAAGCAGAAGCTCAGCCCGGCCGGGAAAAACATCGTATCGCCAAGCTCCGTCCCCGTTGCCGCGCGGGCACGCAGATCGGTCTAGGCCTTGGCATGCCGTGTCCATGGGCGGCTTGACCTGCCATGGCGAGTCAGCGTGCCACGGAACACGGCCTAGAGGCCCGCGGGGAGCCAGGAGCATGACTGACCGCCGCGCGGAGACTGGCAGCGATAAACTGCCTCTCATATGGATGCGGTCCCGTGCTCTACCTGTGCCTCGCCTCGGTGCAGATTCTGTTGAGTTCGGACCATTCTGGAGACCTGCCTCCCCTTTACGGCAATGCTGCTGAGTATTTCGCACAGGTGCTGGCGGTTCGGAAACCTGGCTTGATCAGACTGGATCGGCGGCCGCTGGGAGCATCTGTGTGTTGCAACCGAAAAAGGCCTCATACTTGCCTAGGTAGATGATATATGGCGAACATCATCACGACGAGGTACATCACGCCAGGACATAAGGCCCGAGACTGAGACCCACGGAGCAGACCACATCGGCATGGCTGTGACGCGGTTTCCTGAACAATGAGGGATGCAGAATCTGAGCCAGTTCCATCGTGACCTCATCATCGGGGGCAGGTAAGACACCTTCCCTTGACCTGCTGGAAGTGGGATGAATCTGTGATACCACGGTCGACTCTCCGTTTGCCTGATGTCTGAGGTCAGG
Organism: Verticillium klebahnii; assembly: GCA_002851715.1. Lineage (NCBI taxonomy): Eukaryota > Fungi > Ascomycota > Sordariomycetes > Glomerellales > Plectosphaerellaceae > Verticillium > Verticillium klebahnii. The sequence continues at coordinate 5,021,794 of NMXL01000003.1, read as the reverse complement.
TCGCCTCTGGACCAGCTCTCGTAGAGAAGCCACGCGCGTTCGGCATTCCGCAAGGGCGGCTCGCGCTCCGTCGCATATTCATATCTGGGGTGGTCGGAAGCGCGGGAAAGGTGAGTCTATCTGAAGTGTGGCTTCCCGGTGTCGTCTCAGTGGCCGAGGTCGAGACCGACGCCGTCCTCAAGAGACTGGATGGGACCTGCCCCTACGTCTCCGAGCAGCTAACCCCTGTCCTGCCTTGTTTTCGCAGCTATGATCGTCTCTCTGCAAGGCCTGACCTCTGTAGAGAAGCGCAGACTTAAAGTCGGACTCATATCTGCTCACACCCCTAAGCCATGTCTTCCGAGTTCTTGAGTGTCCCTCCGTTCAAGTTCCGTTGCGCCCTCTTTGACCCTCCTCGAAGCAATACCTCAATTTCACCCTAGTCTCTTCTTTCGCCAGTCCATCTCGAAAGATACCAGGAACGACCCATTAGTTGTCTTCGACTGAACTGCAGCGAGACCAGATACCGTATAGGTATCGCCATGGCGGGACATGGCGGTGCTGGAGGGGCCAGTGGTCCGTCTCAGCTCCCCGAAGTGTTCGCAGCCCGACTGGCCATGAACAAACTCGCTGTCACATACTTCGCGGCCGCATTGGCTTCCCTTATGGGCACATTCATTGCTTTTCACTATACTCGCGTCTTCGCGCAAAAGTCAGGCCTTGCATCCAAGCCCTCCATCATTGCTGCCCCGTTTCTTTGCACTTCTAGGTACGTTTCTGCCCCTGATCTATGGTAAAGGAGGAAACCATGTATCCTGACGACTGCCCTCTATTCAGAGTCTTGCGAAGAAAGCTTCTTCCCAAAGTTCCTTTCCTGCCCTCGGCTGGCCATGCTGGGCTTGCGTGTCTCTACATCGGGCTCAATGCCGTCCTGACATTCACACCACTGATGAAGCATCCCGCGCTGTCACTTCTTTCCAACATTGCTTCGAGAACAGGATGGTAAGTACATTTGCCCTGTTAATCATTACTTTGACCTGACCTTGCTCTCTAGGCTCGCGCTTGCCAACATATGCCTTGCAGTGTTTCTTGGCCTGAAAAACACCCCTCTCGGCTACCTGACGACTTGGTCATACGAACGCCTCAATATTCTGCATCAAATTGTGGGATATACCGCCATGGCAATGACGATGATTCATGGCATTGCCTATTCTGTCTATTTCATCCAACGAGGCAACATGGCACGGCTTCGGGTTCACGAGGAGATCTATGGCATCGTTGCTGGCTTCACCATGTTCACCGTCGTCGTTGTCGGTTTTACCGTCCGCCGATGGTACTACGAGCTCTTCTACCTGGTTCACGTCTCCTTCTTCATCATCACGATGGTCTTCATCGGTCTTCATCAGCCCGAGACGCACAAACAGATCCTGGTTGTGACGGGTGTTGGAGCCGGCATGTGGGCACTGGATCGCCTACTTCGGATCATCAGGGTCAGCCTGTACAGCTTCAACAACAAGGCTATCATCCATCCGCTCTCGAATGGAGGCACTCGGATTGTCCTGCAGAAGTCTCCTATAGGCGCAAGATCTGGTGAGCACTGCTTCCTCTGGGTGCCCAGCATTAGATCGATCGAGATGCACCCCTTCACGATCGCCGCGGTAGACCCCCTGGAGTTTGTTGTGGCTTCCTACGATGGCTTTACCCGTGACCTTCACGAGTACGCTACCAGAAACCCAGGAGCCAGCCTCAAAGCCTCCGTTGAGGGCTCCTATGGTACCTTTCCCGACCCTGCTGGCTACGACAAGGTAGTTCTGGTGGCAGGTGGCAGCGGGGCCAGCTTCACCGTTGGCATGGCTCTCAATATGATCAAGCGCGTCAAGGCTGGCTCTCAGCAGAGCATCGTGTTCGTTTGGATGGTTAAGAATTATTGTAAGAAACACTGGTCGACTTGACCCCAGGAAACATCACCACAACTGACACATTGGCAGCACACCTTGAATGGTTCTCCGAACACCTTGCCACCATTCGTCACAGGCCCAACTCGTCCATCTCTCTGTATGTTACGAGGTCACCACGGCACGATGTAGCAACACCAGCGGGCAGTCACTTTGCACCGGCGACAGAGCTGCGTCGCGCTCGGGCAGAAACCTACTCGTCTTCGGACAGTTCCCCGGACACCCCTGTCGATGACGAGAAGAAGACGACCGAGGACAGGCCGGCCCGCATCCTGACACGTCACATCTCCGACCCCGAAAAGTCGGGAACGGATTCGGAGCTGGCGTCGCCCATGTCACCATGCACCACATCCGCTTTCGACGTACCTCTGCCACGACAACATCCCGCAGATGACACCCACCTGCACGGCATTCCAATCACGTACGCAAGGCCTGACGTTGCAACCATCATCACAGCCGCGATCACGCAGACGCCTACCGATCAACGCGTGCTGGTTATGGGCTGCGGCCCTGAGGGTCTGATGACGCAGGTGCGCAACGCGACGGCCAAATCAGTCACAACTAACGGTCCTGCCGTTGAACTGCACTGCGAGCAGTTCGGATGGTGATGAGTGTTTGTCCATTGGATCGGGTACACTTGTTAGCTTCTGTTTACGTCCACGACGAGTTGAATTTTTTGGGTTGCTTTGGTTCACGAGTAAGCCAGGTCCTTCATTCGCAATGAAATTCATGCTAGGATGAGAAAATTAAAAGACCTGATTTGATTCGTCACCTTCATCCGATCCAGAGAGCCGTGTTGTCTATGAGCAAGCCAAAAGTGTCCGCCAGTCCATGGTCGAAGGGCCACGTCTGATGCCTCACCAATACATGCCGTCGAACGAAGCTTGCGAAGACCGCAGAACCCAGACGGTCGTTGCCCCTACGATGTTCGTCCATCAGGTCGAAGTCGGCCCGACCGTCCTGGCCCGTCAAAGTATCGCCGTGAGCACCAAAGGCGTGTCGGCCACCGCAGTAGACCCCTAAATGGCCCCCATTTCCCTGTTTTCGACATTTACTCGCGCATCCCCTCCACGACAGAACATCGCAAAAGGCACTCACATGGGGCATCGGCCCGACAATATGGCCGACCAGTGACACGCCGCCAGGCGACTCCGATCTCTTGCCCAAGCAGCCACGATCGGGGGTCGTGAAGGTTGCATGGAACGCGAACACCCAGGCCCGCGACCTGGGGCGCGCATGGCTCGGCGCCGGCACCCACCCCCGCCTCTGCTCGGTTCGGTCCCTTCCGAGGGACCGCCCCAACCGCACAGCGCGACCGGGGGTGGCTTGGCACGTGAGCCGTCTTGTCAGGTGTCTGCCTTCGTGATATCTGCAATGCGGCCCTGTAACCACTTGTGCGCTGTGCATCCTGGCAAAGTGGGATGGCGAAGTATCGTCTGAATCCGGAAAACACAGCTTCCAGCCAGATTTCTTCCTTCCGCGGTCGTGGTGGGACATGGTCGAAGAGTCAGCATGGCCCGTCGGCCGCGGACGTGTCCCGTCCGGCTTACCCATCTGGCGAGGTGGGCGCAACGAGAGAAGAAAACAGGACACAAGAGCATGTTCGAGCACGTTGTAATTCCACTACCTATCAAGAGCAGGCACCCCCTTCTCGCCTGAAAGGGATCGCTCGGCTTAGAATCCCCATCGCAATGTCTTCGTCTACTCTATTCGAGTCACGGTAAAAGATGGAAGGTATCAATGTTGAACAGATAAGCCCCAGCGCCATTTGTTGAAGAAATGCCACTCGTTCGCCAGAATGCAACCCTTAGAACAAGCCCTGGATCTCACCAGTCTCCACGTCGACGTCGACGTTCAGGTAACCTGGCGCGGTGGGAAGGCCCGGAATCGTCTGGATGTCTGCGGCGAGGGCGTACCTGTCAAATTGTCAGTATAAAGTTCATTCAAGATGATACCAAAGCCAGGGGATGCTCACAGATAACCCGCGCCGGCGGCCATCCGCACGTCCCGGATGGGCACCGTGAAGCCCGTCGGCGCACCCTTGAGCTCCGGATCGTGAGAAAGCGAGTACTGCGTCTTCGCCACGCAGATGGGGAGGTTACCGAAGCCTTGCTTCGTGAACTGATCGACCTTCTTCTGCGCCAGCTCACTGAACTCGACGGCCGCGGCACCGTACATCTTCTTTCCGATGGCCTCAATGCGCTCCTGCACAGACCCATCGAGGTCGTACAGCAGCTTAAAGTCCTTGGGCTTCTCGCTCGCCGCAATGACGCCCTTGCCGAGGTCGATGGCGCCCTTGCCACCCTCGGCCCAGTGGTTCGCGAGGATGGCATCTTCGGCACCAGCCTTGATGGCCTCGTCCCGAATGACGGCAATCTCGGCGTCGGTATCAGTAGAGAACTTGTTGATGGCCACAACCACCGGAACACCGTACGACCGAGCGTTCTGGATGTGTTTGGCAAGGTTCACGCAGCCAGCGCGGAGAATGTCCACGTTTTCCTCCTTGTACACCGCGTTCAGCGGCGCACCTGGGGAAATGGGAGGGCCACCGCCGTGCACCTTGAGGGCACGAACAGTGGCGACGACAACGACGACGTCGGGGACCAATCCAGAAGCACGGCACTTGATGTTGAAGAAACGCTCACCACCCATGGTGAAGTCAAAGCCTGCCTCAGTAACGACGAAGCCCGCCTTCTCGGCCGGGTCCTCGTCGGCTTCGGTGCCGACAAGCTTCAGCGCCATCTTGTCGGCGAGCACAGAGCTGTTGCCGATGCTGATGTTCGCAAAGGGGCCGGCATGGACAAACACCGGGGTGCCCTCCAGGGTTTGCATCAGGTTTGGCTTGATGGCGTCCCTCATGAGAGCCGTCAGAGCACCACCAGCACCAATGTCGTCGCAGGTCACGGGGTCGCCGCTCCTGGAGCTGGCAACGACCATGCGACCAAGCCTCTCCCGAAGATCGCTCAGACTCGTGCTCAGGGCAAGAATCGCCATGCACTCACTGGCAACAGAAATGTCGAAGCCGGTCTCGCGCGTCTGACCCTTCTCGGTAGGAGCAGTGCCCACAGTGATCCCTCGCAGGTGGCGGTCGTTGACGTCCAAAACGCGTCGCCAGGTGATGGTCTCGGGGTCGATATCCAGACGGGCGAAACGGCTGATCTCTTCTTCCGTCAAGTCGTCGGGGTTGGTCTTGTCAATGCCAAGCTTCTTGAGGCGACGGAACATGACAGGAGCGAAGACTCGCTTTCCATTCTTCGCGGGAACAAGGCGTCTGTAGAGCGGCCCGTCCTTTTGTGTGTTCTCGTGGAAGATACGGGTCTCGATGGCAGCAGCCAGCAGGTTGTTCGCCGCCGTGATGGCGTGGATGTCACCCGTCAGGTGCAGGTTGAACTCGTCCATGGGGATGACCTGGCTGTAGCCTCCTCCAGCAGCGCCGCCCTTGATACCGAAAGTCGGCCCTTGGCTGGGCTGGCGCACGTTGCCGAAGGTCACACGGCCAAGATGTGCGCCCAAGGCCTGAGCGAGGCCCATGGTGGTGGTCGACTTGCCCTCGCCCAGAGGGGTCGGGGTAATGCCGGTGACAACGACGTACTTGCCATTGCGACGGTGTTCTAGCCTCTTCAACAGGTCAAGGTCGACCTTGGCCTTGTAGGCACCGTAAGGCTCCAGTTCATGCGAAGCGATGCCGACCTCCTTCGCGAGGCGGGTGATCTGCTTGGGGGTTTGAGCCCGCGAGACGTCGATGTCAGAAGGCACCGGCTCCTTGAGGTGAAGCGGCAGAGGTACGATCTTCCTCAGCCTCTGCCTCTCCAAGGACAGAGCGGCCGAGTCCACAACATTTCTCAGAAGCATGGCGACGGTCATGGGACCCACGCCGCCCGGCACGGGGGTGATGTGCGAGGCAACCTGTGAGGCAGACTCGTACTCGACGTCGCCGACGAGTCGTTGACCCGACTTCTTGGAGGCGTCGGGGATGTAGTTGGTGCCGACGTCTATGACAACGGCACCCTGCTTCAGCCAATCGCCCTTGACAAATCCAGGCTGGCCAATGGCGGCCACGACGATATCGGCGGCCTTGACGTGCTCCTGAAGGTTCGCGGTGCGGGAGTGACAGACGGTGACGGTCGCGTCGGCGTGACGCAGGAGGTAGCTGACGGGGCTCCCGACGATATCGCTGCGGCCGATGACCACGGCGTTCTTGCCTTTGAGGTCCACCCCGGTCTGCTGAAGCAGGACCATCACACCCTTGGGAGTGCATGGCACAAACAAGGGCCGACCGCCCTTCTTGGCCAGCTCGCCAATGTTGGTGGTGCCGAAGCCGTCGACATCCTTCTCGTCGGCGACAGCGGACGTGACGGCGTACTCGTCAATGTGCTCGGGGACGGGGAGTTGCACCAGGATGCCGTGTACGTCAGGGTTGTTGTTGAGGCGGTAGATCTGGTCTAGAAGCTCGGGCTCCGAGATGGAGGAGGGAAAGTGTAGCAGCTCGCAGCTAATGTTGGCCTAAGAAATTACCGTGCAGGTTAGTTGCCGTTATCGCAGCATTGATGCGGTGGGTAGGGGGTAGGAATGTCTACCTCTTCAGCTGCTTTGAGCTTCATGCGAACGTAGGTGGCTGCGGGGCAGTGAGCTTTGACGGGATTTTGATCGCGGGGGAGGGGTAGACGAACAAGAGTCAGATCGATCGCCAACTGCATGGGTGACACTTGATTAGCTCACGGTCACACAAATTGAATGGGATGAAATAAGGGCAGCCTGCGCTCGGGTCGCACCTTGGATGATCTTCAGAGAAGGTTGGAATCTGGGGTTGGCCGTCTGTCGCTCGAGGACCTCGGCGGCCAGATCCCCGCGAATCTTCTTCGCAATGGCCGTGCCGTCGATCTTGGTGGCGGCCATGTTGAGTGCAGATGTGGTAAAGTACCGCGAACGCCAGGTGCGACGGTGGTTCGGTTGGTGAGAAGTGCTCAATGCAGGCCGCAGTCGCACGAGAGAGCAGCAGGGTGAAGGTGCGGTTGTGGTATGGGCGATGGGGAAGAGTGACGCCGAGCGGGAATCTGGGGTGGAGGGTATTGAGGGTACTGCTGAGCCAAAGGCGGAGCCGCGACAGCAGCCGGTGAGAAGTCGGCCAAGCTCGGGATTCGTTGACGAATCGTGCGTGGATCGACGGCCGAAGGGACCCCCCAATCTTGCCAATGGCCCTGCTGCCGCTGCAGGCGTCGCAATTGTGGGTGTCACCAACGGTCCACGACCGTGTCTGATGGGCAGAGAACGGCGCATCCTCGCGAAGCCGTCTCCGACCCTGACTGTTGCTGGGGCCCGCGGCTGCAGTAACAGGCAATTGGCCTCGGTGTGTCGGAGTCAGAGGCACCTTGGTGATCGATCTGCCCTGGCTCAGGTGACTCAAACTAGGTATCCTCAAGTCGCCTCCCAACAATCCGTAACCCTCTTTCAGTGAATGGCTGGGCTAGCCGAGTCACTCGGGATCTCAGGTGCCTCGTCCTCGCCGCGAGACCCGGAGATCGAGGTCAATGATAGTTAGACGATACGTGACGGAAGGATGGTGAGAGACAGTGAGTGGTTGCTTGCAGTAAACAAAATTCGTCGAGGATCTGAGACCACCCTTTTACCCAACAAAGAAATAAGCGCCTCGGTCTAAGAAAGCCAGTGTACAGTATGATACAGAGAGTGAAAGCGAAACGAAAGATGTTGTCAGCACATGCTCTTTCAAGGCTTCTTCATCTTCGAAATAGTGTTGGTGGACGGCTCTAGGCACCGTGTTGGCAAGTCCCCCAGGCCTCCACGAAGTTGGAAAAGGCGAGACTGGGCAACAGAGTCAAGGTGGGTGTCGGAACGATCGCGATCACCATGAGTGAGAGGGTCCAGTTGATTCCGGAGGTGTCGAGCAGGGTCGTCATAAGTGAGATAGCCAGTTCCGTTCCTGGTCTCCCCGGTGAGTCCTCCTCTCGACAGACGGTGGGAGGATCATGATGCCAGCACAAAACAGACGGCATGACTGGGTGACTCAGCTGACTGTCTTCTTGAAGCGGCAAGGCGGTCAGCACCAGCCACGGCAGAACCGACAATCGCGGGGAGGGGGAATCCCTCGCCCCACTAGAAACCCGAACCCACAACCAAACGTGAAAGACGCTGCTGTGCGGAGGCCAAAAATTCAGAAGCAACCGGCGACGAGCGACTTCAAATAGCGATCCCATCCCGCGACTGGCCACCCCCCCGAACCCGATATCGCAACGAGAACAGCTTCCCACCGCATCCAAGTTCTATCCGTCAACATGAGGCCCGTTCTTCTGGCTGGCCACGAGCGTGCGCTCACGCAAATCAAGTACGCGACGCCCCCCCTCCCCAGAGACAGCCTGCTGTCATGTCATATCACCGACCCGAACACCAGCACGAGCATGAGCATACGAGGAGGGGCAGCCGGCTAACCCGCCTGATTAGGTACAACATCGATGGCGACCTCATCTTCTCCGTCGCCAAGGATCAGCAGATCTGTGTCTGGTACGCGCACAATGGTGAGCGCCTCGGTACCTACCACGGCCACGTCGGCGCCATCTGGACCGTCGATGTCGACCCGACCAGCACCATGATCGCTTCCGGCTCTGCCGACAACACCATGCGCCTGTGGGACATCAAGTCCGGAAAGTGTCTCAAGACCTGGGAGTTCCCCACCGCCGTCAAGCGCGTCGAGTTCAACGAAGACGGCACCAAGCTGCTGGGTGTCACCGAGAAGCGCATGGGTTACCTCAGCAACATCGTCGTCGTCGACATCAACCCCGACGTCGAGGCCGAGCAGAGCGACGAGAAGGTTCTCACCATCGTCTGCGACGAGAGCAAGGCTACCGTCGCCGGCTGGAGCTTCCTGACCAAGTACATCATCGCCGGCCACGAGGACGGTTCCGTTTCCCAGTTCGACGCCAAGACCGGCGATCTCCTCTACAACGCCCCCGTCCACGAGCTCAACACGCCCGTCACGGACCTGCAGTGGTCGCCTGACCGCACCTACTTCATCACCGCTAGCAAGGACAAGACTGCCAAGGTTCGTCTTACCTCGCGGCTTTTTTGCCTACGCCATACGCCCCCGCGCTAACCCTTTTGCCAGCTTATCACCACCAAGGACCTCGAGGTTCTCAAGACGTACCCCGCCGATACTCCTCTCAACAGCGCTGCCATCACCCCCAGGAAGGACTTCGTCATCCTCGGTGGTGGTCAGGCCGCCATGGACGTCACCACCACCTCCGCCAGGCAAGGAAAGTTCGAGGCGCGTTTCTACCACAAGATCTTCGAGGATGAGGTTGGCCGTGTCCGTGGCCACTTCGGCCCCCTGGTATGTGTCCCACCCGCGAAACTCCCCTCCGCACTGCAGACTGCTGACATGTCCACCAGAACACAGTCGCGGCCGACCCTACGGGCAAGGGGTACGCGAGTGGCGGTGAGGACGGTTACGTCCGCGTGCACCAGTTCGATAAGGGCTACTTTGACTTCATGTACGAGGTGGAGAGGCAGAGGCTGTAGAGGCGGAGCCTTGTCGTCTTCTCCTCCCTCTTCGGGACTTGGCATAGTTCGGCGTTCTGGGAATCTCGAGAAGTGGGATGGCCGGTTAGATTCAGTGGGTTTGTAATTTAGGGCATTCACTAAAAAAAGCCGGCCGAATGGGAGACGATCGACTGCGGAGACGGTTGTCTCGTTGATGGTATGCTATGAGTTTTACGACCTCGTCGGGCATGATGACCGTGCTGTGTGGATGGCCCTGGAGCTGGAGGATCGGTGGGTCGGGAGTGAGAGAAGACCAGTGGGCTGAGGAAGCTGGGATCTCGCTGTATTCAACGAACGACACCAGAAAGAAATTACTGCGACTGCATGTCAGTCAGCCATTTCCATATTTCAAACGGACAGGAAGCCAGCACATTCGTGCTGCTTTTACTATTCACGGCTCTGGGGTCAAGCGGGTAGTCACAGTATGCGGGGCCTCATCTGTTCGAGCGTTTTGCACGCAAGTCTTTTATACTGGGCTATTTGCAAGCCGGTATCAGAAACCATGTAAATATGAGACGGGCAGCCAACTATGTGCCCCCCACGGCCGCGGCCGTCCAGCTCCCGGAATATCATAACCCCAACACCACAAATGCACACCATGGATCGTCCCAACGCCTACCACCTCCCATGCTTATCGTGTTGATCCCCATGCTATGCTTGGACGCCTCTTGAATTCGCGTACGCTACCCATCCGGAAAACCCGCTCGCTGAGACATAACTTCCGTGCGCTCGTGCATGCATGCGAGGCGTGAGCCCATCTCTTGTACGCTCTGCTTTGAGTTCCTCAGGAGTGTCGACTTCTCTTGCCTCCACCGCCGAACATGTTCTTGTCGTGGCCCAGGCTGCCCAAGTCGAAGATTTCGCCGAGGTTGATCTTTCGTTTGGAGCCGGCACCGCGGCCAAGCTGGCTTCCTTGCCGAGCGCCAAGCCTTGATCCAACCCCAGTGTGTCGTAACCTAGGGGCGCGGTTCGTAGGGGCGTTGCTGGTGGTGGAGGCGACGTGTGACGGGAGCGAGTCGTGACTGCGGGAGTCGGAGAGGTCCAGGTTTGCGATGTTGAGGTACGCATCCTGGGGATAGGGATGCGAGGACTGGAACGTGAATGTATCCTGGCTCGGGACAGGGATAGGTGTTGTGTCGACCGCAGCCGGAGAAGCGGTGGGTGGCGCGGATCCCGTTTGCGCGTGAGTATCCTCTCGCATTGTCGACAGGGGGTTTCCGCTAGCCGTGCGAGTGAGTTCGGGAGACGAAGCTGTCTCCGCCTTCTCGGCTTCGTCTTCGCTTTCAGCAGTCTGCGACGGAGAATCCCGGCCATCAAGCCTTTCGGTGGCCCATTTGCGAACCCTCCAGCCTTCCCCATCGCCTACGCCGAGGTTTTCCTTGTCGAGGAAGGCGAGCAGATCGTCCAAGCAATCCTGGTATCCGTCGAGGCGCGCCTTGGCCTGGCTAGCTGCTGAGGTCTTGTACAGCTTTGTGACAGAAAGGGCCGCGGCCTTGAAGGCGTCGAGAAGCTGCTCGGGGGAGTCATTTTGGGTCGTCTGCTTCTGCCCAGATGACGCAGGCAGGGATGTGTTCAGACTCCGCATGGAGTCCATGGTGCGGTCTCAAACAACTAGACCAGGACTTGAGAATGTCAGTAATGTCTCGCGAAGAGACTATGGCGCTTCTGTCGACTCACGTAGTTGTTCTTCGCAAAATGCGGTGGGTAGACAGGTCTGGAACACCTGAAGGGCTTGATTTGAGGAAGTGGGTGCAGTGGGGTACAGCCTATCGCCGCTGTGCCTGAAGTGGGTAGGCAGGGTCGCTGATGCTGGGTTGCAGACACGGCCAGGAAACGGGCGGGCAGCTGCAAAGCACGACGCGCAGTCTATGGATGTCAGGCTCGTTTTGAATGCAGCCTTCGAAGTTGTTCGATGCCAGGTCGAGAGGTGGTGGCTCGTTGCGTAAGCTCGTCTGTATGTATGGTTGTGGTGTTTGGTTGATGGTGGTGACTCGGCGTTGACGGACCCCAAGACGCTCAGGGCACATGGAAGAGGGACATGTTGCACGGCCGCCGTGACGGTTCTCGGTTCTGCCACCGCCCATGGCGCTTAGCTAATCGGGCTAGCGTCCTTGCCGCTATACTCGAGCTCAGGTCAGTCCAAGCTCAGCCACACCTCATGAGAACCGTTCCCCCGAAATGGGCGACAGAGTAGACTCTCTACGGAATTGCTGAGGTGGTTTCCTGTTTCGGCCTTCTTCAGGAGCTCCTGATCACGATTCGCTTCGCAGCCCCTAAGTACGCAAATAGACTTGACACTCGCGCGGCTATAAATCCTCTTTCCTGCGTCTTCCGAGGACAAGGCCCTGGCGGCTCTCGACTCTTGGACAACCTCATCACCAAACTTGGATTTTCGACTTCACCAGCTGAACTCACAATACCATGTCCGCACGTTGTTGCGTGATATTTCACTTGATATTCTCCGCGACAGAGCTTGAAGCCAACAATGTATCGTTTCTTAATATCTAGCTTCCGTGGAAGAAAAGTCAAAATACAGTCCCATCCCTACTTGTAGAGAGGCTCGAGCTGGCCTGAAGATAAAAAGAAGGGTCCCTAGCCGGAAGACAAGTTCGTAGGTTTCATCCGCAAAACGTAGCACCCAAACCACTTACACACAGCCGTCTTCATTCACGACTACGCTATCATCAACAGTGCCGAAGCTCTGTTCAAGCACCGCAGCGGCGCCGAGGCTAAGTACAACCCACCTGCCGCAGGCGTGATTCAGTAGGCCTCTATCTTCGCCCATCGATAATGCCAATACTATCTCGCATATGGAGATGCCTCATCTCCCAAAAGCAACAGCCAAGTCCGTCGCTGCAATCACTTGCGCGGCCACCTCTTCAGGCTGTTGACTGAGTGTCTGAACGATGGCATGAGTTTCGAACCCACCCAGCTGGCCATCGATGGGCAATCTTGGAAACCCAACATATCTGTCCAACCACGAAGCGCAGTTCACGTCGGACTCCGCGATCCATAGAAAAACAGAGACTAACACTTGTGACCTGGAATGTGAACGCCGCCAGCCCTCGCCCGAGAGCTTGCACAGCCGCCATTCTGTCATATATTCTTGCACTGACGCCGACCGTTGAGGTCATTTTTTTACAAGAGGGCTCACGACTGGCTCTGACTGCCATCATGGAAGACCCGCTGATCCGCGCTGGATGGTTTTCGACTGACGCAGACGGAACGAACTGGGGCAGGCAGCCCTTCGCAACCGTGACTCTCCTATCAAAAACACGCTTTCATCGTCATCCAAACCACGCCCCTGGCAGCTGCTGTATGGTCCTGGGACGTGTCTGGAGGATCAAATATCGCAGTCGGTACGACCGGGATGCTCTGTGTTGCGACATCCATGTTGTTCTGCCCCTATCCAACGACGGCTCCGGGACGGACAGCGCTTGCATCCGCCTTGTTAACGTGCACCTAGACTCGCTGGCGATAAAACCCTCGCACCGGCCAAGACAGATGGCCACTGTGGCGTCGGCTATTCGGAATGCTGGCTGCGGTTTGGTCGCTGGGGACTTCAATCCTGTACTGCCCGAAGACAAGACCTTGGTGACGGATAACGGAATGGTGGATGCATGGGTCGAACTGTTTGGTCCAACCGGTGGGAATACTTGGGGCCCGAACGAAGAAAAGCGGTATGCGTCGCGCAGGCTGGACAAAGTTGCGATGATGGGACTCGGTGTTGAGGCAATCGACGTACTGCCTCCCGGCGTCATCTTGTCCCATCCGATAGGCGGGGACGACGACCCGAGGACGCACACTCCGCCATCTATTGTTCCCTGGAGCGACCACTCGGGGCTCAGATGTACCTTCTCCTGGCCTAGAAAGGCTTCATGAGGTGTGGAATGCAGCTTCGTCTACATCGCTTCCTCCTCATAAATAGACGAAGAGCTCTCCAATCCGGCTGCTTCCCAATCAACTGCTGTGGAGAACCTTGGGCTCTATGTTACTATATACCGTGATTCTTGTTTACATGTGGCTGAGCTGTGTAGCTAAGCCACGACCCTCTCTCAGGGTCGCGTAGTCTCGGTTCAATGTAAAAGTAGCGAGGCTTTCGGACGTATTTGGCCTGGATGTGGCCCGGCACAACGCATCGGCAGGGCTCCTACTGGCCTGTGTCCGCCTGACTGACGCCATTATTAGTTACCTAAGGTACCTAGGTTCCTTAGGTATGTATTCAAGATAGTTAATCCGGCCTCCGGGCCCCGGCCACTCAGCCTCAGGGCCGGCGCTCAGGAGCGCTCAGACCACCCTCTCAACCAGCGCGTGGATTGCATGCCGGCAGCCCCGATTTATTAGTTCAGTTGGTACTTTGTCGTTCGTACAATTCTCACAGCTCGGGAGGTCCCTGGCACGGCATTGCGATCCCACCTTTCTCTCTCCTGCAACACAACGAAAAAGGCGAAGTCGGCCGACAACTCCTGTTCAGACAACACCCATATCTCTTCGAACCAGCCTTCAAAATCGATTATCAACTTGACCATTCAGCTTTGGATTGTTGCCCTCTGACCCCTCTTACTGAGTGCGAACTTCGTTCAAACGCGTCGCAGTCGCGTAAAGCGAATCTCGACTATTACAATGCCTCCCTCGCGACCGCGCCCCAGCGCGGCAGACACAGACGCATCAATGTCTGATGCCCCAGACGTCCATCGCGCTGATCGAATGGTTAGTCTCATCCCCTTCATCCGACTTGTCTATAGATTCGATTATTGTCCTGCCGACTCGGCGCGACATGCGAAGCTAACCTCAATATATTGAGCAGGAGGTCGACGAAACACCCGATTACACAGACTCAGACACGAACCCAAACACGACCGCTAGCAGTGTTGTTGGTGATGCGGCTCCTGATGGCCGCAAGAAGCGGTCCGAAGCTAACCAGCTTCGCCGCAGCATTTTTGGCAGGAAGCACGATCGGCTGGGAGAGTCGCAGGTAGGCTACATGCTCTCGCTGCCCACCCATTCCGTGTCAACAAGACTGATGTGTTGCGTAACAGGAAGAGGATACCCTGCGGAGATTTCGGTACCTGCTCGGCCTGACAGACTTGTTTCGCCATTTCATCGAGACCAACCCCGACCCCAAGATTCGAGACATCATGACCGAAATCGATCGCCAGAATGCCGAAGCTGCCAAGAGCAAGAAAGGTGGTGCGCGTCAAGGCGGCGCCACCAATGAAAGACGTCGTCGGACCGAGGCAGAGGAGGACGCTGAGCTGCTTCGTGACGAGAAGCACGGCGGATCCGCTGAGGTCGTCTTCCGAGATTCGCCCTCCTTTATCCAGGGCGAAATGAGAGACTACCAGGTCGCAGGTCTCAATTGGCTGATTTCTTTGCACGAAAATGGTATCTCTGGCATTCTCGCTGATGAGATGGGTCTTGGAAAGACACTTCAGACCATCTCTTTCCTTGGCTACCTTCGCCACATCATGGGAACGACCGGCCCTCATCTCGTCATTGTGCCCAAGTCGACCCTGGACAACTGGAAGAGAGAGTTTGCCAAATGGACACCCGAAGTCAATGTCCTGGTTCTGCAGGGCGCGAAGGAGGAACGTCACCAGTTGATCAATGAGCGTTTGGTGGAGGAAAAGTTTGACGTTTGCATCACCAGTTACGAGATGATTCTTCGCGAGAAATCGCATTTGAAGAAGTTTGCCTGGGAGTACATCATCATTGACGAAGCCCACCGCATCAAGAATGAAGAGTCCTCGCTGGCTCAAGTCATTCGCCTCTTCAACTCGAGGAATCGCCTTCTGATCACTGGAACACCCCTCCAAAACAATCTGCACGAGCTATGGGCTCTGCTCAACTTCCTGCTTCCCGACGTTTTTGGCGACGCGGAAGCATTCGACCAATGGTTCTCGGGTCAGGACCGAGATCAAGACACTGTTGTTCAGCAGCTGCACCGCGTTCTGAGGCCTTTCCTACTCCGCCGAGTCAAGGCCGACGTTGAGAAGAGCCTGCTGCCAAAGAAGGAAGTCAATGTCTATCTGGGCATGTCGGAGATGCAAGTGAAGTGGTATCAGAAGATCCTTGAGAAGGACATTGATGCCGTCAACGGTGCTGGTGGCAAACGTGAATCCAAGACGCGGCTGCTCAACATCGTCATGCAACTGCGAAAATGCTGCAATCACCCCTATCTGTTTGAGGGCGCGGAGCCTGGGCCGCCATACACCACGGACGAACATCTGATTTACAATGCCGCCAAGATGAAAGTTCTCGACAAGCTGCTAACCAAGTTTCGCCAGCAAGGCAGTCGCGTCTTGATCTTCTCGCAGATGAGTCGTCTGCTGGATATCCTTGAAGATTATTGTGTTTTCAGGGAGTACAAATATTGCCGAATCGACGGTGGAACAGCTCACGAAGATCGAATCGCCGCGATCGACGAATACAACAAGCCTGGATCCGAAAAGTTCGTCTTCCTATTGACCACAAGAGCCGGTGGCCTTGGTATCAACCTGACGACTGCCGATATTGTAATTCTCTTCGACAGCGACTGGAACCCACAAGCCGATCTGCAGGCCATGGACCGAGCCCACCGAATCGGCCAGACAAAGCAGGTCGTGGTGTACCGGTTCGTAACCGACAACGCCATCGAGGAGAAGGTCCTGGAAAGAGCAGCCCAGAAGCTTCGCCTGGATCAACTCGTCATTCAGCAGGGACGAGCACAGGCCGCGGCGAAGGCTGCAGCTAACAAGGACGAGCTGCTTTCCATGATTCAGCATGGCGCAGAGAACGTCTTCAAAAGCAAGGGCTCGACTGGTCCAGTCACAGATGGCGACAGCCTGGATGACGACGATATCGACAAGATCTTGGCGTCTGGTGAGGATCGCACGAAACAGCTGAACGCCAAGTATGAGAAGCTCGGAATCGACGATCTGCAAAACTTCACGTCCGAATCCGCTTACAACTGGAACGGTGAAGACTTCAAGAGTCAGAAGAAGGATATCGGCATGACCTGGATCAACCCGACCAAGCGCGAGCGCAAGGAGCAGTCTTACTCCATGGACGCCTACTTCAGACAGACGATGTACCCTCCCAAAGAAAAAGACAACAAGCCCAAAGCTCCCAGAGCCCCCAAGCAAGTCGTTGCCCATGACTGGCAATTCTTTCCGCCGAGGCTCAGGGATCTACAGGATCGTGAGACTGCATATTACCGCAAGGAGATAGGCTACAAGGTTCCTTTGGCGGATGGCGAGGGTGACAACGTCTCTGACCGTGAGGCGGAACGGGCCCTTGACCAAGAAGAGATCGACAACGCAACGCCTCTGACCGAGGAAGAGCAGGAGGAGAAGGCGGAGTTGTCTCAGCAAGGGTTTGGTGACTGGAACCGCCGAGACTTCCAGCAATTTGTCAACGCGTCCGGACGGTACGGTCGTACCGACTACGAGAACATTGCGGGCGATATTGATCACAAGGAGGCTTCCGAGGTCAAACAGTACGCAAAGGTCTTCTGGCAGCGGTACAGCGAGATCGCCGATTACACCAAATATCTCAAAACGATTGAGGATGGCGAAGAGCGCATGCGCAAGATCGAGCACCAGCGTAAGCTGCTGCGAAAGAAGATGCAGCAGTACCGTGTTCCCTTCACGCAGCTCAAGATCAACTACTCCGTCTCGACCACCAACAAAAAGGTTTACACAGAGGAAGAAGATCGCTTCCTGCTCGTATTGCTTGACCGTCACGGCGTCGATACTCCGGGCCTGTACGAGACGATGCAGCAGGAGATTGCGGAGTCTCCGCTCTTCCGCTTCGACTGGTTTTTCCTCAGTCGCACGCCTGTCGAGCTCAGTCGGCGGTGCACCACGCTGCTCACCACCATTGTCAAGGAGTTTGAGGATGTTCAGCCGACCAAGAGCGCCAATGGAGTCAACGGCAAGGTCAAGCGGGACGCCGCCGACGACGATGAAAACGACGAAGACAGCGTTCTGGGTATGGCACCTTCTAAGAAAAAGTCGAAAAACGGAGTCAAGGTAAGCGATTTCTGCCCCTCGTGCTGCGTGACAGGCAAGGCTGACCAGGTAACAGAACAAAGCGCTTGACAACATCAAGTCGGAAGCGGGCAGCAAGAGCACATCGGCGGCTCCCTCGAGGGCGTCGAGCGTAGCATCGACCAAGTCGAACGGCGCTTCCAAGGGCAAGTCCAAGGGAAAGAAGAAGTAGCGGGCGTCCTTTGGGCCGGATCGAGAACGGGGGTTATTAGGCAGAGCGTGCATCTGGTCACTCAACGGCCAGGGCCGTGGCATGGGATACATGGCGTTTGGTCAGGTATGAAATGGGCTGGCAAGGACGTCGCAATGACGTAGAGAGGGAGGACCCAGTCTTACGCTGCTGCGACCACGAAGGGCCAGTTGGACATTATGTTAGTTAGGGCTTAAAATCAACAAAAACTTCTAAGAGGGGTTCACATGATGCAGTGCCGTCCAAACGACGTGCTAGGCAATGCAGCATGGCATGTTCTCACATCCAGCCCATGGCCGGCGGGTCTTGGAGATAGATGGATGGATAGGTAGATGGGTGGGTTGGATAAAAGGGGAAAGCAAAAGCCAAAAGGAGCAAATGCAAAAAGAGTCTCCCGAGGTGGGACTCGAACCCACAGCCCTTGGATTGTTATGCTGGTGCTTAAAAGTCCAAAGCTCTAACCAATTGAGCTACCCGGGAATTGGTATGTTCAGCCATGATTTCAATAGAACTATAACCTTCCAGATGATACAAAAGTGATGTCTAACGAAGACTCGGATGCAAAGAATCCTGCGTCTGTTCAACTTGTGCGGCGCATTGGCTGTGTTTTGAATTCTGTTATTCCTCCTTCAAAAATAAGTGGATAAGCAACTGTGAGTGATCGTAGCATGGTTTCCATCCCCAGTTGCCTTGGCTAGGTCAGTTCCAGAGCTTGAAAACGGGTACGTCATTCCTGTGTCTCAGGCACTGTCTCGTCTGCCCCGCACTAAAATGCTCAGGTACTAGCACCTCAGTTCAGGGGGTGACCCTTGGCTGGCGGGTCGTGGTCGAGATACCCCGCCAACCACCACCCATCTGTCGACCGTTGCCTACCGCCCATTACCTGCTCAGCTACAGCTGTTGATGCAAACACACCAACTTACAAGCTAACACTCACTCCCGAGACGCCTGCAGCAACATCGCGCCCGCAGTCTCCAGATCTTTCCTCCGTTTCTTTTCAACAGCGAATAGCGTCATCCCCGTTCTTCCCGAGCCCGCCATGTCCCTTGCTCTCGAGAAGATCCTGGCTCCCACGCCGGCGATCAACCCTCTTGGCTCTGAGGAAGGCCTCCAGCCAGCCCAGCTCTCCGTCGACAGCAAGGGCGAGCGGATAGCCTACGCAGTAGGGAGATACTCTGGCCTGGACACTCTGACCCTGCGCTGACAACGTGTCCGTCTCCAGTCCGGCAAGTCCATCTTCGTACGATCCATTGACGAGCCGTCCCTTTGCAAGCAATACACAGGCCACAAGAACGCCACGACCACCATTGCCCGATTCTCCCCCAGCGGCTTCTACATTGCCAGTGGTGACAGGACTGGCGCCGTCAGGGTGTGGGATGCCGTCGAGGCGGTCAACACCAAGGGCGAATACCACATCATCTCCGGTCCCATCAAGGACATCGCCTGGGATGGCGACTCGCAGCGCATCATTGCTGTGGGCAAGGGCAGCGAGCGTTTCGGCGCCTGCATCACCGCCGATAGCGGCAACTCTGTGGGCGAGATCAGCGGCCACTCCAAGTCCATCAACGCCGTCGCTCTGCGGCAGCAGCGCCCCCTCCGCGCGGCGACCGTGTCCGACGACGGCACCATGTGTTTCTTCCACGGCGCTCCTTTCAAGTTCAACTCCAAGCACGCCTCCCTCCACACCAACTTCGTCTACGGCACCGCCTTTTCTCCTGACGGCAACCACCTGGTCACGGTAGGCGCCGACCGGCGCATCCAGCTCTACGACGGCAAGACTGGCGAGCCGACGGTCCAGATCTCTGACGGCGAGCACAAGGGCAGCATCCTGGCCGTTTCGTGGGCGAAGGACAGCCAGACCTTCGTCACAGCCAGTGCGGATGGCACCGTCAAGCTGTGGGGCTTGGAGCCGGGCAGCGCTCAGCACACCTGGGAGCTCGGCAGCCAGCAGTTCGGCGTTGTCTATCCCCATGGCAGGACCGACGGCCTGATCATCAGTGTCAACCGCGACGGTGATCTCCTCTACCTATACCCCGGCAGCACCAAGCCTTCCAAGGTGGTCCAGGGCCACAACAAGAGCGCCACCGCCATGAACGTCGCGTCGGACGGCACCGGCCAGACCCTGTGGACCGGCAGCTTCGAGGGCCGCGTTTGCAAGTGGGATGTCGGCAGCGGAGTCGGCACCATCGTCGAAGGCCAGGCACACACGAACCAGATTAGCCAGCTCGCGTCCGCCGAGGGCCGGGCCTACAGCGTGGGATGGGACGACAAGCTTCGCACCATCGACGAGGCTGCCAATCTCTACCTCGGAGACGCGGTTTCGCTCTCTTCGCAGCCGCAGGGGGTCGCCGTATCCGGTGGCCGCTTGTTCGTCGCGACCGTAGATGGCGTGGATGTCTATGACGGGAACAAGCTCGTCGCCGAGAACCGCAATGGATACAGCCCCAGTGCCATCGCCGCATACGGCTCTACCATTGCCGTGGGAGCCGGCAACTCGGTCAAGATTTACGCGGCGGACTCGGCTGGTAAGCTCGCGGAGAGCAAATCGCTCGATCGTTCGACGCATCCCATCTCGTCTCTGTCCTTCTCGAAGGACGGCAAGTACCTCGCCGCCGGCAACGACAATGGAAACATTGATCCCTACGACACCGGCTCGTGGGAGATTGCCGCCAAGTGCACCGACCGGTGGGCGGCGCACAACAGGAACAAGATCACTTGTATTTCGTGGAATGACGCGACGACGCACGTCGTCTCGGGATCCCGTGGCGCCGACGTCGTCATCTACAGTCTGGCCAGCCCCGGACGCAAGGTCAAGGCCGAGGGCGCGCACCTCGAGGGCGTCACGGGTGTGGCGTGGGTGGGGGGTGACAAGGTCGCCAGTGTCGGCGCCGACGCGGCTGTCAAGATCTGGGGTATCGCCTCTCTGCCGTAGAGCTAGCTAGTTGCCTCATCCCGATACACTGATCTTGTCTGATCAACGAGAAAATGATATATTATGAACCTTTTCCATTTGCCTCCCATCGCTCCAGCGGGTATCAAGTAGACTGCGCACGTCCTTGCCAGGCGCGCGTGCCAGTTCATCATCCGTCACCTCAGAGGTCGACCGACCCGTCACGCATGCGCTCCTCTCTCATCAGCGCGGATTCCTAATCCAAAGTCAGATGAACCGCCTCCTCGCGCCCCAGCTCTCCACCGGGCTTCGTGGACCCATCCGCCGCCACACGCGCAGCGCCGGTCTCGACACCGCGGTACCGGTCCATCATGGCGCCGGTAACGCTCCAAACGTCGAGGCCCGGCGCGGCGCCGGCGACGCCGTCCTGAGGCAGAGGATGGGCGGGGAAGGCGCGCGCGTTCTTATCGCGCAGCAGCGCGGACTGCTCGAGGGCGTAGTCGAGCTGGCCGAGGCGGCCCCAGATGGCATAGCCCTGCTTCTGGATCTCCTCGGCGAGCTCTTCCTGGTGGTTGTCCTTGAGGGTCGGGTTCGGGACCACGATGAGAGGGACGTTGATGCGGAGCCCGTCTAGGATGGTGCCGGTGCCTAGATGAGGATGGGGAGCGGTCAACCTCACATGTGCCGTGACGAGAGCAGCATGGGGAAGAGGGAAAGGACAAAGGGCAAAAGAAGGGAACGAGGGACGTTAGACTCACCGGCGTGGCAAATGACAAGGCCGTCCAGCCGCTTACTGGGTTCTGCGCGGCATCGCAACATCTCAATGGTGAGATCATCGACAAAGTCAAACGTCGAGATGTGAAACGTCGGGCGGGCAGCAACCGCACCAAGTTCGTCACGAAACCAGTCAATATCCTTGCCGCATTGCACGGTGAGGTGAGAGAAGCCCTGTTCAGAGAGCATATCAAGGAAGGGGTGTTCGATCGCCTCTTTGAGTAACTGCGTGAAACGGGCCGTGGCGCCGATTGTGATCAGGCAGTGGCGCTCGAGGCGTTCTGGGCCTTGAGCCCGGAGATCAGTTGTCATCGTATTCCGCGCTGAGTAGTTCGCAGTATCAGGTATCAGAGGACGGGTGTCATCCCGGCATGAGGAGATATCAGCCAGGCGTGGGGGGTCCGGAGGTATGTGTCTGCTGGTGATTTGGCAGCCAGGCAGCATGAGAGATGTGACCGGGGGGGGGTTGACGAGGTCGCCGTTCGATTGAGCCCGAACCCCTCGAAGCATGACGACGGGCTCGAGTATATTACATAATCCGACATTAAGGAGCCTCTTTGTATGGTTGCCGTAGGCTCACCCGGAATTTCGAGTAAACGTCACGCTGCCTTCGATGTGGACGGGTAAGAGAGGCAGTATATTCCCTGACAAGAATTGCTATATCACACATCACCCCATTCAAGGCCGTCGAGCAACCCTTTTGATCAATCCGTACGTCATCTGCAATCGAGCCTCGCAAAACATAAAAACTCCTTTTCGCCAATGGCTCCCGTACCTTGCCGATTGCTGCTGAAAAAACCGAAGCGAGTAGCGTGAAGAAAAATAAGTCGGTAGTCATGTCTCATAGCGGTCGTTCCGTAAGTTCCTGTTGATTCGTAGTGCATGACGCCGGGCAAAGCACGGTGAGCAGGGCGTTGCCCATTTCAGTCATCCACCTCCATCTTGTCGACGGTTTTTTCTGCAGCACCTGTTGCCGGTTCCGTTGTCGGCTCCGCATCCTCTGGCCTCGATTCAGGCATGAGCGCTAGGATCGCATCCCGTACTGAGTCCCGCAGATTGCCGTCAAAGGCCCCGTTGACAGGCAACAGGCGGTACTCCCCATCCTCTTGACGCTCGATAATATTTTCTTCGAGCGCCCACTTGGCCAGTAAACGGTCCACGCCCAGTCGCTGGCCCTCGCCCTTCTCCATATGGCGGCCGACATGCTCTGTCCATTCATCCCATGATCCCGGCCCCTCGAAAACGCTCTTGCAATCCGTTTTTGGGCAGGCAGATCTTTGAGGGGGTAGCCTGCGAGTGACAAGGCAGGATTGCTGCATTTCCTTGACGTGGCCATCCCAGTCTGCCTGGAGCTTACTGTCGCTCTTCGTGATGGACTTCTTGATCGCAAATGGCGCATGCATACGTCGAAGATGCTGCGTGAAGAGATCTTTGCGGTTGAACTCGTTGCCTTTTCCTTCGGCTGTGCTCTGCGGGCATGATGAACATCTGTAGTATTGTAGGCACAGATGCTGTGAGGCGATGTGACGCTTCCATTCGTTCTTCGAGCCAAACGTACTACTGCAGCCAGCGAAGAAGAAAGCACAAGGAAACGGCCGCGTATGTGCCGCAGCGATGTGCTTGCGTAACGACGATGAATCCTTGAACGGTTCGTGGCTGCAGAGGGTGCATCGTGTTTCCTGCTTGGGAGTCGACTTCTGTAGAGATCGCCGAGGTTTTGCTCGGGAGTTCGGTGTGCTAAGTTCGGCGATGTGAAGCGTCTCGTCGGCCCCAGACTCGTTGGCATCGTGCGACGAGCCTGTATCCTCGGGGCTTGGGTGCATAGCACCGTCAGGGAGGGTAGTCCGCTGTCTCTCCAACAAGGGACCGGCCTCGCCACTGAGGTGCCGTACGTGGCTCAAAGCCTTGAGCTGCTCCGCCGCCTCTTGCATCTCAGCAGAATCTTCAACTTCGTTTTTGCCGTCGGGCGGCAGAGCCGGACCAGATGGAGGGGCCGTAGAAACGGAAGCAGGCGGCGCATCCAGGCGGTTCGCAGCCTCCTGGAACGATCCATCTTTGCCGTCTGTCGACCGCTTGTGCCGTGCGGGTGTACTCACTGCAAGCTCTCTCGCTTCGAGAAGTATCCGGCCGTCCCGGACGTCTCTGGCGGAGGCTTTGGTGTAACCCGTAGACCCAACGAGCTTCTGATACAGGTGGATCATGTTGTGAGAGCTAATATAGCCGAGGAAGCAGCAGACCTTATCGTGTTGCACGACGTTCCAGATGGAGTGCGGCATAGATATCAGCAGCATAGTAGGCGGGCCCAGAAACATGCCCTCGACCGTTATCTTGGCACCCAGTGGCGGGGTGTTACGAAGCCAGCCGTTGAAAGAGGACATGTCTGGACTGGCATCCCCGACGAAGGTCGTGCAGACGAGCACCCTTGCTTCGTCGAACCGAAGGTCTGAGACCGACTCTGGATCTATGAGTTGATCCTCTCGTGCTAGCCTAGAGGGTGGTGTTTCGCCATCAGCCCCAGTGCGTGGTGATGGCAGTTGGCTCGGGCGAGCCGGCAGGGGCGCGAGGCTCAAGCTTTGGTCCTTGCCCGGGGTAAGGGTAAAAAGCACAGGTGCTTGGGTGACAGGGCGTGGACTCAGTGCGGTTCCGTTGGCCAGCTTGAGAGCGGAGGCGACTTCCTGTTGTTTCAGCAACACGATTTCATCGTGAAGTCTCTGGACGCTGAACGTCCTGCCGGTGCCCAATTTATGAAGAGCCTCAATCAGGAGGTAAGTGAACGACCGGCCGGGTGCGTCGCGAGTGTTTTGATCCGGCGTGCACGCGGCAATGGCCTGTTTGATGCCATGGCTCCCGGAGAGGGGCACATCTCGTGCTGAACAGGAGTCGAGGAGCAGCAGAATGTCCGACTGAGCGTCTTCGAAAAGGCAGCGCACACCATCCCATTTGAGTTTGGCAGCATCTTCACGAGTATTGCTGTATGGACGAGCGGTCAGAGTCACGGCGACGACAGCCCAAGGGCGGAATACCGACTCACCAAGCCCAATACAGCTGGTTATCTGCGCCCAGATACCCATAACCGGCATAATATATGATCAGCAGGTGATCGGGCGCTCCGTGCTCGAGAAACGAAGCCATCTGAACGCCGAGCTTGATGCTGGGATTGGCGACTGTGGGAATATTCCATCGTTCGGTGGCATAGTTGAAGCGGTCGCGAAGTATGTTCTCGAGGGCGACGAGGTCGGGCTCGACTTTGGTATCTTCATCCCACCTCAAGAGCAGAACGGACACATGTGCGTAGGGCAGTCGCTCGGTCTGGCGCTGGATCAGCATAGCAGCATCCTGGAGGTGCCTGGCGAAGGATTCGAAGTCATGGCGTTCGGCGAGTGGCGCCTCTGGGGCAGCGGGCGGTTGTTGGTTCTGCAAAATGGCACGAATCAGCTACACATACGGCGAGTCGCGTTGACTTCATGACGTGCTGACCGTTTCTATGGCAAAGGGGGCTGGCTGGGGGTTGGCATTGTGGTTGTGGTGATTTGAGCTGTGGGCTGAAGGCGGCTCTTTGGGCATAAGACGCCGCTTCTTGGAGGGCTGCGATGGTTGTTCCATCTACTGGATGCGCAGCAACGGTGTGGTGTTTACGGCAGATGGGGTAGGTGGAATGTCTGAAGGGGGGGGGAACACAATGGGTTTGCAAGAATCACACAACAGTGTTCAGAGGCCCAGGGAGCAATGGAAGGGAGCGAAGTTTGGGCGAAGGTGGGTGGTGGCCGCTTTGGGGTGGGCGAGAGGGCTAAACAGCGAACGGCGAAGGCGGAGGCCCGATAGTAAGGCTGGTCCGCTGGTCGAGCCTTCCAAAAGCTCCCAGCGAGGCTGTGGCTGTCAGGCGTGTTGGGGAGAGAGGGGCTTGAGGGGCTCGGGGGTGGGAGAGCACTGGAGAGAGACTTGGTCTGGACCCGAATCCAGCGAGGGCGCCTGATTGGAGGATAGCCGAACCCCCCCCCCCAGCCTTTTATGTGACGGTTGTGCATGTCTATGCCCAAAGGCTTGCGACTTGTGCAGAAGGCTAAAATGGATGGCACATGGGGGTTCAGTGTCGGGCATCCAAGAAGTGGGAGGAATGGCAGGCAGAGCGCGAGGCAGGCATGTCAATGGCAGGCAAGAGGGATCTGAGGTAGGGCGGGGGGCACCCATCGCCGGCCACGCCTTCTGCAGCCACATTGTAGTGCCGTCTTCCAGTGGTGCCACATGTTCTGAGTCGTCGAGGCCCAAGACTAGGCACCTCAACTCAACCGCCATGCCCGTCTGCAAGGTTGGCTGTGTTCCATCCATCCATCCATCCAACCATCCATCCCGCGGCTTGCCCTGCGACAGATAGCAGGACGAACCGTCTTGACGTCTTCTGCCGTCTGGCATGCTCTATCAGCCTGGGCGAATTGATGCTTCGGACAAAGTCCATCGCTCGACTTCCCGGCGATCTGGCACGATGAATGGCAGTCGTTCAGTGTGTTCATCTGGCCCAACGCTCGTCTGCTGACCCGAGTCGTACTCAAACATCGCGTGGGATTGCGTCGAGTGATGACATGTAATGTGCGGCCATCTGCTTCACCGCTCCCACGGCGTTTCTCCTCGGCTGTTTCTCCTTTGTGTGCTCGTGCAGATGTACGTTGATGCCCAAGTCGCCTCTTTACTTCTTCCACTGTCGACGTCGCTCCTACTTACAAGCTATACCCTTCCTGACCTCTCTGCGTCCTCATCAGTCAGCGGGGATGTCATTGCCTTTGCCAGGTCTCGTGACGGCCCGACGCGGAACGAGATGAACGAACGCCTTGGGGAACAGGCGGAGGAGTGAGTGGTCGGACCGGGCTGCCTCCCTTCTCTCCCTCTCTTTTCCTCTCTGGTCCTTCTCTCTCGCTCTGCCTGTCTCTTTCCCCTCCGCTACTGGGTCGCGCTTTCCGGTCTGTTGCAGGGCTGCAGGGTTCGGCATGCCGACCACTCATGTCCCGTCATGCTTCGTCCGCCAGGTGCCACGATGAGGCAAAAGGGGAGGCAGACTCCTTCGAGCCATTGATATCGGTCTGTCAGACAAGGGGGGCCGCCTGCCAAGGGAAACACAGCCACACTGAAGTCAGTTGCACCCCGCTACCGTTGCCCCTCGTGCCCCGTGCTCCCCAGCACCTGCCTCGCCGGTCAGCACTGTTGCACTGTCGCACGCACTCACGCGCAGCTTGAGTTGAGGGGAGGAGGCAGGCAAGGTACATCGTACTTGTGGCTAATGCAGGCCTGCATCTCACGTTCAGGTACTCCCGCCAAAAACCGACGATGACATGAGATTCGAGCTCGCCCGTATCCGAATCGGGGTTCTCCTCGTAAGCTGATGCCAGCCTTCCTCTTCGGCTGATCGATCACTCCTCCTCCTCCACCTTACGCACGGCGCCGAATTCTTTCATGCCAGAAACACCACCGCTTTTCTCGTCCAGCACAGTCTGCTCCGCGAATTCCGCCACCCTCACCAAGTACGTACCTGCGACCCGAATCGCCCGATCAGGTACTCCATTCGCAAACCCCGTCCAAGCACCAGCACAGCAACATCAGCCAGGGTAGCAGCAGCGACGTTGCCCAGCGCGCCTTGCGTCACTCGTGACCCATCAAGCCCGTGTCGCTCCCCCAAAAAGCCTGCGCGCGTAACTCGATCCAACAAGGGGGGAGGGGGTCGACAGCCGACTGCGATCACAATTGCGACGACAACTGCAGCTTCCACTGCGCATCCGCCTGCAACTGCGACTGCGACTGCGACAGTCTTCCTTCCACATCGTCACCAGGCATCCACTGGTAGAGTCGCGCCAAATGGATTCCGCCGCCGTCAGGAGAAGAGACACCACCAAGGGTCCTCCACTTCGCATTCTTTCCCTAGGTGAGTGTCAATTCGAGCAGGCGGCCGCTTCAGCAGCATTGCCGCCGCTCCCAACCCCCTCCCCGCGTCTTCGTTTATTGGGCGACGTTGGCTGACCGCAGCATTCTTCTTGCCACAGATGGAGGAGGTGTCCGTGGTTATTCCATGCTCATCATCGTGCAGGAGCTCATGCACCGCACCTATGTCGAGACCGAAGGACACGCACCCCGCCGAAACCAGATCCCCAAGCCATGCGACCACTTCGATCTCATCGTCGGCACCGGCACCGGCGGTCTCATCGCCCTCATGCTCGGTCGCCTACGCCTCGACCTCGAAACATGCAAAGAACTCTATGTACGCATGACGCGCATGGTCTTCGAAACAGACAAGACCATCGCCGGCATACCCTACCGCTCCACCCTGTTTAAGGCTTCCCGGTTGGAGACCGCCATCAAGGAAGCGGTCCGCGAGCATACCGTGTACGAAAGAGAAGGCAATGACGGCACCCAGGCCGATATGGCCAGCCCCCTCAGCGCCTCGTCCGGTCCCAGGCGCCACTCCAGCAATGCAAGCGTCGTTAGCTTCAGTGCGCGGAGCCCTCAGGCCCAGATGGCCCGCCCAGCATTCAACTCGCGCTGGGGCAACCCCAACGCAAGGCTTTATGACTCCAGAGAGACCAGAACCAAAACGTAAGATTCCCATTCGATGAGTTCTCCGATGATAGGCTGGGCGCCCCAACTAACCCCGTTCGCAGGGCTGTCTTGACCATGTATAAGGGCGCAGGGAAGAACAGCGCCCCTATGGTGCTTCGATCATATGATTCCAGGAGAGAGCCGCCGCCCGAGTTCGATTGCAAGATCTGGGAAGCGGGCAGGGCGACCTGTGCCATTGGTCTCGCCTTCAAGCCCATACAGATCGGTCAGTCAGTCTTCCACGACGACGGTGCGGGCCCCTTCAACCCGGCCCCCGAGGCTCTCGAGGAGGCCGTCGTCAATGAGTGGCCCGGTCGCGAGGTGGGCGTTTTCGTCAGTGTGGGCACGGGAAGGCGGCCGAAGGGCAGTGACGCAAACCAGCAGATGTGGTACGAGGGCTTTCTAGGCGAGTACGCCGATGCCCGACGAAGACTGATTGCCAAGATTGAGGGTTGTGAGACGACGCATGAGAAGATGAAGAAGGATTATCTGCCCAGCAGAAACGTCAACATCGAGAATTACTACCGCCTCAACGTGGAAATCGGAGTGGGAGAGTTCGGCATGAACGAGTGGCACCGCCTGGCGGACATCAGCAGCGGAACCCGCCAGTACCTGAGGCGGGAGGCGGAGCAGAAGATGATCCAGGGCGCGACGTCCAAGATGGCCAAGATCCACAAAGCTCACCAACGCCTGGCACGGCTGCCCAATGTGCCCGAATTGGTCAAGTCATCTGACACGTCCGAGCCTTTTGCTGTTGAGCTGCCAGGAGACGAGCCCAGCTGGCCCGCTCCCGGCACGCCACGAAGCCGACAGTCTTACGATTCTGGCATCGACAACCTACAGCTGCCTTTTGGCGGGACGCCGTCACCTCGAAGCTCGGGCGAGCGAGTTCACTCACCACCTCCGATGATGGGGACGCCACCCGGTCGCCCCACGCAGTTGGCTCCGCCCGTACCGGGCACGGCGTCTCCCGAATCAGACAAGCTGGTCATTACAGCACCGACACCAGCACAGTACCGACACGCAGCCGGGGCTGACAAGATTGCCATCATGAGCCCAGACGAACATCCGAGGTGGCAAGGGTCAAACGGACAGCACCCGTCGTCGCAGCCTCAACCCCCGCAACGCATTCCTCCGCCTCTGCCGCCCAAGACTCCACTCCCCGAACGACAGATGTCACCTCGCGGCCCGCCCGGCATGCCTCCTCTGCCCTACCCCACCGACGATGAGCCTCCGCCGGTGAACATGGCTAGGAAACCCGACTACAGGGGGAGATGAGGTTGACGTGGGCATTATGAGTTTTTCGGATCATGTTTTCAAACGCGCCGGATTGCCTGGGAACGTCATGCGAGTCTCTTGTATACCACTCGATGGAGGTGGGCTAGTCATCGACTGGTCGGCGTTGGGCGGATTTGCACGTTCACGGCCTTGAGGCCTTCGCTATGGATACCATTTGATCATGACAATTTGAATTCTTGCGTTTTATTCTTTTTTTTTTTTCGTGGTCCCTGGTGCAATCTTCCTGGTGTGCCCGCCTAGCAAAAGAGCTTTTGCTCAGTTCAGCGTTGCAATCCCAGCCTGTCCCAGCCTGGTGGTCGATTTGGTGGAGTAGTACGTCACGTCACATCAATGGCACGTGCCGCGGTCGACCGCCAACGCTGGTATCCCCGGTCCAGCTGTCAGGGAGCCATGAGCTTAATTCGTCGTCATGTCTCCAAAGACTTGATGATGTTCGTGAGAAATTAAAAAGAGTTGCCTTGGAGACCCTACCCCGAGCACCCGTTCGCTGGCGCTGGCTCCGAGTCACGGATCTGACCGCAACCTTGTTGATGGACTGCTGCCAGCTCGTAAAGGCCACGCTGTGGCTCAGGACTTGGTGAGGCTGCCAATGCCGCAGATCATCATTTTGTGTGTGTCAAAGGCTCAAGGGTGGCTGCCAAGCAACACTGGAAAGATGGACATTCGTGTGAGAGCGGAGGGCTGGCTTTGCTTCCGGGGGTGATGCCCAGGCCGGGGTGCCGTGTCGGTCCCGTGCAAAGTCCGGGAACGTGAAATCAGCTAGCAAGGTGACTTGCACAGATCGTGACTCAGAGTCGGCGGAAGCTGCAGTTGCGACAACCCCTATCTGAGCGAGTCTGGTGTCTTGCCTGCGTTAAGAGTCTGGTATGTGCCGACCTGCACTTTGAAAGAGCATCCCTGATGGCTGCTTGCCAGCTTTCAGTGCTCTTGTGTGCCCTTGTGACTGCAGCAGATCTTGTCTGAGCAGGTCCTGCGTTACGGGCAAGGCATTACAGCAACACGCATCGACCAAACTCCATCATGTGTCAGAGAATCGTACGATATCTCGGGTATCCCAGCGCTGCGACCGAGTCAACCAGCTCCATTGCTCCATCCAGGGCTAAGCCGCAGACAGTCGAGTCAGGTGTAACTTACCCTGTCCGTAGTAATGAAAAGACAATACACATGGTACCTTTCCAAGGCGCGCCATGTGTTGCTGGCTTGAGATGTGGCACATTTCGTTTCCGAACAGAAAAGAGGGCAGCAACTGTGGAAGAATCCATCGCAACGCATCTACCACAGCGTCTGGCAGCCGAGGGTCTGGAGAAGAGTCGACAACATGTGCTGGTTGACCGGAGAAGGAAGCCCGACGGCAATTCAGCCCGATTCAGGAAGCTCGTCAGCCCTACCCGCTCATCTGCCGCCGCTGGCTTCACGATAGCCGACAATTTCTGCCCATTGCTCGACTCAGGTACGCGGTGCAATGCCCGCCGACGAGAACCCAATCCAGGCTCTCCTGAGCGCGCCCGTGGTCGTGTCCCGACGTAGGCGTTACGCAGGGCGGCTGCCGCTGATACAAAACCAAACAACACACTGAACCCAACCTCGACGAGGAGCAAGAGAGACTGGGATGTGGACCCGGGATGACAGAAGCGCATGCGTGCACAGAATAGACCGTTCCTATCGCCAGACCCCTGCGACGGAAGCTCGTCTCGACAGGATATAAAATTACTAAGTTCAAAAGCGAATGGATATACGTGCATTGAGAACAACGCATATGGCCGGATCCCTCAACGAGCATTGCCGACGCGGTGTTCGAACCCACGGCTGAATTTTACACTCAGGAGAAACACTTACTTGCCCTTACCAGGGCTGCCATGAGAATACAAGCCCCCTTCACGCTCCCCCTCCCCGGCGGCAGAAGTGCCTGCAGGATAATCATGCTCTCGCCCAGACGCAAGGGGACTTCGAGGCGCGGACCTACGTGTACCTCGCTTGCCTCTGCCACCCGGCAGAGCAGCCGAGAACATCAGTGTTGCTGGCGAGTTGCATCCCCGCATCTGTCTGGGAGGAAGTCCACCTGAACAGGCGCCGGTCCCACAGAGTCATGGATCACGATCCACCTCGTACGGGGAGTTTACTTCGAGCAGTTCGAACGGACGCTCATGCGAAACAGGGGCCATGCCCAACGGTACCCGTTGATACGGGCCTGGACCACATCCACTACGCCTCATGGTGATGCCTGGACTGCTGGAGGCCTTGTTCGCCGTCGGACTGGCGCATGAGGGAGGCGCCAACGAGGCGGCCAACGCAGCCCCGGAGGGCCATGGAACCGCAAGAGGACGCCGTCTCTCGAGCTCCTTGACGAAGGCGAGCACGCGCCGCATGTGGCTGCAGGACCTGGATCGAGACGAGAATCAGCTGCTGCTGCCGCCGCAGCCACCCCCGCCTGAGGAGTACTACCAGGAACGAGCCAAGACGCGATGCTGAAGAAGCCCCAGGCCATCAAGAGGGGCCATGTCTGGCCCGGCCCTCCTTGACGATGCTCGACCGCAGCTCCGTCGCCCCGTGACTGGCACCCGAGATGTCCGATCGCTTGAAGCAGGCCGTCTGCAGCGCCGCGTCTGGCTGCGTGTGGCCAGACCATCAGAGCCCAGGCAGGGTAGGCAGGTAGACTGACTGGCTGGCGGGCGAACTGGCTCGCACCCCCACCCACCGCGGTGAAGCTCGATTCATCATCACTCGGCCAGGTGGACGTCACCATGGGGGAAGAGCGCCAACGAGGCCGGATTTCCCATCTGCGGCGCGATATCTGCTACCGCCGGTGTCAGGGTGGCGCCCGTTATGCAACCACGCCCGTTGCCCACGGCCACGAGGAGGGTGTTAGACTACACTACGCACGCATATCCCAGGCAGGAGCTGCAGAAAGACAGATAAGAGACAACGTGCTAAGCCTTGGAACGAGAACTAGAAGCAGAGCCAGGCATGATGGCAGGCAGGTACGGAGTGGATGGCCGAGTCAGAAGGTGCGTACGGGGACTTGTCCGAGGCGCCAGCGGAGGTTGGGGGGGAGAAAAAGGGGGGGGGGAGGGGGGAGCCGCTGCGCCATAAGGGCTGGGTTACACGGCACACCGCAGGTTTCACGAGCCCAACCTTATTAAGATCCCTTTTCTCGAGCAGGAAGTTGACTGCATGGCACTACTCACGTCTTGGGACGAGGCGAGCATCAGCGTTGTGCTGGGCTAAACGGGCGAGCGGGCGGTGACCTTAACGGAGGGTCGAGAGCGCGACACATGATCACAGAAGATGACGCGAATGCAGGACCAGTGGTGGCGGTCGATCCTGCGCCTACCCCGACGCCCTCTCCTCCTCGTCTCCCTCCACCGACAAGCGGGAAGTGCTGGCGTTTTGGCGCAGGCTAGGGTGTGAAGATACTGACGCTTATGGCGGTTAGCTTGGGGGGGTGCTTGGGGTGCTTGAGGTGCTTGGGGTATTTGGAGCACGCTGGCTTTTTGGGGTACTTGAGGTTGCGTCGGAGGGCACGCACGCATGCATCCCCTGTGCCCTACGAATTACGTTTTCGGATGTCGGGATCATCTGTGTCTCGAAGCAGGACCCGGGGGAAGAGAGAGGGTGCGGCATCCGCCTTCCGTCGTCCGCCCGCCGGCTGGGTCCCGGCAGCATCCCTCACCTCGCGGACGGACCTGCGGCGCCGCCATGTCTCTCCTCATGGAAGTTGGAGGCAGGGTTGACTTCTTCCATGCGGGTTCCATGAACACACCGTGAACCTTATTCTGAGTCTTGTTTCAGCACAGAGCGCGCCAGGAGAACAACAGCATTGATCGTGGTGCGGCGCACAACAGATCCGGCCAATGCTTGTACTTGGTAATAAGTGTGCACCCAGGTGCGTGCGGCGGGGCGGATGGGGGAGCCTCAGGAGGCGTGATGGGCGACAAGAGGGGGGAGGAGGACGCGCCAAAGGGAGAGTGGGTGTCCCGGCCACGTTTTTTTCCTTTTTCCTTCGCTTTCTGCTGCCCACCGGGTACCGTTGACCTGTCGGCGGAGGATGGGCGGCGCGGCACGTGTCCACCACGAGCTTGTGGCAACCTGCGGTCCTCCGTCATGGATGGCCAAGAGATTGGTACAGTAGTACGGTGGTACCTTAGGGGATGCTGGATGGATGGCCGGCTAGCTGGCTGGCTGACATGGTGAAGGGTCGGCCGAGTGATCATCCCCCTAGGCAACGGGTTGCGATGGTGTTTGGAACTGGTGTCTTCAAGACGATGACTCGTGCTGGACAACGGCGGTGAAGGACTCCGAAGTGAGACATGGCGCAGAGGGAGGGCGAGAGGGAGGGCGAGAAGGTGGTGGGTGGCGGGTGGATGCCGGACACCTGGTGAGTGAGGGACGTGCGAGGCGAGCAGCGCATCGCGAGGCCGTACGTATCCCATGATGACCAGGACGGCGGAGATGCAAGATTCCGTCCTGGATCGAGGTGAGACGACGCCGCCGTCCGTTAGACGACCGATCAAGCCCGCCAAGACCCAACGACAGACGCCGGAGCATGGCGGTCAGAGTAGCGAGGACCATCTCGACATCGAATGGCATCGAGATGCGAGGCCAGGCCGTTGCCAAGCCAAGCCAAGCCAAGCCCCCCCCCCCATCCCTCCTAACCTGGCGGCTGAGGTGGAGTCGGCCATCCTTCTGGAAGGGCTTGGAAGCATTCCGGCGCCTTAGACGGACGCTTCCAAGGCTCCAGAAGGTTTCTGGAAGGAATTCCCATGTGTCAGGAAATATCGGTACTTGGCTCGGAACGTTGCAAACAGAGTTCGACTCTGCTGAAGCTCCAAGACTCGATGCCACTTTCGGGGCAGGCCACGTTTCTTGTTTCGTCTCGAGGCACCTGGTCATCGCTCCGGGACGCAGGCTGACCAGTCAGAAGCATGTTGTCGGTCTCCGGTTCAACGACTGGCCCGATGTGATGTGATGTGATGCCGGCGATGCGATGCGGTGCCCCCCTCGCATTCCTCCTCACCTCTCTCGTCTGGCCGCCGATCGCGCGAGCTCCGCTGTTCAAGCTTCTTCTCTGCATTCTTCGCCGCGTCTTCCAGCTCTTCATCCATCGACGCCCTCCCCCTCCTCTCCTTTCCTTCCCTGCCTTCCATGGGCGCCTCCACCGGCCAGGAATCTGCCGGCGCTACGGTGTGTGGTGTGGTGCCACCCCATCAGCACAAGCAACAAGCAACACTGGACGCACGCTGAGTTCACCGCCGGCATCGGCGCAGCTAGCGGGCCCCACTTTCCAGGCACGTAGACCGAGTACGTCCCCACCCAGCCAGCCAGGTTCAGGGACGCCCTTAAGTCCGATGCCAATGCAGTGGCGCGCCTTGGGGACCGAGTCATGTCCAAGGCAACAAGGCCGCACGAGCATGGAGCAACGCCGATGTCTCGGACTTTTCGTGAGCCAATGGACTGCGCGCGCGGCAAGGTCACTCACGCACTCGCTGGTCAGGCTCTGGGGACAGCCGGCCTCCCGGTCATGTATTTTGCATTTCCAGACGGTATTGCTATTCTCGATTTTTCGGGTATCTGCGATGTGCATGGAACGTGAGCTGAAGCTACGCGTCCCCTTCGAGGTCTTCGCCACCGAAAAAACTTGCGATGACGAGCGCAGGCTATGAAAGGTACCAAGTAGATAGGTAATGGCTGCGACGGCCGACAGGACATTCTGGGTGGAGCAACGATTCTGGCTCAAATTTTGCTGCTGGGCCTCGAAATCCTAGCAACAGCGCTGGCACCGGGCCGGTCGCGGGCGTGGATACGCTCCAGACCCCGGCGCATCTCCTGGCTCATACCAGAGGCCACCGGCCGGCCGGTGGAGCGCTCGACAAACACTTGGATGAACTCGCCAACGGCCCTGACCTCCTGGATGCCCCTCTCAAAGAGCCCGATTTCGTACGTGACGCTCGTCTTGCCTAGCTTGTTCACGCGCAACGCCAGCTCGGCGACGGCGGGAAAGGAGATGGAGGCGAAGTAGTCGCTGTGCGAATGCACGACGACGCCGTGCTGCGGCGACAAGGCCGGCTGGAGACCGCAGTGCTCGATGAGGTAGGCGTTGACGACCGAGTCATACAGAAAGTTGTAGATCGAGTTGTTCATGTGCTGGTACATGTCATTGTCGGCCCTGGAGTGCTACTGGTCATCGCAAGCTCCTTCAAGTCAGCGCGGGAGGGGGCCCACCATCGCGTTCGGTAGTCGAGAATGTAGTGGTAGTCCTCCCGGCGTCGCTGCTTCAGCTGTTGATGCGCCTCTGCCATGGTTCCGTGATTCGGTGTGCTTGGGCGACTAACGCGAAACAGCGAGTGGGGGGGTACAGAAGAGAGAGAGAGAGGGAGGGACAGGACGGGTGGTGGGTAATGGGGAGGAGATGATACGTCGAGAGCGGTGACCCGGGCTGTTCAGATAGTCATGAGCGGCATGCAATCAACAATGTACGCTACCTCTGCCTTGCTTGTTTGGTGCCCCTGTGCGTCGATAACGTACGTACGACCCGTGAGCGTCGAGAAGATATGGATTGGGTCAGGCAATTATAGTGGGTGAGGATCGACAGGCGATGAGCCGGAGCCGAGGCTTGTTGATCTGATCTCGGAGTTGGAGTCGCGGGGAGAGAAGGGGGGAGAGAGGGAAAGTGGTGCACAGGCCGCTTTGGGGTTCAGACTGATCTGCCACGCCTGACCGCCCAAAGATTTCAACTCCAACGCCGATCTCTCATTCCGTTGCTGCCCGGCGTCAGGCTCGCTCGCAGTCACGGCTGAACAAACTTGCTCAACCGCCAGCCGCCCAACCACGCTTGCTCTGCGCATTGTGCATTGTCGCCCGTACCACGTACCACGTACCACGTACCGCGTACCACCACCACGCCATCACCACCCCCGTTTTGGACGGGAATTGCTACCCCCGCTCATCAAACTGGCTGCTCTCAGACGTCTCTTGACACCCCTCGCGCGGTTGACCAGATCCATCTTCGCCTCGCCCATGGGCTCCACGCCACCGCCCACCGCGGCGCCTTCCGACCTGGCCGAGACAGCGATAGCAACAGAGGCAGGCGGAGGGCCGCCGGCACCCTCTCGGAAGACGAAGAAGACGCCCAACCCCAGAAATGCGCTCCCCAGTACCATGATCACGCCTCTCGAGGGGCCGTGGCCGCGTCCCTACGTCATTGAGGATGGTCTACGCAAAGTCACGCCCTACTACTTCACCTACAACACGTACTGCAAGGAGCGCTGGCGCGGCCGCACCTTGATAGACGTGTTCTCCTGCGAGTTTCGAGACCGCACGGCCGAGTACTACCGGAAATGCATGGACGACGGCAAGATCGCTGTCAACGGCAAGATCGTTGGGCCCGATTATGTCATCAAGAATGGCGATCTAGTGAGCCACACCTCCCACCGCCACGAGCCCCCAGTCACCGCCGAGCCCATCGCCGTCGTCCACGAGGACGACAGCTATCTCATCGTCAACAAGCCAGCCGGCGTCCCGGTTCACCCTGCCGGCCGTTACAACTTTAACTCGGTTGTCGAGATCCTCAAGGCCGAGCGTGGCTTGCATTTCATGCCGCGCCCCTGTCATCGACTCGACCGTCTGACCAGCGGCATCCTTTTCTTCGGCAAAACAGTCCAGGCGGCCACCGACCTGGGAAGCCAGATCCAGGCCCGGACGGTACGCAAGGAGTATGTCGCCCGCGTCATCGGCCACTTCCCTGACGGCGAGGTCGTCTGTGACCAGCCACTCCTGCAGATATCCCCGCGCCTGGGCCTGAATCGAGTCCGCGCCAACGGCAAGTTCGCCCGCACCGTCTTTAAGCGCTTGGCTTACTACCCGCCCGCGCCTACCACCGGCGAGGGACCGGGACCGGACCCGGACCAGAGCCCGAGGCCCACGACGCCGGAAGACATCGCAGACGAAGAGAGGCGCCCATGGACCGCCAAGAAAGGCTACTCTATCGTGCGCTGCCTGCCTCTGACCGGCAGGACGCATCAGATCCGCGTGCATCTCCAGTTCCTGGGCTACCCCATCCAGAACGACCCCATTTATGCGAACCAGAGGGTCTGGGGATTCGACCTGGGCTGCAATGACGACGGGAGCACAAACACGGACGAGGACATCATGTCGCGGCTCGAGAAGATGGGCAAGGAGGAAGTGGCCGACGCAGTAGCTTACCACGACGAGATGGTGGATCTCTATCACAAGCGGAGGGCCGAGAAGCTCTCAGGCGAAATGTGCGACACGTGCGACACGCCGCTCTATACCGACCCGGGCGACCAGGAGCTGTCTCTGTTCTTGCACAGCCTCCGGTACGAAGATTCGGGAGGCAAATGGAGTTATTGCAGCGCGCTGCCGTCTTGGGCTCTCCCTCCGAGCGGCATGAGCGGACCGACCGCGGTGGGAGGACTGGGGGAGCTGGTGGAAGCCGTCAAGGATGATCCGATCGAGACGACCTCGTAAAGGACGCTTCTGTGATGCCAACAGAGACATAACAAATGCATGCATGCATGCACTGCGAACCAACCGCCGAGAACTGCTGCCAATCCTGCAAGGACCAGCAAGAAAGAAGTGATTAAAAAAAGAGAGAGAGAGAGAGAGAGACACACACACACAGCCAGGTCTCCCTTCCCATGTCATCTCGTTCTCGCCGCGCCCGGTCACCCCTATCGCCGTCGCTATCGCCGTCACCAGGGTCGATGTCGCCTGGTGAGGTTGGTTGTTGTTCGTGTCCCTGGTTTGAACCGGAACGTCCGAGGAGCCGCGTGGAACCCATCTTCCCTCCCCTGTCCCCCACATGCCGAACGCCGGCAGGGCCTCCTCGCCCTTTACGTCAGGCCGCCGGGGGTGGTCGGGCTGCGCAGCTTCCCCTTGTTGACCTACCTTACCAAGCCTACCCGCCTGAAGGTGCCCTGTCGCCAAACGGGGGCTCCGCCGCACAATGTGGACTCGTCAGAAACACGGGACGCCACGTCTGCTGACTCGGCATGTTCCTCAGCTCTGCCGGCCCAGGCCTTTGAGTTTCTGCTTGGCCCTGTACAGAACTACGCTACGACACCACGCAACTTTCCCTGCCGACTAACAAAGGCACTTCCACTACCGCAACCGCTATTCTGCACTATGCTGAACACCGATGCCTCGCCGCCGACCAATCGTCCTGCAAGCGGAGTCCACTCCGAGAGGCGACGTGCGCTGCAGTTCAGCATTGAACATCGATCGGGCTGGTGATGAGCCGACCATGACCCCGTTATCTGCTCTCAGGTGATTCGGAGTTTCTCCGTATGTGAGAGTTCCCTTTGCCACACTCAAATGCCCTGACAAGCCTGGGCAGCTGACGGACGGAGACGAGAGAACTGCACAATTTCTTCCCTTCCCCGGCTGCACGATTCTCGCTTCGTTGTCCAGCGTCGCATCCCAATTGATCCAACCATTTGACGAATGGCAAGCGCCTGCAGCCCGGGCAGGCCAAACGCAGCCTGCCCCCTCCACGCACCCTCGTAACTGCGCCCACTGGCAAGGCAGGTAGGTATGAAGTGGTGGCGAGCGGCTCGTCGACGGGACGCCGCGTTCTCGCAACCAGAACGCCGGGTACTGTGCAGAGATCCTGTTGCAGAGCGCCCCGGCCGACGCCTCCCTTCCCTTGCTGACCGCCACTCCGGAGGTTGGGCGCAGCGCTGCTGGAATGGCGCAGGTGGTCTGATGGCCAAGGACCCAAGAGCGAGAAAAGGGACGAGATACCGGACAGGCGCGGCGATGGAATTGGTCATGCGAGACGCCACCGGCCGCGTACAATGCCGACAGGTCCCAGCAACTTGGAAGCGCAATGCGTGCTGTAGGCGCCGTCGATTGCGCAGTGCATCAAAAATGAATCACCTCAGCGCAATGCGACACCGGCGTAGCCGGTTACCATTTCATGAGACCGATGTGACGGACGCAGGACAGACCAGTCAGGCCGCGGCCACATTCCATCCTGTGGAGGGCACTTTTGCGAACCATCCAACCAAACAACCTCAATCCGAAAGCAGGGTTCGGCTCGGTTCGGTTCGGCTGGGCAGACTTCCTTTTTTCCTGCCCATGTTGCTGCATTTGTGGTTGGGCTCGATAGGCTTGCGCATGCGGGGGGGACGGGGGATGATCTGCCCAGCACACTTGGGTTAGACGGTAATCGGCGCTTTTTTTTTTTCTTTGGGCTTCGAGTGCGAGCTGAGCTCGCGTCGCCTTGCCCACCTTTTCCGAGCCTCGACGTCGCTCCTGTCTCGACATGGGCAACCTCTCTGGAATCCGCCGTTCAACACCAGCGTCGTCCCTCCCCGGCGCGTCGCATGCCTTTCTACTTCTCCCAACATCACGAGGAGAAGAAGAATTAAAATGCCCAGGGCGACATCCAAGACGCGGAGGTGGACGCCTCTCGCACCACAAGTGTTTGCAAGTGCACAATGGTACGGTCTAAGGGGCGAGGCCACCCGCGGCGAAAAGGCCGGGCTCCTGCCATGATGTTGGTTCAGCTAGAGGCTGCCGGCGGAAAAGCCGGTCGGCATTCGCCATCTGGCAGTCTCGAGCTAAGTCGTTTCTCCGTGACGGGACGTCTTCCAGCGCGTCCTAGGCTCGACTTCTGGGTTTTCTAGGGCCGTTCGGGGTGCCTCGTCGCGCCCTCTGGCTGCTTTTCTTTTCTGCCTGGGCCGACAGTCGGGTTTCCCATGGACATGTCGCCGTTCGGAGTGGCTTCCTGGGGGCGATCTAGTACGGCGGCCGGCGTCTTTGCCTCTGCTGCTTGTGTTTTGCCCCTCTCTTCTAGATTCTAGAAAGGGTGGAGGATGGGCGACCCATTGTAGTTCAGTTCAGTTCAGTTCAGTTCGGTTCGGTTCAGCTAAGGTGCCCATCTAACCTACCGGACGTTCTACCTACTCACGGATGGCCAGCTCGTCCGTCGGTTTCCTGACCTGACCTGGATTGCCCATCTGTCGGCGGTGGCATATCGCCGAAGAACGCTACTTCACTTCAGTCGCCACTGGGCGTGGCGGGTGCCTATGCCTGACCAAGACCTCGACTGTGTGGGAAGGGGTAAGGCTCGGTTCCCATGTTACGTGCGTGTCTGGTGCTCCCGCGGAGAGAGCAGCACAGCACTCTCGCACCGATGCTTCGGTCATGGGGCCGGCAGGCAGGTCCATGGTGGTGCAACGGGCTCTCGCTCCCGCTCCCTCTCTGCACTTCTCTCTGTGTCTCTCTTCCTCCCTCTCTCTCCCAGTCTCGCATACACACACACACACACACACAGAGAGAGAGAGAGAGAGAGAGAGAGAGAGAGGAAGGAAGGTCGCCGAATCACCATAGCGTCATCGGCTTCATCCCAGAAGTCTTCCCGACCCCGTCCAGCCGCCGAAAGTCTGAAGGCCGACGGGTGCATGACAGACCTCCGTCCAAGGCAACATCAAGGCGACCCCACCGTCTCTGTTTCTAGCGGCACATCAGACCTACAGAGTTTTACACGAATTCGGAGTAGCCTGAACTCTATTTCGATGAGCAACACTGCGCACCCCCTGGCCAGGCGACCTGGGCGAGCTGGCGCAGACTGCCAGACGGGTCAGGGAAGCCAGAGAAGACAGGACGCGCCAAGCAAGCCAGAGTAATCCCCGACGAGCCTGGGAGTTCCCACTAAGGATGGCGTCGATGGAGGAAGGGGTGGGAAGGAGAGGAAGGAGGGGGGGGGGGGGTTCCAGTTCAGGGGACCAGGGGGAGGCGTGCCATGACGAAATGGGGTCCTGTTCTCGAACACGCCCCCCTCCCCCCGGGCCTCGCACCCCCCCGAGCCCCCCTCCGGCTTCCATCGAGGTTTCTGGGACTCGAGCGTCGAGCGTCGAGCGTCGAGCAGCATACATGGGAGGCCCCGTTCTGCACTATACCGAATAAAGACCGGGATCCTAGCAGGGATCAGGGCCTCAGCGGCCTTTCCACGCAACAAGCCCCCCCCGCCCCCTTCTCCCCTGTATGATCCATCCGTCACCTCAAAACTCATCGACCCGAACGACCCCCCCCAGCTGTTCCCTGCATCTGTGAGTAGTTCTCGAAGTGGGTTAGCAATTTGCGCCTGGGCCCAGGCTAACCCGTCTGTCATGATGATGCCAGCCCAAGGGTACCTACCGTACCGTACGCCTGCCCCGGTTACGTACCCAGGTACAAACGGACAGGGCCTGTGTACTGTACTTGCCGTCGTCGTCGTCCACCTCGTCCTCGTCCTCGTCCACCTCCCATGGTCAGACCCATCTCAGACGCAGGCTAGTATTTCGCCGGATGCATCCTTCCCATGAGCCCTTGTACCAGGAACTCCTACCCATCTGCCCTGAAACCCCTTGCCGCCGGCACCGGGGCCATGCTACTACTGAGAAGCTCACAACACTGATATTCGATCTTATATCATGCCAATGGGTCCCTCCCCAACTCTCCACCCCTGCCCACCCCGTAACCGTAATCGATTCCCCAGAGTGCGCCGCGCACCTATCTATACCTACCTACCTACCTATCTTACCTTGGAGACCTCGACCTCAACATAACATAAACGGGACCCCTCCTCTCAGCTTGACCCAACCCTCAAGCTCTTCAGCTCCACGAACTCCTCCCTCCACACCTCTTCCCACCTCTCTACACCTCTCACCCTGCCTACCTGCTCACCTCCTACGCACGTCCATTGCCTCTTGTCTGCAGACCGGCAAGACACACACACACACACACACGCACGCCTGCCCGCCGTCCTACCCTGCCAAACCCGCCTACCTGCCTTCTCGTCGTCGACGACGCCGACGACATTGCCCGCCATGACACGATCCTCCTCCGCAGAGCCCGCCAAGGGTACCAAGCGAAAGGGTAACGTCCTCCCCCTCCCCCCTCTGATGCCGTCCCGTCTCCACCCGGCGAAGCTCCCCGCGGGAGCCCGCCCTATGGATCTCTGCCCACAGGCTGACTCGAACACCACCTCCAGGCACGAGGAGCGTCTCGACCTTGAACCCCGCGCAGCTGG
Source organism: Verticillium klebahnii (assembly GCA_002851715.1). Taxonomy (NCBI): domain Eukaryota; kingdom Fungi; phylum Ascomycota; class Sordariomycetes; order Glomerellales; family Plectosphaerellaceae; genus Verticillium; species Verticillium klebahnii. The sequence continues at coordinate 4,979,514 of NMXL01000003.1, read as the reverse complement.
CGCGCAAGAGAGCCAACGACAGAGAAGCCCAGCGAGCCATCCGCGCGCGCACCAAGGAACACATTGAGCGGCTGGAGCAGCAGCTCGCCGACCTGCAGAGCGAACGAGGCGGGGACCAGTCGCAGACCATCCAAGAGCTCACTCGGAGGAATAGAGCACTCGAGGAGGAAATTTACCGCCTCAGGGAGGCCGCAGGACAGACGGCCGGCCACTCGTACCCCAACTCGGGTATGCTCCCCATGAACCTACAGCACGCCTACATAGCGCAGCACAGCGATCAACTCGCTAACACGATGATGCCCAGTCTACGACGACAACCTGAGCTCAGTCAACGGGGCCATACCGAGCCCTCGATCGTCCCCGTTTCCGGCCTCCGGTGGCTATAGCGGCATGCCCGAGCTGGGGCCCTCCTACGTGCCGCTCCCCGACGCCTCGGAGTCGTGGGGCCCGGGTGTCTCCGTCCCGTCCAACGTATCCAGCCCCTCGTCTTCCGCCAACACGGACGAGTACGGCGGCGCCTACATTCCCACCAGCATTCCCGCCCCCATGATGGAGGCGCGGAGCGTCCCCTCAAAGATGGACTACGACGACGTCGACTCTGGTAAGCAGCGCACGCCAACGGCGTACGTGCAACGCAATCCTGAGACGCTAACCACCCAGTCCGCAGACGCTGGCTACCCTCTCTCGCATCATCGCAGCCAGGCGGGCGCCAACGGCTACCTGCCTCACGAGCCATGGAATATGTACCCGGCCCTGTACTACCAGCAACCGTCAGCCCACTGATTCGGCAACCGGGCACATCCTTCTGGGAGATGCCCTCCCTGGTCCTGGCGCCCACCTGCGCCGCCGACCAGTGGATCGTCAGCTTCGCCCAAGACTGCAGACGTCTCGCGCAAACGAAAAACCTGGACGCACTCCTACGGCCTTCACGTATCAGCGTGAAGACCCTCCTCGAGTATAACCCGCCTTCGTCGACGCACCCAGCACCGCGCATTCACTTTGCCGATCTCGAACGAGCCCTCGAGGTGAACAGCGCCGGGTCCGGCGCCGCGCCGCACCCTCTCGCCGAGCTCATCACGGCACTCGCCGACAGGTCTGGCATGGCCAACGTGGTAGAGCGCCTCGCCATATTCGTCCCCACACAGCGCGTCGTGGCCTGGCTGGCGCAGCCCACCAGGGAGTCCTACAATTCCCTCGTACCCAACTACGCCCCGCGACCCAGCCAGCTCACGGTCCCTCACCCACAGTGGGTCGACCTTGTGTTGCAGGGCTCGCTGCGCGACGCCATCATCGAGCGGCAAGACGTCTACGCGACCGAGGAGTTCCTGAACCTCTACTCTACCAGCCTCCGCCTCATCAACTGGCCCGGCCGACCGGTGGACGCGATCAACATGGACCCGACGACGGGCGAGGTCTGGCTCAACGACGCGTTCGTCGCCCACTCCGTGAGGCCCGAGAACTGGCGCATGCATGAGACGTTTGTCCGCCGTTACCCCGAACTACGCGGCTTCGTTGAGCTCACCGAGTCCTGAAGAGAGCGCATCGCCTCGCCCACGTGCTTTTTTCATTTTCTTCTTCTTCTACCACCGCTTCTGCGACTTTCATCTCATCTTCATCGTCGTCTTCTTGTCTACGCATTTGCACTGTTCTTCCGGTTCTACGACGTTGCATGTACCCCACCCCACCCCCTGCCCTTGCGTGCTTTAGACATAGATCCGGTTTGCCTGCACCCGTCGGGAGAGGACGGGACGGTATGGGAAGGGCGAAGGACTTTGGAGGGTTACGAAGCCCCTGCCAACGTGCAGGGGTTGGGAGTAGAATGCGGACGCGACTCGTCTTGTTGTTCACGTTTCTTGTTCAATGCGCTGTCTTAGGTCGGTCGTTGATGGGGGACCAAATGAACTGAACCGCACCAGGCCAGGCCAGGCCAGGCGGGCTGAGCGATGGGATGATGACGGCGTCGCCGGCGACCGGCAGCAGTCGGGGGGGGGGCCTGTTATCCTGCTTGCAGGTGCCCCGGATGCGGGAAGAACACTTGGCGCTGGGTATTGCATAGAGTTTGACACACTTGTCTGGATTTAGGTGGGGGGCAGGGAGGGGAATGGAAGAAATGAAATCTGACAGTTGTCATGACCCCCATGCCCAACGTGGATTCTGAATTCTGAATGCTACACCATGCGCATGTTCACCGACGAACAGGTCGCATTGTACGCTCGCATCATCCGTCCGTACCCATGTGCCGTCGCCATCGTTTTGGCCAGTGTCTGTGTGCGCCAAGCTACCCGCGCCACCCCAGCCGAGAGAGAGAGTTTGGGCAGACCACCCACACACCTCCCCCGATCGGTGGAATGAGGTCATCATTCGATATATGCGGCAGCGCCGACTCCTCGCTATCATGGTTGCTTTTCCTCGATTTCAAGGGTCACCTTATGTCGCTGGACGGATTGAGGGGCAAGCGAAAAGGCAGGGGGGGCTGAGGGAAAGGGAGGGCCGTTCATTGTGCACTGACTGAGGCGGTTAAGCGGCGTAAAGCCGCATATCGCCCGCTCGCTCGCTCGCTGTTCTGGCGTGGATGGATGGAAAGACAGGGTCCGCTGCAACAGCCAACAGCAGCATCTGGCCTGCATCGGGGGGATTGGTGTACACGATACCTGCTCTGTGCGGGTGGTGCCGGTTGTTGATCCGTCAGAATCGGCTGGTTACTCCCCCCTCTTCCCCTTCTGATTTTTTTTTTTCATCTTGCTGTACGATGGTGGATTCGGCGGGGTTCGGGCGGGCAAGGAAGGCAGGTAGTTGGGAGGGCGCGGATGGTTATTGAGCTGACGAGTGCATCGCGATAGTCATCACCCTCGACGCAAAGGGCGGGGGTGTTAGAAAACTCATAATCCCTGGAATGTGGTGCATGCGAAAATGAAAGCGTCCTCCCCCCTCCCGGCTCCCTGTCACGCCTATTGCTCTCCTCTCTCTCTTTCTCTTCCTTTCCCTGCCTGCCTGCCAGCTGAACACGTCCACAGGTCTTCCTGGATCCAGGCTCGCCTGGCAGGAACCTGTTGCTGTTCAGCAGGTCCCCCGTTCCCGCGCCGTGAAAAACGGCTGGGTTCCGTGCTGAAGAAAGCCGACCACATGGTGGCATGGGGACGAATCGGGACGGCAGCGGACAGGACGGGCGGTTGACGGCCACATGGGTAGACCCCCGGAAGTAAATAGGATCCGGGGCCCTAGTCCAGGATGCGCCCCTGTAAAAGTCAGCAACAGGGGGGGAGGAGGGGAGGGGTCGCGCGACTTGCGCGCTCGAACACGATGCAATGACGGAGCGACACAGGGCTTCGCAAGATCCACAGCAAAGAGCACATACCCACTTGCACACTGGTCGTCGCAAGGCGTGGAGGTAGGCCTATGCCGTTCTGTCAAAGGCCATGACATAAGTTCAATATAAATATCCCCGTCAAGACTTGCGCATCCGTGGGCCAGGTACCGATGCGCAACGCAACGCAACGCTGTGCTTCGCTACCGGCATGCCGGCATGTGCCGTTGTGGGTTTGTTTCCGCGATCTGTATGCCTTGTTAGGCCGTCATTGATGGTGTTGACGAGGGCTGGTCGTGGAAGGAGTTCGTTCCCTCTCCGCGTAGCAGCGGCGGCAGCAGCAGCAGCGCAGGCAAGCACGAGAGAACAAGCAATTGGACATTTTCGGCGATCATGGTCGTTGGTTCGTCGTGTGGGCGCGCACGCCGATCGCCGGCACTGCCATGCCAAGCTCAATCTTGGCTTTTCGCGTCCCAGTTTACCTTAGTCTGAGAGCCGGTCCCGACAGGTCCTCTGACCTTGTTTACCTGCTTTCGCAGGCTGACCATGTGGGCCGTGCTGCCCATCTCGGGCTGCGCCAGGCGCGTACGTAGCGGACACGTAGAGGTGCTATATCGTAGCTGGCGCAGTCGAGATATGTCCCGAGGTCGTCAGCTCGGCGATGGCGGCATGGCTGCACGAGGCAAGACAGGGCAAGACAAGCCATGGTCTGACGAGGCAGGGTCTAGGGTCGAGCCGGGTTGATGTCATGTCACAGATGATGTTCCATTGTGTGCGATCTTGGCTGGATCTATCTTGAGAATGCGATATCCATATAAAGGGGGGTGCTATGATGTTAGCAGGCACAGGGACGCGTCCCCTCTCCCCTACCCTTGTTGCAGTGCCAGGCGGACCCGAAGCAGCCCTAGAGTGGGGATTGTTTCTCTCTGCCGGGGAGACGCCGAAGTGACCATGAGCAGGTACCCATCCTGCCATCTTACCAATGTGGGTAGGCGGGCTACCTAGCTCGACCACCAACTGCCTACCTAACCTTGGGTAGGTGCCGTGTTGGGGTGGGGAGGGTGAGGGGGGGAGTCGCACATTAGGTACTCTCTCGCTCCTGCCGACGCACATGGCCCAATCCATCGGCAACACAATCAATCAATCAGTCAAACGAGCCCAGGGAAACAAAACGACTCCGTCGGCCACCGCGGCGACGACGGGGTATCGACGCGACGATGGCAATGACAGGGCGCGACGACGTCGGACCCGAGCCGCTCCTCCGTGACGTGACCGGCGGCTGTAGCTGCCTATCTCCCTACCCACCACGCGCGTCGCAACCTGCTAGTTGTCTGGCGCTCATGCAAGGCCGATCACCACATGCGAGACAAGGGGAATTTGGGGTGGAAGGGGGGGGGGGGGTGTGGTGGGAGGGCTAGGAAGCGTTCAGACACATCCAGGGCGCCGCCTGGTCTCTCCCCCCCCCCCCCCCCCCCCCCCCCCCAAAACCCTTCGATGTACGATGACAGATGTGATGCGCGCCCGGGCATCGGCAGGCCAGGCCAGGCAAACACCACACCACACACCACACCAAGCAAGGACAGGCGTGCAGGCTTGCAGGCCTGCCAGGCACCGGCACCCAGGCAATCCGACTACCGGACGAGATCCGGCAGACACGCCAAGCCAGCGGGTACACTTGATGCTTGGTGCTGGCACTTTGGGGAACCGGTTGATGCCCAATCACAGGGGCATGTCTAATGATGTTCGTCAGGGGTCTGTTCTTCTGCCTGCCCCTCCGCTTGGTAAGATGCCCAGTCGTCCCCTTCTGGCACTGCCCTGCCCTGCCCTGTACGCCCTGCCCTGCCCTGTACGCCCTGCCCTCCCTCTCTATCCCCCTCCCCCTCCACACCTTGTCTGTCAGGTTTGGCCTGCCTGCCCGCCTTGCTTGGCAATTTGGCCCCTGGTCGGTTCTCCTGCTAGGTCATACGTAAGTTGAGAGCCCAGCCTCGTAACAGAAAGAGGACGTGTGTATGTATGTACACACTCCCCCTCACATCCCGGATCTCACCGAAACCAGGCTCGGCTTTCTCCCCGCTTCGACAGCACCTCGAAGAGGACAAGAAGGCAGGCCGAGTCAGCCCCCCGCAGCATGCCAAACGAAGCTTTCTGGGCATGGCAATCATGGGGGGGGGGGGGGGGGGGGG